>MU968317.1:32977146-34271435 GCA_034641835.2 Pinus albicaulis
GAAATCTCAACTCCCATTGTTGAAGACCATATTATGAATTCCTCTTGGTATGTTGATATTATTTATGTTTTGCTTAATTTGAATACACCTCCTAGTTTGAAAAAAACAAAGGCAATGTTCCTAAAGTTAAAATTTGTAAACTATTGCATTATAGATAGATGTCTTTATTGGAAAAATGAAATTGGTGTATTTCTTAAATGTTTGCCTGAGTGTGATGCAGAGAAGGTTAAGCACGAGTTCCATGAAGGAGAGTGTGGAGGTAATTTGTACTGGAAGACAACAACCAACAAAATTTTGAGGGCTGGTTTCTATTGGCCTACTCTTTTTCATGATGTGCACAAGATGATCATAGCCTGTCATAAATGTCAACTTTTTGAAGGTAAAAGAAAAATGCTACCCCTAACTCTGCATCCAATCACTGTTGAAGCCCATTTTCAATAGTGGGGACTTGACTTCATAGGAGAAATCCATCCACCGTCTTCTGTCTAGCATAGATGGATTCTCACTGCCACAGACTATTTCACTAAGTGGATAGAAGCCATACCTTGTAGGCAGGCCAATGATTCTGTTATTATAAAATTCATAGAGAATAATATTCTCTCTAGATTTGGTTGTCCTACCAAGATCATCACTGATAATGCAACAACATTTGGATCAAAGAAGATGGTTGAATTCTATCACAGATATCAGATAACATTGGGGCATTCCACGGCCTATTACCCCCAAGTTAATGGAATTGCAGAATCCTCAAACAAGATTTTAGTGAACATAATCAAGAAACTGTTGGAGGACAAAAAAAATTGTTGGCACACAAAGCTAGTTCATGCGCTTTGGGGTGACAGATTGACCTTGAAGAAATTTATTGGCATGTCACCTTTAAAGCTTGTGTATGGTACTAATGCAATTTTTCCAAAAAAACTTGGTGCACCAGTGATGAAGTTGATTCAAGAATTTCAAACTGAAGATAATGACATGATCAGAAGAATAAATCAGACCATTCATCTTCAGCAAACTAGAGGGGAGGTTTATAATAAAGCATTGCAGAAGCAGGACAGCATTAAAAATATTTTTGACAGAAGAATGAAGGCCAGCAATTTCAATATTGGGGACGAATTTTTGAAGTGGGACTCAAGGAGGGAGGACAAGGGAAAGCATGGAAAATTTGACAACTTATGGCTTGGCCCTTACTCTATCCATTCAACTACTGGTAATAATGCTTATTTCTTGCAAGAGCTGAATGGAGCAGAATTGTTTGGGGGTCCTTTCAATGGCAGGATGCTTAAGCATTACTTTTCTTGATACATCTCATGTTCTGAAAGCCTTTTTATCTTTTTCCATTATAAATATTCCACCCATCATTGCATTCAAAGTTATAAAAATCAAAAACACAAAAACAAAGAAAAGAAAGAAAAGAGGGCAGATTGTGAAAACAAGAAAGGTATAGCCCCATACCAAAAAGAGAAACAAATCTAAAAGCGTGCAATCTCAAATGCCACTCCTGGAGAACACACTTCTAGTTAGTCAAATAGCCTAATCTTGACTAATTAGTTTTAAATTTTCTGCTGATAGAATAGTGAATTCGATTTTCCAAACTGTTTAATCTTGGCTTATCAATAAATAGTTTAGGATAGAAATTAAAGGTTCAAACATGCTCAAAATCTGAACCCAAGTTTCCGAAGAGAGGTGACTCAAAGCTGTTTTATTTTTGAGTCGAAACAGAGGTAAATTGGTTCTAATCAGCTTAAAATCTGAACCAGTTGACAAAGGAAAGACAACTCAAATAAAAGGTAAAAACAAAGCTATAAAAGAGATGAAGGAAATGCTTTGAAATTTCAGATCCTAAGCCTTCCATTTTGATTTAATTTTTTGTAGAATAAAAGTCTGTGTGGAGCTTGTTTTTATGCCATAGATCACAACAAGTCAAACAACTTAATCTTGAGTTGGTTTTTTTTAAATTTTTGCTGTAGAATTTAGTGAATAAACTCTGTTGGACAGTTTAATCCGGACATATAGTAGATTAGGTAGAGAATCATATGGGCTCAACTGTTCAATCTGAGTCCATGGAGAAATAAGGAGTAGAAATAGATTATATTTCTTGATTTCAAAAGAATAAAATGTTGTAAAAGAGTTTTCCAATCCAAGTGCACTCTAAAGAAGAAAAAATGTTAGATCTATAGGATTGGGTAGGTAGAAAGCTTGTTGTTAAAAGATCCATTGTTTTTATGTCTGCAAATATGTTTTCAAAGCAAAAGAAAATCATCCCATCAAAGGAAGGGCAGCCCAATGGACGAGGCACTAATCAGCCTTCCAAAGAATGCAAGTCTGAAGTTCTTGATGCCTTCAAGAAGGCACCATCCCCAAGTGGAGCCACTGTTAGCCACCTATGAAATTTTTTATAACAAAAGGTGGCTAAATCGTTTTTGGAGCCTTCAAGGAACAAATTTTATTGCAAAAAGTGTTGGCTCTTGAAGACTCATAAAGGCCTCATTCCTCCATCTGAATCTTCACTACTGTGCTCATTTTACACTTAGAAATCCTGCTGATTTCAGAGGCAAAATACTGCTGCAAACACCATTTTCCCCTTCCTTCCACTTCCATTAAACAACTAACCTCATTTTATACCCCTTTCATTCTCATAAAAATCCTTCATTTTCATATTCTTCCTTTTTCCCCTCCATCAGGACTCTTTGATAAGGTTTAAGACTTTTTATTTGCCTTATCAAAACTCTCAAAACCTTTGAAAAAAATCAAAAACTTTATAAAAATACATTTTTTTGTGTTAAGGTTTAAACCCCCTTGGGCTAATTCCTTTACCATTTCCACTACATACGCCTTGGTGCTGGAACCGAGTGCTAGCCATCCGAGCTCTTATTGCATTGCAAAGAGTCGACCGCATAAATATTTTGACATGTTAAAAACTCCGATGCCGATTAGCCCTGTGTATAAAACCCCTGGTCATATTGATTTCCATATAACCCACGGCCCCGCAGACGGGTGTTGAACCTTATTGCTAATACATTTTCTGCCCCCAAAGCTTAAACCTTTGTTATATTAAATTTTTGGGTTTTAAATTTTTTTCGGTCATTAACTATTCAAAACCGGGCGGGTTGATCGCACCGCTTTTGAGAGGAAAGCAGTTTTCCCCGATCAGCAGCGATCAATGTTTCCGTCCGACATGTGGCCTTGGGCGGTATGGCCATACCGTTTTCCCTGGGCATTAAAAGTCAGATATCGGCTCGGCGCGATATTGACGTGCGCTGTCTGATCTGAGGCTAGCTCATCGGATGATGATCGCGCTCTGAAGAAGCCCATGAGATAAGCAAAGGTATGACACAGTCATGTAAGCATCTCCGCCATCGATCTGATCTACAGATCGAAGGCCCACACTCCATCGCCCCGATCCCCTCTTCCACAACGACAGTCAACGGTCCCACGAGAGCTGTTGGTCCCCAGCGCCACGTCGCATCCATGCGGCAGATTTCAATTGGAGTGGATCTCCATGGGTTCCTCGCACAGTCACCCAATGCGAACCCGGGAACATTATACAGTGTGGTTTAATTAAAGGTTTTGAAGTCCGAGGCATGTTTCTAAGGTTTTTCGGTACCCGTTCTCCACCGTTGATCGCGTGGGCCGATCTCATCCGACGGACCACGTTCTTCCTGAGCTCCCCACTCATTTTTCAACTATTTTTCGCCGAAACAAAGGTTTTAAACCTTTTTCTCCACTTTTTATTTTATTTTTCCAAATAATGTGACCCCTTCACGTTATTTTTTCACCTCCACTCCCGACCGTCGATCTCTGCGCGATCGATGGCTCCGATTTAAATTCTTCTTCCGCCTCTCCTTTGACATCCTCTAATCAATCTCAGCCATTGGATGATGCCATCTAATGGCCATGCTCTCTCCATGCGCCTTCTAAAGTAGTAAACCTATATATGCAGGATTTTATATTTTTGTTCATATTTTGCAGGGTTTAAATGGTTTTTCCGCTATACTGAAGAAAATTCAAAGGCTGAGGGTGACGATCCTCCCACCTTTGATTCATCAAAAGAAATAATTCGCAGGGTTCAACTCCACGTTTCATCAATAATTCATGAGGCATTGATGCCACACGACCCCTGCGCAGCCCTACACGCCAACAAACACAGCGAATCAGGCACAAATCAAAGAGTATCAGTGTCGAAGACAGGAAACACACTAGAATAGAAGATTGAAAACAGATCTTTGGGGATTACATCTAAGATGGTTTATCAAAAGCCTAATCCCCAATTAAAACAGAGTTAACAGAAAAATCATAAAGGTTCATCAGACATAAAGCCTCCATCTCCACGGCTGAGGCAAATCGATTCCTCCCAGCTAGCACAGTGCCACCTATGCCTCAAAGAATTCATATCAGAGGCCGAAGTTATTGATCAGGATCAGATATTTGTCTCAAGCGCAGCCAAAGAGTAAATTATACAAACAAACTTAATGACAAAATATCAAGCAAGCTTACTTTGACACTACACAGAGCCTCAAAAGTCAAGAAAAGCTCCCACCGAGCTTAAATCTTAATGTAAATTATTTAATACAGAAGACACCTATGTAAGCTTCTTCATTGAGCCCCCCAAAGGCCGAGAAGCCATTAAGTCTGTATTAATTTTCTTTAGAGATATTTTATCAGATCTCACCTCCTCATTCTTCTATAAATATTACTGTAGAAGATGAGAGAGGGGTTGGTTGAGTTGGCTACTGAACATTGAAATGTAATTGAGCTTGAGACTTCTACTTGTAAATAGTGTTCGCTGGCTCTTGGAGCTCTGCTTGTGATAGATAAGTTAGTCTGGGAAGTGTAGGTGATTGCTAAACTAAAGCATTGGACTTAAAGCTGTAACTGGTTTGGAGCATCAATACAAGCTGATTTATGGGATCCTGGTCTATGTTGACGGTGATGTTTTTCTCATTGTGACTTGTTATTTTGTTTCTGTTTTCACTATGTTCATCTTCTCTTATAAATAAAAACATGCATAGAGTTAGGAAATACTGTATATCAGTACCCTTCTCTGACTGAAAATCTTTATCTGAATGTTTTCTTCCAATTTGTGTTATTTAGGAACGATTTAATTCAGTTTAAGCATAGGAATGTTGGCATTCCCTCTTCTTATTGTTTTAGATGAATATTGTTCTTGGATGTTGCTTTCATTTCATGTTAAATAGAGAGGAACTAAGGAAGATATGGTGTGCCCTGGTCCTAGTTTTATCCCCAAAGACTGTCTGAATGTTTCCCTTGGAATGTGTTAAAAGCTGGCTAGTTTAGAAGTACTTACCAAATCTTAGACCATCCTTTGTTATCATTTGTGTTTTTCCTCTGTTTTTATATGTTTTCTATTGAAAGTGCATCAAAGGCTGGCTAGTTTAAAAGTACTTACCAGATCTTAGGCTGCTCTTTGTTCTTCATCTGTTTAAATTCCCCTTCTTATTGTATCATTTCATTCCATAAATCAAACTTCAAAGAGATCCTTAGACATAGATGACTTGACCCATGGACCACTCTTGCCCCTTGTTGTTTCAATTAAACCCTATTATGACCCCATAGCCCAATGGACTAAAACCGGCAATTATCAATCTTCCTGGCCAAAGCTTGTTCTATTTTCTTGCAACTTCTCACCTTTGAAACTCTTTTCACTTAGAACTTTCCATATCAAACAGTGATCATGCTCAGCCATCCAAAAAAAAAACAAAACCCTCGGCCTTCATAACTAGCCTAATATCATTACCCAAAACCTTAAATATAAATCCATCTTTACACTTATTGGAGAGATCCCTCTCCGGATTCGGGAGGGCTAGATCCTAGAATCCCAAAGTGGTTGAAATAATGTTGTTTGTATGACTGGACTTTGTCAATATTGCTAATTACAGATTCCTAACAGTATGGAATATAAAATGGATGGTATGGAAGAAAAAATGGAAGGTTTGAAGGAAGCCATGGAAGGTTTGAAGGAAGTTTTGTCAAAGTTGATACAAGAAATGATTCCTAATGGAGAAAAGATAGTAGATGAAAATCATGATGAGAACAAAATAAATATTAATCATGATTTCATAAACTCTAATGTTGGATTAAATAACGACCATATTCCAAAGATGGATATGAATAAGTTTGATGGCAAGGATCCCGTAACATGGATACTCCAAATGGAATAATATTTTGATCTCAATAATGTGCAAAACACACAAAAGGTACACATTGCAACTTTACATTTAGAACAAATTACATTTGTATAGTATCGATGGCTTTTCTCCTGTAAAAAAATTGTCACTTGGTCAATTTTTATGGAGGAAATGATATCAAATTATGAGGATAAAAAATCAACACCTTCTTTAGCTAATTGATAAAAACTCAAAAAAAAAATGGTTTAGTGGCGGAGCACATTGAGGACTTCAAAAAATTGAATATAAGGGTAACTGATATTTTAGAGGAACACATAATTGATCTCTTCATAGGTACTTTAAATGATAACATCCAACATGAATTTCGCGTTTTGGAACCTGATTCATTGGAGAAGGAATTCAGGTTGGCAAGAAAAATTGAATGTAAAATTATGGCGACAAGGAAGCCTACCACTCACTTCTATAAAGATGGAAGTGTTGCTACTCCTAGATTTCCACAACCTACAATGTTGACACCACAACAATTGGAAGAAAATAGAGCAAAAGGGTTTTGCTACAGTTGTGATAGAAAATACACTAAAGGTCATAAGTGTGCTGAGAAGAAATTATTTTACATAGATTGTGAAGAGGAAGAAGAAAATGAACAAGAAGAGGATATACACCAGGAACCGACCCTAAAAGAGGAAGAAATGAGTCCGACCATATCGTATAATGCATTGGCAGGAATTACCACTCCTCAAACTCTCAAGATAGAAGGACATATCAAGAAGAAAAAGGTAATAGTGTTGATTGATTCAGGTAGCACCCATAATTTTATTCATTGTAAGGTAGCCAAGGAATTAAATTGTTTCCTATACCCAGCACCAAAATGTCAAGTGATGATTGAAAATGGAGGAACTATAAATTGCTCTGGAAAATGTCATAATATCAAGCTAACCATGGGGGAATATGTATTGAATAGTCCAATGCTTTCCATTCCTATGGGAGGTGCTGATGTTGTACTAGGAGTACAATGGTTACAATCTTTGGGGACGGTAGCTTTTAATTTTCAAGAATTTTTCTTGAAATTTTTTTCAGAAGGAAAGGAAGTTGAATTACGGGGTATTGCGGGGAAGCCAGGAAGGATAATAAGCTCTAATGTCATGACAAAGCTTCTAAAGAAAGAACAGCGAGGCGTAATTGCACAATTATGCTCACTAGAAGTTCCAACATCAACATCATCTATTTCTGCAGATCTCCAACAAGTCTTGGACAATCATTCCAAGGTGTTTGAAACTCCCAAAGGACTCCCACCTATTCGTGATCATGATCATGCTATTCATTTGATTCCAGGAAGTGTTCCTCCAAACATCAAGCCTTATAGATATCCTTACTTCCAAAAGAGCGAAATTGAACGTATGATTGCAGAAATGTTAGAAGCGGGTATAATTCAACCTAGTCAAAGTTCTTTCTCTGCTCCTGTAGTATTGGTACACAAGAAGGATGGATCATGGTGAATGTGTCTGGATTATAGGGAGCTCAATAAGCTCACCGTTAAAGATAAATTTCCCATTCCTGTGATTGATGAATTATTGGATGAATTACATGGAGCAATTTATTTTACCAAGTTGGATCTTCATTCAGGATATCATCAAATTAGAATGAAGACTGAAGATATTCCGAAAACAACATTTCGAACTCATGAGGGTCATTATGAATTTTTGGTCATGCATTTTGGCCTTACCAATGAACCTTCTACATTTCAAGGGTTGATGAATTCCATTTTCAAACCCTTTCTTAGAAAATTTGTGCTAGTATTTTTTGATGATATACTAATATATAGTAGGTCTTGGAAGGATCATGTTCAACATGTTGACAGGGTGCTCAAACTATTGTAGGAGAAACAAATATATGAAAAAACATCCAAATGTTTCTTTCGAGTACAAGAGGTGGAATATCTGGGTCATATTTTATCTCACGAGGGTGTTAAGGTAGACCCTAACAAAATTAAAGCCATTAAGGAATGGAAAGTCCCCACAACCATAAAGTAGTTGCGAGGATTTCTCGAGTTAACAAGGTACTATTGCAAGTTTGTTAATAATTATGGTAGAATAACACCACCTCTAACAACATTATTGAAGAAAGATGCATTTTCATGGACTCCTGAAGCAATTAAGGCCTTTGAACATCTTAAAGAGGTAATGTGCCTAGAACCGGTCTTAGCTATGCCAGACTTCACAAAAACCTTTATTGTGGAATGTGATGCCTCAGGAAATGGAATTGGTGCTATTTTAATGCAAGAAGGAAGACCCATTGCTTTTTAAAGTCATCCAATCAAAGGAAAGTATTGATAGAAACCTATTTATGAGAAGGAAATGTTAGAAATACTGCATGCACTAAAGAAACCGCAAACTTACCTAATGGGAAGACACTTCAAGGTAAAAACTGATCATGATAGTCTTAAACACTTTTTGAAACAAAGACTATCTTTAGAAGAGCAGCAAAAATGGGTCACAAAGATGTTGGGTTATGACTTTGAAATAATCTACAAAAAAGGGAAGCTAAATGTTGTTGCAGATGCACTCTCAAGAAAGAATGAAAAGGTGGAAGCATTGCTTTGTGCCATTTCTATTATCCAACCAGATTGGATAACTGAAGCAAGAGATGAATGGAAGAAGGACAAAGATGTATGGACACTCATTCAAAAGTTGCAGCAAGATCCTAGTACATCTGATACATTTAGTTGGATAAATGATTCCTTATGGTACAAAGATCGCTTATATCTTTGTAAGAATTCCCAACTAAAACAAAAGATTCTTCTGGAATTGCACACTTCTCCTTTAGGAGGACACACAGGATTTTTAAAAACTTACCACAGGGTGAAGAAAGAATTTTTTTGGGATGGCCTTAAATCTGATATTCAAAATTTTGTGGAAAAATGTTTGGTTTTCCAGCAAAATAAAGTTGAGACAATTAAGACTCAGGGTCTTCTACAACCTTAATCCATTCCAAGTCAACATTGGGAGGAGATTTCAATGGATTTTATCACAGGTTTACCTAAGTCCGAAGGAAAGAGTGTCATCATGGTGGTAGTTGACAGACTTACCAAGTATGTACACTTTTGTGCATTATCTCATCCATTTAAAGCAAGTACAGTTGCTACTACATTTATGGAGACAATTCAAAATCTACATGGGAAACCAAGGGTTATTGTGAGCGACAGAGAACCCATTTTTACTGGAAATTTTTGGATGGAGTTATTTTCCTGTTTGGGTACTCAATTAGCTCATAGCTCATCTTATCATCCTAAATCCGATGGTCAAACTGAGATAGAAAATAACTGTTTGGAAGGATATCTTTGTTGTTTTGTATCTGATAAACAAACACAATGAGTCAAGTGGTTACCTCTCGCTGAATGGTGGTATAACACTTCCTTCCATACTGCAACAAAAATGACCTTATTTATGGCACTTTATGGATATCATCCACTATCCATCACATCATCTTTAAGAGAAAATTTGAAGGTTCAAGCAGTGGAATATCACATCAAGCATCAACAAGAAGTTCTCCAACTCTTAAAGGATAACTTGAATTTGGCACAAAATCGAATGAAACAACAAGCAAATCAACATCACAGCGAGAGAAGTTTTGATGTAGGAGACTGGGTATTTTTACAGCTACAACCATACAAACAAATGTCCCTCAAGCAAGCTGAGAAGGATAATAATTATTACCAAAGTACTATGGTCCTTACAAGGTGTTGAAAAAGTTTGGTACTATGGCATACAAATTGAAGCTTCCTGCTTCTTCACAAGTGCATCCAGTTTTCGATGTTTCATGCTTAAAGAAGTTTATAGGTGAAAATCTTCTAGTTCAAACAATATTGCCAAAACTTGATGAGGAAGGAAAAATCATATTGGAACCTGAAGCAGTCACAGAAACAAGAACTTGACAGCTACGAAATCAATCAATTTTAGAGTATCTCATCAAGTGGAAGAACTTACCCACTAAAGATTCTACATGGGAGGATGAGAATTTTACACAGAAGCACCTAGAGCTACTCAAGCATTGAGGACAACACTTTTTTGAAGGAGAGGGGCATGTTAGGTCCCTATATTACTATTATAGTCCCTTATTATTGTTATTGTAACCCCCTTATTGTTATTATTGTACCCCTGTAACCCCCATATTGTTATTATTATGCGCTTAAATTATTATTGTTAGGGTGGCTACGATTACATTGCGGCCCCATGGACTCCTATATATATAAAGGAGGTTTTGTAATTTGTATCATCCAAGAATTGTTCATTCATGTAATGTGTTTGAGGTTGCCCACTCAAAGTGGCTTATTTCTAAGGCGTTGATATCTCTTTTCTTCTATTTTTGGAGCTGGTTTCCCAACAATTTTTTTATAAAGGAATTCAGTGAAAAATAGGTCATTGGACCCTTTTTTCTCTCCTCTTTGATAACACGACACTTGGAAGTATATTATTGGCCTAGGAGATGAAGTATGGTGACATCAACAACCACCCAACGGGATCATGACATGTGGCAGGAATATATGGTGGTTTTGGGCACCTAAAGGTCCAATTTTTGAATGACACATGGACCAATAAGAGGATGACGTGTGGCACATGTGATGTTAGTGTGACATCATCTTGATAGTAAGATCTTGGAAGGTTAAAGAGCATCACAAAAGATAAGCATTGGGCAAGAGGCATTGGGCTGATGAGGCAATTCCAGAGCTGATTTTATCCTGGGAGCAATTTATATCAACTCTTGAGGCGCTAAGAGGACTTTGCAGGATAGCTAAGCCTACAAGGCCCAACTCTGAAGTTTGCAAAGGGAAAAAAAATGAAAGTATCAAGTTAAAGGGGCTTTGGGCCACGCATTTTACAAAGGCTTATGAAGGTATAAAGACTAAGGGTGCAGAGTAGTTAACAAAGGGAAATAAACCCTCAAAGGTCTTAAATAGGCTAAGTTCCTGAAAGCTTAAGCAGAGGTCATGGGATCGAGTGCTATGGTAGAAAATAAAAAA
Organism: Pinus albicaulis; assembly: GCA_034641835.2. NCBI lineage: Eukaryota > Viridiplantae > Streptophyta > Pinopsida > Pinales > Pinaceae > Pinus > Pinus albicaulis. The sequence continues at coordinate 32,988,310 of MU968317.1, forward strand.
GGAGCTAGCATGAAAGGGACTTAAGGAAAAAATTGGCAGATTTTGCAGTGATTTTTCTAATAAAAAAAAAGGGGTTGTGGAAATAGATTTGGCAACGCAGTTTGGTGGTGAAATATTAAAAGGCCTTTGGGCTTATTATAAGGCTTTGGGCCATAACCAAAGGCCTCGGATGAATGAGTTAGAAAATATTTTTTCAATGCATTAGGCTAGCATTGAAACAAGTTAGAGGCTTTTAAAAAGTGACAATTTAGTGGCAGTCTTGGTAATTAAGCCAAGTTAACTACAACCAAAAATAGAAAAACCTCACTAAAACCCATTAAAAGGAAAAAAAAAATGCTAAAATAAGTAATTAAACTCAGTTTAAATTGCAGAAAAGGATGGTTAAGGTCTGAGAACTTGGAGAATAGAGTCAAAGGAATAAAATAAACAAGACAAAGGAAAAAAAATATGGTTTCATGCAGCAATACAAGAAAAATAAAAGAGGTAAAAAATATCAAGCCAAAATTTTTTATAGGCAAGATTAAGAAAACTGGTTGAACAACAAGAGAGTCCTAATGAGAGAGTTGAGGTGAAGTTGTTGTTCTTTTCAATAATTAAATATTATTGAAGGTATTGGTGATTGAGGAGGATATTGTTTTATTTTGAAGACATATTTGGCATTCATTGCTCTAGTATGCAAATGGATGAAAAATGAATTAGTGAGTGTTAAGGAAGTTGTAGCTTGCAAATCAAGGGTTGGCACTCCTTCCAGTGGGTGTTGGTAAATATTTGGGGTTTTAGCTCCATTAATTTGTAGCTAATAAATCAGCAATTTGTAGTTTTCTACTGGTCGTAGCCAAATAATTTTAACAATAATTTGTAGCTTGCCTTGTGAATGAATTGAAGAGAATTTTTGAATAATTTGTTGCTATTTGTGTGTTCCATTATGATTGTTGATATTTTTTCTTGTCATATTTATTTAAATTAATTTTTGAATTACTTAATGGTGTCCTAGTGTTCTTACAGAAGTGAAGCAAAGTTTTAAACTCGTAAAATTCCTACAATACTAATTCACGCCACCCCCCCCCCCCCTGCTCAGTAATGTCTTGGTTTCCACATTTGAATGTAGACTTCTAATTTTAAATTATACACTATCTGGAACAATTCGAAATGGGATAATTATATAGGAAACCATGAATTTTCTTATAGTATATAATTGACATAGGAAATGTTAACAAAGAATAAATCAATGAAATTCCATTTCATCTTTCACACATGGCAACTCGTGAGGCCTTACCTACCAATCAATATATAACAACATCATATCTTGCAACCTTCAATTTGGTGAAATTGCACACATTATTTTAGTTGGGATGGTTCTAAAAAATTGAAGAAGATAACTAGCATGTCCCATCACCCGTGTACTAGTGCTATTAAATCTCCCTTCTATGATTTCATTCCATGATTTCATGGCAGAATGTGCATGAAATAGTTACTTTAAAACCTTTTTGTTGATTTGGATCCCTTAACATTTTTTTAAGTTGACCTATAGTTTGAATATCCTTTGTTGATGCCTCAGATGGATATTTATCTTCCCCTTTCATGTGCCAACAAATCCGATGTACATATAAAAAATTCTTAAAAAGGAGCAATATTTTCATGACAATGTCAACCTGGAAGCAACATTTCAAAGTATTTTAAGAATATGGGAGTTTACAAATGTTGTAGCTGAAACCTAAATAGGATATGACCAAAACAATAAAGAACTCTAGGATTTCAAAACTGAACCACGAATAGCCACTTGTACTCTACCTTGTGCACATTCTAAAAAATTTCATTGAAATGGTCCTCTATTCATGCGATTTCAATACTTTCACGCGCAATAAAGTTTTTATGGTAGCTTTTAACCAACAATCTTGAGATAAAATTAGTTCAATTTGAAATTTACACCATAAATTTTCTAATATTGGAAGGTTACAAAGCATGTTAATGATGACAATTTCTAAAGCTAAAATTGTGGCAACTCCATTTTCATGGAAGAGGGTTCCCAAGGAATATATGCATTGGAGTATTATGCTTATCTAAATGTACTCAAAATTTACCAAAGTATTCCATAAAATCTTGGTCATTCGGAATTATCATGTTTATGTTCCTCTAAAAGGTTATGTTGGGCATATAAATCACCACTTATATGCAAAAAATAAGTGTAAAAAGCTTCCTTGAAGAAACTTTTATAGTGCTAGATCAGTTTTGTTAACCATGAATTTATTGGAAACTATTGATCATTTTTAGAAATTTTTGAAAGGAACCACACCATGCCATGAATATAATGAAAAACCTAAAGTGGCTTATTTGAATTTGAACAGGTGTTATTATGCAAAATAATGACAGATTAAAAAATTCTAGATTATCCTATAACTACAACGATCCTATATGACAAAATCATTCATATCACCATATTTTCCCCAGGGAACCTCTCTAGGAGTAAAAAAAGCATCATGAGAATATGGGACATGTATTAAAAGGTGTCATGAATGTGTTCACCCCAACTGAATTTTTTTTCATCCCCAAAAATTTTGACAAATAGAGAAGGACACATGAGCTCACCGAAACGAATAACAAGATGAATATAAAATTTTCCAAATACACTTTTTATAGAATTAAATGAATTTTTGATTAAGAATTAGAAAATAAATGTATCTTAACCTACCTAAGAGGCCCATGAAATGACATCATGAGAAGAAAAAAATATGAGTTGATATACAATGGTGAGCTAAAATTAACTAAATGAGAAAGATCAATATATAACCTTGATCCTGTCGTACTTGTAGATTGATGTTAACTTATATTTGGAAGATGTGAATTTGTATCATAATGAGTGAGACTGCAATATTCTAATGGAATAACAAGTTTGGAAATTTGAGACATAAGGAGCATTAGAAGTCAAATAGAAGTTCAATTTATCTTTCATTATTTGCAAATAATCCTTGCCATCAAGTTGGATTTCAAATAATATTTGTCAAATTGTGCCCAAAATTATTTTCGCAAATACAAGGAGTTCCCACCAATAAGTTGGTTTTCAAGCACTCTAAGTTCCGATGACTCTCGAGACATGTTTCCACCATCAAATTTTATTTGGGGAAAATATAGGATACTGAGGTAACTCATTTCGGCAATCGAACTATGCTATTGTATGGATTAAGGGGGAGGAAGGTATGGGAAAATCAGGGAAGGAAAAATAGGTTGGACTCACAATATGATAGTATTAGTATCATGAAAGATTTAATATTTGATTATATTAAAAAAAAAATGGACTTTAACATGCATGGATTATTAAGCTGAAAAGAAGAAAAGATGTATAGCCATAACATGGTGAATAAGTAGGATGAATAATGTATCTCTTGAGAATTCCTCATCTTTAGCAATCCTATGGTTGATGTGATAATGGAGGTTTATGTATATTTGAAACAAGTATTCGTGTGATATTCATATCATTCTTCATTTGCCTTGATCTCTATCCATCAGGGACACATTTGGGGTTGTTGGTGTTGTTGTTTTCAATAGATATAACACTTTGCAACAAGATCCAAGGAATTGGTGCTTCTAAGATAGGATTTTAAACACCTCATGATGTCATTTTTTCTTGGCTTCAATCCTTAGGTATCACACCCTCATTCATAAGTCTTCAAAATTTTATCTTTGAAATCACTCATTCATATTTTGACCTTTTCTATCCTTTTATGAATTTCCAAAACCTAGCACTTTCCTACAAGAAAATGTGAAATGATGGAGGAATAGAGGTGTGTGGTATCTCTTCATCTAGGACTTATGTAAAAAATGACAAATATTACATAGAAAACAAATCCAAGGAAAAATAAACAATGACAAAATACATTTTTACCTACTAAGTAGTGGTGGCCACCTAGACAACTAAACAATGTTTTGTTGATAAAATATTTACTTGATGTCCAAATTCAAGTGATTCCAAAGCCATATTGAATTTATTTAAGTGAATATATTCAGTAGAAATGTATTTAAAAAAATTTATTTCGATTGATGTGTGAAACATACTTAAGAATATCATACTTGATGAGATTGTTTGTGAATTTATGCTTAGACCAACAATTAGTAATTATAATCAAGTTTGTTTGTTTTATAATTGATTAATGTGATTCCAATTTAAGATCAAATTAGATTCATTTTGGCATCTCCAATCAATTTCATATGCCACTTAACTCATATATAAAATTTGATGAAGAATAGTCTACAAGGCAACATTGCTTGTGACATATAGTTTAGATCAACATTAACTCTTTTTGGTATATATTTTTCATATAAGAATAATCAACATGATTGAAGTGGGGTATTAAATTTTATTTATTCTGATATCTCCAAGAGGGACAAGATTTAAAATAGTTTTATTTAATGGTTCAAAATTGACAATGAATAGTGTGGAAGGCAAAGTTTTTATTATGTTATTAAATAGGCAATCACTAATTTATTAATAATTTTTTCATTCAATGTCCAAGTGAAGTGATTCAAATCATGTTTTAAAATATAATAAAATATAAATAACACTTATAAATAGGTTTATAATATTTTAGGATTTAAAATGTGAAATATACTAATGAAAAATCAAAATGTAGATTTGTCACAATGCATATTGTATGACCAACAATTATTAATTTGGGAATAAATTTTCCATACAATATTGAAATGAGGTGATCCAAATTGTGTTGGAAAATATATTTTAAAGGATACCTCCTATAGGAACAAATAAAAAAATTCCCTTTTGTATTCCCTAAAATTTTAATTATCCCAACTCTATTTAAGGTATTTCCAAAAGTCAGCTACAAAAATTAAAAAAATCACCTGATTTCTCCTAAACTGAGGGATTAGATATATAAAATACTTGGTGGAGATGTTTATGATTATGTAAATAATTACTCTATGTAATATTCCGAATTAACCATGAGCTAGTTGGGATATTAAATTTTGTTTTGCTGCTTTATTTTATGAATAAGAGGACAATGGAGGTCCACAAGTCTCATTAATAATAAATAAATCAATGCCAATGTGAAAAGAAAACATCTTGACAGCTAAATTAAGCACCCCTAGGTGTGAAAAGGGGATGGAACATCTTGACTGGGTCAACCTTGACCAAATCAACAACACTATCATGGAGGAGTGGCAACCAATGAGGGACAGTGCAGTTTTAGATGGAGACACCTTGCATGGAAGTAGGGTCATAAATGAATGGGGCTTAGGGTTTGGAAGCTCATATCTTATAAAAGGAAGAGGATGGCAGCCATATGAGGCATGTTTATGTATTTTATATTTCTAAATATATGGTTTTTTTAGACATATATCTTTCTCTAGCTGTTTAGCTGAGATAGTTGTGTTGTTTAGCATTAGGTGTTCCTGATTGGGAATCCCACCTCTTCCATTGAGAAGCTATTGGAGGAGTCTTGTACTTCACTTCCACTATCAGGCATTTGGCTAAAGATTCATCTTACATCTACAACGCAGATCCTGTTGAGGGTTGAGTTGTTTTGTAGGTTGCAGCAGTGGAGACCATATTTGGGTCACCTCATTACTTATTTTCAGTGGAGAAGGGTTCCTTTCCATTGGGAGGAAAGTAAGGAAGGCCCTTGTGCACATTTTCAGATCTTGGCAACAAGCCACATATTTATTTTCCCCTACAACGTAGTTTCTTTCCAAATCTGCATTATTTTGAGGGAGGAGTTGCAGGGTGGTTTTAGCACACCATTTGGAGAGGAGGTTTTCTAGTGAAGGGGATATTCCTTTCATATAGGAGATCTATTGGGGGAGGTTGCATTATTTCTTATATCATATTAGACACACTTTCCGGATCTAAATATTGCAATGGATCTTCAGCCCTAGGGCTTAGATTCCCATCTTGTACATGGTGTTTTGCTGAAAACCCTTTAGGGGTTCTTTATTGGAGGTTGTATAGTGCTCATATCTGTATTAGAACTATATTTTGAGGCACATATCAGCACATGATCTTTTTTATATTCATTTTTTGTAGCAGTGCCTTTAAAACTGCATTGTAGAAATGTTCCGACATTTTTATATATAGTAGCAGCACCTCTTTTGAGGTTTTTGTCCATTGGAGGCTTGTTCTATCTTGTATTATGATTTGTGGCCCATTATTTTACATATATATGATGTTTTTTTGACGAATTGAAGGTCTCCATATTGGTCTCCTATTTTGATCTAATGTTTACACTACTATTTCCATGGTTTTTCACTATATTGCTGCTTTTCCCATTTGGGAATATTACAGTGGTATCAGAGCATAATCTTGGCCCATCCTATGCATCTTGAAAATCCAATATGTCATCTGAAGAAGGAGATCCTCTTACTGATAGAGAGAAGAGGTATCAAAGAAGAATACACCAGAAGTTTGACTATACAAATGACAAAGAAGACAAGGGTAAAACCCCTTTATCTGGAGGAGAAGATGAAGAGAAAGATTTTCCTAAGATTCTTCTAAAAGCTATGCAAGACATTGCTATAGAAATAAAGGAGATGAGGATGGATAGATGCAAGGAATCCCCTAAAGTATTTCAACATGGTGAAGGCTCTGACATTTCTCATCACTAGAGTGATCAACCAGTGCAACAACAACAAGTTTCCCAATGCTTTATAATGCCTACATTCTTAGCAGTGGGAAATGAAGGGTTTCAAGAACAATAATCCCTTGAAGACTATTTCATGGAGTATGAGTCTCAAAATTAGAGATTCAAGAACCACTTGAGTTTTCAAGAATTTTTTCAAATCAAGGACAATAGGAGACCCATGCATCACAATAGAGGTGGAAGATTCATTCAGAATCATGATCTACACCGCACTATGGGAAGGTTTTTCTTACCCAACTTTGATGGGTCATCAAAATGCACTGCCAAATCAGGGGTAGAGAAGCTTGACATCTACTTCCTGTTTAACAAAGTTCCAGAGATGGAGGCCATTAAGGTAGAAATGCTGCACCTTGAGGGTGAAGCACATGATTGGTGGTTCCATGGCTTGTCTACATTGGGTCATGCTAATGTGACTGCATATTCAGAGTTCACAAGGAGGTTGGTGGAGAGGTTTGATAGAAGAGATCTTGAAGCACCATTCTTGGGGCTTGCAAGCTAAAACAATCAGGTAATCCAAAAACTTATATTTCTAATTTTTTGAGACTTTCTGTTATGGTTCCTGATTTATCTGCAACAAGAAGGGTCTATATGTTCATTGATGGGTTAGATGAACCTCTTCATGGGTTGGTTAAGTCTACCAAGCCCACTACCCTTTAATATGCCATTGAAAGTGCTAGATATCTTCAAGATGCCTTGCCAAAAGCACAGGAAAATTTTCATCATAAGCCCTCTTTTCCATCAAAGGGAAAAGATGAGAAGGCTCCTCTTTCAAAAGGAGAGCCAAAATAAAAAAAACTCTTGATGATGATGTCCGAAGAGCTTTGAGGAGGAGGAATATTTTCTTCACATGCCAAGAATCTTGGGCACCCGGACATAAATTTGCAACAGGAAAGGCACACTACATAGAGGTATTCTCAGATGATGAGGAGGAAGAAGAATATGAACCAAGAAGAGGTCACAACACTGACACAACAGGAGATGAACCAATACCATCAAGAGATGGGAATGGAGAATTTACTCCAATTGTAGGGGCTCTTGCATTATTGAGAGGAGTACCTAAGTACTTGAACTTGAGGGTTTGAGGTTCCATCTTAGATTAGAGGGTTTCTGTTTTTATTGACAGTGGGGCTACCCACAATTTTATTGATGCCCAACTAGTGCAGGGGAGGGAAATACCCACTGATGCTTTTGAGGGATTTTCTATTTTGATCCCAGGAGATAGAACTATGCAATGCATGCATTATGTTCCATCCTTATCAGTCACCATGGGGACATATACATTGACTGATCACTTCTTGTGGTTGACATACCTGACACCAATGTGATATTGGGTGTGCAATGGTTGATTACTTTGGGGAAAGTCACCATAGATTGGGAGACTTTGCAGAGGGAATGGGTGGATAGAAAGAGTGGAAAGAATCAAATGATTAAAGGCATGCACACATATCCCTCACATGCAACTTCCACACAAAAATCAGAGATGGATTTTCACAGTGGAAGCAAGGACCTAACAGTCCCATCTATTATGCACATGACTTTGGCTCAGGGGACATTATTATTTTGTGGTAAACCACTTGGGAGGCCATCTGATCCAGATTTGGTGAGATATGTCTCACATCATGGTGCAACATTCATACATCCGGGAGGAATGGGAGCATTATAAGGCTAATATACAGCTCTGAGAGTCTTGGGTAGGCTCAAGGAGGAGGGAGACATTCTCCCACTATCATCATTACCCACTCACATCTCATATTGTGATGAGAGGAAATGTTGTAGGATTGGAGAATGACACCACCATGGGGCAAGGAGACCATTCCTTGGCTATGGAGACCCAGAATATGTTCTCATTTGAAGAGAAATATTCCATACATGGTAGAAGATGGTGGCTACTCATGCATGCATTGGCTAAACTCAAGAAGTTTTGGATGGATGATAGCTTCCCATGGGAGACTAACCTCCAAAATCTTCAAAATTTACTTGAGTACGAGCATATGAAAGAAGAGTAGCAAGGAGGGGATATCATCATCCCAATATGTACCTTTGGCATGGGAGATATCAAGGACAAGGGCAGCCATATGACATATGTTCTTTGTGATAGATCATCAACGTTGTCACTATGGAGGAAAGATCCATATTAGAAATCCCATCTGTTGGTGGATTATTCAAAGGATCTTTTCACATGCATGATACTTGATGACCAGCTACATGAATAGGGCTATTCAATCCAAGATGAAGTCATATATTATCATGGTAGGATATTCTTATCTAGAGCCTCAAATCTCAAGGAGAAGTTGCTACAAAGAGCTCATGAATAATTTCTCTTCAACCATACATATTCTATGAGAGCTTTCAACACTATCATGGAGAGCTACACTAGGGAAGGCTTTGAAGAGGAACTATATCAGAATTTTCGAAGATGCATGAACCATGTGGAGATGGGGGAGATACATGAATCAATTAAGGAGTTATCATAGCCACCTCTTTCCTCTTTTGGAATGAGAGGGGATCTATCTATGGACCACTCTATCTATATGAGCATAAATTTTGGTAAAGAACATGTTTATGTACATAATGTTTCATTCGATAATTATTTGCATTCCTTTACCATGTATATGCAGGCCATAGCTCCAAGGAGGAGAATTCTTCCATATAAAATTCATGGCCAACTTTGGGCCATAAACATTTATGAACATGGCCACTCCCTTGGAGGATATAGGGAGATGTTGTATCACCGTGGGTGCACCCCAAAGGCACCAAACATATCTCACATTTTCAGCCATTGTGAGAAGACTTGGGCAGCATGTGGTGGGGAAAACACTTACCATATCACTATCTGATGCAGTCAGGAGATTTATTGCACTGGTTCCACATGTGGGACTATGACCCACCTCCATTTATGCAAATTTTTGTTTGTATGTACTTGATTTTTATCCCATACATTGATGATGTACTTATTCTTTTTATGGGAATGATCAGAGGAAGGATGGGAGGAATGTGGTGCCCTATGGGAGAGAGATTATCCATGTTCATTATGATACATTTTTCAGGGAGAAAATTGGCCAAACCATGTTTTTTTCATTAGATCTATTGCTTCCTTGTGGGATGAAGTATTTGCATCTCATGAGAACTTTGGAGGAGAAATTCATGGAGGGATGGATTAGTATACAATTAGCTTATGAAGGAAGATTATCACATGATGGTGTCACCAATGGTGGAGGAAAATAATTGCAACACTCACCTTGTCAGTTGCTTGAGGACAAGTAACATTTGGGAAGGGAGGATTGTAATATTCCCAATTAGCCATGAGCTAGTTGGAATATTAAAGTTTGTTTTGTTTCTTTGTTTTATGAATAAGAGGAAAATGGAGGTCCATAAGTCTCCTTAATAATAATTAAATCAATTCCAATGTGAAAGGAAAACATCTTGGAAGCTAAATTAAGCACCCCTAGGTGTGAAAAGGGGTTGGAACATCTTGACTGGGTCAACCTTAACCAAATCAACAATGTTTTCATGGAGGAGTGTCAATCAATGAGGGACAATGCAGTTTTAGATGGAGACACCTTGAATGGAAGTAGGGTCATAAATGAATAGGGCTTTGGGTTTGGAAGCTCATATATTATAAAAGAAAGAGGATGGTAGCCATATGAGGCATGTTTATGTATTTGATATTTCTGAATATATGGTATGTTTAGACATATAGCTTTCTCTAGATGTTTAGCTGATATTGTTGTGATGTTTATCACTGGGTGTTCCTGATTGGGAATCCCATCTCTTCCATTGAGAAGCTCTTGGAGGAGTCTTGTACTTCACTTCCACTATCAAGCATTTGGACAAAGCTTCATCTTACATCTACAACGCAGATCCTCTTGAGGGTTGAGTTGTTTTTCAGGTTGCAACAATGGAGACCATCTTTGGGTCACCTCATTACTTATTTTCAGTGGAGAAGGGTTCCTTTCCATTGGGAGGATAGTAAGGAAGGACCTTTTGCACATTATCAGATCTTGGCATCAGGCCACATATTTATTTTCCCCTACAACGTAGTTTCTTTCCATATCTGCCTTATTTGAGGGAGGAGTTGTAGCGTGGTTTTGGAAAACCATTTGGAGACGAGGTTTGCTAGTGAAGGGGATATTCCTTTCATCTAGGAGATCTATTTAAGAAGGTTGCATTATTTCTTATATCAGATCAACCACACTTTCAAAATCTACATATTGCGGTGGATCTTCAGCTCTAGGGCTTAGATTCCCATCTTGTACATGGTGTTTTGCTGAAAACCCTTTGGGGGTTCTTCATTGGAGGTTGTATAGTGCTCAGATCTGTGTTAGATCTATCTTTTGAGACACATATCAGCCCATGATATTTTGTATATTCATTTTCTGTAGCAGTGCCTTTACAACTGCGTTGTAGCAGTGTTCCGACATTTTTATATATAGTAGCAGCACCTCTTTTGAGGGTTTTGTCCATTGGATACTTGTTCTATCTTGTATTATGATTTGTGGCCCATTATTTTACATATATATGCTACTGTTTTGATGAAAGGAGGTCTCCATATTGCTCTCCTATTTTGATATAATGTTTACATTGCTATTTCCATGGTTTTGCACTATATTCCTGCTTTTCCCATTTGGGAATATTACACCCTACTAAAATTATTGGAATACTCATTTATGAATTTTAAGACATGAATTTTTAGAAAAAATTAATTTATTTTATTAATTTGTAACAAGCATTTTACATTTTCATTACACAAATTAGACAAGAAAATATTTTATCTTGTAAATTTGACAATCTACCTTAAAGTATTTGAATGTCCTTTGAGAAGATCATAATCATTAATTTTATTCCTCCTTGAGATGCATTATTTATTCTATAGATCAACATGCCAATGGGTTTATAAATGGAGTGGTTCTACACAAGAAATAGAAATTATTGAAATATGTTTATCAAAAAATCTATTTTGATATCTTCAGGTATATCCATGCATAAAAATTATTTACCTAACCTTCAATAATAATATTTTTTTCTTTTTGGATCTACTTTACAAACATGATGCAGTCTCAGAAATACTCACTAAATTTAATGTATAGGTTCTTACCTCTTGGCTGGTCATCGTCCTTCTCCATGACATAAATGTAGATGCAATAGAAAATTGCAATCTCAATAATAACTAGTTGAATATGTATGTAAGAATTATTGTTACCATTGGTTAAGAAGTGTGGTAGAATTTAAACATGGATCAATGGATCTTGTGTAGTTGGCACTATACTTTAATCAATTTTAAACAAGAATTGATGACATATAGTTCTTCCAATATTTGTAAGATAATAAACCATGATCTAAGAAAACAACTCTTGAAGGAAGGAAAGCATTTTTCCCATGATTTTTGTAATGTAATGATGTAATGACGTCAAGTGTGGGACCATATATCCATGATATAAGAGGGAAGAGGAAATATAAAAATGAGAGAGGTTAGTTGGCACCTTAAACTAATTTTATGGTGTAAATAAAAGATATAAAAATAAAAAAAGAGGAAGAGTCCAAGAGGAATATGAAGATACCTATTAATGGTGCTAGAATGTTTTTCCAACAATAGGGGGACTCCCTCAATATGAATTCCCAATTAGACCTCATACATTTGGGATAGTAGCTTCATCTGAGAAATAGGCATAGCTACCATTATAATGATCTTAAATATTTTCCTTGGATACAATTAACAACATAAGATAGCATGCACACAACTTTGAGCTAAGAAAGTAAGTTATATTTGTGAAACATACAATTGAAATGTGTATAAAGTACTTTCACGGATGGAGTAGGGAGAGTGATTATTTAGAATAAAAGTAATAGTACCATCCTAATAAATACACATGCATATATAGAAAGAATCATTAATTAATCTACAAAATATTTCACAAAGTAACAACGATCATGAAAGTAAGTAAGGGTGCACAAATCGACTACATGTATATCAAATCCAATGAAGTAGTTCATTTTATTTAGTATATATAAACACAAAAAATACATCGCAAGCATGAAATAATAGTATTACAACATTCATGATACATGCATGAAAGTATCCCTGACTTTGAGAGCCTCAAAATATTAAGTGAAAGTGCCTAGATACACAATTACAATGATGCATCACTAGCCATAATAGTGTAACATGAAGCCACCACTTTCTCTTCTAAATAATGATATCTCTCTCCTATGATGAGCTTGAGAATCCAAGGCTAAAAGTACTTTTCTTGAGTTATTATGGCTTATTTATAAGAAATTAGGTGACCTTTCACCTCCCTTGTGACTCTTTACCTTCCTCATGACTCTTGAGCTCCCATATGACTTTTGAGCTTCTACATGACCCTTGGAATTCCTAGTGACTCTTCAAATTCCATGTGTGACCTTTGGGCTTCCACACATTTTACATTTTATAATTTTGGAAATTTAAAAATTGCATTACATCAAAATTGTGGTGATAATACATGGAACAAAATGACACTCTTGTGTTCACATTTTGAGAAGCTACAATTTGGAGATTGTGACATGAGACTTCATTGTAATGTGGTGATGCCAAGCTCTTTTCTCTACTAATACGTCTTCACCTCTTCATGATATATTACGAATGTACTTCAAATACCATCTAGAGCATCTAGATACATATTATAACCTTACAAGTCATTATGGGTTTCCATATAACTATTGTAGTTTAGAAATCCTTTATCTCCTACATGATGGTCTCTTTTTTTCTCATCTCCAAAATTTTCTTCATGGAACCTCTCCTTAATTACCTCCTTGAACTTTGTTTGGCATGTTAAAATTATAATACCTAAAAATAATTTTTACTCATGGTAAGACAATATCAGTCCCAAAAATAAGATATTCTACATTATGTGCATGCAAGATGCCGATTATGATGAGACAGTGCGCTAAGACTGATAGAGAGGCCATCTTGGGCATTGGGGATAGGTTCATCAGGTAATGGGTGGAGGAATAGGCTCTATAAGTTTGCATTGCACAAGGGAAAGAGAGAGTGATAGGTTTGGGCATAGATTGCAAGTCCTTGAGGCAGGGGCCATAAGCTTGAGGCCCGAGGATGCATGGTGGGCTATGAATGAAAGGGAGTTTCTAGCTTAATCACGTGTCACATATGCAATAGTTAAGAGGAGACCTTACTATCCATTAGGAGTGCATAATTTTCTCATGAAGAAGGCTCATTAAGGTTTGGCACAGAGGGAATTTATAAGCATCAAGAGGTTGATGATTGTGCTATAGAGTTGTGCAATGTGCATGTGAAGGGAGTTGTCCTAAATATGGGCATAGCACATAGGTTTATGAGACAAGATTCAGACAATTTAGGTTTGGAAATGTGCAATGCACTCATCACTTGGATAAAGGTTGAATGTGCTCATAAATTATACATGATGTGAGGACAATGGAGACTCCAATATTGAATAAGTGTGAGATCAAAGAGATGAGAGAAAGGGAGTAAGAGCATACAAATGGGTCATGAACATGATAATACACACATACATGATCAAACTCACTACAAGAATATGCGTAGTACCCAAAACCAACATGTATACATTAAAACAACAACAAAATGACACTTATCTCCCAGTGAAATAGTTAAGGTGCAACTCCTTATGACACAAGTTTTGACTGCATTTAGGGAGTGTGCTAGGTCATGGGAGTGTCTCCAGTGTATATTATTGTGACAGAATGGATTGACTAGTGTAAGAAGAGTGCATTGGATTTTCCTATAGAATGTGGACCAAGGTGATCTTAACAAGATATGTGAAAGAAAATGAAATCAACACATGCAAGAGTGAAAACAAGAAAAAGTGACACATGCAAGAAAAAAATTTCAAAATGCTACAACTGATAAACTTACCTAGAATATGGTGCACTTTAAACCAAGTGTGAAATGAGCAATGGGATGGAATATTTACATAGGGAGAGCACACATGCAATTACGTTTAGGGTTTGTGAGTGTGGTCAGAAAATGTCAGAAAAATAGGAGATAAGGGTGTGTTGACTAACATGTATCATCACTAAGGAGTGTGTTTCACATGTATTATCCCTAAGGAGTGCGACAACACTAAATTGAGAAATTGTGCCCTTTCTCTCAATTATAAGTGTGATTTTTATATCATCAATGAGTGTGCTAGTATTTTTTCCGAAATATGCACTTTTACTTACATTAAGAAGTGCACTCATACTATCAACAAGGCGTGCACTAATCTTTCTCCCAAGAAGTGTGCACATCTTGTTGACAAGAAGTGTGATATTCCTGTTGGAAAGGAGTGTGCTCAATTGTCTCCAAGAAGTGTGAAAAGCCTATCTTGGAAGAGTGTGCTATGAAGTAAAATTGAGTTAGGCTTGTGAATACATAGAGCACCGACACTTGGGATTATTTTTCATAAGAAGAATTTATCACTTAGAAAAGTATGACTTGTTGAAAATGCAACAAGAAAATCCTAATTTAATTTTCCCTTGAATAAAATCAGGAGAAAATTGTAATTCCACATCACAAGAAAACTTGAATGAGTTAATCGAGTTGTTATCACTCATTTAGATTATTTAATTCAATTTGATGGCTTAACTTGAGTTTTGTACAATGAATCCTAAATTTTAGGAGCCTAGGTTGATTTAATTTCAGTTGTAACAATTTAATTTAGTTAAATTCAGTTAAGGTCAGCTAAACTAGTTCCAATTGTTGGAGGAACTAGTAGGAGGTCTAGAAGTAGGGTGCAAATTTGGTGTTCAACCAGTTATTTGATAAATCGGCCTTAATTAAATCATGCATGCATGAAATTCGAGTTAAATAGTTGATATTGGAGTTCAAGGGTAATGTATTATCATTTGTATAATTATCCAAGTTGTACAGGTGGTGCATGCAGTCATAGAAGAGAATATAGGTATTGCGTAGTTTCAGATGGGGGATTTCCATAAATAATGGGGACTAATTTCTAATTGATCAATGCAAGAAAATAGGGACTTGGGCAGGCAGGAATTTGGTTAAGTATTGACTAGAGCTGGGTTATGAAGTAGTGAGATAGATTATAGTTTTTCATAGGTTTCTCAGGCTTGAGAAAGCATTGTATTTCTTCTCTATTTTCTAACTAATGCAATACATATAGGAAGGGTTTTTGAGTAGTTTCTTTCCCCTAGATAAATCCTTGTGTATGTGTGTTAAATTATGATGCATGCTTTTGATATATGTTCTCGATCATGAATTTAAATCTGCAAATGAGTAGAGTAGATTTGAGTCTTATGTTTTAGAACATTACATGAGAAATATTAAATTTACAATTAAATTATACATGGTATCAGAGCTAGATTCACAATAGAGAAGATAATTCAAAGTTTTCTTAGTAGGAGGAAAATTTTTGTAGGATTTATTCTTCAGAGATAGTAGGATGGCATTCTATGTTTTAAGGCTCAAGTATGCCCTTGTGGGTAGCTAGAATTATATTGTTGGGAAGGATTGCATGGAAGCAGTCATGGAAGATAATGGGCTTAAGGAATTCATTAATAATGATATTCTGAGACTAACAATAGTTGATGCTAAAAATATAAAAGATTGGAATAAGAGTATAACCAAGGAGAGGAGGACAATATTGGAGGGATTAGGAGACCATATTGTCTATAATATGCATGGGAAAGAAACTCCATATGAAATTTGGAAAGAAATGACATATTTTTTCTAGAATAGTAGTGACCACAGGAAGCTAAAACTCAAAGACAAGCTTCAGAATATCAAGATGCAAAAGGGTGACACAATACTACAGTACCTAAGAAAGTTCACACAATGTCATGATAAAGTTGGGAGTGTTGGTGTTACTATTGTAGAAGATGATATAGAAATGATAACACTTCTAGGCCTTCACAAGAGCTGGAAAAACTACCAACATTTGGTAAATCGCAAGGAGAAGTTACCAAAATGGGAAATATTATGGTTAGATTTGGTATAGAGGAAGTTTAGGCAGAACAATAGAGGCGAGACTTCATCCAAAGTTCAACATGAGGATGATTTTTCCTTGGATGGAAAGGAAATGAAAGGGGAATGGAATAAATTCAAATCCAAAGGAGATTCTAGTCAAGGGGGAAAGAAGAAATAATTTTCCAAAAACAAGTTCTTTCACTATCATGAACTGGGGCATTATGCCACAAAATGTCCACACAAGAAGGTTAGCAAGAATCCCTCAAGACGAGTGGAGGGTGAATCTTTGGATTCACAATTTGAGTTGGATTTTACACTCATTTCATGCATGACAAGAACAATGATGGGTAGTGTGTGGTATCTAGATGGTGGTGCCTCATTCCATATGACTGGTAACCAAGAAGTTTTCAGTGACTTGGAGGAGAAGGACCTCCAGATGCACATCAAGATGGGAGATGATGGGAGGTAAAGCATGACTATTATCGATATAATTAATATTCAAAGGGAGTCTAGCTCCCCTCTCAGACTCAAGGATGTGATGTTTTTTCCATTAAGAAGAATTTGGTTTTTGTTGGAGTGTTGGAATATTGTGGCTATGATGTGATATTCAGCAAAGGAAATGCATTCTTGAGGCACATCTCCATGGGACAAGTGAAGAAATTTAGGGTTCAGGTGAAGAACCTTTATAGGTTGGATGTGGCATACTGTGCTTATTTTAGCACAAAGGTAGAGAAGGTACATAATCAAGATGTCAGTGAATTATGGCATAGAATACTTAGCCATTTTCACCATGAAGCTTTGAAGATCACACAACAGATCACCACATGACTCCCTAAATGAGCACTAAAGCATCAAAATACATGCAAAGGGTGTACCTTGAGGAAGTAAACAAAATCTACCTTCAATGATCGAGATAGCAGGGCACATGCAATCATTAAAAGGATCCACTTTGATGTATGTGGAACTTTTTTGATAGCCTTCATGGAAAAGCACATGTATTATGTTATATTTGTAGATTATTTCTCACATAAGTGCTGGATTTTATTCATGTAGAAGAAAGAACATAAATTCTCCAAATTTGTTGAATTGAAAGCAATTGTTGAGAAATAAATTGGCAGGAAAATGAAGGATCTTAGGAGTGATAACGGTGGTGAATATGTGTCGAATGAGTTTAGGAATTTTTTGCAAAGGAAGGAATTTGACGAGAGTTGAAAACATCCCATAAGACACAAAAGTATGGGGTAGTTGAGAGGAACAAAAAAATGATTATGGGAGTTGCAAGAGCAATGTTGCATGATCATGGCCTGCCTCTACACTTGTGGGTCGAAGCATGCAACACAACGGTATATGTGAAAAATAGGATTTATCATTGGATTCTTAGGATGTGTACACCAGAAGAAGATTTTTAAGTGAAGAAACCATGTGTGTCACACTTCAAGAATTTTGGTTCATCAATTTACTGTCATGTTTCCAAGGTATCAAGGAAAAATATAAAGTCGACAACATAGTTGGGCATATTTTTGGGATACACTGATACACCTCACAACTACCGGGCGTACCTGTCATCTCTCAAGATGGCATTTGTTTGTATATATGTGAAGTTAAAAGAGGATAAGTTAGTGCAGCATTCCCTTGAGAGGGGGATTTAGTTGCATGCATAGGAGGATATTTTGACTCCAAAGGAAGAAGCATAGGATGTTGTGGAGTAGGCACAATTAGATGAGAAGAGAGTGGAGACATCGACTCATGTAGATACATCTAGAGAAGGAAGGAAACACATCAAGGAAGCTAATAGATTATTGCATGAATCTAGAGAGAATGTGGGAGGACCCACATCACAACCTAGGTAGAGGAAGTCACTAGATCGACACACTGTGTACATGGCTCTAATGAGTGAGCTAGTTGATACATAGCCATACTCATTTGAGGAATCATTGTAACATCTAGTATGGGTTGATGTCATGGTAGAGGAATATGATTCCATAGTCATAAATAGTGTTTGGGAAGGGGTCCTAAGGACAAATAACAATTCAATGGTGGGTTTTAGGTGGATCTATAAGTTGAAATAAGCAGCATACAGAATCATCGAGAAACACAAGGAAATATTTGTGGCCAAGGGGTTCTCTAAGGTGGAGGGAATTGATTATGAGGAGACCTTTTCTCTAGTAGCAAGGTACTCTTTTATCATATAAATCTTAGCACTTGCAGCATATCTGGGATGGAAGATCCATCAGATGGATGTGTCGACAAAATTCCTTAATGGAATGATTGAGGAGGTTTACATTGAACAACCGGAAGGATTTGAGACCTTCGAGAAAGATTCACATGTGTGCAAACTTAAACAAACACCCCGTGCTTGGTATACCAGGATCAACAGTTTCTTAGAGAACTTTTGAGGTCTAAAATGGGCCTTCTATTAAAAATGTACAACCAAAATAAACTTTTTAAGAACCAATAGGATTCAAGATGATGATGTCAACCATGGGGGGTGATTCACCATTTTTGGGGTAAAAAAGTAAAAAGATTAAAAAATAATAAAATAATAAACTACATTTTGAACTTGTATTTTCAACATATCCCCCTAATGTTTTACTCAAATTTGGAGTGTGAGAACTCATTGGATGAAACATTTAATTCTTCATCCAAGGATTACCCATGTTGCATACTTTCTATGGACCATGCTACATGAAAATTGAGAAATAGAAAAACGTGATTGCATACATGAAAAAATGTGATTGCAATCACGTTTTTAATGCATTTCTCATTTTTCATGTAGAAGGGTCCATAAAAAGTATGAAACATGGGTAATCCTTGGATGAGGAATCAAAATATGCATCCAACGAGTGTTCCCGCTTGAAATTTGAGTAAACCCATAGGGAGATAAGTTGAAAATATGAGTTGAAAAAGTAGTTTTTTATTTTTTCCCTCTAAAATTTGATGATGTAATATAATCTTATTTTATTATTTCCATTATTATTTATAATTTCCTTAGGAGGCCCATTTTAGACATCAAAATTCCCCTAATTATTTCATGAGGTTGGGCTTCACTAAAAATGAAGCAGATGCAAACCTTTGCCATATTGTGTTGAAGGTAAATTATTGATTATAGTATTATATGTCAATGATTTGATTTTAATTGATGATGAGAAGTTGATCAAATATTGTAAAGAGGATCTTTAAAGAGAATTAGAGATGAAGGAAATGGGAATCATGCATTATTTCCTTGGTTTGTAAGTATGGCAAGGAGATGGGGAATTGTTTGTCTCTCAGGGAAAGTATGCCAACGAGATAATGAACAAGTTTTGAATCGAGAGTAGCAAACCCATGGACACTCCCCTATCAGGCAGTTGGAGGAAGGAGGATGCCACTTCAGGGGAGGAAGTGGAAGCCACTATTTACAGGAATCTTATGGGTTCACTTATGTATTTGGTGAAAAAACGACCAGATATGTGTTATTTAGTTAACCAACTTAGTCAAGAAATGGTTAAGACAACCAAATTGTATTGGAAGGTGGAAAAACATGTGTTGAGATACCTCAGAGGCACTACTCAGTATGATATTTAGTATAGGAAAAGAGAGGGAGTGAAGCTGCAAGGCTTCATAGATGCATATTGGGTGGGAATTCCATTAGATCGGAAGAGAAATTCAAGAGGAATTTTAAAATTTTGTTCAACAGTAGTTTCTTGGTGTAGCATGAATCAAAGATCAATTGCACTCAGCTCAACAAAAGCAAAGTAGATGGCTTCCAGTCAAGCAACTTGTGAGGCTATCTGGATTAGTAAGATTCTTGTTGGGTTATTTGGTTAGATGATGGATCCCACTGTGATTTACTGTGACAATTAGAGTTGTATCAAACTCTTTGAGAATCCATTTTTTCGTGATCGATCCAAGCATATCAACATCCAGTATCACCGTTATCAGATTGTGTGCAGAGGTGGATCATGTTGTTTGAATTCATTCCTATTGAGGAAAAGAATGCAGATATTTTGACAAAGGATTTGTCAACAGGAAAATTCAAGTTCCATAAAGGCAAGATTGGAATATCTGATAATCTCTTTCTTATTGAGAGGGATTGTTAAAAATGCAGCAATAAATTCCTAATTTAATTTTCCCTTGAATTAAATTAGGATAAAGTTGTAATTCCACATCACAAGACAACTTGAATGAGTTAAGTGAGTTTTTATCACTAAGTTAGCTTAGTTAATTCGATTCGAGGGCTTAACTTGAGTTTTATATAGTGATTGTTATCACCAAAAAATATCACCTAGCCATTTCTAACTAGGTGTATTGAAATACACCATGTAGCTTTAATAAAAGTGGTTTATTAAATTATTTCTAATTTAAACCCATGATACTAATTAAATACAAAATTATTTAATTTTCTCTAGGAATAATTATTACATCATTGTTTGATAATTATTCCTTGTCACTTTTGACTAAAAAGCCTAGGAATAATGTAACACCCTCTTCCCACATCTACCCAAGTAACCATCCAACTAGGGTAAACATGTGAGGAGAGGCTACTATAATGAGATTAAAAATCCTATGTGACTTTAAGGAAGTGGAACCGATGGAAAAACAACATACAGACCTTGTACATCAACAACAACATCCCTAGGAGGTAACCCAAACTTTCAGGCCTATTACCCCTGTGACACACTAACATCTTGACATATTTGATCCATAGTTGCAGGCACATGCTTGAATGCCCACGTCGATGAGGCTATAGTCACAGGAATAAAATTACATGCCAGTGGCCAGGGCCCAAAATAATCAATTTTGTGTTAGTGTACTTGGGATTTAGGCCACTTTTTGTAATATTCCAAAATGTAAAAGACATGAATATAGAACATAAACTAGAATATGCAGTGATACATCAACATGCCAAATGAGACCAAATCATATAGACATTCTATTAAAAATTATAAAAACAAATGTGCACAAGATCTTGAGGAAAAATGCACTCAAGCTAGGCAAAACAAGCCTCTAGAGACCTAGTACATAAAATATGAAGAACCAATGTTATAAAAGAATGCTGAAAGCTAAGAAAATGTAGTTTATGTTAGAGTTAACTCTTGCTGTAAATTAAAATACATGGATATTCTGATGTAGTGCTTATAAAATGCCGAGATCAGAGTTCTAGGCTTCCTAGCACTATTCCAAGACAACCCAGAAAGTGTTTCCGGAAATAATCAAAATGCAGAAGGTGAAAAATGTAGTCCTAGGGATGAATAATGCTCTGCAGTGGGATCAATGGTGGGAGGTGGTTGATCTGATATGAAAATGGCTGATATAAATCCTCACAAAATTTCTGTATGAAGGGCTCCTCCCCTCACTAGAAAACAAGGTCAAGAACTTGGGTACTTCACGTCCCACTGCACTGCACTGCAAAATAACGCAGTTTCTGGAGGAGACTACGCTGTGGGTGAATTATGTTGCTTGGCCTGATGCCAGATGGTGGAATAATTCTCAAGGAACTTCCTTTCTATCCTCCTAGATGAAGGGCTACTCCCCTCACTGGGAAACAAGCTCAGAGACTAGGTCTATCAACCCTCCACTACTGATTCCCTGCAAAACAACACAATCTGGAAGGAGATTACACTATAGATGATGGCTGAATCTTGGCCTGATGCCGGATAGTGGAAATGATGCTCAATGAACCTCTCCTAAGTAGGCACTCAAAGTCCCCCGAGGATGAGGGTGGGATTTCCGCTCAAAAACACCCTTGTGCTAAACAACACAACAGACTGCGCTAAATAGCTAAAGCGTGAAAACAGTCATAAAAGAACAATACAAAATCAATAATTAGAATGCCCTATATGGATGCCATCCCCTTCTTTATATGCTTGGTGAGCTTCCTTACCATGGGTCCCACTCATTAAAGCTGCTACTCTCATGCATACACTCCTCCGTCATGACTACGTTTTCCTCCATTAATCCTTCCCTATCTCCATGACAACATTATTGAATTGGTCAACTTTGACTCTGTCGACATGCTTTAGCCCCTATTCACACCCAAAACTGCTTTATTCAACTGATACAATGATCCACATCCACATTAGAAGTGGTTTTATTCCTACTAAAGAGATTTATGGCTCCCTCTACCAACTTATTCATCTATCTTATTAGTAAAAGAAAAAATTGATATTCCAACTAGCTGAAAGCTAATTAGGAATATTACAGTCCTCCCCTCCCAAATGTTGCTTGTCCTTACGAAATTTAAAATATGGATACTGCAAAATCTCCTCTCCTTCCCCTATAGCATCATCATTTGATAAACTCCTCCACTGAACTAGATGCTCTCCAATCAATATGTCCCTTAGTTGCTCCTCCCAAGTGTGCAAGTTAGCTTTTGGTGAAAAAACCAAATGGCTCTCATCATGAAGAAGTGGGAGATCCATGGAGGCAACTACATGATGTCTAGAGGCCTTCTTGAGGCATGGGATATAAAAAATGTTGGGGACCTTAACCCCAATGAGGAGCTCCAATCCCCCTGCTACTCTCCCAACAACATGGATCACCCTGTGTGGCCCATAAAAGAGCTCCTCCAATGTAGATGGGATGTATGGATGAATATGATAGAAAAAATTGCCCATCCCACACTATCTCTCTCCCCATATGTGATATGTATAGAGATATTTATGATCTTGGGTTGCAATAATGTTGTCCTCAAGAGGCCAAAATGCATTTGCACTCCCAAGGGTCCACTCTTTGGTTCTAGAAAATTTTCTTGCCCAAGCCATTCCACATATAGTGAATAGAAGATCATCACAATATGGGATTCAAAGGAGAAGTATACTGAGTGTCATGAAATGTTGGATGGTGACAATATTTCCCCAAGTGGAACCAACGCAGTTTGGCTCCTTGTTGCCCTTGAATATAATGTGGCAAGTAGCTTCCCAGCCACTTGCTTGTTGTTGTTAGTATGAATATTAATTGCAAGTGTACAAAAAAAGACCACTTTAGATGTGCATAACAAACAACCCTAACAACAAAGATGGATTCCAATATCTTTAGATCTGCAATTAGGTGATTAAGATAAATACTCCAAAAATATAGATCTATGCATCAAAGACATTAAGTAGTAAATAAAAATGAGATTTACTTCATGCATCCAATAGACAAGACAAGAATATGTTGAATGAAATTTATATTAAGGGAACCTATAAGGAAAACATAGAAGGATGTTACCAGTTCTCCTCAATGGGATGGGTTCTTTTAAGTCCTCAGCACTTCAGATCTAAAATTCCTCTCTCTTGATGGTGTAGAAAACCCAGGCAAAAATGGAACTCAAAGGGAGCTCACAAGAAAAAAGATAGAAAAATATTACAATGATGGTGGATCAAAGTCAGACAAAAAGTATAGATCTAGAGTGATCTTTAGGCAACAAAAGGTAGTGAATGAATGGAAAAACCCTTCTATTTATAACAAAATATTGAGTTAGTCTAGATATTGGTGCATAATTAAAATATTATTAACCAAATCAAGATCCAACTTTTATGGAATATTTTATTATATTTGTTGGAGTGAAAAAGAATTTGACTTGGGTCAAATCCCTTTATTTGTAAATAATAAATAAATAAATGATTTATTTATCATTTTAAGGATGTGGTTGAGTAATAATCAAATAAATAATGATTTATTTAATTATTTAAGGGTGATTTAGTCAAATTTATCAATGAATATTATTTAAATAAGGTTTAAATAATTATTCCTAGAAAATAATAAGATAAATAATGATTTATCTAGTTAATTTTCATGTTTTAGGTTAAATATGACCAGGAATATTAATTAAACTAATGTTTTTAACTAATATTCTCGAGGAAAAACCAAAAAATGTATAATTATTTAATATTTCCTCATGGGGTTTCCTGTTTAGACCATAAACAACTTAATAAAGGTGGTTTACTAAGTTATTTTTCATAGTGAAAGCAACTTTACTTAGGGTAAAATTGGTCTTACATGGTGTACTTAGGTCCATCTAATAATAATAGGTTAGATGACCAAAAAATTGTGTAACAGATTTCCCCCCAACGTGCAAGCATTAGGATCTAATCGTATCATTGAAGTACGTTGTAAGCACTCAATCACTAGACACCGAAGGGGAAGTCAGAGAGAGAGAAATATAAGGTAGACCAAAGTGCTGAAAGGACTAGACCCTGAGGAGGTGAGACTTACAGGTGCGACAAGTCTCTTTTATGAGTGAGTACCTGTGCTATAGGCGGTGGGGGAGGAATACCTATACCCGTCGAGACAAAGTAAAAAGAATAATGCGTCCAGTAAAGAAGGGACTGAACAATATAGTACATGTTGGCATAAACATGAGCCAGGTAAAAAAAATCATAATGAATCCCACATAAATACTGTGCCTGGGATAAGAGCCAGGACTTATACAATAATATCTAAGTACATGAGATACAAATACAACCCAAATTCCACTGCAAACAGGAAAGGGCTCTGAAAATCTGACTAATACATGAAAAAAAAAGGCGTTGCAAGTGACTGAGGTCGTAATCATCAAATATATGGATCTGCATTAAAGGCTGTAATGAAGAGGTCATCTCTGGCATGTGGGGGCTACTCGAGGGCCACCCCCTCATGAGGGCTAAAACATCTCACACACACCTGGAATCACCAGATTGTCATCGCATCACCCAACCATCATATAATGACCTGACTTCGCGGAAAAGAGCTAGAGCCGAGAAATAATCGTCAAAGGGCAATAATGAGTCCCTTTGCCTAATCCGAGACACCAAAAAAGAGTGAAAGCTGGAACCAAGGTACACCGCCCTCTAGACCTGTCTTTTGGAATGAAAGATCTGATGTCGACAGAAGGAGTTCTGCCATAGGTGAGGCAATAAAGGATCCTCAAATAAGGCACAAGAGAAAATAGTAGAGTGATTGACAGACTGACACTAGGGATGATGATGAAATGTGGGGTACTGAGTAGAAAACATACGACTTCCCTTGTTACAACATAAAGGTCATGGATGACCTAGCAGTGACTGACACAATATCAAAAGGGGATAGGGGACAGTAGGACTGAAGGCCATAATGTACGACATGAGAGAGGAACCAAGAAATGAAGGATCGAGGACTATAGCCCGATACAAAGGGACTCGAGATAAATCCATGGATGTAATGATGACTCAACTTGGATGCTCTAAACAAGGGCACCTTGATGATGCTGCCACATAGAAAAGGTCCAATGGGGACCATAAAAACATGAGTACATGGCGGTTACTCATGAAGAATGAAAATCGACACAAGAATGGAAAAGTATAGCAGTGTGAAAATAAGTACAAGTGCTGCAGTGAACAATCAGATTTTGAGGAGTGGTGAAGTGATTCCCTGTTGGATGAACAACCCTATGATGTATCAAATCACAAAAATAATGGATACCAATTTGAGGCTTCCAGGAGATCTTTCCAATGATACATGGGCTTGTCAACCTGCCTACTAAGCATTTCAGAAATGGTAAAATAAAAATCAGGGGTTTTTCTTTTAATAAGGCATTTTCCCTCCAAATTCACTCATTTTCATGTGGAGCTATGGTGAATGTAGAGAGGAGAGAAGTCCCTAAATCTTGTGATGATCGTAGTAGACAAACTAACCATTGGAATCGAGATTTGTCAGTTGCAGGTAAGAGGCCTAACCCTACTCTTTCATTTCAGTAGATTGAAAGTTCAGTTTAGGTCCCCAGAACTCAGTAATAGACCCCTACTCCTCTTCTCGACCGGGTTGCACTTTTTCGGGCAAAAAATGCGATCTGGGTAGCAGGTTTTGGGCACAAAACTACGACCTGTCCCAGGATTGGGCCTGAAAAGTGCGACCTGAAAGGGAGGGGTTTTTCTGTGCTGTTTTTTGGCTAAGAACTAGGTTTTTATGCTTGGATATATTATTTCCAATCTGTATACTAAAAAATATAATGGTTTTGTGCAGATATTATAGAATTATTGATCAAAGAGAGAGAGAGAGTCCTAGGCACATTACGGTCTGCGAGTCGAGAGGATCAGGGTGTCCACAATGCATTGGCTAGGTATGGGGTTCTAAAGTTTGTGGAGAACCCTTTGATGAGAGTTGGAGAGCCCTTATTGGCCTGAATTGTTAGTTATTGGGACTCGAACCATGAGGTCTTTATAGTGCAGGGGCATTGGATCGAGTTGACAGTCTAGGATACATATTTCCTGACTGTTCTCCCAACACTTGGGATGGTAGGGAATACTCATCCAGTGTTACCGCGAGGGCAAAACATCATGGAGTTTGTAGAGCACCATTGTTGACTAGATCTCCATGTCAAAGGGACATAGATACCTATTGGGGATCTAGAGAGGTTGGAGACCCGTGTTATGGCCGCAACGGTGTTGTGGATCCTGGGCAACCAGGCACTCCACCACATCAATAGAGGGCAGATGATGCTTGTGGAGATTGTGTTCAGTGGGACCTACTATGGGTGGGCCCAAATGATGTTGTCGTCGTTGAAACAAAAGTTGTCGCTATGCAAGCAGTAAGTGAACCATGAGTGTGCATATTGTACGGCGTTGTGCTCACTCTTCTTTGAGAAGATACCGACACTTCGACCTCATATACAACTCTAGGATGGGGGCTTGAGAGAGCCTAGGATGTGCCGGTGGGGACGACTACTGTGCAAAGGAGGAGGTGGGGTAGTCAGATGGGGATTCTAACTCGAGTTCTTTGCTCATTGTGATCAGATGCCATTGTACATAGACGACTATCCCTATAGTGGGATGAGTTATCATGGGGACCCAGATTTTCTACTACTACCTGGTCGAGTATGGGGGCGTAATGGTAAGTGACAAATTTATAATATTTTATGTGCATTGTAAAGTTTCAGAATATTTTATTTGGAACTGATTCTTCCACTTTTGGTATGCAGATACAACATCAGTAAAACCAACAGAGTATATGGGATGACCTACAGTATTAGGAACTACCCGACCTAGTGGATCGAGAGCGCCGCAAAATGAGGATGCAACGACCCTCCTGGAGGACATCCATCGTAGATGTGAGAGGCTTCTGACCGGTGTTTCAGAGCACGACTGGAAAGACTTAGATGACCATTACATAGATCCATGTATTGGTCTACCCTCGGAATGGCGAGGGGTTATGCAGTGCATGGAAATGGTTGGAGAGGGGATGTGTGATCTACGAGCTGCAGGAGCAGAGCCACTGGGTCGGGATCCTCCAGATAGTGGTTAGTGTGTAGAGGGAGGTGGTGCCCCCAGTTTTGAGTTTTTGTAACATCCTATGGGCATGTCATATGTATCAGAGTTGATGGACTCTAAAACATTTTATATGACACATATTATGGATATGCATCGTTTTGATGGTTTTATGTTATTGTCTTGTGTTAAATGTGTGTGCTAAATTCCAATATAGAATATTTTTTGCAATGCTATCTATATAGTGATTTTGTGCTCTAGGTACATGAATGAATGTAATGATTTCAAATTCATGCATCAAAAGCCTCACTCGTAAATATGTTCTAAAAAGGATAGGATTATGCACACGATAAACACCATTCAATTGCATGACAAGAAGCAGGGAATCTAAATGAACATGAAGGTGGAGGATGCGATGGGAGAGGGCATCGGCTAATAAACCTTGCACTCCAACATATTCAGCCTGATTATTCGTGGAAGTACTAATGCATACATCGTTCAAGAGAAAAAGTGAATGCAGGGGGTAAAGATGGCCCAACCTGCAGAGGCTAGATTCTGGGAGTAGCGACTTGCACCATTGGAATAACCGATATAAGGTGCAGACGAGAGGTCCATCTGAAAGGTTCCAAAAGAAAATAAATGGGAGGATGATGAACAATACTAGCAACCTAAGCGCAAAGTAGAAATTGAACACACACCGCGAGAGGGAGTGATCTGGTTAGGATGTCTACTACTCACATGCTGATGGTTAGGTGTAGTGTGAGAGCTACCGGAGGTGTATCTTGTGCTCAGGCTGTGAAATTCACCATAGAAATGGATGGTGCCATCCCACTTATGGGCGAGAAAGATGAAGTTAGGGGTGGACAAGGCTTCCATGATGTCATCATCACAATAGAATATGGAATGATTGGAGGAAGGGAGACCACATGACGCGGCGAAGCTACCTGACTCATCATCATGAGAAGAAAGGTTCACATGCACATTTTCATGGGGGATGATGGGAGAACAAGCAGATAAGGGATCTACCGATGTTGAGCCCAGGGTGATCGCTGAAGGGAGGTCAAGAGAAACATCAGGGGAAGATGCAGAGGGAAATTCCATCGAGGGTCTCGTGAATGATGATAGGTAGAGGATGGTGGCCGTAGGCTCTGTTATCTTGACATCAAGAGGGGGAATGTCAATGGGAGTGGGTAAATCCTCAAGCTGGCCCACAACATACTGCATAAGTATGGGAGAGGCGGATTGGTTCTGTAAAACCTGATACTCCTGAACTACCTCCAAAGAGGCGCGGTAATACGTAAGGTGGGGAAAATGGTGGGAATAATGGCCATGGAGATCACATAATGCACAGGGTTGATTGGTGTGAATATTCTTAGGGTTCTTGGCTACAGTCAAGGAAGAAATAGAGGCTTCAGGGACCGTAGACTCAGGGAACACAACATTAACCATGGGCTCGATACAGGGCAGTTTAGGACAGGTATGGGTGGCATGGCCAACGACATCACACAAATCACAAGGCTTTGGAGGTGGAGGGGGAGCAGGGTCAGTCAGGGCAGCCTTGTCTTTTGATGCCCTCTTGAGAGCTTTTCCTTTCTTACCCAAAGTGGTCGCGACAGGAGATGGTTCCTATTGAGGTGGCTGAGGCACTGTAACAGTAGGAGAAGTCATAGGGACCAGTTGAACCAGGGTCAAAGCAAGATAAGGTTTAGGTTGACCAGGTGGCGTAGCAGCTAGGGGATCAAGGTACCATACAGGAATCCCCAGGGTCAAGTTCAGAAGAGAGAGGGTAGCCATGACAAGTACCGAAGACACTCCAGGAGGGGGAGCTAAGAACGGTATCTGACCTGATGGGTAATGGCCAGGCGAGACGGCTCCAAGATGGTTGAGGATTGGAGGAACCATTCCGGGAGGGTAAAGAGGCTCATGGATACTAACTGTAGGTGAAGGTCTAGGAGGAAGAGGTCCAGAAAGCTGAATCAAAGGGCTACGAGTAGGCTACGGAGTGCAAGGAGGCTGCTGACTAGCCGAAGTGGGCCGCTTGAGGGCAGCCCAAGACAATTACATCATGAAAACATTCAATGAGCTGGGATCAGAGACAGGAGGAGGAGGACCAGGGAATGTAACAAGAAAAGAGGAGTCTTTGTAGACTCTGGGTGAGACATTGGTCAAAGGATCGACAGTTTGCTTATTGGCCACCGAAGAGATGATGGACTCAAGGGAGGCCTGAGACTTTGGTTCGTAATATGTCAACTGGTCGATGGTGACTATCTTTCCATTATGAGGGAAGGACATCTTGTGGTGAACCGTATATGGGATAGCATACATCGGATAGGTGTAGATACGACCCAATAGAATGTTGTAATCTAAGGGGGCATCTATGACTTCTACGTTAATGAAAACAATGTTGCCGGCAAGAGTAAAAGGACAATTGCGGAATAATCCAATGGGTTGGGAGGCATGGCCATCCCATGCTCAGAGAGTGATCGTGGAAGGAGCCAACTCAGGTGATCCGAGTTGCTTCCAAACCGAAGTAGACATCACACAGGTGGATGCTCCCTCATCAATGATGCACCGGGAAACATTGGTGTTCTGGATCTTGACTGGGATTTGGAAGGCGACGGAAGCAGGGAGAGGAGGAAGTTATGACTGATAAAAATCGAAGATGATCAATTGATCATCAGAAGGATCTACAGTGCCCATGGCAGATAGTAGAGATTTTTTTTGTGAAGGACATGACTGGAGGAGTTCCAGTGTTGAAAGGGCAGCAGGAGATTGTGCAAAATCATTTAATATACTATACGAATGGGCAGCTTTGCCAGAAGCATCATTTTGGCGTAGTGATCCCTTAGGGATCTTGGTATGAACCTCCACCTTAGGGTGAGGGATCTGCAAGGGAACGTTAGGTGTCGAAAGAGGCTTTATAGGGACCAAAGGAGGTGGCTCAGGGATAGACATAGTGGGAGGCTTGTTGTACTGATGGGACCGAGTCTGAAGATTGATATCTATAGTTATAGGTTGGTCAGAATTCATCATGAGAATCTAGTAATCAGGGGTACCATATGGAAGAGGTTGAGTGGCCCCATAAAATTCAGGTTGTTGGGTAGCCAGAAATCCTTGTTGAGGGAAAGGATTAGTAAACACAACCGGCTGATTGGGCGCAACACTGGGAGGGATGGAAGGGGAGGCTTGTTGTCCTCGAAATGTTTCTTGAGACTCCCACATCTACTTCATCTATGGTAAAAGAGGACAATCATGCGTTTAATGATGATTAACACCACAACAAGAACAAGGTTTTTTCGTGTGAACTAGCTTGTCCTGCTTGGGATGAGTGCCCTATTGCTGGTTAGTAGTGTTAGGAGCATTATTTTGAGGATTAGGTCTAGGATTACTGGAGGCAGATTGATTTTAAGTTCCTTTCCTCTTCTTTTTGGAAGGAGGAGGATTAGTCACACCCTGATGTGCATACACCTACCCCTGAGGGGGCGGTGGCTGTTGTTGCGGGGGTTGAGAAGGCAAGGGAGGTGGAGGTTCTAATGCTGGAGGAGCTGGAGCACTAGGCTATAGATACATATAATAAGGAGGTTGGATAACATTATGGTAAATGGGAGGTTGGGAAAAAGGAGGAGGCATGTCGTATCCTAGATACATGCTACCTGTTAGGTCTCTGTAACAAGCAAGATTGGCAAAGTCCGATCACAGAGTTAACATCATTTCAACCAACTTTGGGATTCTAGGATCTAGCCCTCCTGAATCCGGAGAGGGATCTCTCCAATATGTACAAAAATGGATATTGTCTTTGAAGTTTGGGGTGATGATATTAGGCTAGTTATGAAGGCCAACTAACCCAAGACTGTCAATCACTCTGCACAAAATTTTACTTCAAAGTTTAATTTGTTTGAGGTTTAAAGGATATTTAGCCACCAATTTGATATATTTTGGAAAATATAGGTACACTCACCAAAGAGGGGGAAAAGACGGTCGCCCCCCAAGGAAAATCATAGCCCATGGGAGGCTGAGCATATGGATGAGAGAGAGCTCCAACAATATTGTTGGGCTTCAAAATGTCATACAAATATCACTCATTACCATACATTTTTCACCTATGCTTCCATTATATCATTCATTATTCACTACCATGTCACTTCATTTTCCCTATTGTTCATCATTAATGGGTCTCATTTATATCTTCCAAATATTATTTATTTTCAAGCATTTTTAAGAGAAATACTTGATTTAATATTATAAAATAATATATTTTACTCATATATGGAAAGTGGATTGTTTTTGTGACATGTGTAGGTTCCAAGGAAGCTTCCAAGACACCTTTATGTGGCCTTGAATGATCAATTTCGAATTTGATAAGATAAGAGATCATGATCTCATGGAGAAGATCAAGGACAAAAGAGGGTTATGTGTCTAGATGGTTGAGAGATGTATGGAACTAAAGAGAGATTAGTGGATCATCAATATGAGTTTGTTATCTCATCCCATTGTATAAATAGAAGTACAATCTCCTCCATTTGTAATCTTAGAATTTAGATAGTTGTAATCTTTGAGTTGGCTTGTACATCATGATGAATATTTTGAAATAAAGAATCATACTTTGATTTTGCTGCTTCTACATTTGAGTACCCTTTGAAGAGGTGTGCTTGTGGAGTTATGGAGAGCTCCCATGGCCTCACTTGCATGCTTATTTTAGGTATAAATTAATTTATGTTTTTGTTTCATTTCAGCTTTTATTTAAATGTTCTAATATTGGAGTGGATCTTACAATTCATGTGTTCTTGTAAGATAACCGTAAGATCTCAGACAATTATTAGATTTAGGCTTATTTCATTTCAGCTTTTAAGTTTTTGTTAGATGTTCTAATATTGGAGGAGATCCTAAAATTCATCTGTTCTTGTAAGAGAACCTTAGGATCTTGACAAATGTTAGATCTAGGTTTGATTATATGTTCTAATATTGGAGGAGATCGTAAAATTCAAGTGTTCTTGTAAGATAACTTTAGGGTCTTGACGAATGTTAGGTTTATGTTTGTTTAATTGTTGGAAGTGATCTTGACAAATGTGTTCTTGTAAGGGAACTTTAATATCTTGGACAAATTAGGAATCATAGTTGTTGGAAGAGATCTTGATGAATGTGTTCTTGTAAGAGAACCAAAATATCTTGGACAAATTAGAAATATTTCTAGATCTATATATTTTAGATAAGTACTTCTAAGTTTACCTTCTCGGGTTGACATTAAATTGAAGTCTGATTGACATCATCAATTAGACACCAAAAATTTTGGCACCGTTGCCGGGGAAGTACAACTAGAAGGATTTAGTAATTATTTTATGAATTTGTTTTTATGGACTAATTTGTGGAACTTGGTGACAACAGGTTCATAAAGGAAGTTCAAAGTTTGAGCATTATTTTCGCACATAGTTAATTTAAATTCAGTTTTTATTTTAAACCCCCCATTTCTCACTAATCCATCTACGGATGAGAAATTTCTAGATGATAAACAGGGACTTCTTGGAGAGCAAGAACAATAATGAAGACTGGTTTCAAAAGAACCTTGTGCCAACTCCAAGAATAAGATAGGTTACTCACATCCTTGGAAACAATTAGGTAAAAATTTTAAATCTTGATGTGAGCATGTTCAAATTTTTAATCCGTAGATGGCTTCGCTGGAAGCATTCTTTTACCTAGGAAATAAATAAATCTTTCAAGCAAGTTAGGCAGAATAGATTAGAAAAATAAAAATGAGATCTCATTAGAAGTCATTAGAAGTCGTTAGAAGTCGTTATCATTAGAAGTTTTTAGTCTTATTTTCAAAAATAAAAAATAAATAATAAATCATCATCAGTAAATGAATAAATTCAGTGGCACAGTAAGAGATGCTTCATCTTCACATTTCTATGTCTTGTTTCTGTATCACGGGTAAGCTCGAAGCTTGATTATCAGAAAGCTTTGTCTTCCAAGAGTCTAAACGCCCCCGCGACATTGCAAAAAGAGTGTAGACAATGCGAGGTTTTGTCGCAGATCTTGATTGTGTTTATTATCCATCCACGCTAACCTTCATAAACAAATCAAGAGATTAGTATGCTCTCTTCCTACGCTTCGTGTGATTAGGAAGATTAGAAAATCTATTGATTTATTTCAAATAAAAATACTCTCGCTGGAAAATTGATCTGTGCATTCTATCGATTATAAGAAATTTTCAAACTTCCAGAATCGATCTGATGCAACAATTTAATCTAATTTTCTGTTGAAACTAAATTCGATGTATAATTCTTTTTGGTAACAAACTCATTGACTTTATTAATTCGATGATAAGAATTATACATTTAGAGACCTTGCAATCATAACCAATATTCTCGACAATAACATATGAGGATGCTTCTTGGTGACAGTTATCCATGAAAATGCTGGGCACTCCTGAATTTACATTAATAAGTCGTCTTTTTCTTACTATGCATTGTTCTGTCACAACCATCTATGCAAATGTAGGACTACACCTCTTTCAAGCATTTCATCAAAAATTTGGCATGATTTAGATTTTATTTTGTTTTGAAATAAAACAAATGTTCTTTAAAAAAAAAATTTAGTTTTGATTTTCAATTTTATTTATTTTTAAATAAAAATTTGAATATAAAAATAAAAAATAAAAAAAAATGCAGGAATTTTTTTTTTTTAGATTTATTTTAAAAATCTTCAATTTACAGAAATTCCAAAAATATTTATTCTTGCGCCCCAGGTTGAAAAAATAGAATGTAGAGCCTAGAACATAAACATGCAAAATCTAGCTAATGCACACAAAAAAAATAAATAAATAAAAATCGATCTGTGCATACAAAACACATGATTTATGCGATTTTGACTTCAATCGTCTTAAGGTTTCTTCGGCTCCAGCGGGGGGAAGGTTGAGGACGGTGACGGTCAAGACTCCATCCTGACACACAACAGATATGGCTTCCAGGTTACAGTCAGAAGACAAGGGCAAATCAACACACATTTCACAAAACCCTAGCAGAGGGGAATAGCTCAGCAACACAGTGTTCAACCGCAAAGATGTCTTCAAATGCAGAAGAAAAGAAAAATTGATTCTTTAAAAACAATACAGGAATGCCAGCTTAGAAGATCATTAAATAATGAATGTGAATGTGAATGATGTGTAGGTGTGAATCCTGACATTCTCAAACTAGGAGAATAAAAACCCTTATTCGATCCACCAAGATAAAGAAAGAATCAAATTCAATGCAACTAATTTTAGAGAAAATCATCAGTTTGGATCTGCTCATCAAAAATCGTGATTTCCCACAACGGATTTCTTTGCCAAGTTTCATATTTGTTCATATGTGTGACTGCCACAACTCACAAACAATGCCACCAGTCAAAATGCATGATTTGTGAAGGATGCCAATCAACCTTGGAAATCACTGAGATCACAGCTAGAACAAATCACCCGATAAAACGTTGTTTCTACTCTTTCTGGAGCCCAGAGACATTTTGACAATGATTTAAAGCACACTTGCAGTAACGCCATGCTTTCAAATTGATTACCCGACTGGAAGCTTGTTATCATTGATCGCAAACCAACAGTATTCCTAGAGTACCCCTAGTGGAAGGAAAGTGTGATAATGGAGATAACTCACAGGATCATAGAGACAAATGGCATCAAAATGCACATTGTTGAGCAAGGATCAGGTCTGGTTGTACTGCTGTTACATAGGTTTCTAGAGTTGTGATATTCATGGCACCATCAGATTCTCGTGCTCGCAGCGGCGGGATACCATGCAGTGGCCCCAAACATGCGAGTATATGGAGAAACAGATGCCCGAATTGGTGCTCACAATTTTTGGGGACCTGATCGGCTTGCTTGATGCCCTTGGCATAGAGAAGGCATTTGTAGTTGGCCATGATTGGGGTTCTATGATTGCTTCACACCTTTGTCTTTTTCAACCAGATAAAGTGACAGCATTGGTAAATTTGAGTGTTGCTCATTGGCCACATGACCCTACAACAAAGCTAACTCAAGAGATGAAAACTTCCTTCGGGGAAGGCTACTATATTCTGCTATTCCAGGAGCCTGGAAAAGTAGAAGAAGAATTTGCCCGTTATCAGCCTCAGTAGAGTGAAGCAAGGGGTGCGGATAAATGAATACAAATACAGAGGCAAATTCCTTGCGCGTTAACTCGAGAATTTGTGATAGGCATCATAATTTTAAGTTATCATTTAAAAAAAAACAATATATATATATATATATATATATATATATATATATATATTAACAAAAGAAATAATAAAAATAATAAAAAACATTTTCATAGTTAAAAATATATATATATAAAAAATAACAAAATAAATTTTTTTATTTTAATTTTGTTATATATATATATATATATATATATATATAATAATAAAAAGTATAAAAAATTAAAGAAATTAACATAAATTTAAAAAAACTTTGTTTTTTTAATTTGTTTATTTAAAAAAAACAAAAATCGACATAAATAATAAAAAATTAAAAAAAAAACAACAAATTAAAAATTTTGTTTTTAAATTTATTTAAAAAATATATATATATATATATATATATATATATATATATATATATATAATAAATTTCCCCACATTCATTTACGATTAAATTGCATGAGGACATGCAATACTTTTAGTTGGGGGGTAATAAAGAATCTTCGTGATTCGATGTATATATTAATATCTAACAAGTGAAATGAGATTGCTGTTATGTGTAGGTCAACAAGAAAGTGTGCCCAATTTAGAAGGTTTCAGTGCAACAGGTTGCAAGACTAATGAAAAATCATGCTATCAAAGGACCTTTTGAGACTGGATGCTTCACCAACAAAACTTCATTTGAGGAAAAAGGTCATGTTTAAGGGACACAACAAATCTATAATGCTGAGCTCTTTGCCATGCACATGTGTCATCTGACACAGACATGGAGTAAATTTACTTTTCATAGTTATTTCTTTAATAATGGGTTGATATTAATATCATGATTAGAGTCAATTTCAACACTTTGATTGTCCTTAATTTGTTTTATTTGGTACGAAATTTGTACGTAAGAATCATGAAGGAAATGGCCATTTCTTCTTGAACACACTTATGTTTTCTTTCTCCCAAGTTTTTTTTCATAGGTTACAGGTTAATCAAGTGATCAGTAAGGAGATTACATTGTGACGACAATTGGTCTTCCAAGACTAATTTCATGAGAAATTTTAAAGAACCAATCCATGATTACAAACGAAATTTCCATAAAATTACAAGTTCTTGCAACTTCCTGTAATAGCTCTATGGTTTGACATGTTGCATGACAGATAGAAAAATTCAAAGAAATGAGCTTTGTTCCTAAATGTACAAGGATGGTGAAATGCCTATCCACACTTGAATTCGATGTCTACAGGTGGCTGGTCAACGCTGGTCAAACTCAACTATTTTAACAAGCAGTCCAGAATTAAGGAGCAGATTTGTTATATTTGAGAGTTTGCATTCCATTTCCATATTTGAGATTTTGCATGCCATAATCCATTTTTCTTTTCCAGCAAGAGTCATTATCCATTTTCCACTACCACATACACTTCATTACATTTTTTCCATTCCTAACCCACCAATAAAAGCAAAGAAGTTTACTTACAAGCTTATTGCCATTTTCCATTTCCATTTCCTCTTTCCTAGCATTTTTCATTTCCACCAATAAAACCCTGCTTCTATGTATATCATTGAGTCAATGTCCTAGAGTCTAATTATCTTTGTAAAAACACTTAGAGGGTTGCATGCCTTAATGGCAAGTACTCTTTCCAATGAACAATGGGAGTACACTAATATCCCTTGTTCGTTGGATCTTGTAGGTGACTCGACCACAACAAATTTATTCGGGAGTTCTCGTGTTGGATAGTGGAATTCATTAATGGCCACTAAGTCAACAACTTCTTGTTATGTTCAACAACAAGACATTTATTCACATAGCAATATTTGTGCCATCGAGCGTTGAAGAATTGAAGACCCATATTTTGTAGAAGATGAAGCAGATTTCCTTTCATTGTTTTTCAGTTTGTCATGACTTAAGGACAAGACAATAAATAAGGCAGGAAAAAAAATGTAACTTATATATTTTGTATACCTTCCAAGCCTTATAAATTTTCAGCCATATTCAGTAGAATCATCAGATTCATCAGACTATCTAGTAGAAGATCCAATAGCAGATACGACAATACAGATCCATCTTTCATCCACAACTTGCAGAAGAAGCTTCAGATTAGAATTGCAGCAGCTGAACATGCATGATTCATCCACTTCTTTAGGTAAGTAAGGTATGATGTTTTCTAACCTTTAATCTTGAAATTATTTTTATATGCTAAAATGATTATATTTGGAAAATATTCCACTATTTTCACTATTCCCTTTCTCATTAAAAATTTCCAAAAATCGTCAGTTGGGGGGGGGGGGATTTCACACTTCATTTCTTTCTCTCATTCATATTACATCTTAACCCACATATTCTTCCCACAATAAAAACTACTACAAAATTATGAGCATATAAAATGACTTCTTAGAAATGATTGATCTAAAGTAAATAATGATTGTAACACAAGAACCAATCATTAAAAGGAGATCTCAACAAAGTCAATAATGATTGTAAACACAAGAACCAATCATTAAAAGATGCAAATGCTTTGCAAAAAATAAAAGTTATCAAAAGATGTGCAAAGTTAAAGGAAGTCCATAATTGAAAGATGATTGTTACACAAGAACCAAACATCTTGTAAAAGGAAGCTCATATAAGAATCAAATCAAATAATTCATTGTAGTAGCTTGCATGAGGACATGCAAGAGCTTCAGTTGGGGGGTGTGTTGGGCTTCAAAATTTCATACAAATATCACTCATTACCATACATTTTTCACCTATGCTTCCATTATATCACTCATTATTCAATACCATGTCACTTCATTTTCCCTATTGTTCATCATTAATTGGTCTCATTTATATCTTCCAAATATTATTTATTTTCAAGCATTTTTAAGAGAAATTCTTGATTAAATATTAGAAAATAATATATTTTACTGCATATATGGAAAGTGGATTGTCTTTGTGACATGTGTAGGTTCCAAGGAAGCTTCCAAGACACCTTTATGTGGCCTTGAATGATCAAATTCGAATTTGATAAGATAAAAGATCATGATCTCATGGAGAAGATTAAGGAAAAAAGAGGGTTATGTGTCTAGATGGTTGAGAGATGTATGGAACTAAATAGAGATTAGTGGATCATCATTATGAGTTTGTTATCTCATCTCATTGTATAAATAGGAGTACAATCTCCTCCATTTTTAATCTTAGAATTTAGAGAGTTGTAATCTTAGAGTTGGTTTGTACATCATGATGAAGATTTTGAAATAAAGAATCATACTTTGATTTTGCTGCTTCTACATTTGAGTCTCCTTTAAAGAGGTCTGCTTGTGGAGTTATGGAGGGCCCCCATGGCCTCACTTGCATGCTTATTTTAGGTATAATTTAATTTATGTTTTTGTTTCATTTCAGATTTTAGTTAAATGTTCTAATATTGGAGTAGATCTTAAAATTCATGTGTTCTTGTAAGAGAACCGTAAGATCTCATACAATTATTAGATTTAGGTTTATTTCATTTCAACTTTTCAGTTTTTGTTAGATGTTCTAATATTGGAGGAGATCCTAAAATTCATGTTTTCTTGTAAGAGAACCTTAGGATCTTGACGGATGTTAGATCTAGGTTTGATTAGATGTTCTAATATTGGAGGAGATCCTAAAATTCAGGTGTTCTTGTAAGAGAACCTTAGGATCTTGACGAATGTTAGATTTATGTTTGTTTAATTGTTGGAAGAGATCTTGACGAATGTGTTCTTGTAAGGGAAATTTAAGATTTCGAACAAATTAGGAATCTTAGTTGTTGGAAGAGATCTTGATGAATGTGTTCTTGTAAGAGAACCAAAATATCTCGGACAAATTAGAAATATTTCTAGATATATATATTTTAGATAAGTACTTCTAAGTTTACCTTCACGGGTTGACATTAAATTGAACTCTGATTGACATCATCAATTAGACACCAAACAGATACCATCGGTGGCATGATATTCCCCCAATGCGTTGGCACCACCGAGTCTAGGAATATCAGGTAGAACGACATAAACATAACCCAATTGAGCGTAGATCAGGTCATATTTTAACGTAATTTGGAGAGCGGATTCTTCGGTTTGAGGGAAATGTGATGCGACATCTTTGTCGATAGCAGGCAAGAGAGATCTAAGGAACCGGTCCATGTAGACATGGTCTTCGAAGGTAGGGGCTCAACATAGGCTCTTTTTTCTCTGCCATTCCTAGACATGATCGGATAGGCGGGTCGCAGAAGATTGATGGAAAGAAGTTAAAAGTTCAGTACTAGTGTCATAACGAAGGGGAAGCTGGAAATAAGACAAAAAAGCCTAAGCAAGAGTCGCAAAGGTGATATGAGAGGATGAGGCCTAATAAACATACCACTTAGAAGCTTCACTAGTAAGCGTACGTTGGAACAATTGAAGATGGACAGAGTTATCGGTAATGGAGTTAGACGAACACCACATGTGGAAAGATAGAACATGATTTGTAGGATCTTCTCTAGCAAGGCCTTCAAACTTGGGGATGTCGGAAGGGAGATTGGTCAGCATAGCAAGACAACTAGCGTCATGGTGTATAGGGTCATTGATCAACTGGTTAAAATCGGGAAGACTGAGGCCTGCCATATAGGGGAGCAGGGGAGCAACCGAAGTAGTTCCTGTTGCAGTCCCACTAGTAGTATTCCCAGTATTAGGGCCGGGGTTACCACCAGCATTAGATCCTAAACCAGACATGGTGAAGGTGACAGGAGGAGAACCGGGAGTGGAACCAGAAGGAGAACCCAATGAACTAGAAGAGGAGTCAAAGTGTGGACTTGGTGGAGGACTAAATTGAATCCTACGCAGAGGAGTAAGTCTTCTTACCAAAAACTGAGGATGAAGTCCAAGAAGTCTCTGAGATAAACGCCTTGGTGGCACAATGATGATGACACAAACATGAAACAAAGGGAAGAGAGACCAACAAGGACGGAGAGGTGTAGGATCAACTGATTACAATGTCGAAACAAGGGCAGAGAGGTGTATGATCAATTGATTTCAATGTTAAAGTCTTTGGTTGGCGGTGTTAACCAAGCTCTTCTTCACTTAGGGTGTGTGTGTAAAGTGTGTAAATTTTAATTTTTAAACCCAGAAGTTTGTAGAGAAAAAGAAAAAGTGTGCTATATAACTGTAAATAAACCTGTAGATAATAGTATATGAAACTGAAATATCAAAAAATAAATAGCTAATAATGCAATCATCTAAACCCAAGGAGGCGGGCCTCGCAACAAGTAGTTTGTAGGTGGGAAAAAAACTAGTCAAAACACACCAAAATAGCCTATATATCTAAGGTCGGAAGGGACAGGGATCTAAAGGTCAGATCTGCTAGAAATAGGTGCAGATAAACAACAAAAAATTAGAGGAAAAATTGTTGTAAATGAGGTGGCGAAAGGCTATTTCTTGGAGCGAAATGGAGTGGACCCTAGAGGAAAACCCAAAAAAAACTAAAGGAGGTGATTTGGATGGATAAATAGTCAATCTGAAGTGGATCTGAAGGTGAGGTATCAGATTTGAAAAATGGATGAACACTCTAAAAATTTCAAACAACCTACAACAGTTAAAACTCTTCCACAAAGTGTGGAGGGTACTGAAGCCCAAGAGGGCTAGGTTCCCACTTAGATGAGCAAAAGAGAACAAGTATAGGTCCAAAATGGGCGGAGACGGAGGTTAGACAACCCTGAAAAAAGGCCCAGACAAACCTAGACAACTTTTTGAAAAATTCCTGCAAAAAAGTGAGGTCACAGTTTCTGACCTATTTCTTGCTGAGGTCACAGATTTTGGGCAGATTTTCGTGTCCTGAAGCTCCAGGTCGCAGGTTTAGGGCCAAAATGTGCGACTTACACTTTCGGTGCTCTCAGGAGTAGGTTTCAATAGAATGTGTCGTCTCAGCTGCGACTGATGTCTGTCACCTACATAATAGGTCTGAAAACACATGGAAGTTAGAATTTTTAATCTTTTAGGGTTTTATAAGTTAAAAACAACATCAAGAAAAGAAAAATAAGAAGATGAAGAAAAATCCTAGGGTTTGAAGCAGTTGGATATGAAGGGAGCTGAAAAATGACGTTGGTCGTAATCGTAAACCCGTGTGAAGTCGCCAGTTGTTAGTATGAACCTTAATTGCAAGTGTACAAAAAAATACCACTTTAGCTGTGCATAAAAAATAGCCCTAACAACAAATATGGCTACCAATATCTTCAGATCTACAATTAGGTGATCAAGATAAATGCTGCAAAAATATAGATCTATGCATCAAAAGACATTAAGCAGTAAATAAAAATGAGATTTACTCCATGCATCCAATAGACAAGACAAGAATATGTTGAATGAAATTTATATTAAGGGCACTTGTGAGGAAAACATAGAAGGATGTTACCAGTTCTCCTCAATGGGATGGGTTCTTGTAAGTCCTCAGCACTTCAGATCTAAAAGTCCTCTCTCTTGATGGTGTAGAAAACCCAGAAAAAAATGGAACTCAAAGAGAGCTCACAAGCAAAAAGATAGAAAAATATGACAATGATGGTGGATCAAAGTCAGACCAAAAGTATAGATCTGGAGTGATCTTTAGGAAACACAAGGTAGTGAATTAATGGGAAAACCCTTATATTTATAACAAAATATTAAGTTAGTCTAGATATTGGTGCATAGTTAAAATATTATTAACCAAATCAAGATCCAACTTTTATGGAATATTTTATTATATTTGTTGGAGAGAAAAAGAATTTTGACTTGGGTCAAATCCCTTTATTTGTAAATAATAAATAAATAAATGATTTATTTATATTTTAAGGATGTGGTTGAGTAATAATCATATAAATAATGATTTATTTAATTATTTAAGCGTGATTTAGTCAAATTTAACAAGGAATATTATTTAAATAAGGTTTAAATAATTATTCCTAGAAAATAATAAGATAAATAATGATTTACCTAATTAATTTTCCTGTTTTGGGTTATATATGACCAGGAATATTAATTAAACTATTGTTTAACTAATTATTCCTTGAGGAAAATCAAGCAAATGTAGATTTATTTAATATTTCCTCATGGGGTTTCATGTTTAGACCATAAACAACTTAATAAAGGTGGTTTACTAAGTTATTTTTCATAGTGAAAGTAATTTTACTTAGGGTAAAATTAGTCTTGCATGGTGTACTTAGGTCCATCTAATAGTAATAGGTTAGATGACCAAAAAATGGCGTAACAGTTGTGCATGTCTGTTCATATACTTGGAAGTAGTAAGTGGAATTGGGTGTCAAATGAGTATACCCAAAATATAACAACACTTGCACAAATCAATACAAGAAGTGGTTATCTCCATCACTAATTTTGGTCTTAAAAAGACCATGAAGTCGAAGGAGAGGCTTGCCTCTTATGGAGCAATGAACTATATCTAAATGGCAAAGGAATGAAAATACTTTGTTAGATGATCAATAAGTACAAAGATACAACCCTTAACATGTATTTTTGGCAAACTGGTGATGAGTTCCATAGGTGAGCTCTCCCATATCTCTCCCGAAAAAGTGAGTGACTGTAGCAACCTTGCAGGATGGTTGTTTTCCTCCTCAATATTCAAGAAAACTACACGTCCCTGACATGCTTGATGCCAAAGCCACATGTTGGAATACTGCCACTTCACCTTTGTTGTCCTCCTTGAAACTGCTCTTGCTCAAGATAAGATTGAAGTGTATGGTGGTAAATCTTCACTTGGAAGCTATTGCTCCTCCAAAACTTCCTAAGTTTGGAAAATGAATGTATGAATTCCAACAACCCCTTACCATAAATGGAAGGCTCCTTCCTATATTGAAGCATCTCCTCACTCCCAAAGGCCAGAATTGTGCCATCACCCACTACTGAAACATCATCCAGGATATGGGAGAAAGTTAGCCCATACTCTCCCAAGGGTAACCAAAACAAAAGTGACTCTTGTTGCCTCTTCATATCATCATCATACGAGTTATGGAGCAACAACATAATAATTGACATGTATAATGCCACCTCAGTCCAACATAACCAAACTCCTTGATGCCACATCATGTGAGTTCCATGCCATGTCCCAAACAATAAGACACCCATTGACATAGGGTAAGTCATGTTATGGAAAAAATATCTCAAGAGTAACCAACGTAGCCATGCCTCCTGATGCCTTGTGTCATAGATCTACAAGTAGCTCACCAACCACTTGCTCATCATCCTCACCCATCCATCTAACTGCGGGTGACTCGTATCATGCTCCAATTTTGTATCCACCTAATGGGGAATACCATCCTCCCCAATATGATTACTATCTTTGCCTCCATGATATGTTTAAGTTCAACCTCTTGGAGATCTCTCCATGAGGACCTCTCATCAATGACCCAGTAGAACCCATAAGGTTCCAAATATGTTGTAGGAAAAAGCTTCTCTTTGAGCTATGAGGTGCTCATCAAGAAATATCTATCATAATAATGGAAGATGCTATCCACCACAAGATGTATATAATCTACCATCTGCCTATCCAATGCTTCATAAGTGAAGCGGTCATTGGAATGATCCAATAATATTTGGGCCCCCAACTCATCATTGCTCCTTAGTGACAACGCTTATGATCTCCATGATGGTGCATCTGTTGTCTCATGGCCATACACAATTCTAAACTCGTAACCCGACATTGTGCTGGTTAGGAATATGCTCATCCTATCCTCCTAAACTCTAAAATCCAACCCAAAGTGTTTTGTGTAGCTCAACAATGAAAAACTAGGATGGATATACATCTCCTCCTTGAACAAGTCAAGG
Source organism: Pinus albicaulis (assembly GCA_034641835.2). Taxonomy (NCBI): domain Eukaryota; kingdom Viridiplantae; phylum Streptophyta; class Pinopsida; order Pinales; family Pinaceae; genus Pinus; species Pinus albicaulis. The sequence goes on from MU968317.1 coordinate 33,033,021, forward strand.
GTCCTCTGTGCTGTGATAGTTTCTTGCTCCAAATCAACAAGGTGCTCTAATCCTTGGTCATACAATGGCCCAGATGACATGATCTCACAAATCTCAAGTTGAGGTACTGAAATAAGATGAGATGGAAATGATTGCAAACCTTGGATAAGTTGATACTTGGGAACATCTTGTACAGCTACAAGAGTTCCTCCAACCAGTGCAATGGCTTCTCCAACTGCTGGTGATGGTCATGGTTGCTCCTCTACTGCTGCACCAGCGCTGGTATCTGCCTCCCCTTCTTCATGCATCTCCTAAATCATGCATGGGACTCCAAATTTCAGGAGATCAAGACCATCTTGCAAAGATGCAAGTGTTCCTTCTCCTAATGCAAGTACTCCTACAGCTGGTGGTGGTGGAAGTTTCTCCTCTTCCGGAGTGATAGTGCTGACATCTTCCCTTGGCTCCTCATGTGCTTTATCATAAATTTCAGGAAATTTCTCAATGGGAATTACCTCCGGTTTTATTCTATCAAACTTCTTGATCAGCCTTTGAGTAAAATTTGCACAAGCAGTCACTCTTGCATGTTTCAAATGGCTGAACCACCAATCCTTTTCTTCACCCTCAAGGTTTAGCTTCGCAATCGAAAAAACTTATATTTTTGCTACTGGATGTAGCAGGAAGAATGCATCTAACTTCTTCCTCCAAGGCTTTTCTGTGCTTGTGGATGACCCATAAAATGTAGGAAAAAGGAATCTATTATGCCTTTTTCTTCTATTGCTGCCGCAGGAACTTCGTTCTTATTTGATTTGGATAAACTGTTGGTGAGTTAGATACTCCTTGAATGTTCTTGATTGAGATTTTTACTCTACAAGATAATCACTTATTGTCTCATGATATAATTTTCCTCCATCTCCATGCCAATCACCTTCCTCTTCAAAGAAAGTGGACATAGTATAATATTGTGGAGCTCTTTTTATTACTAGTTTCTTTTGTCGCTGATAGGAAGTGCTTGGAACGTCCTCATTTTGAAACCTTCTTGAGGTATCCATTCTCATTTTTTTGACCTCCTTGGATATATCCTGCATAGATCTAAAGAGAAATGAGGCAAAACTAAATCCGTCCGTCATTATGGATCTCTTATTCCTACTTCTTCTTCTAGTGTCATAAGATGTATTGCCCACAAGCTGAGCCAGCGATCATGCTCTGATACCACTGTAATATTCCAAAATGGAAAAGATGGGAATATAGAACATAAACTGGAAAATGAAGTGATAAATCAACACATCAAATGAGATAATATCATATAGCCATTCTATTAAACATTATAACAACAAATGTGTACAATATCTTGAGGAAAAATGCACTCAAGCTAGACAAAATAAGCCTCTAGAGATCCAATACATAAAATATGAAGAACAACTGCTATACAAGAATGTCGGAAGCTAAGAGAGCGTAGTTTATACTGGAGTTAACTACTCATGTAAATTTAAATACATGGATTTTCTGATGTAATGCTTATAAAATGTCAGGATTAGAGAGCTAGGCTTCCTAGCACTATTCCAAGACAACCCAGAAAGGGTTTCTGAAAATAATCAAAATGTAGAAGGTGAAAAATGTAGCCCTAGGGATGAACAATGCTCTAAAATTATATCACTAGTGGGAGGTGGCTGATTTGATATGACAATGGTTGATATCCCTCCTCACAAAATTTCCGGATGAAGGGCTGCACCCCTCACTGGAAAACAAGGTCAAGAACTTGGGTACGACCTCCCACTGCACTGCACTGCAAAATAACATAGGTTCTAGAGGAGACTATACTGTGGGTGAATTTTTTTTTTTGGCTTGATGCCAAATGGTGCAATAATTCTCAAGGAACTTCCTTGCTAGCCTCTTGGATGAAGGGCTTCTCCCCTCACTGGAAAACAAGCTTAGAGACTGGGTCTATCAACCCTCCACTGCTAATGCATTGAAAAAAAACACAATCCTGAAGGAGTCTGCACTGTGGATGATGGTTTAAGCTTGGCCTGATGCTGGGTAGTGGAAATGATTCTTAATGAGCCTCTCCTAAGTAGGCATTTGAAGTCCCCCGAGGATGAGGGTGGGATTTATTCTTGGAAACACCCTTGTGCTAAACAACACAACAGACTCCACTGAATAGCTGAAAGCGTGCAAAAATTCATAAAAGACCAATAAAAAATCAATAATCAGTTTTGGATTAAGGGGTCCTGACCCAGGTTTGGAGCTCAGGGTTTGCCAACAAACCCCTATACTACTGGCCCTTTCAGAAATGACCTACTTTTGCAGGTCAAAGTCTCACCTGAAGTAGTATGGGTGGGTGCTGGAACCAAGTTTCCACACCCTGAGAAAGGATAGGTAAGGAAAGCAGAGCTGCGTTTGGCCCTGCGATACCCAGATCACCTTATTCTACATAGGGCCAAGTGGGTCTCTATTCACATCCACGTGCACTAGATCTATAATTATAAGCTTTTATGATAGTAACACAACAGTGCATAAACAAAACAGAACAGATCTAGGTATAGAAAACACACTTACACAGATCTTCACAGCTTAAATAAAAAAATGCACAACACAGTAATTACCAATAATTCATACACAGATTACTCACAGATTCAGTTCTCTATCAACCGTTCTTATTCATTCATTCATCAATTCTTTCTTACAATTCCCTTCCCAGCCTACGCACATAGCAGCAGGGTCCGCACATAGCTGGACTTTGATCTCCGCGCACACAGCAGGCAAGAGTCCTTTCCCCAAAACCAAAACAGATAGCTTAAACCACAATTCGCATCAATAGCTCTTCATATCCTCTACCTTACAATACAAAATGGTCCTCTATTTATAAAAATCTAGCCTAGACTTTCTTATGGTCCGAAAACCATGGTTTTTGGACCCATGGTTTACCCTTTTACCCATTACAATGCTTTCGGGGCTTTGACCTGCCCAAAAACCCCTCCTCTAGATTAAATCTAATCAAAAGTATCCAAAGTGGACCAGTTTCGCAGCTTGTGGGAGACCCTGTTCCAATAGTCCCCCAACAAAATCTTATGACTCGTCCCGAGTCACTGCGGTGGTGCGGCCTCGATTTGCACACACAGGGTATTAAGAGCATGGAGGAGCAGAGGGAGCACTTCCTGACTCTAGGCAGCAGCTCGCTGTGCAATGTTGATAAGCGTCAGGGAGGCAGGGCCATCAGGAGACATGATAACCTGTTCTAACAGATGGTGGAGACATGCAATGGTAGTATGAGCATCCTGGGTGATTTGAAGGGTGGTGTTGCCCATGGTTTCAACCGTTTCCTGATGACATGCTTGGCGCGACGAAGACTCACAATTGTTTCCATGTCAGTGAGATGCTGCACATAAATGCTGGAGGGCATGGGAGCTCTGACGTGATTGAGAGCAGCTTCCGGCTGCCGTAAGTCTTCCTAGACATGCGGAAGCATAGGATGGTACTGGACAATTTTCTAGAGCTGCATGGCTATTTCAACCAACTATGTACCCTGCGTAAGCTACTCCTGAATAATATTTGTTGCTTCTGTGACCAATGCAGCCCACTGTGCTAGAATTTCTAGAGGTATTTCAAACTAATTTCATGCAGCTTGGTCACGGTGACAGACCTATTTCAACACCGTGGTGTACAATCCTAGTAGTGCCTCACGGGATAACTGTGTAAAATCTATGTGTATGTTCGTAGCTGTTGGGTTGTGGTCGTTAACGATGATAGTGCGAAGTATTGAGCAAATATGGCTTGTGCAGGGAGGTGAGCTGGGATTGAAAATAAGTCGCAAAAGACACTGATATCACTTTATTCCTTCCTCGTGTAGGGCAAGCTGCAATTTGACTGTGACAACATGGGTGATGAACCACAGCGATTCTGAATCCTCCTTCGTAGTTCCCTTCGAGGCTATCCAACTGGGTTCTGCGAGCGTTCTAGGGCTGCGAAGGCCGGGAACCCCTGTCATGCAGCTGTCGTGCCTCTCCATGTGGGGTATGAAATCAATTCCCCTCTGTTTTCTGGATTCCTCTGTGGGTACTGGATGTATAGGGTTCGAAGCATTTGGCGGTTTCGGATCCGCCATGGCAACAAAAGGACAAGTGTCCCAGAACGCATCAACGACTCCAATAATCCAGCAGGATGATTACAGAGGCATGGCGTGGAGATAATATGTAGCCTGTTGTGAAGCTACCCTCTTAACTGCACACTATCTGGAGCTACCTAATGGCAGAGTAACCCACGCGTGAAACTTACCATTGGTTGTTCGAAGAAAACTGACCATAAATGGCTGCATTGATGGCCTGATGCCTAATTTGTATGGCCGCAAGGTTCCTTTCTTATCAAAGTGGGGTGGGCCGATGGTCCTTATTAATACCTGAGGATTCTCCCATGGATCTTTAGACCTCAGATGACGCCTACATGCTGTTCGCGTACCCCGAATTAAGGTTGATGCCAGGTGTTTCGTAACACAGTTCAGGTACCAGTTCAGTAATTTGGCCACCAAACTTCTCGATCAGTGTGCTTCTCCCTTAGTCGAGATGTCCCAATACAGTAGGGCTGTGTCAAGCATCTTTGTGCCATCTGTCATCTGAAGTGTTCGAAACTTCTCCCAATTGCGCATGGGTTGGTGCAGCTCTGTAGTTGAGCGCAAGCCTCAGTCGTTGGTAACCTGGTGAGATTGTTCAGGTAGGGTCCTATCGCACTCTTTAATTTTGCATGTCAGCAAGTATCCACACAGGGCCACTGACCTCGGGGCCTGTCTATCAACTGGGGTCCCTAAGCACAAGGTCATCCTACTACGACACTCCTCCCAAGTGAGACATACCGGCTCTTGTGTATCCCACCAACGCGTAGGTGCATCGCGCAAGTTTAGCGACAGAGCCCCTAGCTTGCATTCCTTGGGAATTTGGCTTCAACAAATGTCATAATATCACTTGCATCAACATGGTAGGGTAGGTCTCTTACCTTGGTAGAGATGCGACAGAAATTCCTGGTGGTCCGAAGACATCGTAGTGCCGAAACCTCGTGCAACCATCCTTGCCAATTTTCCAGTTCCTCATCAGAGTCAGAAAAAAATTCGCTGTCCTTTTCCCAGCAGAGTACTCCTTCATCCATGGGGTTGACCCAATCTTCATCCCACGCAGTCAATTTGTAAATGTGATCTATTTCCTTGTCCTCGTAGGCTGGCTCCATATACTGTGCACCTTCTACTGGATCTAGTGGTACTATTACCCACGTACCGTTGTTTTGAAACACCATGCTGCGCTTTTTAAGATTGATGACACCCCCCATGTATATAGCCTAGTCAAGTCCTAGAAGTGCGGGGTAAGGATCCGCATCCTCCACAATTTCTATGACTTCAAAGTCAGCTAGGAATTTTACTCCTGTAATATCTACCATGACTTTTGGAAATCTTCCCAGAGGGATGATCTTCTATTGATTCACCATGCGCATCTAGATGGTGGACCATTCTAATTTAGGATCTCCCATTTGTTGTCATGTTTTCTTTGGTAATACGTTCGCATCTGATCCAAGATCGAGAATAACTTGATCCATCTCGTAGTCACCAATTTGCGCAGTCAACCGCATTTCTCTTCCAGTTTGTTTTTTATAGCTATATAGTTTGTGCACCTCCTTAGTCTCGGGAATTAGATTAGGCTGAGCTGCATAGGCATTCATTACTTCTTGGAGGTTCTCTATGGCCTGCGGATTTCATAGCAGCTTCAGGCAATCCTGCAGGAAGGGCTCCACCCACTCCCCTATCTTGTTTGGCAGTTGCGCAGGGTTTGCTAGTGATTCCAGTTCTTTGAAGTTCACTCCGTCCCGAGAGGCAAGCTCCTCCTTTTCTCCCTGGGTGACCAGCCCACTACGTGTCATGACTTTTACACTCAGATCTACATTCCTTAGCTCAGTTTTAACTCTTTTCACATTCTGCGTAGGGGTCAGCTGTTTTTCCTGCATCTTGGCTATTAAAATTGGGTAATCCTCCACCACATGGTCCAACTGCCTAAAATACTTGCATGATGGCCTGACGGGATTTGGGAATTCTCTAGTGACGTGTCCTATATCTCCACAGTTATAACAGATTAGCTGCCCACTTCCTCATCTTGCACTTCCCCCTCGACCTTCTCTGCCCCTGGATGGTGATCCCCCGAAGTGAGTGGAAGCTCTTGGCGACGCAGGGTCTGATTGTACCCTATACAAGTTCCTACGATCTATCATCAAGTCATAAGTATGACAATTTTGCTCATTGTTTCCTACCAATCGGCAGAATCTGCACCATTTTTGTTTCAGTTCTGGGACATATGCACCTAGCCGAGGGCAATGGTTCGTATCATGCAGTCTTGCTACATGACAGTCGTCACACCATAGCAAAAGATCGCTCGAGCCGGGTCATGATAGGATGGGTTCCCCACTTGCTCCTGGGCGTACCAGACTAGGTCCTCCCACCTGCATGTAATCTGCCAGTAGAGGGCATTGATCCTTCGTATGGCCAAATACCCGACATCATATGCACCATAGATCTGCACGGTCGTCCTTTCCTCACTCCCTTCGCAAGTTTTGTATTTCCATATGCATAGCCTGAAGCTATTCCTGAATTTGTTGTACCCCTACCGACGTATCTTCTCTGGGTGCAACTTCTAGTTTCATAGCGACTTCCACAGCTTTCTCCTGCGATTCAAAGGTCTGGTGAGTTAGTGGCGTGTGCAGGTGGGGTAACAACATAGCGATGAACCATTCTGTATGTTGTCTATCATCATACTCGAACCCTCCTTCTCTGATGGCCCTCTTCAATTGATGATCAACCTCCCATATCGACTTAGATGCACCTTGTTAGAAGTCCTTTATTTCCACCACCAGCTAAGAGTAATATTTTGGCTTTCGGAACTATTGCTTCATAGCATCCTTGATTTCTTGAATAGACGCACTCCCATTCTAGGCAATGTATCTCATATACCAATCCGGTGCCCTATCCTCAAATGCCAGGGATAGCTGTGCCTTCTTCACCGTATCAATTACCACATTCTGCGCAGTCCAGATGGAGTTTGCAACAAACCAAAATCGGTCCATATCTTCATCCCGTACCCCCTTGAAGGTAGGTAGTCTCAGGTGCGTAGCCATACCGCTATCTGGTGGGGGTGGTGGTATGGGAGAGTTCTTACCTTTATTCTACCTGGGCGGAAATGTAGCTAGGGGATCTTGCACAGCTATTTCTTGTGATATATTATAGGTGGATCTCCCCCCATTAAGGTTGGTCCGATAATATTTACCACTGCGCGTCGCGCTTCCGTCTAGATCCGAGGCCATTCAGTTAGTATGACTACACATAATGTTTTTTTCACACAGTAGTATCTTTATCAGTAATGGTAACGTCCTCAGAAATTTTCCCCAGAAGCCTTTAAAGAATTGTCGTTCAGCCTCAGAGTATGAGAAAAATTGATCAATGGAAAACTCTGTCACGAATCCTCCTAGCACACTATCCACCCAGTGATCTATTGTGGGTGTGATCATATTATCAGTCTTTTCTAGCTACTGGATCAGCTCTGGGGTCCACTAAGTGATTCGTTCGTCCTTCCAGCACTTCTAGAATTCCACAAGCCTGGCCAACCACTCTTGAAGCTCGATCGCAAATTTCACAAAGAATATTTCGTAGCTCTCTGTCAGAATGCATATATTTTTCCACCTTTCCGCCGTTAGCTTCTCACTGCATTTTCTTTTACCATGAATTCCTAGATCTGTCGTTCGAACCAGTATTTGATCTCCTTTCTTTCAGGCTTCTAGTATTCTCTTATCATTACCCGATCCCTTTCTCAGAATCCTCCAGGTCCCAGCAATGGAACCATTTTTTGGTTCGAGGGGTCTTGACCCAGGTTTGGAGCTCAGGGTTTGCCAACAAACCCCTATACTACTGGCCCTTTTGGCAATGACCTACTTTCGTAGGTAAAAGTCTCACCCAAAGTAGTATGGGCGGGTGTTGGAACCAGGTTTCCGCACCCTGAGAAAGGATAAGTAAGGCAAGCAGAGCTACGTTTCGCCCTACGATACCCAAATCACCTTATTCTGCACAGGGCCAAGTGGGTCTCTATTCGCATCAACGTGCACTAGATCTATAGTTATAAGCTTTTATGAAAGTAACATAGCAGTGCATAAATAGAACAGAAAAGATCTAGGTACAAAAAACACACTTACACAGATCTTCGCATCTTAAATACAAAAATGCACAACGCAGTAATTACCAATAATTCATACACATATTACTCACAGATTCAGTTCTCTATCAACCGTTCTTATTCATTCATTCATCAATTCTTTCTTACAATTCCCTTCCCAGCCTGCGCACACAGTAGTAGGGTCCACACACATCTAGACTTGGATCTCCGTGCACACAGCCAGCAGGAGTCCTTTCCCCAAAACCCAAACAGATAGCTTAAACCACAATTTGCATCAATATATCTTCATATCCTCTACCTTACAATACAAAATGGTCCTCTATTTATAACAATATAGTCTAGACTTTCCTATGGTTTGCTAACCATGGTTTTCGAACCCCTGGTTTACCCTTTTACCCATTACAACTCTTTCGGGGCTTTTACCTACCCAAAAAACCCTCTACTAGATTAAATATAATCAAAAGTATCCAAGGTGGACTAGTTTCGCAGCTTTTGGGAGACCCTGTTCCAACAATCAAAATGCCCTCTATGGCTGCCATCCTCTTCCTTATATGCTTGGTGAGCTTCCTCACCCTGGGTCCCACTCATTAAATATGTTACTCTCATGCATACACACCTCCATCATGACTACATTGTCCTCCATTAATCCTCCACTATCTCCATGATAGCACTGTTGACTTGGTAAAATTTGACCCTGTCCACATGATTTAGCCCCTATTCACACCCAAAAGTGCTTTATTCAGCTGATAAAATGATACACATCCACATTAGAATTTGTTTTATTCCTACTAAAGATATTTATGGATCCCTCTACCCACTTATTCATCTATCTTATTAGCAAAAGAAAAATTTGATATTCCAACTAGCTGAAAGCTAATTAGGAATATTATACTTTTTCAAGCCCAAAACCCAGTGCTTTGCCCAGAACTTCATGAAAATTTCAGAGATGATAAATAACAATAGGAAAATGATACAAAATCAATCACATATATAATTACTCATCTGGACCCCTCCTAGCCATGACAGTCCTCTTGTCAAACATGTCACAAAAATGAAAGCTAAAGGTATAAACAACAGAACATAGCATAGGGGTACCATACTTATCTGACAATCTCTAAGAAGCATTTCTCCCCTACATAGTTAATTGTAATACAATTTATTTGACCATAGATATATTATGTATTAATTTACAATTAGAAACATAGGGAGATACATAAATCATCACTGTAAAAATACATGCTCCTAACCAACATAATAACAACATAAATACCATGGATACAACAACAATAGAATCCAAATATAAATCAGTATGTTTTCATACCAAATAAAAAGGGAATGAATTTATAATTAATGAATGTAGAAACGAATTGGAGATGGGACTTCAACGTTCCACCCGACCATAGATTGGTTGATCCAAATCTCTCTTCATCCAATCACCCCCATGCCATATTCCAAGCATGAATGTGGGATATCATCAAACACATCAATCAAAAAAAATCTATGGCTTCCAGAGTCCAAACCATCTCAACCCTCAACTAGTGATTCCACCTCATGTTCAGAACACACTGCAATTTTTTGAATATTTTTCCATGTTGTATCAGTTACTTAAGCCCTGTTATGAAACCAACTCCAAAAATAGAAAAAAAGAGAGATCAACGCCTTATAAATCAACCACTTCGAGGGAGAAACCTCATTTACATTACATAAATGAATAATTCTTGGATGATACAAATGAAAAAACATCCTTTCTATATATAGGAGTCCATGGGGTCACAATATAATCCTAGCCGACCTAACAATAATAATGTAAGGGCACAATAATAACAATAGTGGATTTTATGGGGAAAAATAATAACAATATGGGGGCTACAGGGGTACAACAATAACAATAAGGGGGCTACACTAAGAACAATAAAGGACTACATTATTAATATAGGGACCTAACATGCCTCTCTCCTTCAAAAAAGTGTTGTCCTCAACGCTAGAGTAGCTTTGGATGCTTTTGTATAAAATTCTCATCCTCCCATGTGGAATATTTAGTGGGTAAGTTCTTCCACTTGATGAGATACTCTAAAATTGATCGATTTCGTAGCTATCAAGTTCTTGTTTCCATGACTGCTTCAGGTTCCAATATGATTTTTCCTTCCTGATCAAGTTTGGAAATATTGTTTGAACTGGAAATTTTTCACCTATAACCTTATTTAAGCATGAAACATGGAAAATTGGGTGTACTCGAGAAGAAAGAAGCTCCAATTTGTATGCCATAGTACCAATATTTTACAACACCTTGTAAGGACCATAGTACTTTGGTGATAATTTATTATCCTTCTTAGCTTGCTTGAGGGACATTTTTTTGTATGGTTGTAGCCGTAAAAATACCTAGTCTCCTCCATCAAAACTTCTCTTGCTATGATGTTGATCTGCCTGTTGTTTCATCCAATTTTGTGCCAAATTCAGGTTATCCTTTAAGAGTTGGAGAACTTGTTGTTGATGCTCGATGTGATCTTCCACTTCTTGAACCTTAGAAATTTCTCTTAAAGATGATGTGATGGATAGTGGATGATATCCATAAAGTGCCATAAATGGGGTCATTTTTGCTGCAATATGGAAGGAAGTGTTATACCACCATTCAGCCAGGGGTAACCACTTGATCCATTGTGTTAGTTTATCAGATACAAAAAAACAAAAATATCCTTCCAAAAATTTGTTCACTATCTCATTTTTCCCATCAGATTGAGGATGATAAGTTGAGCTATGAGCTAGTTGAGTACCCAAACAAGAAAATAATTCCGTCCAAAAATTTCCAGTAAAAATGGGATCTCTGTCGCTTACAAAAATCTTTGGGTTTCCATGTAGCTTTTGAATTGTGTCCATAAATTCAGTAGCAACTATACTTGCTTTAAATGGATGAGATAATGCACAAAAGTGTGCATACTTGGTAAGTCTATCAACTACCACCATGATGACACTCTTTCATTTGGACTTAGCTAAACCTATGATAAAATCCATTTAAACCTCCTCCCAACGTTGACTTAGAATGGACAAAGGCTATAGAAGACTCAGGGTCTTAATTGTCTCAATTTTAGTTTTATTTCAAACCAAAATTCCACCACAACCTTTTGAATATCAGATTTAACGTCATCCCAGAAAAATTATTTCTTCACCCCATGGTAAGTTTTTTAAAATCATGAGTGTCCTCCTAAGGGAGAGGTGTGAAATTCCAAAAGAATATTTTGTTTTAGTTGGGAATTCTTACAATGGTATAAGCGATCTTTGTAACATAAGGAATCATTTTTCCAACTAAATGTATCATATCTACTAGGATCTTGCTACAACTTTTGAATGAGTGTAAACACTTCTTCCGATATTCTTCCATTCATCCCTTGTTTTGGTTATCCAATCTGGTTGGATAATAGAAATGGCATAAAGAAATTCTTCCACCTCTTCATCCTTTCTTGAGAGTGTTTTTGCAACAAAATTTAGTTTCCCTTTTTTGTAGATGATTTTAAAGTCATAACCTAACATCTTTGTGACCCATTTTTGTTTCTCTTCTGAAGATAGTATTTGTTCCAAAAAGTATTTAAGGCTGTCATGATTAATTTTTACCTTGAAGTGTCTTCCCATTAGGCAAGGTCGCCATTTCTTTAGTGCATGTAGTATTGCCAACATTTCCTTCTCATAAATATCTTTCTATAAATAATTTCCTTTGATTAGATGACTTTAAAAAGAAATGGGTCTTCCTTCTAGCATTAAAATAGCACGAATTCCATTTCCTAAGGCAACACATTCCATAATAAAGGTTTTTGTGAAGTCTGGCGTAGCAAAGACCAGTGCTAGGAACATTTCTTATTAAAGATGTTTAAAGGTCTTAGTTGCTTCAGGAGTCCATGAAAATGCATCTTTCTTCAATAATGTTGTTAGAGGTGTTGCTATTATCCCATAATTCTTAACAAACTTGCGATAATACCATGTTAACCCGAGAAATCCTTTCAACTACTTTATGTTTGTGGGGACTTTCCATTCATTAATGACTTTAATTTTGTTAGGGTCTACTTGAACACCCTCCTAGGATACAATATGACCCAGATATTCCACCTCTTGTACTCCAAAGAGACATTTGGAGGTTTTTTCATATAATTTTTTCTCCTCCAATAGTTTGATCACCCTATCAACATGTTGAACATGATCCTTCCAAGACCTGTTGTAGATTAGTATATCATCAAAAAATACTAACAAAATTTTCTAAGTAAGGGTTTGAAAATGGAATTCATCAACCCTTGAAATGTATAAGGTGCATTGGTAAGGCCAAAAGGCATGACCAAAAATTCATAATGACCCTCACGAGTTTGAAATTTTGTTTTTGGAATATCTTCAGTCTTCATTCTAATTTGATGATATCCTGAATGAAGATCCAACTTGGTAAAATAAATTGATCCATGTAATTCATCCAATAATTCATTAATCATAGGAATGGGAAATTTATCTTTAATAGTGATCTTATTGTGTAATGTTCCTTTCTTTGGAATATCAAAATATATTCCAGAGATTAACTATAGGGGAATTTATTGGATATGTCACCTTATAGAAAGGATGAGATCCAGAGGCTACCTGGCCCTCTATAGACTCTGTCTATATATTTTGTAATATTCTTCCAACAGGAAGTGCCCAAAGAATGTGGCTGCAATGATGTATGAGCATACCATGAAGAGACAACATTATTTTATGATTTTTAAGACAAGAAGATATGTATAGCCAATGAATAATGTATAGCAGCAAAGATAATACAAGTTCTTGAGGAAACAACCTCTCATGAAAGGCAATGCAAGCCTCAACAAGACATGTACATGAAAATAGAAGCACACCGCTATTTCTGCATAAACCCAGGCTACGAGGACGCAGTTTATAGAATGCACTACTCCATATTACATAATAACTGAAATATATGGCAAGATATGGCTCAAATAAAATAGGGGAGCAAAGCTCTAACCCTTAGAAGCAATAATACATCAATCCTCTAAAGGATTGGCTGAGATATACAAAATGGAAAAAATGTCGGAGTTGTTGGGCAGCTTCTGCAACTCAAATCTGGAACTAAATAGAGAGGGCTGAATATGATGAACAAAATGAAGTAGACCTTCTCCAATGGATCTCCAAAGTGGAAGGCTAATCCTTACACTTGAGATCTCACCCTCCAAACAATCTGCAAACCCTCACTGTAGGTACTCCACGAAAATAACGCAGACACTAAGAGGGACTGCGCAGTGAGTGGAATAGATCACTGTGGCCAAGTGCCAAGATCTAAAAATCAGCTCTCAAGGTTCCAATATGATCTCCCAAAGAAAGGAAAGACTCTCTCTCTGAAAAATAAGCAATGGAAGAGGTGTTGTGGAGTCTCCACTGCAACACCCTACAACACAGTATTATGTTGCTGCAGCAATAACGCTGTACTGGAGGAGGATTCTTTGGCCTTGAGCCAAGATATGTAGAAAATGAAGAAGCAGCCTTCAAGAGGCCTATCAAGAAGGTGAGGAAATCATAAACATGAATTTCCCGGCAATTCTTTCTAAACAGTAGAGAATGCACAATGTCTGAATAGACATGAAATGAATAATACAAACATGAAAAACAATGGCTCTCCTCGTTTCCATATATAGCATGTGAAGGCTCTCTATCCATGGGCCGCATCCATTAGGGTTTCCTCCATAAAGGAATATTCCCTCCTCTATCTCTGCGCGGTCCCATGTAGTGCTTTCCACCTCATACCCTACGCTGGTTGACTTGGTCAAACCTCTTTGCAAATGTCTCTTTTCACACATGGGGGTGTGAAATCTAGTTCCATGGCTGATCCCTTTCCATACTAGAGGGATTTTATCTATGTTTTTATTACCATTGGGCCTCCTAACCCAATTATTCATCTCCTAAATGAATTTAGACAAAAAATAATGTTCCAATTTATTGAAGAAAAATTAGGAACATTACAGTCCTCCCCTCCCAAATGTTGCTTGTCCTCAAGCAACTGCAAGGATAGAACTGGAAAGTCTCCACTCAAGGCATGGAGTCTGAAATGTGATGAGGAACATCTTCCCCATGTGGATCCTCCATCCCGAAGCAATCATCCACACAAAATGAGCCACCTCCCAATAAGGAAACTCCTGAAAATCTCCTTCCACCTCAGGCTCTGGAAATGAAGGTGGGCTGAAAATATGAACTTGGAAAGCTTCATGGATCACCCCATGCTGTCCTTATCTCCACTCATGACAAGTGTAGAGCGTATGCTAATCCTAGGCTGCAAAATTATTGCCTTCAAATGGAAAAATGAAGAAAAATCCTCCAAAGAGTTCTCCTCTGACAATGAAGAACAAGCTGGCCCAAAACATATCATCCATGATGAATAGGACATGGTCATCATAGAATATCCAAATGAGAATTTTGTTGTAGGTTTTACATGATGCTACAAAGTGTAAACAACATCTCAAGAGGACACAACGCAGTTTCATCCACTGCGACTCCATAAAATTACATGGCAAGCAATGTACAATATCCATCACATCTACTAATGAATAGTAAATGGCTAAATACAACAATAATACAAGATCAAAAAATTTCCCTTGGTTGTAAAATGGATGACTTTCAAGTTCATGGTCCACCTCAAAAGAGAACACATATTTAGTAGTGGTGGCCATATCTCCTCCCATGCTCCCATTAGAACATGTAGTGCAGAAAATGTGATAATTTTCCCCACTCAAGGACACATCCATCTCATGTGCCTCTCTCATAATCATGCTTCCTTTACAAATCTGGTCTATATCAGAAAATGTAGTCATGATCAGCAACAAAATGAAAGAAATATTGTTGGTTTTACATGAGGCTTGAAGGTACCAACAGTCTCCTAAGTACATATAGTGCAGTTTTACAAGCTGTTGCTTGAGAAAATCACATGGAAAGTTGTTTTGTGTTACATGAATAGTTATGTATGTCATTATAGCGACTGATAAATAAAAAATGGCTGAGTATATCAACTGATCATACATGAAAGAAAAAACTTGCCCAAGGCCATATAAAATATCACTGTCTCCATCATACAAGTTGGCCCAATTTTGTCCATGGAGCAATCTGAAAAGCTTTCCCTCTTATAGAGCCATGCACTGCAAAATAATGGTAAGAGTATACAAATCAGCCATTGTAAGAACATATTTCTTACCATATATTAGGAATAATATGATGTATGGATTCATGAATGAACCCTCCATAGTTGTTTGGCATGTTCCCATGAAGAGGAATGAACTAGGTGCTGCAAGAAGATCCTTCTTCTCATGCTTGGGAATCCAAGTCAAGAAGAATGTATCATAGTAATAGATGACTCCATTCACTACATTATCCATCTCACCTCCTCTTATGTTCATCAAGTGCAACAAATATGAAATGATCCTAGGACCTGTGGGTTATGGATCCACCACACTTCCGCTGGGCACATTTCATCCATAGGTCACTGCTCCAAAGAGACAACGATGTTGGCCTATACACATAGGCTCTCATCAATACCAAGCTCCATTCTTTGACATGCTCTTTGCCAAAGACATCTATCATAATGCTGCAATACATAAGAAGTCCCTCCCAAGGTGGAAGTACCTCTCTATCATCAAAAGTCAAGGAGAGAATGCCATCTCCTCCTCCTGAAACATCATGCAAAGTATGAGAGAAATTCTGCCCTTGCTCTCCCAAGCAAAGCAACAAAGTAGTTTGCTGCCTCCTCATACTCCCATCATATAACTCATGTGATGAAGACATAATGAATGATATGAGTATCACATCAACACCATGCATCCATACTCTATGCTGCTCAATGATGCAAGTATCCATCCTCCTACTCTTAGGGAGAGTGTTTGCCAAGTGATGGCCAAACTCTTTCAAGAGCAACCAGCGCAGCCAAGCCTCCTGTTGCCCAGTATCATAAATTTGCAAGTAGCCTCCCAGCTCCTTGCTCATCAACCACATCCACTCAATCACTTGTGGATGATTTCTTCTTCTCTTCACCTTGGTACTCCTCCCATGAGGGCTACCATCCTCCCAAATCAAATTCCTGTCTTTTCACTTCATGGGATTTTGAAATGCAATCTTCTCAAGGATCAATGAGACCCTATCAAGACCCAAATAGGTGGTAGGAAAAAACCTCCCATCATGATGTGTATGGCTCAAGGAATGTCCAACACAAGCATGAGAGATGTTATCCATCCTAAGATGTCCTCCATCTTCTATCTGCTCTTGTGAGAAAGGAAGAAAATCTTTGCACTCCATGGTGTGTTGAAGTGCACCTCTAATGAGATCTCCCCTTGAGACCTCCCTCTCAACAATAGTCTTCCAAAACCAATGAGGTCTTGGATTCGAAAGCATAAGTTCCTCTTTGAGCTGAGAGGAGCTCATTGAGAAAGTGTCATCTTGAAGGGAGAAAGGGTTTCTCACCGCAAGATGTCTACTATCATCCTTCAAGGCTTCAAACCCCAACCTCCAATGTGATATGCAATCCAACAAAGGCTCATGAAGATGATGGTTTGTTTCCTTTTTGAAATTTTTCATGTTTCACAGTGCAGTGCAACCAAGCTGCTCTATGGTAGCAATGGGAATTGACCCTTGGTCATTCAAAATCAAATCTCCACAATTTTCAAAAGAAGTTGCTGCAACAATAGATTATGGAAATTATTTCATACCTTGATGTGCATTTGGAACTTCCTGTAGGGCTGCAAGGGTTCCTTCCTCAAAAGTGTTGGCTGCCCCAACTGTTGATGCATGTGGCTGCTCCTCCATGAGTGTGACAGCGTTATCACAAGGCTCCTCAAGTGGTGATGTGACCTTTTCTTTCTTTGCCCCTTCATCATCAAAGGTTTTGATCAACCCTTGGATGAAATTTGCAAAAGGTTTCACCCCTTCATGGCTCAAGTGTCTACTCCACCAATCATAGGCTTCACCCTCCAAGTGTAGCGCTGAGATTTCAACAGCTTCTTTCTCTACTACAGGATGTAGAAAGAAAAATGCTACCAACTCTTTCACCCAAGTTTTTGCATTAGATGACCCATCAAAGGTAGACAATGGAAATATATTGCCCTTGATTTCTTTTCTACTACATGGTCTCTTCTCTTCCTTCAGCTGGATGAAATGAGGAAAATCTAGAGTCTCCTTGAAGGCGCTAGGTTGAGATCTATACTCAACAAGGTAATCACTCAGAATTTGGTGATCCAAGTGTCTTCCATGCTCAATGTCTTCTTCTTGATGAGAATAGGAAGTGCATGGTCCTTCCTCTTCTTCTTCTTCAATATTTTTAACCTCCTTGGAGAGGTCTCCTTTGGAGCTGAACATAGATGAGAATAAAATCATTTTCTTCAACATTTCAATCCTCTTGGGCTTAGACTCACAGGCTGAGCCAAGAAAGTTGCTCTGATACCACTGTAATGTTCCTGTTTCTGGAATATCACAATCGATTCCAGAGATTTACTATAGGGGCATTTACTGGATATGTAACCTTATAGAAAGGATGAGATCCAGAGGCTACCTGGCCCTCTACAGACTCTGTCTATAGATTTTGTAATATTCTTCCAATAGGAAGTGCCCAAAGAATGGGGCTGCAATGATTTATGAGCATACCATGAAGAGATAGCATTATTTTATGAGCTTTAAGACAAGAATATATGTATAGCCAATGAATAATGTATAGCAGCAAAGATAATACAAGTTCTTGAGGAAACAACCTCTCAAGAAAGGCAATGCAAGCCTCAACAAGACATGTACATGAAAATAGAAGCACACTGCTATTTCTGCATAAACCTAGGCTATGAGGACGCAATTTATAGAAGGCACTACTCCATATTACATAATAAATAAAATATATGGCAATATATGGCTCAAATACAATAGGGGAGAAAATCTCTAACCCTTAGAAGGAATAATACATCAATCCTCTAAAGGATTGGCTGAGATATACAAAATGGAAAAAATGTCCGAGTTGTTGGGCAGCTGCTGCAACTCAAATCTGGAACTAAATAGAGAAGGTTGAATATGATGAACAAACTGAAGTATACCTTCTCCAATGGATCTCCAAAGTGGAAGGCTGATCCTTACACTTGAGATCTCACCCTCCAAACAATTTGCAAACCCTCACTGTAGGTACTCCATGAAAATAACGCAGTCACTAAGAGGGACTGCGCAGTGAGTGGAATAGATCATTGTGGCCAAGTTCCAAGATCTGCAAATCAGCTCTCAAGATTCCAATATAATCTCCCAAAGAAGGGAAAGACTCTCTCTCTGAAAAATAATCAATGGAAGAGGTGTTGTGGAGTCTCCGCTGCAACACCCTACAACATAGTATTATGCTGCTGCAGCAATAACACTGTCCTAGAGGAGGATGCTTTGGCCTTGAGCCAATATATGTGGAAAATGAAGAACCAACCTTCAAGAGGCCTCTCAAGAAGGTTAGGAAATCCTAAATAGGAATTTCCCGGCAATTCTTTCTAAACAGAAGAGAATGCACAATGTCTGAATAGACATGGAATGAATAATACAAGCATGAATAACAATGGCTCTCCTCCTCTCCATATATAGCATGTGAAAGCTCTCTCTCCATGGGCCCCATCCATTAGGGTTTCCTCCATAAAGGAATATTCCCTCCTCTATCTCTGCACAGTCCCATGTAGTGCTTTCCACCTCATACCCTGCGCTAGTTGACTTGGTCAAACTTATTTGAAATTGTCTCTTTTCACACATGGGGGTGTGAAATCTAGTTCCATGGCTGATCCATTTCCATACTAGAGGGATTTTATCTATGTTTTTATTATCATTGGGCCTCCTTACCCAATTATTCATCTCCTAAATGAATTTAGACAAAAATTAATGTTCCAATTTATTGAAGAAAAATTAGGAACATTGCATATTGAGCTCCCTATAATCTGGACACATGCACCATGATCCTTCCTTCTTGTGCACCAATACTACTAGAGCAAATAAATAACTTTGACTAGGTTGAATTATGCTATCCTCTAACATTTCTACAATCATACATTCAATTTTGCTTTTTTGGACATAAGGATATCTCTAAGTCCTGATGTTTTGAAGAAAAATTCCTGGAATCAAATGAATAACATGATCATGATCACGAATAGGTGGGAGTCCTTTGGGTGTTTCAAACACCTTGGAATGATTGTCCAAGAATTTTTGGAGATATGGAGAAATAAGTGATTTTTATGTTGGAACTTCTAGTCATGAGCATAATTATGAAATTACACCTCGTTGTTCTTTCTTTTAGAAGCTTTGTCATGAAATTAGAGCTTATTATATTTCATGGCTTCCCTATGATACCCAGTAATTCAACTTCCTTTCCTTCCGAATTTTTTTTCAAGAAAATTTCTTGAAAATTAAAAGCTATCATCCCCAAAGATTTTAACCATTGTACTCCTAGTACAACATCAAAACCTTCCATTGGAATGGAAATCATTGGACTATTCAATACATATACCCCCATGGTTAGCTTGATCTTATGGCATTTTACAGAGAAACTTATAGTTCCTCCATTTTCATACTTGACACTCTGGTATTGGGCATAGAAAGCAATTCAATTCCTTGGCTACCTTACAATGAATAAAATTATGGGTACTACCCGAATCAATCAAAACTATTACCTTTTTCTTCTTGATATGTCGTATCTTGAGAGTTTCAAGAGTGGTAATTCCTGCCAATGTATTACAGGATATTGTCAGACTCATTTATTCTTTCTCAAGGGTTGATTCCTGGTGTATATCCTCTTCTTTTAAAGTTTATTTTTCATTTTCTTCCTTCTCTTCACAATCTATGTAAAATATTTTCTTCTCAGCACACTTATGACCTTTAGTGTATTTTTTGTCACAACTGTAAAAAACCCCCTTTTCTCTTTTTTCTTCCAATTTTTGTTGTGTCAACCTTGTAGGTCATGGAAGTCTAGGAGTAGCAACACTTCCATATTTATAGATGTGAGTGGTATGCTTCCTTGTCGCCATAATTTTGCATTCAATTTTTCTTGGCAACCTGAATGCCTTATCCAATGAGTTAGGTTCCCAAAGGTGAACCTCATGTTGGAAGTTATCCTTTAAAGTCCCTATGTAGACATCAATCATGTGCTCCTCTGGAATATCAATTACCCTTATATTCAATTTTGGGAAGTCCTCAATGTGCTCCACCACTGAACCCTTTTGTTTGAGATTTATCAATTGGCTAAATAAGGTGTTTTTCTTTGTATCCTCATAATGTGCTATCATTTCCTCTGTAAAAATTGACCAAGTGAAAAAAAATTACGAGAGAAAACACATCGATACCATACAAATGTATTTGGTTCTAAATATAAAGTTTCAATGCGTACCTTTTGTGTGTTTTGAAAATTATTGAGATCAAAATTTTGCTCCATATGTAGTATCCATTTTACTGGATCCTTGCCATCAAACTCTTACATCGATTCTTTGGAATATGGTGGGTCTTCAATACAACATTAGAGTTTATGAAATCAAGATTAACATTTATTTTTTTTCTCACCATTAGTTTCCTCTATTATATTTTTTCCATTAGGAATCATTTTTTGTATCAACTTTGTCAAACCTTCCTTCAAACCTTCCATGTCTGCTTTTAGATCATTCTTCATGTTTTCCATGTTGTCTTTCAATTTTTCTTCCATGTCATCCATCTTAGCTTCAATTACATTATTCAAACCATCCATCTTAGCTTCCATGCCTTTCTTCAAACCATCCATCTTAGCTTCCATGCCTTTCTTCAAAACTTCCATTTAATTTTTTTTTTCTTTTTGTGAGAGTCGATTTGGTTCACTCGGTCTTGTAATTTTTATATATCATGTTGCACTTCTTCCTCTTCATGATTCATAGTAGAGCCTTCTGAGGGTTTAATGGGTGTTGAATTATTTTTATGGGCCATTTTAGAACCCAATACTGATATCTATGCTTCAATATGCTCTTGGAATCACTTCAAACTTATTTTTCAAATAAGACTTATGCAATTTGAAAAAAAATACACACCTTTTTCTTCCTTTTTAGGAGCTCGATATTGAAACTAATGTATCTATGTAGTTTCAAATCTTCAAGATCTAAATGTCTATCCTGTGTTAGCCCTATGAGTCCTCTTTAGAATGCCACAAGTCAGAACTGTTTTTGATTCTTCAAGGAAATGTTATGTCCAATATCCCACAATGACCTAATTATGGACAGGTTCAGTAGAGTGAACTTATATAGCATGCCACATGTCACTGTTTGTTCCTTTGGCTCTGAAATTTATACACAGGAAAATAATGTATGTTTATTATTGGCCGCTTTTTATAGAATTCCAATCCTATGCTCAGAGAGAGAGTTATGATGATTTTCCCAAGGTCACCTCTTTGAGATGAAATTCAGGAGCCTGCAAAAACCCTACCTTCAATGGATCATATCTCTGAAAATATTGCGAACCAAGATCTGAAATTTTTACACAAAGTGCCTCAGGATTTCTTCACAATGGATTTTATTTTTAGCTTCTGAACCTTCGTAGAAAAAAAATTATAACAAAAATTCCACGATGACCTATTTGAAGAAGTGAAACCTTAGAGTCCAAAGCTCTCATACCAAATGTTATGAAACCAACTCCCAAAATAGAAGAAAAGAGAGATCAACGCCTTATAAATCAACCACTTCAAGGGGGAAACCTCATTTACATTACATAAATGAACAATTCTTGGATGATACAAATGACAAAACCTCCTTTTTATATATAGCAGTCCATGGGATCACAATATAATCTTAGTCGGCCTAACAATAATAATGTAAGGGCACAACAATAACAATAGTGTCTTTTATGGGGCACAATAATAACAATATGGGTGCTATAGGGGTACAAAAATAACAATAAAGGGGCTACAATAACAACAATAAGGGACTACACTAGTAATATAGGGACCTAACAAGCCCAAATCGATTTTTCATTAATAGCGTATTCAAATCCATGTAATATAAATAACCATAAAATTTAACTGAATATAGAACAATGCACGAAGAAGATAATATCAAAACCATGAGACACAAAAATTGGTCAAATAATAGGGGAAAACCCCGCTCAAATATTCTTCTTCTATAGATTTTCTTGAAAAGATTTCAACATAGAGTACAATGAGCCCAATACATGCATACAATGGAAATAAACATATATGATTTGTGGAATGTTAGATCTACAATAGTAAAATAAGAAACCAATGGATCACAAATACTAAGTGATATCATCTACCCAGATCTAGATCTCGATTTGAAATACTGTCGATAACTGATTTGATGTGACTGTGACTGCATGACGGATGAGTGATGATGTTGCGCAAACAACTGGCTGAAAATAAAATTCAATCTACCCAATAACTCTCAGAGCCACAACCTTGACACGTCCTGCCAGTGGTTGAACTAGCTTTGAGTTGCTACCAAATAGTTCTATGCCCATGGCCCAGGGCTTGAATACCCTAGAAACTTGGCTGCACTCTAAAGCCTGCCTGCAGGTGAATTTAATAGCTCGATCATGACCACAACAATCTTATCCCGTGGCTCAATCCTAGAAAATTCACTACGTCAAGTTCTCCTACCTACGGCCCAGATCCAAAATACCTAGATCTGAAATGTGCCTATGTTTGTGATCCCGATCCACTACACGAACCTCTTGCGACGTACCTATGCAAGCTAGAAAATAAAAAAATGACCAATATCCAAAAAAACATGAAGAAATCATGATCTAATGTGTGAAAATGAAATTGGGGTCGCTTCTATTATAAATTTATGAGGTAACTCTTGTAGCTTTGACCAAATTGACATGCGGTTAGGCCAACTCATAAAATAATAAAATAAATCATAACTTAACTTTCGCTTAACTGATTGGGAAAATCTATAGAATTATTTTAATCCTTTCGAAAAGAGGAATCTAATTAAATTATTATTTTAATCATTTGAATGTCCATTATTGAATTTGACTCTAGTTTCCAAAATTGACACTCCCTCTCAACTAGGAATAATTCCACTATGCAATATTTGCTTGTAGATCTCTGCATCAAGGTGTCATTACGAATAAACTCCATCTATTGAAACTTTCTCGAATCTATAAGAAGAAGAATCAAAGATCAATAACTTTCACCCACATCTAGTAATAAGATAACTCATCTCATAGGGGAGAACATATCCATCCCTGGAATCTCATCAGGGAGCTCATTCTCAACCCAATATTGTCGCCTATCAATATTCCACTCAATGAATCTCATCAATCATGTGGTAGAAAACCTACATCAAAATCCAACTTGGATGAGATACCCGACTTACCAAGAGGTAAGGATCACATGCCTCTAAGCCTCCTCAACCCATTGGCCAAACGGGGAGGGATAATATTCCAACTGGGGTATACTCTGCAATGACCAACAGTGGTGGAGATACTCGACTTGTCAAAATGGACAAGGATCACACACATCAGATGAGTGAAAAATATGGGAGAAACATCTTTGACCCTATTGTCCACAATTCCCTCAACCCCAGGAGCCCTTCACCTCAATTCCTCACCCTGAGATCTCAAGTAGGGTAGAAAGAGTTTTCTCAGTGTTATCAATTAGTGCTTCCCCTTATCTGGAGGGGATAAACCCATTAGTCCAAGTTGTTCTCTGAAAAAAAAGAACTTCCATTTCGGTAGTGCCTTGGTGAGAATATCTGCAGTTTGATCATCTGTCACAATGTGTTCGAGTCTAACATCTCCTCTCTGCACCATGTTACATATGAAGTGATATTAAATCTCGATATTCTTGGACTTTTCATGGAATATGTTATCACTGTAGTTGTAGGATTTGACTTTTTAGTCTAAGAACATTGGAGGTAACCACAAACCTACTTCGAATTCTAGGATCTAGCCTTCCTAAAATTTAGAGAGGGCTCTCTCTTTAAGATTTATCTTTGTTTTTTATTTATGTTTTTAGGCTAGTTATGATAGAACAATTGGTTTTGTTTTTAAATATTTAGGCGGGAAAAAATCACTTAGAGGTAAACTAGAGAGAAATCTACTTGTCCATTGGGCTATGGAGTCTAAATCTAGCTAGCAGCACTAGAAGTTAAGGCCAAAGGGTACAAATGTATTCAGGGCAAGATAGATAACCCTCAAAGATTTGGAAAAATATTTTTTGGTGAAATGGTATGATCAGGATAAAGGTCTATGAAGGATCCTTTGATCCAGAAAATGGAAGAAGGAGGCAGGGGTCAAACGAGAGTAGGAGAAATTAAGAATTCCTAACACCAGAAATTAGCAAAAAACATTAAAATGGTAACTAGTTAAAAACAGGGAGTATAAGACTAGCCTGTAGTAATATTCCTAGTTACACATTAAGATAGAACAAGCATATAATGAATTGCATGAAACTAAGAAAAGAAAACAATGACAAGATGGGAGTACTTCACACATCAGCTTATCACAGGGATCCTAAATTATGATGCCAGTTTAGCTTTGTCTAGTCAGATACCTTGAAATCAACACACAATAGCCTCCATTGTTCAGAAAAAAAAATCTATAGTAAAGTCTAGCAATTTTATTCCACACTGAATACTTCTAATGTTGAAGTATTTA
The DNA here is from genome assembly GCA_034641835.2 of Pinus albicaulis. Classification (NCBI taxonomy): domain Eukaryota; kingdom Viridiplantae; phylum Streptophyta; class Pinopsida; order Pinales; family Pinaceae; genus Pinus; species Pinus albicaulis. The sequence goes on from MU968317.1 coordinate 33,057,809, forward strand.
TACAAAATGTAGCTACAAATATCCTAGGAGGAATCTAGGAATAACTTTAGGAAATAGAAAATATCTTTACAAAATAAGAGGGACAATTTCTTAACAAATCAACAAGCTATCCTCTTATCCAAAATAGATAGAACTACTTTATCTAGCAAGGATCTTTTGAGTGATTAGCTATCCTGCTTTGCTAGCTGCTAGAAAAAATCTTCATTTTGAGTTGCCTTAGCTGATACTCTTTCATCTAATACTCTTTAATGTTTCTCTTTAACTCTGATACACTTTTGACTGATATTTCCATTGTTTTACTCCTGTAAAGATATATGTTTTGCAGTAAAAAATCAGCATACTATCCTTTTGTTTCACTGTTTCTTCTTGATTATTTTCAAGGTGATTTCTTCACTGTTTTAACTCTCATTTTCACATTAATCTGTAAATGCTTGCCACTGTTCTTCACTGGGAATTTTTACATTCTTTAGCTTTCTAAAATTCTCATCTTCCTCCGCGTATTTAGAAAAATTGGGTTTCAACACAAAAAGATGTTTGATCTCATGTTGTAGAAAGAACAAATCTTCAAAGTGTTGAAGGAGGACTTTACCTATGGGAGTGCTCTGTGGCAATGGTTTGCTGACTTGCTCCTTGGTAAATTCCCTGATTTTCTTATCATAATATTTCTGGGGCATTAGTTTTTCATTGAAGACATGAATGTCTGACAAGCCCCTTTTTTTAAGTTTGTATATTTCACCATAAACTTTGCTATGGCAATATTCATTGATTCACACTTCTCTTCCAGGCAGTTCATCAAATTTTTCTTTGTTACTACCTTTTTAATTTGTAAAATGGTCTCTGTTCTATCCATTACCTGTAATTCTTCCAATTCTGCTATGTTCTTGTTATTCAGGAATGTGATGAGTTTTAAAGCTAGAGATGGCTTATCAGTTAACTCATCCTTGGTCTTTTGAATCTCTGCCTAAGCTGCTAACAATAAGTCTCTCTGCTCATATATAATCTGAATTGAAGGCCATTGAGTGTGAATGGCCTCAATTATGTTTTTCCATATATGATTCTTGACAAATGAAATTTTTTCAGTGAATGTTAGCTCTTTTTGTAAGCCCTTGATTTTCTCTCCAAGTCTAATTGCCTTCTGCTCATGGGTTTTAGCATGTATTTGGGCTATCTTATTTGTGGCTTAAATAATATCAATCATCTTCTTTAGACTGTTGATTTCATTATTTTTCAAAGATAATTCCTCTATAGCCTTCACAATCTGACCTACTCCATCTATTTGTTGAACCTGTGTTGTAGAAGAATTTTTGTTTGAAGTAGTAGTTAAACTCACTGGCACTGCAGTTGCCAACGGTTCCTTTGGTGCTAGATTTTCTCCTAATGTGGAAGCCACTGCTATGGTAATCACTGGTATCACTGAAGGAATGATAGGAGTGTCAGTATCTTTCACATTTTCCTTCTCTTGGACAAGTTGGTCCATTTGGGATTCCATTTCTTTGATCTGAGCAGTTAGTTTGAGGATAAGCTTCATCATCTCTTCTTTTTCACTTTGCTCTTGAAGGAGTTCTTTGGTATGTGGATGCTCACTTTGAGGAAGCTTAAGTTGTTTCCTCAAAGCTACAATATCATCATTATTTTTCTTGATCAAAAATTCTGTTGCTTGAACATTTGAGGGATCGTATCCCACCCATAAAATTAAATCTTCTAAGGCTTTAATCCTTAGGTCTTTTGCATACAAAGATCCTTTGTCTAGCTTCATTTGATCCTGCATGTTAAGAATAGTATTACTTGGTAGCACTCATTGCCTTTGTCACCATTGTTGAATATAACATTTCAGAGCCATGTCTGTGGAATTCAATTTGGTCTAGCTCATGAACATTCTCAGTGTCTACTTCAAACTCCACCTTTTTATAATCTGCCACTATCTTTGGTGTTGAAGTAGTTGGTTGCAGAAATGACATAATCATTTTGTTTGTAGAATAGTCAAAGGCTGTCAGTAGCCTATTTTGATTCCCTGGTTTTTTCTTGAGGAATTGAGAATATATATCTATTTTGATTTCCTCATTCTTTTTCTTTATCTGCTTATACTTTTCCTTGATATCTAAGTCTTTTTCCTTAGCTATTTGTGAGGAAGAGGCCTCCATATTTTGTTTCTCAATCATTTGAGTATCATCTTTACCTGTTGTTTTCTCCTTTTCAATCTGTGCAAGAGTTTCATTGATTATTACTGTAGCTTCATCATTATGTACCTCTAGATCATTTGTTTCCTCAACATCAATTACCTTTTCTTTCCCAATTGAAATGAATTTAAGCCTTTTATTATAAATCAGTTTGAACTTTGTTTCTGTAGTTGTTTCCGCTGTGTATGTTCCTTTTTTCCTGCCTCTTTTGACTGAAGTCTCTCGCTGTTTTGCAACTTCAAGGGCTTGTGTTGTAACCATTTTTCCAGTTGTCTCTGTGTTAGTGGCTGTATCTATCAATGTGTTTTCCACCCATTCTTCTTGATTGGAAAACTTTTCAATCTCTGTCTTGGGCTCATGTATGAAGGGTGTAAGTTTACATTTTACCCTTAAATTTCTCAAGATCCCTTGAGGATCATAGTTCTAGGGAAAACTTTCTTGAAATTTGAACTCTACTAGTCTCTTTGAAATTTCTTTTTCTGCCTCTCTATTATTTATGATGAAAGGACCAACCTAATTCTTCAACTTGAATTGAGTCTTTTTCCTTGCAGCTAAGAAGTTGATAGAGTCAGAATTTAGAATCTATCTTAAATATTCCAATGAAAAAATTCTCATGTTCATGTATTTTGGTAACTTATAAGGTAATAAGTTGGATCCAAAAATTCTTATCTCTGTATGCTTTTCATAAAGAAACTAGTCTCCCATTTTAATCTGTTCTGATAGTTGTAAGATCCTCTTCATTTCTTCATTGACCCTAGGTTGATCTGCTTTGTACAAAATGTTCATTGCTGGATGGAGGAAAAGGTTTGAAAAATCTGTATAAGTGAATTCAATAGATAAAGGCTTACCCTCCAAGTCCATCTTTTGCAATGCAATTGGAAAATTATCAACTTGGAAGAATAAAAACAAGTGAAACAAGTAGGAAGAGTATCTGAAATCCCCTTCAGTGGGTATTTTGGTAAGTTGATGATGAATACTGTCTGCTATGAAACTGGTATAATAAAAAATGAGTGTTGGAGGTTGGCCTAGAGATAAGGTGGATATAAATCCAAGAATCGATTCATCAGTGAATCCATCTGTAAAGTATCCTAGTACAAAAGATAGCATTGAAATAATATGCCTAAACCCTTCAGGAAATTTGGTAGTGGAATAAAAAGGGTTCAACTTGGGAATGTCAACATGGGAAGGCAAAAAGTCTTGAAATATCATAAACTTCTTTGGGAATTCCAGGCTTAAGTACAATTGGGTTAAAAATTCAATAGATAGGGGGACTAATTGAGGATCAGACTGTAATTGCAACATTTGATTTATGGAATCTACTGTAATAGTAAAAAGGATTTCTCTGTCTGCATTAACAATGGCCCTTTGGTCTGGTTCATAATGCTTTTGACATATTCTAACAAGGTCTTGTCCAGGATGAGTCAATGGAACTACATATTGGGGCAAATGAGTCTCCCAAATAGGCATTTCATCTTTGTCCAAGTAGTTATCATAGCACCAATTATGTATTTCTAAAAGGTTGAATTCTACCACAGGGTCAACAATATTGTAGTCCATATCAGTCAATGGAAGGGTTTCTTTAGCAACTACAGGTGGCTGGAGAGGTTTTACTTATTTAGTGGATTTAGCAGTGAAAACTGGAGTAGATTTGACAGCTTTAGGTGTTACAGATTTAGGAGGTTTGGATCCTCCAGGCTTGGTTGGTTTAGAACCTCCAGGTTTAGCTATGATCTGCTTTTTGGTCATTTTGGACTAACTACTGCAAGCTTAAATTGTTTGCAGGAGTGAATTTTCTTTGTCAGAGGATATAAACTGGAATAAGACATAAAACAAGGGTTTCCTTAATGGATTGACTGCAAAAAGGGGTTTTTAGGATATATGAAGGCTTTAAACCCTTTTTTGTATGTGAAATTGATCTTTAGAGGTCACAAATTGAGGAACTTTGGCTAAAAAGTGTTTCTTTCAGACTTGAAACTTTCTCGGAAAAAATGGCCAGGGTTTGGCCTATTTTTCGGTGTTTTTGGGAAATTTCTTTGGTAAAACCCTTAGTTGGAAACCTGGTTTAATGATTCTTGGTTTAAATTTTTAAATTGCAGGTCTTGATTGTCGAGAAATACCTTTGAATGTAGGTATTTGGTTGCTTGAAGGGTTCTTAGGAAATCGCGATGAATTTGAAGTCTGGTCCAGATTGTTGGTGTAGTCGAATGGCTTTAACGGTCTTCAATGGGGAATTTGTGGTGAAGTTTGACTTTCTCCAGGTATAAGTCGACAATTTTGAGTAAAGGTTTCTTACACAGTCGAACAGAGGTATTTTTACAGTTTGAATGCGCAAAAATAAACATCAAAGTGATGTAACAAAAGGTTTTAAACTTTGATTTTTAATTATCATTGATACATTGAATGTTGGTATTATCATCTGGCGGGAGTGGTTTTTTTTTTTTAAATGCGAAACTGGTAGTAGTTTTCGTATTGGGTTTAGGTGGTAAGCTGTTTTAACAAAAACGAATGTGATCTAACAGAATACTGACACGTCATGAGGGGCAGAATGGGTAAAACCACACATTTCGCGCTCGATTGGTGTTAGAATAAGCGTTTGATTTTTCTACGCGATATTGATTAAGATTCGTTGGATCTGGAGTATGGGAGTGAAGGGTGAGGATTTGATTGAAAGTTGCGGGCAATCAAAAGTGGGACCGAGGTATTGTTAAGTGGGGTTTGTCAAAGGTTTTATATATGTAAAATCAGGTTCATATATGGTAAAAAAGGGTTAAATGACGGTGTTTTATATATAAAAGAGTTTTATGTATAAGCGAAGGCACATGAGGCGGGATTAGGTTGGTTTAACTATGGTTTAACCTATGTAAAGGTAGGGGCTTTACATAGTGGGGATATGGTCATAAAATGAAAAGGGAAAAGCTTAAGTTTTGTGACATTTTAGTCTTAGCCTTAGGTAAAAAGGTGGTTTTGCTTGCAAAGAGGCAGATTGTTGTATGTGCGGAGGTTTCCAAACCTTTTTTCAACTTTATAAAGTGATAAAACATCTTTCATGACTTAGGCTAAAATGATATGAGCGGGTTAAATGTATTTCATTGCAAAATACATAGGATAAGCTTAAATACACATCTTTGCACTATTTATTTTATTATATAGTTTTTAGACTTGTTGAAGGGTATAATAACCATAGGGGGTGGGGTATTTAATTACAGTTAGTTTTAGACCAAAGGGGGTATTATTTGGTTTTTTAATTTAGCATGTGGTTATTAACTTTGGTCAAAAAACTTTATAATAGTGGGTTTTAGGGGGTATTTTAGATAAAGGGAATTATATAGATAGGATACGGTATTTTTTAGGGAATTAATAGCATAAGTTAAAAGTTAATATGACAAGGGGAAATGGAATAAACAAAAATACACTAAATGACCAAGTAGGTTGAATCAATAAAAGCATAGCTTATTATTTCATCATTTCACCAATTTACTTAGGATAGAGTGTTTTTTGAGGGTTTTTGTATTTTTTATGAATGAAGGAAGTTAATTAAATGGGATTTTAATCTTCATTAAGTAAGAAGGATTCTTTACTTATGAAGACAACTTAAATGTATGAATGAGGGATAAATAGTGGTAAAGGGGATTTTATTATAGGAATTCAACATTTTCCACTATCCAGTCATTGAGCCTTGGGTCCGATCCCAACAGAAGTCAGAGAAATTCTCTGAGCCTCTTTGACTGGAAGTATAGAATAGTGAATACCTACAGGGGGAGGTAAATTAGTGATTTTTTCCCAGTGATGAATATTATATGTTTTTCCCACTTCTTTCTACCTACCCAACATTTACTCTAACATTTTTTCTTCCTTTTAGCAGGTGCATTTAAGCTTGCTACCTTGAAACATTTTATTCTTTTGAAAGCATAAAACTATATAATTCTACCTTATTTCATCCAAGGGCTCAGATTAAAATGATGAGCTCCTTGTTATTCTCTACCTATATACTGATTTGTCAGGATTAAACTTTCTGACAAAATTTTATTCATTATCTGAAACATGGAAATTGAAAACATGACAAGTCAAGTTTAAACAGTTTAACTCATCATGGATTATGGCATTATAGACACTCTGTCATAATCATTTGCAAAAAGTAAAAAGTAGTGGCATTTGGACTTGCACACTTTCATGTTTTATTTTCATATTTTTTATTTTTGGGTCTATATATTTTTGAAGTCCTTTGATCTTTATTTTAGGAAATTTTACCCTCTTTTTGATTTTTGATTTTTTTTAATTCTTTCAAAATATGGGAAAACAACTTGCAGAAAGCAAGGTCTGTACATATTTTACAAGACTATCAAAATTAAATTCAAAATTTTGAATCCTATATTTATAGGACCCTAACAGAATACATGATTCTCTGTCAAACGAAGCTCTCTCTTATTATCACAATATATCAATGTAGTATCCAACACTTGACCAAGGAGCTTGCCAAAGAGATTCCTTAACTACTCATCTTCACAACTTGTTGTGCTAGTAGCAATGTACTATGATTTTGCAGTGCTCAATGCTACTGACTTTTGTTTCCTTCTCATCAAGGATATCATGGTAAAACCTGAAATAAAATCTAGATGTACTCTTTCTATCAATGACATTATTTCCCAGTCAACCTCATTGAATTGATGTAGTTGGATATCTCCAACAAAGTATCTCAAACCAAGTGTGATCGATCCATGTAAATATGTCAATACATGCTTGGTTTCTATCAAATTCACATGAAGGGGGTCAATCATGAACTGACTCAATGTGTTTACTTCATAACATATATCTCGGTTGGTGTTCACAAGGAAAATCAGAGCCCCAATCAATTGTCGATACTCTAATGGATTTGCTAGATCAGGTTTAGTTTTTTTACCACACAACTTCTTGAATTTAATTTCCATCAGAGTGAACATGGTTTTGCACTCAGTCATACCAAACCTTTTGAGCAGCTTTACCACACACTTTCTTGGTGAGAGAAAGATCTTTCTAGGCCTTTTCCATACCTCAAGGCACAAAAATTAAAGCATAAGACTGGGGTATTTCATATTGAATTCAGAGGCTAGCTTCCTCTTTCATTCGATAATCAATGGTTCACTTCCTGTTAAGAATAAATCGTCAACATATAGAACCATAATTAAAATCATCCCATGAAAAACCTTAAAATAGAGGTTGGGATCAACATTGCTTCTAGTGAAACCTAGTTTCATTATATAGCTATAAATGCGAGCATACCAATATTTGGGAGCTTGCTTCAATATGTAAAATGATTTATTCAACCTAAAAACATGTGTTGTGCGATATTCCACTTCAAATACCTGTGGATATTCCAAAAATACTTCTTCCTATAACATACCATGGAGTAAGACAATCTCTACATCCATCTGGTGAAGTTTCCATCTTTTATCACACTCAAAATTTTCGAAATTTGTTTTGATAAGTTCACCATAGGTTTCATGGTATATCATGTTGGGTCATGCATTTGATAAAGAATTTATAAAATCATGTTTATCCTATGTCAAAAAACCATTATGAGTCATGTCATGTCAGCCAAATCCATTTTATATCATTTAGTTTTCACACCCATGCCTTAAAATCAAGAAATGAGCCACTTGTCTAGTTTTTCATAGTTTCGTAGCAAATATAGTGGCAGAATAGCAGATTTCGCTACAAAAATTCCTAAAGATTTCATAGCGCTCATTTTCTAAAATAAAATCAATGAATTATCATTTTCTATTGGTTTTAGGGAAAGGTGAGATAACTTATTAGGTTATGACAGTTATCCAACAAGTGAAATCATAAGTGATTGTCATCATTGCACTTTTATCCTTTGTCATTTTCCCTCTCACATTAGAATTTCATATTTTTTCACCAAAGCTCCTCTCTGTTATTAACCATTCAACCTTTGCATGTATTGATCATGTGTCACCCTTGAAATGTTTTAGCATTGTGGCAAGCAACTTGCTGTACAATTTTCTTTTTACAGGTGTCACATTTTTAAGAAGGCAGCTTGGTTATAAAAGGATATGGCCATGAATAAGAAAGCATAAAAAGGAGGCTCTATGGTTAGATAGGAGCTCATGAACCTTAAGCTATTCATGGAGAAACCTATTTTTTCTGAAGCATTCACCAATTCAGGTTGCTTGAATTTCTGCTAGAGCTAACAAGGAATTTGTTGTGTTTTTGGACTGTGTGAACGGTAAATTTCAAGAGAGAATTATGGATGAAAAGAGATGAATTATGAAATATTGAGAGATATTATTGTCCCACATAGAACAAGGAACACTAACCTCTTTGACTTTTTAATAGGTGCTACCAATTGGGAGTTTCGAAGATGTCTTTGGGACCTATTTTCAGAATCCATAATTTTCATGTTTTATACATGTTTTTCTGATGCAAATTCTAGACAGCTGGATATGGTTTTCAAAGAAAAAAAAGACAGGTTTTTCTTCAGAACATACTGAAATGCAAAAACCTCTTTCTTCGTTTCAACCGCTATAAAGGATAGGGATATAGGAGCTCATCTTTGAACCCTATTATTTTAGAAAAAACAGAGTTATTTGATTGGTAAATTAACTTTCTTAAGGGGGAAATGATGATTTTTGAAGAGGGTAAGAGAAAATTTTGTCTTATCATATTTCATTATATCAATTTTCATACCTATAGGTAAAATTTGGAAGAAAAAGGGAGAATTTTGAATTTTCTCCATAATCAGGTAGTTTCGTAGTGTGCTCCATGCTTGAAGGCTTAAAAACGCTACACAATTTATGAAGATGCTTTTTTTCCTATAAAAATATTTTTTTGAAGATCCAAGGATGGAGGTTTATGGTATTCACTCATTTTGACTTGAAAAACATTTTTTGACCAGCAGAGGTGGTAGAAGGAAAAGACAAAGGACAAAAACAACCTTGCTACTAAACTACACTACGAAATTTCTGAAGATGCTATTTTGCCTATAAAATCAGTTTTGATGAAGATCAAAGGAGGGTAATTGATGGTGTTTATCTCATGTGACCTAAAAAAAATTAAACATATATTGATTAGAAGAAAAGGCAGAAAAGGAGGTTGAATTTCTGAAATAATCATGCTACCAAACTACGCTACGAAACTGCCTATTGCACTTTGTTTTTTTGTAGAGAGGTGTTTTTAGTTGTATTGTGATGTTTGGAAAGTGTATTGAAGAGCAACCAACCATGTGGATTAGCCAAAGAGTATCAGTGAATTTTTTTTGGTCAAAACACTCAGAAAATAAGGTTATTAGGTTGCCAACTCATAAATTTTGGCCACATCATCATACTGACAACTCCTCAAAAATAGGAAGAACAGTTTCATGAAGACAGTGAGGGAATTTATGTTTTTTTTATGGTCAGTGTTGCTGAAGTACGTAGAGGATTGATGAATGGAAAAACTTGTCATAAAGATGGTTTGGAGATGCCAACTCATCACGCTGCCACATCATCAACATAAAGACTCCTCAAAAGTAGGCATAATAGTTTCATGAAGACAATGAGGGTATTTATGTTTTGTTTGTGGTCAGTGTTGTTGAAGAACATGATTCCTTTCAATGTAATTGGGTTATATTTTAGATAAAGATGTAATAAATAGGTGTTTGAGTTATGTTAGGAATCTAACTCCTAAGTTAGTAGGTGTCAGTTTCTAATTCCTAGTATCTAGTTTATGGTTAGACTAGATGGTAGCAAAAGAACTTAATGATCTAGCCATTTGGCAGATTCGATGTAAAGGCTAGATGCCTATAAGTAAGCATTATTTCGATGAATGAAGAGGTTGGAGAATATTGCACCAAATTCCTAATCTATTATATTTTATTAGTTTCAGTAATATATAGTGAAATTTTACTTCTAGACCTGAGATTCGAATGAGGTGTTTGGTGTTTTATTTGTTCTATATCTTTTATGTCTAATCATCTGTAATTAATTTCATCTTTAATTAATCATAACTCATGTTATCATGCTCTGAATTCTTTTAGAGGTTAAATTTATGTGTTTTCCTATGCTGTGTGTATGTACCATCTTTATCAAAACCTCTATTTTCCTTAGCTTCCATGAGAATAATTACTGTCACAAATTTTACTGATGTTGACCCCATAAACCAATGGTAGCAAGCCTTTCATTTTTCAACCTGCAATCAATCAAAACCAAGTCACAGTTCATAGATTTAGCCATCTAATAGTATTTCTATTGAAAATCATAAATCCCCTTTGAGAGAGCCCTCTAAAACTGAAGAGGCTAATCTTCAGTTAAAAGTGGTTTGAAAGAGTTACATTAAGTTGATTGATGAGTAACCTATCAAGATCAATTTAGTGATAACATTTTGGTGCGTCTGCCAGGAGTGTGAAGACATATTTCCCGAATTTTGTGTGCAAATAGTGAAGTTGAACTCTTGGAGGTAGCAGGAGCTCAGAACTTTTCGAGGCTGCAGAACTACCATTAGGAGAATTTTGAGGTCTAAAATGGGCCTCCTGATAAAAATGTACAAAAAAAATAAACTTTATAAGAACCAATAAGATTCAATATGATGATGTCAAACATGGCAAATGATTCACCATTTTTTAAGTAAAAGAGTAAAAAGATTAAAAAATTTTAAAATAATAAAACTATTTTTTCAACTCATATTTTCAACTTATCTCCCAACGTTTTTACTCAAATTTCGAGCGAGATTACTTGTTGGATGAAAAATTTAATTCCTCATCCAAGGAGTACCCATGTTGCATACTTTCGATGGCCCCTGCTACACAAAAAATGAGAAATACATAAAAAACGTGATTGCTATCATGTTTTTCATGTATTTCTCAATTTTCATGTAGCAGGGCCCATCGAAAGTATGCAACATGGGTACTCCTTGGATGAGGAATTAAATTTTGCATCCAACGAGTACTCCCACTTGAAATGTGAGTAAAAACTTTGGGAGATAAGTTGAAAATATGATTTGAAAAAGTAGTTTTTCTTTTTTCCCTCTAAAATTTGATGATGTAATCAAATCTTATTTTATTATTTCCACTATTATTTTAATAAAATCACGTTTTTTTATATATTTCTCATTTTTCGTGTAGCAGGGTCCATCGAAAGTATGCAACATGGGTACTAATTGGATGAGGAATTAAATTTTTCATCCAATGAGTACTTCGAATTGAACTGTAAGTAAAAACTTTGGGAGATAAGTTGAAAATATGATTTGAAAAAGTAATTTTTTCTTTTTTCCCTCTAAAATTTGATGACGTAATCAAATCTTATTTTATTATTTCCACTATTATTTTATAATTTCCTTAGGAGGCCCATTTTAGACCTCAAACTTCCCCTAATTCTTGGCGACTCCATTGTTGAAGGATTCAAAAATTCATAGCTTCATGGTGATTCCTCTGGACTTATGAAGAACTTAGATGTTGCAATTATTGTTTCGAGGTATGCATGCGTAGATTTTTCAGAAATTTATGGTTTCCAAAATACTTTTTCCAAGGATGCATATTTTTTAAGAAATGATCCAAAATTTAATGGAGAACATTTGAGTTTGACCTTGAAGCATATATCAGATTTCCATGACTTTACTGAGCTTCTTAGAGTCAAACATGAAGATATTTTCATCATATTTTTCTATGATTCATTTCAAGGGAAATGTAAAAAATGGTTTGAAAGATTTCCTATCAGATCTATTTAGTCATTTTCATATTTTAGGCTTATTTTTTTGGAAACATGGATGGAAAGAACAGAGTTGGTGGCAGACTCTCCTTCCATTCAAGGTTTTAAACAATGGAATGATGATCACACTAATGAGGAAGTGGATGAAAATTTTTCTTCGACCTTATCTTCTTATTTAAAGTCATTTTAGTGCAAGTCAGATGATAAGATTCAATTTTTGGATGAATTTGCTAAGAACATTGAGAAAGACATGGAAGTTTTAGAAGATCAAATTCAATCCTACAGTATTCTTGGTCAAGATCAGTCTTTTCAAAAGTTTTTCATGCCAAAATACAAAGAGAAGGTGGTGCTACCTTTTTCATTTTAGATTGAGGAGGAATGTTTTGTTCTTGAAAATTAGTTTGATAGCACACAACTGAAATCTTAAGGTGCTAAATAAAGCATATATGAGTTGTCTAAAACTGCAGAATGTCTTGAAAATTATCAAACAAACTATGTCTTCTATGATCCTCTAGCTGACTACATGGAAGAGTTCTACAGTCCAAATTTCCAATTATGTTTTCATTGCAAAAATCAGACCCATTTTATGTTGCTTTGGTCATTTCAGTATCCAGTTTACATTTTGTTTAAGCACAATCAAGGAGTACAGGTATCGGATCATCTCATTGATTGGCTTTATTGGAGGTTTCATGTCGCTTGAAACAAACATGAAGATTGTAGTTGTTAGGGTAGGTAGGAATGTGTGTGAATAAGCTCAAGTAGACTGAGCATATTTTCAATATGTACAGATTTTATTTTTTAGTAATAATCATCAAGCTTGAGCCTGAGGAGAAGGCCATAAGAGCTTGGTGAAGTCTTCATCAATTTCAAAAAAAAATTAATTTTTCAAGAGAGAGGCACTATAACTAAAATTTATTTGTTGTACCACAAGGGCACACCATCCCCACTGGACCCACTGTTATCACACTCAAAATTTTTGAAATTTGTTTTAATAAGGTCACCATAGGTTTCTGTTATATCATTTTGGGTCATGAATTTGATGAAGAATTTGTAAAATCATGTTTATCCTATGTCAAAAAACCATTATGAGTCATGTCATGTCAGCCAAATCCATTTTATATCATTTAGTTTTCACACCCATGCCTTAAAATCAAAAAATGAGCCACTTGTCAAGTTTTTAACAGTTTCGTAGTTAATACAGTGGTAGAATATCAGACTTTGCTACGAAACTGCCTAAACATTTTGTAGCACTCATTTTCCAAAATAAAATTGATGAATTCTCATTTTCTATTGGTTTTAGGCAAAGGTGAGATCACCTATTAAGTTATGACAGTTATCCAACATGTGAAATCATAAGTGGTTGTCATCATTGCACTTTTATCCCTCCATTTGTCATTTTCCCTCTCATATTAGAATTTCATATTTTTTCACCCAAGGTCCTCTCTATTATTAAGCCTTCAACCTTTGCATGTATTTTTCATGTGTCACCCTTGAAAATTTTTAGCTTTGTGGCAAGCAGCTTGCTATCCAATTTTCTTTTTACTGGTGTCACATTTTTAAGAAGGCAACTTGGTTATAAAGAAAGATGGCCATGAATAAGAAAGCGTAAAAATGAGGATCTATGGTTAGATAGGAGCTCATGGACCTTAATCTATTCACGGATAAACCTATTTTTTTTGAAGCATTCACTAATTCAGGTTGCTTGAATTTCTGCTGGAGTTAACAAGGAATTTGCTGTGTTTTTGGACTATGTGAGTAATACATTTCAAGAGACGATTATGGATGAACAAAGAGGAATTATGCAATACTGAGAGAGATTATTTTCAAGAAAATAACAAGGAACAATAACCTCTTTCACTTTTTTCACAGGTGCTACCAATTGGGATATTCAAAGATGTCTCTGGGACCCATTTTCAGAATCCATAATTTTCCTGTTTTATACATGTTTTTCTAATGCAGATTCTGGACAGTTGGAGATGGTTTTCAAAAAACCAAGAGAGGAATTTATTCAGAAAATACTAAAATGAAAAAAAATCCTTCAATTTTTCACCATCTATCAAGGATAGGGAGATAGGATCTCATATTTGAACCCTATTGTTTCAGAAAAAAACAGAGTTATTTTATTGATAAATTATCTTTCTTAAGGTGAAAATGATGCCTTTTGAAGAGGGGAAGAGGCAATTCAGTCTTACCATATTTCATTATATCAATTTTCATACCTATAGGTGAAATTTGGAAGAAAAAAGGAGAATTTTGACTTTTATCCATAATCAGGTAGTTTCATACCGTGCTCAAGGCTTGAAGGCTTAAAAATGCTACAAAATTTCTGAAGATGTTTTTTTTTCTATAAAAATAGTTTTTGAAGATCCAAGGAGGGAGGTTGATGGTATTCACTCATTTTTACCTGAAAAAACATTGTTTGACCAGCAGAGGTGGCAGAAGGAAAAGACAAAGGACAAAAACAACCTCACTACTAAACTACGCTACGAAATTTCTGAAGATCCTTTTTTGCCTATAAAATTAGTTTTGACGAAGATCCAAGGAGGGTAATTGATGGTATTTATCTCATGTGACCTGAAAAACATATATTGATCAACAGAGAAGGCAGAAAAGGAGGTTGAATTGCTGAAATAAACATGCTACCAAACTACGCTATGAAACTACCTATTGCACTATGTTTTTTGCAGCGAGGTGCATTTAGTTGTATTGTGATGTTTGGAAATTGTAATTAAAAGTAGCCAATCACATGGATTAGTTAAAGAGTATTAGTGAATATTTTCTTGGTCAAAGCACTTAGCAAAGAAGGTGATTAGGCTGCCAACTTATCAATTTTGGCCACATCATCAACATGACAGCTCCTCAAAAATAGGAAGAACAGTTTCATGAAGATAGTGAGGGTCTTTATGTTTTGTTTGTGGTTAGTGTTGTTGAAGAATGAAAAGGATTTCTAAATGGAAAAACTTGTCATAAATATGGTTTGGATATGCCAACTCATCATGTTGCCACATCATCAACATAACAACTCCTCAAAAGTAGGCATAATAGTTTCATGAAGAGAGTGAGGGTATTTATGTTTTTTTTGTGGTCAGTGTTGTTGAAGCACATGATTCATTTTGATGTAGTTGGGTTATATTTTAGATAAAGACGTAATAAATTGGTGTTTAAGTTATGTTAGGATTCTAACTCCTAAGTTAGTAGGTGTCAGTTTCTAATTCATAGTATCTAGTTTATAGTTAGACTAGGTGGTAGCAAAAGAACTTAATGATCTAGCCATTTGGTAGATTCAATGTAAAGGCTAGATACCTATAAGTAAGTAGTATTTCGATGAATGAAGAGGATGGAGAATATTGCACCAAATTTCTAATCTGTTATCTTTCATCAATTTCAGTAATACACAGTGACATTTTATTTCCAGACGTAAGATTTGAATGAGGTGTTTGATGTTTTATTTGTTCTATATATTTTATGTCTAATAATCTGATCAGGAGATCAAGTCTCTTGAAGAAAAATGATCAAAAATGAAGTTGCTCAGAATTGCTCCAAAACAGATCGACTAGAAAGAGCTCGCCAAAATGATCATGTAGCCGCGAACGACACTCAAATCCGACGCCGTATGCAGAAGATATTCAGCTTTAAAGATTCGTCAATTTCAATTAAAAAAGGCCAAAATTGACTTTATGAAATATTTTTATTAAAAAAAGTTTATTCCACAGAATATTCTAGGAATATTTTGTGGAATATTCCATAGAATATTCTACAAAATATTCTGGGCGCAGCCAATTACAGGGCACCACGTGGCAAGCGCAGAGGCCACCACGTGGCCCCAAGGCGGAATGGTTGAATGCATTGGCATTTAAAAGTTATTTGTTGTACGCGGCGGGAATTGAACGCGGGTCGGCGGGATAACAGTGGAGCGGTCTAACCGTCGGACCAACAATGGTTCATATGATTTTAAAATTTGGGTGTTCGTTGAATGGCGCGCAGGTAGCGAGGACGTGGTCCCGTGTATATAGCATCCAGAGCGGAATGTATTTAAAACATATGGTTTTATAATAAAGTTTGCCGTGCATATAACTCACCTCCTCCGGCGGTCACGGTCCCATGGAACTTATGCACTGGCCCCCTCCAACTGGCGACAGTTTCAGCGGTCCGCCTAAATTTAGCACCTATCTCCAGTTTAGTCGGACTATCTGGAGTTCCACCAGATTTAACTGGAGTTTTTTTAGGCCAACTGGCAGTTGGAGTAAAAGAGCCATAACTTTGGCTAGGAAAGTCCTTTTTGGACGAATTGTTTTTTGATTCTGGGGTAATTGATCATGCTGGAGATGTTGGAAGTGTTTTTAGAGCCATCAGGGTGCTCTAACAAAGAATTTACCAGCGTTTTTGGTCGTGGAGCCACTAGGGCCTAAGGGAAGAAGAGTTGTTTTGGACTACCTTTATCCAATGGAGGTGGTTGTTTAGTCATTTTCTACTGTTTTGAGCCTTCTGAATCTATTTTTTTAGTGTATTTTTCCATTTAAGGCTTCTATACAGTTGTATTCACATTTTGAGCATTTAATCAAAGATGAAAAAGCCTAGTTAGAGGCTTTTGGACCCAGCGGAGGTAGCCCAAGAGAGGGGTGAACTACTTAAACAATTATTTTCTGTCATACTATATAATTTTTCTGCATATTTTTAGATTCTGCTCCTTTAAACAGTAAATTTTTATAAGCAAACTTTTCCCAAGCAGGTTTAAACAGTGAACAAAACTTATTAGTTCATCTTCAAAACACTACACTTCATTTGCAGAATATGTATACTTGCCTATTCACACATTAAATCTAGATCAATGAATACTTTGCACTTAAAACAAATACTTTCATTGATCGGATCTCTGTGATTACATTTTATTTCTTTAGGCAGAGTCTGTAGAAGGGCCAGGTAGCCTCCGGATTCATCCTTTCTTTGAAAGGTGAAATATCCGGTGAATGCCCCTACAGTCAATCTCTGTATGAGAAATACTTTTTTCTCACAATTTCAGATCAGGTTGGTATCAGAGCTCAAGGTTTTGCTTAAGATTTTGTGAAATTTGTGCAAGTAAATTGTATTATTCTGCAAAATTTGATGCTTACTAGGCTGAAATTGCAAAGAGGGGAAGGTCAATTGGTTAGAGAACAGTTTAATCCTCAACCAAGGAGGGCTAGAGTGCCATTACATCCACCTTCCATTTCATCCTCAGTAGCCTTTGAATCAGCCACAAACATGTCATCCAGAGAAGGAGAAGTACATGAGGAAATGGATCCCAAGGAAGAAGAAAGAGTCTTTAGAAAAGCTTTCTTGGATTTGACTGAGATGGTTAGGATCCTATACCAGGAGAGAAATGATAGGATTGCTGGAGAAGGGTCTAGAAACCAAAGAGAAGAAGGAGATTCTTCAGGAGGAAAGAAAGACAAAGATGATTCTAAGAAAGGGAATGGAGGAAATGGTGATCCACCATCTCCATCATCATCCTCATCCTCCACATCATCCTCTTCAACTTCTGAAAATCATTCACAAAAAACAAAAACATCTCTTAAAAATCCTTTGTTAAAGCTTGATGTGAAGTTTGAGTTGCCGATGTTTAATGGTGATGTGAATGCAGAAAAATTGGATAACTGGATTAGACAGCTGGAAGTCTATCTAAGGATTCAGAATTTGCATGATGATGACACTAAAATTCAATTAGCCTCTTTGAGAATGGATGGAGCAGCTTTGGTTTGGTGGGAAGCCAAGACTAGAGAGGAGATTAAAAAGCATGGTAAGATAACTCTAACTTGGAATGAGTTTATTACAACCATTAAGAAACAATTGTATCCTCTTGCTCATATTCAGAAAGCAATCATGAATTGGCAAAATTTTAGGCAACTTAAGGGTTAAAATGTGCAAGATTATACCCAAGAGTTTAGAAGGAGAGCACTTCTACTTGGAGTAGACTTACAAAGTCAAGATATCCTGTTGAAATACATAGGAGGTTTGCACAGTTACCTTAAACATACTATCCTAATGTTCAATCCTACCAGCTTAGATGAAGTCTGTGTGCAGGCTACACGTTTAGAAGCTAGAGGAAAGAATACTTTTGATGAGGGTAGAAACAAGTCTTTCAAAGGAAAGAACAAAGAGAAAAACAAAGGAAAAGGCAAGAAAAATGCATCTATCAAACAAGAGGGTGAAAAGGTCATTTGTAAACATTGTTCAAAGAGTGGCCATGAAGAGAAAAACTGTTGGAAACTTCATCCTGAAAAAAGAAACCAGTTTAAAAAAAACAAGGGAAAGAAGAAAAATGCAGCTACTACAACTACACCACAAGATTTAGGTGATGATTCAGGTGACGAAACAAAAATTGCAGCCATGGGTTTGAAAAGTTTGAAAGGGAAGGAAATTGAAACTCAAGCAAGTGCTAGTTCTTCAAACTGTCATACACAAGCTCCTAATGAGGAAGAAAGAATTGAATTGTTCCATGTGAGGGTAGTGTCAAAACATACCAAAATTGACACACTATTTGACAGTGGGTCACAAGCTAACCTCATATCTTAAGACTTGGTCAAGCAGCTTAAAATTGAGACCATTCCACATCCGAAGCCTTATCCACTTGGATGGATATGCAAGGATGCCAACTTGCAAGTCTCAAGGAAGTGCATATTGCGCTTTGCAATAACTGCACACTTTATTGACACAGTTGAACTTGATGTGGTTCCACTTGATATATCTGGTATTGTTTTGGGAAGACCTTACTTGTTTGACAGGAAAGCGATCTTCTATCGCCATGAAAACAAATATCATCTTTTCAAATATGGCAAGGAGTTTATTGTGAGAGCTCATCGCAAGAAGACAAATGTTGCAATGGTAAATGCAGGATAGGTAAAAAGGCTAGTCAATTCAAGCAAGAGTTTTGTACTTCTTATGGTCAAGCCAAAGGTTGATGTTAATCATGAGTCATTTGAAAATTGTGATGCAAAGCTTAAATCTGATTTATATGATGTAGTTGATGCACATCATGAGATGTTTCAGGAGCCAACAGGTTTGCCTCCTAAAAGGGAGATTCAACATGAAATCCATTTACATCCAGATTGTCCTCTTCCTAACATAGGCATGTATCGCATGTCTGTTATGGAGAATGCTGAAATAAAGAAGCAAATTAAAGAGTTTTTGGAAAAGGGTTTCATAAGGCCAAGCACTTCGCCATGTGGGTCACAAATAGTGTTGATTCCGAAGAAAGATGGAACTTGGCGTATGTGTGTTGACTTCAGAGCTTTGAACAAGATAATGGTAAAAAATTGTTACCCACTTCCAAGAATAGATGATTTGTTAGATCAGCTGAAAGATGCAAGATATTTCACTAAGTTAGACTTAAGAAGTGGTTATCATCAAGTAAGAATTGAAGAAAGAGACATTTGGAAGACAACTTTTAAAACCAAACAAGGACTCTTTGAGTGGCTTGTGATGCCGTTTGGTTTATGCAATGCACCTGCAACTTTCATGTGGGTAATGGATGATGTCTTACGTCCTTTTCTTGATGATTTTGTTATTGTCTACTTAGATGACATCTTGATTTTCAGCAAGACAAGAGAAGATCATGCCATGCATGTCAGTAAAGTACTTGATGTTTTGAAGAAAAATCAGTTATTTCTTAAGATGTCAAAGTGTGAATTTGGAAAAACTTCTTTGGTTTATTTGGGACACATAGTAGGTGGAGGCGCTTTGAGAATTGATCCTTCCAAAGTAGAAGCTATTGTGAACTGGCCTACTCCCAAGTCCATTACAAAGGTAAGAAGTTTTTTGGGTGCAGCTCAGTATTGGAGAAAGTTTATTGGTAACTTTTCTGCCATAGCAGCTCCTATGCATGCAGTGACAAGTGTGAAGCGTGCTTTCCAATGGGGAAGTAAGCAACAAAAAGCTTTCGAATCTTTGAAGGAAAAGATCAGTTCAGCTCCAGTTCTTGCATTACCAGATTTGAGACAGCCATTCGAGATTCAGACAGATGCTAGTAATTATGCCATGGGTGCAGTTCTCTTACAACATGGTAAGCCTATCGCTTTTCACTCTGAGACATTTAATGGTGCTGTTGTGAATTATCCTACATATGATAAGGAGTTGTATGCATTGGTACAAAGTGTCAAAAAGTGGAAGCACTATTTGATGGGAAAAGAAACAATTGTGCATACCGACCATCAGCCTTTACATTATTTGCAATCACAAAGTAAATTGCAGCAGTCACGACATTTCAGATGGATGGGTTTCCTACAACAATTTCACTTGGTAATAAGGTACAAGAAAGGTATTAACAATAAAGTTGCTGATATGCTTTCAAGGCCTATTATTAGTGCTAGTATTTTTCTTAAGAATGATTCTATTGTGCATGAAAGCTACATAGAATAGTATGCATCAGATGAAGATTTTAAAGAGGTGTATGCTAACTTGAGTAAAGGGAATCATGTTGAGGAGAATGACTATAATTTGCATAACAATTTTCTGTTTCACTTGGGAAAGTTATGTATACCACAGGGAGAGAGATTAAGCATGATGAGAGAAGCTCATTCTTCTCTTATTGCTGGTCATTTCAGTGTAAGCAAAACGGTGGCACATCTGCAGAGGTATTGTTATTGGCCTCCCATGGTAGATAGTGTTACACGTTTCATTAGAGGTTGTTCATTATGCGCTACAAGCAAGCCTAGCAATAGGAAGCTTGGATTGTATACGCCATTGCCGGTACCTTCTAGACCATGGGAACGTGTTTCTATGGATTTTGTTGGGGGATTACCATTATCTAGAAAGCAACATGATTATCTTTTTGTAGTAGTTGATCGTTTCAGCAAGATGTGTATTCTTATACCATGTAAGAAAACTATAACTGCTGAACAAACTGCTGATTTATATTTTCAACATGTATGGGTTCATTATGGCTTGCCTACTTCTATTGTTAGTGACAGGGATTCCAAATTTGTTGGGAATTTTTGGTCCAATCTATGGAATATGATGGACACCAAGTTGAAGAAGAGTATTGCTTTCCATCCGCAAACAGATGGCCAAACAGAGGTAGTGAACAGAACCATTGTGCATCTTTTGAGAGGGTATTGCAGCAAGCATCCCAAGCTTTGGGATGAGCATTTGCATTACAGTCAACATGCTTACAACCGGGCCAAGCACTCTTCTACAAATACTTCGCCATTTGAAGCTTGTTTTGGATATTTTCCTAAGTCACCATTAGACTTCATTCTTGAGAAGGATATTGCCATTGATGGGCATAGTGAAATTGACAAAGCTCACATGTTCATTGAAATAATTCAGCTCATTCATCAGCAAGTTCAAGAGTAGCTTGAAAAGAGTCAAGGCAAGTACAAAGAAAGACATGACAAACATAGAATAGATCACAAGTTTCAGGAAGGAGATGAGGTATGGTTGCATATAAGTAAGGATAGAATGCAAGGAGAAGGTAAAAAGCTGAAGCCTATTCATTATGGTCCATTCAAAATCCTTAAACAAGTTGGAAATAGTGCTTTTCAACTAGATTTGCCTTCATACATGCAAATGTATTCCGTTGTTAATGTGGAAAATTTACGTTTGTATGAACCTCCTCTTATTGATGATTCTGAAAATCATGTTCAACTACCATCCATAGAAGATTTCTCGCCAGAATTTTTGGATGAGTTGAAAGAAGATGCAATCCTTGACAGAAGGACACACACTTCAAGGAGGGGAGATGTTGATTATCTAAGAGTTGGTTTAAAAGGCAGTAAACCAAGCAAAGCAAAGTGGATGGATTTGGAACAGGTGAGGAGGCTGTATCCTCACCTTCTTAACAGGTAATTGAAAGCTTTTGAGGGTCCAAAAGCTTCCCATTTGGGAGGTGTGATCAGGAGATCAAGTCTCTTGAAGAAAAATGCTCAAAAATGAAGTTGCTCAGAATTGCTCCAAAAAAGATCGACTAGAAAGAGCTCGTCAAAAAGATCCTATAGCCATGAACGGCACTCAAATCTGACGCCGTATGCAGAATATATTCAACTTTAAAGATTCGTCAATTTCAATTAAAAAAGACCAAAATTGACTTTATGAAATATTTTTATTAAAAAAAGAATATTCCACAGAATATTATGAGAATATTCCATGGAACATTCCACAGAATATTCTGCGGAATATTCTGGGTGCAGCCAATTACAGGGCGCCACGTGGCAAGCGTGGAGGCTGCCACGTGGCCCCAAGGCAGAATGGTTGAATGCATTGGCGTTTAAAAGTTATTTGTTGTACGCGGTGGGAATTGAACGCGGGTCGGCGGGATAACAGTGGAGTGGTCTAACCGTCGGACCAACGGTGGTTCATGTGATTTTAAAAGTCGGGTGTTCATTGAATGGCGCGCAGGTAGCGGGGACGTGGTCCCGTGTATATAGCATCCGGAGCGGAATGTATTTAAAACATATGGTTTTATAATAAAGTTTTACGCGCATATAACTCACCTCCTCCGGCGGTCATGGTCCCGTGGACCTTATCCACTGGCCCCTTCCAACTGGTGGCAGTTTCGGCGGTCTGCCTAAATTTAGCACCTATCTCCAGTTTAGTCGGACTATCTGGAGTTCCACCAGATTTAACTGGAGTTTTTTTAGGCCAACTGGCAGTTGGAGTAAAAGAGCCATAACTTTGGCTAGGAAAGTCCTTTTTGGACGATTTTTTTTTTGATTCTGGGGTAATTGATCATTCTGGAGCTGTTGGAAGTGTTTTCAGAGCCATAAGGGTGCTCTAACAGAGCATTTACCAGCATTTTCGGTCGTGGAGCCACCAGGGCCTAAGGGAAGAAGAGCTATTTTGGACTACCTTTATCCAATGGAGGTGGTTGTTTAGTCATTTTCTATTGTTTTGAACCTTCTGAATCTATTTTTGCAGCGTATTTTTCCATTTGAGGATTATATATAGTTATATTCAAATTTTGAGCATTTAATCAAAGAGGAAAAAGCCTAATTAGAGGCTTTTGGACCCAGTGGAGGTAGCCCAAGAGAGGGGTGAACCGCTTAAACAATTATTTGCTGTCATACTGTATAATTTTGCTGCATATTTTCAGATTCTGCTCCTTTAAACAGTAAATTTTTATAAGAAAACTTTTCCCAAGCAGGTTTAAACAGTGAACAAAACTTATTAGTTCATCTTCAAACCATTATACTTCATTTGCAGAATATGTATACTTGCCTATTCACACATTAAAGTTAGATCAATGAATACTTTGCAGTTAAAACAAATACTTTCATTGATCGGATCTCAGTGATTACTTTTTATTTCTTTAGGCAGAGTCTGTAGAAGGGCCAGGTAGCCTCCGGATTCATCCTTTCTTTGAAAGGTGAAATATCCGGTGAATGCCCCTACAGTCAATCTCTGTATGAGAAATACTTTGTTCTCACAATTTCAGATCATAATCTGCAGTGAATTTCATCTTTAATTACTTAGAACTCATGTTATCATGCTCTGACTTCCTTTATAGGTTAAATTGTTGTGTTTTTCCTATGTTGTGTGTATGTACCATCTTTATCAAAAACTCTATTTGCATAAGCTTCCATGAGAATAATTATTGTCACCAAGTTTACTGATGTTGACCCCATAGCCCAATGGTAGCAAGCCTTTCATTTTTCAACCTGCAATCAATCAAAACCAAGTCATAGTTCATAGAGTTAGCCATATAATAATATTTCTATTGAAAATCATAAACCCCCTTTGAGAGAGCCCTCTCAAAGTGAAGAGGCTAATCTTCAGTTAAAGGTGGTTTGAATGAGTTACATTAAGTTGATTGATGAGTAGTCTATCAAGAAAAATTTGTTGATAACACCATCCTTGACTAGCAGCAAGGGAAACTATAAAATAGATAGTTGTATGTCAAACCATAGGAGAAAATATATCATCATAATATTCTCCCTCTTTATGAGAGAAAAAACTAGCTATGAAACTCACTTTATACTTTTCAATGCTACCATCGATACCATGCTTGATTTTGAACAACCATTTTGATGTCACAACAAACTTCCCATGTGGTCTGGGCACAATATCCCATACATTTCTTTTCACGATTGATTCATACTCTTTGGCCATGGAATCCTTCCAATCCTATTCTTTGAATGCTTCCTCAAATGAGGATGGTTCAACTTGAATCATGGTACTCATAGCTAAAATATAACCTTGATGCCTGCAAGGTTCCTTCCTTTCTCTAAATGATCGACGAACATGAATACTCCTTCCACTGTCTTGTAGAGTGTCGTGAAGCCAAAGTGGTCTTTTCCTTGAAGGTGGATCACTGGGAGGTGGATATAATGGATCCATAGGTTTCATGGGTGTATCATCATTCCTTGACTCTGGCGTAGAAGGGATATCTAGAATATCCTTATCAATATCATCTTCCTTAAGGTGTAGAGGAAGATATCTTACTTTCCAAAGCACTACATCTTCATTGAAGGTTACGTCTCTACTAATTTCAACCTCTCTTTGACCATGAATGTATATTCTATAAGCCTTGGAATTTTCACAGTAACCCACAAATATGTATTTTCTACCTGTAGCTTCTATTTTATTCCATTTATCTTTTGGCACATGAAAGAATACAGGGCATCCAAATATGTGAAGATGATTGATGTTTGGCTTGTTACCTATGAATATTTCATCTAGAGTCTTGTCATTTTGCGCTTGATGAGGCATGCGGTTCTGAATATATAAAACAACATTTGTTATTTCCTCCCATAGGAACATGGGTACCTTTTGATCATGAAGCATAGCACGAGAAGCTTCCAATATTGACCGGTTCTTTCTTTGGGAAGACAATTATGTTCAGGTGTATAAGGTTCAATGGTTTCCTTCTTGATCCCTTCCTTGTATAATTTTCTGAGTTCTTTCAACATGTATTCTCCTCCATTATCGGATATGAACAGTTTGATCCTTTTACCGCAAATTTGATTCTCGACCAATGCTTTGAATTCTTAAAATTTTTCAAAGGCTTCATCCTTGTACTTAATGCAATATAACCATGTTTTTCTGGAATAATCGTCAATGAAGGTAATGTAATCGAGATGGCTGCTAATGTGGTGCACATGCATCGAACCACATATGTCTAAATGGATGAGATGGATGATGTCATATGTCTTGTTCTTACTTGAGGGGAACGTTCCCCTTGTTTTCTTTCCACTAGCACACCCAAGACAAACTCCTTCATGTTGAGCTTGTACATCAGGTATACTTGATACCAGTCTCTCCAATTTCAGAAGAGCATCATAATGTATATGAGCCAGCCTACGGTGCCATAATTCACTGAGATGATTAGCGTTATGGGATAATGCAAAGAGTGGCCTTCTTGTGACCTCGTAGAGTCCCTCAGATCTCAGTCCTAATGTGAATGCATCTTTTATATGTGAATCAGCAGGCCAAGTTGGAACCTTACCATTGATTAAGGAAAATCTCATCCCTTTATCTCCTAATTCAGATATAGAATTCAAATTCGTCATAAGACCAGACACATACATGGCATCATTTAACAATATTGATTCTCCAATGTTTAACTAAAATTTAACCAATCCAAATCCTTTTACATGATGAGTAGAATTATCTCCAAGAATTACACTTAACTTAGTGTCCCTCTCTACTAGGTTGGAGAGGACTTCTTTATAACCATAAAATGGATGAGAGGCCCCACTATATACTAACCAGCTATCCCATGAATCTGGTAGATAGGAACTAGTAAGTACATAAATGAGATCATATTCATTTTTGTCTAGCATATTACTTTCATAACTGGAAGATTTTGACTTCTTTTGAGGTGAACGATCTTCTTCATGATCTCTTCATGAATCTCTTCCCCTCCCCTCATCCCTTTTCTCATGACTGTTCCTTTGATTGTCTTTCTTTATTTTATAATATTTTCTGCTGATATTGTTGTATCGTGGCCTCTTTTTCTTTTCAGGAAAATTACGAGCATGGTGACCTTTCTTGTGGAAATTGAAGCATTCAATGTGAGTGAGTGATTTTTCATTCTTTCCCTTTGGGTTTTGATGATGAGATTTTCTATATGGGCCTCGTTTTGATCTCTTTCTCCTTCTATTGTTGCGAGCGACATAAGTAGTAGGCTCACCTTCTTCATGTTTCTGAATCCTTCCTCCGGCTATCATTCTGGATTCTTCCTGAGTCAGCTTCCCAATAATTTCATCAAAATATAGAATAATGTTGCTATTGATGATAGTAGTAAAGAAGATTCGCCAAACCGATTGGAGACCTCTAAGATTCATGATAACCAGATCTGTCAGGTATATTCTCACCAACCCTCAACAGTTGATATTTAAGACGAGAGATCCTCATAATGTAAGAGTGAATAGTCTCACCTTTGTTCATCTTCACTTCCTTGAGTTGGTGTTTCAATGTAATAATATCATTCAGATTGTTAACCTTATACATGCCAGCTACTTTATCATACATATCTTTGGAATTCTTCATATTCCCAACATAATCAAGTAAATGATCTTGTAACCCATCAACTAATATTTTTTTTTCTTTAGACTCACCTTTCTTGTACCTATTATTAATGATGGAGGAGGAATATTGTGAAGGTTAGAGAATATTTCACTAAATATATTGTAGCAAATCATTTTTATCAACAATAATCTCTAATCTGACTTTCCATGCAGCAATGTTTGAAGCATCTCCCAACTTCTCATGCTCCTTGAAGGTAGATGAAGACATCTTGACCTTGGATTTTAGATCTTCTTTCTCATAGACTTGTGGATATGCTATCTAATAATTTTGGCTTCACTACGTGTCTTGTATTAGGCTTTTCCTTCACTTTAGCTCTGATACCACGTTAATATTTCAATATTTCTCTATGATGTATCAGTTACTTAAGACTAAATCATATTTTCATTTACAATATATTCAAATCTATGCAATATAAATAACCGAAAATTGTAACTAAAGTTAGAAAAATGTATGCAAAGGCAAAGAAGAAAATATCAAAACCATGAGACACATAAATTGGTCTAAGACCACGGAAAAACCCCACTGTGGGGGAAACCCTTTCAAATCTTCTTCTTCTATCGATTGTCTTCAAAATATTTTAGCTAAGATTACAATGAGCCCATTATTTGTATACAACAAAAATAAACAGATCTGATCTGTGGAATGTCATATCTACAATAGTAAAACAAGAAACCAATGGATCACAAATACGAAGTGATCTCAGCTACCCAACTCTAGATATGGATCTAGAATACTGTCGATAAATGATCTGATGCAACCATGACTATGTGATGGATGAATGATTATGCTACACAAACAAATGACTAAAAATGAAATTTGATCTGCCTAATAACTCTCACAGTCGTGACCTTGACACACCCTACCAATGGTTGAACTAGCTTTAAGACGCTATCGGGGAGTTCTATGCCTGTGGCCTCGGGCTTGAATACCCTAGAAACTTGGTCGTGCCCTAAATCATTCCTCTAGGCAACTTTACCAGTTGGGATGCAACCACAACAAGCTTAGCCTACACCTCAAGCCCAACAGAGACGCTACCTAAATTTCTCCTGCCGTGGCCTGGATCCAAAATACCCAGACTTGAAATGTGCCTTCATTTGTGGTCCCGATCCACTGTGTGAACCTCTTTCAACGTACTTGTGCGAGCCAGAAAACAAAAATACGAATAATAACAAAAAAAACATGAAGAAGATCTCATGAGAGAATGTGTGCAAATGAACTTGGGTTCGCTTATATTTATAACTTTGTGATGGATTTCTTAAGGTTTTGACCAAATCAACATGCGATTAGGAAAAATCATAAAATAATAAAATAAATCATAACTTAACTTCCTCTTGATCGATTATGACAATCTATAGACCAATTTTTATCCTCTCGAAAAATGGAACATAATTAACTTATTATTTTAATCATGTGAGCTGTCCATTATGGAATTTGACTCAAGTTGCCAAAATTAACACACACAATCATCACAGATTGGTCTCTACCCAATTTTTTCTAGGGATCCAGAGTGTTTGTTCCAACCAAGGCTCCAGGACTAGTAACTCAACCCTAGTTGTTTCCGGGCTCTAGAGTGTTTGTCCAACCAGGGATCGAGGACTAGTAACTCAACCCACCTAGGGCTCTAGAGTGTTTTCCCAACCAAGGCTCCAATATTAGTAATTCAACCCAACAATTGTCCACCAGGCTCTAGAGCATTTGTACAACTAATGCTCTAGGAGCTAATAACTCAACCCACAACTAAAGGAACATGAGAACCAACCAAAAAAAAAATAATGATAATGAATCTATAATTTTATGGCTATCTAGGAAATGGAAAAGCTAGAAAAATCCACTATCAATCCAGGAAATCATCCATGAAAATGACATATGATGACCACTAAACCAAATGCATACATCATTCATGCCAAAACTAGTGAGGAAAACATACATGCAACTTGGTACCTGCAATTAAAAACTTGTTGTAGCTTCTAATCTCGGTGTCCTCTTGTGCTTTCCTACTCTTCCTTTTCCTTCTTTATCCAAATCACCATGCATGCCACACTCTCCAATATTTCTTCAAGAAAACTCTAAGTATCCAAGAGTATCAGAGAGAGAGAAAGAGAGAAAGTAAAGTGAGAGCCATGAGTGTGAGAAAAATCTTGCCAACTGATCCTGAGAAGCCTTTTTATTGATGTGGCCTCTATTTTCTTAAATTTTCATTATTTTCCTTCATTTTCCTCCTCACATGCAACATGTGACTTTTCATCTCCCTTTTATTTGAATTTCCATTTTTTTCATAAATAGAATTCCAGTTAATGCCTCGTTCCTTTTCAAAGCCTTTGCTATTGCCTTTATCAATTTCCTTTAGCCATAATAACCAAAATGAGCACCCACTAGGATTTTTTTTCCCACCATTTAGCTTGGAATAGGTGTCCCATCACCATGGTGTTATATTTTCTTACATGGATTTTTAACCAGGGCCGTTACAGAACCCTCCCCTTTGGGGGAACACTATCCTCGGTGTTCAATCACACCTATGAACTATAAAATTGTTGAAAATATGACATAGTGTCCATGGAGCTTTAATGGGGAACACCATCCTCGGTGTTAAATCACACCTATAAACTATAAAATTGTTGAAAATATGACCTAATGCCCATGGAGCTTTAATATAACACAACTCCTTGCAATAATTACAATGAAATAATGTTGAAAGCATGAAAATCATACCATTTACTCGAGCTTTATAGCTCAACTCATTACAGTATTTATAATAACAACCACATATGCTTAAGATAATTTTCTTGATCTAGAAAATGACCATATTTCCCATGGAGCTTTATAAACCAGCTTCATGTAGTATTTATGATAATATACACATGTACACATATACACATTTTCTCAACCAGAAAATAAAAAGATATGATTCCCATATCAATCAAAAAGGGAATCCAGAGACTCACACCTCCACCCTCAAAAGTAGTACCAGGATTCACCTCCTTCCTAGGAAGCCCATAATCCATTATCGAAGTCAAAGCCTACACCCAATGTCTAGCACTAAAATCCTACACCACTTGTCCTCTCCATGAAAATTTATTGTCTCATTCTTCTAGGGCACACTCCCT
The DNA here is from genome assembly GCA_034641835.2 of Pinus albicaulis. Taxonomy (NCBI): domain Eukaryota; kingdom Viridiplantae; phylum Streptophyta; class Pinopsida; order Pinales; family Pinaceae; genus Pinus; species Pinus albicaulis. The sequence goes on from MU968317.1 coordinate 33,087,266, forward strand.
ATGTGCATTTGATTCCATCTAGAAACTCTCATTACCAAAAAAATCCATCCTTGGCCTTCCCTTCTCTGTTACACAGTACCTCAGGAAATCTGATCACCCGTTCTGTGCAGTCACTCACCTTCCAAGTTACATTGGGACCCCCATCTCAGGTAGTCCATCCCTTGGAAAGGATTCCTCGCATCAGAAGATACAAAACCAAGGCATATCCATGGCTCAAAAACATCATACCGGTCATAGAATGCTCATGTAAATCAATGGACACTATTGGGTACCAATGTCCCACAATGTCCTTGCTCCTAAAGTGTTTTACCAACATCCTGTTGCATGTTCCAATTCCTTTTTATAACGTTGCTAATGCTTTCAATCAGTTTCAACCACCCAACTGAGAATTTCCATGCTTTCCTATACTAAGCACATAATCCCATTAGACTATAAAAAAATTGAAATAAACTAAAATCATACCTCATTGTTAGCTCATCAATAAGGTACACTTGAAATCCTGTTTACTTCCTATCACAACAAGTCAAACTTGTTGTTTTATCAAATCATCATGTATAAACATATCATATCTAGTTAGCTCAAAACACAACCATAATTGGTAAAAATCATGAATCACATGCAATTATCATAAACCATAATCATAAATCACATGTAACCAACATAATTCAGAATCATAGATCACATGTATAATAAATATGAAATAAAATATCGATACTTGTCTTTCTACAATCCTTACTTCTGCATTACTTCTTTTTTACCCATACTAGATTGGTTGCCACACCTGGCAAGCACCCAATTCCTTTGCTTCTCTTCAATCACACAAACATAGACACAATGTACATCATAGCACATATACCCACATACAACATACAACACCATACAATACACACACCCACACCGAAATATGACGCATACACCTACACCTGGTGTACAATACAACACAATACATACACTTACACGGACATATAAAACATACACCTACATCCAGTGTACAATACAATGCAATACATACACCTATACTGATATACAACACATACACCTACATCCGATGTACAACACAACACAATACATATACATATATGTACACATAGTACAACACCACGAATACACACATCATGATACCATGACTACAACATGCACATACATAGCACCATATGCTTGCAACACAACATTTATGACATGCACATAATACCACATGTATACCAATACCATATGTACAACATGTAAAAAGTAATAGATGTACACAACACTACCTGCACAATGTGTGCACAACATCACATGTACATGAAACCACCTGCACAACGTGTACACAATGTCAAATGTACATCGCACCACATGTACAATGTGTACACAATACCACATGTACAAAGCACCACATGCACGACATGTACACAACACGACATGCACACAACGCCACACGCCACATGCATGACATGTACATGAAACCACTTGCACACATCACTACATGTACAACTTGTACACAACACCACATGCACAGAGCACCACATGTACAATCATGCACACAAAACTATATGTACATAGAAAAGCATGTACAACATGCACAAAACACCTTATGTACATAGCACCAAGCGTACACAACACCACATATCCAAAATGTGCACAGTACCATATGCACACAACATTGCATATCCAACATGCACACAAAACCATATTCACACAACATAGCATATCCAACATGTGCATAGTATGATATGTACATTGCACCGCATATAAAACATGTAAAAAGAAAATTCTATACCTAGCACTACATATGCAATTTACACACAACACCATATATATAACATCATATGTACACAATACTACATATGTTGCATGTACACTGTAGAAACTATATAACTTATGTGTTATATGTCCAATATTCTCCTGATCTCACACTATTATAACTTCATGCAAAATACAGAATCTATTCCACCATTGATCATTTGCGGAAGTTAAATCAAGATTGCAATGCACACATGAAACAATAAAAATTCACACACATTAACACAGTTGTTTAACGAGAAAGCCTAAAGTTGAAAACCCCAACTATATGTATATAATATATGTCATAGAGATCATGTAACAATCCTCATACAAAGCTTATCATATCAAGCTCTCAGTACAATACAATCGCTACACACTAATCAAGAACAATTAGCAAAAATCTGGACTAATTTTTGCCCTCCTAATAGCCTGCCTCTACTGCGCAATCCCTGCTGAAGAATGGCTCTGAATGAGTTCGAATTTCTCCAGCATTTCTCATGAAATCCTCATTGGCATCTCCAATGAATGTGTGGTGCAAACAATGCAACACTATAGTCACAACTAACAGTCACACTTTCTCTTTCACCAATATCTCCACTGAGTCTCCACTGATCTGTTCTGCACTGTAGTTAACTGTTGTCTCTGTCTAGTTAAATAATGAGTTATTATTTAGTGAATTAATTTAACTAATTAATTCACTCACCTCCACTAAAAGTATTAATCAGTTAGAAATATACACAATCAGTTCAACTGTGTTTAATTCCACAAGTGTAGTTAAACTAGAAACCAACTCCACCAACTACTTCTCCAACTCCACCAAACTCTGCCACTTGAGTTCTTACTGAAGTCCTCCATGCATGAACCACCAGTAGCTCTAGGAATTACGTAATTCCTTCAGCTAGCTGATCTGAACAATCTGTTAACTGAATGTCAGTGCTCCAAGAGAATAAGATAATGTTTAGAGTCCAAATATTATTAAGAACTAATAATATCTGACATATCTATTTTTAGACTAGCAGTCTAAAAATAGACTCCGCCCAAAATGTCTAAAAATATAATTCCATCTATTTTTCCAACTTGACCAACCATCCACAAATAGCATCCTGCAACTCATAGAATATGATCGACATGTCTAAAAATAGAAATAGTCTAAAAATAGACTTTGCGCCAAAAATAGCCTGCGCGCCCACTTAGTGAAGGCGACTCTTTTCACTAAGCTCATCATCTTGTTGAATCTCAACACTCCCTCTCAACAAGATAGGGATTATCTGCCACCCTGATCCTGTCTCTATGGTATTCAAATTTTCTCTTGGTGAGCGCCTTCGTCAGAATATCTGCATCTTAATCTTCCATGGGAATGTAAGAAAGCAACATGATCCTCCGCTACACACAATCTCTGATATGATAGTACCAGATGTCAATATGTTTATATCTATCATGAAATAATGGATTAACCGAGAGTTTAATGAAACTTTGATTATCACAATATATCACAGTAGGATCTAAATGAGAACCGAACAAACCGACTAGGATCTTCCTCATCCATATAGCCTCACATGCAGCCAAATTTGCTACCATGTACTCGGCCTCTGCTGAACTGAGTGCCACGGATCTTTGTTTCCTGCTGTACCAAGAAACTGCTATAGATCCGATACTGAAAATCCCTCCAGATGTGCTCTTTCTGTCCTTTGGGCTTCCAATCTGCATCCATGAAGCCATGCAGCTTCACCTCATCTGACTGTATGTACCACAATCCATACCTAGATGTGCCCCTGAGATACTTTAGGACATGCTTGCTTACCTTCCAATAGAGCTTGGTAGGCTTCACCATCGCTTATGAAAGCTGGTTCACAACATAGCATATTTCTAGTCGTGTATTGACTAAATACATGAGAGAACCAACCAATTGTCAATAAACAGTGGCATCCACTACCTTTGCCGATTGTTGAAGTATAAAAGGTGTCTTTTTAACTCCTATTTATCTCACATTAATTATCAATCCAGCTGCGTTTTTTTAATTTCAAGAGTGTACTCAGTCTGAGGCTGCAATTCAATCTAAGAGAAATGTTTTCCAATATGCAGTACAGTGTTATAAATACAAGAGTAAACAGATGCTTGGAAATGAAATCTAACTCTAATGACATGAAATTAAATGCTCTGAAATCCAATCATTCACTCAGCAATCATCAATCAAGGATGCAGTAGTAATGACTCTTTCCTTTGGAAACTGATGTAAATGAAATCAAATAAGAACAAGACAATCAATCTGAGAACATAGGTAGCAATAACCAATGTCCTTTACAATTGATGATCTTACACTCCACACTAAAGAAATTAAATGGAAACTGAACTAAATCACTAATGCTACTAATGAAAGTAAACCAAACTCTTTGTAGGTATGAAATAATCTGTAAACTAATTAACTAAAATGAATAGCAGATCTATTTTACTGGAATTGAACAGCAATAGAAATGAAAAACAAACTCTATCTAATGAAATTGAACAACAAACTCTATTGAATAGTAAACTCTATCTAATGAATTTGAACAAAAAATTCTATTGAACAGCAATCTGAAATGAACAACAATCAGAATGGAACAACAAATGGAATGGAAAAAAAACTAGAATGTAACAACAGATGTTGAACAGAAAATATCTGTTAAATCATAACAAGATAAGTTATACAGGGATCAATATTCTTGTTAAATTGGAAAGGAACGACAAACGCAATTCAACAATACAACACACCAAGATTATAAAGCAATAAAACGATAAACTATTAAACTTTAAACTGTAATGAAAATAAATGCAAACTGTCACACAACTATAATTGAAAGATAATAACACAAAAGAGCAAGTGGATCCACCAGGGTCGGGCCCTTAACCGCTAGGGAAACACCGTTGAGCTACTCCAGAGTCAAGTGATGGAATAGTAACTAAATCATGTATTAATCATGCATAAAATCATTTACAAACAGTCGCTCTTTGCTTGAATCATGAGAGTCAATGAAATTATAGAATTACAAAAGAAGTTTCAATGATAATCCTCTCCTGATTTCTACAGGGGCTACCTTTTATAACAACTCGACAGACAATACAAGAAACAAAGATAAACTTTGAACAGTGATCCCTCAGGATCGAAATATCCTGAGGGATTCATTCTATTTTCCTCTTTTGGCTAATGCTTCGTCTTCTTGTGCTGTAGTCGTGATGTTTCTTGCCTTTCTTTAACTATGCGTTCTGATTTCATCCTTCTTATCTGGATATTACCCTTTGCTGGAGGAACAGTAGTTACTCCTGCTTTAGCTTTGTCTTTCGAATAGTGGTTTCCCACTTCATTTGTTTCCTGTTTAGAATAAAATACAATCTTTAGCCAATTCCACAATAAACATTAATATTTACAATTCTATCATAATCCTTCAATATATCATCTTTCTAGAATAAAAAGAGTTATGTTTAAAGGAAAAAGATAAATAAATACATGCTGAATTCATACCTTTTCTAATGCTCAACGCACCCCCTGCTTACCCTTTTTCATGTCCTCATGAAAACCATAGTTTACTTGTAAAGCAGTTAGAGAATAGGCTGGAAAGGGTGTTGAGAATTCAGCAAGATGATGGAGCTTAGTGAAATGAATTCGCCCTCACTAAGTGGGCCCGCAGGCAAATTCTGGCGCAAAATCTATTTTTAGACTATGTCTATTTTTAGACATATGGAGCATGGTCCGGGGATTCTAGTATGAGATTATTGGAGCATTGGTCATGTTGGTAAAAATAGATGGGACTCTATTTTTGTGACCTATAGGTCGAAGAGGTCGAAGTCTATTTTTAGACTGCCTCTCCTTAAAATAGGGAAGTCAAATATTATTTACCCTTAATAATATTTGGACTATAAACTTCATTTTACTCTCTTGGAGCACTTCAGTTCGAGCTACAGAAGTGGCTCATGCATCTGACAGAGGAATTACGCTATTCCCAAGGGTTTGATGGCATCATGCATAGTTGACTTCAGTTAGGACTTCAGTGGCAGAAGTTTGGTGGAGTTAATGAGATAGATAGTGGAGTTGTGTTCTGTTTATTTTAGTTGAACTAGTTGAGATTAGTTTAACTAGCTAATCAATTAGTTATGAGTGGAGTGAATTAATATTATTTAATTCATTAATTAGTAACTCATTATTCAACTCAAGAACACATCAGTTCACTACAGTGCATGATCAGTTCAGTGGAGACCAGTGAAAGAGGTAGATGAAAGGGTGGAGTTAGCTATCAGTGGTGACATCAGTTGTGCATGAGTTTTGCACCACACTTGGAGGAATTGTCCATGACAATTGCGCAGTCAAGCCAAGGAGATTCGAACCTTAGATCTCTATATAGACAGGCCATGATTGCGCAATAGAGGCAAGGCAATTAGCGGTGAGTTTTGAACCAGTAACCTGTTCAAAACTGAGCTAGTTTGTGTGTAACTTTATGAGAAAGTACTGAGTACTTGTGAGGAGTATTGTACTAAGTTTGTTACATGATTTCTCCATTATAATATACACAATAGCTGCGGGGTTTTCAGCTATAAGCTTTCCCCATACATACTGTGTTAATGTGTATGATGATTTGATGTGTTATCGCTTGATTTATTTTCTGCATGTGTGATGATCTGAGTGGAAGAGATTATGTGTTGCATATAAATTCGAATTGTATGTGATCAGGATAGTCTCGGTGAATAATTGATCATTATTCAGAAAATTTCTACATGGTATCGGAGCTATTGAAGCAGAGATTGATCATCACAGTGATTACAAACTTATTTCGGTAGACAGAGTCTGCATGCGGGCCAGGTAGCCTCCGGATTCATCTTTCTTCGGAAAGTGAAAGGTATGGTAAATGCCCCTTGCAGTCAATCTCTGTGCTAGAAATAATTTGTTCTCACAGATCTAGAGCGGTTGAGCTTTGAGGTGGAATTCGAATTTTGCAGCAGTTTTGTTTTCTTGGTGTCGGTGTTGAAAATGTCTTTCAACGGTTTGCGACTCGAATATGCTCTTGAAGGCAGTTCGAATTATGTTGCATGGAAGGATCGCATGGAGGCAGTATTAGAAGATAATGGTCTTAAGGAGTTCGTGGATACGGATGTCCAAAAGCCCACTGATCCTGCTGAAGTCGAAGTATGGCAAAAGAAGATGGAGAAATGTCAAAGGATCCTGTTGGAGGGCGTCAAGGATCATATTGTATCCAGCCTGCATGGAAAGGCTTCTCCATATTTAATGTGGAAAGCTTTGACGGATCTATTCCAGAGTAAGAGCGACCAAAGGAAGCTGGCGCTCAAAGATAAGCTCAAGAACATCAAGATGGAGAAGGGCGACAGTATCGCCAAATACCTCACGAAGTTCACTCAGTGCAGAGATGAACTGGGAAGTGTGGGGGTGACTGTCGATGAAGAGGACATGGTCGACCTGGCTCTCCTTGGTCTTCCGAAGGCTTGGCACTCATATCAAGATAGTGTCAATGGTCGGGAGAAGCTGCCGGGATGGGAGCGCCTTTAGGCGGATCTCATGCAGGAGGAGATAAGGAGGACTACTCGAGATGGATCTTCATCAAAGGGAGCTGATGAAGAAAACTGCGCTTTGGTGGCCAAAGCAAAGAAAGGGAAAGGTAAGAAACCTTCTCATTCCGGTGCAAAGGGCAAGAAGCAGGATATGGCGAAAGTGAAGTGTTTTCACTGCCATGATCACGGACATTATGCTACCAATTGTCCAAAGAAAAAGAAGAACAAGCAAGCGGGAAGATCTGCAGATGGAGAAGCTTTGGCTTCACAGTTCGAGCTTGACTTTTCACTGATCGCATGCTTGGTTTCAAGTGTGTTAGGATCGGTGTGGTTCTTGGACAGCGGTGCGTCATTTCATATGACGGGAGATCGGGATTTGTTCTCAGATCTGGAGGACAAGGATTTGGGTGTGCACATCGAGATGGGCGATGATGGTAGATATAGTGCGACTAGTATCGGTACCATATCCTTTCAGAGGGAGTCTGGTAAACCCTTTGTATTGAAGGATGTCATGCATGTACCTGGATTGAAGAAGAACTTTATCTCTGTGGCGATGTTGGAGGATAAGGGGTATGATGTGGTCTTCAGCGAAGGAAAAGCCTTCCTGCGCAGTAAGACTACTGGAGAGACTCGGAAGATAGGGGTTCGAACCAAGAACCTTTATCAGTTGCAGGTAGATGGCTGCGTAGCTATGGCATGCAAGGCGGGAGAAGTGGTGAGCCAGGATGATGAGGGCAAACTGTGGCACAGGAGATTGGGCCACCTTCACCATGGAGCTTTGAAGATTCTGCAGCAGATTTCTACTGGGCTTCCTAAGGGCACTCTTGCGCAGTCAGATCAGTGCAACGGGTGTACTTTAGGGAAGTATGTGAAATCCACCTTTCACGAGAAGGATAGTCGCGATACGATGATCCTTGAGAGAGTTCACATAGACGTGTGTGGTCCTTTCTTAGTTGCTTCGACAGCAAAGCACAAGTATTATGTGATCTTTGTTGATGATTTCTCTCGAAAGTGCTGGATCTTCTTCATGCAGAAGAAGAGCGATACATTCGCGAAGTTCTGTGAGTTTAAAGCACCGGTCGAGAAGGATTCGGGGAAGAAGGTGATTGCTCTAAGGAGTGATAACGGTGGTGAATTCATCTCGGCTGAATTCAAGGAGTTCTGCAGCGCAGAAGGGATTCGGAGAGAGCTCATCGCACCCCATAACCCATAGCAGAACGGGGTGGCTGAGCGGAAGAACAGAACGATCGTGGGTGCTGCACGGGTGATGTTGCATGATCAGGGCCTACCCCTTCACTTGTGGGCTGAGGCATGCAATACAGCAGTGTATGTGCAGAACCGTTGTCCTCACAAGGTTCTTGGCATGAGTACACCGGAGGAGGCTTATTCTGGCAAGAGGCCTGATATTTCCCATTTGCGGATTTTTGGTTCTCTTGTCTACATACATGTGACGAAGGATGCGAGAAGGAAGTTGGATCCAACTGTTGAGGTTGGAATATTTGTGGGGTACACTGATACACCTCACAACTATCGGGTGTATTTGTCAGACAGTCGCAAGACTGTTGTGCGATGGGATATAAAATTTCAGGAGGAGAAAGCCATGCAATGTTCGCTTGAGAGGGAGCTACACTTGCATGCAGATGAGGAGCTGTTAGTTCCTAAGGAGGAGCTTCCGGATGTGGATCAGCCACAAGAGGAAGTTCAAGAGGTGGAAGAAACCACCCATGTAGCGCCAACCATCAGAGGGCGCATGCGCACTACAGAAGCTGAGCGACTGGCTCGAGATGCAGAGAAGGTTGTAGGACCACCTACAGCACAGCGCAGACAGAGGCAGTCACCGGATCGGTACACTGGATACATGGCTCTTGTGATTCAATGTGTTGTGATGGAGCCATCCTCTTTTGAGGAAGTTGTGGAGGAACCCGCATGGGTTGATGCCATGATCGAAGAATATGATTCGATCGTCAGGAACAGTGCATGGGAGATTGTCCCAAGACCGGTGGGGAAATCAGTGGTGGGTTCGCGATGGATCTACAAAGTGAAGCAGGTGGCTGACGGGAGTGTGGAGAAGTACAAGGCGATATTTGTCGCCCGTGGCTTTTCACAGATCGAGGGGGTCGATTATGAGGAGACTTTTGCACCTATCGCAAGGTACTCTTCCATACGGACGATCCTTGCTCTCTCAGCGCAGATGGGGTGGCACATTCATCAGATGGATGTGAAGACTACGTTCCTCAATGGAGTTATTGAGGAGGAGGTGTACATAGAGCATCCTGAAGGTTTCGAGATCTTCAGCAGTGAGTCGCATGTGTGCCGACTCAAGAGAGCACTGTACGGGCTGAAGCAAGCACCTCGTGCTTGGTACACTCGCATAGACAGCTACTTCACCGGGCTTGGATTCTCCAAGAGTGAGGCGGATCCTAATCTGTACTAGATTGTGGTGGAGGGGAAGCTGTTGATCATCGTACTGTATGTAGATGATCTATTTTTGACTGGTGATGAGCAGTTGATACTTTCATGCAAGGAGGATCTTGCACGAGAGTTTGAGATGAAGGACTTGGGCATCCTTCATTATTTCCTGGGATTGGAGATTTGGCAGTGCAGCAGAGGACTGTTTGTTTCTCAGGGCAAGTATGCCCGGGAGATTCTGGAGAGGTTCAACATGCAAGGCTGCAAGCCTGTTGACACTCCTCTTCCTTGTGGTTGGAGGAAGGAGGATGCTACTTCAGCGGAGGTAGTGGATGCCACTGTCTATCGACAGTTGGTGGGGTCGCTTATGTATTTGGTCAATACACGACCCGATATATGCTATGTAGTTAACCAACTTTCGCAAGCTATGGTTAAGCCTACCAAGCTCTTTTGGAAGGCAGGCAAGCATGTATTGCGCTATATTAGAGGCACATCCGGATATGGTCCATGGTACAGACAGGAGGATCAGTTAAGGCGACATGGCTTCACATATTGGTATCATCATATCAGAGATTGTGTTCAGCGGAGAATCATGATGCTTTCATATGTTCCCACGGAGGATCAGGATGCCGACATCCTGACGAAGGCGCTCACCAGGAGCAAGTTCGAATTCCACAGAGGCAGGATAGGGATTGCAGATAATCCATATCTTGCTGAGAGGGAGTTTTGAGAATGCAGCAAGATGATGGAGCTTAGTGAAATGAAGTCGCCTTCACTAAGTGGGCCCGCAGGCAAATTCTGGCGCAAAGTCTATTTTTAGACTATGTCTATTTTTAGACATATGGAGCATGGTCCGGGGATTCCAGTATGAGATTCTTGGAGCATTGGTCATGCTGGTAAAAATAGATGGGACTCTATTTTTGTGACCTATAGGTCGAAGAGGTCGAAGTCTATTTTTAGACTGCCTCTCCTAAAAATAGGGAAGTCAAATATTATTTACTCTTAATAATATTTGGACTCTAAACAGCAGTTTACTCTCTTGGAGCACTTCAGTTCGAGCTACAGAAGTGGCTCATGCATCTGAAAGAGGAATTACGCTATTCCCAAGGGTTTGATGGCATCATGCATGGTTGACTTCAGTTGGACTTCAGTGGCAGAAGTTTGGAGGAGTTAATGAGATAGATAGTGGAGTTGTGTTCTGTTTATTTTAGTTGCACTGATTGAGATTAGTTTAACTAGCTAATCAATTAGTTATGAGTGGAGTGAATTAAATATTATTTAATTCATTAATTAGCAACTCATTATTCAACTCAAGAACACATCAGTTCACTACAGTGCATGATCAGTTCAATGGAGACCAGTGAAAGAGGTAGATGAAAGGGTGGAGTTAGCTATCAGTGGCGACATCAGTTGTGCATGAGATTTGCACCACACTTGGAGGAATTTTCCATGATGATTGTGCTGTCAAGCCAAGGAGATTCGAACCTTGGATCTCTATATAGACAGGCCTGGATTGCGCAATAGAGGCAAGGCAATTGGCGGTGAGTTTTGAACCAGTAACCTGTTCAAAACTGAGCTAGATTGTGTGTAACTTCATGAGAAAGTACCGAGTACTTGTGAGGAGTATTGTACTGAGTTTGTTACATGATTTCTCCATTATAATATACACAATAGCTGCGGGGTTTTCAGCTATAGGCTTTCCCCATACATATTGTGTTAATGTGTATGATGATTTGATGTGTTATCGCTTGATTTATTTTCCGCATGTGTGATGATCTGAGTGGAAGAGATTATGTGTTGCATATAAATTTGAATTGTATGTGATCAGGATAGTCTCGATGAATAATTGATCATTATTCAGCAAATTTATACAAAGGTTTTTTCAATAAGAGGTCTAAAACCATGATTTGCAGCTAAAGCTTCAAAGATATGCCCTGTCTGTCCTTTAGGTAGTTCATATTTTCCTTTATAGTCTGCTGCAGGATACCGGATAATAGGATTGCGATATCTACAACCTAGCCAATACGGGCCTTCCCTAAAGATGAGGTTACTATAGATAACCAGGCGGTTGGCAGCTAACTCAAAATTTTTGTAATTGAATGGCTCTCTGTCTTGAATATTCCAATTGGAAATCTTCCATCGGAGTTTAGCTGCTACTATGGCTTGGTCTCTGATGGATAGAAAATATTCTACCCCATCCAGGATAATTGCTTTGTGTATGGGTCCCAATGTTTGGATCACACCCTCCTTTGTCATTAAGCTTTTCTTCCTAGCCCACAATTGTAATGGGTGTTTCAGTTCACGCCTAACCCAAAGTTCTAACCCATTTTCTTGGCTCTAAAAAGTGTTATAGGCCTTGAGCCATTTTAACTGTTTAACTACAAATGAAATGAATGCTTGAAATTGGATATCGCCCACAAAAGGTATGGTATTTGTCTCCATTTCCCCAGCTAATATAAAATTGTGCAAATAAAATTCACAGAGTAGACGTTGGAATTTTACTCCATAGAGTTTGCAACAGCTTATAAAATCACCTACATTTTCTAATTCTATAGGTTTTCCTACCTTAACAGCCTTAATTTTTAACTGCAAATATCTTTCTAATAAAAGCAAAGAATATTTTTTGGTAGAGCACCTACATGCTAGGACATCTGTGTATAAAGAACAAAGAGTATCCATCTAATTCCTGACCGTTTTTAATATATTCCTTACCTTTTCAACTTTCTCTTCTGCCTTTCGACATCTATCGAAAGCTTCAACCTCTGATGCACTAATGTACTTTAATTTCTACTGTAACTATTGGTATTTATTTTTGGAAACAATCTCTCTTCGAGCTTTTCTCTAACCCTCTGAGCCTGTGTGAGATCCTCTTAGAGTTTTTCTATACCAAGGTATTTTATCAAAATGTTTTTGGGTTGAAAATCTACCTGGGTGTTCTTATTACAATGTCGAGTGCCTACAGTCTGTGTCTCTTTGTTGGCCATACTACTAGAGGATAGTGCCTCGGTCTGAACATCGTTTTCACAGAACTGTACATTTTAAGTTTGGGAAACTGTGTCCATAGCAACTACCTATTGTTCCTTGTTATCCTGAATGAATGTGGGCTCAGTTTGAGTCTCCATGGCCCTTGTATTGTGGGGTTCCATTTGGATAGTTGCATTCTTCGTTTTCAGGGTTCTTTTAGAAACTTTCCCCTATTTTAGCACCCTAATCCTCTCCTTGAGTTGTTTTAATAGTTTTTGGAGCTTTTGTCATTCCCTCCACAGCTTCTCAAGTTCATTTGTCTTCTTATTCTTCTTGGAAGGAACAACTGTTCCTTTTTCTGTACTTGGTTGCTCGGCTAGGGTGTGCTCTCCAGTGGCCCTGCCTTCACCCATGCTTACTTCTATTTTTTTAGTTTTGGACACTTCTTTAGTGTTCCCATGCTCTTGGCTACATTCCTTGGGGGAAATAACCCTAGTTGGTTTTGTTGTTCCCTAAGGGTTCTCTTCATCAGGCATTTCCTCGGTCGTATCTTTGTCGGTAACAGCTTGTTCCTGCAGTTGGTCTATCTCAATGTTTAGGTTAAGCAGACTATGAGGTTGCATATATTCACTCATATTGGCCAAAATTTGGGCCAGTTGGTCCTCCTGCAATGGACTCTGTGGTGGACTTGCAATGGAGGTTTCGGGAGGTTCTGCTTCCTCTCCTTCATCTTCACTGGTGTGATTACTTTCTTCCTCTTCACCGGTGTGGTGACTTCCTTCTTATTCACTGGTATGGTGACTTCCTTCTTCTTCATTAGTATGGTGACTTCCTTCTTCTCCACTGGTGTGGTGACTTCCTTCTTCTCCACTAGTGTGGTGACTTTCTTCTTCTTCCTGATTTCCTTCTTCGAGTTGCAGGGGTTTTTCATCTTCCGAACTGGGCAATTCTAAGGGTTGGCTGCTGCTACCCTAAATACTTCCTAACATTCCCATACTTTTCCTTAACCTGGAGGACTGTCTGCACTTTAAAGGTTCTTTGCTATGTTAGTAATTCTTTTACGTTTTGGGGTAGGTAGGGTTGTTCCTCTGTCAGTTGAGAATATCAATTCTTCCCAACTAGTATGATGTTGGGCAAGGCTGTAACTCACTATTAATCGGATTAAACAATGGTGCTTACCACCGTCGCTATATGACGGGATTTTCTTATGCTCTAGGCAGCATCATGCAATAATAAATTTAAAAATGCAAGAAAATTTACAACAAATTTCTGTTTTAATACTGCTAATAACTTAAGGTGGCATGGTCTTACCACATCCTTTCTTCCATCACATGTAATGTAGCTTTGTACTACTTTTGCTAGTTCTGTCCATGGTTCTCCCTAAGTTTCCGGCTAGACTCCTTTTCCTTTGACGAACAAGGTCTGCCCTTCATCCCAAAATATTTTCATGCCTTCTTGAAGTTTCACTTTTTTATGGGTCCATATGGGTCCTTCTATTGGTAGATCGGATACCTCAGCAATTATTGCATATGTTACTCCTATTTTCATTCCTCTTACCATGGAATAGCCTTCCTGCAAATTCTTCAAAAATTCAATGGCCACCGTTTCATGAGGTTGCTGCAATCATGTGAGGTAGGCAATCCATCCTACTCTCTCCAGAATTTCACGTGCAGCATTGGAAACTGCTAGCACCTATGGCTCACTACATATTGCTCATCCTCCCATTCTGTCTACACATTGGTAATTCTTCACAAATACACAGAAATGGTAATGGAACAACACCTTATGTATATCGGCACAATACTATTAAACTCTTGTTGTTTCCGAGAATTTGATGAACATAGGGATTCGACCCACATGCAGTCATATTAAAAAGGCATCCATTCCCCCCTGAAAGATGATAGGTCGCCCTCGACTAGAAAATAGAAGCACAACGTACTGCATAGCAATTGTATAGTATGGAAAGGTATACATACTTATGATATGATCAACAAATTATCGCATTACTGAAATCAATGCATATTTTGAAATCATGAGTAGATATGGAAATGTTTATGTAATGATTCTAAATTAAGGGAAAAGGACAAATGATGTGAAAAAAGTACTTATGTGGTCATTATCTGCATAAACCATTATGATCAATTTATAAATAAATTTCATGCATAAGAGGTTCCGAACAAATGGTTTAGGAGCATACTCTCATTTGATATTAGATAAAGATATAAGAAAAGGTTTTAGCATTACTATTGATTTGTGAAAAATATGACTCCAATACCATCAGCAGAGCTTTGTTGCCCACAAGTGTCAATAACCTTGACAAAGTTTCTTTCTCACCCTCGGAACCATTATCCTTTATTTATGCCTAGGGAAGTGTTGTGTGATGTCATGACGGAGGCCACTGTGCTGGCTTGGGAACCAGATGAATCACAATGCCATTCACTAGGAAGGAGTGAAATGTGGGCAGGCCAGCTCGTGATGAGACCCCCTGTTCCAAGGAATTTTTATTTTTATGAGTTTTCCATTGGATCATATCCCTGGTGTGGTGGCCATAATGGGAATTCCACTTCACTTCTCCCTTATGATCATGGTAGGCTAGCTCTTGATGAGACCCCCTATCCTCCATTTACCATATCATAGAATTATTAGTAATCATATAGAGATTTTTTTTCTTCCTTTTTTATGTGGCACTTCCCTATTTATGTATAGAGGATGGATCAACACTCCTTAGGAGTAGGGATGGTGGAAGAAGTTTGAACATCTCAATAGAGAAAGTATGACCTTAGTCTTATTCAATAAATAAAAATCAAAGAGAGTTATGAAGATTTATGGAAGAACCAACATAATAAAGATAACCGATCATGTTAATTTTAGTGAAAATAAAGACAACAAAGTGATATAGATGGTTGTGTCCTTTCCTTTTCTTATCACTACAAAACAATTTCTTAAAAATTACAATTTCTCCTGATTTGCTGATTCCAGTAACCTCTAATTTTTGTGTCCTTGCATAAGTTGTATGTTTTCCTTTAGAAGAATTCACAAAAATCCTCAAAATGTTGTTCTAAAACAAGAAAAATGCACTCAAAAAGTGATGTTCCTTAGATGGAACAACTGTTGTTCCTTAAGAGGAATAGCAAAAACAATCTACAAAAATGATGTTCCTTTCGAAAGGAACAGCAGAAACAATCGGAAAAAAAACATGCTATTCCTTTTGAAAGGAACATAAAAAACAAGCAGGAAAAATGATGTTCCTTTGGAAAGGAACAGTAAAAACAGGCGGCAAAAACTACCATGCCTTTTGAAAGGAACATCAAAAACGCGCGGAAAAAACTGATGTTCCTTTGGAAAGGAACAAAAAAAACACGCAGCAAAAACTACTATTCCTTTGGAAAGGAACAACAAAAACACGCGGCAAAAACTGTTGTTCCTTTGGAAAGGAACAGAAAAAACACACAGCAAAAACTGTTGTTCCTTTTGAAAGGAACAACAAAAACAAGCGAAAAAAGTGTCGTTCCTTTTTAAAGGAACAAAAAAACTGTTGTTCCTTTTAAAAGGAACATAAAAAAGAAACACACGAACACACTATTTCTTCATAGGAACGATTGTTGTTCCTTAAAAGGAACAACTTGAGAAATAAAATCTGTAAAAAAAAAAACAAGAAAAGTAAAAATAAAAGCTTATGTAAAAGTTTCAAAATAAAGTAATTATTCAGTGGATGGGTGCTGAGGAGGAGTTATCTCCCTCAGCAAGAATTTGCATGGTAGAATCTTCCCGTAATTGCTGGTAAAAGGATTCCTGATTAAGCGGTTTACGGTAAAGTCATACTCGATGACCGTTTGCTTTGAAATAATGTCCAGATCCGTCGATGGTCGTCAATGTGATGGTGCCATTGTCATGCTCCTGATTAAGCGGTTTATGGTAAAGCCGTACTCGATGACCGTTTGCTTTGAAATAATGTCCAGATCCATCGATGGTCGTCAATGTGATGGTGCCATTTTCATGCACTTTCTGTATCTCATAGGGTCCAAACCATCATGTCTGGATTTTTCCTAGGAAATCCTAAAACCTGGAGTCATATAGGAGTGCCCAATCTCCTTCGTGGAAGATCTTCACTTTAATGAGGGCGTCATGCCATTTTTCTCTCTGCTATTGAATTAATGTAGTGTGCTGGAGAGAAGAGAGCCTAATTTCATCTAACTTGTTGATTTGCTGTAATCTTCTGACCTGGGCTTCATTTAAGTCCAAACCCACCTCCTGGGATGTTCTTAATGTTTGAATTTCAAATTCTATTGGAAAGATTGTTTCTTTTCCAAATACTAATTGATATGGTGAATACCCAGTAATATTTCTCCATGTTGTTCGGTACGCCTACAAGGCTTCCGAAAATCTTAAAGCCCAGTCACGTCGGTGTGATGCAACTATTTTTGTCAGTATAGATTCTATCACCTTATTTGTGCTCTCTACCTGGCCATTTGCCTGTGGGTAGTATGGGGTCGTGATTTTGTGCTGAATGTGGTAGTTTTTTAATGTTTCAGAAATTTTATTACCTACAAATTGCGGTTCTCCATCTGTAATTACGTCCCTAGGGAGGCCATATCGCACAAATATTTGGAAAAGGAACATTATTACAGAGTCCGCTGTAGCTCTTGGAAGTGCTTCTGCTTCAACCCATTTAGTAACATACTTTGTTGCAACTAGTATGTATGTTTTCTGATTTGATGGTGGGTTAATAGGACTAAAAAAATCAAGCACCCAATGCTCAAATGGCTCGATTACTAACTGTGGGTTCAAAGGAATTTCATCGGACTGTCTAGGGCGTCCTACCCTTTGGCAACTATCACAGGCTTGTACAAACTTTTTAGCATCTTTAAAAATTGTAGGCCAGTAATAGCCTGTTTGTAAAACCTTGTGACCAGTCCTGCGATCTGTGAAATGTCCGCCACATGGCCCATCATGGCATGCTTTCAGGATGTCAAATATTTCTTCTTCTCAGATGCATCTTCTGATGTGCATATCTGCTTTGGTATGAAATAGGTAACCCCCAATCCAAGAGAATCGAGTACTACATTGTACTATATGTTTTCATTCATTGGGCGTTAGATGCTTAGGTAATTTACTTACTGCTAAATAATATGCAACATCAGCATACCATGGGGTTCTAGCAGTAACATCAAACAAATGTTCATCTGGGAAGTGATCCTCGACTGCTGCGGCGTCTGTTGGCTTTGGCATTCATGAGAGAAAATCAGCTACAAGATTCTCTTTTCCTAGTCGATCCTTTATTGTGATGTCAAATTCCTGCAATAGAATCAACCATCTTGTTACTCTACCATTTGTAACAGGTTTATTTGCTAAAAATTTTATGGCAGAGTGATCTATATATAAAACTACAGGATACCCAGTTATATAATGTCTAAATTTATTTACAACATGTATTACAACTAAAAATTATTTCTCAGTCACAGTATAGTTTAATTCAGTAGGGGATAGATTCTTGCTAATATAATAAATTGCATATGTTTTTTTATCTTCTTCCTGCCCAAGGACTGCTCCAATAGCTGTGTTTGAGGCATTCGATGAAATTTGGAATGGAAAATCCCAATTTGGGCCCCTTAGCACCGGGGCTGTTAATAGAAGCTTTTTCATATCCTCAAAAGCATGGTCACATTTATTTTTCCAATTAAAATCAACATTCCCTGTTAGTGCATATAGAGGTGCATCTATTTGAGAATAATGCTCTATAAATCTTCTATAATAACCAGAAAATCCGAGAAAGCTACGTACCGTTGTTTGTGTGGTGGGAGTAGGTATTAAAAAAAGTATTTGAATTTTAGCTGGATCTACCTGTATTCCAGCTGCTGAGATATAATGACCCAATATGAGTCCCTTGGTCATCATCATGTGGCACTTCTCATGGATTAAGCAGATTCCGGTGTCAATACACCTTTGCAACACCTTTTCCAATGTTTCTAATGCTGGCTCAAAATCATCTCCATAAGGTCTAAAATCATCCATATATACTTCGAGCCCTTCATTTATTATATCTGAAAAGATGCTGAGAATGGCCCTTTGAAATGTAGTAGGGGCATTACATAGACCGAAGGGTAAAAATCTATAAGCAAATGTCCCCCAAGGACAAGTAAAAGTATTTTTGTCTTGGTCTTCAGGGGCAATCTGAATTTAATTGTATCCACTGAAGCCATCTAGGAAAGAAAATAATTTATTTCCTGCTAATGTATCTAATACCTGATCAATGAAAGGAAGGGGAAAGTGATCTTTCTGGGTTGCTTTGTTTATTTCTCTATAGTCTACACATATCCTCCACTTCCCATTCTTTTTTGGCACCACTACTAGTGGAGAGACCCACTTGCTATCAGATATTGGATAAACAAAGTTGACATCCAAAAGGTTTTGTAATTCATCTTTCACAATATCCTTAAGGTGAAGGTTTAATCTTCATTGGGCTTGGCGAATGGGTCTAGGATCTTTTTCTGTATAAATGTGGTGCATACGTAACTGGGGATCAATTCCTTTCATGTCTAGGTAATCCCATGCAAAGGCTCCCTTATATTTTTTCAGTAGTTGGACCAACTCCTCTTCTTGTTTAGCACTTATATTTTTGTTAATGTTCAAAGTTTTTCCTGGCTCAATCTCTATAGTTTTGCTATTGTAAACATAAGTGGTAGGTATGGATTGTTCTTGGATGTCTTTTAGGGGATCTTCTTCATTATCAAATGTTGCATTTATCATGTGACATTGCAAATGGGATTTGATTTTTGGTTGGTTGATGAAACTGTTAATGATGTCATCCTCTGTTTGATATTTAAAGTCGAGGGCATCGTCTGTGGTTAATGGTGATATAATGTTTTCTATGAGATATGATACATTTTGTCTCTTTGTTTTTATTATTGTTAGGCTTGGATGGGCTGGAGGGTATAAAGCTAAGTTTTTGACATAACTCCCTCTAGTTATAGTCATGCTACCTTGCCGGTAGCCAATATAGGCATCAGCAGTTTCTAGCCAAGGTCTACCTAAGATCAAAGGGTGTCCATCTAGCCGTTTTTTGGGGTTAATAATTAGGAAGTTAGCAGGATATTCCCAGGAGTCTACAGATACCATTACATCATGTAGTGTGCCTTCTGGCTTGACTACTGATCGGTCAACCAGTTCCAATAAGGTTGTTGTTGGATCTAATGATGTAATGCCAAGTTTTTGACAAGTGGTGGTTGTTAGGATATTAATTGCAGCTCCCAAATCAACTAAGGCATTTGGAAATGATTTTCCATTGATTTTCACCGTAACTATAGGATTTCCTGGGTCCTCATACTTTATAGGTGCTTCCATTCCTGATAGTAAGTCAGATAGAGTGCCGACTACTTGGACGGTTGGGTTAGTTGTTGTTCTCCTCTTTGGATTATTTATACATATTTCTTTGATGGTTTTTGCATAAATGGGAATGTCTTGGATATCTTGGAGGAGAGGGATTTTTATACACAAATTTTTTAGTTCTCCCAGAAGATCAAAATCAGGATGTTCTATTGGACGAGGTATGATTAATCATTCTGGGAATGGTGGAGAAGAGGTGGTTGCTTGTTCATAACTTTGTTGTATAGCCACATTCTCCTTTTGGAGTGTTTGTTTTGAAGGTAAAAAATTTTCAACTTGAACATTTTTGTCTCCCTCTGATTCTATTATGCGCCCAAACCTTAGTTGAAGGTCGTTTCACTCCCTTAATTCAGTTTCTAGTTCTGGTGGTTCCATTATTTGAACAAATTGAACCTGCCTATTATTAGGGTTTGGATTGGGTTGGGCTAGGAGTTGCAGTCTTAAGTTGGTCTGGGGATTTTTTTGCAATGTATATGGTGCTGGCAGTGTAGGTTGAGGGAGATGGATTGTTCTAGCTAGCTGATTCATAGGTCTTTGCAAGTTCGACTTCCAGGTCTGACTCTGCAAGGAGGAGGGGGACCATTTGTTGGATAAGCATTATTTTTCCAAAAAGGTGGACGATAAGGAAAGTTTGGCCAATTGGTTTAATTTGTTTGATTTGGCCAAGGTGAAAATGGTTGTTGTGACCAATTGGGGAAAGGTGGCTGATTTTTCCACATTCCATTATATTGTTGAGCATTATATTGAGACTGAAAAGAAGAGGATGGATCAATTGGCATACCTGTTTGTCGTGGCTGCCATTTTCGATGTTGATTGAGTAGGAATACCATTTCTGATTCTTCTTCCGCTTCTTTATAGACTACTTTCAATCCTGGGAGCAAGGGGCAACCTTCTGTGGAGTGATGTTTTTTGCAGATAGCACAAAATTTGACTATATCTAGCGGGCACTCTTTATGGCTGTGTTTCTTTCTGCATTTAGGGAAGAATATTGCCAGATTTTGTTTTGCTTCTGCTTGCTTTTGTTTAGCTTGCATGATGTCAAACTGCATTGTCAGAGTCCATAGAATATTATTTTTAAAATATTCTAGTAGATTGCCAATTTTTGCACGGGTTATACCTTCACTGGAGGTCTTACTATCCCTTGTGATCATGTCACGTTCTGCTGACTTTAGCCTTGTGCTACCTCTCAAACTCCTGATACATAAATTAATAATGTCAGCAAAATTTTCCTGATATATATCACCTTTTCCCATGATGTTTAATGTTTCAACCCATTGTTACTTCATCCCTTTAATTAATGTAGTTCTTAACACATTATCAGGTAAGGGTAAAGATGCATAGGATGATCTCTGGAGGTTGTATTGAAAGAGTTCTACATATTCTTCAAGTGTTTCATTAGGTTTTGCTGTCATCTGAAATATTTTGTCTTTTAATTCCCTGGACCTACAATAATCATGATATTTCTTTAGAAAAGCAGCTTTCATCTGATCCCATTCATTTATAACACCTCCACCTAACCCCATAAACCATCGTAGAGCTGCTCCTTTTAATGTGGAAGGAAATAATTTTAATTTTGGGGGATCGGTGGTATAGTCATACCCTCTGTATAATACATCAAATTCAAATAGAAATTCATCTAGATCTTCCAATGTTAAGCCATGGAATGTAGGAATATGTTGAAGAGGAATGACCTTCATAGGTGCATTAATTGCAGTGTCCACAATGGGATATTGCATTGTGGAAGTTTGTTGGGGTGGTTGCTGGTTGTGGGCCATTTGATTAAATATGTGCCAATATTCTTCTAGGATTTCTGGGGAATTATTCCTAGGCTGAATAGAAGGAGTAGGAATGACCTTGATAACACTTCCTTAGTCTGGAATAATGAGTGTTCCTTGATGACCTACTATCTGAGGAGATTCAGGTCCTTTAGCTTTGTTTTGAATGATGTTGACATCACTTCCCTTATCTGGGCTGCTCACTGTTTGGATTAATTCAAGAGGAGATTTTGGTTCTTCTATTTCCCCTATTTCTCCTCCTCCTTCATGGAGATTACTAGAGTTCCCCTCTTGCAAAGAGATTAGGTGAGAATTCTCAATTTCTTGGGAATCTTGCTCAATTTATTTTGTTTGGCTATGCACCTCAGCAAAGGCTACAAATGGTGACTCTGTGGCCTGAAGGGAGCTAGTAGGTTGTCTAGAAGTAACTTTTCTAGGTCCTACTGATGGCTGAGATTCGGCTTTCTTAAGGATTTCATCGATGAAAGTTGTTTGCCCAAGGGTCACCAGTCCCTTAGGTTTTTCGGGTTTGAGAGGAATTTTGTTCTGTTTATATTTTCTAGTCATTCAGAAAAAACAAAAGCATTCATTCATACCTAAAAATTTCACTCAATTCTGCTGTGAAGTGGGTTGATGAATGAGCATGTTCCTATCTCGATACATAGGTTCTCCATTTTTAATACCCATTTCTTCCCTAGCATAGAAAATAAAATGTACATTACTCTTTCCTAAATAGCTACACTCTCCCTAGCAACGACGCCAAAATGTTGAAGTATAAAAGGTGTATTTTTAACTCCTATTTATCTCACATTAATTATCAATCCAGGTGCGATTTTTTATTTCAAAAGTGTACTCAGTCTGAGGTTGAAATTCAATCTAAGAGTAATGTTTTCCAATATGCAGTACAATGTTATAAATACAGGAGTAAACAGATGCTTGGAAATTAAATCTAACTCTAATGACATGAAATTGAATGCTCTGAAATCCAATCATTCACTCAGCAATCATCAGTCAAGGATGTAGTAGTAATGACTCTTTCCTTTGGCAACTGATGTAAATGAAATAAAATAAGAACAAGACAATCAATCTGAGAACGTAGGTAGCAATAACCAATGTCCTTTACGATTGATGATCTTACACTTCACACTAAAGCAATTAAATGGAAACTGAACTAAATCACTAATGCTGCTAATGAAAGTAAACCAAACTCTTTGCAGGTATGAAATAATCTGTAAAATAATTAACTGAAATGAACATCAGATATATTTTACTAGAATTTAACAGTAATTGAAATGAATAGAAAACTCTATCTAATGAAATTGAATAGCAAACTCTATCTAATGAATTTGAATAGCAAATTCTATTGAATAACAATTTTAAATGAACAACAATCAGAATGGAACAACAAATGGAATGGAATAGTAGATGCTGAACAACAAATATCTGTTAAAGCATAACAAGATAAGTTATACAGGGATCAAGATTCTTGTTAAATTGGAAAGGAACGACAAACGCAATTCAACAATACAACTGTACACCAAGATTATAAAGCAATAAAACTGTGAACTATTAAACTTGAAACTGTAATGAAAATAAATGCAAACCATCACACAACTATAATTGAAAGATAATAATACAAAAGAGCAAGTGGATCCACCAGGGTTAGGCCCTTAGCCGCTAGGGAAACATCGCTGAGCTACTCGAGAGTCAAGTGATGGAATGACAACTAAATCATGTATTAATCATGCATAACAGTGTTTACAAACAGCTCTCTGCTTGAATCACGAGAGTCAATGAAATTATAGAATTACAAAAGAAGTTTCAATGATAATCCTCTCCTGATTTCTACAGGGGCTGCCTTTTATAACAACTCGGCGGACAATACAAGAAACAAAGATAAACTTTGAACAATGATCCCTCAGGATCGAAATATCCTGAGGGATTCATTCTATTTTCCTCTTTTGGCTAACACTTCATCTTCTTGTGATGTAGCCATGCTGTTCCTTGCCTTTCTTTAACTATGCGTTCTAATTTCATCCTTCTTGTCTGGATAAGGCCCTTTGCTGGAGTAACAACAGTTACTCCTGCTTTAGCTTTGTCTTTCAAATGGTGGTTTCCCACTTCATTTGTTTCCTGTTTAGAATAAAATACAATCTTTAGCCAATTTCACAATAAAAATTAATATTTGCAATTCTATCATAATATTTCAATATATCATCTTTCTAGAATAAAAAGAGTTATGTTTAAAGGAAAAAGATTAATAAATACATGGTAAATTCATACCTTTTCCAATGCTCAACACCTATGTAGCATCCTCCTTCCTCCAACCACCAGGAAGAGGAGTGTCGATAGGCTTGCAGCCTTGCATGTGAAACTTCTCCAGTATCTCCCGGGCGTACTTTCCTTGAGACACAAATAGTTCATTTTTCCACTGCCAAATTTCCAATTCCAAGAAATAATGAAGGAGGCCCAAGTCCTTCATCTCGAACTCCTTTGCAAGATATGCCTTGCATGAGTGTATCAATAGTTCATCACCTGTTAGTCTTAAATCATATACATAAACCAAAATGATCAAAAGCTTACCCTCCACCATAATCTGGTATAGGTTTGGATCCGCCTCACTCTTGGTGAAACCAAGTCCAGTGAAATAACTATCTATCCATGTGTACCAAGCATGAGGTGCTTGTTTAAGCCCATACAATGCTCATTTGAGCTTGCACACATGCGACTCACTGCTAAAGATTTCAAATCCTTCGGGCTGCTCAATGTACACCTCCTCCTCAATGATTCTGTTGAGGAACGTAGTATTCACATCCATTTGATGAATGTGCCAACCCATCTGCGCTGAGAGAGCAAGGATGGTTTGTATGGAAGAATACCTTGTAACAGGTTCAAGGTTTCTTCATAGTCGATCCCCTCGATCTGTGAGGAGCCCCGGGAAACAAATCTTGCCTTATACTTCTCAATGCTCCCATCAGCATCTTGCTTCAATTTGTGGATCCATCTCAAACCTACCACTGATTTCCCTTCTAGCCTTGGGACAATCTCCCATGCACTGTTTCTGACAATCAAATCATACTCTTCCACCATGGCATCTACCCATGCGGGATCCTCCACAGCTTCCTCGAAAGAGGATGGCTTCGTCATGATACACTTGCTCATTAGAGCCATGTATCTAGTAAATCGGTACGGAGATGTCCTACTGTCTGTCTTTGATGTGAACTCCACCATTACTGTGCATCAAGGTCGATCGCTGGCTCTGATGTACGCCTCTGATGTTTGGTGCTGCATGAGTGGTTTCTTCCACTCCATGAACCTCCTCTTGTGGTTGATCCACGTCTTGAGGCTCATATTTAGGAACAAGTAGCTCCTCCTCTGCATGCAAGTGTAGCTCCCTCTCAAGTGACAAATTCATGGCTTTCTCCTCCTGAAACTTGATATCTTGTCGCATGACAGTCATCCAAATGTCTAGCAAATACACACGATAATTGTGGGGTGTTTCTGTGTACCCCAAAAATATCCCAACCTCTGTGGTCGGCTCCAACTTCTTCCTGGCATCCTTCGTCACATGAATGTAAAAAAGTGAGCCAAAAATATTCAAATGATAAAAATCAGGCTTCTTACTAGAAAATGCCTCTTCGGGTCTACTCATGCCAGGTACTCTATGAGGACAATGGTTTTTCACATAAACCAGAGTGTTGCATGCCTCAACCCACAAGTGTATGGGAAGGCCCTGATCATGCAAAATTGTCTATGTAGAACCCATGATCATTCTGTTCTTTCTCTCTGTGACCCCATTCTGTTGTGGGTTATGAGGCGCTATGAGTTCTCTTCGAATTCCTTCTTTTCTACAGAAGTCTTTGAATTCACCAGATTTGTATTCATCACCATTATCGCTCCGAAGATCTTTCACTTGCTTCCCCGACTTTTTCTAAACCAGTGCCTTGAACTCATAGAATTTTGAGTAAGTCTCACTCTTCTTCTGCATGAATAATATCCAGCACTTACGAGAAAATTCATCAACAAATATCACATAATACCTATGCTTTGCTGTTGAAGCAACCGAGAAAGGTCCACACACATCTATGTGAATTCTCTCAAGGATCGTCGAAGCATGACTATCCTTCTTATGAAAAGTGGTCTTTACAAATTTTCCCAAGTACATCCCTTGCACTAATCTGACTGCACAAGTGTACCTTTGGGAAGCCTGGTATAAATCTGCTGCAAATTTTTCAAAGAACCATGGTGAAGATGGCTCAATCGCTTGTGCCAGAATTCGCCCTCATCCTAGCTCACCACTCCTTCTACTTTTCCTAGCATTGTAGCACATCCATCTACCTGCAATTGATAAATATTCTTAACTCGAATCCCTATCCTCCTAGTTTGACCAGTTGTTTTATGGCGCAGGAAAGTTTTTCCCTCGCTAAAAACAACATCATAACCCTTGTATTCCAACATCACCATGGAGATAAGATTCTTCTTCAATCCTGGAACATGCATGACATCCTTCAAGATGAAAGGTTTATCGGACTCCCTCTCAAAGGAAATGGTCTGGATACTAGTCGCACTGTATCTACCATCATCGCCCATCTCGATGTGCACTCCAATATCCTTTTCCTCTAGATCACTAAACAAATCTTTGTCTCTGGTCATATGGAAAGACCCACCACTGTCAAGAAACCACACCGATCCCATCACACTTGAAACAAAGAATGTGATCAAAGAAAAGTCAAGCTCAAACTGTGAGGCTAAGGCCTTGCCTACTGCAGAACCAACAACACTCTTATTCTTCTTCTTTTGTGGGAAATTAGTGGCGAAATGCCAGTGCTGGTGACAGTGAAAACACTTCACCTTGGACAAATCATGCTTCTTGCCTTTAGCTTCGGATTTGGAAGATTTCTTCCCTTTTCCTTTCTGATATTTTGCAGCCAAAGTGAAATATTCTTCATCTTCATTATTCGATGAAGATCCATCCCTATTACCCCACCTTATCTCCTCCTGCACAAGATCCAACCAAAGTCTCTCCCATCCTGGCAGTTTCTCCCATCCATTGACAGAGTCTTCGTAGCTATGCCAACTCTTTGGAAGCCTAATGAGAGCCAAGCTCACCAAGTCTTCTTCATCAAAAATAACCCCCACACTTCCCAGCTCATCCTTGAAGTGGACAAACTTCGTGAGGTATTTTGGAATACTGTCACCTTTCTCCATTTTTATTTTTCTGAGCTTGTCTTTAAGCGTCAAATTCCTCTGGTCACTTCTGCTTTGGAACAAGTATGTCAAAGCCTTCCACATTAAGAATGGAGTGGCTTTACCATGAAGGCTGGACACAATGTGGTATTTCACACCTTCCAACAGAATCCTTCGACACTTTGCTACCTTCTTTTGCCATGCGTCAAGTGCGGCTGCATCGCTAGAAGCATGCTTCGGAATATCAACATCTATGAACTCCTTCAACCCATTATCATCCAACACTGCCTCCATCCTAGCCTTCCATGCTATGTAATTCGAGCTCCCATCAAGGGCATACTCCAATTTCAATCCGTTGAAAGACATTTCAATGAATGCTCAACTTCGACACCAAGAAAACACTGCAGCAAATTCGAATTCCACCAGCACAAAACTCAACCGCTTCAATAATTGCAATCTCCCCCAATGATAAAAAAAGCTCTGATACCATGCATAAATTATATAACTTATGTGTTATATGTCCAATATTCTCCTGATCTCACACTATTTTAACTTCATGAAAAATACATAATCTATTCCACCATTAATCATTTGCGGAAATTAAATCAAGATTGCAATGCACACATGAAACAATAAAAATTCACACACATTAACACAGTTGTTTAACGGGAAAGCCTGAATCTGAAAACCCCAACTATATGTATATAATATATGTCATAGAGATCATGTAAAAATCCTCATACAAAGCTGATCATATCAAGCTCTTAGTACAATACAATCGCTTCACACTAATCAAGAACAATCAACAAAAATCTACACTGATTTTTGCCCTCCTAATAGCCTGCCTCTACTGAGCAATCCCTGCTAAAGAATGGCTCTGAATGAGTTCGAATTGCTCCAGCCATGCTCACACAATACTCATTGGCATCTCCAATTAATGTTTGGTGCAAACAATGCAACACTATAGTCACAACTGATAGTCACACCTGCTCTTTCACCAATCTCTCCACTGAGTCTCCACTAATCTGTTCTGCACTGTAGTTAAATGTTGTGTCTGTCCAGTTAAATAATAAGTTATTATTTAGTGAATTAATTTAACTAATTAATTCAATAAACTCCACTGAAATTATCAATCAGTTAGAAATAGACACAATCATTTCAACTGTGTTTAACTCCACAAGTGTAGTTAAACTAGAAACCAAGTCCACCAACTACTTCTCCAACTCCACCAAACTTTGCCACTTGAGTTCTTACTGAAGTCCTCCATGCATGAACCACCAGTAGCTCTAGGAATTGTGTAATTCCTTTAGCAGTTGATATGAACAATCTGTTAACTAAATTTCAGTGCTCCAAGAGAATAAGATAATGTTTAGAGTCCAAATATTATTAAGAGATAATAATATCCGACATATCTATTTTTAGACTGCCAGTCTAAAAATAGACTCCACCCAAAATGTCTAAAAATAGAAGTCCATATATTTTTCCAACTTGACCAAACATCCACAAATAGCACCCTGCAACTCATAGAATATGATTTACATGTCTAAAAATAGACTTTGCACCAAAAATAGCCTGCGGGCCCACTTAGTGAAGGCGACTCTTTTCACTAAGCTCATCATCTTGTTGAATCTCAACATACACATCACTATAGGTAAAATCATTGAATATACAACATGAAAAACATATACACAACAATATTATTGCACATCCATAAACCACACACTAAACCCATAAGAAACCTTGCTTCTAGTGTCTTTCCACTATCCATGTTTATCCTAGCATGTCACAAATAACACTACTTTCACTTCTATGATGTACACCTCAGCATTACCTGTCCATAACATAAACATAGGTATAGTAAAAGCATATAATAAAATTTTTTATCCAGATGATAATGGATTTGTACATTTTTCATGGCTACTCTTCCCATTTGATTCCCCTTAAGAACAAGAATCTCTTCATGTCATTCACCTGCATGAGCGATCATTTCTACATAAGAATGTTCCTTGAAAACCCTATCATACATTGACATAGATACGTAGATACATACACATATATGTAAATATTATAAAACAATCATGATCTTGTCAGACAACAACATACATATAAAAATATTTAGATATAAACATTAGCATCATGATCCATGACAACTCTGTCGAACACAACACATACATACATACATGTATAGAAATATAAACATCAACATAACCGTGATCACAAAAAAATTGCTATATATCATAAGGTTTAGGTTAAGAGAACTTATTTTATTCGTGCACAACATGCACAACATTGTGAACCATAGTTCCCATCTTAACCAAGGCATCTAATGCCTCAAATCAAATTACTTTACCTTTATGGTTACCTTTCTCATCTTTGTACTTCCACCATCTATTTACAACAATGGACCCAACCAGTCCAACTGAATGTCATATTATTACCTTCTATTGCCTTTTACTTATACATCAAGATTCATCTATGTCTAAAATTACCTATTTGGTACCATACATCTCTCCCAGAGCTCCATCAACTTTACTCTTCCCACTTGATTCCCCATAAGAACAAGAATATCTTCATGTCATTCACCTGCATGAGAGATTATTTCTACACAAGAATGTTCCTTGAAAACCCTGTCATACATTGACATAGATACATACATACATACACATATATGTAATTATCATAAAACAATCATGATATCGTCAGACAATAACATACATATACACATATTTACATATAAACATTAGCATCATGATCCATGACAACCCTATCAAACACAACACGTACATGCATACATACATACATGTATAGATATATAAGCATCAACATAATCTTGATCACAAAAAAATTGTTGGGGACCTTGTTTTGAATATTTGTTTTGAATATTTTGAATTTTGAATAAAGAACAACTTTTTGGGGTTGTGGAACGACACATGGCAGCCGCAATCGAGTCACAACTATGGTGAGTAGCGGAGCTACCGAAGTTGTGAGGGAACAGGTAGATAGCTGAAGAAAGAAGATGCATGAGTACAAAAGAAGAGAATATACAACAGAAGACAGAGAGCAGAACACACAGACAACAAGAGAGAAGCCGAAAGCAGCTGAAGAAGAACGCAAGAGGAAGTAACAGTTGTGACGGTGGGTGAATAAATAGCTGTCACCCAGCTGAAGGAAGGGACGAATGTAGAGTGACTGAAGGAGATTGAGCGGATGCTGTAGAGGGAACCCAGGCCGAGCATGAGATCTCTGTAGTTCCTAGGTTTCTCTTACCTACCTTTCTGTTCTATGAGACGTCTGTAACAGACTTGTAAGCTCTTCCTGTTAAAGCGATGTAACTATGGGCTTGGCTGAAGATATCAATATACTTGCAGGTTGTTGTCTTATGGTGTGAGTCACATGCATGCATGATGGTTGTGATGACTTAAAATTTTATTTTCCTAATACCTATACTCTCTCTGATTATTCCTACGTATATAATGATGTTTATGCAATCAATTCTATGCTAATCATGAGTTGCGGATCCTTTCCCCACTATCGATCTATTCCCCTTCTGCATGTGGTCGCGGCATGCCTCGGGTGAGACTCTCTGCTCTCCGGAGTAGGGTGACAATGCCAGCGTGGTTCTAGACTACAGCAGATTCCCTTGTTGGCCCTAAACCCTAAACCTAGGTCTTGCCTGTGAGACTTGTTTCTTCGCCAAAAAATGGTTCCGTTGTCGGGACCTGCATGTTATGAGGGGAATTAGATCATGGTATCAAGGGTCTTCGAAGGAGAAATACGGAGATGGTGAGATAACCATCTGGACCAGTTCGTTGCTCAGCAAGTGGAGTTGACGAATCAAAAGGAAAGGGTGCTCAAGGATCTCATCCTTTTCTTGGATTCTGCCAGTGATACCTACGAGATCCTCTGGGAAAAATTCCCTAGCGACCTCTACAATTGGTTGCAGAGGTTACAGATGAAGGTGCCTAGGGATAACTCGCGGAAGATAAACCGCAAGTGGGGGCACGGGGATCTGGTGGCTCTGCATCGGTTAGATACTGAGTTGACCCGCACAATGGATTTTTGGGTAGAGACCACTTTGGACAGATATATTTTATAGTTTGCTGCAGAGTGCTACCAATCCTTCTCGAAGGCTGAAGCTGTATTCCATTCCGAGCTAATAGGGAAGCTGCTTAATGATATTCCGCTATGGATTAAGGCCCTAATGGTGGATGAAGGGCTAAAGAAATTCCAAAATTCAAGCATGGAAGCATAAACTTCCAGTGCTAGGGGAAGGGCTGAAGGGACATATGCTATGTGAAGTGTGAAGCGGGGAAGTAGGGGATGGATGTTGAGGCCGCAAGGAGATCGAGGGAGCGACGTGCACATCAACGGGTGTAGATCACCAACAGGTGGCGAGAAAGGGTGATGCGGGAGTTAAGACGATGGGAAAACGATAGGAAGAATCAAGAGGAGGTGCCTCAGAGGATAGGAATTATGGACACTCAGGCAGATACCCTGGAAAGGGAAGGGGCCGCTGTGGGAGTGCAGCGAGTGCATGGGAGCCCAGCTAAGAGCGAAATGGAGACGACGAATGACGAAGACGATGCAAGTGTGCAGCCCAAAGAAAGTTCCAATGGCGAATGGTACGTCATGATGTAGCAGTTATTTCAAGAGCAGACGGCATTCATCTCTCCAGGCAGCCCTACTTCCAAAAATTTGCACGGCAAGGATCCCTACCTTCCCCTGGTACTCTACCAACCTTTCAGTAATATTTTTGTTAAGTTACAAGCATTGAGTCAATTGCACAGCAGTTCATTGTCGATAGTGACGCACGTTAATAGCAGCGTCACTAGTAGTATTGCATTCCCCAGTGGAACAGTCATGCAACCAGGACCCGGAGGATTTATCCTGGTCAACCCTCCACAAGTAAATATGGTTGGGTCATTCACCCGGTATCCAGAATTCTCTAGCTGAGGCAACGATGATGTAGAGAAACACTGGTATCTCTGCAAAGCCATATGGAGGGCTCGGAAGACGCCAGACGCAGGGAATATAATAGAGTTCCAAACCACGCTCAGAGAAAGGGCTCTGCAATGGTTTATCAAGTGGTCCAAGGCCCATCCTAATCCCGTAATCACGGACGTTAAGCAGGATTTTTTCTGGGAATTTAAACTTCCCTAGACGGACCAGCAGGGTCTGTCCGAGCTCTAGGAGATTAAGCAGAAAGAAGGAGAGACTGCATGGGAGCTGATGCGTTGATTCAAGGATGCGATCGGGAAACTCAGCTACCTGATCGACCCAAACCATTAGAGGGACTGGTTCATCAAGGTTATGCTTCCCTTGACACGAACCCCCCTCACCTAGCAGAAGATTGACAGCTTGCAGGATGCTTTGGAACAGGACATGAAGATAGAGGCCATGGTGGGATACCCTCAGGAATATTGGGGAGGGTCGGCCCCACAGGATCCTTCCTTGGTGGGATTGCAGCATCAAATTTCTAGTCTGACTGAAAAGCTCAAGGAGATGCAACCTATAAGACCAGCCAGGCCGAACGTTTGGTGCACTTACTGCCTAGTTGAAGGCCACGTCACAACCGAGTGTCCCCGACTGCGTGGCACAAGTGTGGGACCCTCTGTCACAGCAATCTAGGGGGGTCCACCCATGGGGGTTGGTGCGACGATGAATCTGCAGGGGGTATACCAGCCACAATAGGCTTATGCGGGGTTCCCACCTCAACCAAACCCAACCGCCATGGAATATTGTGAAATTTTTCGGATGGTGGGGCATCAACCTCAGATGTGCCCAATACTATAGAAGTACTCCACCATCCCAAAAAATTTATACTGTGAGTTTTGTGCTTCCACAACTCACAACATTGAGCAGTGCAGGGCTCTTGATGCACTCATGGACTGGTTGGACCGACCCTCCTATAGGGTGAACGAGGCTTCGAGGGGAAGAGGAGGTGGTATATGTGGAGGCCAAACAGGGGGACGAGGTCTAGTGAAATGCTACAACTGTGACCAGGAGGGTCACGTGGCTCGGGAATGTCCCCTTCCCCGACGTCCTTAGTGTTCTCAGTGCCGCGTAAATGCCCATGCAAATGAGGACTGTCCCGAATTGATCAAGAAGTAGGAGGAACAGGCACGGTAGAGGGGCACAAATTTGGTAAACTATGAACCTTGAGGAACCGTGACCCCGACCATGCAGAATGTAGCTATCGTGACGCGCGGCGGCAAGAAGACGGGAGAGGAAGCTCATGGAAAGGAGCCGGTACAGGCTATCTGGCCCACCTCCCCGAAACAACTGATCCAGCCGGACACGCAGAAGAGGTACTTCCAGGAGGCAGTGGAGGATTTTTCTCAGCTGGGGGGAGCTAGAGGCCTTGAGGTACCCCCGACGACTAGCTCCAGAGAATAGAGCACCACGGGGACCTTGATTGAGGAATGGATTCAACTGTTCCTCAAGATTGTTGATAATGCTTCGTTGTGGGACCAGGTCAAGCGTACCCTGGAGGATGCACTGCAGGGGAATACAGGGCTGAGGGAACCTATGGACACAACACCCCAGTACGTGCAGTGGGTCAAGCGGAACAAGTGACGAACGGGAAAAGAGTTCCGACTTAACACGCAGGTTGTGGGATTCCAAATCAGCAATACCATGCTTGATTTAGGGTCTGACATCAACATCCTGCCGCGGAAGACGTGGGAGGCTCTCAGACGGCCATGACTGACCTACTTTCCAATCCAACTCAGAATGGCGAGCCAGTACTACATTGTGTCAATCGGCCGACTCGAAGGCGTCGAGGTTGACATTGCGGGGGTGAAGACTTACACGGATTTTGAGGTTATTGATATTATGGGAGACAAGGATCCTTACCCCAACCTGCTAGGCATCGATTGGGATTTTTAGAATTACGCCATCATTGACCTCAAAAAGGAGCTGATGATCTTCGAAGATGGAGAGGTCTGGGTCACTCAACCTCTCGACCTGTATCAAGGCCTACGATATACAGAAACTGTGGACAACCGGGAGGATGCTCAGATGATGGACCACCTTTATCAGATGATTGTCAGGAAGTTGGAGGACTACATTAACCCAACCACAACCGGCTCCGTCAGTTGGTACAGTGTCCAAAGCTCAGATCTGGGATCAGAACTAGCCTGGGAAGACTGGCAGCAGGGGGGGTACGAGACTAGCACGCGGAGATGTGCCGCCATTGCCCGAGTCCGTTGGATTGGTGCTGAGTTCAAAGAATACCCCACCCTGTCGAACATGCAAGCCTCCAATACCTTTATTACAAAGGTAGAGGACGTGGTGCCAGAAGGAAGTAGGATACCACTTTTGGACATCGCACTACAGTCCACATCAGCTAAGTGGTGGAAAAATCACCGCAACACCTTGTCGCAGTGGAGTTGTGTGGCGGAGGCTTTAAGGGTGCGGTTCAAAGAAGAAGAAGGCCCGCGAAGCAGGCACGGGTACCAAGGAAATTCTGATCCGTGGGACCACCTGAGCACCTGTGAGGAGCAGTGGAAAAGTCTAGGATACCCGCAAGAGATGTGGGTACATCGGTTCATCCACTCCTTAGATACCATCCCCCAGGCGTGGTACTTAGAGGAAGAGTGGAAAAGAGGAGCTAGCTCCTGGTGGGAAGTCATGAAAATTTTTTTTTGGTGCTTTTCCTTCGAAGGAGACACCGAGCTGGTGTCCCGAGCATTACAAGCTATCAAGGGGGTCTTATTTCTCTACAACCCCAGGACCGACGGGAGCACCTTTGCGTCACGTCCTGAGGCCAGGCATGAGTTGGCTTGCCAACGGATTGACGGCGGTCCAGACGATGACAGTCTGGAGGACCTCAGACACCTATATTTCGAAGAGAAGGAAGGCGAGCGAAACATCAATGAAGAACTGACTACTAAAGGCATCCATTTACTCCCATTGAAGACAAAGAAGATGAACATCGGTATGGAGGAAAAACCCAAACTGGATACGGTTGGGAATTACTGGGACGAGGAGACGACAAGGGAAATTTTCAGCCTCCTCCAGGAATATGAAGACTTATTCCCTTCATCGGTTGCTGATTTGAAGGGTATCAAAGGTGACCTCAGAGAAATGCGTATTGTGCTGAAACCAAATGCCAGGCCCGTGAAGCATCGACCCTATCGGTTGAACCCACGGATCAAAGAAAAGTTCAAGATGGGGATTGACAAGATGCTAGCCGCAAGTCTCATCTTTCCGATGGAAGAAGCAGAATGGGTGAGCCCTATCGTCATTCAGAATAAGAAGGAAAAGTCGGAGATACGTGTCTGTTTCGACTACAGGAGTCTAAACAACGCCTGCATCCATGATATGTTTCCCACTCCATTCAGCGACGAAGTATTGGATCATGTTGCGGGAAATGAAGCTTACACCTTCACTGATGGCTTTTCGAGCTATCATCAGGTGCGCATTGCGAAAGAGGAAAAAATGAAGACGATGTTCACCACCGAGTGGGGATCGTTCGCATACCACGTGATGCCGTTCGGATTGAAGAATTCCCTAGTCGTGCTTTCCCGGATCGTCATCGCTGCTTTCCGGGAGTATATCCACAAGTTCCTGGAAGTCTACATGGATGAATGGACTGTCTATAGTTTTTTGAAGAACCACGCCACCCTATTGCGTATCATGTTCGATCGGTGTCGACAGTTGCAGATTTCCTTGAACTTGAAGAAATGCATTTTTGCAGTTCCTTTTGGCACGCTGTTAGGACACGTGGTGTGCAAGAAAGGGTTCTACTTCGACCTCGCCAAGGTGGCTGTGATCGTCCACATGGAAGCTCCTAAAATGGTTAAGCAGTTGCGGGCACTGCTAGGGCACACCGAGTATTACAGGCGGTTTATCCACAATTACACGAAGATCACTGCTCCTTTAGAAAAGCTACTGCAGAAGTCAGAAATATTCCAGTGGACAGAGGAGTGTCAGATGGCCCTTGACACCCTAAAGGAAAAGCTGGCGACGACGCCTATTCTTGTTCACCCAGATTGGGATAAGCAGTTCCATGTGCACATAGATGCTTCTAGTATTGCACTTGGGGTTGTCTTGGCGCAACCAGGGGAGATGACAGTTGACCACCCAGTTTACTTCACCAGCCGCAAACTGTCAAATGGGGAGAGGAATTACTCCACTACTGAGAGGGAGGCCCTGGAAATGGTGTACTTGCTCCAGAAGTTCCGCCACTATCTGCTAGGAGGAAAATTCAAGTTCTTTACGGATCACTCTGCATTGAAGTACCTGGTCAATAAGCCCGTTTTGGAAGGACAGATTTGTCACTGGCTTCTACTCTTCCAAGAATTCACATTTTAGGTGATCGTCAAGCCCGGGAGGTTGAACGTCGAGCCCGATCACTTATCCAGGTTGGAGACGGGGGAGAACGATGGCTCTCTCGATGATCAGCTGCCAAATGTTGACCTCTTCCGAGTCGAAGCTGTACTGGACTATTTGGACGACATCGCCGCCTATATGACCACGGGGTAGTGCCCTCAGCACTACACCCCACTCCAAAAATGACACTTGGTCGTCCGCGCCGCCGAATACCAACTGATTGCAGGCCAACTATACAAACTGGGCCTTGATGAGGTTCTGCGCAGATGTGTTCTTGACCACGAATGCGAAGTCGTGATGTGGGAATGCCACAGCGGAGTTGCGAGAGGGCATGTGTGGGCGAAACCCACCATGAGGAAGGTACTCCAAGCTGGACTGTGGTGGCCGATGGTCCATGCTGATTGTAAGAAATTCTTAAAGAGATGCGATGTCTGTCAGTGAATGGGGAGGCCCTCTCATAGGGACGAGCTTCTGCTACACCCAGTACATGTGTTACAGCCGTTTGAGAAGTGGGCTGTCGACTTCGTAGGCCCCATAGCCCCGGTCGCTAGGCACTCCAAGGCCCGCTACATCATTACCGTGACCGACTACCTCACTCGGTGGGCTGAGGCATTGGCGGTACACGACTGCATGGCAGATACAACAACACGGTTCATCTTTGAACACCTCATCAATAGGTTTGGCTACCCATGAAGTTTAACCAACGACCAGGGTACACATTTCATTATTGACACGGTCAAATCACTACTGGACACATTCATGATTCAAAATCACAAAAGCAGCTCGTACCACCCACAAGCCAATGGTACTATTGAAGCGTTCAAAAAAATCCTTGAAAAGGGGCTGACAAAGATCTGCAACGCCCAGTGGGATGACTGGGATGAGCGGCTACCAGCTGCACTATGGGCCTACTAGACTACGGTGAAGCGCTTGACCAATCAGACACCATTCCAGTTCGTGTATGGCCGGGAAGTTGTGATTCCCGCCGAGTTCACTGTACCAAGTCTTTTAATTGCCACATCCCTCAAGTTCTTAGAAGAAGCATCGCTCAAGGAGCACCTACATGAATTACAAGAACTGGACGAGGCCCGGTTCCTAGTCGAGTTTCACCAGAAGGTTCAAAAGGATAGGCATAAGGTGTGGCATGACCACCACATCAAGAAAAAAACGTTCCAGGTTGGCAGAAAGGTCCTCTTATATGACAGCAAGTTTCAGAAGTTTCCAGGAAAATTGCAGATGCACTGGTTGGGACCTTACTTCGTCGTCGAGATTAGAGATTCCAGAGCCGTTCGGTTGGCTCAGCTAGATGGTACGGTTTTACCTGGGTGGGTGAATGGCGCACACCTGAAACCTTACCATGAGTAATTCCTTTCATTTTTTATTAATAACTCTCGCAACCGAGAGAATCCGTAGAGTAACGTAGCTTAATAAACTCTCCCGCAACCGGGAGAGCATAGGTAGTATTTCTTGTTCATGCATGGGTCGTCAATAACTGCTCTGTTGCGGGGACCACACCTCAACAGATTGTGGTCGGGGAGGGGCGTGTCCAGTGTGTCATCCCCGTAGGACTAGCAAACATGTCAGTGTCAGTTCATATCATGTCAGACAGTACTTGTGTCAGTCTGTAAGATCGCCTAGATTTATAGCATAAATTACCATTATTATAAGTAACCCTACAATAATCATTTTGCCATAATTCGAAGTAACCTCAGCTGTCACGTCTGCCCATTTCTCCATGCCACCGTCAGCAACTGTCAGACTACACCTTAACTGCGATTGATCGCACGATTATCGCCGAGAAGAATTCCAGCAGGAATTAACTCGTCATGGGGTCTCATCAACCTCACTCGTGCTAGGTAATTACATAACTTGCATGGAAAAAAGCACGAAAATGTCGTAGCAGTTAGAATTAGCAATTGAAGTGGAACCAGAGCAGCAGAAGTATCCAGAAGCACATCTCCGAGAGAAGATGCCAAGACCAATTCTGCAGGTGTATCAACGTCGAGCAAACATGCCAAAGGCCCACCCAGCAGTCGTGGAACTAGAGTTCGATAGCAGAATTCACAAAATAGATTACCTCATCAGGAAATATGACAATGCGGCCCTCATAGATGCCAATATCTAAGACTCTGTCGAGTTCCCAACACTCAAATGGAATGCGTATATGGAACATTACTTCACAGAAGTCGGGCGTTCAGCGAACAGAATCCTACCAGATTTCCGTGGCCTACAGCAATCTTCTCTTCTAAACTTAAGGAATCTTTCGGTCTTCGGGACCACAGGACCAACTATGCAGTGCACCAGGTTCTTACTCACCCGTATCCAAAATGGGTCCTTATGGTTGAATAAGGAAATTCCCATTCATGCCGAGGATATCCACCAGCTTACAGGGCTTTCACAGAATGGCGCAGATGTCTCAACTACATGTTAAAATATTTCCAAACGAGCGCAGAAGTTGGGAGACGCTGACTACTATGTTAAATATGGCACACGACGGGGAGGGAAGGGAGCCAATATGGAGCTTATCAATAAGCCCAAGGTCAAATTTGCATGCTACCTCATTGCCATCAAGACAATGACGCACTACACAAAGGGAGAATGCACTCTGGACACTATCTCCATTGTAGAGCACTGTGTTCAGGGCACCAAGCTGAACTAGTGCTCCTTCCTGCTGAAGGAGCTGCTCGACACGTGCCAAGAAAACTACAAGCGAGCTACAAGCTTCATTTACGGATATTTGATAGTTGCATTTGCCATGTGGAAGTGGCACACTCCTCTTGTCAGGTTTCCAGTAGAAATTCCATAGGTCCATCCTCTAGCGATGAAGTTCGTTCCGTGGAAGGTATCGGTTGACCCCAGCTCCAAAGAAGTTAATGCCGAGGCATTTCAGACCTTGTATGGTTTGATGATGGACATGGTGACCTGCTAGAAAAGGGTGCCCAAGAACCTGCTAGATGAGTACAGTGAACAAGTATGGTTCAGGGTCAGTCACAAGCATACTTATATCTGACCTACTTGTGTGCCAGAGGACACATTTCACATGCGGCCACTGAAGTTCCAGCTGGAAGATACCACGTTCCACAATGAAGTTTGTTCGTGGCCAGGGGTCGCGATGGAAATCCACAACGGGGTACCCATTTACAACTTTGATCAGATGCTACTGCAATAACGGCCTACCGAGACGGATGCGGAGGCGGCACAACAGGATCCCACCAGGCATCTCACCCCTCTCATCCGCCACTTAGACACTCAAGTACGCAGTTTTAATGCGGTGACCAAGGTCGTCTCACGTGGTGCTGTTCCTTTTCCTTTGTTCTCTAAGTTCCAGTTCTCTATATCCACATCGCATCCCCACACAACTTCCATTACCTCCCCCATCCCCACTATTTTATTTACTTCTCCAATTCCGATGATGACCCCAGTGGGGGAAAATAACAAGACCACCGACTCATTGGAAACCCCTCAGGCCAAGCGAGCTTGAATCATAGAGTCGAGTCCGGTGGTGGACCTCACTGAGGAGGATCCACCCCAGCCACTGAGTACAGGAGTGCCGATACAAGAAGAACCACTCATTGACCCCTCTGAGTTCATCAACATTCACCTTCCACCACCACGTACCGTTCCACCTCCACCTACCACTTCATCTGCCCCATCCAATTCATCCGCCACCGTGTCACACCCAATCATCTGGGAACTACTTACTAGGGTCCACGGGGCCAAGGTTGACTCCAGTACTGCAACATTAGTACCACTGGTCGACCCCGCTGGGGAACCCCAAGTTTCTTTATCTGATATATTTACCCAGATGGCACAAATTTTTGCCGACTCAGCTGAGGCTCAGCCTGAGCCTACTATACCTCCACAAACTACCCAGACAGATCAGCAAGAATGGCCGGACTTGAATATGGCCAACTCAGTGCCTCATCATACTCCGTCGTCATCCCCTCTCGAGCACTCTAATCAATCAGTTTCTAGTGGGTAACCCTTGCAGGAAAGGTAACCGAACCAAAGTAATTTGGGGGTCGCCAACCTAGAAACATGGGGTACGGTTCAAATGTACTTCTTTATCCATAGGGCGGCCCATATGGATGAAAGGTTGCATTCTGAACTACAAAAGAGGTGCGTTGAACAACAACAGCAGATAACCATGCTTATTGAACAACGCGACCAGCTCATAACGGCACAGGAGCAGCTGAAAGGTCAGATAAACGACACCACCAAGGTGTTTTCAGAGCTGTGGCCAATTGTCGAGGCTCATTATACTCAGCTGCCTACCGATGTCCCAGAGGTGAGTATCGTAGCACAGGCCTTCCACCTCCGGATCACATTCAATGGCCTCCACAGGTAAAACAAGGAGCTACGCAGCGTTAGCCGCACGACCAGTGCTGCTCAATCCAGAGGTTGTATATTCAGAATAGGTTGCAAAAAAGCAGGGCCAGGCCACTCAAATGTAGGAAACTCTCAATTCTGTGGCACACGAGGCTTATGACCTCCTGAAGGGTCTTCAAGAGTGCTCAATGGATCTTACCGTCAAAACACAACCAATTTCAGCGCAGATCCAACAAATTTCGAGGGAAATCCAAGAGGCCACGGACCCCACGCGGTTGGACCAGTTATATGCCCAGGCGGATGCTCTAGAAGTGCAGATCTAGCAAACAGAGGCCAGCTCAAAAATGGACAAACAGGTAATTCGTGAGCTCCACCTGCCCCTCCAACTCAGCGCTAGGACAATGCAACAGCTAGCCGCTGAGGCCGAAACCCAGATTAGCATGGTGTTCGGGACTATACCGGTGCACATAGAGGAGGTAGCTGTCATCAATATTGCTGCAGAAAAATATTCCTTGGTGCAGGGATGGTAGTGAGCTGTGACGACCTTCACTGAGCTTAAATCTACAATGTTCAGCAAAGTCCCGGAGTTGGGTCCCTTGTTTAGACAGCAAACGGAAGGAGCACAACAAGAACAGGCCAAGGGGTCCAGCGGGGCGATGGAGATAGAGACAGTGATTTGCAATTGACTCGAGACGAGTCAAGAAACTGTGGTCAGGGCCTGTTGGGGCCCTTGTTTTGAATACTTGTATTGAATATTTTGAATTTTGAATAAAGAACAACTTTTTGGGGTTGCAGAACGACACATGGTAGCTGCAATCGAGTCACAACTACGGTGAGTAGCAGAGCTACCGAAGTTTTGAGGAAACAAGTAGATAGCTGAAGAAAGTAGATGCATGAGTACAGACGAAGAGAATATACAGCAGAAGACAGAGAGCAAAAAACACAGACAACAAGAGAGAAGCCGGAAGCAGCTGAAGAAGAACGTAGGAGGAACTAATAGTTGTGACATCAGGTGAATAAATAGCTGTCACCTGGCTGAAGGAAGGGATGAATGCAGAGCGACTGAAGGAGATTGAGTGGATGCTGCAGAGGGAACCCAAGCCGAGCATGAGATCTCTGTAGTTCCTAGGTTTCTCATACCTACCTTTCTGTTTTATGAGACGTCTGTAACAGACTTGTAAGCTCTTCTTGTGAAAGCGATGTAACTATGGGCTTGGCTAAAGATATCAATATACTTGCAGGTTGTTGTCTTATGGTGTGAGTCACATGCATGCATGATGGTTGTGATGACTTAAAATTTTATTTTCTTAATACATATACTCTCTCTGATTATTCCTGCGTATATAATGATGTTTATGCAATCAATTCTACGTTAATCATGAGTTGCGGATCCTTTCCCCGCTATCGATCTATTCCTATTCTGCATGTGGTCGCATCACGCCTCGGGTGAGACTCTATGCTCTCCGGAGTAGGATGACAATGCCGGCATGGTTCTAGACTACAACAGATTCCCTTGTTGGCCCCAACCCCTGAACCTAGGTCTTGCCTACGAGACCTGTTTCTTCGCCAACAACAATTGCTAGATATCATAAGGTCTAGGTTAAGAGTGTTAGCCATAATTGAATTTTGTCACAGCAAATGATGGCTAAAACAGGTGTTGAGCCTTCAAGAGATTATTTTCATACAAAATTACTCATTCTTGAGGCCTGTTGTTCCTTAGCCTGTTGTTCCTCAGCAGCAATGTTTCTTAGCAGTGATCTTCCTTAGGTGTTGTTCCCTTCAAAAATCCACCAAGAAATCCTGCTGATTCAAAAGGAAACTGTTTACAAAGTCCTAAATCTCCACTATTTCATCCCTCCAAAAAACCCTTCATTTCATTGACTATCATTCATTTCAAGTAACCTATCTTCTCTGCTAAAATCCATTTTTTCCCCTTTAAATTACCCTTCATTTCATCAAAAATCCCTTTTAGACCGAGAAAACTCCTTTTTTCTGGTTTGAAATTACCCTATTTTACTTATCGGAACATAAAAAACACATAAAACCCTTTTATTCTGCTTTTTTATATTAAACAACAGGCTTTAAGCCCCCTATGGCTTAAAACCTTTGCCTTTATCTCCATATGGCTTAAGCCCCACAACCAGGCGCTTAAATCCTTCGCCCCATATCGCATCGGCATTATCATGTTCTTCATCCCCTCACCTTGTTCCCCCACCGATGCGACTACCCCCTTTTCCCTTGGCCCCTGGTCACTTATTTTTCCACATGACCATGCCCCAGCCCCAAAATTTATTCCCC
Organism: Pinus albicaulis; assembly: GCA_034641835.2. NCBI lineage: Eukaryota > Viridiplantae > Streptophyta > Pinopsida > Pinales > Pinaceae > Pinus > Pinus albicaulis. The sequence goes on from MU968317.1 coordinate 33,130,243, forward strand.
ATCGTGCATCGACATTCGCATTCCCTCATTTTCCTTTCCTTTTCCCTTCCACCGATGTGAGCTCCTAAGGGCTTAAAACCCTAGCCCCGTCTCTATCATATGACCCACACCCACAATATGGTGTTAAAAACCTTAGCCCTCTAGCTCCTTTCTCCTCTGCCCCTGGTCCCCTATTCCTCCATAGGATTGCTCTTCTACGTTATTCTTAGCCCCCTCCCCTTAACTATTATTTACCCCCGTGCTTGCAAAAACACGTTTTCTTTGTTCCTTTTCTTTCAAGCTTTAATACCAAACAAGTATCGCGGTGGGCCCACCTCCCACTACGGCCTCGTCTCGAGCACCGGCTCCACTAATACCCTCGCTCGAGCACCTTTCCATCTATCGTGCTTCCCCATAGTCATTGTATCTTCCCCTCTAGATCCAACGATCTACGATCCATTTCGCGTAGATTTTGTTGTTGGGATTTTAAAAAAAAAATTCACACGAAACTAACGGTTTTCGCCAGGACGCGTGTCAAGCAATGAACCGTATCGCGTTCATTTGCGATAATACTGCTTGCTTCCTTTTGGCAGCACGAAAACCGTCAGCGGTTTTCCACTACCGCCCATCCTCATTCCTTCATGCCAAATTCCATTCAAATCCATTTTCACCCTCTGCCATTAAAATCCACCATTGTTGTTTCCGCCTCCCTTTGCAAAGCCCCTCCACCCTCCATTAACCTTTGTAAAGCAGTTTTAAGCCTTCGCGCAGGATTTTATAATGTGTTTGATGATTGTTTGCAGGTTCAATGGCGGAGGAGGCAATTAACAGTCCAAGATAGTGCTAAGTCCGAGGATCATAGTCCTCTGTGACCCAATAATCAAAGAAAAAGACCAAAAGGAAGTGAAAATCATAGGGACAGGCCTAAAGCATGACACCAAGGCCTAATTTAGTTTAAAAGGGGCAAAGGACAATTTATGCATAAAGAAAAAGGTTAAAAGGCATAAAATCAAGAAAATATTGGATAAAGCTCAGTTCAAATGAAGGGTTTAAAGGTTAATACAGTGGATTAAAGACAAAAAGCCCAAAAATCAATTAAGGGAAGGAATCAAGGCCGAAGACCAAAGAAAAGGGATGATTAATCAGTTAAACTATTAGTAGGAAAAGTTTAAAGGCTTGAAAATGATTAGAAGGCCTTAAAGCATAGAATCAAGGCATAATCAGTGTTTTAAAGTATTAAGACATACAGATCAGTAAAGAAGCCTCCAAATTCCACATCAGTGAGGCAGTTAATATTCAAAATGCCACCTACCAGCTAATTTCCTCAAAAGAATACACAGTTAATGCACAGTCAGAGATATTTTCCAAAAGACAACTCAGAAGTAATTGCCAGCTACCAAAGAAGCCTAAAAGTCAACAAAAGTGACTGAAGTTGATGAAAATTAATGTAAAATTGATTAAACAGAGTTAAAAACTTCAGATATCTTCTCCATTTGGCCCTTCAAAGGCCAAGAAACATTTACTCTGTATTAATTGAACAGATAGCCCTTTATTTTACTCCACCTCCTCATTATTCTATAAATACTTCTCTAGAAGATAGTATTACAGTTGGTTTTTGGTTACTTGTTGAAAGTAAATAGCTGTTGAAGCATGCTGTAGCTCTGTTAGGAATTGAAGAAACATAAGCTGTGATGAGAATTTTGAAGCTGTAAAGACCCACTGGACTTGAATATTGTAACTGGTTTGAACATCAAATACAATAGCTGATTTATGGGATCTTGGTCTATGTAAATGGTGATGTTATTCTCACTACAATTGTTATTTATCATGTTTTCCATACTGTCCATTTTATCTGATAAAGAACAATAAATATAGATTAGGATTTACTTCTGAAGTACCCTAAATCTCACTGATAAATCTTTATCCTTTATGTTTTCTTATAATTGTGTTTTGAGGATAATTCAATGGAGTATAAATAGTGAAGTGTTGATAAGCCCATGTTTCCTAAGTACAACTTGAGATATTGTCTTTGAATGTTCTTGAAAAGTCTTCTAACTAAAGTTGAATTAGAGAAGTTTATGGTTAGCCCTGTCCTCTAGTTTATCTCCAACAGTTGCTTTGAAAATTCCCTTAAGAGTACATTAAAAGCAGGATAGGTTCAAAGCCCTTACTTGATCTTAGGCTACTTTTTATGTTCATCTTGAATGTTTTCCTTTGAATATGTGGAAAGCAGGCTAGATTAAAAGTTCTTCCTTGATCTTAGGCTATTCTTTGTTTTATCTTAAATGTTTTCCTTTGAGAGTATGCTGAAAGCAGGCTAGGTTAAAAGCCCTTACTTGATCTTAGGCTACCCTTTGTCTTTCCATATGTTTTCTTCTTTCACAAAATTGTAAATGTTTCATTCCATAAAATCAACTTAAAGAGATCCTTTGACATAGATGACTTGCCCCATGGACCACTCTTGAAACTTGTTGCACAATTAAATCCTTTTGTGACTCCATAGCCCAATGGATTGATGTTTTTCCTTACTTATCCTATCAACTAAACCATTCTGTCACTTACTCACACCTTCACCCTTCAAATAGACTTCCTTCATTTTAATGATATCCTACCCAACCAAAAATAAACAAACCCTTGTTCTTCATAACTAGCCTAATATCATATGATAAAGCTTAAAGAAATTTCTTTTGAAAAACACATATATAGAGAGATCCCTCTTTGAATCTAGGATGGCTAGATCCTCAGATTCCAAAGTGGTTTTGATGTAGGCTCTGCAGCATTTGTATTTTCCAATCTTGCAAACTACGGAGACCTAACATACTGGCGACTCAACTGGGGAATTTTCTGAATAAAAGCCCTTAAACAAAACACTCAGTATTCATTTAAGGGAAATTAGCTTTCTTCAAGCACTACGAGCTTATTGGTGATCTTGTCTGAATTAGTGGAAATCTAAGTAACCCTTAGGATTCTAAAAAACCCTTATCAAACCTTGAAGAAATCAACTAGTGAGCCATAGAGTAGACTCTGTTTGTCTCATCACCATAGCTAAGTGTTGAAACAGGTATAGGACACTCTCACAAACACGGGACTGTAAAAAAATCAGAAAACCCAAAACCTTTAAGATTGGTATTTAAACCAATCAATGGTGGTGGACCATAAAACATCTTACCTCCAAAAGAGCTAAAAACTTCCACCTGGTGACTTCACTAGTCCTTGTAGACTCCTTTGGGAATGCATTGAGAAAACCCAATCATACTGTTGGTGGACAAAAAAAATTCAAAATCTTCCACCTGGCGACTCCACAACTCCTAAAAGACCAAATGAATCCACTGGTAGAAGACTCTGAACTGATTGACAAGATACAATGACATGTTGTTACAAACATGGATTCAAGTATAGACCTAGAAGCAAAAATATCAGCCATGATGGAAAAAATGATTTACATGCTTGGAAAGAGAATGGATAGGTATGAGGCTAATTTAAATATTGAAGATCTAGAGAAGCCCATGCTTTTTCCATATCAAGAACAAACTCAACCACTATAAGATCTAGACAATGAGCAAGACATGTATGATGATCAAGACTTTATAGAAGATGATGAGGAAGGTTGTCAAGAAATTCCTGATTGCCTACCTATAACTTGTGTTTCATTGTTAAGAGAACTTCATGACCAAAATCCATATGCAAAAAGCGAGCAGTGCTTTGAGGATAAAACAAGCCTCCTAGGAAACACAAAACCTGAAATAGAAGAAAAATCGACACATATAGGGACTCTTCCTCTATGTTATAACTCATTTCAGATTTTAAGAGGAGAGTGGTATCCTGACAATGTATAAGAAACAACTCATGAACCTTGTATTCAGACTGAGTATCATAATAATCATGAAGAATTGTTTGAAACAAAAGCAAATCAGGAAATAGTACAAAATCCTCAAGATTTCTCTGCAAGTACAAGTATTGATTCACTAGAAGAGGCTCAAGAAGATATACAACCTCAAAACCAGTTAACACGAGAGAAAGAGGACTGCTGCACTTCTGTCTATGCTGAAAGAGGAATCCATCCTTTGATAGAAGAAGAAATTGATCAAATATTAAACAAACAGTCAGCCCTCGAATCTTCATTTGAACAAAATAATCATCAACATAGTGCCTATCCCACTAAACAACACAATGGCACTCAAGACAAAGAGGATAGTAGGGGAATTAATGTTAAATCTGAAACTTGTCCTCTGTGGAATATGAGTTTTGATGGGTCATGTAGTAAAACTAGTGCAGGTGCAGGAATATGGCTTTACAATACAGAAAATGATCATTCTAAAGGCCATTCATATAAATTGAATTTTTAATGCACAAGTAACATATTAGAATGAGGAACTTCTTGTAGGGCTGCACTTATTGAAGAAATTAGGAACCCAGAGAATAACAGTTCATGGGAATGCAGATTTGGTAATTAGGCAAGTGAATGAGGAATACATTGTTAAAAATCCTAGACTTAGAGCCTATAGGGATGATGTTATCAACTTGTTAAAAACATTTGAAGAGTCCCAACTTACCCTTGTTCCTAAAAACCAAAACATTCTTGCCAATGGATTAGCCCTTGTTGCTAGTACATGTATGAGACCTTGTGAATGCAAATAGTACATAGTTCGAGAAAAATTCAGACCAACTGTCCCAAAAAATAAAAAGTACTGGCAGGTCTTTGGGGGAGAAAAACAAATAGAAGACTGTCCTACTGAGGATATATCATCTTCTCGAGAGAAAACTTCTCCCATTTATGATATCAATCTGTCATCCAAAGAACCTACATTTACATCAGAAGCAAGCATAGATTTAGATAAAGAAGAAATTTCACTGCTTGTTGATTTTCAGGTGAAGGATGATGATGCTTCCAAGGAATGTACTAAATATGCAGTCCTCACAGCTGATGTCTTAAAGGCAGACAATCTACCAAACATGGAGGGAAAAAAATAAGAGATTTCTCATCTTTTCTTTGTTGATCCTATGGAAAAATGTGTGGAGATCCCAATTGGCTCAAATTATCAAGCATGGATCCTTTGCAAGAGGCAAATACATAAAATGTTGTCACCTTCTGTGATAGCCTTGATTTTAAAGATTAATATTCAATATGTACTATGTTTACCTCTGACAAGTAGCCAATTTTTCTATTCCTTTTTGTCACTACTCAACTGGCTGCACTGGCATTATTGTATCATATAAGACAATAGAGATTTCCAAGTTAGAATAGGGTAGATAGGAAAGTAATAAAGCTCAGCTTGTGAACATTTAGTTAGTCTTTTGTTTCTACTTTTAAATTTGAAAAAAGAAAAAAAATACAAAAACAATAGAAAAAGAGAAAAAGACGGCAAACATAAAAAAAGAAAGGTACAGCCCCATACCAAAAAAGAAAGGAAAAATCTAAAAGTGTGCAAGCTTAAATGCCACTACCAAAAAGAGAACTGTTATTTAGTCATACAGCCTAATAATGACTAGATAAATTTAAATTTACTACTGATAGGTTAGTGAATCAAATTAGCCAAACAATTTAATCTTGGCTTATCAGTAGAATAAGATTAGGATAGAAAGAAATGGCTCTAATAAGATCAAAACTTGAGCCAAAGAGTTGAAAAATAACTGGTTCTAACATGCTGAAAAATTGAACTTGGTAAAGAAGAAGAACAACTCTAAAAAGATCAAAACCAGAGTTGAAAGAAAGAATGAAGGATGATATAATTTTTAGATCTGAAGCCTTCACCATTTTGTCTTAAAATTTCTGCAAAATTTCAGTCTATGTGCAACTTGTTTTTATGCCATAGTCCCATAGCAAATCAGATTGCTTAATCCTGGTTTGTCTATCTTTAAATTTTTGTTTTAGAAAATAGAGAATAAAATCTGTCAAACAGTTTAATCCTGGCAGATAGCAGCTTAGGTAGAGAATTTATGTGTTCAACAGTTTAATCTCAACTCATGGAAGAAATAAGGATAGATTTAGATTATTTTTTCCTGTTTTCAAAAGAATAAAATGTGGATGTCAAAGTTCTGCAAGTCCAAGTGCACCTTATGAAGAAAAAATGTTAGGAAAAGTAGGCCGTGTAGGTAGTTTTTTGGGAAATAAATCATTCTGTTTGATGTAAGTACTGATCATATTTTAAAGAAGCATGATCAAAGAAGAAGCATGTTGACAATGGATAAGGCACACGTCTACATCCCAGAGATAAAATTCTGAAGTTCTTGACACCTCCAAGGAGTTGCCATCCCTAAGTGGAGCCACTGTTAGCCATCAGTAAATTTTGTCACAACAAGTGATGGCTAAAACAGGTCTTGAGCCTTCAAGCGATTATTTTCATACAAAATTACTCATTCTTGAAGCCTGTTGTTCCTTAGTAGTGTTGTTCCTTAGGTGTTGTTCCCTTCAAAAATCCACCAAGAAATCATGTTGATTCAAAAGGAAACTGTTTACAAAGGCCTAAATCTCCACTATTTCATCCCTCTAAAAAACCCTTCATTTCATTCACTATCATTCATTTCAAGTAACTTGTCTCCTCTGCTAAAATCCCTTTTTTTCCCTTGAAATTACCTTTCATTTCATCAAAAATCCCTTTTAGACCAAGAAAACCCCTTTTTCTGGTTTGAAATTACCCTATTTACTTATCAGAACATAAAAAACACATAAAAACCCTCTTATTCTGCCTTTTTGTATTAAAAAATAGGCTTTAAGCCCCTTAGGGTTTAAAACCTTAGCCTTTCTCTCCATATGGCTTAATCCCTGCAACCAGGCGCCTAAATCCTTTGCCCCATATCGCATCGGCATTATCATGTTCTTCATCCCCTCACCCTGTTTCCCCGCTGATGCGACTAGCCCCTTTTCCCTTGGCCATTGGTCACTCGTTTTTCCACGTGACCATGCCCTAGCCCCAAAATTTAGCCCCCATCGCGCATCGGCATTTGCATTCCCTCATTTTCCTTTCCTTTTCCCTTCCGCCGATGCAAGCTCCTGAGGGCTTAAAATCCCAACCCCGTCTCTGTCATATGACCCACACCTGCAATCTGGTGCTAAAAACCTTAGCCCTCTAGCTCCTTTCTCCTCCGCCCCTGGTCCCTTATTCCTCCACAGGACCGGTCTTCTACCTTATTCTTAGCCCGCTCCCCTTAACTATTATTTACCCCCGTGCCCTTTGTAAAACGCATTTTCCCTTTGAAATTTCCCCGCGCTATGTATAAACGCATTACCAAACAAATGGCATGCGTCACCATTGGACCCACCTCCCACTACCCAGCCACCTCTCCCAATCTCCAGCTACCACCTGGCTCCCACTAATACCCTTGCCCGAGCACCTTTCCATCTATCGCGCTTCCTCGTAGCCGTTGGATCTTCCCCCAAAATCCAAAGGCATACGATCAATTTCGCGTAGATTTTTTCGTCAGGGTTTAAACAACAAAATTCACACAAAACTGGCGATTTTCGCCAGGACGCGTGTCAAGGAATAAACCATATTGCTTTCATTCATGATAATACTGCTTACTGCCTTTTGGTAGTGTGAAAACTGCTGGCGGTTTTCCATTACCACCCATCCTCATTCCTTTGCGCCAAAGTCCATTCAAATCCATTTTCGCCCTCCGCCATTAAAATCCACCATTGCTGCTTCTGCCTCCCTCTGAAAAGCCCCTCCACCCTCCATTAACCTCTGTAAAGCAGTTTTAAGCCTTCGTGCAGGATTTTATGATGTGTTTGATGATTGTTTGCAGGTTCAATGGCGGAGGAGGCTATTAACAGTTCAATACATTGCTAAGGCCAAGGATCATAGTCCTCTATGATCCAATAATCAAAGAAAAATACCAAAAGGTAGTGAAATTCAGAGGGACATGCCTAAAGTATGACACCAAGGCCTAATTTAGTTTAAAAGGGGCAAAGGACAGTTTAAGCATAAAGACAAAGGTTCAAAGGCCTAAAATCAAGCAAATATTGGATAAAGCTTAGTTCAAATGAAGGGATTAAAGGTTAATACAATGGATTAAAGACAGAAAGCCCGAAAAGCGGTTAAGGGAAGGAATGAAGGCTGAAGACCAAAGAAAAGGGATGATTAATTAGTTAAACAGTTAGCAGGAAAAGTTTAAAGGCCCGAAAATGATTAGAAGGCCTTAAAGCACAAAATCAAGGCCTAATCAGTGTTTTAAAGTATTAATAAATACAGATTAGTAAAGAAAGCCTCCAAATTCCACATCAGTGAGGTAGTTGATACTAAAAATGCCACCTACTAGCTAATTGCCTCAAAAGAATACACAGTTAATGCACAGTCAGAGATATTTTCCAAAATACAACTCAAAAGTAATTTCCAGCTACCAAAGAAGCCTAAAAGTCAACAAAAGTGACTGAAGTTGATGAAACTTAATGTAAAATTGATTAAACAAAATTAAAAACCTCAGATATCTTCTCCATTTGGCCCTTCAAAGGATGAGAAGAATTTACTCTGTATTAATTGAATAGATAGACCTTTCTTTTACTCCACCTCCTCATTATTCTATAAATATTTCTCTAGAAGACAATATTAGGGTTGGTTTTTGGATACTTGTTGAATGTAAATAGTTGTTGAAGCATGTTGTAGCTCTGTTAGGAATTGAAGAAACATAAGCTGTGATGAGAAGTTTGAAGCTGTAAAGACCCACTGGACTTGAAGATTGTAACTGGTTTGAACATCAAATACAATAACTGATTTATGGGATCCTGGTCTATGTCTATGGTGATGTTATTCTCACTGTAATTGTTATTTTTCTCATGTTTTCCATACTGTCCATTTTCTCTGATAAAGAAAAACAAATATATATTAGGATTTACTTCTAAAGTACCCTAAATCTCACTGATAAATCTTTATCCTTTATGTTTTCTTCTAATTGTGTTTTGAGGATAATTCAATAGAGTATAACCAGTGAAGTGATGGTAATCCCATGTTTCCTGAGTACAACTTGAGATATTGTCTTTGAATTTTCTTGAAAAGTCTGCTAATTAAAGTTGAATTAGAGAAGTTTATGGTTAGCCATGTCCTCTAGTTTATCTACAACAGTTTCTTTGAAATTTCCTTTAAGATTACGTCAAAAGCAGGATAGGTTCAAATCCCTTACCTGATCTTAGGCTATTTTTTATGTTCATTTTCAATGTTTTCCTTTGAATATGCAGAAACCAGGCTAGATTAAAAGGTCTTCCTTGATCTTAGGCTATTCTTCGTTTTACCATAAATGTTTTCCTTTGAGATTATGCTGAAAGCAGGCTAGGTTATAAGCCCTTACTTGATCTTAAGTTGCTCTTTGTCTTTCCATATGTTTGCTTCTTTCACAACACTGTTAATGTTTCATTCCATAAAATCAACTTAAAGAGATCCTTTGACATAGATGACTTGCCCCATGGACCACTCTTGAAACTTGTTGTGAAATTAAATCCTTTTGTGACTCCATAGCCCAATGGATTGATGAAGTTCCTTACTTATCCTATTAGCTGAACCATTCTATCACTTACTCACACCTTCACCCTTCAAATAGACTTCCTTCATTTTAATGATATCCTACCTAACCAAAAATAAACAAACCCTTGTTCTTCATAACTAGCCTAATATCATATCATAAAGCTTAAAGAAATATATTTTGAAAAGCACATATATAGAGAGATCCCTCTCTGAATCTAGGATGGATAGATCCTCATATTCCAAAGTGGTTTTGATGTAGGCTCTGCAGCATTTGTATTTGCCAATCTTGCAAAATATAGAGACCTAACAAAGAGAACTTATTTTATTCGTGAACAACATGAAAAACATTGTGAACCACAGTTCCCATCTTAGCCAAGGCATCTAATGCCTCAAATCCAATTACTTTACCTTTCTCATCTTTGTACTTCCACCATCTATTTACAACAATGGACCCAACCAGTCCAACTGAATGTCATATTCTTACCTTCTATTTCTCTTTACTTATACATCAAGATTCATCTGGTTCTAACATTACCTATTTGGTACCATACATCTCTCCCCGAGCTCCATCAACTTTCCTCTTTCCAAACTATTATCACTCCACTAGATTCCCAAGGTTGAAGAAGGAATCCCAATAGAGGTAACCAAAAACCAAGCTTTTGAATTGGTAGCTAGCCCTACCAAGTCGGAGAGGGCTCTCTCCAAAAGGGATCACAACCAAGAGGGTTGGAGAAATTAGGTTTTTTAATCTAGATATTGAGTGCATGGGTTGTTTTGATTTGATTTGGTTGGGTTATCACTGAATGAAGAAATTAGGTCAAGGGAGCTAGGTTAGGGAAAATGAGATAGGGTTGCAGGGATCAATGGGACAAGGTAGGCATAAGTATTATCACTTAAATATGATTGTGATGAGATTAATTTTAGACTAATGAGAAGCTAGGAAGAGCATGGGAGATGTATTATTCCTAAACAGAGGAAAACAGACAAACTATGATCAATTTCCCAAAACAGAGCATGAGCAAGCATGTGTTCTGCCTATCAAAATTGAAAGAGATCATACCATAGAGATGTAATGAACATGAATAACACACATTATAACGTATTAAACTAAAGGAAAAACAATGATAAACATCATACCACATGTATCCCAAAAAATAGTTGCAACCCTTCTTTATTAACTGGCCAAACTGAGTACAATAGCTCCTTGATCAACAAGCTAACATTCAAAATGATTCCAACCCTTAAATAGTGTGAGTAAAGGGGCTAAATAGACATAAAAACAATATTCACTCATCCTTAAGGGTCAAATCCATGAGGTGAGGATGAGATCCGCTAATTTCTGAACTGAAAACTGAAGTTTAGGATTCTCCAACTGACTTACTCCTCATTACATTCAACTGATTCATTATGAATCATTAATGAATTTTACCCCATGAATCTACCCTAGGTAAGTAATATCACACATAATTACATTTTACCATCATTAATTACATGAGTAGAAATATGATTTGTTGAATAAAAGTAAAAAATTGAGAGAATTTTGGAAAAAATCAGTAAATTTGATATTTGTGCCCTCCACTATGCATTTGCACCATCTTAGTGTCATTTGTGCTCTCTGAGTTCAGGTTCAATTTTGGAGGCCTCTCCGGTGTCCAAATCAGGCCCAATATGGCTTGTTGGAAAGCCCTACCTATCCTATTTCTAAATATGCCTCACGTTTTGAAAATGGAGTTCATTTTCCCCCTCAAAAGGTCAATCTCCCAATATATTATTTGCACAGCGCCTAGGTCAAAAAAGTGGCAGAAAGGTGATTTTTTGATGGTTTTTTGGGATTTTCACCCATCAAAATTGCAAACCAAGCATGAAAACATGGTTTTCTAGGATGCATGGGTCACTAGGAATCCAATGGTGCCTTCCTTATTGTAAAAAAGTGTGCCAATTATTTGCGTAGTGCCTGTTAGGTCTCTGTAGTTTGCAAGATTGGAAAATACAAATGCTGCGGAGCCTACATCAAACCACTTTGGAATCTGAGGACCTAGCCATCCTAGATTCAGAGAGGCATCTCTCTTATATGAGTGTTTACAAAGATGTTTCTTTATGCTTAAGTATGATTTCTAGGCTAGTTATGAAGAACAAGGTTGTTTTTTTTGGTTGGGTAGGATAATGTGAAGATGAAGGAAGTCTATATGAAGGGTGAAGGTGTGAGTAAGTGACAGAATGGTTCAGCTGATAAGATAAGAAAGGAGCAGCATTAATCCAATGGGCTATGGAGTCATAATAGGATTTAATTGCACAAAAAGGTTCAAGAGTGGTCCATGGGGAAAGTCATCTATGTCAAAGGATCTCTTTAAGTTGATTTTATGGAATGAAAAAGTAAGAGTGTTGTGAAAGAAACAAACACACAAGAAAAAAAAATAACAACCTAAGATCAGGTAAGTACTTTTAAACTATCTTGCTTTTGACATGCAGTTAATGGAAAGACACAAAAGTAACCTAAGATCGGGTAAGTACTTTTAAACTAGACTGCTTTTGATATACTTTTAAGAGAAAACATTAGAAAACAAAGAATATCTTAAGATCAAGTAAAGACTTTTAACTTAGCTTGATTTCAGCATATTCTCAAAGGAAAACATTCATGATAAACATAAAAAGTAGTCTAAGATCAGGTAAGCACTTTTAATCTAGCCTGCTTTTGACATACCCTTAAGGGAACTTTTCAAAGCAATTGTTGGAGAAGAAACTAGAGGACAGGGCAAACCATAAAATTCCCTAGCTCAATCTTTAATTAGCAGACTTTTCAAGAACATTGAAAGACAATATCTCAAGTTGTACTCAGGAAACATGGGCTTACCAACACTTCACTGGTTATACTCTATTGAATTACCTTCAAAATACAATTAGAAGAAAACATAAAGGATAAATATTTATCAGTGAGATTTAGGGTACTTCAGAAGTAAATCCTAATCTATATTTGCTATTCTTTATCAGAGAAAAGTGGATAGAATGAAAACATAAGTAAAATGACAATTACAGTTAGAAACACATCACCATTGACATATACCAGGATCCCATAAATAAACTATTTGTATTTGATGTTCAAACCAGTTACAATATTCATTTCCAGTGGGTCTTTATAGCTTCAAACTTCTCATCTCAGCTTATGTGTCTTCAATTACAAAACAGAGCTACAACATGCTTCAAAAACTATTTACATTCAACAAGTATCCAAAGACCCACCAGTATATTGTCTTCTAGAGAAGTATTTATAGGAGAATGAGGAAGTGGAGTGAAAGAAAGGCCTATATGTTCAATTAATGTAGAGTAAGAGCTTCTCGGCCTTTGAAGGGCCAAATGGAGAAGTATTCAAATGTTTTAACTATGTAAATTGATTATTACATTAAATTTCATCAACTTAAGTCACTTTTTTTGAATTTAGGGGCTTTTTGGTAGGCTCGAAATTAATTCTAAGCTGTCTTCAGAAATGTCTCTGATTGTGTAATTGATATGTGTGTCTTTTTAGGTGGAAGGCCTGTAGGTGGCATTTTGAAGATTAATAGCCTCAATGATGTGGCATTTGGAGGCTTATTTTACTAATCTGTCTGTTTTTGTGGCTTTAAAACACTGTTATAACCTTGATTCTGCTTTATGCCTTTATAATCATCTTCAGAGCCTTTAAACATTTCGTGTTGACTATATTCACCTTTAAACTGTGTTTTAATATTGAAACAGTAGGATTAAGCTTTTAATCCTTCAAACTTATGCATAAAACCTTATCTTGTGTTTTTTGTCCTTGAGTTGTAAGATTAATCCTTCAACCATGCATATTAACCCTCAAACTGTCGGGTTAAACCTTTAACCTTCATCTTTTCTTTAATCCATTGATCTTTAAACTTCATCTTCGCTGTTTTTCTTCTTTTTTGTGTATAAGTGGATTTTAGCACGTTGGAGCGTTCGATGGATAACCGGTACTCATAAAGCACCAACTAAACCATGGAATTAACCCTGGAAGCCTCAATTCTGCATCGTTTGAGCTTCAAGGATCACAATCATAGGCCCTGTCACTTTATGGACTGTAGGATGCTTTCACCCTAAAAAACTGCTATAAAAAACCTGCAAAAATCCAATAAAACATGTTATTAAAACTTGCGGGGTTGGCAAGATTGCTTTAAAGGTTGGAGGAGATGGTGGAGCATATGTAAAGGAGCAGAAGAGGTTTCATGGTGAAAACCCATGAAAATCCAGTTTAAAAACCATATCTAGCATGAAAAAATAATGTGGCGATTTTCGAAATACCACTGGTGGTTTTCGCATGACCCTCAGGCGGTAAGTGGTTTTTCCAGGACTTAACACAATCCAATTATATCGCACCACACATCCTCCAAAATACCACTGGTCTCGCGCGACTTTGGAACGTTAAACCTCTGTTGCAAAAGTTGCACGATATTGATCGTAGACTGTTAGATTTGGGGGGGAAGATCCAATGGCTACGGAGGAGCGCGATGGAAAGAAGTGCTCAGTGGATTGGTTAAGTGGAGGCTAGGTGGAAAGCTCTGATTAGATGGGCACTTGAATAGTGGGAGGTGGGTCCGAAGGGGTTGGGTGTCAGGTTTAATCGAGAGCCATTGGATTAAAACAAATCAATGGCAGATATTTGTTTATGAGGGTGAAAGGATATGTAACAGTCGGGAGGATGAAGGGCAAGAGGGGCAGTGTTATAGTCGTTAGATCAAGGCTTGAGGCCTATGATATATGGCTAAAATTTATTTGTGGAGTAATAAGGCAGGGATAAGGGAAAAGAAGGGAAGGAAGGAAGGGACGGCGAGGATGGATTATCACCTTCAGATCTCTCGGATCGACGGTGGAGATTTATCGACGGGGGTAAATAAAGACAAGGGAGAAGGGGGGCTAGGGATTAGGTCGAAGGCTTGGTCCTATGGGAGAACAAAGAACCAGGGCTAAGGGAAAAGGGCCGAGAGTAAAAATGTTTAAGCACCTGGTTGTGGGGCTTTGGTCTCATGATGGAAAAATGAGCTAGGGGCTAAGCCGGAAGGGGCTTAAAAACCCAAAGGGGCAGAAGAGGTTCTCCAAAGTTTTTAATGCATTTTTTATGGGTTTTTTTGGGTTTTTTCAAGTTTTGATAAGGAAAAATGGGAAATTTAAACCATAAAAAGGATTTTATAGGTTTAAAATGGGGTTTCTTGAAGGTTTTTAGGAAAATGAAGAGGAAAGGGGGCATTTTATGAAAAATGGAGGGAATGAAATGATGAAAATGGAGCTTTTTAGGAAACAATTTTCTTTCTTCAAGGAATAATAGGATTTTGAAGGGTTTTGAAGTGAAAATATCAGGGAAAAATACTTTTTGGAGAAAGGACACAAAGGGGCTGCAAGAAGTCACAAATTTTGCAGGAAATTTGTTTCTTGAAGACCATAAGACTTGTTTTAGCCATCATTTGTTGAAACAAAACTTACTTATGGCTAACAGAGGCTCCACTTGGGGATGGCAGCTCCTTGGAGGTGTCAAGAATTTTAGATTTTATCTCTAGGATGCAGAACTGTGCCTTGATCCATTGAACACCCTTTTTCTTCTTTGATCATGCTGCTTTAAAATATGATCAGTACTTACATCAAAGAGAATGATTTATTTCCCAAACAACTACCTACACAGCCTACTTCCTAACATTTTTTCTTCAGAAGGTGCATTTGGACTTGCAAACCTTAAACATTAGCATTTTATTCTTTTGAAAGCAAGAAAAACTAATTTGAGTCTACCCTTATTTCTTCCATGAGTTCAGATTAGACTGTTGAACTCATAAATTCTCTACCTAGGCTACTATCTGCCAGGATTAGACTGTCTAGCAGATTTTATTCTTTATTTTCTAAAATAGAAGTTTAAAACATAGTCAAATCAGGATTAGACTATCTAATTTTCCATGGTGTCTATGGTTGTATGTACAGGCTTCACATAGACTTTATTTGCAAAAATTTAAAACAAAACTATGAAGGCTTAAGATCTGAAAAATAAAAGACATCCTTCATTCTTTCTTTCAGCTCTGATTTTGATCTTTTTGAACTATCTTCCTCTTTTCCTGGTTCAGATTTCGAGCATATTAGAACCAATTCTTCATCAAACTTACAGGTTCAGGATTTAGGTTTGTTTGAACCACTATTTTTCTATCATAATCTATTCTACTGATGAGCCAAGATTGAATAGTTTGGAAAATATTCTTCACTAATCTATCAGCAGAAAATTGAAATCTATCTTAGTCATGATTAGTCTCTATGACTAAAATAGCAGTGTTTTTTGGTAGTAGCATTTAATTCATATATATATATATATATATATATATATATATATATATATATATATATATATATATATATATATATATATATATATATATATATATATATATATATAGGGTATGGGGCTATACCTTATTTTTTATTTATTTCTGCCCTCTTTTCCTTTTTTATTGTTTTTGTATTTTTCTTTTTCGGATTCAAAAGCAGTGTTATATACAATGAACAAAAGTTTTGAAAAAATATCAATTAACAAAAATAATGTTTGAGAACCCTGCCATTGACAAGACCTCCAAAGTATTTAGCTCCATCCAATTCTTGCAGAAAAAATGCATTGTTTCCAATGGAAGATTGGATAAGATAAGGGCCTTGCCATAAGTTATCAAATTTTCCATGTTTTCCCTTATTTTCTCTTCTTGAAACCCATTTCAAGACTTTATCACCAATATTGAAATCACTTGCCTTGGTTCTTTTTTCAAACAACTTCTTAATGTTTTCTTGTAGTTTTTGTGCTCTGATGTATACTTCCTCTCTGGTTTATTGTAAATGTATAGTCTGGTTTATCCTCCTTGTCACATCATCATCTTTAGACTATACTTCCTGGATTAGCTTCATGATTGGAACTCCTAAACTATTTGGAAATATTGCATCAGTTCCATAAACTAACTGGTAGGGAGACATTCCAATGGATTTTTTAATGGTTAGTCTGTCTGCCCACAAGGCATGTACTAGCTTATTATGCCATGATTTTTTGTTGTCTTCCAGTAACTTTTTGATAATGTTTACCAAACTTTTATTTGAGGACTCTGCCAACCCATTACCTTGAGGGTAATAAGCTGTGGAACGACCCAATATGATCTGATACTTATGACAGAATTATACCATATTTTTAGACCCAAATGAAGTAGCATTATCAGTTATTATCTTTCTAGGACGACCAAATCTAGACAGTATATGGTTTTCAAGGAAGGAAATTATGACTGAGTTTGTGGCATTACTAGAGGAGATGGCTTCTATCCACTTGGTAAAATAATATGTTGCTGTGAGGATCCATCTATGTTGAGCAGATGAGGGAGGATGGATTTCCCCAATGAATTCTAGTCCCCACTGCTGAAAAGGAGCTTCAACAATGATTGGTTGCAGAGGTAAGGGAAGCATCTTTCTTTTTCCTTCAAAGATTTGGCACTTGTGACAGGAAATAATCATCTTATGGACATCTTGAAAGAGGGCGGGCCAGTAGTAGCCAGCTCTAAGGATTTTGTTAGCACTTGACTTCCAGTAGAGGTGGCCTCCACATTCTCCTTCATGAAACTTGTGCTTGATTTTATCTGCATCATTCTTAGGCAAACATTTAAGAAATAATCCACTAGCATTTTTCCAATATAAACATTTATTCAAAATGAAGTAATTTATAGCTTTCAACATTAATAATCTTGCCTTTGTTTTAGAAAAACTAGGAGGAACATTAAGATTAAGAAAAACATACAAAATGTCATCATACCAAGATGAATTCAAAAAATGATCTTCAATAATTAGAGCTGAAAACTCCTCCTGTTCATCTAATGCATTAAACATGTTTATATCAAGAGCTTGAAAGTTGGATTCAACCATGAGTTTTTCTAGTCCTTGACTTTTTATGAGTTTAGTGGGCTTGATTTCTAAGTCATACTCTAAAATTACAGCAATCCACTTTCTTCTTTTTCCATCTATATCTTGGGTCAATATGTCTTTTACAACTGAATGAGGCACAAATGCTATGATGTGGGAATGTAAAATATAAACTCTGAAGTCTTTTAAAGATTTGACCAAGGCAAAGGCTTGTTTTTCCATTATATTTTACTTCAGAGGTGCATCTCTTAATGCCTTGCTGAAAAATGCAATAGGCTGCTCTTGTCCATTCAAGTTGTTTTGTAATAGGACATCAGCTACTATGTGTTATGATGAAAATGAAAAAATGAATAAATCCTTTCAAAAACAGGACTGATAAGAACTGGTGTTTTGGTGAGTGCTTGTTTTACCAGTTCAAATTATTTCTTTGCTTCTATGTTCCATTTAACCTCTTCTTATTTTTATAGCATGTTTGTTATGTTTCTAAGGAGTTCAGCTAGATTGGGTATGAACCTTCTCAAGAAATTAATATTTACAATGAAAGATTGAAGTTCCTTGATGTTTCTGGGATGGATGATTTGAAAAATACCATCAATCCTCTTTGGTTCTATCCTTATTCCTTCTTCTGATATGATATGCCCAAGAAGCTTGCCTTCTTGGAGACCAAAGAGTGTTTTCTTTGGATTTAAAGATAACCCAATTTTTTTACATTTCTCAAAGACTTTCCTCAAGTGTATTAGGTGTTCTTCATCTGTTTTAGAATAAACAGTTATATCATCAAAGTAAATCACAAAGAAGTAACCTATTTCTTCTGAGAATGCTATATCCATGGCTCTCTAAAAAGTGGCACCAACATTCATTAAACCAAAAGGCATTTTAAAATACATGAAAGTACCCCAAGGTGTAGTAAAGGTTGTTTTAAGTTGATCATCAGGGTGTACCAGAATTTGATTGTAACCTGAGAAGCCATCTAGAAAAGAAATTCTTTTAGAACCCACTACCTTTTGTAGGATATGATCCATTTTGGGCAAAGGATAGTTGTCCTTCAGTGAGGCTTTGTTTAAGTTTCTAAAATCAATGCAAAGCCTTATATCTCCTATTTTCTTCCTAACTGATACAAGATTAGACACCCACTCTGAGTATCTAACAGGGCCTATAATTCCAGCATCATACATTTTTCTAATTTCTTTTTCTATTAGAGGTAATTGAACAGGGTTGATTTTGCGCAATTTTTGCTTAAAAGGTTTCTGGTTTTCTTTGAGTGGTATTTTATGCTGAATTATTTCTGTATCATATGATTTTAGATCTTCATAGCTCCATGCAAAAACATCAGAAAATTCTTTAAAGAGCTCAATGTATTTCAGTTTGATATGAGCTGGAAATGTTTTAGAAAGTTTGATCATTTTGGGATTTTCCTCACTGCCTATGTTGCATTCTTCTACTTCAAATTCTATGGGTTCCAGCTTTGGCTTCTTGGCCACATCATTCAAATCAAAAAATTCCTCTAAAGGGACCAATCCTTTTGGCAAGCTATGGTCTTTAGATTGCAACACTTCTAAGTATTCATTTTCCAAATCAGTGCTATTTTCTGTCATATGTTTGGGTTCATCAGTTAACAGATTTATTTCAGTAATATCTGGAGATTTTTGTTCTTCAATAAGTGGGTTTTCTTCATCAGGACAATCTTCATCATAATCTGAATCTAAGTGTGGTGTTTCAAATTCATTTTTGGACTGTAGGAAGTCTTCTATTTGCTTATCTCCATCAAAAACTTGCCAATATTTTTCATTATCTGGGACAGGTGGTCTATATTTGACTTGGGTGGTGCATTGCTTGGTTTCATAAGGTGTTAGACAAGTTCTAGCAGCAAAGGCTAAACCATTGGCAAGGACATTTTGGTTTCTTGCGATAAAGATAAGTTGTAATTGATCAAATTTTTTTAACAAGTCCATGGCATCATATATATAGGCTCTAATTTTGGGATGTTTGGCACTATACTCCCCATTTACCTGCCTAATAATCAACTCTGAATCCCCATGAAATTTTATCCTTTTGGCCCCTAATTTTTGCAATATATGCAGGCCTAAAAGGAGAGCTTCATACTCATCTATGTTGTTTGTACATTAAAAATTTAATCTATAGGAATGCCCCTTAGCATGACTGTTTACAGTGTTGTGTAACCATATGCCTACTCCTGCATAATTTTTAGTGCAAGACCCATCAAAATTCATGCTCCAAAGAGGACTGTTTTCAGATTTGTGATTTATTTCATTGTTTTCCTCTCTATCTTCTTCATGTTTCTGTTATGTACAAGGGTCTGCACTACGTTTTTTCTGTGTTTTTTTCCTCAAGGTTTTCAATGTTTTGAAGTTTTATTCCTTGATTTTCATGATTTGCGTTATTTTTATGATTGTTTTGAACCTTAAGACCTTTAATCTATTTGCTGTAAATTTCTGAATCAGCAAACTGCCTTTTTTTTCTCTTTATTTTCCTCCTCATCCATGGCTGTAACTATGTTTGATTGTGAAATGTTTACAACATTGGCTAGTGTGTCATTGACTAACTCTTGCTCATTAGGAATATCATCATTATAAAAATGAATGAGTCAAGGTTAGTGTGTATGGAATAAAGAGGATAATTCTCTGGTCTTTCTTGGTTACTCACCCTATATTTCATGTGTGTTTCCCTATAGATTCTTCTAGTTTGATTGAAGACAGGGATGGTGGCATAAGTCATATCCATTTGCATAGTACCTTGTAACTTAGCACCCCATGACCTTGAAAGAAGCAAGCCATATTTGGGGGGTATATCAGCCACTACAATGTCCATCACTAAGCTCTTGGCTAGTATTTGGGCTAAGTTAACACATAGATCCTTTATTAGGCTTAGGCATCTCACCCTACTTGAATCAAAAGAATATAAATCTTTGTAGGGTCTAGTTACCTCTAAGCCTAATATTTCCATTATTACATTGGGCATGAGGTTGTGTGATGCTCCTAAATCAAGCATGGCATTGTGAAAAATATTATAATGGATGTTCAAACTGATGTAAAATGGAGGGGTAGTTCCTTCTTGAAACTTTCCTTCAATTTTTGGTCCAAATATGAGCTTTGGGGTATCATATTTTAAATTGACAGTGTCATAAACATCTTCTATGTTCAAATTTTTCAAAATTTGACCTCTATATACATTTTGAGTGACTAATTCAGTGAGTGGGACAGAGATTTTGATTTTGGATATTTCATTCTCTAGGCTAAAAGGAATTTGGTTTTTCAAAATGTTTGATTCAGCCTTGTTAGTCACTCCTTGTTCAGAAAAATCAGCTTGTCGATTTTTGGTATTTACAGTAGTTAAAATGGTTTTTTCAGGAGAATTAGCTAAGATGCTAGTGCTACTGGGGGTTAACACTTTGTTTTTCATTGGCTTGGGTGTTTTTCCCTTTGTTTAAATCAGAATTTACAACCACTATCTTGTGAATTTCTGTTGTCTTTTTGGAAACATTTTCAGGGCTGCTTTTGGTAGATTTATCAGAGATTTTATTTCTGGGAGTCTCTTGATTCTTTTTACTTCTCAGGTCATATTTTTTAGCTAATCCTATGATGGAATTTTCAGAGTCTTGTTCATAGTAATCATTTTTTGTTCTTCTATCATCATAGGGTGTATATAAACCTTGCTTTCTTTCATGGAGGAAAATATAATCCTCATTGCTCACTCCCAGCATGTTTATGTTATCATCCTCTGTTTGTTCATTTGTTTCTTCATCCTCATTCAAATAATTTTCTTGGAAAGGAGGTCTGATCTGCTGATCATCCCCTCTTTGACTGTTTTGAGGTTGATTTCTCCTAAATTTCTGATTTTGATTTTGAGATTGATTTCTGTTTTGGGGAGCTGATTGATTTTCCCTATATTGTGCTCTCTCAAGTATGCTCATTTTCTTCATCATTTCCTCCATCATTCTCTCCATTTATGAACTAGATGTGGAAGGTGTAGTTTCCTCCCTAAATGATACTTTCTTTTCATTCCTCATCCTAGCTCTTTTTTCAATCAGATTTACTTCCACAGCAAGAGCCCCCTTCTGCATGTCTTCCAGAGTCAAGGGATCTCTTTCTCTTAGCTGATAGGCCATTTTAGGATCAAATCCTTCAGGGAATTTTGCCAAAGCTAAGCCTTGTGGGGGTTTCAAATCTGGGGGTAGTGCATTATAAACACTATTGAATCTAGTGCAATAATTTTTAACACTTTCCCCAGTGTTTCTTTTGAGGTTGTTGTAATCTGACAGTATTTGGAGAGGGTTCTTCCTAACTTCCCGTTTGTTTAGGAATGAATGATGAAGAGCTTGGAGGTCATTAATACTATTAAGGGTTAATATTTTAAACCATTTTCTTGCTTCTCCCCCTAAACTTTGAGCAAACAATCTGAGTTTGATAGTTTCATCGTCTATCTCATTTATATAAAAATAGTCATTCATCTTGTCCACATGTTGTGAAGAAGTAGTAGCACCACTGGCATCATATAATGGAATCTTGGATTGATAGTCCTGTGCCAGATTGACTAATGGTAAAGGAAGGACTAGGGAAGCATACCATGTTTCCATGATGGGAGGTTGTGGAAAAAATGGGGGGTTTATAGGTGGGGGATGTATGATAGGAGGGGGTTTATGGAATGGATTATTTTGAACAGTGGGTGTTAGTATGAATCCTTTGTCGAAGTGTACGAAAAAGGACCACTTTAGCTACGCATAACTAATAGCCCTAACAACAAAATTGGTTGCCAATATCTTCAGATCTGCTGTTAGTTGAACAAGAAAAGAGCTGCAAAAACTAGATCTATGCATGGAAAGACATTAAGCAGTAAAAACAAGGATTTGCTCCATATACCAATAGACAAGACAAGAACAATTTTTGAAAGAATTTTTGTATTAATTGGGCACCTGGGAGGAAAACAAGAAGGTGTATCCAATTCTCCTCAGTGGGATGGGTTCTTGGAAGTCCTCAGCACTTCAGATCTAAGATTTCTCTCTCTTGTTGGTGTAGAAAACCCACACAAAGAATGGAACTCAAAGGGAGCTCACACAGCAAATGGTAGAAAAGAGTGACCAAGTGTATAGATCCAGAGTGATCTAATAGGCAACAAAAGGTGAAGAATGGTAGGAAAAACCCTCCTATTTATAACAAAATATTGGGTCATTCTAGATCTTGGTGTATGGGTTAACTAGATCTAGATCCACTTTTTATGGAATATTTTATTATATTTGTTGGAGGGAAAAGGTATTTGACTTGGGTCAAATCCCTTGATTTGTCAAAAATAAATAAATAAATGATTTATTTATCTTTTTAAGGAAGAGGTTAGAAGATAATCAAATAAATAATGATTTATTTAATTATTTAAGGAAGTGGTTGAAAGATAATTAAATAAATAATGATTTATTTAATTATTTGTGGGTGATTTGGTCATATTTAACAAGGAATATTATCTAAATAAGATTTAAATAATTATTCCTAGAAAATAATAAGATAAATGAAGGTTTATCTAATTAATTTCTTTGTTTTTGGGTTAAACATGACTGGGAATAACAATTAAATTATGGTTTATTTAATTATTCCATGAGGAAAATTAAACAAAATAGGTTTGTTTAATGTTTCCTTTTGGGGTTTTCTGTTTAGACCATAAACAACCTAATAAATGTGGTTTATGAAGTTATTTAACATAGTGAAGGCAATTTTACGTAGGGTAAAATTGGTCTTACATGGTGTACTTGGGTCCATCTAATGATAATAGGTTAGATGACCAAAAAATGGTGTAACAGATTGCCCCCAGCGTGCGAGTGTCAGGAACAAATCGTATGACCGAAGTACGTTGTAAGAACTCAATCACCAGACAACAAAAGGGAAGTCAGAGAGAGAAATGCAAGGTAGATAATGTGCTGAAGAACTAGACCCTGAGGAGACGAGACTCGCAGGTGCAACAAGTCTCTTTTTATGAGAGGGTACCTGTGTTGAAGGCAGCAGGGGAGGCATACCTATGCCCGCTGAGACAAAGTACAAAAGAATAGTGTGTCCAGTAAACAAGGGACCGAACCATAAAGTACAGCCGACATAATCATGAGCCAGATAAAAATACAATGTGGAATCCCACATACATGCTGTGCCTGGGATAACAGCCAGGACTGATACAATAATATCTGAGTACATGAGATACAAATACAACCCAAATGACCCCTATAAATGGGGAAGGGCTCACAAAATCTGACTGATACATGCAAATCAAAGAGGCGCTGCAAGTGGCGGAGGCCAACATCATCAAATATCTGGAGCTGCATCGAAGGCTGCAAGGACGAGGTCATCCGGGCATGTGGGGGGGCTACCTGTAGGGCCACCCCCTCATGACGGTTGAGACATCTCACACACACCCGAGAATCATCAAGAGCTGTTGTTGTATCACTAAACCATCAAGTATACGGATCTCGGTCATGCTGAAAGGAGCTGGAGTGGAGAAACAATCAAGTCAAAGGGAAATGAGAGAGCCCTTTGCCTGATCCGAGGCACCGAACAAGAGTGGATGTTGGAACCAAGGTACACTGCCCTCTAGACCTGGCTTCTGGAATGAATGAGCTGATGTCGACAGAAGGAGGTCCGCCATAGGTGAGGCGATGAGATATCCTCAACTAAGGCACGAGAGAAAATAGTAGAGCGACGGACAGACTGACACTAATGATGATAGTGAAATGGAAAGGACTGAGTAGCGAATGGATGACTTCCCTTGTTAGAGCATAAAGGGCATGAATGACATGGCAGTGACTGACACAATATCATAAGGGATAGGGGATAGTGGGACTGAAGGTCATAATGTGCGACACAAGAGAGAGACCAAGCAATGAAGGATGGAGGGCTATAGCAGGGTACAGAGGGACTCGGGATAGACTCCATGAATGCGATGATGACTCAACTTGGATGCTCTAAACAAGGGTGACTCGATGGTGCTGCCACGCAGTAAAGGTCCAATGGGGGACCATGAAAACATGAGTACAAGGTGGGAACTCATGACGAAAATCGACATGAACGTGGACAAGTATGGAGGCGAAGTGGTGCCCCAAGTACGAGTGTCGTAAGTGAGGAGATTTGATTTAAAGGGGAGGTGAAGTGACCCTCCTTGGAAAAAATGGGTCCGGGTGAAGTAGTAAATCACAAAAAGAAAAAAATATGCTGGCTATCGAAAAGAAAATAAAACATGCATTTCAGAAGGGAAATGCTAAGGGTAATATTTCTTAAGATAGAGTGCATTGCGAGGATTAGGAAGGGGATTGCCTTCGAAATCCTCTAAGAGGTATGCCCCCTTACCGAGATCCTTACTGATGATGTAAGGGCCTAGCCATAATGAGTCAAAATTCCCATGACCAAGGACATCATGGGCCTGGTCATAGACTAGAACAAGGTCGCCTTCGTGAAAAGTGCGAGGCTGGACTTTTCGGTCATACTGAGCTTTGGTGCATTTCTTGGCCGCTTCCATGGTTTGCAAGGCAACACGGCGGTCTTCGGAAGCGCGCTCAAGAATGATAAGTCATTGTTCTAGAGGTTGGGTGTCAGGGAGAAGTTCAACGGCCAGATGCAGGGAAGTAATTTCACACTCGATCGTTAAGAATGCTTCCTCCCCAAAAACGAGGTGGAAAGGAGTAAACCCGGTGGTTGTTTTAACAGAAGTCCGATAGGCCCATAAAGCAGGGAAGAGCATGAGATGCCAGTTGGTTTTGTGCTTATTCACCATCCGTTGAAGCATATTCTTGAGGATTTTTTTGACTGCTGCAACTTGGCCATTACCTTGGGGGTAATAGGAGGAGGAATATTGGTGCTCAAAACCCAACAGTGAGGATAGCTCGCGCCATATCTCATCTTCAAAATGTCTACCATGGTCAGAGACCAATTGTTTCGGAACCCCAAATCGAGCGATAACGTGGTTAAAGAAAAAGAGGGCCATGGTAGCTGTTGTGTTGTTAAATGTTTGCATGGCCTCGACCCATTTTGTGAAATAGTCGACCGCCACGATGATATATTTGTGGTTACCAGCGGATGGCGGGCGACACTCCATAAAGTCGATGGCCCATTTACAGAAGGGACCAGTGGAGACGACCGGATGGAGGGGAGCTGGGGGAGCTCGCGCCTTAGGGGCGAAATGTTGGCAATTGGGACAGTGTTTGACTGCCTCAATCCAATCACTGAAGAGGGAAGGCCAAAAATACCCAGCGCGCATGACTTTCTGGGCAGTAGCAAGACCGGAGAGGTGGCCACCGCAAGCGCCGCTATGGCAGGCATTAAGGACCTGTTCAGCTTCAACATGTGTGAGACAACAACAAAGGACAGTGTCAACCCCGTGACGATAGAGGTCATCGCCGATAAGGAGGTATCGGGGAGCCTGGTGTCGGATACGTCGGCGAGCCTCACGATCAAGGTGGAGGGCGAAATTTTGGGTTCGCAAGTAAGTAAGAATATCGCCATACCACGGGTCGTCGGAAGTAATGGAAAATAAGTGTTCATCAGGAAAATCATCATTAACTGGAGGGTCTTGAGATCCGGTAGGTAATTCAGAAATGAGCTCAGCGAGGGCTAAGCCTTTCTTACTCTTTGGTGTGACAAATTCGAGGTCGAATTCCTGAAGGATAACGACCCAACGGGCGTACTTCCCAGTGAGGATACGACGACTCAATAGGAAAGCCATGGGGTTGGAAGTAGTCACGACCTTGGTGGAGCACATGAGGATATAATGACGAAGTTTTTGGACTGAGAACACGACAACCAGCACTAATTTTTCTTCATATGAGTAGGAAACAGGAGGCCCTACAAGGTTCTTACTGACGTAGTAAATCACATGCTCGATACCATTGTCATCTTCTTGGATAAGGACTCCAGCGACCGAATAGGTGGAAGCGGAGATATACAGGATGAAGTCCCGATCAATTTCGGGAGGGTGGATCAAGGGAGCGGATGTGAGAGCCTCCTTGAGGGCATCGAAAGACTCGTGAGCGTAGGAATCCCAAACAAAGGGGATAGTAGATCAGAGGAGTCTAAGGAACCCATGTGCGGTGGTGGCATAGTCAGGGACGAACCGACGAAGAAAATTAGCTTTGCCTTGGAGACTTTGGAGCTGGCGGAGGGTGCGTGGAATGGGAAGTTCAAGAATGGCTTGAACTTTCAAAGGGTCAAGAGTGATACCATCCTTAGACACAATGAAGCCTAAGAGACGGCCGGCGGGAACGCAAAAGATGCATTTCAATGGGTTAAGGCGAATATTATACTTGCGACATCGGAGAAAAATGGTACGCAGATCATGGAGGTGCTGTGCACGATGCTTAGAACGTGCAGTGAGGTCCTCTAAATAAGCAAGGATAATATGAGCTAAGTCATGGAAACAATAAGACATGGCCCGTTGAAAAGTGGCGCCGGCGTTTTTAAGGCCGAAAGGCATGACCCGGTAAGCAAAAGTTCCCCACGGACTAATGAACGCGGTTTTTAGTTGATCAGCAGGACGGATAACATTTTGGTTGTATCCGGAGAAACCATCCACAAAGGATAGAACCTCATGCCCCGCACACTCGTCAATGATTTGGTCAATGAATGGTGTGGGGAAGTTGTCTTTGGGACAAGCTTTGTTCAAGTCGCGAAAGTCTGTGCAGACATAGATGGTGCCTTGTTTCTTGAGAACGGGAACTGGGTTGGATACCCAAGTGGTGTATTCAATGGGGTAAATGAAACCAGCCTGCTTAAGCTTATCGATTTAGGCTTTGATAGCGTCATGTCTGGAAGGATGAATGGGTCTCAACTTTTGACGAACTGGTTTGGCGTCAGGCCAGGTGTCGATATGGTGTTCGACAATGGCGGGATCGAGTCCAGGCATTTCAGAATAGGACCAGGCGAAGATATCACGGAATTCTTTGAAAAGCTTGGTGTAAGCTTCGATTTATTCCGGGGTGCAGTGGGTGCCCAAGGTGATATATTCTTCGATTCCTGGTTTGACTGAAATGTCAATTTTGATGGTAGGAGAGATATTGGCCATGTTTCCTTCTTCGAAAGCATCAGGTGCAGGGATGGGATTTTTGAACCAATCGACTGCATTGGGAATGAAGTCTTTGGTTTCCACAGCATATTGGTCATGGGACTGCTGTGGGAGGAAGTATGCGCGATGGTGCATATCGTCCTAGGGAAAGTCAGGGTTGGTCATGGCTTCCATAATGTCTTCATCGGACTGGAAGATGGGAATACTGGAGGAAGACGGGTCACCCGAGGAGGTAGTGATGTGTGACGGGTCATCTGGAGGCGAAGGGCTCAGATGAGCAATGTCAACAGATCCAAGGTCGACTGAGGAGGAACCGAGAGTATCTGCGGGTTGAAGGTTAGGTGAACTATCTCGCAAGGATGATGATAGGTACAAAATGGTGGTTGAAGGCTCTGTTGGTTCGATAGTGGGAGGAGGAATGTGAATGGGAGTAGGAATATCCTCTGGTCCTATCGAAGTATGACTCGCAGACAAGTGAGAAGGTATCTTGTCGTGCGTAGCCTTGAATTGGCGGTACATGTCCAAGGAGGAACGATACTCATCAAGGCGGGGACAGAGGTGGGTGTAATGGCCGTGGAAATCGCACAAAGCACAAGGGTGGTTTGTGCGCAAGGTTTTGAGTTTTGGTATAGAGTCCAGGATAGTGACGTAGACTTCGGGGATGTCAGAGTCGGGGAACGTCTCATTGACCAGGATCTTGAGGTGCGGAAATTCAGGACACAGATGGGTGGCGTGACCGACAACATCGCACAAAGCGCATTGGATAGCGGGCTTTTGCGGTCGTGGAGGGGTAGGGGTTGTCGGGGTGGCTTGGTCCTTATGGGTTGCCCCCTTACAAGCTTTTCCTTTCTTTCCCGGCGCTGGCACCATAGGGGTAGAGTCCTGGGGAGGTGCGGGGGGCTCGGAGGAAGTGAGGGGGACCGGCTGAACCAGTGTCAAAGCAAGGTAGGGTTTGGGGTGACCGGGTGGGGTAGCGGCTGGAGGGTTGATGTACCAGATGGGTATGCCCAGAGTCAGGTTTGGAAGAGAGAGGGTGGCCATGACCGGTACCGTATACACTCCTGGTGGGGGAGCTAGGAACGGTATCTATCCAGAGGGGTAATGGCCAGTGGGATGGCTCCTAAATGGCTAAGGCCTGGAGGAACCGTGCCACAAGGGTACAGGGGCTCATGACTACCAACTGCAGGTGAAGGGCTAGGAACAGGTTGCGGAGGGCACGGTTGCAGACTAGCCAAAGCAGGTTGCTTGAGAGCAGCCTGAGATGATTGCATCATGCAAACATTCGATGAGCTGGGGTCAGAGATAGGAGGAGGAAGACCAAGGAAGGTTCCGAGCAAAGAGGAATATTTGTAGACGCCGGGGGATACACTGGTCAAGGAGTCAATGGTTTGCTTGTTAGCTACAGAAGAGATGGTCGTCTCAGATGAGGTCTGAGATTTTGGCTCATGATATGTCAACTGGTCAATGGTGACTATCTTTCCATTATGGGGGAAAGACATCTTGCGAAAAACTGTGGATGGGACAGCAGACATAACATAGGTGTAGCTTCACCCCAATAGAATGTTGTAGTCTAGCGGGGCGTCTATGACATCGACGTCAACGCAAACAGTCTTACCGGCGAGGGTGATAGGACAATTACGAAATAGGCCAATGGGCTGGGAGGCATGGCCGTCCCACGCTCGAAGGGTGATCGTGGAAGGGGCCAACTCAGGGGATCCGAGTTGCTTCCAAACCGAAGCGGACATCACGCAGGTGGATGCCCCCTTATCACTTATACATTGGGAAACGTTGGCATTCCGGATTTTGACTGGGATTTGGAAGGCGACGGAAGGAGGGAGAGGAGGATGGTCTGATTGAGTGGCGTCGAAAACAATTATTTGGTCATCAGCAGGATCTACAAAGCCCACGGTAGATAGTAGAGCCTTCTTTTGGGAAGGGCACGACTGGAGGAGTTCCAGTGTTGAAATGGCAGCAGCAGACTACGCCAAATCATTTACTATGCTATACGAATGAGCAGCTCGACTAGAAGCAGCATTTCGACGTAATGGTCCCTTAGGAATCTTTGGGTGGACCTCAACTTTGGGTTGAGGGATATGTAAGGGGCCATTGGATGTTGAAATAGGCTTTGTAGAACCGGAAGAAGAAGACTCAGGGGCAGACTGAGCGGGAGGCTTGGGGTAGTGGCGAGACCGAGTTTGAAGGTGAAGGTCGATAGTTGGGGATGGATCAGAGGTCATCATGAGGATCTGGTAATCGGAGGAACCAGAAATGGAGGGTGGAGTGGAGACTCGCCCGTCAGGTGGTTGGGTAGCCACGAATCCTTGCTGAGGGAAAGGATCAGTAAACACAGCTGGTTGAGTAGTGGCCACATTAGAGGGAGCGTGAGGGGAGGCATGTTGTCCACGCAATGTGGCTTGAGACTCCCACATCTTCCGCATCTGTGGTAAAAGGGGACAATCGTGGGTGTAATGACCGTAAACACCGCAACACGAACAAGGCTTGTTGGTACGAAGAGGCCTGTCCGGCTTGGGCTAAGTGCCCTGTTGCTGGTTAGCAGTGTTAGGGTCAAAACCTTGAGGATTGGGTCCACGAGTACTAGGGGCAGATTGATTTGGATTGCCTCTCCGCCTTCTTTGAGAAGAAGGGGGATTAGTCGCACCCTGCTGTGCAAATACTTGCCCTGAAGGGGGCTGTAGGTGTTGTTGCTGGGGTTGAGGAGGCAAGGGAGGTGGAAGTGCATATGCTGGAGGAGTTGGCACACCAGGCTGCTGGTAAGGGTAATGGTTAGGTTGGGAAAAAGGAGGAGGCATGTCGTATCCTGGGTACATGCTACCGGGAGGGGGAAGAGTGCTAGAGGTGCTGGCCCCTCCGTGAGGGAGACCGTAGCCCATAGGAGGTTGAGCATACGGATGGGAAAGGGCTCCAACGATACCGTCGGCGGAATGAGATGCCCCCGGGGCGTTAGCGCCACCGGGCCTGGGGAGGTCAGGAAGGACGGTATAAACATAACCAGACTGGGCGTAGATC
Organism: Pinus albicaulis; assembly: GCA_034641835.2. Classification (NCBI taxonomy): domain Eukaryota; kingdom Viridiplantae; phylum Streptophyta; class Pinopsida; order Pinales; family Pinaceae; genus Pinus; species Pinus albicaulis. The sequence continues at coordinate 33,160,653 of MU968317.1, forward strand.
AGGTCATATTTCAAGGCTATTTGGAGGGCGGCTTCTTCGGTTTTGAGGGAAATGGGAGGTGACATCTTTGCCGATGGGAGCTAGGAGAGAGCGAAGGAACCAGTCCATATAGATCCGATCTTCGAAGGGGGGAGCTCGACATAAGCTGCGTCTACGTCGCCATTCCTGAACATGGGTGGAAAGGCGGGTCGAAGATGTTTGCTTAAAGGAAGTCAAGAGCTCCGTGCCGGTATCGTATCGGAGAGGGAGCTGGAAGTAGGATAAAAAGGCTTGGGCAATGGTCGCAAAGGTGGTATGGGAAGAGGTGGCTTGGTCGACATACCATTTAGAAGCTTCGCCCATAAGCGTACGTTGGAACAAATGAAGACGGATGGAGTCATCGGTAATGGAATTGGAGGAACACCAAATGTGGAAAGATCGAACATGATTGGTTGGATCTTCTCCAGCAAGGCCTTCGAACTTAGGGATGTCGAAGGGGAGCTTGGTTGGCATAGCAGTCCAACCAACATCGTGGCGGATAGGGTCATTGATCAACTGATTGAAATCGGGGAGGCTGAGGCCTGCAATGTACGGCAGCAAGGGTATGGCCGAGGTAGTTCCTGTGGTGGTTTCTCTAGTAGTGGTTCCGGCATTAGGGCCTGGAGCACTGCTAACGTTAGGCCCTAGACTAGACATAGTGAAGGTGACAGGGGGAGAACCAGGAGGAGAGGGAGAACCCAATGAATCAGAAGAGGAGTCGGAGTGCGGACTCGGAGGAGGACTGGCTCGACGACGGCGGGACGGAGCAGGTCGATCAACCGGAAACTGAGGGTGAAGGCCAAGAAGTCTTCGGGAAAGGCGCCTTGGGGGCGCAATGATGACGGGAAGAAGGAAACCGACAAGGGAAAAAAGGGACAGAATCAAGTGAGGTCAAGGGCAGAAAAGGTGTAGTGACAATTGATTTTAGAGTCTTTGCCAGGCGGTGTTAACCAGGCGCTTCTTCACTTAGGGTCAGTGTGTGGCGTGCGTTAATTTTAATTTTTAAACCCTTTCCGTTTTGAGAGCAAGAAAAAAGTGTGTTGTGTAACTAAAAATAAATCTATAGAGAACAGTATATAATGCTGAAATAACAGAAAATTAACAGCTACTTGTGCATCTATCTAACCCAAGAAGGCGGGTCTCTCAAAACTAATCTAAAAAAGGGGAAAAATCTAGGCAAAACACACGGAAAAGAGGCCAATAGATCTAAGGTCAAAAGGGACAGGGATCTATAGGATAAAAGCTACTGAAAAGAGGTGCAGATCACAGCCAAGAGACAGAGGCAAGGTAGCTGGAAAAAGGGAGGAAATCAGCAAAAACCGGAAAGGAGAGGGAGGAGGTCCGAAAGAGAGGTCCAAACAAAACGACAAGAGGTGATTTGAAAGGAAGAGAGGTTGATTTAAAGGGATCTGAGGAGGAGGTTTCAGATATGAAAAAGGGAAGGCTGAAATTCTGAAAAACAGATGGCTGAAACAGCTAAAACTCTTCCACAAAAAGTGGAGGGTACTAAAGCCCTAGGGGGTTAGGTTCCCACTTAGATGAGTACAAACAGATCAGAACTAGGTCAAAGCAGGCTGAGATAGAGGCTGGAAAACCCTAACAGAAGCTGCAACAAAACCTAGAAAAATTGCAGAAAAACCATTGAAAAATTGGCAGGTCGCAGGTTCTGACCTGTTTTCAGTGCAGGTCGCAGAAAAGAGGCTGAAAAGTGCGACCTCCCGTTCCAGTTGTCTCGGCAGCAGATTTTCGGAAAATTTGCCGTCTCAGTTGCAGCTGATGTCGCTTACCTGCGCAATAGGGCCAGAAACACACGAAAGTTAGAAATTTTAATGTTTTAGGGTTTTAGGTGAGAAAAACAACATAAAAATAGGAAAAATAAACAGCTGAAAAGAAACCCTAGGGACTGAAGTAGCTGGATATGCAGGAATATGAAAAACGACAGCGGTCGTAATTTAAAACCTGTGTGGAGTCGCCATTTGTTAGTATGAATCCTTTGTCGAAGTGTACAAAAAAGGACCACTTTAGCTACGCATAACTAATAGCCCTAACAACAAAAGCGGCTGCCAATATCTTCAGATCTGCTGTTAGTTGAACAAGAAAAGAGCTGCAAAAACTAGATCTATGCATGGAAAGACATTAAGCAGTAAAAACAAGGGTTTGCTCCATATACCAATAGACAAGACAAGAAAAATTTTTGAAAGAATTTTTGTATTAATTGGGCACCTGGGAGGAAAACAAGAAGGCGTATCCAATTCTCCTCAGTGGGATGGGTTCTTGGAAGTCCTCAGCACTTCAGATTTAAGATTTCTCTCTCTTGTTGGTGTAGAAAACCCAATGCAAAGAATAGAGCTCAATGGGAGCTCACACAACAAATGATGGAAAAATGGGACCAAGTGTATAGATCCAGAGTGATCTAATAGGCAACAAAAGGTGAAGAATGTTAGGAAAAACCTTCCTATTTATAACAAAATATTGGGTCATTCTAGATCTTGGTGTATGGGTTAACCAGATCTAGATCCACTTTTTATGGAATATTTTATTATATTTGTTGGAGGGAAAAGGTATTTGACTTGGGTCAAATCCCTTGATTTGTCAAAAATAAATAAATAAATGATTTATTTATCTTTTTAAGGAAGCGGTTAGAAGATAATCAAATAAATAATGATCTATTTAATTATTTAAGGAATTGGTTGAAAGATAATTAAATAAATAATGATTTATTTAATTATTTGTGGGTGATTTGGTCATATTTAACAAGGAATATTATCTAAATAAGATTTAAATAATTATTCCTAGAAAATAATAAGATAAATAAAGGGTTATCTAATTAATTTCTTTGTTTTTGGGTTAAACATGACTGGGAATAATAATTAAATTATAGTTTAATTAATTATTCCATGAGGAAAATCAAACAAATATAGGTTTGTTTAATATTTCCTTTTGGGGTTTCCTGTTTAGACCATAAACAACCTAATAAATGTGGTTTATTAAGTTATTTAACATAGTGAAGGAAATTTTACGTAGGGTAAAATTGGTCTTACATGGTGTACTTGGGTCCATCTAATGATAATAGGTTAGATGACCAAAAAATGGTGTAACAATGGGAGTATGGATACCATAAATGGATGGACCAGCAAGAGACTGTTGAGTAGATCTAGGATGAGAGAAACTGAAATTGTGAATGAAATGAAGATCAAGTTGAGTAGTTTCTATGCTAAGAGTGTGTTCACCACTATGTTGGGGCGAGAGTGGAGACTCAAAGTCTATCTGATCTATATCATCAAGTGACCTAGTTCTGAATGGGTTTCTTGAGTAAACTTGTGTATTTTGAAGAGCTAAGAGATTTTCGGGAATAGAATTAGCACTATGGACTGGTCTAACAACAGTTGAAGTTTTAGACTTAGGAGACTTCCTAAGTATACTTTCTGGGTTATCAACTATCTCTGAAGGATTTGGGTCAGGATGAGATCTAGTATGAATTCTTCTATAAGCCACTATGACATGTTTTTCGGACCTAATGATAAGAAAAGTTCAACCAAATATGACAATCTTTAATAGGCTAACTAATATTTTAACAAGAAAACTTAATCTTCAAAGTTTCCTTCACTGAGTTTGTATGAGGTTATGATAAAAATGGGTGTCCCAGTGGAGTCTTCAGATCAATTCAGAAATGTGGAGTCGCTAGGTGGAAATTTTTAGCTTGGAAGGTAAAATGTTTTATGGTCCACCACCAGTAATTTATTTGAATACCAATCTGAAATGTTTTGGGTTTTCTGAGGTTTATTATAGTCCTATATTTGTCAAAGTGTCCTAAACCTGTTTCAACACTTAGCTACGGTGATGAGACAAACAAGGTCTACTCTATGGCTCACTAACTGATTTCTTCAAGGTTTGATGAGGGTCTGTTAGAATCCTAAGGGTTACTTAGTTTTTCACTGACTCAGACATGTCCTATCATGATCACCAATATGCTTGGTACTGCTTGAAGAAAGCTAATTTTAGTTAAGTGAATACTGAGTGTTTTGTTTAAGGGCTTTTACTCAAAAAATCCCCAGTATGGTCGCCAATATGTTAGGTCTCTATAGTTTGCAAGATTGGAAAATACAAACACTGCGGAGCCTACATCAAACCACTTTGGAATCTGAGGACCTAGCCATCCTAGATTCAGAGAGGGGTCTCTCTTATATGAGTGTTTACAAAGATGTTTCTTTATGCTTAAATATGATTTCTATGCTAGTTATGAAGAACAAGGTTGTTTATTTTGGTTGGGTAGGATAACATGAAGATGAAGGAAGTCTATATGAAGGGTGAAGGTGTGTGTAAGTGACAGAATGGTTCAGTTGATAAGATAAGCAAGGAGCAGCATTAATCCATTGGGCTATGGAGTCATTATAGGATTTAATTGCACAACAAGGTTCAAGAGTGGTCCATGGGGCAAGTCATATATTTCAAAGGATCTCTTTAAGTTGATTTTATGGAATGAAACAGTAAGAGTGTTGTGAAAGAAACAAACACACAAGAAAAACAAAGAACAGCCTAAGATCAGGTAAGTACTTTTAAACTAGTCTTCTTTTGATATACTTTTAAGAGAAAACATTAAAAAACAAATAAAAGCTTAAGATCAAGTAAATAATTTCAACTTAGCCTTCTTTCAGCATATTCTCAAAGGAAAACATTCATGATAAACATAAAAAGTAGTCTAAGATCAGGTAAGCACTTTTAATCTAGCCCACTTTTGACATACTCTTAAGGGAAATTTTCAAAGCAACTGTTGGAGAAGAAACTAGAGGACAGGGAAAACCATAAAATTCTCTAGCTCAATCTTTAATTAGCAGACTTTTCAAGAACATTCGAAGAAAATATCTCAAGTTGTACTCTGGAAACATGGGCTTACCAACACTTCACTGGTTATACTCTATTGAATTACCTTCAAAACACAATTAGAAGAAAACATAAAGGATACAGATTTATCAGTGAGATTTAGGGTACTTCAGAAGTAAATCCTAATCTATATTTGTTGTTTTTTATCAGAGAAAATTGGACAGAATGAAAACATAAGTAAAATGAAAATTACGGTTAGAAATGCATCACCATTGACATAGACCATGATCCCATAAATCAGCTATTTGTATTTGATGTTCAAAACAGTTACAATATTCAAGTCGAGTGGGTATTTACAGCTTCAAACTTCTCATCTCAGCTTATGTGTCTTCAATTACAAAACAAAGCTACAACATTCTTCAACAACTATTTACATTCAACAAGTATCCAAAGACCCACTTGTATACTTTCTTCTAGAGAAGTATTTATAGGAGAATGAGGAGGTGGAGTGAAAGAAAGGCCTATCTATTCAATTAATGCAGAGTATGAGCTTCTCGGCCTTTGAAGGGCCAAATGGAGAAGTATTCAAATGTTTTAACTCTATAAATTTATTATTACATTAAATTTCATCAACTTAAGTCACTTTTGTTGACTTTAGGGGCTTTTTGGTAGGCTGGCAATTAATTCTGAGCTGTCTTCAGAAATATCTCTGACTATGTAATTGATATGCATGCCTTTTTAGGTGGAAGGCCTGTAGGTGGCATTTTGAATATTAATAGCCTCAATGATGTGGAATTTGGAGGCTTCTTTTACTAATCTATCTGTTTTTATGGCTTTAAAACACTGTTATAACCTTGATTCTGCTTTATGCCTTTATAATCATCCTCGGAGCCTTTAAACCTTTTGTGTTGACTGTATTCACCTTTAAACTATGTTTTAACATTAAAATAGTAGGATTAAGCTTTTAATCCTTAAAACTTATGCATAAAACCTTATCCTGTTTTTTTTGTCCTTGAGTTGTAAGATTAATCCTTCAACCATGCGTATTAACCCTCAAACTGTCGGGTTAAACCTTTTACCTTCATATTTTCTTTAATCCATTGATCTTTAAACTTCATCTTCATTGTTTTTCTTCTTTGCTGTGTATAAGTGGATTTTAGCACATTGGAGGGTTCGATGGATAACCGGTACTCATAAAGCAATGAATAAACCATGGAATAAACCATGGAAGCCTCTATTCTGCATCGTTTGAGCTTCAGGAATCATGATCTTAGGCCCTGTCCCTTTATGGACTGTAGGGGGCTTTCGGCCTCAAAAACTGCTATAAAAAACCTGCAAAAATCCAATAAAACATGTTATTAAAACCTACGGGGTTGGCAAGATTTCTTTGGAGGTTCGCGAAGGCGATGGAGCATATTCAAAGGAGCATAAGAGGCTTCATGGTGAAAACCCGTGAAAATCTGGTTTAAAAACCATATCTGGCACGAAAAAATAATGTGGCAGTTTTCGAAATACCACTGGTGGTTTTCACGTGACCCTCGGGAAGTAAGTGGTTTTGCCTGGAGGGAACGCGATCCAATTATATCGTGCCATGCATCCTCCATAATACCACCAGTCTCGCATGACTTTGGAACGCTAAAACTCTGCTAAAAAAGTTGCGCGATATTGATCATAGACTATTAGATCTGGGGGGGGAGATCCAATGGCTACGAGGGAGCACGATGGAGAGAAGTGCTTGGTGGATTGGTTAAGTGGAGGCCAGGTGGAAAGCTCTGATTGGATGGGCACTTGAGTAGTGTGAGGTGGGTCTGGAGTGGTTGGGTGTCGGGTTTAACCGAGAGCCGTTGGATTAAAACAAATCAACGACGAAGATTTTTTTATGAGGGTGAAAGGATATGTAACAGTCAGGAGGATGAAGGGAAAGAGGGGTAGTGTTATAGCTGTTAGATCAAGGCTTGAGGCCTATGATATATAGCTAAAATTGATTTGTGGAGTAATAAGGCGGGGATAAGGGACCATAAGGGAAGGCAGGAAGGGACGGCGAGGATGGATTATCGCCGTCGGATCTCTCGGATCGACGGTGGAGATTTGTCGACAGGGGTAAATAAAGACAAGGGATAAGCGGGGCTAGGGATTAGGTCGAAGGCTTGGTCCTGTGGGAGAACAAAGAACCGGGGCTAAGGGAAAAGGGCCGAGAGTAAAAAATTTTAAGCACCTGGTTGCGGGGCTTTGGTATCATGATGGAAAAATGAGCTAGGGGCTAAGCCAGAAGGGGCTTAAAAACCCAAAGGGGAAGAAGAGGTTCTCCAAAGTTTTTTATGCATTTTTTATGGGTTTTTTGGGGTTTTTTCAAGTTTTGATAAGGAAAAGTGGGAAATTTAAACCATAAAAAGGATTTTATAGGTTTAAAAAGGGGTTTTTTTAAGGTTTTTAGGAAAATGAAGAGGAAAGGGGGCATTTTATGAAAAATGGAGGGAATGAAATGATGAAAATGGAGATTTTTAGGAAAAAATTTTCTTTCTTCAAGGAATAGTAGGATTTTGAAGGGTTTTGAAGTGAAAATATCAGGGAAAAAGACTTTTTGGAGAAGGGACAGAAAGGGGATGCAAGAAGTCACAAATTTTGCAAGAAATTTGTTTCTTGAAGACCATAAGACTTTTTTTAGCCATCATTTGCTGAAACAAAATTTACTGATGGCTAACAGGGCCTAGGGCATTGCACAAATGCCTAATTTTCTGCTAATTAATTGTCTCAAAAAACACAGAGATTTCCAGAGTTTGACAAAATGTTATAACTTTCCTCAAAATTGTTGGAATGGCCGATGATGGTGTGTTTAAGCTTATATGGAAGCCTTAGCAAGGATGTCCAACTTTTTATTATCCTCCTTGGTCAACTCTTAAATTTTGGCATTGGCTGTTTTGAGCTTGGCTAATGCAAATTTCTCTTTTTGGGCATGGAGTTTGACCTTCTTCCTTAATAAGTCATTATGTTTATTGGCCTTTTCTAGTAGCTTCTCCAAGTGTTGATTGGCTCTATCAAGCCATGGTTCCTTGTTATCATTGATCTCGATAGGAATCTGCTCATTTAAGGTTAGCTGATCAACCAACTCAGCTTCCCTTTGTCTCTCTAGAGCTAGAGATCTTTTCAGCCCTCTAGTTCTAGGCCTCTATCTTGGTACTTGTTCTTCTTCCTCACCAAGAAAACCATATTTCTCCATTGTTCCATCTAGCATGGCTTTGGCCTTATGAGCCTCCCTTTGAGAAGTGAAGTACTCAATCTCACCAATGACATGTTTGGTCTTCAATTGCTCATTTTCTTGCTCAAGGAAATGCATGACATATCTAGCCCTGCCAAGATTATTTTGAAGCTCACTAATATTGGCATCCTTACCTTTGATTGCATCATTTGTGTTTTTATCATTGTCATCGTCAGCTAGGTCAACCAGCTAAAATTATTGCTCTGTTTCACTATCTTCCTCCTCATCATGAATGATTGGCTCAATTACCTTCTCTTTACCTTTATCCACCTACTGTGTTGATGTAGAAGGCATGGCCCCTTGCACTCCAAGTGAAGCAAACACATCACTATAACCTCTTTGGTAGGTTTTTGGAAATGGCTCAACCTCAACCATACCAACCCACTTAGGGTTAGTGTCATGTATCCTACCAGGTGACCCAAAAACATAATGAGATGGAGATGAAGGATCATGATGAAATGGAGATGAAGGAGGTGAAGGGGGATGATCTGATGATGATGAGTGATTCATGGGCTGAGATGATGAAGGAACACTTTATGCATTCTAAATGGATGGGTAAATGAAAATATCATTGGCTATGAAGGTACTTCATGCAATTTTCAGTTGATTGAGTAGGTGGAGGACTATGATTTTCATGAGGGAATGATGGAATAGGCTTTTAATTTTCTGTTCATATTCCTTCTTCTGGGCAATGTATGCCATCTTCTCTATACTTCGGAAAAGATAATAGGGCATGTTAAGCATCCTTACCCTAGTGAAATGCATCAAGAGCCGGATGTGATAGGAATAGAGCCTTGAAAATTTTACTTCACATGAAAAGTATTTCATTATAATCTTCATCATAGGTGCATATATGTCCAACAGGTGTTAAAATGGGAAGAACCTCTTTTTTTTATTTTGGTGTCTTGGTTTTAGGAAGAAGTCAAAATCCTGTTTTTTCAACCTACCTTTCTTGAACCATTTATCCCCAAAATTTGGGATCCCTGTAGCATCTGAAATGATAGCAGTAGATAAGGTAAAAGTGACCCTAGCTAATTTAACTTGGTTTTCATGGAGTCCTGATATAAATAGTCTAGTTAGCATTGGGTGGTGTTTAACCCTCTGAATTTTCTCACAAAAATCATAACAGCCAACATGTTTGAAGCATGTGATAGTCAATGGAGAGGCTAAAAGTTCCTTAATGTTGGCAGGCTCAAGTCTGAGCACCCTTCCTCCTTTATGTGACCTCCTTATCTCTGTTTCCTCTCCTTCGGTGAATGATGTGTTTTCCTCTTCTATTGCCATAGTGTTTTTTGTTAAAACCCTAGGGATTATGGAAGGGAAATGGGAAAGGAAAATTGAAGGAGATGTTTGATAGGGATATGTGATATGGGGAGGGGATAGGGAGTAATGTTTAGGGATATGAGGAATGGGGAAGGGAGAAGGAATGAAAGAGTGATAGGAATTGGGATTTAGGAGCCTAGGTCAAAATAGCACCTAGGGCTTAAGGTTTTAGGAATTAGTTGCTTAGGGATAGGGATTATGATAAGAGTTATTAGGGAATGAATTTTAACACTGTAGGGATGGTATTGATGGTAAGGGAAGTGGAATTTTGGGAATTATGAGTGCAAGGGAGAAAAAATAGGGTTTTACATTCAAGAAGACACAAAATTACAACTTCAACATGCAAAACTTCAACACTTATACTAAAGGAGATGATTTATCATGGCATATGTATCTTACTGGTTTGATGGAGGTAAATGACTGAGTGGAGGAGCTTTGAAGGAAATTCTGATCACTTGGATACTTTGTTGAGCTTGTTGGTCATTTGCACCCTTGGCAAGTTATTTGTGCCCTCAAAAATGTATTTTCACCTTAAGCAACATATTTGCGCCCTGCTCAACACATTTGTGCCCTCCTCATAATATGTGTGCCATATCAGTACATTTGCACCATCGAAAACACATTTTCGCCCTCCTGAACTGATTTGTGCCCTCAACAACTAATTTTTCCCCTCACTTGAGGATTTGTGCCCTCGATTTTGTTCCTTTGCCAATTTCACTCAAAATTTCGAAATTTTGATCTCTTGGAGTGTTGAATTGATATTTAGAGGAGGCAAATGAATTTGAATTTATTTTTATTAGTCATAAATAGCAAAGAGAATTTTCATTTGAATTTAGAAACCCACTTTTCTAATGTCTTTTTTCACTTTTCTGAAACATTTGTTGATTACCCTTTCATCTAATTTTTCTCTCTTGCAGGATGGAATTGCTAGAATTTGACACTTTTCTCTTTTAGTTTCGCATGTGATTTTTGAGTTGGTAACTGGGGCCTGAAATTATTACATATAGGATACATAAAATTACATTAAAAATTAAAAATAAATCACATATATTTTTTCATATCAAAATTACATTTTCTATGAAAATCACTAAAATAAAATTACAATTTTATAAATATCATACTTACATGTTGAGAATTCTCTGTAGATGAAAATGAAATGTTTATTGAGTCACTCTCACACCTTTTCCTGGGCTTATTGAGATGAAATAGTGCATTTTTGGACCTTCAAAAATGAAACCTAATGACCTAATGGGACCTTGAATGACCTGCCTTCCATGATTGACTTTGACTGAGATAAGACATAGTGAAATGAGATTTTCAAAAGTATTTTTATGCTCAGATAGACATGAAGGTGGGCCAGAAAATGTGATTTTTTTGAGGGAGAGTGAGGTTTTATCACTAGGGCTACCACTAGTGAAACAATTTTTAGCATGACCTAATGGAATGTTATAAAAATTTCAGAGTGAGACGCCTAAAATGAGAATGAAAAGAGTAATTTTGATCACTAATGGAAGAATGCATATTCTAACACTAACATTGGCCTTATTGGGGATGGCATCTCTGAAAGAGGTGTCAAGAACCACAGATCTCTGAATTTTTCAGATCAATGCTTCTTCCGTTCAGCCAATACAGTTAAAAAAATAACTTAAATTGAAATGCAGGACTAAATACTGACAACTCAATGACACAAACTGACACAAATTGACTAAAATTTGACTAAAATTTACTGAAACAATGACTCAAAACTGAAATTACTCTTGTGAAAACTTAACTTGAAATGGTAGAAACTCAATGAAGCTCCATGGCCTTCACTTTTGGGTCCAAAATCCAATGCTTTTCGACTTTGTACTTGTAGGAATATCAAATTGATATATACAATGAGGATGAAAAATTTTCATAATTTCAAATCAAAAGTGATAGTGCTTCAGGAGCCTACCATTAACTGGCCCTCCTAAGAAACTTTTCCCATCCATTTCTTCCAAGAGATATGCATTTTGACCATGAGAAGCTGCAATATTAAAAGGACCTTTCCATAGATTATCGAACTTCCCATGCTTACCCTTGTCTTCATTCCTAGCATCCCAATGAAGTACTACATCATCAATCTTGAAATCATCATGCTTCTTTTTTCTGTCATAGATTTTCTTGATCTTATCATGGAGCTTGGAAGTGTTCTAAAACACTTCTTCTCTTGTCTACTGCAAGTGAATAATTTGGTTTATTCTGCACTGTATGTTATTTTATTCACTTCCAGCTTCTTGTAGAAGCTTCATGATTGGGACAACCAATGAAGAAGGGAAAACTATATCCACACTGTAAACTACCTGAAATGGAGAGATGCCAATGGATCTCCTACTACTTACTCGATCTTCCCATGGTGCATTAATTAGCTTCTTATGCCAATTGTTTTTGTTCATCTCCAACATATTTTTGATTATCCTAATCAAAGAATTATTGGAGGACTCCACCAATCCGTTTTCATGTGGATAATATATTGTAGAATGACCCAATTTAATGTTATACTTTTCACAAAATTATGTCATTTTATTTGAGTTGAAAGATGTAGCATTATTCGTGATAATTTTTCTAGGACAACCAAACCAGGACAAGATGTTAGCTTCTAGAAACTAAATTATAATTGAGTTTGTAGCTTGCCTGGTTTTGATCGCTTCTATCCACTTTGTGAAATAGTCTGTGGTGGTAAGTATCCATCTATGTTGAGCAGATGAGGGTGGATGTATCTCACCAATCAAATCTAAGCCCCATTGCTAGAAGGGAGCTTCAAGTGAAATGGGTTGTAATGGTAAAGGAAGAAAATTATGTTTACCTTGGAAAAGTTGGAATTCATAACAGCTCATGACCATCTTGTACAAATATGCAAACAATGTAGGCCATTACTAACCCTCTCTCAGTACTTTGTTGGCTGTGGTCTTCTAGTACAAATGTCCTTTGCAATCTCCCTTGTAGAAATCCTTAATCACTTCTTTGGACTCATCTTCAACCAAAAAATTGAGTAACACTTCTCCAGGATCCTTCTAGTAGAGTGCACTATCTAGTATGAAATATTTTGAATCCTTAAGCTTCAAGGACCTGACCTGATCTTACTCTTTGACATGCCCAGAGGAGGGTTCAAATTTTTTAAAACATAAATGATATCAGCATATCGTGGAGATGATGAAAAGAGATCCGATATCTGAACAAGACTTACACCTTCTTCATCATTAGATAGTGTTGATATGAGATTGATGTCAAGTGCATGTAGATTAGACTCAACAATGAGCTTGGCTAAGCCTTTCCCTTTGATCAGCTTGGTTGGATTGATATAAAGGTCATACTCTAAGAGTGTTTCTATCCACCTACCTCTCTTCATTCTGGATCTTTTTTCATGAGTACTTCTTTAACCGTTGCATTTGGAACATATGGCAAAATATGTGAGTGAAAAATATAAACACGAAAGTATTTGAGTGATTTAACCAAGGCCAAGGCCTGTTTCTCAATTATGTTTTGTCGAAGAACTGCATCCCTTATTGTGAAACTAAAGAATTCTATTGGTAGCTCTATCCCATATTTTTTATGCATAAGCACTGCTACCAAAGTATGCTCAGAAGAAAAATAAAATATAATGAAATCTAGTGAATAATTGGGACTTGTCATTACTAGAGCAGTGGTCAAAGAAAATTTCACTGAGCTGAATGACTTACGAACATTTTCAGACCATATTACATCATTTTCTTTCTTCTTCATGTTAGTTAAATCTCTAAGAAGTTCTACTAAGTTGGGAATGAACCTACATAGGAAATTTGTCCTACTGTTGAACGCTTGAATTTCCTTCTTGTTTCTAGGGAAATAATTTTTTTGTATTGCTTCAACTCTAGCAGGATCTATTCGAATCCCATCTTTTGAGATGATGTGACCCAACAACTTTCCTTCTTCCATAGAAAATAGGCACTTTTTAGGATTTAGTGAAATCCAAAATTTTCTACATCGCTGGAACACAACTCTCAAATGATGTAAATTCCCATCATCTGAATTTGAATAAAAAGTTAGATCATCTAAATAAACAATAAGGAAGACATATTTCTCATTACCAAAAGCTATTTCCATGGTACGCTGGAAAGTGGCCCTGGAATTCTTCAAACCGAAAGCCATCCTGGAATATTTAAAGCTACTCCATGGTGTAGTGAATGTTGTGTTATCCTGATCATCTTCATGCACAAGGATCTTATTGTAGCCTGAGTAAACATCCAAAAATGACATCTTGGTAGCTCCTAAAACTCACTAAAGTATGTGGTCCATTTTGGGTAGTGGGTAATTTCCTTTCAACGACACTTTGTTTAGATTTATGAAATCTATAAATAGTCGAATTTCACTGGTCTTCTTCCGCACTAGAACAAAATTGGTGATCCAATCTAAAAATCTAATTGGAACACTAATGTCTACCTTATAGATCTTGTTTACCTCATTCTCAATGGGTGACAACTTTGGGTTTATTCTCCTGAGCTTCTGTCTAAAAGGATTTTGGTTTGGCTTGATCAGTATGGTGTGTTGAATGATATATTTATTGTACACCTTTAGATCTTAGTAATCCCAAGGAAACATGGTAGAAAACTCAGTAAAAAAATCAACACATTTAGGCTTTACCTCTGGAGGAAAAGACTTTGAAATCTTGATGAAATTTGGTTGTTCTGTTGTTCCAAAATTAACATATTGTACACCTTTTTCTGTGGGGACCAAAGTAGGTTTTCTTACCACGTCATCATGATCAAATAACTCTTCCAAAGGTATAAGACCCTTTTGAATGTTATCTTCCTTGAGCTGAAGTATGTCAATATGATCTGCCTCAATAACTTGGTCATCCTTTTCGTACACTTTTTCCATATAAAAGTTCTCAAACTCACCTTCACTTTGAAGGAAATTGTTCATTTGTTTATCGTCCCATAAAACTGTCCAAAATTTCAAGTTATCCAGAATGACGGACCTGTTTTTTATATGAATCTAAAATTTTTTATTTGAAAACATTGTAGAAATGAAATTACTTGCACCAGTGGCTAATGAATCAACCATCAAGTTTTGCATTCTCAGCACTACTTTAAGTGTATATTCTGAAAAAATTCTCAAAATTTCATGTGCCGCACTCCTATATTGCCTCATCCTTGGGTGATTAGCTTGATACTCACCTTTGATTTGTTTAATTACTAGCTCTGAATCACTGTAGAATACAATTCTTCTAGCTCCCAATTTGTAGTATTCCCGAATGGGGAATGCAACATACAATGCACTAAAAACAAAATTTTCAGAAATATATGCAATAAAAGTTAAATAAAACCCATGGATCCATTCATTTATACATTATAGCAGCCAAATACAAAAGGATATATGAAAAAAATCATGGTAGCTTAGTTAAATAAGCCTCCCAAGCCATAATAGCCCAAAAATCATGCAAAAGAGGGGTTGAAACCATGAATTAAAGATGGAATACCTTGACAACCTTATTTTATTACTCCTGCAACAATAGTAGATTGTAAATCAGATCTAGAGCTACTATGTGCAAAAAAATTTAGATCTATATCAAATCCATGCACTAAACAAGCTCCTCTAATGGACCCCCTTGGGGTTTTCAGCAAAACACCAAGTAAAAAGTGTAGATCTGAGATCCAAGACTGTAGATCTACTAAAAAATTACAGATCTAGAAAGTGTGGCTGATCTGATATGATCAATAAGGTAGCCTCCTCCAATAGATCTCCAAAGTGAAGGGTAGATCCCCATCACTTAGGAAATTAGCTCTCCAAATAGTGTGTTGAACCACCTTGAAACTGCACCTTTAGAAATTACGCAGGTCTGGATCTATTCTGGGCTGCAGGGATCAAAATGTAGTTGGCTTGATGCCAAGAGCTGGAAATGAGGCTCAATTCCTTCAAATTGTCCTCCCAATGGAGTAGAAACCTCCTCCACTGAAAATGACCACTAAAATGACCTATATCTAGAGTTATAGTTTCCACTTGCTACAACTTACTGAAACAGCCAAATCCTCAACAGGATTTATGCTATAAAAGAAAGGTGAAGCTTGGCCTTTAGCCAGATAGTGGAAAATGTGGTGCAAGACTCCTCCAGGAGCTCCTCAATGGAAGAGGTTGGATTCCTGATCGGGAACACCCAACGCTAAACAACATTCAATCTCAGCTAAAAAACAAGAGAAAGTTATATGTCTAAACAGACCATATATTCAGAAAATCATAATCATCAACAACCTTCTAATGCTGCCATCCTCTTCCTTTTATAATTCAAGAGATTGCAAACCCTAAACCATTTCCAATGAGATCACTTCTTTCACACAAGGCATCTCCATCTAAAACTGTGTTGTGCCTCATTGATGGCCACTCCTCCATGACAACACTATAGATTTGGTCAAGGTTGACCCAGTAAAAATGTTCCAGCCCCTTTCACACCTAAGGGTGCTTGATTTAGTAGCCAAGATTTAGCCTTTTCACATTTGGCATTGATTTATTCATTATTAAGGAGTATTATGGACCTCCTTTTCTCTTTTATTATTTAAACAAAGTAATAAAACAAAAATGGATATTCCAATTAGCTCATGACTAATTGGGAATATTACAGTCCTCCCCTCCCAAATGTTGCTTGTCCTCAAGCAACTGATAAGGTGAGTGCTGCAACTCTTCTCCTCCTCCATTGGTGACACCAACATGTGATAAGCTTCCCCCATAAGCTAAGTGTTCACCAATCCATCCCTCCATGAATTTCTCCTCCAAAGTTCTCATGAAACGTAAATAATCCATCCCATAAGGAGACAATAGCTCAAATGAAAAAAACATGGTTTGCCCAATGTTCTCCTTGAAACATGTAGCATAAGATACATGGATAATCTCCATCCCATATGGCACATACATACCTCCCATCCTCCCTCCATACATCCCCATAAAAATTACAAGTACATCATCCATGTATGGGATCAAAACTACATACATACAAACAAACATTTGTGCATATGGAGGTGGGTCATAGCCCCACACGTGGAACCAGTGCAGTGAATATCCTGACTGCATCAGATCAAGATGTGGTAAATGGTTTCTCCACCAATTACTTGTTTTCCAATTCATCTCACCATGGTTGAAAGTGTGAGATATATTTGGTGCCTTAGGAATGCACCCATCATGAAACAAAATCTCCCTTTGTTCTCCAAGGGAGAGGCCATGTTCAGAAATTTTTGTGGCCCAAATTTGGCCATGACGATTATAAGGTAAAATACTCCTCCTTGGAGTTATGGCCTGAATATACATGGTGAAAGAATGAAAACAATAATAAAATGAAACATTATTCACATGAGCATATTTTTCACCAAAATTTATCCTCAAACAAATGGAGTGGTGCATAGATCTATCTTATTCCTCACAAGAAGAAAAAGATGGCTGAATTAACTCTTTTATAGAGTCATGTTGCTATCCCAACTCCACATGGTTCATGCATCTTTGAAAATTTTGATGTATTTCTCCTTCAAAGCCTTTCCAAGTAAAGCTTCTCATGATGATGTTGTAAATCCTCATGGAATATGTGTAGCTGAAACAGAACTCTTTATAGGCCCTTTGTAGCAACTTCTCCTTGAGTTTGGAGGCTCTAGACAAGAAGATCCTACCATGATAATAGATGACTCCCTCTTGGACTAAATATCCCTCTTCATGTAGCTGGTCATCAAGTATCATGCATGTGTGAAGATCCTTGGAGTAATCCACCAACAGTTGGGATTTCCAATATGGATCAATCTCCCATAGTGACAGCACTGATGATCTATCAACAGAAATATTTTTCATATGGCTGCTCTCCTCCTTGACATCTCCCATGCAAAAGGTATATGTTGGAAAGTCATTCCTTCCATGTATCTCCTCCCACGGCACAGAATCTGAAATGAGATTGGGGAATGATGATTTTGGGAGAAGATCTCCTTCCTCCTTGAGCCTACCCAAGACTCCCAGTGCTCTATCATTGTCTTCCAATGCTCCCATCCCTCCCGGATCTATGCTTGGAGCATCATGTTGTGAGACATATCCCACAAAACCTGAATCAGGTGGCCTCCCAGGTGGTTTTCCACTAGTTAATAGTGTCCCATGCAACAATCTCATGAGCATGATAAATGGCACTGTAAGGTCCTTGCTTCAACTGCGCAAATCCATCTATGATTTCTATGTGGAAGTTGTATGTGAGGGATATGTATGCATGCATTTGATCATTTGAGTCTCACCACTCTTCCTATCCACCCATTCCATTTGCAAAGCCTCCCAATCAGTGGTGACTTTTCCCAATGTAATCAACCATTGAACACCCAAAATCACATTGGTGTTAGGTATGTCAAACATAAAGAAGTGATCAATCAATGTATATGTCCCCATGGTGATTGATGAGGATGGTACATAATAAATGCATTGCATTGTTCTATCTCCTGGGACCAAAACAAAGAATCCCTCAAAATCATCAATGGGTATCGCCCTCCTTTGTACTAGTTGGGCATCAATGAAATTGTGAGTAGCCCCACTATCAATCAAAATAAAAACCATCTGATTAAAGTTGGAACCTTGAACTCTTAAGGTCAAGTACTTAATTACTCCTCTCAAATATTCAAGATCCTCTCCAATAGGAGCAAATGCTCCATTCCCATCTCTTGATGGTGTGGGTTCTCCTCCTGCAGTGTCAGCGTTGTGACCTCTTCTGGGTTCCTCTTCTTCTTCCTCCTCATCATCTAAGAAGACCTCTATGTAATGTGATTTTCCAGCTGCACATCTATGTCCAGGTGCCCATGATTCTTGGCAAGTGAAGCAAAGATTATTTCTTCTTAGATCTCTCTGGACATCATCGTCAAGAGGTTTCTTGTATGAGCTCTCCTTTGAAGGAGCAACTTTTTCTTCCTTTCCCTTTGAAGGAAAAGAGGGCTTATGCTGAAAAGTTTCCTTTGCTTTTGGAAAGGCATCTTGAAGGTCTCTAGCCCTTTCAATATCATCATGTAGGGTAGTGGGCTTGGTAGATTTAACCAACCCATGAAGAGGTTCATCTAGACCATCGATGAACATGTACACCCTTCTTGTTGCAGATAAATCAGGAACCATAACAGAAAGTCTTGAAAATTCAGAGATGTAAGTTTCTATATTACCTGATTGTTTCAACTTTTCAAGTCTCATGAATGGTGCCTCTAGATCTATTCTATCAAATATTTCCACCAGCCTTCTAGTGAACTCTGAATAACCAGTCACATTGGCATGACCCAATGTAGACAAGCCATGGAACCACCAGTCATGTGCTTCACCTTCAAGGTGCAACGTTGCAATCTTGATAGCCTCCATCTCTGGAACCTTGTTTAGCTAAAAGTAGATGTCAAGTTTTTCTACCCAAGTTTTGGTAGAACACTTGGATGACCCATCAAAGTTGGGTAAAATGAATCTGACCATAGTGTGATATCGATCATGATTCTGAATGAATCCACCACCTCTATGATGATGCCTCAGTCTTCTATTGTCCTTTATGTGAAAAAAATCCTGAAAACTAAAGTGATATTTGAATCTTTTCTTTTGAGACTTATATTCTTCAAAATAGTCTTCAAGGGATTCAAGCTCTTGAAACCCTTCATTTCCCACAGCAAAAAATGTAGGCATGGTAGAGTGTTGGGAAAATTGTGGCTGATGCACTGGTTGATCATTCTAGTGGTGATACATACCATAGCCTTCTCCAAGATGAAATAATTTAGGGGATTCCTTGATTCTTTCCATTCTCATCTCTTTGATCTCTCTGGCAAGTTCTTGCATGGCTTTAAGAAAATCCTTATCTTCATCTTCACCTCCAGATAAAGGGGCTTTACCCTTGTCTTCATTATCATTTTTGTAATCAAAATTTTTGTGTCTTCTCTTTAGGTACCTCTTCTCTCTGTGAGTAAGAGGATCTTCTTCTTTAGAAGACATATTAGCTTCTTAGAAATCACAGGCTGTGCCAAGATGATGCTTTGATACCACTGTAGTATTCCCAAATGGAGAATGCAGCATACAATGCACTAAAAATGTATTTTTTAGAAATATATGCAATAATAGTTAAATGTAACCCATGGATCCATTCATTTATATATTATAGCAGCCAAATACAAAAGGATATCTGAAACAAATCATGGTAGCTTAGTTAAACAAGCCTCCCAAGCCATAATAGCCCAAAAATCATGCAAAAAGAGAGGCTGCAACCATGAATTAAAGCTGGAATACCCTAACAACATTATTTTATTACTCCTACAACAAAAATAGATTGTACATCAGATATAGAGCTGCTATTTGCATAAAAATTTAGATTTATATCAGATCCATGCACTAAATAAGCTCCTCTAATGGACCCCCTTGGGGTTTTCAGCAAAACACCAAGTACAAAGTGTAGATCTAAGATCTAAGACTGCAGATCTACTGAAAAATTACAGATCTAGAAAGTGTGTCTGATCTGATATGATCAATAAGGTAGCCTCTTCCAATAGATCTCCAAAGTGAAGGGAAGATCCCCAACACTTAGAAAATTATCTCTTCAAATGGTGTGTTGAACCACCCTGCAACTGCACCTTCAGAAATTACACAGATCTAGATCTATTCTATGTTGTAGGGATCAAAATGTAGTTGACCTGATGCCAAGATCTAGAAATGAGGTTTAATGCCTTCAATATTTTCCTCCCAATGGAGTAGAAACCTCCTCCACTGAAAATGAGCACTGAAATGGCCTATATCTAGAGATATAGTTTCCACTTGCTACAGCTTACTGAAATAGCCAAACCCTCAATAGGATTTATGCTGTAAAAGAAAGGTGAAGCTTGGCCTTTAGCCAAATAGTGGACAATGTGGTGCAATACTCCTCCAAGAGATCCTCAATGGAAGAGGTGGGATTCCCAATCAGGAACACCCAATGATAAATAACATTCAATCTCAGCTAAACAGCAAGAGAAATTTATATGTATAAACAGACCATATATTCATAAAATCATAATAATCAACAACCTTATAATGCTGTCATCCTCTTCCTTTTATAAGTCAAGAGCTTGAAAACCCTAAACCACTTACAATGAGAGCACTTCTTTCACATAAGGCATCTCCATCTAAAACTGCGGTGTGCCTCATCGATGGCCACTCCTCCATGAAAATGCTGTAGATTTGGTCAAGGTTGACCCAGTAAAAATGTTCCAACCCCTTTCACACCTAAGGGTGCTTGATTTAGCAGCCAAGATTTAGCCTTTTCACATTTGGCATTGATTTATTCATTATTAAGGAGTATTATGGACCTCCAATGCTATTTTATTATTTAAACAAAGTAATAAAACAAAAATGGATATTCCAATTATCTCATGACTAATTGGGAATATTACACAATTTTTTCAAAATTTTCAGACCGGTAATGAGCGCTTCATATTCAGCCTCATTATTCGTACAATCAAATGCTAGTTTGTAGGAACACAACCTCACATTATTTGGGACCTTATTTTTCTCTTGAAATGGGTTGCAGATCTATAAACCAATTCCAACCTTGTCTTTGCCAACGAAATCATCAAATTCCATGCTCCAAAGACCATCTTCTTCTTTATGGTGCTAAAACTCTTGACTCTGATTTGACACAATTTTTTGATCTAATTCTTTATGTTGTTCTAAACTTTCATCTGCCTTCTCTGATGGCTTTTCGGATATAGTTGGAAAATTTTATTTCTCTTTTTCTAACACTGTTGTAATGCAATATGAAACTTTAGGAACATCCTCTATTTCTACTAATTGAAAATATACATCGTTTAATCCAAAATCGTTGTACAATATGAAGGATTCTAAGTCTATATGCACAATGTTGATAGGATGATTATTAGGCCTTTCCTTGTTTGTGATCATGTATTTCATTTTAGTCTCACACTATATTTTTATCATTTGACCAATTATAGGTATGGTGGCATAAAAAAAATTCCAACTACATTGTACCTCTCAATTTAGCCCCTGGGGATCTTGACAACATCATACCGAAATGTGGTGGAATATGAACAACTACCACATCCATAAGGACATTTTTCATTAGGATCTGCTCTAGGGAGGCAACTAGATCTTTGATTAAACCCAAACAATGGACATGACTAGAATCGAAAGAATATAAATCATGATATGGGAGGGTTATGTCAAGGCAAAGCTTCTCCATGATAGCTTTGTGCATGAGGTTGTGGAAGGCCCCAGAGTCTAACCTAGTGTTATGAAGAATGAATTGATGAAATTTAAGACTCAAGTAAAATGGTGGGACCTCACTACCTTCAGATTGACCATCCATGGCGGGACAAAATATTAACTCAAGTTGATCATCCTCCACATTAACCATGTCGGATAAAGGGTCAAATTTCAAAGTTTTGACTACATGGGATTTGTATTTATCAATTTTGACCAATTCAATAAGAGGAATAGACACCTTTAACTTAGAAATTTCTGACTCTAAATTAAAAGGTATAGTTTTATCTACCTATTTTATGATAACATCCCTCTTCTCAACATGATCTCTCAATGCAACTTCTTTTCTTTGAATATCTCTTTCTTCGAGAGGTGCACTTGTAGAAGTTTGATTACTTCTGTTCTGATTTTGAGCTACAATCTCTTTACCCTTATTTTGAACTTGTTTTGGTGATTTTTCTTTCTGATGAACTATCTTCTTCGAAGGTGGATTTATTGGAACATCACGACCTCTCAAGGTATACTTCCTTTGCTGGGAGCTCAATGAATTAAGGTATCCTCTCTGATATTCATCAAATTCTACTGATAACTCATGATCATTTTCCATTATGAAATTTTTATCATTAGGTGAACTTATTTTTTTCACATATTCTTCATCCTCAGTGAGAAAGATGGGCTGACCATCTACTGTGAAAATAAGGTTCTCCTCTACTGTCAATTCTTCCTCTTCATCACTCTGAGCATAGTTCTGTTGAAGTGGTGTTGTAATTTGTTGTTTTTTTTGTGTTTCATGAGCTCTTCTCTCTCTTTGCTTTATCCAGAACTAAGGTTGCTGCTGCTAGCCTCGAAAGTTTGGATTTCTAATTTGTGGCTCCGTTTGTATATCTGAAATATACGTCTTATCAACCATTGTTTCCATGGTTCTAAGAAAAGCATAAAATTTACTATCTAATGAAGTGGAAGGTTCCTCTTTGATAGTCACTTTACGGTCAGTGTTAATTTTGGACTTTTTAATCAAGAGATTGGCCTCAACACTCACTAAATTTTTTATCATCTCTTCAAGGGTAGTAAGATTTATTTCTCTCAATGAGTAGGCCATATCTAGGTCAAAAGCATTGGGATAACGTAGAAGGGATAAACCAGGAGGTGGTTTCATTTCATTTTGTATGGAATTATAGATTCTTAGGTATCGAGAATTGTAATCAGGCACTGATTCATCAGGATTGCGCTTCAAGGAATCATATTCAACAAGGATTTGTAAAGGGTTTTTTTTCTCATCCCACCTGGCTAAGAAATCATCAGTTAGTTTATTAGGATTCCTAATAGAATTACTTTCTAGGGATCGGAACCAAACTTCAACTTCACTGAAAAAACTTTGTGTGATGATTCACATCGTGGCATCATCTACATCTAAATCCTCAAGATCTATGAAGGTTTTAATTTTTGCCATGTGCTGATGGGCAGTGATCTCAGATTTTTCATCGAAGAGGAGAAGTATTTAGCCATATCCTTGAGGCAAGTCAGCAAGATTACCAGAGAGAACTAGTGGTCCAAAACGAGCCATATTTCTTGATGAATCAAGTATTGGGTTGAAAATGGGATGGATTTACTGAATAGGTAAACGAGCTGAAGTTGTTGGTACTGAAGCGGTAGGTATGTATGATGAAGTTGAGGGTGTAGATGAATATACTATAATTGACTGATTTTGAGGTTTAAATGAGACAAGAACTTCCTTAGGATGATAAAATTGGATCCACTCCTTAATATCAAGGATAGAAATAGGCTTAATTTCTTTGAAAAATCATCTTTCAAAGGGCTTGATTCTAATTCAGAAAAATATTTTACCTCAGATAATATTAGAGGATCAAATACTATATCAGACAAAGAAGTTTCAGCTTTGGACTTAAATGAAGATAATTCAAACTTTATGTCATAGGGTATATCTTCTACAGAAAGTAACTTTTCAGGTAAAGATATCGATCTTACCAATAGAACTGGTCCTAATTGAATATGCAGAGTTTGATATCAGTGTCTTCGAAATAATTTCTCTAGATCATCAACCGGATCGACTGGATCAGGGTCTGGATTCGCTCTTGTATATCTTGTAGAAGCCATATATGCTGTGAGGCACTCCAATTATAAGATTAGCCTTATGAAACTCGATCCTATCATCCAAAGGATAAGTTTCCGATGAATATTTTTCATACACCCAGCGAAACGTTTGTCTCTTCGTTCCCCAGCAACGACGCCAAGATGTTATCACTCCGCCAGATTCCCAAGGCTGAAGAAGGAATCCCAACAGAGGTAACCATAGACCAAGCTTTTGACTTGGTAGCTAGCCCTACCAAGTTGAAGAGGGCTCTCTCCAAAAAGGGTCACAACCAAGAGGGCTGGATAAATTAGGGTTTTTAGGCTAGATATTAAGTGCAGGGGTTTTTTTTATTTGATTTGGTTGGGTTATCACTAAATGAAGAAATTAGGTCAAGTGAGCTAGGTCAAGGCAAATGAGATAGGGTTGCAAGGATAAATGGGGCAAGGTAGGCATAAGGCTTATCACTTAAAGATGATTGTGATGAGATGAATTTTAGACCGATGAGAAGATAGGAAGAGCATGGACTATGTATTCTTCCTATACAGAGGAAAGCGGAAAAACTATGATCAATTTCCCAATACAGAGCATGAGCAAGCATGTGTTCTGCCTATCAAACTTGAAAGAGATAATACCATAGAGATGTAATGAACATGAATGAATAAAACACATTATAACATATGAAATTGAAGGAAAAAAATGATAGACATCATACCACATGTATCCCAAAAAATAGTTTCAACTCTTCTTTATTAACTGACCAAACTAAGTACAATAGTTCCTTGATCAAGAAGCTAACATCCAAATTGATTCCAACCCTTCACTAGTGTGTATAAAGGAGCTAAATAGACATAAGAACAAGCTCCACTCATCCTTAGGGGTTGAATACATGAGGTGAGGCTGAGATCCACTAATTTTTGAACTGAAAACTGAAGTGTAGGATGGTCCAAGTGACTCACTCCTCATTACATTCAACTGATTCATTGTGACTCATTAATGATATTTACCTGATGAATATACCCTAGGTAAGTAATCTCACACATAATTAAATTTTAACATCATTAATTACATGAGTAGAAAGATGATTTGTTGAAGAAAAGTAAAAAATTGAGAGAATTTTGGAAAAATCAGCAAATTTGACATTTGCACCCCCCACTGTGCATTTGCGCCATCTTAGTGTCATTTGCGCCCTCTCTGTTCAAGGCCAGTTTTGGAGGCCTTCCTGGTGTCCAAATTAGGCCCAATATGGATTTTTGGAAATCCCTATCTGTCATTTTTCCAAATATTCCTCATGTTCTAAAAATGGATGTCAATTTCCCCATAAAAAAGGCAATCTTCCAGGACTAGTATTTGCAGAGTGCTTAGGTCAAAAAAAGGCCAGAAAGGTGATTTTTGATGGTTTTTTGGGCTTTTCACCCATAAAAACTATAAACCAAGGATGGAAACATGTTTTTATGGGATGCATGGGTCATTAGGAATCCAATGGTGCCTTAATTATCCTCAAAAAGTGTGCCAATTATTTGCGTAGCACCTAGGGTGCTGTGCAAATGCCCAATTTTCTACTAATTAATTGTCTCAAAAAATATAGAGATTTCCAGATTTTGACAAAAAGTTAGAAATTGCCTAAAAATTGTTGGAATGGATGATGATGGTGTGTTTAAGCTTGTAGGGAAGCCTCAACAAGGATATCCAAATTTTTCTTCTCCTCCTTGGTCAACTCTTCAATTTTGGCATTGGCTCTTTTGAGCTTGGCCAATGCAAATTTCTATTTTTGGGCATGGAGTTTGACCTTCTTCCTTAAAAATTCATTATATTTATTGGCCTTTTTCTAGTAACTTCTCCAAGTGTTTATTGGCTCTATCAAGCCATGGTTCCCTGTTCTCATTGATCTCTATAGCAAGATGCTCATTTAGGGTTAGCTGATCAGCCAGCTCAACTTCCCTTTGTTTCTCTAGAGCTAGAGCTCTTTTAAGCCCTCTATTTCTAGGCCTTTGTCTTGGTACTTGTTCTTCTTCCTCATCAAGAAACCATATTTATCCATTGTTTCATCTAGCATGTCTTTGGCCTTTTTAGCCTCCATTTAAGCAGTGAAGTATTCAACCTCATCAATGACCCGTTTTGTCTTCAACTGCTGATTTTATCGCTCAAGGAAATGTATAACATATATAGCCCTGTCAAGATTAGTTTGAATCTCACTAATCTTGGAATCCTTACCTTTGATTGAAAATTTTGTGATTTTATCATTTTCATCCTCATCTAGGTTAACCGGCTAAAATTATTTCTCTCTTTCATGATTGTCCTCCTCATCATGAATGATTGGTGTTATAGCATCATTTTTCACCCTCAAGTGATTCATGATTGTCTTTATGGCTTTGGGCACCCATTCCTACAGAATTGAACAAAATTCACTAAAAAACAGTGTTAAAATTCCCATACGCGGTTATGCCCAGACTTTTCCATGTGTATACGCGAGTCCATATGTACTTTTCTGCGTATGCCATTAAAATCATTAAAAAATATATTAAAATTCCCTATTTTCGGGCTGGGTTGATGGTTACTCCAGTAGTTCAACCACCCCAGCACGTGGCCAACTATTTCCAACTGATTGAAACTACTTTGAGGGAGTATAAAAGCCCCTCATGTGTATGGCCTAAGGGAGAGAGAAATTTTATAGACATTATACTCTGTTGGAATCCCAGTTCAAGTCTGATTCCCCGTGCCTCCTGCACTTTCCCAGATTTATACAGGAAACCCTTGTTTCCTGGAGATGTTCATCCATTTATATGCCATCTCAAGTGCACAAGTCTTGAAAGTATCTTAGCGAGGCAAGGGCGGGATGAATCCGGACGACGGTCTACTTGAAGATCGTGGAAGGATTCAGGTGATCTCTCCACTTTTACTACTGTACATGTTGTTCGTGATAATGAAGAACCATCTTGTTCCTGAACTCGTGTGTTAATATTTACTTATATGTGTGTAAAGATTATCATTTAAGCATTTATTATGGTTTATATAATGTTTCACATGGATTGCACTAACGTTTAGGAGAAGTATATGATGTACAACTAGGTTTCCGTGCACGTTCTTTCTTGTTTTCCAGGTTGAAGGAGGAAGAAGGGTTGCTGGGGGTTTGGACCCCGCGGGATCTACATCGAACGTAGGACTACGGGTGAGTTCTGCTATCGTTGTTAACTAGTTTTTTGCATTCAAGTATGGTTGTGTGTGAGTCCTTCTGAATAGCATGCCCTGCTCTGTGGAGGTTTAGACCCAACAAACCTCTAGGGTGATTTTCCCCGAAACAGAACTGGCGACTCTGCTGGGGACCACATTCTTGTGATTCCCCTGTTGGGTGGTTTCAGCTGTTTGATAGGTTTCCAACAGTTTTAACTTTTATTTCCAGTTCAGTTAACTCTTTCTCAGTCAGACTGAAGTCCTGGTTTCTTATCCAGGCTTGATATTTTTTATTTTTCATTATTTACCTTTGTATATGTGGGTTTGTCTGCACACAGACACGTATACACGCAGTTTTTGTTAAAGGGAGTCGTGTATACGTGGGTTTCCTTTAGCACAGTCGCGTATGCACACTTGTTTCAAAACTGTCAAGTCGCGTATATCTGTGTCAATTTTGAAATTTTTGATTTCTTGGCTTTTTAGTCTTGTATGACTATGGAGACCTGTTCCTGCAGTGTCTTTTTGTCCTCTGGATTGTGTTGAAAGTGGTCTTTGGTCTTTTCTCTCTCTTGTTTGGTTGAAAACTAGCTTATCAGGAAAATCTTCTTTCTTGTGCTGGCATTTCTGGTTCGAGTACCAAGATCTCTTCCTGGGGATTCTTGGCTATTCTGCTTCATCAGAACAGAGAGCTTCTGCTCATTTACTCTTTCCTACCTTTGTGTCTTGCTTTGCGCTTCGATTTTTGCCCATTGTTTGGTTGGTTTTCTTGAGTTCAGTTGACTAGGTCTTGTTGCAATTTTTGAAGAGTCTTTCTTGGTTCTTTGAAGTTTTTGTTTGCTGCAAGGTTGTACTACTCTTCTAGGCTGAGTGATTGAGTTTCTTGTCTTCTTTTGCTCATATAAATCTTGCTACTAGCTAGCTCTATAAGGTTTAGAGCATTTTTGAAGTTTTTTCTTGAAATTCAGAGTTGTTTGGCTTGGGATTTGATAGTTTTTCTTGGTCTTTTCGAGCTCTTCCTTTTTATAAAACTCAAAAGCTCAAAAAAAACATTTTGTTTTGTCATTTTCTTTTGTTTTGCATTTTTGTTTTTGTTTTGTTATATCTGTTGAAGCTTTGTTGAGGTTTCTTGCTTTTGGTTTTTGACTTGATTTTGGAAAGGAATTGTCATTGGTTTCTTCCTCTTATTTCAAGCGTTTTTGGTGTCTTTGTATTAAGAGTTTCTGATTTTGGGAACTAGCTTTCTGAACAACCAAAAAGAGATAAAACTGAAGGATCTTTGGGAAATTTCTCTCTTCTTTAGTAGATTTTGCATCTTAGAATTTGCATGCTCTTAGTGATTTGCATCAGGTGCACTTAAGCATTTAGTCATTTTCATAATTTTTGTGAGTGTGAAGTTTGTTATCTGAAAAGAAAAATAAATTTTTTTAATCTCGTAGAACCTGTGTAGAAGTTGCTTTTCATCGAAAGACAATAACTGCATTTGCATGTAGTTTGGTTTTTATTAATTTCTTTTCTGCGTCAAAACACCACAAGTTTCATTTCCGTATCCCTTTGACTTAACATAACAGCCGATTAAAATAAGCGCTATAATTTAAAAGCAACTAGCAAGTTTTTTTAAGTGTCATACACCAACTAGCTAGGTTGTAGGGCCTTGGATTAGGTGAGTGGAGAGTTAACTCTCCAAGGCCGCTCAAACAAAACATAGAAGTTGATTAATTGAGCGAAATCCAACTCCGTTAGGTGGACCGAGAAATCTCTCCTCCAGAGAGTCAAGCGCGAGGGGAAGTGAAGGCTGAAAAGAGAGATACCCCCTCTCTAATTTGATAAATCTGACCTCAAGACCATTCCGTCCGGCTTCTGACACGGATTGGTGCCCATAGTTGCCACTCCTAGGTTCCAAATAGGTGACTGCGAGGGGGAATACCCGTGGTACCTGCAGCAGACGTCATATCACTTTCAACAGTACTTCTGGGGGGTGCCCTTGCGAAGCTTGGGTACTTGTGCTGGCAAAGGCTGTCATTAGGAGGTCGGCGTAACTGTTTCTGTTACCTTCTCTAGTAGGCCTGGGCCGTAATTATCCCAGACTACTTTCGGGAGGTCCTATATTTCGCTTTCTTGTATTTTGGTGTCCGATCCTAATCACCCGGAGCGGAAATACCTGAAGGTTGTTTGCTTGATTGTATCTCAGGGATTATTTTTTGTAGTGAGTGCTCTTTTCTCCTAGCTTGCCTAGCTTTATACTTTTTGAGTCTAATTAAAATTTGTTAAAGTGGCTGATCAAGCGCCTCGTCGATCGAGGAGAATCTAGGGGTTATCTCCCGCGAGTCCAGAGCCTTCTTCAAGAAGGCGTAGGAGTAGTTTAGCAGGTGAGTATCACCCTGTGGCGTCTGACGCAGTGGAGAGAGATCCTCCACAAGGGTCTGAAGGTTTCATAGCTAATTCCGGTGTTGGTTCTGAGAGGAGCGCTCCGCTCACCTCGCGAGTTTTATTTCCGCAGGAAGAAGAAGTTCAAATAGAGGAAGTACCTGAACCCTCTCTGTCACTTCCATCTCCTCTTCCTCTTGATTATCCATTCGTTGTTGAATACATTGGACCTGATTCAGAGAGACCGGAAGATCCTCCGTATTATACATACCTTTCGATGGCCACGACTGGGAACGCGGCTTCTGCTGTGAGTGCTGCAGGCATTCAAACTCCTGCTTCTGTTGAAGGAGGGGGCACTATTGCTTTATCTTCGATTGCTTCTAGTGCTGCTGTGTTTGGCTCTAGTTTCACCCAAGCACATGCTTCTCAATCTGGTCCCTTCAGTTTTGGAATGCCCACTAGTGGGATTCCTTCTTTTTCCTTTTCCGCTGCTGCAGCTGGATCTACACCCATGTCTTCCATGGCTAGTGGATTAGCTTCTTTTCAGGGGTTCCCCTTTGGAACTGGGCACATTCCTAGTTCCAATCCTTCTTTAGGGTCCTTTCCATTTACTTCTCAGACCCAGAGTTTCAACCCTTGGTCTGGAGGTCAGAATTCGACTACTTTTATAGGTTGGAACCCTGTATTCACTACAGCGGGGGCAGGGAATCAGTTTTACGCTGGTCACCAAGGAAATGCTTCTTTCCTTAAATGGAAACATCGGAC
Source organism: Pinus albicaulis (assembly GCA_034641835.2). Taxonomy (NCBI): domain Eukaryota; kingdom Viridiplantae; phylum Streptophyta; class Pinopsida; order Pinales; family Pinaceae; genus Pinus; species Pinus albicaulis. The sequence goes on from MU968317.1 coordinate 33,190,670, forward strand.
CACTGTCTTTCTAGTTCTGGACGCTGTCGAGGGCTCGTCTTCATTTAATACTTGGGTGGGGGGGGGGGGGGGAGCGCGTGCGGGTTTGGTAACTCTGAGTTGGGAGGAGGTTCTTCTCCTTTTTCTACGAGTTCTTTTTGGCAACCTGGTGCCTCATCAAATCCAGGGTATTCTTTTCAGAATGTTAAGAATCCATCCCATCAAGGATGGAATCCTTAGGCTCCGCCTCGTTTACCTTTTCTGGCAATGTTAAACTGGCTAGATCTATCGAAATTGACTAATGATCCGATCCGTTATAGTCCGGGGTGGCCTCCGGTTCCCACCAAACTTCCTTCAGACATTCCAAAGTTTGAAGGCAAGAATGGAGAAGATCTGGCTGACCACATCACCACCTTCCATTTATGGTGTTCTTTGAACTCCCTGATCGATGATTCGATTAGGTTGAGATTGTTTCAACGCAACCTAATTGGAAACACTGCCAAATGGTATATTGAGCTAATTGGGGGCAGTTTTGCTACATTTGGAGAACTGGCTGTTACATTTCTAAACCATTTCCAGTTTCCCATCCGATATGATGCCGGGAATGAACTCCTAGCTAATTTTAAGCAGGATGACGCAACCCACATTTCTAACCACATTCAGGAATGGCATAGAAGGAAGAGGCTTATTAAAGCTCATATTCCAGGAGAATTCCTTTTGGAATGGTTTTTGAAATCTCTGCAGTCAGACATTTCTAAAGATGTATCCCTTTCTGGGGTATTTTCTGAGGAGCAGGCCATTTTTAGGGCCCAGCAACGGGAACTGATCTATTCTCAGTCTGGGGTCCTCCATAAATATTTTCCCAGTATATAAACAAATTAGATTTATCCAAAACTAAGCTTGGTCCTCATGGTGACGGACTGATTGGATCGATCAATAGTGGTGCAGCCAGCCTGCTTACTCAATTGCAGAAGTTGTCTTTGCAATCTGCTCCTTCTGGTCAGGTTGTGCCTACTGAGTCATCGCCTTCCCCCTCTTTGTCCACAAATGTTGTCCAAGCTTCTGATCCTAAAGGAAATCAAAAATCCGAAGGGAAGAAGAAAGGACGGAATAATAGGAAAAAGGGAAATAATGGGAAGGGTAATGCGAATAAAACCAATGAGCATGTTGGTAAGGGTCAAAAGGATAAAAAGAAAGTGAAGTTTCCATGCAAGCTGTGTGCTGGAGACCATCTTACGCACCTTTGCCCTAAAATTCAGGATGCGCAGTACTTGTTAGCTTAGCAGGGTTCTTCTTGTTCCCAGGCTGTGTTAACAAACCCTTTCCCCAAGGGCAACAACTAGTTGTTGGCGCGAATCAAAATCCTGGGGCTTCCTCTGGGGGCACCCAGGAAGGGGAAATTCCATCAAACATATTCACGATGAGTGCTCACGTGGATGTCGCTACGAGATCCCGTGATTATGGTGGAGAAGAGTCTTCGAAAGCTAAGGATTCTCCTGATGCTACTGAGTCGCTTCACATTACAAGGCCTACTGTTGAGCCTATACCTCGGATGCCCAAAGAATCTACCAAGCGGTCGACGATTAATCCAAACGCTAGGGCTGCCCAGAACTACTCTATTGTGGAAGATCTGGCACAGATTCCTTGTGCCATGTCGGCTTTAGAGGTGCTCCAGTCTTGTCCGGCTCAGGACAGTGCTTTGCTCACTGCCATTAGGGCTATTGATCCGAAAAATTCTCTTCTGATTACATTTGATATGACTAATTTTAAGAAGATACTCCCCCATCATATGGCTTTTCATATTAAATCATCATACCGGAAGTGTAATATCTTTCGAACGGTTGTTGATGAGGGTGCTTCCATGTGCGTGATGTCTCTCACATGTTGGAAGATGATTGGATCTCCCAAAGCTGTTCCATTTACCACTCTTCTGACTGCGTTTGATGGTCATTCTCACAGACCGCATGGTATTGTCCCAGCTTTTCCTATCTGTGTTGGGGGCAAAACTGTGAATATAGAGGTTGAGGTAGTTGATGCAAGCTTGGACTACAACCTTCTATTGGAGAGAAGCTGGATTTATGAGATGGATGCCATTGCATCCTCATTATTTCAGATTATTTGTTTCCCTCACGAAGGGAGGATTGTTACAGTAGATCATTTGGGGTACATCCTCTGTGAACCGGAAATAAATCTCTTGACTCATACATTCCAAATTTGGATAATACTAGGCGCTGTTGAGAATATCAGGGTTGGAATGTATTCTTCTCTGATGGGTACTTTCGACATTCCACCTCCTTCTATTCATATAAATGCAATTTCATCCTCTAGGGCTCTTATTCGAAGAGAGTTCATCCGAACTCATTATTTTTCAGATCCTTGGACCTTACCTTCCCCTACTTCCACATTAGTGGAAGGTCAAGTGGGTGGAATGGCATTTCCAATGTCTGCAACAGAGATTGCTTATCAGTCTATTGTTGACTCTGCAGAATCCATCCCAGCTCCTCTCTCACCGAAAGAGTTGGATGGAGATGTGGCTCCGGCTTGGGCACTTAGTTCTTCTTCTGCCCAGGATTGCCTTGATACCACTCTTCCATCTGAAGAGGCCATCCTGGAAGCTATGACTGGTATAGATAGACCATGGGATGATTTGCATCATCGGTCTTACTTTCTACCTGATTTGAGCGAAGTTGAAACGAATTTTCCAAGTCCTCCGTCTCCTGGTCCTGTTCGCCCAGTCTTGAACCCTTTAGCACCAACACAGGTTTATGCTGAAGGGAACATGACTGTGATTTCTCCTACTATCCTGGTGAACATTTCCAGGGATCCCAATATTATTGGGAATGTCTTCATTGGCGTTGAATGTTCCCGTGAAGAGATTCAGATTTACACCGAGCTCTTTAAAGAGTATAGGGATGTATTCGCTTGGTCTTATGAGGAAATGCCTGGTATAGATCCATCTATTGTCCCGACGCCAAGATCAAGACTTACAGCGCTAAGCCTATGATTTCAAAAACCCCATTAGGTCAACATCATAAAAGGCGGCTATCAAGGCGAGGTGGAGAAGCGTAGCAAGGCGGGATTCATTTCCTTGTTCATGACTAAATGGGTTTCAAACCATTCCGTGAATAAAAAACAAGGAACAATTCAAGTGTGCATTGATTTCGAGAGATTTCAGAGACCTAAATAAAGCATGTCCTAAAGATAATTACCCCACACCATTTATCGATCAGATCATTGATGAGTGTGCCGGTAATGAGATTTTCTCCTTCATGGATGGTTTCTCCGGATATAATCAGATTACTATCCGTCCTGAAGATCAACATAAGACTGCCTTTATTTTTCCCTGGGGTACTTTTGCATACAAGAAGATGCCTTTTGGTCTTAAAAATGCTGGGGCTACATTTCAGCGGGCCATGTCATATGCCTTCCATGACATCAAAAATATTATCGAGGCGTATTTGGATGATTTATTTGCTCATTCTCGAAAGAGGATGGATCATCCTGCTCACCTCCGGCAAATATTTGAATGATGTCGTTTCTATAAGATTAGATTGAATCCGAACAAGTGCATTTTTGCGGTTACATCCGGTCGGTTATTAGGATTCATTGTGTCTAGGGAAGGGATTAGGGTAGATCCCTTCAAGGTTGAGGCAATACTTCAGTTGCCTCCCCCGTCCTCTATCCGTCAACTTCAAATTCTACAAGGAAAGTCTAATTTTCTTCGGATATTTATCGTAAATTATGCTGAAGTTACCAAGGGATTTATGAGATTGTTGAAGAAGGGAGTTCCATTTCTTTGGGATGACTTCGCTCAACGCTCATTCGATGCTTTGAAAAAAGCATTGACCTCTACTCCTTTATTGAGTCCACCTGATTATAGCAGGGATTCCCTTTTGTATCTGGCAGCAACAGAATCTACTATTGGTATGGTTCTAGTTCAGGAGGATGATGCTCTTGCAGAGCATGTTATTTACTATCTTAGTCGAGGCTTGGTAGGACCTGAACTTCGGTACACTCTGATAGAAAAGTTAGATTTGGCAGCTGTTCATGCTGTGCAACAACTTCGGCATTACATTATTCTACGAAAAACTTATGTTTTGGCAGCAGCCAATCCATTTCAGTTTGTCCTCAGTAGGTGAGTGATTGGGGGCAAATAAAATAGATGGATTGTGATTTTGCAGGAATTTGATCTTGATTTTATGTCTGCCAAGTCCAAGAATTCATTGGTTTTCACAGAATTGATCTCTGAGTTGCCCTGTGAGGAAGAAATGATCTATGATGAACCCTTCCCGGATGAACATTTATTTCTTATCTCTTCACATGATCCTTGGTATGGAGATATCATTGTGTATCTTCAGACTGTGAAGTTTCCCTCTAATTTTTCGAAAGATGAGCGTCGTAAGTTGCGTCACTTGGCTAAGAATTACTTGATTATTGGTGATGCTTTATACTGTCAAGGGGTTGATTCAATCCTGAGACGCTGCTTAACTCTCGAAGAAGCTGAGGCTGTGCTGAATGAATGCCACAGTGGAGCTTGTGGTGGTCATTTATCTGGGCTTGCTACAGCCCAAAAGATCTTGTGTGCTGGTACTTTTGGCCTTCAATTTTCAAGGATTGTATGGAGTCGGTCAAAAAGTGTCATCAGTGTCAAGTTTATACTCGAAAAATGCGCGCTCATCCAGCTTCTCTTTTTCTAGTCATTACTGTCGGTCCCTTTACAAAGTGGGGTATTGATTATACTACTTGTAACCTGCCTTCGGCTAAAGGTCACAAGTACATTATTGTAGCAGTAGACTACTTTACGAAGTGGGTCAAGGCTATGCCTACTTTTGGGAATGATGGCGAGACATCAGCTCTTTTTCTTTTCAACCAGGTTATTGCTCGTTTTGGTATTCCTAGAGAGATTGTCACTGATCATGGTAGTCATTTTCAGGATAGCATGATGGCTGAGTTGGCTCTAAAATTAGGTTTCCGGCAGGAGCATTCATCTCCGTATTATCCTCAAGCCAATGGGCAAGTGGAAGCCGTGAATAAATCCTTGAAGACAATTCTTCAAAGGATGATTGATAAGGCTAGATCCAATTGGCATATTATGCTATATCCCGTGCTTTGGGCATACAGGACGTCAGTGAAAACTGCAACTGGCTTTACTCCATTTCAGCTAGTGCACGGGTTGGAATCCATATTTCCCATTGAATGTGAGATTCCTTCTCTTAAGTTAGCTGTTTAACTTCTTCCTGACACTTCTAGTCTTGAAGAACGGCTCCTTCATCTGGAACATCTCGATGAGCAGCGTCGGGATGCTGCCACAATGAATGAAGCGCATAAAAACCGTGTTAAAGCTCAGTACGATAAGGTGGTCAAACCTAGGGTTTTTTCGGAAGGTGACCTTGTTTTGGTCTATGCCCAAGAAAAAGATGCCCTGGGGGCAGGAAAGTTTAAGTCTATGTGGTATGGCCCCTTTATCGTTAAAAAAGTCCTTAAGAAAGGAGCATATACCTTGGTTGATTTTGAAGGGAACGAGTTGTCGAAGCCCAGAAATGGGCTCTATTTGAAGAAGTATTATGCCTAGGCTTCGGCCTGGCATGTTGCTTTTGTATATAGTAGTTTTTCTTTGTACATATCTGGTTGATTTTCGATCTTTGATGAGTTGGTGATGTTTTTGATCTGCTTTGGCAGGTTGTGTCGGATGTCATGAGTCATTTTGGTTTCGCCGATGGTGCTAGTAGACACACCCGGAACTTAGCTTCTGCGGCTTGGGTGCTTCATTATCCTTCCGGTAAGCTGTTAGTATCAAGAGGGGTCTGCATTGGTCCTGCTTCCAATAATATAGCAGAATACACTGCAGTTGTTTATCTACTCTCGGAGGCAATATATTTGGGTGTTGATTCGTTGGTAGTTTTCTTGGACTCTCAGCTGGTGGTGTCGCAGTTGAACAATACTTATCGGGTTCGAGATCCATTTTTACTCCGGTTGTTCTTGAGAGTACGTTTGTTACAAAGATCATTTCAATTTTTAACTTTCATTCATATTCCTCGAGCTGACAATTGGCTGGCAGACTCATTAGCTAATCAAGCAATTGATTGGCACATTAATCATTCCATACAATAAAATTTAATCATCAAAAACATCATACATTTTGATACATTTGTCACATCACATCAAACATCGCTGTATATATATCATCAGAGTGTTCAAAACTATACAAAAATTTGGATCCATAAGTCATACAAAAATTTGGGCTTATGCCCGATCATGTTCAGTCTCAAAAAATATACAGTCATCTGATATATCATATCTATCTACTACTGAGGTCCCTACCCAGAAGTTGTGTTCCTATAGAACACGATCGCAGTGGCAACACGGCGGAATAACCGTACCCAGTCACGGGGTACTCCTACCACCTATCTCTGGATGGCTTTAGGTAGATCTTCCACTGCAGCCATAGGTACTTGGTGGGTTAATCCCTCCAAGTTCCTCTGTACAGCCTGGAGGGTTCTGTTTGAATCTACTGTATCCGCTTCGCCTCTGCAACGCTTATGTCGTGGGTATCCCTCAGGTCGAACTGGTCCAATATCTGTTTCATGATCATTTTAAAATTGTAAGTCATTTGAATCCAATCAAAAACATGTTTGTTTTTCACATTTTTTCATACATATTGAAAAAATCCAAATAAATTATGTAAGTCAAAAAAAAAAAAATTGTAAACTTACCGACTGTACCCCATGCTGTGCCTGGTGGAAGGACAAGATCTGGATCGCCACGAAAGTCCATCCCGGCATAGGGATAGTCGTCCACCGTGATGATCTGTTCTCTCCACCATTGGAAGAACTCATCATCCCAAGTGGTCCGGGGAACTTCACTTCCCCCCAATCTCTTGATCATGTCTGCCCAGCAGGCAATTCTTGGGTCTCTCGGGCTGCTGATGGTAGAGATCACTCTGGGTCTTAGTACTGGAATCTTCTCAAAGAAGAATGTCATCAAAATTGTACCATATCCAAAATGTTTTGTCTTTACTTGGCGGATACAGGTCAATTGCTGCTTCATGTTCATCAGTAGGGTTGTGCACCAATCATATACATGAGTTAAGCATTCCACTGCTATGCTCATTTGCGTCCTGGATGCCTGGTGTAGGGAAGCAGATCCTACCACCCTGCCAATGGTGAAAAGGAGGATTTTCATGTGCAAATCCCTTAAATCTTTGATTGAAATTTGAGTTCCAACTTTCTTGGAACCCTCTACGCAGTACACATGGACGTAATCTTCCACGGTTAGCCCTCCCAAAGGCTTACCGTGCAAGTCTACTGGCTCCCCCCTTCGGGAGAGTCCAGTGATAAAATATATGTCTTCCACTTCAATGCGTACAGGCATCTGATCTATCATAAAGCAGTCCTCTTCTGGTTCCCAATAGTTCACAAGCATTTCGAGCAACCAGACATTGCTCTTCATATTTGGCATTTTGAAAAACTTGAGTAATCCACAATTCCGAAGAATATTTAGTGATGCTTGGTTCTGCATGACTTCATTGTCAATTGCACTATGTTCACGCTCTCTCCATGATATGGTCATCCTGTCAAATTTCAATAATTCGTTCATTAGCTACGCATTATTGATTTTTGGGTTGCGCATACGCGACTTCATTTGTGCACAGTCGCGTGTATACTCGACTTGGTCATTACCAACCCGCGTATGCTCAAACCCGTGATTTTTAGCAAGAGATTTAATGGTGAAAATTCCTAATTTTTAACTTATGAACAGACAAAATGAATAGCAAGGATGGTTGATGAGCTTACCTGACAAATTCGGTGGAATTTGATGGTCGGTTGCTCCTGTTTTGACGAAAGAAGTTTTTTTCTCCAGAGCACTTTTTCCAAATCAGCAATGTAATAATGAACCAAATATGAGGTAATTTGTCTATTTATGCCCAAAAATTTGAAAATTTTCGCAGAAATTTGTTATGCTTATTTTTTCAATCTATCCTAAGCTGCATAACCCAGATGCTTGGAAGTGCCTAGATTGGTATGTTTTCAGGTACATTTTGACGAATTTGAGATTTTTTCCCGGTTTTTTATCCATGACTGCTGACCCGTCATGGCAGGTATATGATCTTTACTGGCATATAGGTTAGGGAATCCACTTTCCGTTGCATTTTGCATACTAGCCTCCATTCTGATCACTTGCCATAGGGTCGATCCCATCAGGTCATGAGTATTACACCCATTTCACTTGCTGATTATTTAATCATGACTTGGTGGTAGAGCCTTCCTTTACATGGGCTTCCTAGTTAGTTCCTCACTATCACTTGTTTCCCATGCTGCGTTTTATGTAGGCTCGGGAGTCCTCTTTAGTCTCGCCATGACTTATGTTTTGAAGCTTCATTCTTCTTCTTCCTCACTATCATTTTTCTGGCTTTTACCCTAGAGGCTCCTTGGTGTTGTTGAGTTGTATTACTACATTGCATATTGGCTACTTGTTTATCCTGGCCTTTAGCCGGCTTCATTTGGACTCAATGTTTAAGCCAACTTTTGACCTTGTCTATCTGTACAAGTTAACCATTGCATGCATTTAGCTATCGCGACTTGACACCCTTTTACCCATGGATGGAACATTCCTCTGAGTATCTCTTATCAGTTTTTGCCACCTTGCATTGAGCATAGGATCGTTCCAATCCCAGGAACTAGCGCATCTGTTTCTTGATACTCGTTCTATCCATTGTACCATAGCATTCTTTTATTCTTTTTCAGGCTTATTATATGAAAAAGACAAAAAAATCAAATATAAAAAAAATAGCAGGAACGGGATGTAACTTCGTTATTTGATGGCAGTACAGTGTCAGTTTTTCGCCCTTGAACAAAGCATATACACTTATATATATTTCCTACATTTGGGATGGTTTTACTTTTGACCTAGGTTCAGCCTTTACCTTGTTTCACTTGTCAGTTCTCCCCTGGTTGGTTATCTCTTCCAATCATATGGAGAGTTTGTTCTGCCTGCTGCATAATAGACTTATACAGTGTCACTTTTTACTGCCATGGTCATCACGAGTCATGCTTTTGTTCAAGGGAAGTTTAACCAGAGTCGGCCATTCTGCGGTGTCTCTTGACTCATTATTCAGTCGGCCTTCCCGGTCTTGTCAGTATCTTGTTCTATCACATCAGATGTTTTGGTCCTCTGCTCGTGCTGGTTTGAGAAGGTCTCCATTGACTTCTTGTTGGCGGGTTTGTCTCTTATCGACTACGACACATTGCTCTGAGAGCAAACCTAGAGCCGCACCCTGGCCCTATTTCCATCATTGATAGGTGACCTTGTGCTCAGCATTTGATCATCATCATGGGTCTTTGACCGAGTGGTTTCCCCTGTGTTCGACGTCAGCACACATTATCACACTTGGGATTCGTGCAGTACCTTGATTTCCATTTGACCCTATCGGTGGATTTCTCGCCTCTGTGTCAGCTTTCATTATTGGTTGGTTCGGAGGGTTTCTTCCGTGCGCTAGCTTCATCTTGTGCACGTCGGAAACGTACTTCGGTTTTGGTTCCATCACTCTACTTCGTCCGATTCCTTCCAAATCTTGGCCTGCGGGTTACACTCGCGCTGGACCGATGTGGGATGCCTTAATGCCTTCCTTCCAGCAGATATTTTCCCATCGACTTCGACTCATTGCTCTGGGAATAAGGTCTAGAGTCTTTTTGTCAGTACCTTAGGGTTTGCAGTCATCAGTGGCAGACTCTTCGCTATCGACAGTGGGCATCATTGCCTCTTTGATTGGTAGATTCTTTCAAGTGTTCGAGTTCAACTCATTTATTCACACTTGTTAGATTGTACTGGGGCACCTTGACACCCATTATCATTATCGGTGGGTTGTCTCATGTTGGTTAACGGTATTCATCATTGACCGGTAATCCAACGATTTCTCACATGGTCGACTTCAACTCATTTATTCCCATCGTGTAGAATTGTGCCATTGAGATCGGTGAAGACCTCGGGTTGCTTCAGCATTTTCCGGTTCACTGTTGACAGTCCATTCAGTTTCTGCCAGTGACGTCGTCCACCCTTATATGTTGCAGTGTTAGTACAACAGCATCCTATATGTTGGCTCCCGAGTTGCGTGATTGTACCATGAGTTCCACCCCTTATGATCTGGTACTAAGAGATTCAGTTACTTTTGTGATCAGACATCCATTTTCAGCATCATTGATCAACTTTCTATATGTGATACTTGGACATTGATTCAGAATTATATTTCCGGGCCATGCTCAGATGATTCATTGTGTACTTTTAGTTCAACTATACTTGTATACATGTTGGTTCTATTATGTACTTTCCATATGATGTATTTTGGACTGAGCATGGGTATGCCTGCCTCAGCGTGAGTTGACTCTCTGTTTTCTTTCATTGGTTTTTGGCAGGATGAAATCTGTTGAAGTCCTCTCTTGTCCTTGCGAAGTTCTTTCTATGTGCATAATACATTTCAGCCATCATGTACCCATTCTGACCTCATATATTAGGGGGCATCTGTTATAGCATCATTTTTCACCTTCATATGATTCATGATTGCTTTTATGGCTTTGGGCACCCATTCCTACAGACTTGAACAAAATTCACTAAAAAACAGTGTTAAAATTCCCATACGCGGGTATGCCCAGAATTTTCCGCGTGTATACGCGAGTCCACATGTACTTTCCCGCGTATGCCATTAAAATCATTAAAAATATATATAAAAAATCCCTATTTTCGAGTTGGGTTGATGGTTACTCTAGTAGTTCAACCACCCCAGCACGTGGCCAACTGTTTCCAACTGATTGAAACTACTTTGAGGGAGTATAAAAGCCCCTCATGTGCATGGCCTAAGAGAGGGAGAAATTTTATAGACATTATACTCTGTTGGAATCCCAGTTCAAGTCTGATTCCTCGTGCCTCCTGCACTTTCCCAGATTTATATAGGAAACCCTTGTTTCCTGGAGATGTTCATCCATTTATATGCCATCTCGAGTGCACAAGTCTTGAAAGTATCTTAGCGAGGCAAGGGCGGGATGAATCCGGACGACTGTCTGCCCGAAGAGGTGGAAGGATTCAGGTGATCTATCCACTTTTACTACTGTACATGTTGTTCGTGATAATGAAGAACCATCTTGTTCCTGAACTCGTGTGTTAATGTTTACTTATATGTGTGAAAATATTATCATTTAAGCATTTATTACGGCTTATATAATATTTCACATGGATTGCACTAACGTTTAGGAGAAGTATATGTTGTACAACTAGGTTTCCGTGCACGTTCTTTCTTGTTTTCCAGGTTGATGGAGGAAGAAGAGTTGCTAGGGGTTTGAACCCTGCGGGATCTACATCGAACGTAGGACTACGGGTGAGTTCTGCTATCGTTGTTATCTAGTTTTTTGCATTCAAGTATGGCTGTGTGTGAGTCCTTCTGAATAGCATGCCCTACTCTGTGGAGGTTTTGACCCAACAAACCTCTAGGGTGATTTTCCCCGAAACAGTTCTGCCAAAGCATGGGTAGAAAAACTTGACATCTACTTTCAGTTGAACAAGGTCCCTAAGATGGAGGCTATCAAGATTGCAATGCTGCACTTTGAAGGTGAAGCACACAACTGCTGGTTCCATGGCTTGTCTACATTGGGTCATGCCAATGTGACCACTTATTCAGAGTTCACTAGAAGGCTAGTGGAAGGATTTGACAGAAGAGACCTAGAGGCACCATTCATGAGCTTTGCAAAGTTGAAACAATCAGGTAATACAAAGTCTTATATTTATGAATTTTTGAGATTATCTGTTATGGTTCCTGATTTTTTTGTAGCAAGAAGGATGTACATGTTCATCGATGGTCTAGATGAACCTCTTCATGGGTTGGTAAAATCTACCAAAGCCCACTAATCTGCATGATGCTATTGAAAGGGCTAGAGACCTCCAAGATTCCTTACCAAAAGCAAAGGCAAACTTTCAACACAAGCCCTCTTTCCCTTCTAAAGGAAAGGAGGAGAAAGTTGCTCCTTCAAAGGAGAGCTCATACAAGAAGCCTCTTGATGATGAAGTCTAGAGAGATCTAAGGAAGAAGAATCTATGCTTCACTTTCCAAGAAGCATGGGCACCTGGACATAGATGTGCTATTGGAAAAGCACATTACATAGAGGTCTTCTCAGATATTGAGGAAGAAAAAGAAGATGAACCAAGAAGAGGTCACAATGCTAACACTGCTGGAGCAGATACAACACCATCAGGATATGGGAATGGAGAATTTTTTCCTATTGGAGGGACTCTTGCATCTTTGAGGGGAGTATCTAAGTAATTAACCTTAAGATTTCAAGGTTCAATCTTTAATCAAAGGGTTTCTGTATTGATTGATAGTGGGGCCACCCACAACTTCATTGATGCTCATCTTGTACAATGGAGGGAAATACCCACTGATACTTTTGAGGGATTCTCTGTTTTCGTCCCAGGAGATAGAAAAATGCAATGCATGCATTATGTCCCATCACTTTCAGTCACCATGGGAATTTACGATTTGGTTGATCATTTATTTGTGGTTGACATACCAGACACCAGTGTGATTTTGGGTGTTCAATGGTTGATTACATTGGGGAAAGTCACCACTGATTGGGAGGCTATACAAATGGAATGGGTGGACAAGAAGAGTGGTGAATCTCAAATGATAAAAGGCATGCATACATAACCCTCACATACTACTTCTACACAGAAATCAGAGATGGATTTGCACAGTAGAATCAAGGACTTTACAGTCCCATATATTATGTTCATGAGATTTCTGCATGGGACACTCTTATCTAGTGGCAAACCACCTAGGAGGCCACCTGATTCAAATTTTGTGGGGAAGACCTCACAACATGATGCTCCAATCTTAGATCCAGGAGGGATTGGAGAACTATAAAACAAAGCTACAGTGTTGGGAGCCTTGGGTAAGCTCAGGAAGGAGGGAAATATTATTCCCTTATCATCATCACCCACTCTCATTTCTAGTTCTGCATTGTGGGAGGAGAATAATGGGAGAAATGGTCTTCCAACACACACCTTTGGCATGGGAAATGTCAAGGAGAAGAGCAACAACATGACAGATATTTCTGTTGATATACCATCAGTGCTTTCATTGTTGAGAAGTTTAGATCTGTATTTGAAATCCCAACTATTGGTGGATTATTCCAAATATCTTCACACTTGTATGATACTTGATGACCAGCTGCATGAAGATGCCTATTTAGTCCAAGGAGGAGTCATCTATCATCATGGTAGGATCTTATTTTCTAGAGCCTCCAATCTCAAGGAGAATTTACTACAAAGAGCTTATAAAGAATTATGTTTCAGCCACATGTAGTCTATGAATATCTACAACATCATCATGAGGAGATTTGATTGGGAAGGTTTCAAAGAGGAACTACATCAAAATTTTCAAGAATTCTTGAACTATGTGGAGTTGGGGCAGAAACATGACTCTATGAGGGAGTTATTTCAGCCATCTCTTCCTTCTTTTGAGAGAGGAGATAGACCCATGCACCACTCCATTTGTATGAGGAGTATTATTGGTGAAGAATCTGATCATGTAAAGCATGTTTTATTTTCTGATTGTATATATTCTTTCACCATGTTTATGCAGGCCATGGCTCCAAGGAGGAGCAATACATCTTGTAAATTTCAAGGCCAACAATGGGCCACTAAAATTTCTGAATTTGGCTACTCCCTTGATGAGAAAAGGGAGATTTTCTATCATGACGAGTGCTTTCCTAAAGCACCAAACATACCTCCCACTTTCAGCCATAGTGTGATAACATGGGTAACAAGTAAGTGGTGGGAAAACCACTTACCATATCTTGATCCGATGCAGGTAGGAGATGCAATGCGCTGGTTCCATATGTCATACTATGACCCACCTCCACATGCTCAAATTTCTAATTGTATGTATGTAGTTTTTCTCCCATACATTGACGATATACTTGTAATTTTTATGGGAATGTATGGAGGGAGGATGGGAGGCATGTATGTACCACATGGGATGGAGATTCTCTATGTGTCTTTTGCTACATGTTTTAGGGAGAGCATTGGTTCGGCCATGTTTGTTTCATTTTAGTTATTGACTCCTTGTGGGATGGACTATTTACATCTCATGATAACTTTGGAGGAACAATTCATGGAGGGTTGGATTGGTGAACACTTAGATTATGGGGGAAGCTTAACACATGATGATGATGTCACCAATGGAGGAGGAGGAGAGTTGCAGCACTCAACTTATCAGTTGCTTGAGGACAAGCAACATTTTGGAGGGGAGGACTGTAATATTCCCAATTAGTCCCAAGCTAATGGGAATATTCAATTTTATTTTATTTTTTTGTTTGATGAATAAATGTGTAAAGGAGGATCAATAAAACTCCTAAATAGTAAATAAATCAATGCCACATATGAACAAGGCTAAATCTGGGGTATTTAAATAAGCACCCTTAGGTGTGAAAGGGGTTGAATCTTTTGACTGGGTCAACCATGACCAAATCAACAATGTTGTCTTGGAGGAGTGGCCATCAATGAGGCACAACGCAGTTTTAGTTGGAGGTGGCTCATGTGAAAGGAGCTGTTAGGTCCCTATATTACTAATATAGTCCCTTATTGTTGTTAGTGTAACCCCCTTATTGTTATTATTGTACCCTTGTAACCCCCATTTTTTTATTATTGTGCCCTTAAATTATTATTGTTAGGTTGGCTAGGATTACATTGTGGCCCACTAGAATTACATTATGGCCCCATGGACTCCTATATATAGAAAGGAGGTTTTGTAAATTGTATCATCCAAGAATTGTTCATTTATGTAATGTATTGGAGGTTTCCCCCTCGAAGTGGTTCATTTCTAAGGCGTTTATATCTCTTTTCTTCTCTTTTTGGAGCTGGTTACACAACATTTTGGTATCGGAGGTTTGAATTCTGGGGTTTCGACATGTAAACAAGTCATCGTGGGTACATACTAAATTTTTTTATATTATGTTTCAAAAGCCTAAATTGTCATGGTGCGAAGCCGAAATCCTGAGGAAGATTGTATAGGGTAAGATCTTAGTTTAGCAATATCTTGGATCTATGATACATGAAGTTAGACCTCATTTTTAGGCTCTAAACAAACAATCGTGGAATTTACGCTATAAAATGTTTTCTACGAAGGTTCAGAATCTGAAATTCCTATGGTGCGAAGCTGAAATCCTGAGGAAATTCATCAAAAAATTTCAGAGCTTGGTTCGCAATATTTTTGGAGATATGATCTGTGGAAGGTAGTGCTTTTTCAGGCTCCTGAATTTCATCTCAAAGAGGTGATCGTGGGAAACGTTCAATAACTCTCTCTCTGGGCATCGGATTGGAGTGCCATAAAAAGTGATCGCAAGTACACAGACTTTAGTTTCTTGGCTATCAATTTTAGAGACAAAGAACGAAACAGTGACACGTGGCAAGTCCTACAAGTTTGCTCTACGGAACCAGTCCAGAATTAGGTCATTGTGGGAGATTGGACACAAATTTGTCTTGGGGACTCAAATCTGGTCAGATCATGGCATTAAGAAAATAATGGAGAGCTACATTAGTGATGAAAATAAAATTTTGAGACTATTAAAATACAATCAATTTCAATATCGAGCTCCTCAAAGCAAGTAAAAGGTGTGTATTGTTTTCCGAATTGCATAAGTCTTGTTTGAAGAATCAAGTTGAATTGATTCCAAGGGCATCTTGTAGAATAGATATCAATATTGGATTCTAAAATGGCCCCTAAAAATAATTCAACACCCATTAAGCCTTCAGAAGGCTCTACTATGACTCATGAAGATGAAGAATTGCAACATGATCTATCAAAATTACAAAAGCAAGTGCAACAAATTTCACTCTCGCAAAGAGCAACAAAAAATGAAATGGAAGTTTTGAAGAAAGGCGTGGAAGCTAAGATGGATGGCGTGCAAGCTAAGATGGATGGTGTGGAAGCTAAGATGGATGGCATGGAAGCTGGCATGGAAGCTAAGATGGATGACATGAAATACAACATGGAAAACATGAAGAATGATCTAAAAACAGACATCGAAGGTTTGACAAAGTTGATACAAGAAATGTTTCCTAATGGTGAAAATATAGTAGAAGAACCTCATGATGAGAAAAAAATCAATGTTAATCGTGATTTCATAAACTCTAATGTTGGCAGGAAGAACCACCATATTCCAAAAATGGATATGAGGAAGTTTGATGGAAAGGATCATGTAACATGGAACTATAGATGGAGCAATATTTTGATCTCCATAATGTGCAAAACACACAAAAGGTACGCATTGAAACTTTACATTTAGAGAAAAATACATTTTTATGGTATCTATGGCTTTTCTCCCGTAAGAAAATTGTCACTTGGTCAATTTTTACGAAAGAAATGATAGCACATTATGAGGATACAAAGAGCAACACCTTCTTTAGCCAATTGATAAATCTCAAACAAAAGGGTTTAGTGGGGCAACACATTGAGGAATTCCAAAAATTGAATATAAGGGTAACTGATATTCCAGAGGAACACAGGATCGATCTCTTCATAGGCACTTTAAAGGATAACATCCAACATGAAGTTCACATTTTGGAACCGGATTCATTGGAGAAGGCATTCAGGTTGGAAAGAAAAGTTGAATGTAAAATAATGGCGACAAGGAAGCCTACCACTCAATTCTATAAATAAGGAAGTGTTGCTAAGCCTAGATTTCCAAAACCTACAAGGTTGACACCACAACAATTGGAAGAAAAAAGAGCAAAAGGGCTTTGCTACAGTTATGATAGGAAATACACTAAAGGCCATAAGTTGTAAAAGGAAGAGGATGGAAAACCTGTAAGTACACCAATGGTAACTGGGTGTAACCTCAGTTCTCATGATTATTCTCCCACAGTGAATCAACCAGAATACAGATCCATGATTGGAAGTCTGCTTTATCTAACCAGGACAAGACCTAACATTATGCATGCAGTTGGGATTGTTGGAAGATTCCAAGCTAATCCAAAATATTCACACCTTCAGTCTATAAAAAGAATATTCAAATATCTACAAGGGACTCAAGACTTTGGTCTATGGTATCCAAAGAATGTTGATCTCACTCTTCATGCTTACACAAATGCGGATTGGGCTGGAAATTTTGATGATAGAAAGAGCACTAGTGGTGGTGCATTATATATGGGGCCCCAATTAGTATCTTGGTTCATTAAGAAACAAAGTTCTATTGCCTTATCTACATCAGAAGAAGAATATGTGGTTGTTGCATCATGTTGCACACAACTACTTTGGATGATGCAGACTTTACAAGACATTCAAATTAAATGTTCACGTCCCATTTCCATTTTATGTGATAATACAAGTGCCATTATTATCTCAAAGAATCCTGTTATGCATTCCAAGACCAAGCACATTCCTCTCATGTATCACTTCCTACGTGAACAAGTGCTTGAACAAAATGTTAAATTGGAGTATGTTCCCTCTAAAGAACAAGTTGTTGATATATTTACTAAACCTCTTCCTAGGGAAGCATTCAAATATCTCAGACAGAATCTAGGAGTTTTCTCTGCCTCTCTAATCGAATCTGCTTAATTTCAGAAGATTAAATTCGATACGTTGGTTTCATGAAGGCGAATTTTCTATATACGCGAGTTTCTGTGAAAAAAACTGTGTATGGGTTTTACTGACATAAATTCTCTAGGTCAACATTCAGAATAGATGTGGTGTTGTTGGGTAATCTTTATTTTGATCCAGTTTTCATCTTTCTGTATCATTCTATGATATTTATCTTCTTGATGAAAATTCTTTGATGAATTGGTTGTTGAAATTGTTCAGGATGCACAAGCCTAGGGGGAGCATTAGCCTTGCTATGAATAATGCATTGTTGGCATTATAATGGTTCTAAAATATGATCTCTATCTTGAGGTCTTTTGGTGTTGGTTATAAAATTCATATCTATAATTTGATGAAAAGGTCATGTTAAGACCTATGATGTAAAATTGTTATACCTAGTCATCTAAGGACTTGTTCAAATTTGTAAACCCACTTGGTTGGGAAGTTGATTCAAATATGTAATTCCACTTGGTTGGGTCATTGATGTAACTATGAGTCCTTGGTTATAGGAAAATTCATACTCGGTTGAGTTATAGAGTCATGTAATTCATTGAAAAATCAGTCTAAATATCCAGCATGAACTTAGGGGGAGCATGGTAAATTAAATGCACATCAGATCTGTAGAGCTCTTCTTTATACAAGGCAAGATAAACCTTGTTTTGGTATTGATATGCCCTTTTTCCCTTGATGTCAAAGGGGAAGAGTATTTTGGTGTTTGAATAATAGTTATGATTAATGTATTTATCTGTTGTGGCGATCAAACACCATCATGGTTGCCATCAAGTCCAAAGGGGGATATTGTTGGCAATATGATGAAATATGTTGTCCTTGATGGAAAACCACTTGATGAAGTTGTCCTTGAAGGAAATCTACTTGATGAGTTACCTATGATAAGAAACCTATGTGTTAAATATGTAAAAATGATGTTTCTATAGGTTAGTTCAGAAATGATAGAGAAAGGAATTCCAGTAGGTGCCAGAGAAATGAAACAAGAAATATTTCTCAATGTATACGTAGGTTTGATGAAGGAAACTCACGTATGGATACAATGTGTATGCTACTTTTATGAAGGCAACCCGCGTATACATTCAAAATTAGTATATACGTAGTTTTTATAAAGCGAAGTCGCATATACATGCGGATAAGAATGATCCAAGTCACATATGTCGTTCGCACTCTAAAATTATGATACCAAGGGTTATTACCATGGCATTAGCCCATGGTATTGAGCGTTGTATTGATTCCATCCAAGAATACCATCAGAAGTTGTGTGGTTTTGACTCATGGTATCGGTAAATGCTAAATGTATATAAGGAGAAGAAGTTCATAGTGCAAAGGTGTGCATGTGTAAGGGCTATCACTAATATTTCTCTCTGAAGTATATCTGCATAGGATGAACTATGTTTGATAAATTTGAAGTTATGATGCACCCTTGGATAGATTGATGGATCAAGATCTCTAGATCTAAAATGACTATATTCTGGCATGATCCATTGAAGAGATGATTAGATCTAAGACCTGGCGCATGTTTGCTGAAGTAGAGTGAAGAAATCTGGGTAAGTTCTATAGATATGAAAACATTCTGTTGAATTAATATTTACAGATCTACACGCTAGTTTGTCTCAGTAAAAGTGCGTATATACACAGGTTTTCTTCTGAAAAGTCGCGTATGAAAGTTTGGGTTCTCTGAAGCTTATTGCAGAGCTTTTTTCTATTATTTCTGCTATTATTTATGCTGTCTATCAATGAAGTCTTCATGAATATTTGGGTTGACTAAATATTCTACATGCTGCTAAGTTGAATATTTCTAAATCTGATCAATAAGTGAGTAAACATGGTTAATGATGACTGACTATTTAAGGTTTTTTATTTCTGAAAATATGTCTGACTAAAAGCCTTTGATCAGGACTGAGACATATCATATTCTAAAAAACAGTATTCATAGATCTATACGCGGGTTGGTGTTGTTAGGGTCCTATAATAATAGGGTTCATAATTTTTGAATTGACTTTGATAGTCTTGTAAATATGTACATACCTTGCTTTCTACAAGTTGTTTTCCCATATTTTGAAAATAAAATAAAAATAAAAAAAAGGGGCTGAAAGTCCTAAAAGAAAGATCAAAGGACTTGAAAAAATAATAGACCCCAAAAGAAAAAGAGATAAAAATAAGACCTGAAAGTGAGCAAGTAAAAATGCCACTACTATTTACTTTTACTGCAAGAATAATGATTATGTGAAGATTGTCAGTAAATGCCATAATCCATGATCGTTAATTAGTTTAATCTTAACTTTTCATGCTTTAAATTTCATTTTTTAGATAGAGAATAAAGATATGTCAAACAGTTTAAACTTGACAAATCAATAGATAGTTAGAGAATAAATGAGGAGCTTAACAGTTTAATCTAAGCCCTCAGATGAAATAAGGTTAGACTTTGATAGATTTATGATTTTGAAAGAAAAATGGATTTAGGGTTGCAAGCTTAAATGCACCCATGAAAATGAAGTAAAAAATGTTAGAATAATGATGGGTAGGTAGAAAGCAGTTGTGTAAGACATGTAATAAAGAATCATCGGGAAAAAATAACTAATTTCCCCTCCCCCACAATGATCCAGTATTCTAAATCTTTAGTTAAAGAGGCTCAGAGAATTTCTCTGACTTCTGTTGGGACCAGACCCAAGGCTCAGTAAATGATTGGTTAAAAATATTTGATTCCCTACATAAAACCCATTTCATCAACATTTTACCCTTTTCCAAGATTATGATCCCTTTTTCTAAGTAAAACACATTTTTGCTTAGTAAAAGTAAAAAACCTACTTAATTAATTTCATTTTCATTCAAAAACACTAAAAAAAACTACACAATGCATTTTATCCTAAGTTTATTTGTAAAAAAATCAAATTGGGACAAATTGTGTTAAATGACCTTTTAACACTTTACCTAGTTTAAATTTATGTACTTTTATTCATCTCATTCATTACATTCTTCACTTCATAATAATTTCTAACCTAAGTACTAAATCCTTATAAAATAACCCTTCCCATATATATTAATTTTTTTATATATTAATATCCCCAAGACCCACTATTTTAAGTTTAACCTATGGTTATTTATCCCACATGATGAAATAAACCCCTGCTCTTTTTTCCCATAGGTTTAAACATATCAATATTATAAATATCCCGCCCCTATGGTATTAAAACAATTGTTAAAAATTTATTATGCCATATAATATCATACCTGCGCCATTGGTTAAAACATTTGTTAATGTTTTTAAATTTTAAAACATATAACACTACCCCCCTCCGCCAATCATATAAAATAGAGTTTTAACTTTATAAATATATATTTATAAGGTTTAAAATCAACTCTGCCTCGTAATAAAAACTTGGACCCCACCTATTATCGCTAAGAAACTCAAATATGCAATCGCAACCATTCGCATCCCGATCCTTCAATCCAACTAACGAAATTCCATATCGCATTTTTAGTAGCGTGATCTTAACACATTTCCTTTCTATGAGAAATGGGTTGTTTTTCCCTTTCCTCTCTCCTCCACATGTCATGGTTCTATTGGATTGCATCCAATCCAACTAAAATCGCTTACCAGCTTAATCCAGTGCGATAACAACTTGCGGTTTTTCTCCTTCAAAGTCCGAAAACCACCAATTTTCCCAATGTGACTGTCATTAATTGCAGGTGTTTTAAACCTAAAAACACCTAATAAATTCCAAAATGTGCCATTAAATCCCTTTTTCTGCACTATCTCAATGTATTGGTCCTCCCTATTGAAAACAAAGCCTGTGTTTTGATTTATACTCAAAACTAGTGAAAAATAGCCCGCATTTGCTATTGAAGATGCTGAAAGACTCAAATTGCTTCCAGAGACCTGAAAATATACCAGATACTAGTTCAAATGCCTCAGAACATATTTCCAAAGACCCATACTTATGTGAACAGGTATTTTTCAAGAAAAAAAAGCTTGTATCATTCTGAAAAGGAATTTGCTAAAGAAATTAAATACACTAAAAGCCTAACTTCTCCAAGAAAGATTCTAGTTACCCAAAAAGGCCCAAAAAGATTCAAAACCCTTTCAAAATTTTGATAAACCCTATTTTTTATCACGTTCAGTTTTAACATAGGAACATTGAGTTTATTTAGCATTTGCAGACTTAAAAGAATCCTAAAATTTTCCAGAAACCCTCTATAGGTAACCCAACCCTCAACAACCAATTTGAAGCAATTTTTAGTCCAATATCCATTGAAAAAGGCCTTAGAAACCCCTATTTCTTATTTCATTATCAATGAGAGTATGAAATACAGTTAAAATCCAAAATTGAAGGTTGAAACTCAACAAAGGAACTAGTTGTACCCATTTTTATCCAAGAACCTCTGTCAAAGTCAAGAATACTTTTGTAAACCATTTAATCCTACAGAAGAAACCAGAAAGTATTAAAAGAAAATTCTTAGTAATCCTCAAAGCATAATTTCTCCAAGAAAGCTTTTAGTTACCCAAAAAGGCCCAAAAAGAGTCAAAACCCTGTTTTAAATAGTGCATTCAATTTTAAAGGAAAACTTGAGTTTATTCTAGTTTTACAGACTATATAAAACTCCAATCAAGCCCATAAATCCTCTGCAGGTAACCCAATCCTCTGCGCCCAATTTTCAAACAATTTTCAATCTAATATCCATTGAAAAAAGCCTAAGAAACCCCTATTTCTTATTTCATAATCAGTGAGAGTCTAAAATACAATTGAAATCCAAAATGTAAGGTTGAAACTCAACAAAAGAATAAGTTGTACCCATTTTCATCAAAGAACCTCTGTCAAAGTCAAAAATACTTTTTTAAACCATTTAATCTTACAAGAGAAACTAGAAAGTCTAAAAAAACAGAGTTTTAGTAATCCTGAAAGCCTAAAAATGCCAAAATCCACACCAGCTATGTCCTCCAAGATTGCCATCATTGTGAATCCTCTACAACGTCCTGTTGTAGACATTGAGCACATACCCTTAGCAGATGTAGACTACAAAATAGCAGATCTAGTAGTTGAATTTAATTTATTAGACCTCCATTGCTGGAGCTATGAAAAATCCTTAGATCAGGTTGAAGAAGTCCAAATTTGGGAATCAAACTTGACCAAATATGTTGTTCCAGTCACTCATCCATGCCCAGAAGTTATTAGGTTGTGCTAGCACTATTATGTGCCTGAACAAAGAGCAATAGTGAATGCAAACAAAGAGGAACTGTTTACAATTACTTTTGAGTCCATAAACCAAATGTTACTACTCAAACATGATCTTAAAGCAGTTCCTTTATCAATAGAAGCACTTACAAAGTTGTACATTGGCCTTGATTTTCTGAAAAGATTTTATATTTTCCAAGTCTTTATGCCTTTACATGTGGAAATTCCTCAAATCAATCCCCCATATTCTACTTCAAAATTTCCAGAATGTTCAAGGCATGTCATTTCCATGTTGTCATTCATGCTAGGAAACTTTATAGATGAGCATACTAATGAGTCCATCCTAGGTTTTCTATCTACTTTTGCACTAGGAAAGCCTCCCTCTGTAATTTTCAATTATGCTGAGTAGATAGCTGACAATATCCATGATCAACTAATTAAATTTCTAATTGAAGGAGTGTTTAGATACACATATTTTCTCTTTCATATGTTTTTGTATTTTCAAGTAGAAAATTTCCCTATAACTCTCCAGAAGCTTGATATAGAACAAAAACCACTTTCAGTCATCTTCTGGACTTCATTTATCAGAAAAGAATCCTCAGAATTCAATTTTACAGAGTTTACAGATAATTTTGTCCATCCATTGATAAATATGTTGACCAACATAGAACAGCCAAGGATCAGTGATGAAATGAATAAAGTTCTATAGCTATCATAACAAACTAGAACTGGAGATTGGTATTTATATGAAAAACACACAGAAATCAGAGTTTTTGGCTCTAATATTCTACCCTAAAAACTACCTAAATATGTACCAATGAGGGGTTTTGCCTTGGAATACATCAGGAAAATCTTAAATTCTGATTCCATCAACTTCCTAGCAGCTAAGAAGAAAACACAATTTAAGTTAAAGAATCAGGTGGGACCCTTTATTTGTTATCACAGAGATGCAGAGATAGAAGCAGCCAAACAGTTACTTGAGTACATATTTGAAGAGAGATTCTCCTGGAACTATGATCCACAATAAATACTGAGTAAAATTAGGGTTAAGTGCAAACTAACACCCTACATTCATGAGAAAAAAACTAGATATTGAGAAGTATGTCAATCAGACTGAATGGGTAGAAAACACTTTGGTAGATGCAGTTAAGTATTGTGATACTAGTCACACCTTACAAACTACTAATAAAGGAGAAAAGGCTACTAAAAGGGTCAGAGAAGAAGGAGCATACATTGCTAAAACCACAACTGAAACTAGGTTCAAATTAAGATACAAGAAAAAGCCTAAGATAAATTCAGTTGATAAAGGGAAAGTGACTATTGAGGAAGAAGAAACAGATGTTCCAGTAAAAAATATAGATGTTGCTACAATCATCACAAATGAACCAGTTACAGAGAATCTAAATGAAGGACAGATTGATAATTCTAATACACAGGTCATAGAGAAACAACAGAATTTGGAGGCATCTTTGTAATATACCAAAATGGGGAAGTAGCAATACATGAACATAAAACTGGAAGTAGCTGTTAGGATATTCCGACACATAGGAAATAGTTAAGAATAACTTAGTCTAGAGTAGATTTAGGTAAAGTGTGTTTCTTTACCATGTACATTTGTAACTTATAATCCGAAAGTCACGATTTGTAGTGATCTGACGGTTATCTCTCACCTCGGTATTAATGACACTTGATTCATGACTTAACACCCGATTGGTCCATGATCTCTATTTAAAGAGCATGGAGGGTCATTTTTCCAATAACCGTTTATGAGAGAAACATATGTAACTTTTCTTTTTATATTAATAAATTGTCTGAAGTGGCCGTGTTGGCTCAGGTCGTGGACTGTTTCCCTCTTTGAGGGTTTTAACCACATGATTATACTGGTGTACTGATTTGTGATCTGTTTGTGAGCAGTGAGCTTTGGCTCTTGATCTAAGGAAATTACCCTGTAAATTCCTACATGGTATCAAAGCTATTTTGAGGGCCACGTCTGTTGTTGATCAAAATTCGAAGCCGGTTTGACTGCATGCGAATGTCGTTTTGTAGATCTACTATTTATAAACATTTTTGGGCTTGGAGAACTTCTTGGTTGTGTCTAGAGAATCTGTTATAGTGAGGAACACCTTTCGTTTCATGTGAAAAGGTTTTCATCTGCCCAAGTTATGACAATTTATATCTGGAGGTATAAAGCATCTGTTTTAGAATTATATTTGCTAATAGTTCTGCTTATTTCGGGTTTTTTTCTGTTTATTTTTGGTATTAAGATTTTATTTATTTTCCAGATATATACCCTCTTCACTGTGTATGCTCTTTTTTGTACGGTGCGTGCGATCCTGGCAAATCAGAAACAGGAAGAAGGGATATTTTTTTGCTACATATGCTCTTTCCCCGCGTGTTTGTGCGATCTCAGGAAATCAGAAATAGTGAAAAAAGTGATAGTTTCCGGTAAGGCTAACTGAAAATCTAAAATTCTGCCGTAAGACTTTGCATTTCATTTTTTTTGCTCGTTTTTTGTGTTTTTTTGTGCAGGAAAAGGAACGCACAATGAAAAATAAATAAATACCCCTTCCTCCTTTCATACAATAACGTTATCCTTTTACTATATCACTTGGTGAGGGGTTAGTTTATGAGAATAGAGGTCTTGGGTTAAAGTCTCCTTCTCAAGTTTCTTTTGTTAAAAAAAAATTGTTAAAAGGGGCGGAATTTTTTTTTAAAAGTTGCACTTCATCCCATTCCCGTAACTATTCGACATCTACAACTCAATTTTTTCAAAAGGAATAACTTCTTCATCTAGAAGTTGTTTTTCGAGGTGTTTTTTTTTAAACAGCCTAATTTTTTGAGATATTTCCATCAGAGTAGTTAGTTTCAGCTTTTCTCAGCTTTAGTTGTTTAAAACAAAATGGAAAGTGCATGCTCGGTTATTTTTAATAGCACTAATTATTTCCAATTGCTACCTCACATGGTAGATATACTTAGAAGTAAAGGGTTTTATAGAATAGCCATAGGACAAGAAAATAAACCTTCTGATGATGATAAAGCTGCTAAATGGGAAAATAAACAAGATCAAGCATGAGGGTTGATAGGAATGTCCATTTCTCAAGATCTTTGATTTCATATCCTTAACATTGACACCCCTGATGAAGCCCTGGAAAAGTTAAAAAATATTTTTGGCATTCAAAATCAAATCAGGGCCCACCAGCTTCAAAATGAGTTGCTTACTTTGGATCCCAATAATTTCTCCTCCATTGAAGATTTTTTGTCCAAATTCAAGACCATTCGAATTCTTTTAGAAGGTTTTAAGATAAAAAAGGATGATGGTAGCCTCATCTATTGCATTCTTGCTAAGCTTGGACCTACATACTCTATAGTTGTTTCTGCCTTCCATTCCACTAGAGAAGCCATCATCTCTTCAGGAACCACCTACAAGAATCCTTCTTTTTATTCCTTTTGCAATTATTTGATAAGATAACAAGAAAAACTTTTACACCTTGGTCTTATCACTGCTGGAAACACTTCTAAGAAAGCCTTAGCAGCCCAACAACAACCATATCAAAATAATCCCAAGAAGTAGTATCCAAAAAAATATGGTCCTAAACAAAACAAGGTCCCTAAGCAATTTCGACCGCAAACTGAAAAATAAAATCACAAAAGTAATAAGGAAAATCAAAACAAAGGGAAGAAGACAGATAGACATTGCAACTTTTGCAATCGGGATGGCCATATAGAGTCCAAATGTTTTAAGAAGATGGAAGCCTTAGAAGTAGCAATTAAGAAGCACAACATAAATTTGGAGCACTCTTCACCTTCATCTTCAGGCATGGCACTTTCTTCTTGTTGTTGTCAGGCATCAAGATCTGGTTATGCATTAAATGTATCTTCTTCTTCTCCTTCTCATGAGTGGCTCATTGATTCTGGAGCTTCTTACAACATGGCTAAAAATAAATCCATGTTTTCTTCTTTAAATGATTGTAACACCAAACATATTATGTTAGTGATGATAGATCTCTTGGTTTTGTAGGATCTGGAACCATTCTTCTAGATAATGGTCAGTTTAATGATGTACTATGTGTTCCTACCTTGTCATGTAGCCTTATATCTGTTTATCAGATAACTCATTCAGGTGAAGGGAAAATAGTAGAATTCTCACCTCATGATGTTGTAATCAAGGACCTCAAAGATCCTAAACATATTTTAGCTACTGGCATTGATGATGATTCCACAAGGTTGTATAAGTTTGAAAAATTTGGGTCATCATGTATTTCCTATGTTTTTGTTGCTCATAATGATGATGTGAGCAAACTTTGGCATGAGCGATTTGGTCACTTAAACTATCACTCTCTTCAAACTCTATGTAAGGAAAATATGGTGATGGGCCTTACTATGATATCTTGCTGAGATGGTGTTTGCTCCGAATGTGTACTCGGAAAACATCATCGGGATTGTTTTGAAAAGCATGCCTGTTGACACACTTCAGCCCCTTTGCAGCTTGTGCACAGTGATTTATGTGGTCCACTTCATGTTGTTTCTTTCTCTGGTTGCAAGTACTTCTTAACTTTCATTGATGATTTTTCCAGACGCACTTGGGTATATTTCTTAAAAATCAAGAGTGAAGTTTTTAACATGTTCTTGGACTTTAAGGCCTTTGTTGAGAAACAATCTGGATATCAAATTCTTAAGTTAAGATCGGACAATGGCAGAGAATATTTTAACAAAAAATTTATCAACTTCTGCACTGAGCATGGCATTCAATTGCAACATACTGTTCCATATACTCCACAACAAAATGGTGTAGCTGAAAGGAAGAATCACACCTTAAAAGAAATGGCTAATTGTATGCTTCAATCTAAAGGACTTGGTCTCAATTTTTGGGCAGAAGTCATTAACTGTGAAAATTACATAGTAAATCACACTCCTACTGAGGTTTTAAAGAATATAACTCTAGAAGAAGCTTGGAGCTCAATAAAACCAGATGTAAGTCACTTTCGTGTTTTTGGAAGTGATGCTTGGGCCCATATTCCAGATGCGACAAATAAAACCTTAGAACCTAAGAGTGAGAAATGAATTTTTGTTGGATATTCTGAGATGTCAAAGGATATATAATTCTTCAACCAAAATCCAAAAATATTATCATTATAAGAGATGTAAAATTTGATGAAAATATATCGGCCTATGAGCCTAGTTTGACAAGTGTGCCACCTTTGGCCTGCGAGCCTGATTTGGCATATGTGCCACCTCTCTCTCTCTCCTATTTTTAATAGCATTCCTTCTAGTTCAAATGATGATAGCAAGGAGGACAATCCTCCTCCACCTCTTGAAATTTTTCCTGATACTCCACCACTTCCAAGATGGGTTTGCTCTACCCGGAATGCAGCAGGTTCTCTTGCAGGTGACCCTGCCGATCGACGACATACACGTTCTCAGTTTGAAAGAGCCTCTTCCTTATTGACTCAAGTTCTAGAAAAAATTGATCCAGCAACCTTTGAATAATCCTTCGGTCATCCAGATTGGGATGAAGCTATGAATGAAGAGTATCTTTCCTTATTGGAAAACGATACTTGGGATCTCATTCCTCTTCCAAAAGGAAGAAAAATTGTTAGATGTAGATGGGTTTAAAAAACCAAGTTTGGACCAGATGGAAAAGTGGATAGACATAAAGCTCATCTTATTGCTAAAGTATTTTAACAAGTTTAAGGCATTGACTATACTGAAACCTTCTCCCCTATTGCTAAAATGAATTCTATCTGCCTTGTTCTTTCCCTTTCTGCCTCCTTTAAATGGGAAGTCCATCAGATGGATGTTAAATCCGCCTTCTTACATGGAGATTTGCATGAATAAATCTACATGGAACAACCCCCTGATTTATCCTAAAAGACTCCAGCCTTGTTTGTTGCCTTAGGAAGTCTCTCTATGGTCTCAAACAAGCTCCTTGGGTTTGGTATGCCAAAATGGATAGATTTCTATTAGATAATGGATTTTCTAGGTTTCATTCTGACAACACTATCTACACTAAGAAAGTGGGTAAGTCCTTCACCAACCTTGTTATTTATGTTGATGATCTTATCCTTACTGGTAGTGATCCAAACCATATAAACCATGTGAATTCTAGCCTCAAAAAGAAGTTTGAAATGACAGTCTTAGGACACTTGCATTATTTCCTTGGTCTTCAAGTCTTGCAATCCAAGGAAGGCATTACCCTCTCTCATTCCAAGTATGCCTGTGATCTTCTACACCACTTTCACATGGAAGACTGTAAGCCATCCCCTTCTCCCTTTCAGTATGGAGTCAAGCTTTCAGTCACTTGTACTACTCCTGAAGTTGATGCTACCTTATATCGTCAACTTGTTGGTAAACTTCTGTATATAACCCATACCCATCTTGACATTTCCTTTGTTGTTGGTCTTGTCGCTTGTTTTGTGCACCAACCTCATGAAAGTAACTGGAAAGCAGCTAAAAGAATACTTCGATATATTCGAGGTGCAGTTCAGTTCGGGATTCATTACAGTGCAGGAGAATCTCCATTGTTGATTGGTTTCACTGATTCTGATTGGGCTGGTGACACTGATGATCGAAAGTCTACTGTAGGATATGTATTCACTCTTGGTTCAAGACCTATTACT
The DNA here is from genome assembly GCA_034641835.2 of Pinus albicaulis. Taxonomy (NCBI): domain Eukaryota; kingdom Viridiplantae; phylum Streptophyta; class Pinopsida; order Pinales; family Pinaceae; genus Pinus; species Pinus albicaulis. Next base: position 33,220,069 of record MU968317.1, read on the forward strand.
TGTTCTTGTAAGAAAAAAAGTGCCATCTCTCTTTCTTCAGCAGAAGCATAGTATCGTGGTGCAGTTGAAGCCAGCAAGGAAGCCATGTGGCTTTGTCAGATTCTGTCTAAATTTCATCTTCATCAACAGCATCCAGCTACACTTTGGTGTGATAATCAGAGTGCCATTCAGCTATGTAAAGATCCAGTTCAGCATCAGTGTATGAAAAACATTGAACTCCACATACACTTCATCAGAAAGCTCATTCATGATCGTGTTCTTGAAGTGCATTACTGTCCAAACAATGATTAAGTATCTGATATCTTTACAAAGTCTCTCACTGAAGCGAAGTTTACCAAACTTCAATCCATGCTTGGAGCTTGAGAAAGTTGTCATTAAGGGGGGATAGGCTCTACTACCTCCTTCCTTCTCCTATTGTGTCACTTTTGTAAATCCTTCAATCCTATCCCAATTTTTTCTTAAGGGGGGATGTTAGGATATTTCGACACATAGGAAATAAGCTCCTTTTGTGTCACCTTTGTAAATACTTCAATCCTATCCCAAGTTTTTCTTAAGGGGGGATGTTAGGATATTTCGACACATAGGAAATAGTTAAGAATAACTTAGTCTAGTGTAGAGTTAGGTAAAGTGTGTTTCTTTACCATGTACATTTGTAACTTATAATCCGACAGTCAAGATTTGTAGTGATCCAATGGTTATCTCTCACCTCGGTATTAACGACACTTGATCTGTGGCTTAACACTCGATTGGTCCATGATCTCTATATAAAGAGCATGGAGGGTCATTTGTCCGGCAACCATTTATGGGAGAAACATATGTAACTTTTCTTTTTATATTAATAAATTGCCTGAGGTGGCCGCGTTGGCTCAGGCCATGGACTGTTTCCCTCTTTCAGGGTTTTTACCACGTGATTATACTGGTGTATTGATTTTTGATCTATTTGTGAGCGGTGACCTTTGGTTCTTGATCTAAGGAACTTACCCTATAAATTCCTACAGTTGCAACGACAAATCAACTCATAAAATGTGAGAAGACCACATAGCCATCATATTATTATTACAGCAGCCAAAATTATACAATATCTTGAGGAAATAAACACTCAAGATAGGCAACACAAGCCTCAAGAGGACATGTACATGAAAAATGAAGTATACTGCTACACAGAAAATGTCCAAGGCTATGAAAACATAATTTTATTGGATATAACTGCTGCTAGAGTATTTCAATACATGGATCTGCATATATACAGCTCATACAATGTTTGGAGCAAAGATCTAAACCTCCAAACTCGATTTCAAGAGAATCCTGGAAGGATTTCCTTAAATATGCAAAAAGGAAAAAATGCCAGAGTTGCAAGACTAAGACTGAATATCAGCTGCAACTCAAGAACTAGATGGATTTGGCTGAATATGCTACACAAGATGAATAAACCTCCTCAAATGTATCTTCCAAGTGAAAATCTGATCCTAACACTAAAGATCTTACCCTCCAAAGAAACACTGCAACCCCTCACTGCAACTGGTCACAGAAATAATGTAGTCACTAAGGGATACTACATTGTAGGTGAAAGTAAATATGTTGGTCAAGTTCCAAGATGCTAAATTAGCTCCAAAATTCTCCTCAATGATATCCCAAAGAAATGGAAGCTCCCTACTCTAAAAAAAAAGCTCCGGAAGTGGTGTTCTCAACCCTCCACTGCAACACCTTGCAACACAACCCAACTCTAAACAGAAACTAAATTGTAGCTGAATGAGGTAGCTTGGCCTCAAGCCTGAATGTGGAGAAATGAGGTACAAGCTCCCTCAAGAGGCCTCTCAAGAAAGGAGAAGGAATTCCTAAATAAGAATGCCTTGTGCTAAGCAGCACAACAATCTCAACTAAACAGTTGAAGAAAGCACAATAGTCATACAGACCAGAAATTTAATAATCAATAACATGTCTTGTTATAGTTGCCTTGCCCTCCTTTTATACAAATGGAAGCCCTCTCACCTTGGGTCCCACTCATTAAGGTTTCTTCCACTAAGGAATCTTCCTCCCACTATCATTTCACTGTCTCCAAAGATGATCTCCACCTCTTATCCCAGCATTGTTGACTTGTTCAAACTTGACCTTGTCCACATGCAAATGAGGGTGTGAAATATAGCCATAATAATGATCCCTTTTATCATCATAAGGGATTTTATTCCTATTTCTGAAATTTATGGACCTCCTTACCCATTTATTCATCTCCTAGGTGTCAAAATCAAAAATCAATATTCCAATTAGTTGCATGCTAATTTTTGAATATTACAGTCCTCCCCTCCCAAATGTTGCTTGTCCTCAAGTAAATACATGGATAGAACTGAGAAGTCTCCCATCCTCCTAATTTAGCATCCACATATGATAAACTCCTCCAAGGAATGAGATGTTGTCTCAATAATAAATCTTCATATTGCCTCTCCCAAGCATGCAAGCTAGCTAAATAGCTATCATCATGAATAAGTAGAGTACTCAAGGAGGAAACAAGGTGCTATCCAGAGGTCCCTTTGAGGTATGGGATCTGAAATGTATTGGTAATCATCATTCCCATGTGGATCCTCCATCCCCAAGCTATCATCCATACAAAATGAGTTACCTCCCAACATGGAAACTCCTGAAAATTATCCTCCACCTTTGGCTCATGTAATGTAGGTGGGCTGAATAACTGAACATGGTAGACAAAATAGTGTACCCCACGTTTTCCTCCTCTCCACTTACGATAAGTGTAGAGTATCTGATGGTCTTGGGGTGCAATAATGTTTCCTTCAAGAGGCAAGAAGAAGACTAGATCTCCAAAGATCTCCTCTCCAACATTATGAATCATGCTGCCCAAACCATCCCATATGTGATGGATAGGAAATCATCACCATATGGCATCCAATCAATCTCATGGCCCACCTCATAAAGAAGCAAGTGTTTTACTTTAGTGGCCATATCATCTCCCATGCTCCCCTTGGAACATGTAATGCAAAAAGTGTGGGAAATCTCTTCCCCCAAGGACACGTCCAGCCAATGTGTCTCTCCCTCAATCATGATCCCAATAAAAATAAGAAAAACATTAGTAAATGGAATCATGATTAGCATCATGCTAGCAGCCATATGTAATAAGGGAGAAGGGAAATGGTCCCTCAAATGCAACTAGTGCAGTTTTACTCTCAACTGCATCAGAAAATGGCATGATGTGTGGTTTCCCAACCACTTGCTTACTGCCCCAATCTCCTCACAAGTTTGTAGAAAGTGTATGGTGTATAGTGCAAAGTGAGTATGCTCTGAAAAATTTAATCTTCCCAAGTCCTTCTAGAGAGTGGCCATCACCAAAACTGCTTATGGCCTCAAGTAGACCATAAAGTCTAGAAGGAATAATTATCCTCCCTTGAGAAATGTCCTCCACATATATGCTTAAGGAATTCACATACAAATCATTATGAAACCAAATAGTATTATTTCCATATGATTTTATCATGCAAATGGAGTGGCTCATAGATAAATATCCTCTCATCCTCAAAGAGAGAAGAGGTGGTTGTTTTAACTCTTCCAAAGATTTATGTATCTCCTCCATCTCCACACGATCCATGCTTCTCCTCAAATGCTAATATATCTCCTCCTCAAAGCCTTCCCAAATGTACCCCTCCATGATGGTGCAGTATGCTCTCATGGAATAAGTGTGGCTGAGAAGGAAATTTTCATGAGCTGCTTGTAGTAACTTCTCCTTGAGCTTGGAAGCTCTAGATAAGAAGATCCTACCCTGATATTAGATGACCCCATCTCTGACTAAATATCCCTCCTCATGCAATTGGTCATCCAATATCATACAAGAAAAAAGATCCTTGGAATAATCCACCAATAGCTGAGATTTCCAATATGGATCTATCCTCCATAGTGACAGAACTGATGATCTATCACAAAGAACATTTTTCATATGGATTTCCTCCTCTTTGACATATCCCATGCCAAATATGCAAGTTGGAAGGCTGCTGTCCTTCACATGCTTCTCCTACCACAACGCAGAATCTGAAATGAGAGTGGGTAATGATGATGTTGAGAGAATGCCTCTCCTCTCCTTAGGTCTACCCAAGACTCTCAACGTTGTACCAAGCACTCCCAAGGTCTCCACTCCTCTAAAATCAATGATTGGTGCCTCAAAATGTGAAGCATCCCTCACGATTTGTTGATCTTGTGATCTCCCTGGTGAAATGCCTCCATGAAATGAAACATCAATATCAAGAGTAGACTGGATATATGGATGGAAAGACTTGTCCTTGCCCTCACTCCACAATCCAGCCTCCCTCTTTTGTGCATCAACCTCCTGAAATATATAGGGGTGTGTGCTCCTCATCAAATTATTTTGGTCATCCTCCCTACCTCCTCCTTTTAGTTGCATGGTTTAACAATCGATAAACAATGGCACATGTTGATCATGAGTTGTGTCTTGATCTCCACATATGAGATCCTGGGGAATTTCTTGCAATGATACAATAATCCCTCTTGTTGGAGCATGTGCTCCCTCTAACTCTACATGAGGTGCTAGATATGCTCTAGACATGACAGCGTTGTTGCCCTTAAATTTTTCTTCCTCTCCAATATGAATGGGCAACCTCCCAAGAATTGGATCCTCTTTTGAAAAAGGGCTCTCCATGCCCTCTTGTTCCAGAATATGAGATATAGGTCTTGAATCTAGCAAGTTATGATGCAATATGTCAGCCTCCTTATTAGTTTTTAGAAGTGGAGTTGGGTTTATAGTTTCCTCCAACACATGCAAAGATTCTGTTTGTTTTGATTTGTTTGTTTTCACCAAGGATGTCTCAGAAAGTTTTCCATCAAATATTTCTACTACCTTCTTAGTGAAATTTGCATAAGAATAAGTATTTTCATTTTTCAAAGAAAAATACTCAAATATCCACCATGCATACGCCTTACCTCCAAAATGCAGTACTGCAACTTTCATTGCTTCATCTTCAGAAATTTGGTGTTACTGCAAATAGGTGTCTAGCTCCTCCACCCAAGCTCTATCTGAACATGTAGGTGAACCATCAAAAGTAGATAGGAAAAATCTACTCATATTATGCTGCTTGCTTCTCTCCACCTTGATCTTGCAAAACTCTGCAAAAGTGAAATGATCTCTAAACTTCTTAGTTTGAGATTCATATTCTTGCAAAAAATCACTAAGAGTTTCCCTCCTATGCATTTCTTCTTCTTCTATCTCTCTCATAGAAAATTTGGGCATATTACTGCATTGTGCATCACAGTGTGTGGCTTCATTCTCACACTCATCATATGAAAATCTAGAGTTTTCTTCAGATTCAAACTCTCTTGGAGATTCTCTACACATCTCCTTCCTCATCTTCTTAAGATCTCCACAAATATTCTGCAAAGTTTGAGAAAGAAACTTGGAGACCCTCTCTTCCTTCTTTCCTCCAAATAATGGAGTCTTCTTCTTTTATTCTTGATAGCATAATGGCTGAGATTCCACAGGCTAAGCCAAGATTATGCTCTGATACCACTGTAATATCCCAAAATGGGGAAGCATCAATACATGAACATAAAACTGGAAGTAGCAGTGACAAATCAACTCATAAAATGTGAGAAGACCACATATCCATCATATTAGTGTTATAGAAGCCAAAATTGTACAATATCTTGATGAAATAAACACTGAAGATAGGCAACACAAGCCTCAAGAGGACATATACATGAAAAATGAAGCATACTGCTACACAGAAAATGTCCAAGGCTATGACAGTGCAATTTTATTAGATATAACTACTGCTAGAGTATTTCAATACATGGATCTGCATATATAAATCTCATACAATGTTGGGAGCAAATATCTAAACCCCCAAACTTGATTTCAAGACAATCCTGGAAGGATTTCCTGAAATATGAAAAAAGGAAAAAATGTCGAAGTTGCAAGCCTAGGACTGAATAGAAGCTACAACTCAAGAACTGGATGGATATGGCTAAAGATGCTGCACAAGATTAATAAAGCACCTCTAATGGATCTTCCAAGTGAAATGCTCATCCTAACTTTGAAGATATCACCCTCCAAACAAACACTACAACCCGTCACTGCAAATGGTCACAGAAATAACACAGTCACTGACGGATACTGTGCTGTAGGTGAAAGGAGATATGTTGGCCAAGTGCCAAGATGAAAAATCATCTCCAAAATCTTCCTCATTGATCTCCCAAAGGAATGGAAGCTCCCTCCTCTGAAAAACAAGCTCCGGAAGTGGTGTTCTCAACCCTCCACTACAACACCCTACAACACAACCTACCTCTAAACAGAAATTGTGTTGTAGCTGAAGGAGGTAGCTTGGCCTCAAGCCTGAATGTGGAGAAATGAAGTACAAGCTCCCTCAAGAGGCCTCTCCAGAAAGGATAAGGAATTCCTAAACAGGAATGACTTGTGCTAAGCAGCACAACAATCTCAACTAAACAGTTGAAGAAAGCACAATAGTCATATAGACCACAAATTAAATAATCAATAACATGTCTTGATATGGCTACCTTGCCCTCCTTTTATACAAATGGAAGCCCTCTTACCTTGGGTCCCACTCATTATGGTTTCCTCCACAAGGAATCTTCCTCCCACTATCACTGTGTTGTCTCCAAAGATGATCTCCACCTCTTATCCCAGCGTTGTTGACTTGGTCAAACTTTACCTTTTTCACATGCAAATGTCCCTTTTCACACATGAGGGTGTGAAATCCAACCATAATAATAATCCATTTTCTCATCATAAGGGATTGTATTCCTATTTCTGAAATGTATGGGCATCCTTACCCATTTATTCATCTCCTAGGTGTCGAAAGAAAAAATCAATATTCCAATTAGCTGCATGATAATTTTGGAATATTATAATCTTCCTCACAGACAACAGAGGAAAAGGATCTTGATATCAGAGAAAAATACAAGAAAATTAAGACAAAGAATGAAGAAATCAAGAATGAGATTTATTCTCAATATTTGAAGCAAACGCCAGGTGTTCAAAATAAACTTTTATCGGCCTTTGACTACTCAAATCAAAAGTTGATAATGTGAGTGCTCCAACCTACAGTGAAGACTCCAAATATAGTTGCAAACTACAAAAAGGCTGATCTATAAATACCAACAGAAAATATTCATGCACTAGATCAAATAAAATTTCATAGACAACGTTCAAAGATGTTATATTCTACCATTACAACCAAGGTGATGAGTGTTCAAAAAATTTAGAATACAATTATAAATAGGAGGGATCAAATGAAGGTTGAAAAAGCCTCATCATATGCTAAAGACCTTAGGATTAAGTCTTTAGAAGTATTATTTATCCAAGTAGGATATGATCCTCCAAATTCTAAAGCAGCAGAACAGATAGTGAAGAAAAAGAAAGAAGACATTGCAGCATTGAGGAAATAGCTTAAATTGCCATCAACTGAACATCCTCAAGCCAAAGAAATTGTACAAGAATAGACTCAGAAGGATGACATGATGAACTTAATTTTTCAGTTAACAGGACATATCAAAGAAATGGAAATTCAAATGCACAAGATTTTCCATGAAATGGAAACTACAAAAGCACAGGAAGTTCCTTCAATAATTCCCATGCATTAGGGGAATTTTGAGGTCTAAAATGGGCCTCCTAAGGAAATTATAAAATAATAGTGGAAAAAATCTAATAAGATTTGATGACATCATCAAATTTTAGAGGGAAAATTGAAAAAACTACTTTTTCAATTCATATTTTCAACTTATCTCCCAAAGTTTTTACTCAAATTTCGAGCGGGAGTACTCGTTGGATGCGGAATTTAATTCCCCATCCAAGGAGTACCCATGTTGCATACTTTCGATGGGTCCTACTACACGAAAAATGAGAAGTACATAAAGAAACGTGATTACAATCACGTTTTTTTATGTATTTCTCATTTTTCGTGTAGAAGAGTTCATCGAAAGTATGCAACATGGGTACTCCTTGGATGAGGAATTAAATTCTGCATCCAACAAGTACTCCCGCTCGAAATTTGAGTAAAAATTTTGGGAGATAAGTTTAAAATACGAGTTGAAAAAGTAGTTTTATTATTTTATTATTTTTTTAATATTTTTACTTTTTTACTCCAAAAATGGTGAATCATCCATTATGGATGACATCATCATCTTGAATCCTATTGGTTGTTATAAAGTTTATTTTTTTTGTACATTTTTCTTATGAGGCCCATTTTAGACCTCAAAATTCCCCTAATGGTTACTAATGCTATGCCTTCAACTCCGGAAGAAGAGTTGGCAGCCAAAGAACCACTGGCTACTGCAGTGCCAGTGACATCATCCACAATTTCAGCCACAAAATCATCTACTACAGCACCTCAATGTTCAGATGAGGCCAGTAAAATAGTAAAAGCCATGAAATAAATGGCACTACAGACAAGTGAGATTAGCATATTGAAAAAGGTAATTGATAATCTTGAATATACAAAGAAACTAGCTCAAATCAATGCTAAAACTCATGAGCAAAGGGCTAATAGGTTAAATGAAGAACTGAATAAACTTCAAAAGGATTTGACCTTGAAGGAGCCAATAACGTATGTGAAAAACTAGTTATGGAACAAAATCGTTGAAGCCATCAATGATGTTTGACCCTCAATCCAAGTGATATATGAACAGAGAGATTTACTGAAGGCAGCACAAGAAAAGTTTCAAAAAACAAAATATGAGCTAGGTAAAAAACTTGAGCAAGCCATAGAATTGATAAAGTTTCTCAACAGTAAAAACAAGCAGGAGTTAGAAGAAATACAAATCACTGATAGGACAAAGACAATCCTTGAAATAATGAAAGTCCTCTCAAAGAAGAATCTACTGAAACAACTTGAAGAGAAATGTGAAAATATGAACATAGCCATAACCAAGTTTATGGTTAAATTTGAAAGTTTAAGGCAAAGAAGTTTGTCGAATATTTTGGTCATTAATGATAAGCTCATGCCACAGAAAGATTACAATAAGAAAATCAGAGAGTGTGCAAAAGAACAAGTGGACAAGGCATTCCAACAAGGAAGGTCTTACTTAGAAGTTTTGAAGACTTATTTTATTTGCAGCATGAGATAAGACATTTATTTGTCATGAAACCAACATTTGCTAGATATACTGAGGCAGATGATAATTTCAAGAAGCTAAAAAAGATTCAAATTCCTAATGATGAAACTTGGAAATCACTTACTGACTTACTTTAAAATTCAAACTGCAGAGAGAAAGAAAAAACAATTTTCTGATTTTTCAGTTAAAACAGAATTTATTACAGTAGTAAGACAATTTTTACAGAGATTAAAGAGTATCATAGGATAAAGAGAATTAAAGTGAAAGAGTATAAGATAAAGAGATAATATTTCAAAATAGATTTGAAATATCTATGCTAGCAAAGAGGACACCAAGGCAGCCAGCTGCACCTAATCCACAAACAATTTTCTATTTTATTTGGATAACTATGACAACTTGATGATTTGTTAAGCAACTGTCTCTATTTTTTTGTAAAGATATTTTATTTTCCCTTACATAATTCCTAGAAGCATTCTAGGATATTTTGTAAACATTTTTGTATAAATACTTCACTCTTTGAAGTAATATTGTGGAATAAATTGTTGAAGATTTCTACAGTCATTTTTGTTGGACTTGAAGGCTTGTGTGTTGCAAATTTCGAGTAGCAGACTAGATCAGATCAACTAGCATCATATTTCAGGATTCATGTGATGAGCCATTGAAGTGAATTATTTTCTACTTGTCATTGTTTATCTTCTTTGTTTCATGCATCCATATATGTGTTCCAAATTTGAATGACAATTTAGGAGTATTATTTCAGGATTTGTTAAAATCACCTTGTCTTTACTATTTATCATTTCTATGTTTTTTGTTGATTTCCACAGTAGGGAACCCTTAATTTCTCCCTCTTTCGTTTGACCTCTGTCTACTACTTCCTTTTTTTGGATCAAATAACCCTTCATTTCTCTTTCTCTCGATCAAACCACTTCACCAAAACATCCTTCCAAGATCTTCAAAGACTTATCTATCTTTCCCTGAAAACATTTGACTTTTTGACCTTGATCCTGGTTCTGTCTACTTGACTTTTGACTCCTTAGCCCAATGTACAATCAGATTTCCCACTATCCATCTCATTAAGTGATTTTTCCCACCAAACCAAACCAAATCAAAACCAAATTGCACAATCATAACTAGCCTAATATCTTATAATCAAAACAAAGTTAAATATGACAGAGAGAGCCCTCTCTGAATCCTAAGAAGGCTAGATCCTAGAGTTAAAAAGTAGGTTTGTGGTTACCTCTAGTGTTCTTAAACTTTAAATCAAAATCTCACAACTTTAGAATTACTAGAGTGCTAACATACTGGTGACCATACTGGGGACCTGACCAATCCTCAGTCTTAAAATAGATCTTAAAGGAAATCATTTTTATCATTATTTTGCCTTTGAAGACTGTTTTATAAGTTGTGAGTATTAAAAATTGTAATCCTGGCTTCTAGAAAAATTTACTATACCAGGTCTAACCCGGATCCTAAACCTGCTATTATAGTAGACAATCCGGACAGAATTAGAAAAAAGAATAAACAAACAAAATATTTAGATTCTAAAGTTTCATTAATTAGAGCCAATTCATTACCACAAGAATTAGTAAGTTTACAAGACATACAGTTTGATCTGAACTTTGAAAATTATTTGTTTAGAAGTAAATCAGAATCTGATTTAAAAACTATTGTTATAGACCCTGTTTTCATTTCATTTCTTGAGGCAAAACAGGAAAATATTACAGTAGGTTCTGAATTAAAGAAAGTTAAAAATCAGGATAAACTTGAAGAGATAAATGCTACTATTCTCAAAGAAATAGATGAAGCTATTGAATTAGCTCAATTTTTAGCTTACACATATAAACCTTCTATTTATCATTTAGATACCACTACATCATCTATAGTTTTAGCTACCATTCAGTCTACAGATCCATTTATCCCTAGACAACCCTTACAATCTAGAATATTATTTCCATCATCCACTTCATCCACTAGTTTACCTTCTACTATTTCAAACACATCATTCTCATTTCCTACTAGTTCCTTATATATTCCAGTTTCATTTCCTAGTACCTCCACTTCATCCTTTAGTTCATCCACAAATTTTTCTAGTTCACCATCCTATATTCCAGTTTCATTTCCTAGTATTTCCACTTCATCCTTTAGTTCATATACTAATTTTTCTAGTTCACCATCCTCTATTCTAGTTTCATCATTTGTTTTCGTTACTACATCAGCTACTACTTCCAGTTCAGCCCCAAGCACTTCCAATCTACCCCCAAGCCAAGCTAGAATTCAAGCTATGGCTGCTAGATATGCTCCCCTAGTTATTCCAGGAAAATTAGATGACATGCCTCAGGATTACCAAAGTAAGATACCACAATTTGATGCTACTACACAGTACACATCCCAACAACACATAAATAAAATGACAGATTACTTTGAAGTCCATGAAATAGATGATTCTGATGTATAGATGAGATTTTTTGCACAAACATTAATAGGGGAAGTCAAAAAATGGTTTAAAGGTATTACTATTGGTAGTATAGCCGACTTAGCAATTTTTCATAGAGTATTTTTAAATAAATTGGAAAATAAGAAAAATCCACTCCAAATATTGTCTGAATTTGATGCAATGAAAAGAGCTCCTAATGAATCAGTACAAGACTACTACACTATATATAACAGTGTTTACAATTCAATTCCTGAAAATCTAAAACCCACTCCTGATTTTGTCCTACTCAAATTCTCTTATGGATTTGATACCGACATGGCATATCAGTTGAGGGAAAGAAATGTTGAAACTTTAGAAAGAATGCAAACAGATACTGTAGGTGTAGAAGTGAAAATTTTAGCTATAAAGGCTAGATTAAGGAATGAGAGCAGAGTAACCATGAAAGAAGAAACTTCTGATTCATATGGAAAAATAGATCAGTTAGCTAATACTTTAGAGAGAATGATGGATAGATTAGACAATATAGAAAGAATACATCCATGCGATAATCAATAGCAAATCAGAAACCCCAATTTTAGGAAAAATACAAATTCAGGAAAATTAAAAGAATCAGCTCCAGATCAAACAATAAGACCCCCATTTCAGAAGAACTATGTTGAAAGTTCTCAAAACAATGTAGATGATGAAGATACCATAAATCTAATGGGTATAAACAAAGATAACACTATCTTTCTCACTCAGGAAGATCAAGAGTTATTTGAAATGCAACAACTTCAATTAGATTTAGGTGAATCATTTGACTAAAAACAAGGTTATGATTTTGCTATAAACGAAGTACACAAGAAATATAACCTTAGGAGTAAGAAAAACACTAAAACTTCTACTAAAAAATCTCCTCACACTGAAAATAAGAAAATAGTAGAAACCCATATAACAAAAGTTCTGCAAATTCTCCCTAGGGAAAATAGTCAAAACTCTAATTCATCCCACAAAGTTTCAAGCCCAAAAATTTCACCAATTCCAAAGATTGTTGACATAACAGATGAAGATGCTCAAGCTACAAAAGATTCACAACAATCTACTGCTTAAAAAGCACCTAATTCTGTTAAAACAATAAACTTGGATCCTAAAACATCCACTGCTGATTTAAAATCAGTAGATCCAAAAGTTGCCACTGAAAAAATAGCTTCTGACACTTCAAAATCTGAAAAACCATCTACTGCTTCTTAAACCACTCCTGAAAATAAAAATAGGAGCAGTAAGACGCAAGAAACTCAAATAGAAAATGAAAACATAACTGTAGAAAAACAAGATAAACACACTCAAAATATAGTTACTAAGGAAGAGTTAATTCAAATAAGTAAATCACAACCTTCATTCAATATACAAAATGAAATTGCAAAGTTAAAAATACAAATTCCTTTAACAGAATTGGTAAAACATGATTTGTATAAAACAACAATCACTGAAACATTAAACATGAATGATGGGGAAGACTCTGTAAACTTGAATGATGATCAACTAGAGTTGATTTTTGGCCCTGATGTAAATGGAAAGCATCAAGATGGAGTAGTTCCTCCATTTTACATCAATTTAACTATTCATGACCAAATTTTACACAATGCAATGTTAGATTCAGGAGCTTCACATAATCTAATGCCCAAAGCAATAATGGAAAATCTGAATTTAGACATTACAAGGCCTTACAAAGATTTATTTTCATTTGATTCAAGCAAAGTAAAATGCCTAGGTTTAATTAAAGATTTGTGCGTAACATTAGTTCAATATCCTGGTAAGAGTATACTAATGGACATTGTAGTAGCTGATATCCCACCGAAATATGGAATGTTATTATCTCGCTCTTGCAGAGAAAAATTACAGGGATCTCTACAATTGGACATCTCTTATCCTACTATATCAGTCTTTGGTCAACCAAAGAAGCTTTATAGGGAAAAATTGATGAAATATATGGTAAGTAGTGCAGCAAGATTAATAAATTACCCAACTTATGCTACACCTACTGATCTAGATTATTTCATCTTATGTAACTTTGAAACTGATAATGAAATCAAAAGTGAACTAAAGGACCAAAACAAAACACAAAACAATGACAATATCTTTCATGAATATTTATGGAATTTAGATTTTGATGGCTCAGTAAACAAGTTACGAGCATGAGCAGGAGTTTGGATAACTAATATTGAGAAAAATCATGCAGAAGGCATGCTTTCAGATTGAGTTTTAAATGCACCAACAATATGGCTGAGTATGAAGCCCTCATTTTAGGACTCCGGATAATCAAGAACTTAGGAGGAAAAAGAATAGAAATAATCGGAGACTCAAAGTTGATTGTAAAACAAATTAAAGGTGAATATTCTGTTTACAATCCTAGACTAGGCTGATATAGAGAGACTGCATTAGATTTTATTGATGATTTGTTGGAATGTAATTTCTCTACAATACCTAGAAAGCAAAATTTACAAGCACACTGCTTAGCAACTTTTGCTAGTACTTGTAATTTACCTGTTCAGCCCAATCATAAATATACTGCAGAATTAAAACATGGACCAATAATTCCAGATAACCTCAAGTATTGGAAAAAATTTTCACAAGACCAACAAATTTACCATTTTATGAATAATGAAGGTGAATTTCAGAACTGTAAAATAGGCACTGATTGTGCATTAGATTAGGATTTATATAGTGAAATAGATTTGAATAATATAGATGTAAATAAATTAAAGTTTGCTAGACCAACTAAGTTTATTCAATCAGATATAGATAACTTAGAGAGAGTAGAAATTGATGAGATAATTGATGATGAATCTGAAATATTAAATCTCAAAGATAATTTCTTACCAAAAGGTTTAACTCCTTTAGAAGATTTATTTGACTCAAATGATGTTGCAAGAAAACCCAAAATGGAGCCACTTAGATTTGACATTGAGGAATGCAACATAGGCACAAAGTTAAAACCCAAAATGATCAAAATTTCCAAAGCCTTACCTCAACAAGAAAAAGAAAAATATATTGCTCTTTTTAAGGAATTCCAAGATGTTTTTTCTTGGAGTTATGAGGACCTAAAATCCTATGATGCCAACATAATTCAACATAAAATTCCTATAAAAGAAGATCAAAAGCCCTTTAAATAAAATTTAAGGAGAATCAATCCTTTTTTGATGCCCTTAATATAAAATTAAGTAAAAATAATGTACGATGCACAGATAATTGCACCAATCAGATATTTTGATTGGGTTTCTAACCTAGTTCCAACCAGAAAAAAGACAGGAGAGATTAGATTATGTGTTGATTTTAGGAATCTAAACAAAGTATCCCTAAAAGATAATTATCCTTTACCAAAAATGGATCACATTTTACAAAGGGTAGTTGGTTCTTCTAGGATTTCACTTTTAGATGGATTTTCACGATACAACCAAATTTTAGTCCAACTAGAGGATCGAGCCAAAATAGCTTTTACTACTCCTTGGGGCAGTTTTATGTATGTAAAAATTCCTTTTGGTTTAATTAATGCAGGGGCTACCTTTAAAACAGCTATGGATATATTTGCAAAGGAAATTCATGAATTTTTAGTGATTTAATTAGATGACATAACTGAATTTTCTAAGACTAATTATGAACACTTGAATCATCTTAGACAAGTATTTATAAAATGTAGAAATTTTTGCATCTCTTTCAACCCTAAGAAAACCTTATTTGGATTAGAAGAAGGTAAGTTAATAGGACACATAATTTCTAAGGAAGGAATTAGAATAGATCCTGCAAGAATAGAAGAAATTCTTAACATCGGTCCACCAAGAAACATAAAAGAGTTACAAGCCTTTCTAGGTAAAATTAACTTTTTAAGAAGATTCATATCCAATTTAGCTAAAATAATTAGAGAATTAAACAACATGTTTAAAAAATATTCAATTCTTAAATGGACTATTTAGGCCAAACAATCATTTGAATCCATCAAATAGGCCTTAACCAAAACCCTAGTCGTTATAAGTCCTGACTTAAAAAATGATTTCATCATTTTTTCATTTGCTTCATAACACACCATTGCTACAGTTATACTGCAGAAAAATGACTAGGGTTATGAACAGCCCATATCTTTCTTTAGCAAAACACTTAGAGATGCAACTTTGAAATACAATATCATGGAGAAATATGCCTTAGCCATGGTAAATGCCATTAAATATTTCTGAGTGTACATACTCTATTCTCACATCATTGCCTATGTCCCAAATGCAGTGGTAAAAGATATTCTAACTCAGGATGGTCCTTATGGTAGAAGAGGTAAGTGGATTTCCACAATTTTAGAATATGACATAGAGATAAAACCCACTAAATTGATAAAAGGTCAAGGTTTAGCCAGACTTATGGCTGAATCGAATTGTCATGCCCTAGACATCAATATTATTGCCCAAGTATATGATCAGGAAGAGATGGCGACTCTAGAGATCAGTGAAGCCTTTTCAGATTCACCATGGTATGCAGATATTATATTTGTATTACTAAACTTACAAGCTCCTCCTGGATTATCAAGAAAAAAAGCTCGATTTTTAAAGCTTAAGGAAATAAGATTTTGTATATTAGACACTGTACTTTTTTGGAAAGATCATAGTGGGATTTTGTTAAATTGTTTGTTAAAAGAAGAAGTTGATAAATTATTACAAGAATTTCATGCAGGTGATTGTGAAGGACATCTCTACTAGAAGACTACTGTAGACAAAATACTGAGAGCTGGTTTTTACTGGCCTACTTTGTTTGTAGATATTAAAAGGTATGTGACCTCTTGTCACAAGTATCAAATATTTTAGGGTAAGAAAAATTTGTTACCCCTGCCCTTAAAGCCCATCTCAATTAAAATTCCATTTCAACAATGGTGTCTTGACTTCATTGGAGAAATTCACCCCCATCATCAACCCAACATAAGTGGATTCTGATAGCCACTGATTATTTTACCAATTGGATTGAAGCCATACCCTCTAGGCAAGCCACAGATACTGTAATTATCTCCTTTTTAGAAAGCAACATACTTTCAAGATTTGGATGTCCTCAAAATATAATTACTAAAAATGTAGCAGCATTCAAATCTAAAAATATGATTGACTTTTTCCATAAATATCACATTACCCTAGGCCATTCTACTGCATATTACCCACAAGGTAATGTTCTAGCTGAATCTTCAAATAAGAGCCTTGTAAATATCATCATAAAGTTAATTGAAGTTAACAAAAAGACTTGGAACAAAAATTTAGTCAATGCCTTATGGGAAGATAGACTTACAACCAAAAAATATATTGGTACATCTCCTTACCAACTTGTATATGGAATGGATGTTGTTTTTCGATCTTCCTTAGGAGTACCAGTAATGAAAATTATCCAAGAATTACAAGTTGAGCCAAATGACATTCAAAGAAGGATAAATCAAACCATTCACTTGCAACAAAAAAGAGAAGAGGTTTACATTAAGTCTCAAGTTATCCAGGATAAGATAAAGAATTTTTTTGACAAAAAGAGTAAAGATGATTTCTACGTTGGAGACAAAGTGTTGAAATGGGATTCAAGAAGAGAAGACAAAGGTAAACATGGAAAATTTGATTTTCTATGGAAAGGACCTTATGTGATTTATGTTTACAGAGGTAACAATGTTTTCTATCTAAAATAAATGGATGGATCAAATGTGTTAGATGGACCAGTAAATGACAGAATGTTGAAACACTACTACTCCTCAGAAATAACAAATAGTTAGTTCTATTTTGACCAATGTACATATTCATTGTAGATTTTAGATTGGATTAGATGTTTTCATAACAAAGTTGAAGCTCGAAGAGAAGGCCCTAAGATTTGAGAGGTAAAATATCATAAGTATGAATAATTGCAGAGATCAGAAGATACTTACAGGGTCATCACAGTCAAATTTCAAAGGCTATTAGTCTTAAAAGTTCTTGACATTTCACCAGGAAATGCCATCCCCATGTGGAGCCACTGTTAGGGCCATATAATAATAGGGTTCATAAATTTTGAATTGACTTTGATAGTCTTGTAAATATGTACGTACTTTTCTTTTTGCAAGTTGTTTTCCCATATTTTGAAAATAAATAAATAAATAACAAAAAAGAGGGTAAAAGCCCTAAAAGAAAGATCAAAGGACTTAGAAAAAGAATAGACCCCAAAAGAAAAAGATATAAAAATAAGACCTAAAAGTGAGCAAGTCAAAATGCCACTACTATTTACTTTTACTGTAAGAATAATGATTATGTGCAGATTGTCAATAAATGCCATAATCCATGATCAGTTAAATAGTTTAATCTTAACTTTTCATGCTTTTAATTTCATGTTTTAGATAGAGAATAAAGATATGTCAAATAGTTTAAACTTGACAAATCAATAGATAGTTAGAGAATAAATGAGGAGCTCAGCAGTTTAATCTGAGCCCTCGGATGAAATAAGGTTAGACTTAGATAGATTTATGCTTTTGAAAGAAAAATGGATTTAGGGTTGCAAGCTTAAATACACCCATGAAAATGAAGTAAAAAAATATTATAATAATGATGGGTAGGTAGAAAGCAGTTGTGCAAGACATGTAATAAAGCATAATCGAGCAAAAATAAATAATTTCCCCTCCCCCACAGTGATCCAGTATTCTAAATCTTCAGTTAAAGAGGCTCAGAGAATTTCTCTGACTTCTGTTGGGACCAGAACCAAGGCTCAATAACTGATTGGTTAAAAATATTGGATTCCCTACATAAAACCCATTTCATCAGCATATTTACCCTTTTCCAAGATTATGATCCCTTTTTCTAAGTAAAACACATTTTTTCTTAGTAAAAGTAAAAACCCTAGTTAATTAATTTCGTTTTCATTCAAAAACACTCAAAAAACCTACGCAATGCATTTTATCTTAAGTTTATGTGTAAAAAAATCAAATTGGGACAAATTGTGTTAAATGACCTTTTTACACTTTACTTATTTTAAATTTATGTATTTTTATTCATCTCATTCATTACATTCTTCATTTCATATTAATTTCTAAACTAAGTACTAAATCCTTATAAAATAACCCTTCTCGTATATATTAATTTCTTTATATATTAATATCCCCAAGACCCACTATTTTAAGTTTAACCTACGGTTATTTATCCCACACAGTGAAATAAATCCTCGCCCTTTTTTCCCACAGGTTAAACATATCAATATTATAAATATCCCACCCCTATGGTATTAAAACACTTGTTAAAAATTTATTGTGCCATATAATATCATACCTGCACCATTGGTTAAAACATTTGTTAATGTTTTAAATTTTAAAACATATAACACTACCCCCCTCCATCAATCATATAAAATAGAGCTTTAACTTTATAAATATATATTTATAAGGTTTAAAATCAAATCTGCCTCATAATAAAACCCCGGACCCCACCTATTATCGCAAAGCAACTCCAAGATCCAATCGCAACCGTTCACATCCCGATCCTTCAATCCAATGATCGAAATGCCATATCGCATTTTTAGTTACATGATCTTAACACATTTACTTTCCATGTGAAATGGGCTATTTCACCCTTTCCTCTCTCCTCCACGTGGCCCAGTTCTATTGGATCACATCTGATCCAACTAAAACCGCTTACCACCTTAATCCAGCGCGATAACCACTCATGGTTTTTCGCCTTCGAAGCCCGAAAACCACCCGTTTGCCCGATGTGACCGCCATTAATTGCAGGTGTTTTAAACCTACAAATGCCTAATGAATTTTGAAATACGCAATTAAATCCCTTTTTCTGCACTATCTCACTGTATTGGTCCTACCTATTGAAAACAAAGCCTGTGTTTTTATTTATACTCAAAACTAGTGAAAAATAGGCTGCATTTGTTGTTGAATATTGTTGAAAGACTCAAATTGCTTCCAAATACCTGAAAAGATACCAAATACCAGTTCAAGCACCTTAGAACATATTTCCAAAGACCCATACCTGCATAAACATGTATTTTTCAATAAAAGCAAGGCTATATCATTCTAAAAAGGAATTTGATAAAGAAATAAAATACACTAAAAGCCTAATTTCTCCAAGAAAGCTTCTAGTTACCCAAAAAGGCCCAAAAAGATTCAAAACCCTGTTAAAATTTCGATAAAACCCTGTTTTATATCGTGTTCATTTTTAACATAAGAACATTGAGTTTATTTAGCTTTTGCAGACTTGAAAGAATCCTAAAATTTCCCAGAAACCTTGTGCAGGTAACCCAAACCTTAGCACCCAATTTGAAGCAATTTTTAGTCCAATATCCATTTAAAAAATCCTAAGAAACCCCTGTTTCTTATTTCATAATCATTGAGAGTCTGAAATACATTTAAAATCCAAAATTGAAGGTTGAAACTCAACAAAGAAACTAGTTGTACCCATTTTTATCCAAGAACCTCTGTCAAAGTCAAGAATACTTATGTAAACCAATTAATCTTACAGAAGAAACTAGAAAGTCTAAAAAATAGAGTTTTAGTAATCCTGAAAGCCTAATTTCTCCAAGAAAGCTTGTAGTTACCCAAAAATGCCCAAAAAGAGTCAAAACCCTGTCAAAATTTTGATAAAACCTTGTTTTAAATATTGTGTTCAGTTTTAAAGGAAAACTTGAGTTTATTCTAGTTTTGCAGACTATATAAAACTCCAATCAAGCCCATCAATTCTTTGCAGGTAACTCACTCCTCTGCGCCCGATTTTCAAATAAATTTCAGTCTAATATCCATTGAGAAAAGCCTAAGAAACCCCTGTTTCTTATCTCATAATCAGTGAGAGTCTGAAATACAGTTGGAATCCGAAATTGAAGGTTGAAACTCAACAAAAGAACAAGTTGTACCCATTTTCATCCAAGAATCTCTGTCAAAGTCAAAAATAATTTTGTAAACCATTTAATCTTACAGGAGAAACCAAAAAGTCTAAAAAAATAGAGTTTTAGTAGTCCTAAAAGCCTAAAAATGCCAAAATCCACTCCAGCTATGTCCTCCAAGACTACCATCATTGTGAATCCTCTACAACCTCTTGTTGTAGACATTGAGCACATCCCTTTAGCAGATGTGGACTACAAAATAACAGATCCAGTAGTTGAATTTAATTTATTAGACTTCCACTGCTGGAGCTATGAAAAATCCTTAGAATAGGTTGAAGAAGTCCAAATTTGGGAATCAAACTTACCCAAATATGTTGTTCTAGTCACTCATCGATGCCCAAAAGTTATTAGGTTGCGCCAGCACTACTATGTGCCAAAACAAATATAAATAGTGAATGCAAACAAATAGGTACTATTTACAATTACTGCTAAGTCCATAAACCAGATTACAAGAAAAACATGATCCTAAAGCAGTTCCTTTGTCAATAGAAGAAGTTACAAAGTTGTACATTGACCTTGATTATACCAAAATATTTCAGATTTTCCAAGTCTTTATGCCTTTACATGTGGAAATTCCTCAAATCAATCCCCCATATTCTACTTAAAAATTTCAAAAAATTTCAAGGCATGTCATTTCCATGTTTTCATTCATCCTATGATACTTTACGTATGAGCATATTGATGAGTCCATCCTAGCGTTTCTATCTACTTTCACACCAGGACAACCTCCCTCTGTAATTTTTGATTATGTTAATTACATAGCTGACAATATCCATGATCAGCTGTTTAAATTACCAATTTAAGGAGTGTTTAGATGCACATCTTTTCTCTTTCATATTTTTTTGTATTTTCAAGCAGACAAGTTCCCTATAACTCTCCAGAAGCTTGATATAAAAGAAAAACCACTTTCAAACATCTTCTGGACTTCATTGATCAGAAAGGAATCCTTAGAATTCACTTTTGTAGAGTTTATAGCTAATTTTTTCCATCCATTGATCAATACCTTGACCAACGCAGAACAACCAAGGATCAGTGATGAAATGAAGAAATTTCTACAGCTATCAGAGCACACTAGAATTGGAGATTGGTATTTATATAAAAAAACACACAGAAATCAAAGTTTTTGGCTCTAATATTCTACCCTACAAACTACCTAAATATGTACGAATGAGGGTTTTGGCCTCGGAATACATCAGGAAAATCTTAAATTATGATTCCATCAACTTCCTAGAAGCTAAGAAGAAAACACAATTTAAGTTAAAGAATCAGGTGGGACCCTTTATTTGTAATCAAAGAGATGCAGAGATAGAAGCAGCCAAATAGTTACTTGAGTACAAATTTGAAGAGAGTCTCTGCTGGAACTATGACCCACAAGAAATACTGAGTAAAATGAGGGATAAGTGCAAACTAACACCCCACATTCATGAGAAAAAACCAGAGATTGAGAAGTATGTCAATTAGACTGAATGGGTAGAAAACACTTTGGTAGATGTAGTTAAGCAGGGTGATACTAGTCACACCTTAAAAACTTCTAATCAAGGAGAAATGGATACCAAAAGGGTCAGATAAGAAGGAACATACATTTCTGAAACCACAACTGAAACTAGGGTCAAATTAAGATACAATAAAAAGCCTAAGATAAATTTAGTTGATAAAGGAAAAGTGACTATTGACGTAGAAGACACAGATGTTCCAGTATACAGCTGCTGCTACAATCATCACAAATGAAAAAATTATAGAGAATTTAAATGAAGAACAGATTGATAATTCCAATACACAGGTCATAGAGAAAAAATAGAATTTGGAGGCATCTTCCTCACAGGCAGCAGAGGAAAAGGATCTTGATATCAGAGAGAAATACAAGCAAATTAAGACAAAGAATGAAGAAATAAAGAATGAGATTTATTCTCAATATTTGAAACAAACACCAGGTGTTAAAAACAGACTTTTATTAGCCTTTGAATACTCAAATAAAAATTTGATAAGGTCAGTGCTCCAACCTACAATGAAGACTCCAAAGAAAATTGCAGACTACAAAAAGGTTGATCTAGAAATACCAACAAAAAATATTCATGCACTAGATCAAATAGATTTTCATAGACAAAGTTTAGAGATGTTATATTCTACCATTACAACCAAGGATATGAGTGTTAAAAAACTTCAGAATACAATTATAAAATTGAGGGATCAAACGAAGGTTGACAAAGCCTCACCATATGTAATGTTCCAAGATTTTAGCCTCCAAGCTAAATGGAACATTAGAGTTAACAACAGCTCTAGCCGGTAAATAAATGGTTAGAAAAGCCCATAAGTCTCCTAAGGAGGAATAAAATACTCCAAATGTGAAAGGGGAAACTCTTTCAAGCCTAATAAAACACCTCCATGTGTGAACAGGGATAAAACTAAGCTGCTTTGACTAAGTCAACAACACAGTTTTAGAGGAGGAGGAATCCAAGGAGGAATAACGCAGTTTTGGAGGGAGATGTATCTTTGGATAGAGATGACCTAATTGAGTGGGGAAAAGGGCAAGAAAACTCATTTTTTATATAAGGAAGAGGATGGCAGCATTATTATTCATGTCTTATATTATTATTCATGTCTGTTCAGACTTTTTCTTCCTCTTGTTGTTTAGCAGAGTAGCAGTGTTGTTTAGCACCAGGTGTTCTCGAGCGAGAATCCCATCTCTTCCTTTGAGGAGTCTCATTGGAGAGTTTGTATTCATCATTCCACATCAGGTTTTCAGTCCAAGCTTCAGCCTACTTCATCAGCGTAGTTTTTTCCAAAGATTGTGTAGTGTTGCAGGGTGTAGTAGTGAAAGGGATTGGAATCCCGGTTTCTGAGCTAGTTTCTCATCGGAGGAAGGTTTCATTCACTTATGAGATCTGTTTGGAGAGTTCCTGAGATTATTTCATATTTGTGTTATCAGACCACACATTTCCCATAAATTCCCAGCACTGTTCCAGCTAGGGAATACGTTATTCTGGAGGTAGTGTTCAGTGCATGGTTTGGTGGCTCCGTTGTAGTGTTTCCTTATGATTGAGAGGTTCATCCTTTCATGGGAGGAAGACCTTGTTAGGTCCCTATATTACTAGGATAGTCCCTTATTTTTACCCCTTTATTGTTATTATTGTACCCTTGTAACCCCCATTTTGTTATTATTGTGCCCTTAAATTATTATTGTTAGGTCGGCTAGGATTACATTATGGCCACATGGACTCGTATATATAGAAAGGAGGTTTTTTAAATTGTAGCATCAAAGAATTTTTCATTTATGTAATGTATTGGAGGTTTCCCAATCGAAGTGGCTTATTTCTAATGCGTTGATATCTCTTTTCTTCTATTTTTGGAGCTGGTTACACAACATTTGGTATCAGAGCCTTTGGATTCTAGGGTTTCGCTGCTCCAAACAGGTCATCGTGGAATTTGCACTATAAATTTTTTTCTACGAAGTTTCAAAAGCTGAAATTTTTAGGGTACGAAGCCAAAATCCTGAGGAACATCGCCAAAACATTTCAGAGCTTGGTTCACAATATTTTGGGAGATATGATCTGTGGAAGTTAGGTATTTTTTCAGAATCCTAAACAGGTCATCATGGAATTTTCGCTATAAATTTTTTTCTACGAAGTTTCAGAAGCTGAAATGTTTAGGGTGCGAAGCCGAAATCCTAAGGAAAATTTTCAAAAAATTTCAGAGCTTGGTTCACAATATTTTCAAAGATATGATCTGTGGAAGGTAGTGATGTTTCAGGCTCCTGAATTTCATGTCAAAGAGGTGATCGTGGGAAAATCTTCATAACTCTCTCTCTGAGAATCGGATTGGATTTCTGTAAAAAATAGTTGCAAGTACACAGACTTTAGTTTCTTGGATATCAATTTTAGATCCGAAGGATGAAACAATGACATGTGGAAAGCCGTACAAGTTCGCTCTACTAAACAAGTCCATAATTAGGTCATTGTGGGATATTGGACATAACTTTGTCTTGGAGAATCCAAATCAGGTCAGACTTGTGGCATTCGAAAGATAATTCAGAGGGATACGTCGGTACTAAAATTCAAATATTGAAGTGCTGCAATCACAGAGATAATCCAATTTCAATATCGAGCTCCTCAAAAGTAAGAAAAAGGTGTGTATTTTTTTCCAAATTGCATGTCTTGTTTGAAGAGTCAATTTGAATTGATTCCAAGGGCATATTGTAGAATACATATCAGTATTGGGTTCTAAAAGATGCCCCATAAAAATAATTAAACACCCATTAAGCCTTCTGAAGGCTCTCCTATGACTCATGAAGATGAAGAATTACAACATGATCTATCAAAATTACAAGAGCAAGTGCAACAAATTTCACTCTCGCAAAGAGAAACAAAAAATGAAATGGAAGTTTTGAAGAAAGGCGTGGAAGCGAAGATGGACGGTTTGAAGAAAGGCATGGAAGCTAAGATGGATGGCATGGAAGCTGGCATGGAAGCTAAAATGGATGACATGAAAGACAACATGGAAAACATGAAGAATGATATAAAAGCAGACATGGAAGGTTTGACAAAGTTGATACAAGAAATGTTTCCTAATGGTGAAAAGATATTAGAAGAACCTCATGATGAGAAAAAAATAAATTTTAATCCTGATTTCATAAACTCTAATGTTGGTGGGAAGAACCACCATATTCCAAAAATGGATATGAGGAAGTTTGATGGAAAGGATCCTGTAACATGGATACTACAGATGGAGCAATATTTTGATCTCCATAACGTGCAAAACACACAAAGGTACGCATTGCAACTTTACATTTAGAACAAAATACATTTGTATGGTATCGATGGCTTTGCTCCCGTAAAAAAATTGTCACTTGGTCAATTTTTACGGAGGAAATGATAGCACATTATGAGGATACAAAGAGCAACACCTTCTTTATCCAATTGATAAATCTCAAACAAAAGGGTTTAGTGGGGCAGCACATTGAGGACTTCCAAAAATTGAATATAAGGGTAACTGATATTCCAAAGGAACAAAGGATCGATCTCTTCATAAGCACTTTAAAGGATAACATCCAACATGAAGTTCGCGTTTTGGAACTGGATTCATTGGAGAAGGCACTCAGGTTGGCAATAAAGGTTGAATGTAAAATAATGGCGGCAAGGAAGCCTACCACTCAATTCTATAAAGAAGGAAGTGTTGCTACACCTAGATTTCCACAACCTACAAGGTTGACACCACAAAAATTGGAAGAAAAAAGAGCAAAAGGGCTTTGCTATAGTTATGATAGAAAATACACTAAAGGTCATAAGTGTGCTGAGAAGAAATTATTTTACATAGATTGTGAAGAGGAAGAAGAAAATGAACAAGAAGAGGATATACACCAGGAACCAACCCTAGAAAAGGAAGAAATGAATCCGACCATATCGTGTAATGCACTGGCAGGAATTACCACTCCTCAAACTCTCAAGATAGAAGGACAAATCAAGAAGAAAAAGGTAATAGTGTTGATTGATTCAGGTATCACCCGTAATTTTATTCATTGTAAGGTAGCCAAGGAATTAAATTGTTTCCTATACCCAACACCAGAATGTCAAGTGATGGTTGCAAATGAAGGAACTATAAACTGCTGTTGAAAATTCCATAATATCAAGCTAACCATGGGTGAATATGTATTGACTAATCCAATTCTTTCCATTCCTATGGGAGGTGCTGATGTTGTACTAGGAGTACAATGGTTACAATCTTTGGGGACGAAGTGGCTTATTTATAAGGCATTGATATCTATTTTCTTCTATTTTGGGAGCTAGTTACACAATAGCCCTTGAGGGATCTACATCAGATCAGACATCCTTTCAACCTTCTACACTCACGTGCTTCATTGTTGCAGTGGTGATTCAATAAATTACTCAATATCACATTTTGTATGCAGAGTGTTTGACAAGAAACCCTTGCCAGGTTATCATGTATTTTGTATAAGGAGACTAGATATTAGTTCTTAAAGCATATTTGATTAATATATGAGTAGATCTATTATTCTCCTATTTTCTAAGTGTAAACCCTCTCTTAGACTGTGCATTCACTTATGCTGCAACTCTGGTATTTTGCAGTCTTGGGGTTTTAACACATTTTGGCAATCCTAGGTGTGGGAGATCTGTTTAAACCACCTATTTTAATTTTTTTTATCTCTTTTCTTTGATTTATGTTGTATATTTACTAATCTACGGAATCCAAGAGTCCATTTCATCATTTTCTAGCATATATTTTTGAAAATGCATTTTTAGTGCATGATCCGAAAATGGAAGGTACTTGAAAAGGGTGCAAGGTATCCATTTTCATTTAAGTAAATGAGTGCAAATACTCAAAATTTTAAATCTGAAATTGTGAGAACAAAGTATTTCTCATACAGAGATTGACAGTAAGGGGCTTTTACTGGTTATTTCAACTTTACTAGAAAGGATGAAACCAGAGGCTACCTGGCCCACATACTGACTCTGCCTAAAGAAATAAAATGTAATCACTGAGACTTAATTAAAATGACCTTACTCAAATTTGAGATTATGCAGAAGTTTTGCTTGGAAGAGGTGTAAGTCTTTTCTTCTGTTTATGTGTTTAAAGTTTATTTTTTTTTGCTGAAACTTAACATGTATATCAGCAACATAATTCAGCCATAGAATACAAAACACAACAGCAACATAATATAGGAGTTCACCCCAACTCTTGGGCTACATCTCCTTTGAGCTTCGTCAACATGACTAGACTCTTTGGGATTAAGGTAATCAAATTCTTTTACAAGCTCCAAACTTAACCAAAATGAATACAAGAATGATTCAAAGGGCTGAGAATACCATTTTAAATCTCTTTAATGGCTGTGCAATTCCTGCAAACAGCTTTAGGCTTCCATGGACACACATCCTTCTGTCGGTGCACTAAGCTTCTCTGAGCTTCTAAATGGCACAAACTCCCTCAGATTTCTGTTTCTGCTCCTGAAACCACTACTACTACATCCAATAATGATCAGACATCAAATAAAAACTGATAAATTTCTTACATTAAGCACCACATCCCCAAAAATGGCTCTCCTCCACGGTATGCCCAGGGCTGCCCACAACTTCATATCAACTTATCGAGCTGTATAATTACTCAAACTGATCTGAAACCACTTCCATTGGTTCCAAAATGACTGAAATAGTCAATATAGAGTTTTTTTTCATCAAAAACGGCCTCCGGCTGCTCCGGTTTCGCCTATACACTCTATTTGGAAAATGGCCTCTAGAACTTAAATGAAGCTTTTCGGCTTTCTAAAGTTCTTAAAAGGCTCTGCAAACCATCCAAACAGATTCAAAAGGCATGAAATAGCTAAGAATGACTATTCATTTACCTTAAACAGAGAAATACAGTCCAAAACACAACCTTCTCCTTCTAGGCCCTGATGGCTCCTTCATCTTCTTCGAAGCTTAAACCTCTGAAGATGACCTCTGTTAGACTTCAGACCTATTCCATTGAGTCCAGAATGTCGAAGAGAACCAAAATAAAAATAAAAATTCACTCCAAAAGGATCTGTATGAAGATGCCCAGCGTATTTACTGTTTGGTCAGCTAAACTGGCTCACCTAAATGTGAGAGTGCTGAGTCTTGAATTCTTGTACATCCACCTTTGTTGGGGGGCAGGTGCCTCGGTGGCAGAAACGTCGATTACTTGGATGCTTCTGCGTTCACATGCGCAATAAGCGCTAACCGTTAACTGTTTGAACGTTGCCACATTAAAGCATGTGTTATTTAGCATTTGGGTTGAACACATGTCAAGTCGTAAGCCCATGGTGTATTGGCAAAGCGTTGTGGTAGTAGCAATGAAGTCTCGGTTTCAAATCCCGCCGGAGCCAAACAAAGTTTTAACTCGCCACTCAATTGTGACTTGGGGCCACGTGGCGGCCTCCGGGCCTGCCACGTGGCAGCTCTTCATTGGACCAAATACAGTCAACTCAACAACAATTAAAATTGTACTTGTCACAAGACGGTTGGGTCCGCAGAGATATTCTATGAATGTTCCATGGAATATTAGGAGGAAAATTGAGGAATATTACACGTCTTTATTACTGTCTTCTATTTCAAAGTCGTGGCCTTTTTAGCGAGAATTCGAAGAACTGAGGTGGAATAACTTCTTCATCACAAATCCGTTGGTTTTCAATACATTCACGTTGGGATCATGTCACAGGGGCCTATCCTTAGCTCGAATCCAAATCAATTTGAGCACTTTCATTTTTGAGCTTTTTCCCAAGCTCAGATTTGAGCTCTTGATCACACCTCCCAAATGAGAGGCTTTTGGTCCCCAAAAGCTTACTGAAATGCTGAGCTGAACTGTAGTACAGCAAATGAGAGAATAACAACATCCTCTTCTCTTCAGTCTTCAAAAATTTTCCTGAATTGCCAACTGTTCACATGGCGAATTTTGCTGAATGAGCCATGTACTTGTGCCGAATCCCGACCAAGTTTTCTTGCCATACCAATCTGCCATACTGAAACCAGCAATGACACTTGCTAAACTTTGTGCCCTCTTTGCTTGCATGCCTTTCCAACTCATGGAATCTTGCATTGCTTTGCACTGACACTTCGTTCTCTGCACCGAACGACACCAAAAGCATCTTGTGCAACATATGACATCAACAACCAGTTGACAATGAAATGTGCTATACAAATGACACACAAACTCTGTAACAAGTGTGCACACAACCGACGCAAGTCGATAAACCACAAGATACATCTTGACAAACACATGTGTATGTATCATGTACAATGAACTATATACAGTTCGCTAATTACACATACAACCTCTATGTACATGTGCATCTTCAACTCTTCTTTTCAAATACCAACAAGTACATCATCCCAAAAACATGTGGGTGAACAAGAGCTGAACCAAAAGATATTGCTGCAACATAAGTGAGTTTCAAACTCATCTTTTACACCTCCATGGCGAAATTTTGCAACAACAAAGAAATTCCTTCAACTGAAACTTCTTATACATGCAATCTTGCATCAACTTTTCAACTGAAATACATGCATACCAAACTGAAATTTGCATGTACAAAATGAGTAATGACTTACTGCAATAAGAAGTCCATCCACTTCTCACCAAGCCACTTCCATGGCGACTTTTGCTGCTGCAAATTTTCCTCATGTGAAACTTCCCTTTCCACATCAATAATGGACTCCATAGATCCACTTGCGCCAAACTGTTTGTCCCTTAGCTGCATACGCTTTGGACGATTTGTTGGATGCAAAGTCCAACAATGAGAGACATCATGTCCCTTCCTTTGACAAACTGAGCAAATCTTAAGAACTTTTTGAGAAAGTTCTCTTTGCTTCTTTTGCTTCTTGTGTGCTTTCTTTTTCAACCAGCATCTTGAAGCAACATGGTTAACTCCACCACAAAATGTGCAACAAAATTTTCTTTCATTTGAACAAGAAAAATGATCATTCTTTGCAGAAACATAATCAAATTGATCATGTGAATGATTATACCTCTTTTGCTGCAATGAAGGCTTCAAACAATGGCAAGGAAGATTGCCATCATGACATTGAGAACTTGGGACAAAGGTTCTCTTTAAATTTGCATCACATTCTTGAATGCATGAGCTCAAAGCTTCGCCATTAAGCTGCTCATAGCCAAGACCAATATTCTTGGGACGCTCCACAACACAAATAGGCTCAACAATGCCTTGTGCATGCTTGCCCAAACCTTTGCCTTCTTCATAGCCCATTTTCAACATCAATTTGGACCCAATACCTCTTGTATGCCTTTCAAGCGAACCAACACACTTTTCAATAGAGGAAACTGAAGACAAATCAGACTGATTCACGTCATGATTTACATCTTGAAGATGAGGTATTTTCTTGGACAAAGCTTCTTGAGCTTGAAGAAGCTGCAACTCCATATCATGCAATATTTTAAGAATGGCTTCTTTCTCTTCCTGCATAGCAAGCAATTGTGCACGAAGTTGAACACTTTCCCTTTGATCCTTAAGGAAAATCTGCACCATGTCCTTTACCTTACAGAACTCATTCTTCATGTCATCATTGAAGAATCTTGTGAAGGAGAAAACTTCACTTGTAGAAGAAGTTGACATTATGTGAATGGTCAAAACAAACAAAAGGAACTTCCAAAGAAAAGTCCTCAAAGCTTTCAATCAAACAACAAGCTTTTAGCCAAATGTCAGTAAAGACCCCTTCTTAATCAAGCAGCCATAAAACAGTGAGATTGACTGTTTTAACACCTTTTTCACAGTAAAAAATGCTCAAACCGAGCTCCGATACCATCTGATATGAAAATGGAAGGTACTTGAAAAGGGTGCAAGGTATCCATTTTCATTTACGTAAATGAGTGCAAATATTCCTCTAAGTTTAAATCTGAAAATGTGAGAACTTCATATTTCTAATACAGAGATATACTGTAGGTGCATTTACTGGATATGTCACCTTTCAAAGAAAGGATGAATCCAGAGGCTACCTGGCCCTCTTACAGACTCTGCCTAAAGAAATAATATAAGTAAACACTCAGATTTAATTAAAATGATCTTGGTTTAAACTTGACGTTATGCGGAAATTTAGCTTGCAAATGGTGTATGTATTTTCACTGTTTATGTATCTTAAGTGTAATTTTTTTTGCTGAAACTTAACATGTATATCAGCAACATAATTCAGCCATAGAATAACAAAACACAACAGCAATATAATATAGGAGTTCACCCCAACTCTTGGGCTACATCTCCTTTGAGCTTCGTCAACATGACTAGAATCTTTGGGATTAAGGTACTTAAATTCTTTTACAAGCTCCACACTTAACCACAATGAATACGAAAATGATTCAAAGGGCTGAGAATACCATTTTAAATCCCTTTAATAGTTGTCCAATTCCTGCAAAGAGCTTTAGGCTTCCATGGACACACATCCTTATGTCGGTGCACTAAGCTTCTCTGAGCTTCTAAATGGCACAAACTCCCTCATATTTCTATTTCTGTCCCTGATACCACTACTGTTGCATCCAATAATGATCAGACATCAAATATCAACTGATAAATTGCTTACATTAAGCACAACATCCCCAAAAAATGGCTCTCCTCCACGGTTTGCCCAGGGCTGCCCACGACTTCATATCAACTTCTCGAGCTGTAGAAGTACTCAAAATGATCTGAAACCACTTCCATTGGTTCCAGAATGACTGAAATAGTCAAGATAGAGTTTTGTTTCATCAAAAACGGCCTCCGGCTGCTCCGGTTTCGCCTACATACTCTATTTGGAAAATGGCCTCTAGAACTTAAATGAAGCTTTTCGGCTTTCTAAAGTTCTTAAAAGGCTCTGCAAACCATCCAAACAGATTCAAAAGGCATGAAATAGCTAAGAATGACTATTCATTTACCTTAAACAGAGAAATACAGTCCAAAACACAGCCTTCTCCTTCTAGGCCCTGATGGCTCCTTCATCTTCTTCGAAGCTTAAACCTCTGAAGATGACATCTGTTAGACTTCATACCTATTCCATTGAGTCCAAAATGTCGAAAAGACCCAAAATCAAAAAAAAATTCACTCCAAAAGGATCTCCCATGTGAAAGATATGGCATATTTACTAACTGCCAGTCTGGCCTAAACAAGCTCCACTAAATGTGGAGACACTGCCAGTTAACTGAACTAAACTGGCACATCCGCCTAATTTGGGGGACCGGCGCTAAATTGGTGGCAGCATTAAATGTTGCAGTTAACAAACTCCGCGTTCACATGCGCAATAAGCGCTAACCGTTAACTGTTTGAACGTTGCCACATTAAAGCATGTGTTATTTAGAGTTTGGGTTGAACACATGTCAAGTCGTAAGCCCATGGTGTATTGGTAAAGCGTTGTGGTAGTAGCAATGAAGTCTCGGTTTCAAATCCCGCCGGAGCCAAACAAAGTTTTAACCCACCATTCAATTGTGACTTGGGGCCACGTGGCGGCCTCCGGGCCTGCCACGTGGCAGCTCTTCATTGGACCAAAAATTACACAGTCAACTCAACAATGAATTGTAAATTGCCACTTGTCACAAGACGGTTGGTCCACAGGGAATATTCTATGGAATATTCCAAGGAATATTCTGAGGAATATTCCCCGAATATTCTTTTTTTAATATTTCCCAATTTCTAAAGTCAAACTGGCCTTTTTTAACTGAAATTGAAGAACTTCAAAGTTGAATAACTTCTTCATACAGCGTCGGTTTTCAGTGCCGTTCACGGCGTTGGGATCGTATCGCCGAGGCATATCCCGTCGCTCAGGTTCCAAATCAATTTGAGCACTTTCATTTTTGAGCTTTTTCCAAAGCTCAGATTTGAGCTCACGATCGGTGCATGATTCATGAGTTGTCCCAATTTTGGGATATTACAGTGGTATCAGAGCATCAGTCTTGGCTCAGCCTGTGGATCTCAGGCCATTAAATTTTAGAGGAATGAGAGATGGAAAAAAGTAAAAAAGCCTCAGTATGTGAAGGGAGAAAAGAAGACAAGCTTACAAAGCTTCTTCCACAATCTATGCAAAGCTTTCAAGGAGAGTTGAAGAGAATGAGATTGGAGATGGGATCTCTAAAGAGAGTTGGATCTAGAGAAGAATATAGATTTTCACATGGTGAGTGTGAGCATACAGCTACACTCCATGATGCACAGTGCAGTCAAGTGCCCAGAGAAATATTGAGATGGATGGGAGGAGGAAAAATGCCTAAGATGAGAATTCTTAGTGATTTGTTGCAGGAGTATGAATCTCAAACTAAGAATTTTAGAGGTCATACTGATTTCCAAGAGTTTTTCAAGATCTAGGTGGATAAGAGGAAGCAACAGGATGCAGGTATATTTCTTCTATCTACTTTTTCTGGATCACCTACATGTTCAGCTGGAGCTTGGGTGAAGGAGCTAGAGTCCTATTTGCAGCTGCAAAACATTTCTGAAAATGAAGCCATCAGAGTTGCAACGCTACATTTCAGAGGTAAGGCTCATGAATGGTGGATTTTTTAATCTTGTTCTTTAAATAATGCAAACACTTCCTCTTATGCAATATTCATAGAGACATTGGTGGGGAGCTTTGGTGCAAAAATTCCTAAGACACATGAGCAAGGAAAACTTGATAAAACAAAACCATTGCATGTGATGGAGGAAACTCCACTTTAGAAAACCATGGGAGAAGCTGACATCTTGCATTACACATTGCCGGAAGCAAGACCTCTAGTTCATATTCTTGAACAAGAGGGCATGGGGATCTCCTTTTCACAGGAGGATCCAACCATTGAGATGTTGCCCATACACATTGATGAAGATGAGGGCAACAATGTTGTCACATCTAGAGCACATCTAGTGCCTCATGCAGAGGGAAGAGGAGCACATGCTCCCACAAGAGGGATTCTTGTATCCTTGCAAGAAGTTCCCCAAGATCTCATACATGAAGGTCCAAGCACAATCAGTGAGTAGCATGATTGTGCAACATTGCAGCTGGAAGGAGGAGGTAGAGAGGAACAGTAGCATCATGTGATGAGAGGCACACACCCTTCTATATTTCAGATAGCTAGTGCAAAGAGGAGACAGACTGCATTGTGTTATGGAAGCAAGGGCAAGGTTGCCCAACCATATGAGCAGTCTACTCTTGACATTGATGTCTCACTATATGGAGGCATTCCACCGGGGAGGCCACCTGATCTGGAGTTGATGGAAGACATCTTGTCTTTGGATTCACCACTCTTATATTTTAGAGAGGTGAAGAGTCTGGAGGAATACTTTGGCATGGGGGATGTCAAAGTAGTAGGTAGCAGCATGAGGAGAGCTTCACATACCAGATCACCAGCGTTGTCTCTTAGGAGGATTGATCCTTATTGGAGATCTCAGCTCTTGGTAGAGTACTCCAAGGATCTTGGTGCATGCATGATTCTTGATGACTCGGATGGAGATGAGAGATACATGGTGGATGATGTGGTCATCTATTACTATGGCAGGATCTTCTTGACTAGATCTTCTAGCCTCAAGGAGAAGTTGCTACATGCAGCACATGAGGACTTCTCTTCTATGCACTTTGATGCATATTTCCATTTGATGGAGGAGTTCACTTGGGAGGGCATCCAGCATGACATATATTAGCATATGGAGAGATGCATAGCCCAGATGGTAATGAAGAGGAGGTCACAGTGACTTCCCTACTATTTGGAGGTGAGGGATAATTTCCAATTGAGTCATTTCAGCTCAAGATCTCAAGTAGATGATGGAGGAGGTATCATTTCATACCTTGTTTTGTACTTATTTTCCTTATTTGAGCAGCATGATGTAACAAGAAGAATTATTTATTCTTGCATATTGTATGATGATGTACTTGCAGCTACTTGTAGCCTTGATTTTGGCTATCCTTTTGATGGTTTGTGGGGGAAGCCACATAGTTCTTGGTGTGCACCTTTGAAACCATACTGTAACTTCATGTTTTCATATTATGAGATGACTGTGGCAGCAAGCAAGTGGCTGCTAGAGCACTTTTTATTTCTCATGTTGATGCAGGTAAAGGATGCATTGCACTAGTTCCATGGGTGGAACTATGATGCACTCTCCGGTTGTCAATTGGAAACTTGTTTTTATTGTACTTTGCTTCCATATATTTCTGATATGTTTATGTTTATGGGGAGCTCTATTTGGAGAGTGGGCTTGAGAGGGAAGATTCCCATTGGAAGCATGATTCTCCCTACTTTATATGTTGTACATTTCAGGAGGAACCATGGACAAACCATGATTTCCACATCACACTTTTTCTCTTCTTGTGGGAGGAACCCCTTGGAGAACTTGAGGAGGCACTTCATGGATGAAATGTTTGTTGGGACATCATACAAGTTAACCATCATGATCTTACTCTATGGCTTGTATGAGGGAGAGATGAGGCTGCAGAAAAATTTTTTGTTGCTATGGTTGCACTTGGGAGAGTATGGGAAAAAATCTTCAAATACTTTTCATGAGATCTCTGGAAAGAAGGAAGGCACATTCATGGTGCAAGAAGGGTACCCTTCAGCATTGAAGGATCATGAGAGACTTCCATGTAGGAAGGATATCTTCCCACATAGTAGCATGATGGTGGATGGCTTTGGCATATTGAATGTCAAAGGGAGGAGTCATGGAGCCTTAATTCTAAGGCCTACAGCACTGACACATGGGAGAGTATTATTATTGATGGAGTGTTCCAAGGAGTATATGTATCCCTTCTTATTGTAGATTTTTATGAGGGGATCCTCATGGGGGAACTTATACATGGACCTCACTTTTAGCTCACACATGATGCATGGTAAGAAATACATTTATGTGCTTATTAATTACTCTATTGAGTATTTGTATTTTCTCACCATATGTTAGCAGTTCATTGCTCCACAAGAAAGCAAGATTATTTATAGGTTTCATGGTCACTTTAGGGCCAAATATTGTATTATTGATAACCCATATCTACATGACCTGGGGCAAGTGTTGTATTGGGTTTATTGTATACAGATGATCTATATTGTTTCTTACTACTTTATAGTAGATGAGCTAACATTCATAGCTGGAAATTCCATGGGGGACAAATTGCCACTTGCTACTCTGAATCAGCAGTTGGGAGAGCTACGCTACATCCACCAAAGAGACCATGTGTATCATCCAAACTTGCATATAACCTTCAGACATTTTCTGATTTGGATGCCATGTTGTGATGATGTGCCATTCATCTTGTATGGAATGGTTTGGGTTGACATGACTCATGACTTTGGAGGGAGGGTCCTTGGAGACTCAAGCTTCTTCTTACCATTGGAGGGAAATCATGTTGCATCCCGAGATCATCATACCCTCTACACTCATCATCAGTGGAGAGGAGGATAGCATGGGATAGTCCCTCTTTCCTATCATGTTCATTTATTTATCCCACCTACATTTCAGGAGCACAATGTGGAGGAGACTTTTCATGAGTTACCATGTTGGAGGGTGACTCACTTCATTTGGATGATAGCATGGGTGAGGAAGGCACTCATTCACCATGATGATCATCACTCCTACTTTGTGGAGGCCATGAGACAGCAAGAAATTTTCCATTCACACTTTCCACCTTTGATTGATGTGGACCATTTGGTTTTGTACACTTAGGAGGAAACACTGGATTACAGTTTATTTGCAGATTCTCTTGATGTAGTGATGGAGGCTATTGATGGGAGGCCACATGAGGAAGAAGGGAGAATTTTTTCTCTCCTTATACATTTTCTTGAGGAAAAGAAAATATTTTGGAGGGGAGGACTGTAATGTTCCAAAATTTTAGCCTCCAAGTTAAATGGAACATTAGAATTAGTAGCAGCTCTAGTCGGTAAATAAATGGGAAGAAAATCCCATAAGTCTCCTAAGGAGGAATAAAATAATCCCAATGTGAAAGTGAACCTCTTTCAAGCCTAATAAAACACCTCCATGTGTGAACAGGGATAAAATAAAGCTGCTTTGACTAAGTCAACAGCCCAGTTTTAGAGGAGGAGGAATCCAAGGAGGAATAACGTAGTTTTGGAGGGAGATGTATCTTTGGATAGAGATGACCTAATTGAGTGGGGCCAAGGGAAATAAAACTCATGTTTTATATAAGGAAGAGGATGGTAGTATTATTATTCATGTCTTAGATAATTTTTCAATGAGGGGAAAGCTCACGGGAAATCCGGGCGTACTTCCCCAGAATTTCTGGATGGTACGCGCGGCAAACCGTTCGGCGGACTTTCGGCGCCTAACCCCAAAAAACTCAAGAATCGAACCCGTGACCTCCCTCAACGGAGAGGCCCACGTATTGGCTCACTACCGCTTGAGCTAACCCTTGGGGCTTCATGTCTTAGATAATTATTCATGTATGTTCGAGAGGGAATCTTTCCTCTTGCTGTTTAGCAAAGTAGCGGTGTTGTTTAGCACTGGGTGTTCCCGAACAGGAATCCCACCTATTTCCTTTGAGGAGACTCATTGGGAGAGTTTTCATTCATCATTCCACATTATTTTTTTAGGCCAATATTCAGCCTACTTCATCAGCACATTTTTTGCCGGAGATTGTGCAGTGTTGCAGGGTGCACTAGTGGAAGGGATTGGAATTTCGGTTTCTGAGCTAGTTTCTCATTGGAGGAAGATTTCCTTCACTTGAGGGACCTGTTTGAAGAGTTCCAAAGTTGATTTCAGATCTGTGATATCAGACCACACATTTCCCATACATTCCCATTGATGTTCCAGCTAGGGAATGCGTTATTCTGGAGGCAGTATTCAGTGCATGGTTTGGTGGCTCCGTTGCAGTGTTTCCTTGTGATTGAGAGGTTCATACTTTCATGGGAGGAAGCCCTTGAGGGATATACATCAGATAATACATCCTTTAAGCCTTATACACTCATGTGCTTCAGTGTTGCACTGGTGATTTAGTAAATTACGAAATATCACAATTTGTATGCAGAGTGTTTGACAATAAACCCTTGCCGGGTTATCTTGTATTTTGTATAAGGAGACTAGATCTTAGTTCTTAAAGCATTGTTGATTAATATATGAGTAGATCTATTCTTATCCTATTTTCTAAGTGTAAACCCTCTCTTAGACTGTGCAGTCCCTTATGCAGCAACTCCGGTATTTTGAAGTCTTGGGGTTTTAACACATTTTGGCGATCCTAGGTGTGGGAGATATGTTTAACCCACCTATTTTGATTTTTTTTAGCTCTATTATTTGATTTAGGTTTAATATTGACTGATATATGGAATCCAAGATTCCATTTTATCATTTTATAGCATATATTTCTGAAAATGCATTTTTAGTGCATGATTCATGAGCTATCCCGAATTTGGGATATTACATCATATGCTAAAGACCTTAGGATTAAGTATTTAGAAGAGTTAGTTATCCAAGTAGGATATGATCCTGCAAATTTTAAAGCAACAGAACAGTTAGTGAATAAAAAGAATGAAGACATTGCAGTATTGAGGAAACAACTTAAACTGCCATCAAATGAACATCCTCAAGCCAAAGAAATTGTACAAGAACAAACTCATAAGGATGAAATGATGAAATTAATTTTTTATTTAACATGATAGATCAAAGAAATGAAAATTCAAATGGACAAGCTTGTCCATGAAAGGGAAACTACAAAAGCACAGGAAGTTCCTTCAGTAATTCCCATGGTTACTACTGCTATTCCTTCAATTCTGGCAGAAGAGTTGGCATCCAAAGAACTGTTGGCTACTGCAGTTTCAGTGACATCATCCACAACTTCAGCTACATAATCATCTACTAGAATAGCTCAACATTCAGATGAGGCTAGTAAACTAGTAAAAGCCATGGAAGAAATGACACTACAAACAAGTGAGATAAACAGATTGAAAAAATTAATTGATTATCTTGAAGATACAAAAAAAATAGCTCAAATCAATGCTAAAACTCATGAGCAAAGGGCCAATAGGTTAAATGAAGAACAAAAGAAACTTCAAAAGGATTTGACCTTGAAGGAGCCAATATCATATGTGAAAAACCAATTATGGAACAAAATCATTGAAGCCATCAATGATGTTTAGCCCTCAATCGAGGTTATATATGAACAGAGAGATTTACTAAAGGCAACACAAGCAGAGATTCAAAAAACAAAAGATGAGCTAGGTAACAAACCTGAGCAAGCCATAGAATTGATAAAGTTTCTCTACAATAAAAACAAGCAGGAGTTAGATGAAATACAAATCACTGATAGGACATAGACAATCCTTGAAATAAGGAAAGTCCTCTCAAAGAAGAATCTAATGAAACATCTTGAAGAGAATTGTGAAAATATGAACATAGCCATAACCAAGTTTATGGTTAAATTTGAAAATTTAAGCGAAAGAATTTTTCCCTAATATTTTGGTCATTAATGATAATCTCGTGCCACAGGAAGATTACAATAAGAAATCAGAGAATATGAAAAAGAACAAGTGGACAAGACAAGTGGACAAGGCATTCCAATAGGGAAGGTCTTACTCAAAATTTTTGAAGACTTATTTTATCTGTAGCATGAGATAAGACATTTATTTGTCATAAAACCAACATTTGCTAGATATACTGAGGCAGATGAAAATTTCAGGAAGCTGAAAAAGATTCAAATTCCTAATGATGAAACTTGGCAATCACTTACTGATTACTTTAAAAGTCAAATTGGAGAGAGAAAGACAAAACAGTTTTTTGATTTTTTAGTTAAAAAAGAATTTATTACAGCAGTAAGACAATTTTTACAGAGATTAAGGAGTATTAGAGGATAAAGAGAATCATAGTGAAAGAGTATAAGATAAAGAGAAAAATATTTCAAAACAGATTTGAAATATCTATTCCAGCAAAGAGGACACCAAGGTAGCCATCTGCACCTAATCCACAAACAGTTTTCTATTTTATTTGGATAAATAGGACATCTTGTTGATTTGCTAAGCAATTGTCTCTATTTTGTTGTAAAGATATTTTATTTTCCCTTAGATAACTCCTAGAAGCATTCTAGGATATTTTGTAAACATTTTTGTATAAATACTTCACTCTTTGAAGTAATATTGTAGAATAAATTGCTGAAGATTTCTATAGTCATTTTTGTTGGACTTGAGGGCTTTTGTGTTGCAAATTTTGAGTAGTGGACTGGATCAGATCAACTAGCATCATATTTCAGGATTCATGTGATGAGCCATTGAAGTGAAGTATTTTCTACTTTTCATTGTTTATCTTCTTTGTTTCATGCATCCATATATGTGTTCCAAATTTGAATGATAATTCAGGAGTATTATTTCAGGATTTGTTAAAAGGACCCTGTCTTTACTGTTTATCATTTCTATGTTTTCTGATTATTTCTAAAGTAGGGAACCCTTAATTTCTCCCTCTTTCATTTGACCTCTACCTACTACTTCATTTTTCCGAATCAAAGAACCCTTCATTGCTCTTTATCCCGATCAAACCGCTTCACCAAAACAACCTTCCAAGATCTTCAAAGACTTAACAATCTTGCCCTGAAAACATTTGACTGCTTGATTTTTGACTCCTTAGCCCAATGGACAATCATATTTCCCACTATCCATCTCATTAAGTGATTTTTCCCACCAAACTAAACCAAATCAAAACCAAATTGCACAATCATAACTAGCCTAATATCTTATAATCAAAACAAAGTTAAATCCTACAGAGAGAGCCCTCTCTGAACCCTAGGAAGGCTAGATCCTAGAGTTTAAAAGTAGGTTTGTGGTTACCTCTAGTGTTCTTAAACTTTAAATCAAAATCTCACAACTTGGGAATTACTAGAGTGATAACAGGTGTCACGGAAAGCGTGTATACACACGGGTTCAGTGAAGCGAAGTAGCATATACATTTTAAGATGATGAATGTTCAGGGTTGAGTTTGATTCTGCATACTTATTTTGAAGTCTGGGTTATTTCTGTGTTCTGGTTACAGTGTTTTCACTGTATTGATTGAAGTTTGGGTTAATTTTATTATTGATGATGTTTATGATGAGTTGAGTTGAAGCTATCGGATCTAGTATGAAAATTGATGAAACGTGGTCTACAGTGATTCTGAGGGAAGTAGAAGCTTCCTGCCAGTAGATGCTGGTGTTCTGATCAGGGGGTTGAAGCTCCCTTCTAGTAGTGACTGGTAAACGAGATTAGGGGGTTGTAGCTCCCTTCTAGTAGCAGCTGGAAAACGAGAGAAGGTTGCAACCTTATGCAAGTAGATACCTACGTACTGATATGAGTCTACATCAGTACAAAAATTGTAAACAGTTTTCCATATAATAAATATTGAATACAAAGACGACAACAATGGTGGTTTTCTTCCAAATTGGGTTTCCGCCTTAAATATTGGTGTTCATGTGTTTTTCTCTTGCGTGATGTTTTATTCTACTATTACTGCACATATTTTCTGATTATCTAACAGATGCACGACTGAAAAATTGAGTTAAAATATTGTTTCTGAAAAGTGTTTCTAAACAATAAAATTATATCAGTATACGCTAGTTTATTTTGGTATATGCACGTGTATATGCGAATTGGGTTCATAAAATCCGTGTATGGAATTCAGTAAAGAAAAAGGAAAATATTTTAGTAAGCTCTAAATACTGATTCACCCCCCCCCCCCTCTCAGTATTTTTCCCAATAAGGAAAACACTGAAAACAAATAGATAGATAGTTATAGGTTTTTACAAAATTTGTGCCCAAGAAAAATTGGTCATCCGACCTCAAAATGTATGAAAAATGTCAAAATTAAATTAGTGATTCTCATGATAACATGCTACTGATCTAGCTATCTTACGCAATAACTGCATCCAACGGTTAGGAACGCCAATAGTATGGCGCTCTAGTCTCATGGGTAACTCTTCGAGCTGGAAATCTGGAATCCCGAGAGTCAACCCCTGTATGTGTTGTTGTAGCTCAACAAAAGTCTTAGCCATATCCAAATCCTGAAGAACTGCTCTCCCGACATCCACTCATCTGGTCTCTGCTTTAGCTGTCCCACTGGTCGAACTCAACCTACATCTGCATTACATCAAAAATTTAGCTTTGGGAAATATAAAATAAAAAAACATGTATAAAACTTAGAAAAATAAAAAAATGTGGTCAAAACATTCTTACCAATTCTACCCCATTGAGCGTCGTCTGGTAGAATCAAGTCTGGATCTCCTCGGAACTCTATGCCTGCATATGCATAATCATCAATGGTGACCATTTGTCATCTAAACCAAGTGAAGAATGCAGTCGAGAATATGATGGTTGATTGACCAAAATGTCTAGCCATCAGTTCTACCCATCTCTGTATCCTTAGATCTCTAGGGCCATATATACCCAGTGTCACATGTCGCGGTTGCATCAATGGAATCTTCTCTAAGGAAAAAGAAATCAGGATTGAACCACAGTTGAAATTATTCATCCTTCCTCCCTTTTCCTTGGTTGAAATTATTCTTCCTTCCTTCCTCCCTTTGCCTTGGTATTATTCTGAAAGAGGGCAGCTCCAGCCCAATTGAAAATTGATGATGGTTCCAAGCACTCTAGTGCATACAGCATGTAAGATATATTTTCTATGTGTAGTGTAGCATTACCATCAAGCTTTGTGATAGTGCATAGGATGGTCCTCAATGGAAAGTCACGAACATCACATATGTTTATTTTCCCATCCTTACTAGGTTCAGTCCCTTAATTGAAATATTGTAATATATAATCTCTCATTGTCTCTCCTCTGAGAGCAGACCCTGAAAGATAAATGGGAAAACCTATCCTCGATAATCCTGTGAGAAAATAAATATCCTCCACTAATATTGGGACCACTTTGTCCCCAATGTGAAATTCCTCTATCACTGGATCCCATGAACAAACAAGGAACTCCAATAGTTCCATATGTTGCCTCATACCTGACAATCTGAATTACTTTAGCAACCCGCAGTCTCTGAAGGCTCTTACCATACCCAGATCATTTACAGAAATCATGTTCTATTCCTCATGTTCTCTTTCCCTCCATGTAATCATCATTTTGGTTCAATGAATACCCGAAACAAAATCATAAGACTCATAAGGATGCATTTCATGCAAACAACTAGGCAAAATTTGGGCACAATGCAAGAAAAAAAATGAGAATTTCACCTAGCGCACCACTAGTCAAGGGACAGTGCATTGTAAGTGCACATGGCCTTCAATTTTAGTGCACTGCAATGCACCTTTTGACGTTCAAGGGTGCGTTGCCCTCAATTTATAATATATTTACCCTAAGGGGCTCAAAACCCTAAAAAATTGCAATTAAATGAAACATAAATTCTATTGAAGTAAACAGAAGGTTCATAGCTCTAATCTGGATCAAACAGTGAGGAAAATTGTCTGCATAATCTATCGCAATCAACTACTAAATTTCGGGAGAAAAAACTGGTTCAGAGCTCCAAAATTCAAATGGTAACATTCAAATGGTAAAAATGAATGGTAAAAACTCTTTTAATTAGTCATTTTATTATTTCAAAATCATATTAAACGTTGTGACTATGGTTTTTATCCATTTTTTGCTAGGAAACATGTATTTTTAATCTACTTGATGGTTTTTTGAACATGTTTTACATTTGATATAGCAGATTATTCATGCACACTTATTCAAGAATGAATTTACCACAAAGCATGCATTTATCCTTATTTTTTGAGCTTTGATAAAAATAAAAAAGGACTTGAAGTGCACTTTTATCTCTTTTTCGAGCTTTGATAACAGTGAAAAAGGAACCCCTGGAGTCTTCTTTTAGCTCTTTTCATAATCCGATAATGTGAAAATATTTTCGAGCACTTGTCTTTTCGAGCTCATAAAAGTAAATGAAATGACATCTACTCAGTATAAGTTTAACCCTTTTCCGGACTGAGATATATTATTTATGAAAAAGGAAAACCTTAGTCAAACATGGCTAAGAGGTTCTCTCAGATATAATTTTACACTTTTTCGGATCTAAGCGACAAATTTGCGAAAAAGGAATCATGGAGTTTCCTTTTTTCTTCTTTTTCAAACTCTTTAAATATGAAAAAGGACCAGGATGTCACTATCGTTAGGCTCGTTAAAATATAAAATTGCGACAGGCTTGTCGATCATGGAAAGAATCAATTTTTATTTATCACTAGACTCATAAAATTATTAAATAGTGATGCATTCCCCCAAAGGTTGAATTATAGATCAATCATATGTTATCCTCCTCAAGCTTGTTAAAAAATAAAGTGGTACTAGTCGAAAAATGACCAGGGAAAATTTTGGAATGCGAACATAACACTTTATGGTAGCAGGTCACTCTTGAACATGACACTTTCACTCCATCATCATGACTTTTGGGTAGGGTAATATTCTTGACGATTCATTCATACCTATGGTTCATCATGTCTTCAATTCAGTTTTGGGTAAATGTTTCCAACTTATCTCAGTGTGTCTGATATGTTCAAGAGATGTCATCTAGTGAATACTCATCCTTCTGCAATACTTATAAACCTTCATTTTCATGACAATCATCCCTGAACATTGATATATCAAGTCACATTTCACCTCTAAAATCAGCAACTCTCGTTTCATGATAAAGTTTCTTCCTGTCGACATCAACTCATCCTCCAAGAATTTTACCTAGAAACATCATCTTCCAATACCCTAAGGCTTGTTACATCATCGACAAGTTCTTTTCTTCCAGACCTTTGACCAAAATATTTTGTTTTGCATTCGGTATCAAATCATCTATTCATGCCTTACAAATTGTACTACAGTACCTTGAGAGCCATTAACATCAATGATGGTTCTCTCGCATTTGTTAACAGCTCACATCATTGGCTAGTAATTAAATGATGTCATACCATGTTTGACTACAAATCATATATTTTCATGGCTATACTTGCAACTAAAAAATCGAGTGAACGAGATAAGAAGACCTCATATCTAGTTTCATCCATCCAGGCTACGATTTCAGGATTGTTGTACACATCATTTTTACGATGAATTTACATA
This sequence comes from Pinus albicaulis, assembly GCA_034641835.2. NCBI lineage: Eukaryota > Viridiplantae > Streptophyta > Pinopsida > Pinales > Pinaceae > Pinus > Pinus albicaulis. The sequence continues at coordinate 33,264,933 of MU968317.1, forward strand.
CAGATATTCATCCGAACATGGGCCTATATCTGTAGGCATGTCTGTATTGGGCAACATTTCAATGTAGATGAATTTATAAACTATGTACATGTTATTAGATAGTTTATGTGTTGAGCATGGGATTGCCTCCCTCAGCAATTTGTGATCAATATGAAAATATCATGATGTAATGTATTGTAATATTGATGCAGGTCACCGCTCCACTTCAATTCTATCTCATCGCATCGTAAAGCATCTCATCCAAATAATATTATTATTATTTTGACTTTATGATTTAGGGGTAATCTATTATAGGTCAATTTTGGCATCATCCCCCATGACTTTGTCAAACTATACATCATCCCCAGGACCAATGAAATAAGATCTATCATCCCCTTATATTTCGGTTGTTATATGCCCTAAGAGAAGAACAAATCATTCATGGATTCTATTGTGAGATTTCCAAGGTTTGGTATATTTTATATCACTTATTGACTCACCAACGCAACCTCTAAAGGGACTAACTATGTTGCAATGAAAAATCCTCCATTCAAGGGTGCACTGCAATGCACTTCTCGACATTCAAGAGTGTTTTGGAGACCTAGGAGTGGAATTCTCATTGTTCTGGGAATCTCCACATGGCCAGTGCCTTCTAGAAGAGTCCATATGTGTCAAAATTTGAATCCAAGTATCCATCTAATACCTCTAAACTTGGGAACATGTATTACCTATTATTAGAAAGTCATTCATTGAGAAACTACCATCAGTTTCCCAATAAATTGAGCACTCATTCTAGTGCTAGGGAAGGAAGAAATTTGGTAAAGCTATGTTGTTGGATTCTCATTTGAGAGATTGAAATTACTGATATGCTACTGGTATGATGTTGGATGTGATGAGGCTAGGATGAAGCTGAAGCTATTGGTAACAAATCGATCATTGGTTGTAAACTCCCCCTTCTACTCTTTAATAAATATTGTTGTTAATTTTCCCATACATATGTCTCTATTTCTTGTGCAATGTGTTCTTGAATGATATATGTATTTCATATCTAATCGATTTGATTGAGTAAGATAAGTAGATATTTGTATATTGCATGTTTTTTGTTGTTCTATGTTTGTGTTTGTAGGAATCGATCTGGAAATTTGAGTTGGATTGAGAGCGACAACAAAAATGAAAGAAGGAGAAGGAGAAGCAATTTAATCACAAGTAGGCTCTTTAACCATTCTGTATATCTGCTTATTTTATAGAAAATGATAGTAAATATTTCCTCTGTTGTTCTAAGTGACTAGAACCACACTTAGGGAATTTGGTTTATCTGTAGATCACAATTCCACATAACAGTCTCAAACCATTGTGTGAGGACCTTAGTATGAGCGCAGGCTAAGGTATAAGTAGAAATCTATATCGAGTTGGATAAACTAGTTATGTAAGTTTGTATGTAATTTTTGATGAATGCTTGAGCTCTGAAGTGAATTTGTGTAAGCATATGTGCCTAAAAGGCTCATGTTGGATGTGTGCACAGAGACCTTAGTCCGACTGTGTGCGGACCCCGCTAACTGTGTGCGTGAGTAGATCTGAAGGGTTGTAAGAGGTTTTACGAACTATGGATGAATAAAGACCCATTTTGATAAATCTGAGTACTAAATGCATCTGTAATCTATTTCTGTGATCTTTTTTCGCATATGATTTATGTTTCATTATTATGATTTATATTACCTATGATTGGATCGGTTGCGTTCCTATTTTACTGTTGACATGAGTTTTAATTGCATATATCTATTAATGTAAACATCGAATATTACATTATTAGAATACTTAAAGGGGATTACGAAAATACTATCTCTGTGTGCGCACAGGACAAACCTATGTTCATTAACCTAGGGTTTCTGGTGCACAAGTCAGTCTATGCAATAAAATAGATCTGAGGATGCCCACTTCATTTAATTCTCTCTCAGGGCGTGGAAACCCAATTCCAACACCCCCCAATATTGCTTCATGTGAGACTTTGGCCCGTGCAAGCAGGTCATTCTCAAAAGGGCCTGTAGTAAGAGGGTTTTTTTGGTTACGCAGTAACTCTAAACCTGGGTCAAGACCCCTCAAGCCAACAGAAGGTGATTAATGAGTTTCATAAGGATGACTGTGGGGGTCATCATTATTTGAAAGAAACAACAACAAAGATACTTAGAAAAATATTTTATTGGCCTTTAATGTTCAAATATGTTTACAAGAATATTTTTTCCTGCCATGAATGTCAAATTTGTGATGGAAAAATAAAATTACTTCCATTACCTTTGAAACTCGTATTTTTAGAAGACCCTTTCCAGAAACGGGGATTGTATTTTATTGGCGAGATACATCCTACATATTTAGGCCAAAATCGGTGGAACTTAATAGCCTTTAATTATTTTACAAAGTGGATTGAAGTAGTCCCTACAAGGCAAGCTACAGATTCAATGATCATACATTTTCTCGAAAATAATATTTTATCAAGGTTTAGTTTTCCCATGAAGATGATCACTTACAATGCTCAGTCTTTCAAGTCTAAGAAGCTGGTAAGATATTTCAATCAGTATAATGTCACCCTTGGTTACTCCACAACTTATTAACCTCAAGGTAATGGCTCGGCTAATTCATCAAACAAGAGCATAGTCAAGATTATCAAGAAAATTTTGCAGGAAAACAAAATTTCATGGCACTTGAAGATAAAAATTTCCTTATTGGCTAACAGAATTTGTACTAAAAGATTAATAGGGACTTCTCCTTATGAGATGTTCTATGTAATTGAAGTAGTATATCCTACTTCTCTTGGGTTTTTGGTGATGAAATTATTGTAGGTATTGGAGGAAGAACCAAATGCAGTTCAAAGAAGGATTAATCAACTCATTGCTTTGCAGGAAAATAGAGAAGAAGTTTACACCAATTATCAGCAGTCTCAAAATAGAGTAAAAAATACATTTGAAAAAAAGACAAAAGAGGAAAATTTCAATATTCAAGATGTGATTTTGAGGTGGGAGGATAAGATATAAGAGAAAGGTAAACATGGAAAATTTTAAAATATTTGGAAAGGACCATATAAGTGTTTCGGGGAAAAACACCCTAGAGGTTTGTTGGGTCAAAACCTCCACAGGTCAGGGCATGCTATTCAGAAGGACTCACACACAACCACACTTGAATGCTAAAAACTAGATAACAACAATAGTAGAACTCACCCGTAGTCCTACGTTTGATGTAGATCCCGCGGGGTCCAAACCCCCAGCAACCCTTCTTCCTCCTTCAACCTGGAAAACAAGAAAGAACGTGCACGGAAACCTATTTGTACAGCATATACTTCTCCTAAACGTTAGTGCAATCCATGTGAAACATTATATAAACCATAATAAATGCTTAAATGATAATCTTTTCACACATATAAGTACACATTAACACATAAGTTCAGGAACAAGATGGTTCTTCATTATTACGAATAGCATGTACAGTAGTAAAAGTGGAGAGATCACCTGAATCCTTCCACGATCTTCGAACAGACCATCGTCCGGATCCGTCCCACCCTTGCCTCGCTAAGATACTTTCAGGACTTGTGCACTCGAGATGGCATATAAATGGATGAACATCTCCAGGAAACAAGGGTTTCCCGTATAAATCGGGTGCGCAGGAGGCACGAGAATTCGTATCGAATCGATTCATTGCAGTATAATGTCTATAAATTTCTTCTCCTTTAGGCCATGCACATGAGGGGCTTTATACCCTCAAGGTAGTTTCAACTGCTTGAAAAATTGGTTACCGGCCGGGGTGGTTGAACTAATGTGAGTACCATCAACCTGCACTCCCTAAAATAGGGAATTTTTATATATTTTTTAATGACTTTAATGGCATATGTGGAAAAGTACATATGGACTCACGTATACACGCGGAAAAGTCTGGGCATACCCACATATGGGAATTTTAACACTGTATTTTAATGAATTTTGTTCAAGTCTATGGGAATGGGTGCCCAAAGCCATAAAGACAATCATGAATCACCTGAGGGTGAAATGATGCTAATACAATAATATCTCACCCTATCATGGATAACAATTTTCATCGCAAGAAGTGGGATGGACAGCGTGTCAAGGTGGACTTATCAATGGCAAAGCCAAACACTATTCTTCTTAACTCGTATGTTGAAAGAAACACCATTGTATATATTCCATTTTGCATTATCATACTTGCAAGTGTAGGTGATCTTTCAACAACTTTGAGATCGCAGGGGAGAAGGCCATAAAGATCAAGGTCATCATCAAAGTTGTAATTTTCATTTTCAACAAGGCACTCGGAGCTGGTTCCTTTTGTTAAATTAGGGGCTAAAATCCCTATTGAGCCATCGTTATCCAAGATAACCATTAATTTTTTTTTTAGTCAAGATCGTTAGGTTAGTTAGGGTTTAATAGGGTTTTTTTATTATTATTATTATTCAAAATTATCACATGTATAAAAGTCTTTAAAAATTTTTGTAAGGTCATTATGAGTCATATTGTATGTCATCATAAAGGGAAAATCCAAAATTTCATGTCCTTCGAAGCTTATGTAGTCATCATTATGAATTTGAAACTTTTTATAACTTTCGCAAAAACTCTAGTTCAAATATGTCAGGGTTTGCTACAGAAGTTCTTAACACTTACATAGCAAATTTTCCTTCCCCAACACAGATTTCACTACGAAGTTCTATTTTTTGTTAACGATACATAAATTCAAAAAAGGGTATGGTCATAGGTGGTTAGAGCTTATTAGGTTATGATTTCTCCCTGTTATCTTTATCCATCATTTGCAAAACGCGTGCACCATATAACTACTCCTTCATCTCATTCCTTTTCCACCATTTTTACAGATTTGTTGTCACAAATCCATTCTCATCTACTCCTTATGAGCTTCTATTTTTGTCTAAACATTGGTACTGTTGTCTTGTGGCTTTTTTAGCTTTCTTCGGGTAAGCTCTATTAGTGTCAAAAGTCATTTTGTAGTCCCTAAAGTCTTTTGCAGGTGTCTGGAAGCGGCTCACTGCGTGTTGGAGCCATGGAAGCTCGAAGGAAACATTATAAAGGAGGGTCTGTCATGAGGCATGAGCCCATGGACACCGATAGAAACCATGAGCAAATCGGATAAAATCAATACTATTATAATACATTGGTGCATTTTTTTACATAGGCACCCCCGTGGAACCTATAACTTTTTTTTAAAAAATTGGGAGAGTCTTGCCGTGTTTCTCGATCTAATTCAATAAGTGGTTCACCTACTTTACATGTCAAATGACCTATATATAGTAAGTAGACAAACCCATTAAATATAAAATTTCTAAATTGGGAAACCCTAATTATAAAGTAGTAGAGGAAGTTAAACCCTAAGGTGAAATTTTGCATGAAGAAGCAAGATTTATGTAAGTATTGATTTTTTATTTTTATTTTAATTTTAATTAAATTTAAATAGGAACAAAGATCGTAAAATTTTTTACTAGTAAAATCTATAGTAAATTTATTATTATACAATTTTTATTTTTTTATTTTTTTTCCTGAATTGTGAATAAATCTAACATAAATTATAAAATATTTTAATAGGAAAATTTAAGATTTTTTATACCTAAGGTTTTGAGCGAATCACCATACTTTTCAACCTCTGATCTTTCAGCGAATACAAAATATTTTGCAGCTCCACAATCTTCCCAATATGTCTCTCTTGCAAATGATCTCTCTTTTAATTAAACCCTAACATAAACTATACATTTATTTATTAGTAAAATAAACAATAAAATTTAAAATTTTTATTATGCATGTTTTTTGAATGAATCACCATATCTTTCAACTTTTGATCTTTTGAATAGCTACGTTGCTCAAAATAATTCTACTACCGCACAGTGCTCTTAGTATTTCTCTCTTTCGAATCACTCCCTTCAAATTTTGGGTAAAATATGAAACGTTGAATAACTTTTTACTATTTAAAAGACTTTATGAAATTAGATTTTGAAAAATCAATTGTCACTCTTTTTTGAATTAAAAAAAAACAAAATCATTTCTTTTTCAATTTCTTTGCATATCAGTGTGTTCGATAGATAAGCACACCAGGGAATTTATAAAAAAAGTGAATCGACATTGTCGAGGTGTTGAATTTTTTAAACACACCGACATGATACATTTTTTCTCAATATCCCAAAACATTACGATTAATTGTTTTAACGCAACTGTGTCGTTTCTATTTAAATGAATCGGTTCTCTAATTTTTATAAGAGAACTGAGTTGGTTGAATTTGTATTTTTTTTTATTTGGAAATAAGTGCGCAACAGTGCTATTGTTTTTCGAAACAAATCAATGCATTTTTGTAGAACGACACTGATATGATAACATATTTTTTTTGGGAACGTTGGAAATCGGTGTTGGTATTATTTGAATGCCCAGTGCTGGTATTTTTTTTAAATACATCGATGCACTTTATTCTAATAAGAGCACCAATTGGGTTTCAAAGCTATCTCAAATTTTATTTTCACATAAAATGGCATATTAATCTCAAATTATCCTTTAGGATGCATCCATATGAATTACAATAGTTCATAGTATACATTTTCCGCTTAAATTCGTCTTATTCCTGAAAATTTGTTTGAAAACTATATTGAAATTCAGGTTGTGATTATATGGTTCTCAAGATTAATTTTAGAGATGCACACAAAATTATATTTCTAATTTTTTTCAAATGCAGGGACAATATATCCATAATATCAAACGGCCAATTCTTCAAATTCTAGCTCGTTCCATATTGTTGATCACAGTCCTTCACGGAGTTCTCCCTTTCCATCTCCAGTAATTTAATATTTTATTTCTACTTTGATTATCTAATTGATTTAATTTTTTCTTAATCCATGTCAATTTGAGTAGAAATGTATCCAAATTTTAATGATCCTCATTCAGAATCAAGTTCAAATGCAGAAAATTTTCCTTCATTTCAAAAACGTCGAAAGCTCTTATCGGGAGAAATATATCGCAAGCAGTTGGTAGATGAAAATGGTCAGCTTCTTCACCGTGACAATTGGAACATGGAATTTTCTAGCCGCACTCCTAGATCAATGATGGTAATGATTTTTTGGTATAATGTAACTTCAAAAAACAAATTACATTGACACACTTACTAATACCATTGATATTGTACTAATGTCGTTCAATATTTTTTTAAATTAGGATTCTAGTGATGATGAGGAACCCACCTACCATCTTCTGACGCACCCCACTATAATGTAAACTCGAGACAAGGTTGCATTAATAGAAAGATTCAAAGAGGAAGCATACAAAGAGTGGTTAAATCAACCACTTAATCAATTCCAACTACGTTCAGATTCACTAATTAGAAATTACTACAATAATAGTAGATCTTCACCAAAAGTTGGAAATGGAGGCAATCAAATAAAGGTTGGTATGGATGATTACTTACGGGATATGACTCCCATGGAGGAAATGTTGTTAGATGAATTCTAGAATGATGAAATAGGGGATTATGATCATATCACTGATACCTTTTTCTAAAGCCTAAAATCTACTTCCACCACCCCTGTCTTTCAACCTAGTAGCAAGTCAAAGTACACTCACCTAGGGACATCGATGTTATTGTACAACTTGAAAGTAATCTTTGGCATGTTGAATGCATGTTTCTCGACAATATTCAGGTAATTTAATTACATGATCAATAAATTTCCTTATATTTTGTCACCCAATAAAAATTAAAAATGGTTAATTTTATGAATGTTAATATTGGCATTGTACAATTATATCCCCCACCAACTGTAGGTTATTCAAAGATAAGGTTATTCTGAGTGATAATGTCTTATTGGGTAGTTGTGAAGAGGTAAAGTAATTGTTGAAAATGTTGGGTTTTGAGTACATATCATGTCATGTATGTATGAATGTTTGTATTTTATATGGAGGAGAATATTAACACAAAGATATATGTCTGAAATGTGGACATGACGTGTACCATAATTCAAAAAAATGTGTAAATCACATGGTACTTCTCATAATATATTGAGGCACATCCCTGTAATCCCAAGCATTCAAAGACTCTTTCGTTTCAAATAATCGGCTATGTTGCAGGGATGGGATGCCTCACATATGAGTGAGTCAGGAGTTATGTGAATCCCATTGGGATGAAAATAAAAATTGTCTTTTATGAACTCCCATATTTGGAGCATCTTAATATTTCCCACTTACTATATCCCATGAATATATTTAAAAATGTTTCATCTTCTTTATGGAGGCACATACCATCTAAATAAAGTGGCACATTTGTTGTTAGGGGAGATATTATTTATTCAAAAATTAAAAATAAACATTGGCCAAGACAAGATACTAGAGGAGAGGTTGGTCCCTCTAGGTCTTTCAAAGAAGGTGAAGTCCCATATATTTTAAAGAAATATGATATTTCTTTGGTAAAAGAGGTTATAATGAGTGTGAGGGTGCTTTTTTTATATGTGTCTTCACTACGTTGTTGCTTCACTATGGAATATTGTTTGACGAGGTTGAAATCACATAACCATTTGAAACTTCTAAGAGTACGTATCTCAAAAACATGATTTTATTATTTTTATTTTTATTTTTATGTAATGAGATATTTTGTAATTAATTTTTTTATAATGTACTATTAATGTGAAATGTCATTATCCTCCATTTGTGTGTGAACCATGACTTCCCCCAAGACATACGATGTGCCATATCTAAATTATCTGCATTTTTTCATTGAATCAGATCATATGATATTCATATAGCTAGCATTCCACGGTGGAATGCTAACGAGTTTCATGGACTTATAGGTTAATATTATAATTCACCTACTAGATAAGGTTGAATTAGTTGGGGTGGTTTCTTATCATTGGATGTTCTTCTTAAAGAGGTACATGAAGAAATTGAAATGTTTTGTTCTAAAATGAGAAAAACCGGAGGGACCTATGCAGAGGGGTATATATGGAATGAGTATTTCTATTGTGCTAGTGAGTACATCAATTATATCGACAACACACTAGGTGTGATGATTTGGGATGACGAAAGGGATGAAGACAAAAGAGAAGGGGATATTCTCAAATGAATGGAAATAGATGCATGATAAAGAGTAAGTGCAGGCTTATCATTTGTCAAATTACTACATAGTAAATATTCATATTGAACTATATATATATAGGTTTGATATCATGAGTGAATTCAGCAATTGAAGCCATCAACAAATTCATTCTTTACAATATGGAAGTGACAGAACCGTGGTTCGTATTGTACGAACAAAAGAGGAGGAAATGGGATAGTGACAAGAAATAATTGAAATGTTTGAATGGTAGAAGTGTGCCTTATCTTGATCATTTAAAAGACAAATATCAATGGCATGCCCTAACAGTTGAATTGCTTATCAAGTCAGCAAGAAATATAGTGCATCCGGTCATTGCTTGTGTATTGAAGAGGATGTGCTAAACATAGGGATTAGGTGTAGAAAATCGGTAATTATAATCTCTTTCTATAGAGTTTGAACTTCACATTGCACCTTTGAATCATAAAATCTATACATATTTAATATTTTTAATTATGTTTGGATTATCATACACATGACACTATGATTTTTCACCTTTTTATAGGTGCATTTTTTCCGATCTGTGTGGGAATATGGGCATCATTTTTGCACAAAGGATGTTGATGATGGATGCATCACACAAGACTGTGGAGTGGAAGTCAAGCTCGAACAATCTAGTTATTCTAGCCACCACGATCAAAACCTAATGAAAGGTATTTTAGGTTATGTTGGAAGATACCAGAGATCATTCAAGTGGACTTATCTTTGTTCCAATGTGTGCAAGTGGTGGGACACCTTTGATCATAATAATGCAAAGGAAGATTGTAATAGTGGGGTGATATATATCAACTCTAGAAATATGTGGCATGAAATCTAGGGAGCCTTATATTTTCCCAAAACATTGCAACCAGGTGTTTTTTACCCAAATGTGTTGGATAGGGATTGGTGGTTCGTATTAAGACACAATCATAGATCAAAAAATATTTTTAATAAAAATAGTGTTGTCATGCCAAGTGAGCAAGATAGTAAGGGTGATGAAAATGGAGAATGATATGTACTTCTATTATTTCATCATTTATACTATTGTTGTATGTTTTTGTTTTCTTAATTTCACTAATTATATTGTTATTGTATTCATCTTGTTGGCATTTTATAATATAATTGGTAAGATTCAGAAACATTTTTACAAGTGTTTTTACAATGGAAGCATTTTTGCACTTAAAACTAAGTATTTCCAATTATGTTCAATATCTATGATAATAAGGATTCAAGGTCACAACCCCCCTCAAATAGGAAAATGAGAAAAAAATAGTCAGTTTAGAAATAACATTGAATATTTAGTCTCCATTTAGATACTTATTGGTTTATTAATCAGTTCACATGTTTTTTCTTCTTCCTTAAATCAATATAAATCATCATGTAGTGATAACTCTATGAGGACTTTAATAATGAAAAAAATGTGTATTAATATGTAATATTAAATTGTTGACATGAGAGGTAAACTCATGTTTACTATATCTAAATCACAGTTCTGGAAACATTATGTAAACTAAAAGGAGGTCTTATGCATATCTAAAATGTTGATTACATATTTTTATGGGCCATAAGAGAAACAAATGGGCTTACATGGTTGCATGAGAGGTTTTAATTTTGCCTTCATGGATAATGGAACAATTTTTACTTTTCCTTTCAACGGTAATTATAAATAAAAGTTGAATTAATAAATATTTTATGGCTAAGAATTAAATGATAAATAATGTGATGGTGATTAAGATGAATTTTTTTTACTTTCAAATAAACTTGGTGATGCATTTTTCTTTCCTATTCAGATTTGTAAAATAAATATCTATTTTTATGTATTTATAAGTAAATTATTTAAAGTATACATGTCTTTATAATTTTTGGTAATAATAAGTGATAAGGCAACACAATAAGGTGTTTCGTGTGATATATTATTAAAATATATCCTACCCATAATGATCATTGAAGGTCACAAGACCAAGCCTTATACATCATGTCATAGAAAGTCATGAGCCTAAGCCATATACATCACGTCATTGGTTTGAAGGACATCAACTATACGATACGGAAGTGGCATGAATGGAACACCTCCACATTTTCACAGTGTTTGGTGTGTGGCTAATAAGACCCATGAAACCCAAATATGATATATTTCCTCTATACCACTCCCTTCTTAGAGTCACTCTTTCTTGACCATTTGAATTGGAAGCATTTAACAAAGTATAAAATTTTCACAGTTCCATTTCTAAAATCCATGACACCATGGTGGTTTGTAGCAGGGACCTCTAAGATCCAGTTAAGACATGTGGATTGTGTACTGTAGGACAACAATTACATGTTCTCCCTCTCTCTGGCCTCCCATGGTCATACCCTATTGTATGTGTCCGCTTTTTTCTCCTGCTTCTGCTCCCTCTATTGACATCTCTGCTATATGATTGAAATATAAAATACATCAACCTAATGCATAAAATAGAATTTTTTTTATTAAATAAAAAATGCATTTATTAATATGGAAACATAAATTTCAATTACAAAAAAAAAAACAATGGTGCACCTAAAACAAAGTCATGTACCGGCTTTGGTGCACTGTCAAACACAACCACACCAGCAACGGTGCACACATACGTGTGATGCACCGTTGTTGGTTTGAAAATTTAAATTTTCATCATGGTGTGGCACACTTATGCAGTGGTGCGCATGTAGTATCGGTGTGCATGTATAACCTTTCTGCGCTGGTGTCATAGGGGATTCACTGGGGGAGAAATATCATACCACATGGGTTCATATTGGAGGATATATTTTGAGGGGAAAATGGCATTATATATTGGGCGATATATAGGGGGTAAAGGGTTTTAATATTGGCAAGTATAAAAAATGGAACTCAAAGTTAATGAAAAAATATAAAGGGGTATACAAAATGTTAATGAAAAAATGGATACCTACAATATCTAGTGAAAGTAGGGGTTTTTTAAATTGGGAAGGTGTACTGGGTTTGTATTGGTAGGGGGTTAAATAATGTGATTTTCAGAGGTATTTTCCATTATGTAGTCAAATTAAGGGTATTTTTTAATATGTCACGAACGCATGCGATATGTCGTAGGTTCATTGAGTGAAGCCCCTGTGACTGGTGTGAGCCAAACATATCAAGCACATCGCAGTTGTGATGGTGATTAAGAGGCATTTGTTTAACTTTCAAATAGACTTGGTGATGTAATTTTGTTTCTTATTTAGATTATGTAAAATAAATATCTATTTTTATGTATTTATAAGTAAATTATTCAAAGTAGACATGTCTTTATCAGTGTGAACATGATGTAATATTGGGTAGGAGAAATGTGAAAACATGAATTTTAGTGACTATCTCGTGATAAGTATGTGGAAAAAACAATGTTTTTTGAGTTGTTTATTAACATATAATCAAATACATTATTTGTCAAAAGTTTAAATCTAATATAGTATCATTTTTGCATTATTTAACTCATGTTTATTATTAAAAAGAGTTAAATTAAACTAGTACAATAGAAAATAAATAACCAAAATAGCACCAAAATGTTTTATCTTTATTACTAGAAAAAAGTTCACTTGCCTCTTTAAGGGAGAACTTCCAATAGAGAAAATCCCCAACTACAAGTAACTTCAGAAGCCTTATTTTACATATCTTGATCCTCATCTTTAGAGAGAGAAATTTCTAATATAAATTGGTAAGAGTTGCTATAAATATTAAATTTAAATTGCTTGAAAATATCATAACTTTAGTAATCAAATAAATTTTATAAAAATAGAAATTTTTAAGCTATATTAAATCTAAATTAATTATAGAAAATTCTAACCTAAGTTTTTTTAAATTTTACAATAGATTGAATTTTATAAACCACTATTGATTTAGTTAAATTGTATTATTAATAGTTTATTATTATTAATATTTTATATTAAAAATTGAATGAGTTACACATTTTTTTCTTATTAAGAACTAACTAAATTATTTTACCTTTAATTATTTTTTCCTTGTGAGTAATGAAATATTTTACTAATTAATTTATATTGAATATCAATGAACTATCAAAGAAATAGAAAAATATTTATTGTAATTTTACAATCATAGTTTCAACCATACTAAAATTTGTAATTTATAAAAATATATTTGCAATTTTTTAAAAGTTGTTTTGCATGAAATTTCATATATAAAAGTTTGATATAAGTTCTCCAATACATCATCTATACCAAATATTGTTTCATAAAAATAATCATGATGACAACCATCTAAGAAAAATAAACACCGTCTAAGATACACATTCAAATTCACTGCCATCATCTAATTATATACACCTCTAGCACATTTAAACATCATTAGCTAGAACACAAATCTAATAATATAACAAGGCATCATCATCGTGATCACATCTAACAAAACACAAACATTGTAATATAACATCACCACCACACACATCCTTAAATTAATATAAATATCATGTCAAATAATCATTATCACTTACACATCTATCTGCAAGCACATTAAATGAACATATCTAAGATGACTTAACAACATACACATCAACACGAACATATAAATTAAGTACATAAACATGAACAAAAAAATGCACCACACACACACACACACAAACACACACACAAGTAAAATAACTACATCAAGTCAAATAATTGCATTCAAATATTTGATACAAAAGGCGTAGTAGTGCCAACCTCATCTGTAGTAGAAGACGATGGATGGCCAACTACTACCTCAATGTATGTGGAACTCGACTAAGGTGGAGGTGGTTGGTCTACAATTTAAGATGATGAATGGTCAACTACTACCTCAATGTGGTTTGTCGAACTTGAGGTGGAGGAGGAGGTGGTTGGTCTGCTCTGTGAGGAGAAACATAATGAACATTCTCTAGCCCTAGAATCTCATCATCACATGACTGATAAGGAGGTGTGTTGGGTACCGGATTAGTATACTTTCCTCTCCCATTTTACCCTAAATTTCTATCTCTTTGTACCATTATTGTTCTTAAACGCATGAGGTAAAACCCCTTTTCCTTTATCTTTCATGGGATATTTGATTAATGAAGTAACTGTCATGGAGGTTTTACCATTTTATATATTAACTCCGATATTTCTACAAATTCGGTCAAAGCAGGCGTTGGATTCATGAATCGTGGAACAGCCCATAATTTCCAGCGCTATTCTCATTTGTTGTTATAGCATAACAGACTCTATTTATGCCAGCATTATTTCAGGCCTTTTTATGGTTTCCTTCTGGGCAACTAGGTTGTCATTGTAACAAAGTATATTTTTGGAATTATTGAGTTGCTGGGGGAATAGAGGATTCCAGGACATTTGTATAAAGAGGCCTGCGGGCTGGGAATTGGGGTTAATTCCACTTACATATAGATCTTGTAACAGTTTATTTTTCCATTAATTGAATACACATCATCTTGTTGTTTCTTCTGCAATTTGTGAGTTTACCGCAACCTTGATCAGAGAGTTGGGCCCACTCTTCTGATCAAGTGATGTGTTTTCCTTTCCTTGCATTGTTTTATGTTTTAGTGTGAATTCAAAACTGCTGTTACAGTTTAATTCTTTAATTGTTGTGAATGTATTTTAATTCTGCAATCCATTTAATTGGTGTTATAGTAGTCGGTGTGTTTATGGATTTAAACATGTGATCTATAACAGGTCATGTGCATGTTCCTGCATATACCATGTCATTAGTCTTGAAATAACTAACGCCCTTGGGTTGATAATTTATGTGGGAAAAGGGTTGAACATTGTTCATATCCAGACACCAACATTTTGGTGTCGTTGCTGGGGAAGGCTAACAGGTGCAATAATAGGATCTGCAACAGATATAAGGGTCAATCTCTTGTCTTGATCAGGGAATTTGTTGCCCTACTTCAACTCCTGAGCGTAGTGCTTGTTTTTATTTCCTGTTTTTTATTGTTTTTCTGTATAATTGATCTCTCGCCTTGGGGAGGGAATCTATTACCCTATTCCAAGTCCTAAGCATAGCATGTTTTTTTTCTTTCTTCTTTTTTTTTCTTTCATTAAAATTAATCCCTCGTCTTCGGGAGGATATTTTGCAACCCTGCCCTAAGTCCTAAGCATAGGTTCCAGCTTTTCATTTTTATTTTCTTTTCTGAAGGGCTAACTTCTCATCCTGGGGAGGGTATGTGATTACCCTACTTCAGGTGCTGAACTTCGATTTTATTTTTCATTTTATTGTCTGTTTTAACCTAATCTCTCGTCCCGGGGAGGAAGTTATCTGTCCTTCTCCGGGTCTTGAGCGGTTTTGTTACTTTGATGAGCCCTCTTCACAATTTTTATGAACAAGGATCTAAATAAGAGGGGCATAGGAAGATCCCCAAAGAAAGGAAAGGATATGGGAAAGAAGACAGACATTCAGGAGATTATTGAAAAATCTAGATCTGAGGCATCATCCCGTGTTGCTGCCAGGGTAAGAGTTCAGACGAAGTCCGAAGGGCAGTCTGTGGAGCAACCAGTGACATCCATGGTACCAGAAGGTATTCTTTTTACAAAAGAAGACTTAATAAACAATGTATCAGTGGAGCATACATCCTTATTAGTGGTAGAAGGGGAATAAATAGCAAGTAGGGAATCATAAGAACTAAGCAACTCTAACTGGGAAGAATAACCTCTAAAAGGTTTTTCATCCCCACGAGACCAAGGTAGCGCTGTAAAAATTCCTGCAGCTAAATCAAACAATTCTGATTTGGTAAAATAACTCTTGAAGGATTTTGATTCACCGAGGGACCATGGGAGTGCGGTGCAACCTCCTACAATTGAATCACTCCAAATACTAGCTGCAAAACTAGTTGAAATTCCGAGTGAGTATTGGAGGGTATTTATGGCACTTGTAAGTTTCTCTATTTATTTTCCAATCGGAAATGTTACAGGTGATGCACCAATGAGACCCATCCCTTTAACAACTCTACCTAGTTTCCATGGGCTTTCTTCCAAAGACCCTGATACATTACTCTTTGAATTTGACATTGTTTGTTGAGGATATGACTATATCGTTGATGCTCAGAAATTGAATATATTTCCTGTGACCCTAAAGGGGACAACCCTAAGATGGTTCTTGGGTTTACAAGGGAGTATGATAACTTCATGGAAAGGAATGAAAGAAGCCTTCTTGGAGAAATACCAAGGTTACTATAAATCCCATGGCATTAAGGAGTAAATCTTTAAGTTCGCACAAAAAGAGGATCAAAACATGGAAGACTCTGTAGAACGATTTAAATACATATTGCAGAGGTCTGGACATAGTGACCTGGACAAGGAAATTCTGAAGATAATTCTTCTCTGAGCACTTAGGGAAGACTCACTACAAATTTTGAATATAGTAGGCAAAGGGGATATTTCGAAAGAAGACTTTGATATTGTCTGTGATTATTGCATTAAGTGTTCATGGGGGACTGCAAGGAGTGGACAAGGAATTCGGTCATCAAATCCTTCTGGTGGAGGGGTTTCAAAAGAAGAAATTGGAAATCTACTGGATAACCTAAGGATTGATATTCTGAGCACACTATCCGCCCAGACGGACACTCTATAAGAAAAATAGAAACAAATGGAGTTTGAAAAAACTATGACCATATTCTTCCCACAGCGTAGAAAGAAGCATCTGTTGAAGGAATGCATGTTAAACATAGTGGAATCCTGCGCAATCTGGGAACAGACTCATGTGACCAGCTCATGTCCTTCCTTTCTTGAATTGAAGGCAGTTTTCCAAGGAGCAAGTGAAGAAAGCATGGTAGACCACTTTTACTTCATGGGATAGAAGAAGCCATGGAAACCTCGACTACCGACTATGAATCCAGGTATGTTTTAGGACCCATCCTAGTATTTTAAAAATTTTAATATGGGTCCCCAATCTGCACCGTTTTCAACTATGTCGTCTCAATATCAATATCTCCCTTGGTAAAAATGGGTTCCCTAGGCCAGTCCGAATCCTTCATGGAATCAGACCTGGCGAGGACCCTCTCCTACTGGAAATTTTCCTCAGTCTATGCCTCAATAGCAAATTGAGTTTCCCTCTAATGTACCTCCAAGAAACCCAGCCATTAGACCCCAGCTTCCTATATAGCCCAACCCGAATCCAAATAATAAAGGGGTCCAACAAACAGACACTTTGAACCTTCCATCTTACAACATTTCTACCGCGGGACTCAATGATATAAATCTATGGTCTGGTTGGGTAGTAAATGCACCTACTTCACCTATTATTACAGAACAATTTGACAGTGAAGATATAGAACCAAAACAGAGAACAGTGAGGGAGAAATCAAACCAAAACATAATAAATCAGACACCTCCCCAAGTTGTTCCTAATCAAGGTCATTCAACTTCTCCTCCATATCCTAAAAGACTGACCTTGAGTAAACCAAACCCTTAAGAAAAATTTGACTAGGGGAACTGCAGAATCTCTTTGTTAAAATACCCCTGCTACAGGTTATGAGGGATGTACCTATATAAGCAAAAAATCTTAAAGAATACTTCTCTAAGAAACCAGTGAAGAAACCTAAGGATCCATTAACCATTCATGTAATGGGTAGACTATCCAACATCATGTTGGGGAAGATCATACTTGTAAAATACGGAGACCCAGGGAACCCAATTCTAACAACACAAATTAATGGGGTTGAAATCCCAAATGTATTAGTAGATTTGGGAGCTGCCATCAACATTATCACTGTTGAAAAAATGAACACATTAGGACTTGGAAACATTAAACCAACCCCTACTATCCTAGAACTATCAGACAAGTCCACAATTAGACCAGTAGGGAAATTATAGGATATGATAATTTCAGTAGATTCATGGAATTACCTTATGGACCTCCTTATATTACAAACCTGATCTTAATTTAGTGGTGGCTCGCAACTGCGGACGCCTACATAGGGTGTTGATCTGGGCATATGATCATATCAAATGGGACAATTACAAATAATCTCAAGCTTTATCCTCCTGCAGAACCTAGCCCATCTGAAAAATAATTAACTAGTCAGAAACCTCTACCTGTAGAAGATCCTAAACCTGAAAATGAAGATGTTAGACCCGTCCTTACTATTGGGCAGGCCCTTCAATTTAAAATAGAAACCGAGGATGATGCCATTAATGCTTTCATTAATGATTCCAGTTCTGTTTCCGATTCAACTCGACATATTCTAGAATTTTCTATGAGTTGTGAAACATAGGAAAACATTGAACCAGAAGATGACATTGAATACATTCCTGTAACCTCATCCCATGATAGTATTCCAATTGAGATTGAACTAGGGAAAACACTTAATATCAACCCAAACCTATCTGAATCCTAGAAAAAAAAGCTTTTGAAAGTCCTTCAATATCACCAGGAATATTTTGCCTGGGATTATACTGACATGAAGGGGATCCCTACTAACTTATGTACTCATCATATTTATATTAAGGAAGATTGTCACCCTGTAAGACAGCCTCAACGAAGAATGAACCCTGCTCTCAAAAACATTGTCAAGGAAGAATTACAAAAATTATTGGATGTAGGATTCATTTACCCCATCTCAGATAGCTAATGGGTATCCCTGCTAGTTATTGTTCCCAAAAATAATGATAAATGGTGGATCTATGTAGATTACAGGGAGCTAAATAAGGCAACGCAAAAAGACCATTTCCCTTTGCCATTCATTGACCAAGTCCTAGATACCTTGGTCGGGAAGAAGTTATTTTCCTTCCTAGATGGATTCAGTGGATATAACTAGATCCAGATAGCCCTTGAAGACCAGGATAAAATAACTTCCACATGCCCCTGGGGAACCTTTGCATACAGAGTCCTCCCATTTGGCCTGTGTAATGCTCCTGCTACCTTATAGAGGGAAATCTTGGGAATTTTTTCTGATTTAGGTGATGATAGCGTTGAGATCTATATGGATGATTTTACTCCATATGGGAACTCATTTGAAGAAGGATTCGCAAATCTGGAAAAATTACTCAAAAGATGTAAGAAGACCCATGTATCACTGAGTATAATAAAATGCCATATGATGAGAGAAGAAGGGGTAATATTGGGACATTTTCTCTAAGCTACTGGAATTCAAGTTGATCCAGCTAAAGTAGAGGTAATATTACACTTTCTAGTACTCAAAACACCCACACATGTACGTAGCTTTATTGGTTGTGCTGGTTATTACAGACGCTTTATAGAAAATTTTGCTAAAATAGCACATCCACTTTTTCAATTGCTAACAAAAGATGCAGAATTCTTGTGCACTGAAGATTGTGAGACAGCTTTCACGAAAATTAAAGGGTTGGTTTGCACGGCTCCAATCCTTCGATGACCTGACTGGAAATTATCATTTCACATACATACCGATGCTTGTCAGACAGCAGTAGGGGTTGTTTTAGGACAACAAGTAGACAAAACACTGTATGCAATTTACTATGTCAGCAAGAACTTAATTCTTGTTGAATTAAATTACATGGTGACAGAAAAATAATTCCTAGTTGTCATTTATTCTGTCAATAAGTTTTGGCACTACATCACTGGGTATTCTACTGTTGTCCATATTGATCACGCAACAATCAGGTATTTGATGAATAAACCTATTACTCCTGGTCGTATTACAATATGGTTGCTATTGCTTCAAGAATTTGATATTACAATAGTAGACAAGCCAAGAAAATATAATGTAGTCCTCAATTTCCTATCTAGAATGGATGACAATGATGAATGCACACCTATAGAAGATAGTTTTCCCGATGAACGTCTTTTTGCAGTTTCTACTAAACCTTCGTGGTATGCAGATATTGCTAACTATCTTTCTACAAGGAAAGTGGCTCCTCATTTGTCATACAGGGAACAACTAAAAATTATTCATCACAATGCTCAATATTCTTGAATGGCAGGGTACCTTTTTCATACAGGAGTGGACAAGCAGATCCAGCGCTGTGTGTCTTAGGATGATATTTATGAGATATTGAAAGCTGCCCATGATGGCCCTTGTGGAGGGAATTTTGGAAATGAAAGAACAAGGCATAAGGTGCTACAAATGGGATATTACTGGCCTTATATCTTTCGTGATGCACATAATTATGTTAGGAGGTGTGATAGTTACCAATGTATGGGCAACCCGGTCGAGCTGATGAAATACCTTTGCAAGAATAGGTAGTCCTCGAGCCTTTTGAGAAATGGGCTATTGACTTCGTTATATCCATTAACCCACCCTCCCAACAAAAATTCCACATCTTGGTTTGTACTGATTATGTGACTAAGTGGGTGGAAGCCAAAGCTGTTGCGAAAGAAACAGAGCAGGTGGTCTTAGATTTTCTATTTGCAGAAATTTTTTCTCATTACGATACTCCAAGACAGATTGTTTCAAATGGAGGAGCACAATTCACATCACACATGATAGCAAATATCATGCAGAAATATGGGGTCAAGGATAGAGTGACATCTCCATGCCACCCCCAGGCGAATGGACAAGTGGAAAGCACAAACAAGACATTGGAAAATATCTTGACAAAAACTGTGGCTTACCATTGTCGGGATTGGGCTAGGAAGTAGCCTGAATCTCTATGGGCGTACGGAACAACATGGCGAAATACAACTGGGTTTTCACCATTCGAGCTATTTTATGGGAAATCCCCGTTGTTTCCAATAGAATTTGAAATCAATATGCTTAGAACAGCCCTTGAAGTTGGTTTGGATATGTCAGATGCCCAGAAACACTGACTGGCCCAACTCAATGAAATAGATGAAATCCGTTCAATGGTTTTGTAGAGAACTACTACTATTCAATAGCAGAGAATGAAATGGTAGGATAAGTTTATTAAAAATAAAGTGTTTCAAATAGGAGATTGGGCTCTACTTTATGACTCCCTCTTTAAGGATTTTAAGGGAAAGCTTTGCACTCATTGGATGGGACCTTACGAGGTGGCCGTTGTATTTGATAATGGAATAGTCAGGCTAGTCACAGTTGATGATACACGTGCTTCATTTATAGTCAATGGACATCGCCTGAGATTATACCACCGCCTGACCTCTAAGGAAGCTTTTATCAAACGCCTCTTTGAGAAATTTGGTTTGAAGGTTATCAGCGCAGTGAACTCTTCCTCTGCACCCTTGTTGTAAATATATATATATATATGAAAATAATAATAATAATAATAAAATAAATAAATAATAATAAAAGAATAAAGAATTATATTATTTATATTGTTGTTTTTTTGTAGGAGTTACTACTAAGGAGTACAAATCAAAGAAAATTTTTCCAAAGTGTCATTTGTTGCTACTCATGGTGTTGTTACTCAGTTGCTGCTACTCATGGTGCTGCTACTCAGTTGCTTCTACTCATAGTGTTGTTACTTGGTTGTTGTTGCCCACAATGTTGTTAATTGGTTGCTGCTACTCATGATGCTATTACACTGGATGCTGCTACTCGATCTTGTTACTCCTTGATTGATGTTGTTACACCGAATGTTGTTACTCGTTACTTCGGATGCTTCTACTTGCACTGTTGTTACTCCAGATGTTGTTACTTGCACTGTTGTTACTCCGAATTTTGTTACTCGCATTGTTGTTACTCCAGATGCTGCTACACTGGATGTTGTTACTCGCACTACTGTTACTCTGATGTTATTACTTGCACTAATGTTACTCCAGATGCTATTACACCAGATGTTGTTACTCCGGATGCTGCTACTCGCACTTTTGTTACTCTAGATGTTACTACAACGGATGTTTTTACTCCAGATGTTGTTACTCGTACTGTTGTTACTTCATCCACATCATTACTGCACCATCATCCTACCAATCGTCACTTTGTACAGTTAGGCCGCCAGGTACGCTTCCACGTGACTTTTTACCAATTTAATTTAATATCCCATGTGAAGAATTTAATGTCGTGGACAGAAAAAAATTAACTTTGGGGGGCGGTGTCGTCATAGTCAAGGACGACGTAATAATTACCTCATAAATCATTATGACAGTTCATGTGTGGTACACCTTATGATCCCCATCAACATTTGATATAATAATTCAATACATGTTGGTATCTGTAAGATGTATTTTCCACTCCATACGAAATAATTATTATTTTTATTCACTACACTTACCATATTATTTTATGATTTTTCTCAGTTTCCAAGAATTACCATCCGTATTTACTGTTACCACCTTCCATTTTCACCATTGCTATTTTTTCGAATTTGGTATCCACCACTTCACCCAACGGTCTTCTGTTACAAGAACTGCTGCTACAATTCTCCATAGTATGGGTGGGCTGGCTGTGTGGCATGATCTTGAAAACATAGCTTCAGTCCGCAGCAACCTAGAGGTATGGAAAATCTTTGTCGATGCAGGGTGGGATACATACTTGGACAAATTGCAGGGGTTTGATAGGCGAATCACAATGGAATTCGCACTCAATTTGGATGAGGATTAATCGTGGTTCATAGGTCTAGAAGTTATTGTCACAAAAGAGGTAATTGGAGAGGTTAGCGGGCTGAGACAGTAGGGGCAGCAATGGTTTGCTCGGAGAGTTTTTCTCCCAGAGTTTCCTGAATTATTCTTGCAGATAGGGGAAAGTGTCATTCAAATGGGCAGAGGATATGAGCGTAAGACTGTGCCGTATCCTTGGAATGAAGTTGCAGGTTCTGTAATAAAATACATAACTTGCGAAGGCCAGGCCACAACTCTGTTTAAGTATTATTTTAAAATTATAATGCACCTTCAATTTCCACAGGCCCAGGTGCATGCCTTAAACATGCCCTTCTTCCTATTGAAATAGCTGCATCACATGGCACAGACTGCTTGGCGTTCATGCCAGATGTCGGCAGTGCTCTCCAACCACGGATTGGTGCGTTTATTGGTCGTGCATGCAACAAACAGGATTCGGGTCTCTTGGGCGAAACTATGTGGATCCTTAGAAGAATAGATAGCATCCATTATTGTTGCTAGAGAAGAGGAACCAGTCTCTCCAGTTGGTTTAGTAGAAGAAAAACATTCGAAAGGAATTGATCAAGAGGAACCCGAAGAAATGGAAATGGAAGTTGATCAGCAGGAACCCGAAGAAGTGGAAATGATGGTTGATTAGGAGGAACCTAAAGAAATGAGAATGGAGGAGGTAATTGGTGACACAGCAGAGGCTTCCACGCAAGAACCAGCCTCGCTTGAAGAGCCCACAGATGAAGAGATTATGGACATCGTGCAGGAAGTCGGTACTGTCATACAGTCATTGACTTTTGTCAATGAAGAACAAGGGAGTGAAATTGCGGACAAAGGAATGGAAAGTGATGTTGTTTTACAAAAAAATAGCATCACCTTCCCAAGAAAATATGGACGTTGATACAAGTGGGGGTGCTACACAAGAACCACCCCCAATTCGGCTAGAACAGGAGGAGTCAGCCTGCGAAATCGATGTTGTCCCTCAAGAGCTGGTACTGACTATGGAAAAGGAGGAAATTCATGAAGAATAGGAAGATAGAGAAGGAATAAACCAGGAGGTCGATACCATCCCACAAGAACTAGTATCGACCCTAGAAGAAGAAATGGTGAACAAAGAGTGAGAGGATAGAAGGGAAACAAGCTGCGGAACCGATGCTTCCCCACAAGAACCAACATTGACCCCAGTTGAGGTAGTAATGCACAAAGTTCTGGCTCAAACAGGAAATGGGGATGATGAGTCTGTCCCCCATTCTCTGTTCCAGTCCATGATGCCTAGAGGGGCGAGGGGATTGCGCTCACCCAAACGATTAATAGATGAAGTATTTTTCCTACCAGTGCTTAAACTTGTTGACACATCCAAGATTGGCTCGGTCACTACCGAACCTCTGTTAGAGCACTTAGAGGCTCATGAAGAAGATAGAATTCCTATGGAAACACTGGATCACAAAGTGGTCATTGAAAATGTTGACCTGATGGCAGAAGTCCCCGAAGGGAATATAAAGGAAGAAGCCCCTAAATATAGGGAGCCCAGTCAGAAAGGCTTAACAAGAGAATCCGCTGAGAATATCGGCAGCATTTCGCCACCTCTTGAGCCTTTCATAGGCCCAGAAACCGAATTTATTGTTAAACAGGAATGTATTGAATAGTGTGAGAAAATAAGGTTACCTCTCAAGAAGAGGTATCAGTTGCAGTTCAGTGAAACCATGAGACTGAGAAGGGAGGTTTAGGATTTGAAAAGGAAAGTTTCCCGGCTGAAAAAGAAGGTAAAAATTTACAAATGGAAGGCAGTAAAGCCAAAAACTGAGGTCTCCTCTACAACCACCCAGACTGGCCCTATTGAAGAGTTGTTTGAAGGCTGAGAATTTGTATTGGCCACTGAGATCCAGAAGTGGTAGTCTTCTGCAAGTGACCATAAGAAGGAAACATCTCAGGTTTGAGAATAGGCTGCCAGAATCGTCACAGGGTACATGGATCAGTTATATAAGATGCGATTGAAGCAAGCTAAATAGAAGGCTGGAATAGAAGAATTGGAAGAACAAGTGCAGCTACTGCAAACAGATAAGGAGAAGATGTTCTCCCTGGCACAACAAGTAATGACCTACAAACCTCCTACACATATCTATGCCTTATTCCTTCATGAGAAATTTCTTTTCTTTTGTCTTGAAATTATATATAAGGAGATTTGGTACAAAATTGAGGACCCCATTCAATTCCTCCATATTTTAAAAATTCATGATATCATAGGACAACACTTAATGTGCGAGCTCTATATGCATGGGTATTTATTAAGGCATGATCATTATTTTAACTCTGTTCCGTTCGTGGGGGACATTCATTTAAGAGCTTTCACCTCCTATATCATCAATCAGATTAAGTGGAGGAAGGCCTAGGATACATTTGAAGAAAACCACGTCAAAAGGCCATTAATGATGAGGAAAGAGCATGGCCAATCCTCAAACATTTATAACAATAATTATACATTTCTATAGATTGAGGGTTGTAAATAACACATGTTGGTAACCCAAAAATGGTGTGTGGACCTATGTGTTAGCTAGATTATGATGTTCCTTAAAGAAGCGTTGGACAGTTGTCAGAAAAGGTGGATGTTTTCATCCTCATCCGTTAGAGAACGAGAACCATTTGGGGCACCTAACTTTGCACGGGATCTAGAGAGAATGCCACGTTTCGTGACATGCATTCATACCTGTGGGGTCAGATGGATGGGATTGACATTTAAATTTCCCCTTATCTATTTTCCAGCCGAGCGATACACTCTTGCATACAAAGTTGATCCAGAATGGTGGAAGGATGTTGTTTTGATAGAAGGATATAAACCACCAGGGACAGAAATGGTTGAAGAGTATGATCTCACATAGCTTCATGCCAGTCACAGTCAGTCCAATCCAGATCTAAGGAGACAGCGAGCTGCATGAGGACATGCAGATAGACCAGTTGGGGGGAGATGTTGGGTACCGGATTTTTATACTTTCCTCTCCCATTTTACCCTATCTTTCTATCTCTTTGTACCATTATTGTTCTTAAACGCATGAGGTAAAACCCCTTTTTCTTATCTTTCATGGGATATTTGATTAATGAATTAATTGTCATGGAGGTTTTACCTTTTTATATATTAAATCCGATATTTATACAGATTCGACCGAAGCAGGCATTGCAGCCGTGAATCGTGGAACAGCCCATAATATCTAGTGCTATTCTCATTTTTTGTTATAGCATAACATATTTTTTTTATACCAATGTTATTTCAATCCTTTTTATGGTTTCCTTCTGGGAAACTAGGTTGTCGTTGTAATAAAGTATGTTTTTGTAATTATTGAGTTGCTAGGGGGAATCGAGGATTCCAATACATTTGTATAAAGAGGCCTGTAGGCTGTGAATCGGGGTTAAGCCCACTTACATACAGATCTTGTAACAGTTTATTGTTCCATTAATTGAATGCACAACATCTTGTTGTTTCTTCTGTAATTCATGAGTTTACCGCAGCCCTGATAAGAGAGTTGGGACCACTCTTCTGATCAGGTGTTGCATTTTCCCTTCCTTGCATCATTTTATGTTTTAGTGTGAATTCATTACTGTTGTTAAAATTTAATTATTTAATTGCTATGAATGAATTTTAATTTTGAAATCCATTTAATTGTTGTTATAGCAGTCTGTGTGTTCATGGATTTAAACCTGTGATCTACAGTAGGTCATGTGCTTGTTCCTGCATATACTGTGCCATTATTCTTGCAATAACTAACGCCCTTGGGTTGATAATTTGTGTGGAAAAAGGGTTGAACATTGCTCATATCCGGACACTAACAAGGTGTACTACCGAAAGGATCAATGACACCCTAATGACCATGATCCAATGGGGTAGTACTACTAGAAGCATCATGATCACCACTTTCATTATCATGATCATGATCACCACCTTCATCATCATCACCACCCTCATTTGATGTATCTTTTGTTGCATGACCTGTACTCCTCATCGCTACTAGTACCCTACTAGCTCTGATGATATGATGCATAAGGGACATCATCTCACGTGGATAATCCCTATACATATCGATGAACCTAGTATTTTCACTGATATCTCGAGCCCTTGTGGAGTGGACACCCTCATCAACCAAAACTCTAGCCCATATGTTGCAGTAGTCCATTCAAAATCGCAGATCAGCCCTATGGCCCCGGATGCCCACGTCGCACTTAGTGATCAGACTAGTAGGGAAAAAGTCAAATATAAGCCTCATCTCTAAAAACCTCCAAAAATTAAGAAAAATATATATATAATGAAATGGAAGGTCACCCTCCCATGTCTCAACGCACAACATTTATCTAAATCCATTAAATTGCCCAAGCAAATGGCAAACCATCTGATAAAACATGGCTCCTAAATCGAAGAATCGACATAATACAAAAGAGGATGACTAATTCACATCCCATCACTACTATATGGTGTAATAGTGGTGACTAATAATTAGAGGAACCTAACCTCATCTACAAAAAAATAAGAAATACATAGTTTTCCACCACGCACCTAAAAATTTCATGGATGTATTGAATGAGGCCTTACATAGATTTGAGTGTAGGCAAGTTGAGTCTCAGCTGCAACCCCATGGGGTAAATTAGGGAACAAGGGTATATCCTCCCCTCATGGATAGGCTATTGATAAAGTATATATCCTCCTCAAAGAGCCTATACCACCCCAGGACCGATATGGAAAGCTTGATCCTAAACACTCCATCATCAGATCAGATGTGTCAATAAGAAAAAGTGCACCTTTAGGGATGTAGCCTCCTCATAGTACTTGAGGATACCTACATTCCTTAACAACACCCAGGTCGCTGCAATAATAGGGATAGGGTATATATCACTCTTCCTCTCTCTGGAATCCCATGGCCAAACCATATTGTATGGGTTCATCTGTTGCTCCTGCTCCTGCAGTTGCTCCTTCTATTGGCATCTCCTCAACATGATTGACATATAAAATACATCCGCCTCATACATAAAATAAAATAAAATAAATAATTAAATGAACATGTATTTATAAATATGGAAACATAATTTTCAATTAAAAATTAAAATAAAATCATCAATGTGCTCACAATACATTCATGCATCGACCCTAGTGCTTTGTCAGACATAAACACACCGATATCAGTGTGCACATAAGTATCATGCATCGATGTTGGTTCAAAATTTTAAATTTTCATCATTGTGCATCACACTTATGCATCGTTGGGCACTTATAACCTTTTCAAATTGATACTGATCATTCAAGTTATAGAACGCACCGATCTATAGCTATATTTTTAAATATTATTTTTGTGATGCATTTGGTAAATATAAATGCTTCGGGAGCAATGCATCGATGTACAATTTATCACTTTCCCGATGCATTCTCATTTACAAAGGGAACCACAAAAATCTTAGTGTGTTATGTTCATGCACTAAAATTTGGTGCACCCTGTAAATTTACAGGGTGCACCGTTATTGGTCTGAATCGAGCATATCGAGTGCACCATGTAGGGAAAATAATTTTTTTTTCAAAACCAATGGAAAATTTAAGCTAATTTTCAATTCTAATCTGCTAAAAATTAAAGTATAGTGAAACATAATAATTACCTAGACATTCACTCGTTGGGGAGGCATTGTTGACACATAATGGAGAAAAACATATCTTACCATAGTTTGAAAAAAGTGGAAAGTTAGGCAGTGAGCATGGTATGGAAGGATGGTGAGCAAGAGAAGCACCAACATTAGGACACTTGCCTGAGGAAAGAGTGGCACTGGTGCTTTAGATCTCTGCAGCACTGTAGATGGTGAAAATGAAATTTATGGCTACGAGGTTCATCTCGTCCTGAAGATGAACCACACTCGTTGGTTTGAAATGTGTCGACAAAATATTTTCTCATGTGATGATGACCGAAAAATATTTGTAAAAAAAATTAGTCGATATAATATAACGACTATATTTGACTAAATAAATAATATTTATCAATAAATAATATTTTAATATAAGGAAATAGTTGTTAGAATATAGTTTTTAATATTGAATTAAATAAAATAATTAATCAAAAGGAAAATTTTAATGAAATGAATATTTAAAAATTAAAAAAAAAGTAATATTTACATCAAACCTAATTAATCAAAACAATAAAAAAATTAATAAAATCAATATAATAAAATTAATAGTTGGGTCAAACTTAAATAATAAAAGCAATTAATTCTACAACTTAAAAATAATAAACGGTCAAACTTAAATGGTATCTCATGTTTTGGGGATATTTTCTTAGCATTTCCCTTTCATCTTTCCTCGAATTCCATCATTGTTACCATTCCTTAGAGCCCTCTTCCCTCTAGTGTATCTACTAATGCTTATAACAAATCCTACACTTTCCTTCCTTTTCGTAATCATCCATCTCAGTTGTTTGACTCAGTCCTTGACCTTAATCATCATCCTTCCTCTGCCATTCATTTCCCTCTGACCCCCTCGTTCGATTCTTTAGTGAGCGATGGATTTTTCTACCAGGGGGGAGGATTCATAGGGATAGACCATGCTATTAACCTCCTTGGTAATCCCACAGATGATTGTTGGTCGTTGGGATCCAATATTCCTTTCTTAGATTATGATCCTCGTAGTAATAAAATTAACGTCAATCATAATAATAATAAATATTAATTTAATAATAATTATAATAATAAACTTATTTATAATAACAATAATAATAAAATTTCTGATAATAAATAATAAATAAATAATCATTTTTATCGTTCTTCTTGTAATAATAGGTTGGTTAATATTTCTAGCTTCTCTTTTAACCCTCCTGTCTTCAGTATTTTGGAGAAAGGATTAATTTTTTCCCTTGCTCCTAAAAAATTTCTTCTTAATGAGATTATTTGTGATATGGAATTTTGGATTAGGGGTTTACCAGACAACACTAAGGATATCATCAGACAAGATTATTCAATGTTATTAGAAAGGCGAAGCCCCCTAATACCAACATTAACACGCCTGAATTCGATGCCCTCAAATATTTGAACAATAACAAGGACATTGTTATTCTCAAAGAATATAAGGGTGGAGTTGTGGTTATCTTAGATAAGGATTTATTTCGAAGAAAAAATTTAAACCACCTTTGTAATAGTGGAAGCTGCAGAAAAATCAATAAGAATTCCTTACATAAGATCACTAAAAAAAGTGTCTCTAGCTATAAATTCTAGTAGCATTGTTATCTCCTTAAGCCATAAACTCATCTAGAGTAACCCTATCTCTCCCAAGATCTATGGTCTTCCCAAAATCCATAAGGAGGGGGCTCACCTCAGACCCATTGTCAACACTATAAGAGGTCCAACCTATCTTCTCGAAAAGTATTTAACTCAAAATATAAATCCCCTTCTTGGCCTTAGAGATTCCTTTCTCTAAGACTCTTCATCAATTTTCAATGAGTTAAAGGGTATAAGTGGTTACACATTATTTTTTTAGCATGAAATTTGACTGTTCATATGGGTCTATCACCACCTATATCACGTTCCCTTAGAGGTCAAAAACACCAATGTTCCTAAATCAAGTCTTGGAATTTGAGAAAAGCTCTGTAAAACCCTTAAAAGTCTACCTGCACGGATTTTCTAGCCTTTCCCTGCACATGCGCTATTGTTCAGTCCATAAATTGCGACTCCCACATTTTTTTCCACTATTACTTGCACACCCCCGTGAAAATAAAATAAAATAAAAGGTAAATTCTAGAAGCTTATATGGTCAAATATTCTCCCAAATGGAAGCTTCTAGAGTTGTGATCAGTTCGAGATTTATCCATGCAATGATGGATCTTATCCCTTGGTCCATGGATATCAAATTACTTCACGAGAGGAATCCATCCCCCTCTTCATGGAACTGAAACTACCTCCATTTACCTATGAATTGAGCTCAAGTTTCAGGTTGAAGGGTGGACACACGTAGATTGTAAATGAATTATTGAAGATAATTCATAATAGGGCATACTTTATACACTAGTGAGTTGTTGTTACCATGAGAATGATCACATGCTTGTGTCCATAACTCCATGTTGGTATTCAAAGAGGAAGGCTTATCAAACTGAAGGAGAAACGATTTTTCAAGACCCCGGGAGAAATTTGTACGACATCAAGGCATCAGATTGTAAGATTACTCTTTTTATTCAAGATATAACATATGGATCTATTTTTCTCATTGAGTTGTTCTTATACTTATTGAAATAAAATCAATACTTAGAATCCTTGATCACTAAGTTGCATTAGTTTTTCTTGATTACTATATGCTACAAATGCTTTAATTATTTTGTCTTGTCTTTGATTCCAGGTTCTACTTATTGGAGAAACAACTTTGGAGTGATGGGATAAAAGAATATATCGAACATTTGGATTTCAAGGTAGGGGCATGTCCCCTCTAATTTATTATAATAATTCTGAAATGAAATTAATCTAGATCGAAAAGGTTTCCAAATGGATGTTTGTTTCTAGTTACTCACTGAGTACTAAGAAGATCGCTCTTTTCCGCAAGAGGGATTAATCCACGTAACAAAATAGTGACTCCACTGGGGATCTAGAGCTTAGTTTTTTTTTATTTATATTCAGTTTGAATTTAATTTTTCTGATTTTGACTTATCTGAGTCTGGTTGGGTAGATAAATTTTAAGAATCTCTGAAAAAGGAATCTTTTTATTTATTTTTTTCAATTTTTTCCTTGCCTGCGCAGTTTTCAGTAGAAAAAAGTGCAGCAACCTGCCCAACTTTTAGTTCAATTCAATGCACATGTGAACTGTATTCCACTGTAAGCTACGCACCCCCTGGAATTTTTTGGAAAATTTAAATTTCTCTTTTTTAGAGCCAGATAACCCGATTCTTCAAGTTTTCCCTAATCCATTTATAGTCTCGTCAGTCTCTATTAAGTTAATTTGGTGTTTTGAGTTTCTTTTTTGAGAAATTGTTAGTTTGATTTCCTTTGGTCCTTACTTGGAGGTTTATCTCAGTTTCTTGACAATATTTGCATCTTTTTGCTTCTTTTTTTTGTAAAAAGATTGTGTCCGAGTGTTAATCGCCTTTGAGTATTTTTTCTTTTGACCTTTGGAATTCTCACCCAATTTTCTTTTACTTACACTTGATTGTTTCCTTAGATTACATTAGTGAAGGAGAATACTCTTTTTGTTATTTCGTTTATTTGGAATCATCTTGTGTTTGAGAATTCTCTTTCATAGATTAAATTTGCATAGTTTTCAAGTGAATTGTGCATAGATTACAGCTACATAGTTTACATTCTAGAAACATGAATCCTAGATTAAGATTAGTTTCTTTGATTTGAATTTACATTTTTTTATGCTTGTTTTAAAAACATAAAAATAAAAAATTGCTTTGAAGTGATTAGCATTAGTTTTTCTAGATGAAATTAGTGCATTAGAGAATTCTTTATATTTTCTCTTATTTATTAATTTTTGCATTGTTGGAAGTGAATGGAACTTCTCTCCTTACTTTAGTTAGGATTCATCGAATTGAAAATATTACATTATCATATTTGATTACATTCAGTTTTGGGTCAGGTCATAACACCATTGTTTTCATATCCATTTACCCTTTGAGTAAATAGCATCCAAATAACACAACGCTTAATAAAATTCATCTAGAAATTTTTACATTTCCTAGGGCTCTTTCCACCAATCTAGTTTAGGATTGGTGCTTTGGAATGGGGAGTAGTTAACTTTCCAAAGTGTTAGGTCCCTATATTACTAGTTTAGACCCTTATTGTTATTAGTATAGCCCCCTTATTGTTATAATTTTAGCCCCCTCTAAACCCAATATTGTTATTATCGTGCCCTTACATTGTTATTGTTAGGTCGGCTAGGATTACATTGTGGCCCCACTAGGATTACATTGTGGCCCCATGGACTCCTATATATAGAAAGGAGGTTTTTTCATTTGTATCATCCAAGAATTTTTCATTCATGTAATGTATTGGAGGTTTCCCCCTCAAAGTAGCTTATTTCTAAGGCATTGCTATCTCTTTTCTTCTATTTTTGGAGCTAGTTTCACAACATTTGGTATTAGAGCTTTGGATTCTAGGATTTCACTGCTCCAAACAAGTCATCACGGAATTTTTGTTATAACTTTGTTTCTACGAAGTTTCAGAAGCTGAATTTTTTATACTACGAAGCCAAAATCCTGAGGAAAATCATCGCAAACTTTCAGAGCTTGGTTCGCAATATTTTCGGAGATATGATCTGTGGAAGTTAGGTCTTTTGTAGGTTCTGCAATTTAAAATAAACAGGTCATCGTGTCATTTTCGCTATAAAATATTTTCTACGAAGGCTCAAAATCTGAAATTTTTAGAGTGCAAAGCCGAACTCCTGAGGAACATCGTCGCAAAACTTTAGATATTGGTTCGAAATATTTTTGGAGATATCGTCTGTGGAAGTTAGGACTTTTTCTGGCTCCTAAATTTCATCTCAAAGCTGTGATCATGGGAAAATATTCATAACTCTCTCTCTAAACATCGGATTGGAATTATGTAAAAAGTGGACGCAAGTATACAAAATGTAGTTTCCTATATATAAATTTTAGAGCCGAAGGAGGAAGCAGTGACACGTGGAAAGTCATACAAGTTCACTCTAATAAACCAGTCCATAATTAGGTCATCATAGGAGATTGGGCACAATGTTGTTTTCAAGAATCCAAATCAGGTCAGACTTGTGGCATTCGAAACAGGATTCGGAGGGCTACCTCACTACCAAATTGCAGATATTGAAGATCCAAAATCATAGAGATAATTTAGTTTCAATATCACACTCCTCAAAAGCAAGAAAAAGGTGTGTATTTTTTTTCAAATTACATAAGTCTTGTTTGAAAAAAATTTAGTTGGAATTTATTCCAAGGGCTTATTGAAGAATAGATATCAGTATTGGGTTCTAAAATGGCCCCTAAAAATAATTCAACACCCATTAAGCCTTCAGAAGGCTTTACTATGACTCATGAAGACGAAGAAACACAACATGAGATATCAAAATTACAAGAGAAAGTGCACCAAAATTCGTTATCGCAAAGAGCAACAAAAAGTGAAATGGAAGTTTTGAAGAAAGGCATGGAAAATAAGATGGATGGTTTGAAGAAAGGAATGGAAGCTAAGATGAATGGTTTAGAAGCTAAGATGGAAGGCATGGAAGTGGGCATGGAAGCTAAGATGGATGGCATGGAAGCTAAGATCGATGAAAAAATGGAAAACATAAAAGTAGACATCGAAGGTTTGGAAAAGTTGATACAAGAAATGTTTCCTAATGGCAAAAAGATAGTAGAGGAAACTCATGATGAGAACAAAATAAATGTTAATCACGATTTCATAAACTCTAATGTTGGATGGAAGAACCACCATATTCCAAATATTGATATGAGGGAAGTTTGATAAAGATCCCATAACATGTGGATAATATACATGGAGCAATATTTTGATTCTGGTACAGGTAAAGACACACAAAGGTATGTATAACCTCACATTTAGAACAAAATACATTTGTATGGTATCGATGGCTTTACTCCCATAAAAAATTGTCACTTGGTCAATTTTTACGGAGGAAATAATAGCTCATTATGAGGATACAAAGAGCAACACCTTTAGCCAATTGATAAATCTCAAGTAAAAGGGTTCAGTGGGGGGAGCATATTGAGGACTTCAAAAAATTGAATATAAGGGTAACTGATATTCCATAGGAACATAAGATTGATGTCTTCATAGGGAATTTAAAGGATCACATCTAACATGAAGTTCGTGTTTGGGAACCTGATTCATTGGAGAAGGCATTTAGGTTGGTAAGGAAAATTGAATGCAAAATTATGGCGACAAGGAAGCGTACCACTCACATCTATAAAGATGGAAGTGTTTCTACTCCTAGACTTCCACAACCTTCAAGTTTGACACCACAACAATTGGAAGAAAAAAGAGAAAAAGGGCTTTGCTACAATTGTGATAGCAAATACACTAAAGGTCATAAGTGTGCTGAGAAGAAATTATTTTACACAGATTGTGAAGAGGAGGAAGAAAATGAATGAGAAGAGGATATAACCACAGAACCAACCCTAGAAGAGGAAGAAATGAGTCCGGACTGATGTTTCGGAATGCGTTTGGTAGGAATTAGATCTCCTCAAACTCTCAAGATAGAAGGACATATCAAGAAGAAAAAGGTAATAGTGTTGATTGATCTGTAGTACCCAGCACTTCATTCACAAAGGTGTTGTAGGAATTGAATTGTTTCCTATACCCAGCACCAGAATGTCAAGTGATGGTTTCAAATGGAGGAACTATAAATTTCTCTGGAAAATTCCATAATATCAAGCTAACCATGGGGGAATATGTATTGAATAGTCCAATTCTTTCCATTCCTATGTGAGGTGTTGATGTTGTACTAGGAGTGCAATGGTTACAATCTCTGGGGATGGTAGCTTTTAATTTTCAAGAACTTTTCCTGAAATTTTTTTCAAAAGGAAAGGAAGTCAAATTACGGGGTATCGCAGGGAAGCCGGGAAATATAATAAGCTCTAATGTTATGAAAAAGCTTCTGAATAAATATCAACAAGGCGTAATTGCACAATTATGCTCACTTGAAGTTCCAACATCAAAATCATCTATTTCTACAAATCTCCAAAAAGTCTTGGAAAATCATTCCAATGTGTTTGAAACTCCCAAAGTACTCCCACCTATTCATGATCATGATCATGCTATTCATTTGATTCCAGGAATTGTTCCTCCAAACATCAGGCCTTATAGATATCCTTATGTCCAAAAGAGCGAAATTAAATGTATGATTGCAGAAATGTTAGAGGCGGGTATAATTCAACCTAGTCAAAGTTCTTTCTCTGCTCCTGTAGTATTGGTACACAAGAAGGATGGATCATGGCGCATGTGTCCGGATTATAGGGAGCTCAATAAGCTCATCATTAAAGATAAATTTCCCATTCCTGTGATTGATGAATTATTGGATGAATTACATGGAGCAATTTATTTTACCAAGTTGGATCTTCGTTCAGGATATCATCAAATTAGAATGAAGACTGAAGATATTCCAAAAACAACATTTCGAACTCATTAGGGTCATTATGAATTTTTGGTCATGCCTTTTGGCCTTACCAATGCACCTTCTACATTTCAAGGGTTGATGAATTCCATTTTCAAACCCTTCCTTAGAAAATTTGTGCTAGTATTTTTTGATGATATACTAATCTACAACAGGTCTTGGAAGGATCACATTCAACATGTTGATAGGGTGCTCAAACTATTGCAGGAGAAACAATTATATGCAAAATCATCCAAATGTTTCTTTGGAGTACAAGAGGTGGAATATCTGGGTCATATTGTATCTCACGAGGATGTTAAGGTAGACCTTAACAAAATTAAAGCCATTAAGGAATGGAAAGTCCCCACAACTATAAAGCAGTTGCGAGGATTTCTCGGTTTAACAGGGTATTATTGCAAGTTTTTTAAGAACTATGGGAGAATAGCAACACCTCTAACAACATTATTGAATAAAGATTCATTTTCATGGACTCCTTAAGAAACTAAGGCCTTTGAACATCTTAAAGAGGCAATGTGCGTAGCATCAGTCTTAGCTATGCCAGACTTCACAAAAACCTTTATTGTGGAATGCGATGCCTCAGGAAATGGAATTGGTGCTATTTTAATGCAAGAAGGAAGACCCGTTTCTTTTGAAAGTCATCCAATCAAAGGAAAGTATTTACAGAAAGCTATTTATGAGAAGGAAATGTTAGCAATACTACATGCACTAAATAAATGGCGACCGTACCTAATGGGAAGACACTTCAAGGTAAAAACTGATCATGATAGCCTTAAACACTTTTTGAAACAAAGATTATCTTTAGAAGGGCAACAAAAGTGGATCACAAAGATGTTGGGTTATGGCTTTGAAATAATCTACAAAAAAGGGAAGCTAAATGTTGTTGCATATGCACTCTCAAGAAAAAATGAAGAGGTGGAAGCATTTCTTTGTGCCATTTCTATTATCCAACCAGATTGGATAACCGAAGCAAGGGATGAATGGAAGAGGGATGAAGAAGTGTGGACACTCAGTCAAAAGTTGCAGCAAGATCCTAGTACATCTGATACATTTATTTGGAAAAATGATTCCTTATGGTACAAAGATCGCTTATATCTTTGTAAGAATTCCCAAATAAAAGAAAAGATTCTTTTGGAATTGCACACTTCTCCTTTAGGAGGACACACGGGATTTTTAAAAAATTACCACAGGGTGAAGAAAGAATTTTTTTGGGATGGCCTTAAATCTGATATTCAAAAGTTTGTTTCAGAATGCTTGGTTTGCCAGCAAAATAAAGTTGAGACAATTAAGACCGTAGGTCTTGTACAACCTTTATCCATTCCAAGTCAACGTTAGGAGGAGATTTCAATGGATTTTATCACAGGTTTACCGAAGTCCGAAGGAAAGAGTGTCATCATGGTGGTAGTTGGTAGACTTACCAAGTATGCACACTTTTGTGCATTATCTCATCCATTTAAAGCAAGTAGATTTTCTACTACATTTATGGAAACAATTCAAAAGCTACATGGAAACCCAAAGGTCATTGTGAGCGACAAAGATCCCATTTTTACTGGAAATTTTTGGACATAGTTATTTTCTTGTTTGGGTACTCAATTAGCTCATAGCTCATCTTATCATTCTCAATCCGATGGTCAAACTGAGATAGTGAATAAATGTTTGGAAGGATATCTTCGTTGTTTTGTATCTGATAAACAAACATGATGGGTCAAGTGGTTAGCTCTCACTGAATGGTGGTATAACACTTCCTTCCATACTGTAGCAAAAATGACCCAATTTATGGCACTTTATGGATATCATCCACCGTCCATCACAACATATTTAAGAGAAAATTTTAAGGTTCAAGCAGTGGAAGATCACATTGAGCATCAACAAGAAGTTCTCCAACTCTTAAAATATAACCTAAATTTGGCACAAAATTGAATGAAACAATAGGTAGATCAACATCACAGCGAGAGAAGTTTTGATGTAAGAGACTGGGTATTTTTACGGATACAACCATAGAAAAAATGTCCCTCAAGCAAGCTAAGAAGGATAATAAATTATCACCAAAGTACTATGGTTTGTACAAGGTGTTGCAAAATATTGGTACTATGGAATACAAATTGGAGCTTCTTGCTTCTTCGCGAGTGCATCCAATTTTACATGTTTCATGCTTAAAGAAGGTTATAGGAGAAAATCTTCCAGTTCCAACAATATTTCCAGAACTTTATGAGGAAGGAAAAATCATATTGGAACCTGAAGCAGTCACGGAAACAAGAACTCGATAGCTACGAAATCGAACAATTTCAGAGTATCTCATCAAGTGGAAGAACTTACCCACTAAAGATTCTACATGGGAGGATGAGAATTTTATACAGAAGCACCCATAGCTACTCAAACGTTGAGGACAACATTTTTTTGAAGGAGAGGGGCATGTTAGGTCCCTATATTACTATTTTAGCCCCTTATTTTTATTAGTATAGCCCCCTTATTGTTATTATTGTAGCCCCCTCTAACCCCAATATTGTTATTATTGTGCCCTTTCATTGTTATTGTTAGGTCGGCTAGGATTACATTGTGGCCCCATGGACTCCTATATATAGAAAGGAGGTTTTTTCATTTGTATCATCCAAGAATTGTTCATTCATATAATGTATTGGAGTTTTCCCCCTCAAAGTGGCTTATTTCTAAGGCGTTGATATCTCTTTTCTTCTATTTTTGGAGCTAGTTTCACAACACAAAGAAACTAAACAAACAATAGTATCTTGCGGTCAGGAAAAATTCCAATCCTTGGATCGTTCTCTGGGAAGCTCTTCTTAAAAGAGTCAAGCACGAGATGATGTCAGACCTAGTGAGGTAATCGTACCTATCTCATTGGCAAAGATAGAAGATGTGCACGTAATGCAAATGGTATACTTGGATTAACCATTTTCGAGGAGCCTGGGGTCAGTTGTTGGCAAACCTCATATTTACCATGTTGAGGAGCCTTCATGGTGATTGAGCTTGATACTCTGCCCTTGCGTGTATATCGGATCGTAGATTGTTCCCCTAGGTGCATTTGTCTCTATTGGTGACCTTAATGGCCATAATATTTAGGATTTTTCCCAAGGTGACGGTGGAGGGAAGGTCCCATTATACCTGGACAAAATGTTGACTAGACTCACTTGGACTTTTCGAAGGGTACTCTTCACTTTGAGATGGCATAGTGAATTTACTTGCACTGGACTGTTTCATTAAGTAGGTTGTCAGGGTAACTATTCCAACCTCTAGTTTTCCACATTAATTTCCGCGAAGTTGGATTTCATTACCAATTAGTGTTTTTATTGTGGAAATATATTTTTTATGTGTGGTTTGACTCCTATATTTGATAGCGTGTGTTCATTTGTTTGTTTTTAATTTTTAGAAACCTTAAGTGTGGATTTTGAATTTGAATTGTTAATATTTTTAAATTGTTAATAAAATTAACAAAAGTTGAATCTAATGGCAACAGTTCCAGAATTTACCAACCAAGGAACCCCTCTTAATGAGAATCCTAGTACTTTTCCTTGCTTTGGAAATGTTGTTCCTCCTTATATGGCTACATTTTCATTACCTGGATTTACCATAGGTTTACCGATATGGCTATTTTAAACTTCGTTGGCCTTGAATACTCAAGTTGTTCCACCTCATCTGGATGCTTCACCTCAATAGAGTTCACCATCTCAACATCACCAACCTAATGTTGACCCTTTACCTTCTTCGCCCAACATGTCTTCCTCCCTTTCTACTTCTTCTCTTGGTAAAATCCTTGATTCTAGTAACTAGGTGACTAAGAAGAAGAACAAAGGGAAGAAGAAGAAGAAGCAAGATAAGAAATAAGTCAACCAACCAACCATAGTTGTAAGTGTTGGTAGTGTTTAGGAAACCTCCAACATGCATCGTAAACCCAAATACCCTTGCAAGATTTGTAAGGGTGACCATTTCCTTATCAATTGTCCTAGTATTCCTAAGGTCTTGGAAGCATGGTCAGAAATATCCTATCAACTTACCATTGATCCATCAACTAGTTATTTTTAGGTTCCTGGGAAAAAGGGTAAAGTTAGGTTTCCTTGTAGGTTATGCAAAGGGATTCATTAAACTCAAATTTTCCCTTACATGGATGAGCCTCAAAATCGTTGGAAAACCTTACTGTTCCGCAGCAAAAAATTCTGGTTGGTTACCGTAAACTTTCTCCCAACCTACCATCAATTGACAAAGTTATTGATCTAATTCCAAGTACAGTCAATGCCACTCTTCCATTGGAGAGTGAAAGTCATATCACCTAGGTTGATGATATATTAATTGATCAAGTGGTCAACTTGATTTCACATTCGTTCAATCCCACTGTCCCTAAAGAGAGTGAAATTCATACTGCTCAGGTTCTTCTTGTGACATCAAATTCTTCTACGCCAGGGGGCATTTCACCTGTTCCTACAGAACCCCCTCCAAGTACTGAGGTATTTTCCTTTGATTGGAGTAGACTAACAGAACCTCATATTCCTTCCTCCATCCCTTTCAAAATCATTGTGAAGGCTTGCGGTAAGAATGTTTGTCACACAAATGTAGATGAAGGTGCTTCTGTTAGTATTTTATCCTTAATTGCTTGGCAAGCTTTGGGTTCCCCTCAGCTTGTGCCTGTTACACAGAATCTTTCTGCTTTTAACGGAACCATTGGTGAACCTTTAGGGATCCTTCCTAAGTTTTTGATTACCTTGAAAGGCAAAATTGTCTGTATTGATATTATGGTAGTTCGAGCTCCCCTGGATTTCAATTTACTCCTTGGGCAAGACTATGTCTATGAAATGAAATTTGTCATATCAACACTCTTTCGCGTGATGTCTTTCCCTCACAATGGAAACATTGTGACTGTTGACCAACTTTCATTCGTTATTCTTGATTCGACTACCAAGCACTCGACATACCTGAATGTTCCTTATCTGGATGTGGTATCTACCCTGCCATGAGTTAATTATGTGGCAACCAGTCCCATGTTTCCAGTTATAGATGCAAGCGAGCCTCTCGCTATTTTCTCGAATCCCTTTGACTTAGATCCGGTGTTTTACATGGTGAACCCTATGGAATTATTTTAACATGATGTTCTTATCCCTATTGAGTCCCTTGATATGTATTCCTTCCAGAGAATTGTTCTTCCTTCGAATGAAGACCTCTTGAAGGCCATGAGCGAGGTGTGTCCCTTGACATGTGTTTCTTCCAGTCGGAAGCCATGATCAAGGCTCCTACGAGGATGGTTCCTTTACTGTCTCAACCTCGTTAAAAAATGAAATAGGTTTCCTTGAGGATAGTTCCTTTTACTATATCCACCTCGTTAAAAAATGAAACATGTCCAAGAGGATAGTTCTTTTCCTATGTCAACCTCATTAAAAAATGAAATAGGTTCCTATGAGGAAAGTTCCCTTTACTATGTCAAACTCGTTAAAAAACGAATCAATTCATCTTGAGGATAGTTCTTTTACTGTGTCAACCTCGTTAAAAAATGAATTGATTCATCTTGAGGATATTTCTTTTACTGTGTCAACCTCGTTAAAAAATGAATTAGGCAATGAGCATAGTTCTTTTCCTATGTAAATCTCGTTAAAAAATAAAACAAATCCTCTCCTAATTGAGTCGAGTCTTTGATTAGAACTCGTAAGTGTCAAGTCGAGTCTTTCATCTGATCTCATAAATGAACCTTCATTCCATCCTGCTATTAGTAACCAGTAGTCTACTTAGTTGAATGAAATGAAGCTTGGGGGGAAGGTGCTCTTGCAGGTTACACTTGGGAGGCATTGAAAATTATCTCAAGAATGATTTTTCCTTTGTTTCAAGCTTGTGTAAAAATGAAACGAATCTATCTCAAGCACAGTTTTCTCTGTTTCAAGCTTGTGTAAAAATGAAACCACTCTCAAGCATATTTTTCCTCTATTTCAAGCTTGTATAAAAATGAAACCTATCTCGAGTCCATTTCGGTTATTATTTTCAAGACTCATTAAACTCTTGAAAATCCTGAGATTATTTTGCTATCTTTCATTCTAGTAAAACGCATGAAAATGCTAAGTTCTTTCCATATTTTATTGCTCGTAATTAAATTTAAATCCAGCCATATGAGTACACTTTTTATCACTTTTTCGAACACGTTAAAACTTACGAAAAATAAAAACCAAGGAGTTCTATTTTAAGCCCTTTTTAGACTCTTTAAACATGAAAATATTGTCGAGTACTTGACTATTAGAACTCATTAAAGTAAATGAACAGTCATCTATTCAGTATAATTTTACCCCTTTTCTAGACTGAACTGGAATAATTACGAAAAAGGTATACATTGACTAATCATGGTAAATAGAGTTCTCTCCTACAATATTTTATCCTTTTTCGAGCCTGAGAGACTAAAGTTATGAAAAAGAACAACCATGGAGTTTACTTATGTTTTTCTTCTGACTCCCTAAAACTAAAAAACGTCGATTTTCTCCTATATTGGACTCGTTAAAATTTAACAGTAAAGGACTTGTCGATTACAACAGGACTGAACCTAAGATGAGCTTACACAAATAAGAAAATTTTATCCTCCTCAAGCTTGACAAAAATAAAGAGGTACTTTCCAGTAATGGTGGGGGGAAAAGAGAGAAAAATAATCCAATTGTCACCCTTGTTTAAAAAGCAGCATGCCACTCTTGAACATGACACTTTGTCACACTTTTACCTGGGTTGGGAAATCCTTCGTTTACAATTTAATCAAACCACATTGAAAGTCTTCAACCGGTTTCTGGGTATTAGCTTTAGGTCAAGTGCTGCAAAGCCATCTACAATGTCGTTATGTGTTCAAGAGAGAGTTCAAATAAACCATTCATTGCAAAAATTTGTCTCCATTCATGTTGACCATCCCCGAGTCAGTCCTTGCAAATATTTCTTTAAAACTTGATCTAATGGTTTCATGTAGTGAGCTTTCCTAGGACGGGTCACTTTCTATCGACATCAGCTCCTCATCTAGAAATTTGATATAGAATCTTATCAATACCTTGGGATCTGCATGCCCTAATGGCAGGTTTCTCACCTTCGATGACAGGTTGCATCATTGACTTTCAATCGAATGGTTCTATGAGTGTTCGACTAAAAATCATTCATTAAATCTTCATATATTGTACTAGAGTACTTTGAAAGCCATTGTCATTATTGATGGTTTCTCTCACACTTGTTAACGGTTCACATCATTAACCGGTAATCAAGTGATTTCTACCATGTTCGACTTTGACACAATCAATCGCATGGATAGATTCGTACTAGTTCGGGAAGCAGAAATCAAGACCCTGGATCTAGTTTCCACCATCCAGGTTGTGAGGAGTTTTATTATTCATGATACAGTAGACTACTCATGATAGATGGATGTGCCCATAATGTGTTTACTTTTGATGTAATATTGAAACCATACCTGTACCAAAACATTTAGTTAGTTTTGATCTGAGTATGGGAATGCCTACCTCAGCGATGATATATATATATATTCATTGAATTTTTTTACAGGTTTTCGACCAATGTCTTCAATCCAATCCTCAACATGATAAAGCACTTCACTCTTCAGAATAACATCAGACTTCGCACTTTACGGGGTAATCTGTTACACATTATTTTGTCACCATGGCATTTGATTGTTCATATGGGTCTATCACCACCTATATCATGTTCCCTTAGAGGTCAAAAACACTAATGTTCCTAAATCAAGTCTTGGAATTGGAGAAAAGCTCTGTAAAACCCTTAAAAGTCTACCTGCGCAGATTTTATAGCCTTTCCTTGTGCATGTGTTGTTGTTCAGTCCATAAAATGCAGCAACTACTGCACCTTTTTCGACTATTACCTGTGTACCCCCGTGAAAATCAAATAAAAGAAAAAGTAAATTCTAGAAGCTTAGCTGGTCAAATATTTTACCAACTAGAAGCTTCTAGAGTTGCAATCAGTTCGAGCTTCATCCCTCCACTCATGGAGCTTATCCCTTGGTCC
This sequence comes from Pinus albicaulis, assembly GCA_034641835.2. Lineage (NCBI taxonomy): Eukaryota > Viridiplantae > Streptophyta > Pinopsida > Pinales > Pinaceae > Pinus > Pinus albicaulis. The sequence continues at coordinate 33,308,513 of MU968317.1, forward strand.
ATGGAGCTCAGATCCCTTCATGAGAGGAATCCATCCCCCTCTTCATGGAACTGAAACTACCTCCATTTCCCTATAAATTGAGCTCAAGTTTCAGGTTGAAGGGTAGATACACGTAGATTGTAAATGAATTGTTGAAGATAATTCATAAGAGTGCATACTTTCTACACTAGTGAGTTGTTGTTGGCATGAGAATGATCACACCTTTGTGTCCATAAGTCCGTGCTAGTATTTAGAGAGGAAGGCTTATCAAACTGAAGGAGAAACAATTGTTCAGGACCCCAGGAGAAATTTATACAACATCAAGGCATCAAGTTGTAAGATTACTCTTTTTATTAAAGATAATACATATGGATCTCTTTTTCTCATTTATTTTTTCTCGTGATCACTAAGTTTGATTAGATTTTCTTGATTATTATATGTTGCAAATGCTTTGATTCTTTTTTCTTTTCTTAGGTTGCAGGTTCTACTTATTGGAGAAACCACTTTGGAGCGTCGGGATAAACGACTATATCGAACGTTTGGATTACAAGGTATGGGCATGTCCTCTCTACTTTCTTATAATAATTCTGAAATGCAATTAATCTAGAGAAAAAGGTTTCCAAATGGATGTTTCTTTCTAGTTACTCGTTGAGTACTAGGGAGGTCACTCTTGTCCGAAAGAGGGATTAATCCATGTAACAATAAGGTTTGAGCCTAGGGATTTATTGTGAGTTTGAACGTCTTCTCCCTTTACACTAATATCCCCATCAATGAGGCCACTGAGTTCATCAAACAGATCACACATCTTGATACTGCTAAGTTGGCTAAGATTTTTCTTACAAATACTTTCTTCATTTTTGAAGGGGAATTATATGAAAAAATGTGTGGCGCTACCATGAACTCCTCCCTTTCCCCTATTGTAGCTAGTTTTTTCATGGATAAATCTGAATCCAAAGCTTTGTCCTCAACTCAATACAAACCAAATCTTTAGAAGATATTTGTGGATGAGACCTACGTCACCTGACCTCATGGTCGGGGTAAGTTGGATCTGTTTCTCCAACACCTTAATAATCACTATAACTCCATAAATTCTACTATGGAATATGAAATCAATGGGATCTTGCCTTTTCTTGATGTCCTTATTTCACAGAAGGATGATAGATCATTCTGACACCAAGGCCTCGGAAGAAAACTCACACGAAGCAGTATCTTCACACTAAGTCCCATCATTTCTCTACTCAAAAGATGGGTGTTCTCAAAACTTTAGCCACTCATGCATTTAGAGTTTCTGAAGAAATTCACCTTGAAAATGAGAAAACTCATCTCCTTAATGTTTTAAAAATAATGGTTATAATAAGCTCCAATGTCTTAGATCTTTCCTTAAAGCTAGAAGAGGTTCCAAGATTAAAAAAGAACATAATGATCGGTTTTTTGGGTGCAACTTCCTTTTATATGAGGGATCACTGACAAGATTGCAAGGACCCTAAGAAAGCACAAGGTTCCCTCAACCTTTAGGCCCCTTAACACCATTCAAAGTTCCCTGAGTTCTGTAAAAGACCTGGTGGACCATAAGAATATGAAATTTGTTTCTGTAATTCCTTGTTCTTTTGGGACACCCTATGTTGCTGAAATTGGTTTCTTAATAAATCATAGGATTCAGGAACATGCGATAGACATCAAACATGGGAGGACCCATTCCTCAACATTATCAAAACACGAAAAAAGACAAAACAACACATTTGCATTGAAGACGCCTAATTCATTGCTAAGATAGATCATTTTAATCACTGTAAGTTTGGGTAAGCTATAGATATTGAAAGGAGGCCCATAAATCCAAATAGAGACAATGGCTAGAAAATTAGCAGTTGTTGGAGTCATACAAATTCTTCTTAAGTTTATATATATATATATATATAGATATATATATATATATATATATATATATATATATATATTATATATATATATATATTCAAATTTCTTAATTTTCATTATTTATTTGTATTTTTATCATGACTACTCATAAACTATTAATTACTTTATTTTCTTCATTATTGATTTATTTATTTGGTTATTTATTTAATTTAATTAATTTAATTTATTTTTTTTATTTTTTTATTTTTTTATTAATTTATTAATTTATTATTATTATTCACCATTTATTATTTTTTTTATTCTCAAGTTTTTAGTATAAACTGTTTCGATTATTTAAGTTTGACCCAAATATTATTTTTATTTTATTGCATTATTATATTCATTTTATTATTTTTTTAATTGTTTTGATTATTTAGTTTTGAACCAAATATTTTTTATTATTAATAAATCTTCATGGAAATCACATCATAAATCATAAAGTCTACACATTTCGAACCACTGAATGTAGTTCATCATCAAGAGAATGATGAACTATTTTTTATTTAAGTTTGACCCAAATATTATGTTCATTTTATTATATTATTATATTGATTTCATTAATTGTTTTATAATTTTGATTAATTAGGTTTCACCTAAATATTTTTTTATTTTTTTTTTAGATATTCATTGCATTAAAAATTTCCGTTTGATTAATTATTTCTTTAATTCAATATTGGCAACTATATTCTAACAATTATTTCCTTCTATTAAAATATTATTATTAGTCAAATCTAACTGTTATATTATAAAGACTAAAAAAAATTATCTTCATCTATTTAACTTGATGCCAAGATCTAGTTCTTCATCTTGTCCCGACGATGAACCACAATGGATGGTTTGAAACACGTCGACAAAACTATGATGATGTGATTTTTATCGAAATTTTTCTTACTTTTCATGATATGGATCACATAAGCCTAAATTCAAAAATTATTCCTTTTCCATTGGGTTGTTACACTTTTATCTTGTTGTTACATGTATCTTTTGATTTGCATATTTCTTGTTGCAGGGTTTAACATTTATTTTGCAGGTCTGGAGAATACATTAACAACCATTTTTCCTGTTAAGGTTGCTTGTCACTAGCAACATAAGTGAAGCATTTTTAGTACACTTGTGGAAAAAATTCATGCTGACACTTTACTAACAGCTAGTCCTCATCCCAATAATAATTTGAAAAATGAAAAACTTTGTTTAGTAAAACGAATGTGAGGATTTAGTGTCACTTACTTTCCTCCTAATTAAGCTATGTGATGTGAATGAGAAAAATAAATTGAAAAGATATGTAGATTATGGCCACTTAATTACTTTCCTCCTAATTAATCTATGTTTGAAATGAACTAGATAAGTTGAAAAGATGTGTGGATTAGGTCCATTTACTTTCCTCCTAACTAAGTTATGTTAGTTGAAATCTTTTCAAAGTAAAAGTAAGAAATTTACCTACTAAGACTGGTTAGCACTTATCTAAACTATAAAAAAATTGCAAGAGCATGTTTGTCTGTGAGAAAATCCACGAGACTCGCTCTAAAAAATGAACAGAGGTATTTTCAGACCATGAACAGGTCCTAGGGAGGCTTGCAAAATCCCAAAAATATTATGGAAGAAAAAAAAAGAAAAATTAGAGGAGAAGGACTTGCAAAATGACTAATTAGATTAAAAAGGGAAAGCAAGTGGAGTTTCCATTTTGTATTTGCAGTTTGTTTGACTAAGGGACCCAAAAACACCTTCCTTGCAGCTAGATGTTTCCTACAAGGAGCATACAAACAATCAGATGGTGTTAGTGTTGAAACAAGAACCAACAAATTATTGAATATAATGGAAACAATGCATAATTAAGATTAAAAGTAAAACTAAAGAAAACAACATGAAATAAGCTTATTGAAGAAAAAACACACCAACAAAGATATAGGAACATGATCCTATTTATCGATTTTTGGTAGTACAATAGCTACAAATAAGATATCAAGACACTTGAAGAGATTTTCTTGGGCAATGGTGCTGAAGAGCTCTCAACAAGGACTTCCATTTTTCAATCTCCTTTGCAAACTCCTCCTCTCTCAAAGAAGAAAAGAGAAATCTCAATAGTGGTAGAATCCTCTCAATAATGGAATGTAGGATTGTATGGGAGCAATTTTTCCAGCATAAGAATGCACATGCTTCTTCTCCTTCTTTTTCTTCCAATGCCTTGCATATATAGAATTTAAAATCCTCTTTCCCTCCCTTGGCTCATCAATGAGAAAATGACCTGAGAGAAGAACAGGAGGATTCCTTTGGGGCTACATACCTCCAAATTAGCTCAAAATAGATTTTCCTTTGACAGTACTTGTGAGGTAAACTCAACCCAAAATATGTGGAGTGGTCCCAGACTACTGACTAGACTTTGAGAAATCCACGTGGCTATCGAAGGAAAAGTTGCACGCTATTGAATTTTTTCCTTTGGAGTGCCCTTGCGGGTTGATTTTTTTAATCGGACTTTTGAAATTATTCGATATTTTTTATTTTCATGATGTTTCGAGCTAGAAAATATTTACATGTACATGTTGCTATATGACTCTGGGTATCATATAACCTGTACAAATGTGTGTATTTTTTTTTCCATATTAACAAATTATGAAAGAGATCTATTAGATTTATTTATTTATTTATAATGTGGTTCACGAACATTGAGTAGTTGCTACATCCACGGGAAAATCCAGGTAGATGTGACTCAAAGGTATCTACTCGTCGGCCAAACTAGCAAGGCCTAACCCCAAGGGCATCAAGGACATTTGACCACATGACCTCCCAATAGGCAAGGTACTTAGAAATAGGAACTCTACAAACTAAGATATCCCTTGGGGCTTCAAGAGATCAATTAGATATACACTATATTACTCAAGATAATCTAGGTACAAATATAAATTTTTTTACGTAAAAGTTCCCTTTCACACAAGAGTTATTGCTCAAAACATCATGCCCTTAGGTCTACCATACAATGCAATAAACAACTTATAATACATTCCTAAATATATCACATAACATACTTTTCATAATGGAAAAGAGAGAAAAAGGAATGTATGCACCTTCAGTCCTTGCTTATTGATGTGAGTTATGACCAAATAAAATTTAGAAAATCTTGCTCCAACTCCTAGAGATCTTGCTTCCATTGCTAACCTTAGTAACCTACACAATCAAAGTAAACAAAAACAAAAATATCCTTCCCATAAAATATTTTTTAGTGTTAGATATAGATATAATAAGAATATAGATAAATATATTCAAATATAATATCACAGTATAAAACAAAGAAAAGTATTGGGGAGAAAGCTTCATGAAATTTACATTAATCAATAAATGGCTTATAATTATACCTTTGTGTGGAATGAGTCCCTCTCAAATACCTTGAATCCCTATGCTCCTTGGCTTACTTGTTAAAATAATTCTCATCATAGCAATACACGGAAGTAGTGATTAGAATTCCATTAGCATAATGTTAATACTTTCTATGTTTTACTATCTCTCCTCCCCCATGGAAGGGTCTCATTATATAGGCTTCTCATAGATTTGGGAGGATGAATTTTAACACCTAGGTCCAAAATAATTTATGAAAAAGGATTTAATTATTGATCCCTTTTTAATGCATCTTATCCCAATTTGGGTTTATCATCCTGAGAAACACATTTCTAGAAGTATTGATCTTTCATCGCACCTTTCTTAAATAAAACTAGTGATGGGAAGTGTTAGCACTCCATAATTTCTTGAGATTGAGGAGAGAATTTCATAGGTAACCACAAAACCACTTTTAGGCTAGAATATAGCCCTTATAGCCTTGGAGAGGGCCCTCTCTGTTAGGATGTTCAACTACAATGAATGTTAGGCTAGATATAGTGCTCAATGAGGTCTTATTTTCAAATATTTGTTGGTAATAAAGGAGGAGGATATTGGGTATGGAGCTTCATTATCATATTTATTTAGATTTATCATCGTGCTGGAGCCCTGTTATTAACAGGGAGGAAACGTCGCCCATCATTTAATCACCATCACCCCCCCTTGGCGAGGGCTTTTGAGGGCAGGGCCCCCGAAGCTAAAAACATATGTAAAATTGCCTTGTAAAATATTGTAATTTCGTAGTCAATTTGGTCTGTGCATTATGCGAATGATCTGACAGTAGAAGTAATGTTTAATTTAGGCTTTTTTTTCTATAGAAGGTAACCCCCTCTGTGGTATGAGGGTATTGTATTGCGGTTGTGTATTGTGTGTATACTCTGAGTGATAAATAGCAAGGGCGACTGTGTGAGAGAGTAGAGGATATTATAGCGGATATGTTGTAGGTTGTGTCTCTTTGTTTTGCTGGATAATATAAAGTAAGGACTAGTTGTTTCCATGGACGTAGCCCAACTTGGGTGAACCACATATATCTGTGTCTCTCTTGTTTCATATGTTATTTCTGTGTTTTCGTTTCTGCATATTTTATGTGTTCCATTTCTATGTAATATATAATTTTATAATAACGGATCCATTGGGCATGGAGTCATGTCAAATTTATTATTTTTCCAATGATAGGATGAGAAGAGAAGGGGTCTTCTACATTGTCAAGATAGGAAATCTTGGTGATGAGATCAAGTTAAATTTCTGTAGGAGGGAGAGTGTAAGAAATGTGGAAACAACACATAGAGCATCAAAACTGTAGATGAATTCTAAATGTTTTTTTAAGAAGAAAACATAGTTTGCATGGTAAAATAAATCAGAGCACAATTTAAATGAATTATGAATTAAGTTCTAGGTCATCCAAGCATGAAGACATCCGTCTAAGATATGAAAATAAGATAAGAAAAAATTACAACATGAGATAAGCATAACATCATGAAGATATGACATAGGAATCCCTGCAAATCACATTTTGTCTTTCATTCACTGGTAAATATTCAAAAAAAAATACAACATACACAAGTCTCTTCCTCTCTGTTATCGCTCTAGTAATTCTCAAGTTGTGTGATTATGGTTTTTAGTCAAATAATTCTAGAGGTAACCACAAACCTACTTCAAACTCTAGTATCTAGCCTTCCTATGGTTCAGAGAGGGCTCTCTCTTTAAATTTTAACTTTGTTTTAATTTGTGAATATAAGGCTAGTTATGAAAGTGCAGCTTTGGTTTTTCAGATGTAAAACTAGGAATGTCCACAGTCGTCATTTTTAGTCTACGTCTCAAGTCTAAATCAAGACTCATCATCAGGACAACCTGCTGAGAAGAGAGAAGATCAGGGTCAATAACCCTGATCTTCTCTCTTCTTAGCAGGTTGTCCTGATGATGAGTCTTGATTTAGACTAATAACCTTGATCTTCTCTCTTCTTAGCAGGTTTTCCTGATGATGAGTCTTGATTTAGACTCGAAACGTAGACTAAAAATGACGACTGTGGATATTTCAAGTTTTACATCTGAAAAAATACACCACAGAAACCTCCAATCTAGATTTGGTTTTGTTTTGGTAGATTTGGTGGGAAAAATCACTTGAAAGGATGGATAGTGGGAAATATATTTTTCCATTGCATGTCTACATGGTTCGTTGCTCATCATGGAGGAAGAAACGAATTCTGGGTACGGTTTTGGAACGTGGGAACACATTTAGGAAAGCAGACTTCTATTAGGACTGTCTCAGTCCAGATGTCTTTTTCCTCTTCACGCAACCACTTCAAGAGTCCTAATGTGATTCCGATAAGGAAAGACAGTGTTCCTGAATTGTTGCAAGTCTTGTTATGTGCATTTGCTTTATAAACACTTGGGAAACCGAGAGCTATGTTAGATTTGATGTTAGATTTTATGCTAGATTTTGTTTAGACTATGTGCTACATTTCTGAAGACGCAGAGTGTTATGTTCAAGTTATTTCATCTTTAATGAAGCAGACAGTGTTGTTGTGAAGGCGTTGATTTAATTTGGAGTTGAATTCCGTCAGGTGGTAGAGGGCCCCTGCCTCTTGCACGGATTTATTTTGCGTAAATTAGATAAGTCTTCTAGCTACCTTTACGTCTTTGAATTTGAATTAATAGTTGTTTTAATTAGCTACTGTAGTTGTACTCATTCTAACTCTTCCACAAGAAGAATATATTCCAAAAGACTATAATGATGAATGGGAAATAGCTATAGTATTGTAGGATTTGAAGTTGAATTCATAGTTGTTTTTAATTAGCTATTGTAGTTGTACTCATTCTAACTCTTCCACAAGAAGAAGTTCTTCCAAAAGATTATAATGATGAATGAGAAATGGCTATAGTATTGTAGGATTTAATTGTAGTTTTTGTTGTTCACTATCACAGTTACACTTGTTCTAAGCACTCTTCCACAAGAAGAAACTCTCCCAAGAAACTATTAAGATGTTCAAGACATGACCATGATAATGAATGATTTAGTTGTGTGTTTGCACTAAGTATCATTTCTTTTCTTACTCTTAAACGCTTGCCCAAAATATCATAATAACGAGTGGGATATGGATATGATGTCTTAGTTTTTCATTGCTTTCAGCCTTTACATTTGCATTTGCACTCAATTACACAGTCAGAATTGTTCTAACTCTTCCAAAAGAAGGAACTCTTCCAAAATATCAATAATGATGGACAAACAGACTGTATAATTTCATAGAATAATGCATGATAGTATAGTTAGGATACTCCGGAGTTTCATTGCACTTAATTCATGTTCATTTGTTCTGTTTTGGGTTTGATAATGCCTTGTAGTTTAACACTGTTTTAGGCTAGTGACATCTTAGGTTTGGTTGTAGTTCAACTCATTGCATTTGCACTCCACATTCAGTTGTCATTCACTGCACATTTGATTACTTCAGTTGTTAAGATTAACAAAACAGCCTTCATTATTCACAAACCTCTTCTTGTTCTAAAATCCATAATTGATCTATAACCATACGAACAGAAGACAACATCATTTTAAGGCCTGAAGTATCTCTGCAATTCCTTATCATTTAATAAACAGAGTCCTCCCTCAAAAGATTACCTTGAAAAGAAATCAATAACTCTTGAGTAAGATTTTGTGACATTCAATTAAATTGCAGAATAGAGTTAGGAATTAGCTTTAGAGAATCTTATGATGATATCAATGTTTTACTCCAAACATACTTCAACAAATCTCTAATCAAGGACAAGATGTTGCATCATTATGAGTTAGTTGTTTAAACTATTTAGTTAGGAAGATTTGCATGCTTAGTTGACCATGTTTCAAGCTCTCTCTCAAATGCCTTTGATGAAAGAATTTGACAAGTTTAGTTTGTGTTTTGAATCATTTGCTTAAAAGTCATTATCAAGCTTTGTTTTTGCTTAGTCATAGTTTAGATTTGATTCTACTTCAATGTTTGCAATTGCATTTGTCATTTGTCATCAATCAATTAGGTCTCACTCTGTTTTTAATCATTAGCTTCCTTTCATCAGTTTTCTAGTCATTTTTCTTGTGAACATAAAATCACCAAAAGACCAAAAACATCATAAATCATCACAAAAGACCAAAAACATCACAAAACACTACACACAACGCATTAGGAAACAAGCACCTAGGTACATACAGTACACTTCACTTCAGCAGTTTACAAATCCTGGTTGACAATTAAATGAGCTCGGTTTAGGAGACTAGATTGAGACCAAACATTTTGGCGCCGTTGCCGGGGAAGTGAAAATTAGGTAACCTTTGTTTCTTAGCATCCAAAAACAATTTTATGCGTAGGGAGAGAGATTCAAGGGGAAGATTTATAAGCAGCAGAGGAATAAGTTTGATTTCTAGAACACCACTTGTTTCATCTAGATCCAGAGCTAGTACACCTTCAACTCATACCCATATTCCATCCTCTCCTGATCTTGGACTTCTAGAAGATCTAAGGTCAACTATTCCATTAGAGAAACCTTCCACTTCATCCACTGAACCTGCCATAGAAGAAGATCTAAAAACTCCTGTTAGGGACACAAACCTTTCCACTTCCACAAGAGAGTCAACCATGGCAGAAGAAGGAGGAGGAGAAGTTTTTAATGGAGAAAACACACTATTTGGAGGTAGAGGTAGAGGTAGAGGAGAAGGAGGCAAAGTGAAAATGGAAGGGGAAGAAGTTAGAATAGGAAGCTCTTTTAGGTTCCTATACTTGATGAAGAAACCAATACAACCATGAAAAACATTTCACCCTCTGTCCTCCCGAACTTCTATGGGCTTAAAACTGAAGATCCTGAACTTTCTTATTCGAATTTGAAGTGCTGTGTAGAACTTATGACTATCTACAAGATGCTCAAAAACTGAAATTATTTCCTTCAAATTTGAAGGGAGCAGCATTGAAGTGGTTTATGAGTCTAATCGGTAGTTCTATTAGAACATGGGAAGACATGAAACAAGCATTTCTAGAGAGATACTTGGATTATTGTATGCCGGTTAATCATAAGGAAGAAGTGTTCAAGATGTTACAAAAAAAAGATGAAAACTTAGAAGATTTGTTGGAAAGATTTAATTACAACATCAAAAGGGAAAAAATGGAAAACCTAGATCAAGACACCTTAAAAGCTCTTTTGTTGAAAACAATTAGGGATGAATGGTTGGATATCCTTAACATGATGGAAAAAGGGGATATATCCTGGCACCATTTCCGTGAAAATATCATTCCATGTATCACTTTCAGAGGAAATAAAAACAATAAAGGTCAAGAGATCTGCTCTTGCAAAACCCAATCATCTTTTATGCAGGATAGTAAGTAGTCTGAGAAATAGTTATGTTTTATGTTTCAAATACAATATCTTGGGAGTCTTAGTGAACAAATAGACACCCTCAAGATACAAAACAAGCAAAAGGCCGAATCTGATGCTTTGGCAATCTTTTGTCCCAAATGTAGAAAGAAACATGCCTTGAGAGAGTGTCCTTTAGATGTAAAAATTGTAGAGACCTGTGTCATTTGTTCTGAAAAACATGAAACCAAGAATTGTCCTTCTCTTCCTGGTCTCAAAGCTGTCTTTCAGGAAGAAACTCCTACAGACTCCACAGAATCTATTAACTTTGTATCTAGAAGACCTTGGCAGGGACCTCAGACACAAGGATTCCATGATCAAATGTATAATCAACCTCCACCTTGGAATTCTTGGCAGCAACCTTGGCCCCAATTTCAAAATCAATCTCAATATTGGGCACAAGGAACACAAAGTCCCTATGGAAGATACTCTTCATACTATCAGTATCCACCATCCTATCCACCATATCCACATTTTTATCCTCAAAATTCTCAACAAAATTTTCCTCAAAATCTTCAACAAAATTTTCAACAAAATCCTCAACAACATCATCAGAACCAACCACATCAAAATCAACCACTTCCATTACCATTCCCTCAAAAATCCAATCAATTGCCAGCTCAGCCCATACCAAACCCCAATAATAAGAACCCTCAAAATACATACATGATAGAAGGTCAACAATTTACAACTTATTTAATTACTCCTCTAGACCTTAGTGATGTTCAACTTAGGTCTGGAAGGATACTTGAGAAGAGGAAACCTTATGTGATCATACAAGAACAAGATAATTCTGAGGAAGACTCCCTACGGGTTAATAAAAGTCTTGAGGAAGATACATCCTTTCAAGACCAAAACATTGAAAAACTAAAACAAAAAGATCCAATAAATTCAACTCCAGTATTAGAGCAACCATCCACATCTACTTCCATACCTCCCTTTCCGGAAAGACTACAAATTGATAAAGGTGTAGAAAAACAAATAATGGTGCCTAATTATGATTTCTTGGATGAATTGAGAAATGTTTGCATTAAAATTTCATTATTGCAAGCCATCAAGGAAATCCCAATTTTAGCCAAAACAATAAAGGAGTTGAGTATGAAGACAACAAGAAAAAGAATAAGAGAAACCAAGAAAATTCAACTGGTAGGACAAATAGTAGACATTATGATGGGCAAGATTGCTATTCCAAAGTATCTTGACCCAGGAAATCCAGTTATCAAAATTCACATCAATGGAATTGAAATTCAAAACACACTCATTGACTTAGGAGCAGCAATAAATATCATGAGTAGACAAATCATGGACAAACTGAAACTTCCTAATATTCTCTTTACACCCACACTATTACAATTAGCAGATAGATATGTGATCAGACCAGATGGGGTAATAGAAGACATTCCAGTGTCCCTAGATTCTTGGGAGTACCCTGTGGATTTCATGATCCTAACTCCTAAGAATAATCTGGGAGGCCATCCTGTTATATTAGGAAGACCTTGGTTGGCTACAGCTGATGCTTTTATTAGTTGTAGGTCCGGTGATATGTATATTTCTGATGGTAGTTCAACTAAGAGATTCACTTTATATCCTCCAGCTAGGACAATTACAGATCTAGATGACACTCAATGGATATAGGATGAAGAAGATTTACAACCACTCTTCACAATTTCAGAAATTAGTGAAGATAATCAAATTCTGAATACTCTAGAAAACTTTGAATCCTCTCCGAGCCTGAACCTAATCATTTCGAGGGATCCAATAAATAATATTAGGTTTTTCCTTCTAGGCGGAGATGTCTTCATTCTGAATGATGAAAAACTCTGGTGAAATTTTTCCAGGCAAAACTTTGAACATAAACAAGAACCTAGAAAAATCTCAACAAGAAGAGTTAGTCAAAGTATTAGAGAGACATTCTTCTGCATATGCATGGGAATACACTGACATGAAAGGGATAAGTCCCAAGACTTGTACTCATCACATATATATAGAGGCAAATTGCAAACCAATTAGACAGCCTCAAAGACGGATGAATCAAAATCTTAGGGAAATTGTCAAGGAAGAATTACAAAAATTGTTAAATGTTAACTTCATCTATCCTATTTCAGATAGTCAGTGGGTTTCCCCTTTAGTAATTGTACCTAAGAAAAATGGAAAATGGAGGGTGTGTGTTGACTACCGAGAATTGAATAAAGCTACTCTTAAAGACCATTTTCCCTTACCTTTCATAGATCAAGTATTAGATACATTAGCAGGTAAAAAGTACTTTTCATTCCTGGTTGGATTTAGTGGTTACAATCAAATCCAAGTAGCACTTGAAGACCAAGATAAAACCACATTTACTTGTCCTTGGGGTACCTATGCCTACCGAGTATTGCCATTTGGATTATGCAATGCACCTGCAACATTCCAAAGGGCAGTATTAGGAATTTTTTTGGATCTAATACATGACTGTGTAGAGGTGTACATGGATGATTTCACAGTTTATGGGAATACATTTGAAGAGGCTTTAGAAAACTTGGAAAAATTCTTAAAAAGATGTCAAGAAGCAAACCTTTCACTTAGTCATGAAAAATGTTTTATGATGTTTACTGAAGGTATTGTTTTAGGGCACCACATTTCAGGGGATGGGATTAGAGTTGATGAGGCAAAATTTGAAGTCATTTCTAACCTATCCATTCCAAGTTGTCAAAGAGATGTTAGAAGTTTTCTAGGATTTACGGGGTATTATCGGAGATTTATAGAAAACTTCACCAAAATAGCATCTCCACTCTTCAAATTACTCACCAAAGATTGTGAATTTAAGTGGACTTCTGATTGCCGGTTAGCTTTTGAAACCCTGAAAACCAAAATTTCTGAAGCACCTATATTAAGGGGACCTAACTGGAAGTTACCTTTTCATATCTCGACAGATGCTTCCGATACAGCTCTAGGAGCAGTATTGGGACAGAAATATTTGATTCCCTATGCCATCTATTATATCAGTAAAAATTTGACTCCTGCAGAGTTAAACTATACTGTAACTGAAAAAGAGTTTTTAGCTGTTGTTCATGCCATTAACAAATTTAGACACTATATAACGGGCTATGAAACTTTTGTTCACACTGATCATTCTGCAATTAGATACTTAATGAATAAATCAATCACTAATGGCAGAGTTATAAGATGGTTGTTATTATTGCAAGAATTCAACATTACTATTCTAGATAGGCCTGGAAAACAAAACACTGTGGCTGATTTCCTGTCTAGAATTCAAAATATCAAAGATGACACTTCGGTTGAAGATCAATTTCCTGATGAATATATTTTTGCAATCTCTACTCAAACTCCATGGTTTGCTGATATTGCCAATTATTTAGTTTCAGGAAAATTTCCTTCAATTATGAATGCAAGGGATAAAAGAAAAATCATTAATGATAGTGCAAATTATTCATGGGTCGCTAATGATTTGTACAAGACAGGTCCAGATTTGATCATTAGAAGGTGTGTTCGTGAAGATGAGATGCTTGAGATTCTCAAGGCATGTCATGATGAACCTTGTGGCGGACACTTTGCAGATAAGAGGACAACCTATAAGATCCTTAATTTAGGATATTATTGGCCATCCTTGTTTAAAGATGCTAAAGAGTATGTCAAAGGTGTGACAGTTGCCAAATGGTAGGGAAACATTCTCCTTCGGGTGAGATGCCATTACAACCTCAGGTACATATTGAACCTTTTGAAAAATGGGCTTTGGATTTTGTAGGACCTATTAGTCCTCCATCAAGACAAAAGAAATATATATTAGTTTGCACTGATTATGTTACTAAATGGGTAGAAGCTAAACCATTACTTGTTGCTAATGAATCATCTGTAGTTAATTTTCTTTTTGAGGATATTTTTACTCGTTTTGGTGTACCAAGGGAAATTGTTACAGATCAAGGAGCTCAATTTACATCAAGGCTAGTGGAGCAAATGATGGAGAAGTACAAAATCAGACATAGAAAAACTACTCCTTATCATCCACAAGCAAATGGTCAAGTGGAATCTACTAATAAAGTCATTGAAGGAATCCTAACAAAGACTATTCATTTACATAGAAGAGATTGGGTAGATAGGCTTCCTGAAGCCTTGTGGGCCTATAGAACTACATGGAGAAACACAACAGGCCATACTCCTTATGAGCTTGTTTATGGAAATCAAGTTTTGTTTCCCATAGAGTTCCAAATTCAAACCTTCAAGATGGCAGTTCAGCTAGGACTTGATTTAACGGAGGCACATAAGCATAGACTGGAGCAAATTAATGAATTGGATGAGATCAGACAAGATGCAGTTCAGAAAACAAGTCTAGTCCAACAGCAAAGGGCTAGATGGCATGACAAGTACATCAAGGAGAAGAAATTCAAAGAGGGTGACTGGGCTCTCTTGTTTGATTCAAAATTCAAGGATTTTCAAGGGAAATTTCAGACACATTGGCTTGGACCATATGAAATTGTTCGAATTTTTGATAATGGGGCAGTAAAAATCAGAACTATAGATGAAGAAGAGGTCACTTTTCTTGTGAATGGTCATAGACTGAAGCTATACCACAAGCCACTCTCAAGAGAAGAGTTTGTCAAGAAGTTCCAAGAAAGAAATGATGTGAAGTTAATGAAGAAGAGTCTCTCTTCTTCATCAACTTGATTAAATTTTCTGAAGCATTTCTCTTTAAAAAAAAAAAAAAAAAAAAAAAAAATAAAAAATAAAATAAAGGTATAAACATGAAAACCAATCATTGATTGCCATGTTTATACAGAAAATATAGGGTGAAAATCAGAGTCTCTCTGACACTCTAACTTTTCCCATTTTTTTTTTTACAAGCAGCTGTTACAAAAATCATAAGTTCAGATCCATAATGCTTATGATCCATCTCATTTCATTTCACTCCATTCACTTATTCATCCATACTCCATTTCATTCCATCATTCATATTTCACTTCATTCCACATATCATTCATCTCATTCCATCCTCCATCCATCTCATTTTCATGTCAAAATACAAAATTTGATGTCTTGCTGTAAGTGAATAAAACATGTCATAAATTGCAGTACAGTTCTTATGTTCTTTCACTCCATTTCATAAACTGAATCCATTCCATTTCATCATTCACTTCATACATATCATAACTCATCATCCATCTTCATTCATACCATATAACATTTCACCTATATTCCAAAAACACTCCATTCCGTGATTAAAATGCTCTACGGGAACATTCTACAGCTCAACAGACATTCTGCAGCTGATCAGCCTTTCTGCAGCCAGACAGTCTTTCCGCAGCTACAAACTCTGAAGGCATCAATCAGCAGACATTAGAATTGCAACAAAATGACCCAGTGTATCCATGAATCAAAAGCATCAAGAAAATTATGAAGACTCTTCCAAAGGTGAACAAAGAAGACAAAGACTACAAAAATCAAATGAAAGGCAGAGGTAACAAGTTTAAATTATAATGGCATTTCATTAAATTTTAGCATAGTTTTAGTTATGGATTGTTCGAAAAGGTTGTTTTAATTATTTTTATTGATCAAGACCAATAAACCCTCCACAGACTTTGGATTAAAATTTCTCAATTCAAATTCCATATCCGACATCATTTAAGCGGTTAAAATGGTCGAGGTATTTGAATTCTTCACGTCTCTTAACCAAATCATTCAATGATGATTCTCTTTGCCGTCGTAAAAATCTCCGCCGTCTCTTCAATCATTAATTCATTCCCTCCACCTCACTCCACTACTTCATTCCGTGACCACTGCCATCACTCCATTCTGTAGCCGGCATTTCATTCCGTAGACAGAGATATTCTTATCATCGAGATAAGAGCAAAAGGATATCAGTTTGAATAGCATTGAGCATTATCATTGTAAACACAGAGCAGAGCAAAAGGGTAAATTCAGAGGTATAGCAGTGCGAGAATTTGAAGCCATTTGATTCCATGGGCAGACAAAGTATCACTGTGGGCAGAGATTGAGCATTATCACTATAAACACAGAAGTATAGCAGAGAAGAATTTGAAGTCATTTGTCACCGGGAGACAGAGGTGTAGCATTGAAGAATTTGAAGCCATTTGTTACCAAGAGACAGAGATATAGTAGTATGGGAATTTGAAACTATTTGCCACCGAGAGACAGAGGTATAGTAGTGTGGGAAATTTGAAGCCATTTGTCACTGTCAAACGGAGGCATATCAGTCCAAAGTTCAATTGTCAACAGAGGCATATCAGCCCGAAGTTTTGAAGCTGTTTTCATTATCAACCAGGGGTATAGCAGCTCGAAGTTTGAAGACATTTGTCATTGTCAACCAGAGGTATGTCATTCTGAAGTTTGAAGCCATTTTCATTAAGAACTTGAAGCCATTTCAATTCGAAGGTGAAAGTCATTGTTTTTGTGGGTAGAAGAGTGTTAATTTGAACATTGAAGAAGCAATCATGGGTTTCATTGTAAGAACTGAACCAGTGGGTTCAAAATATTTAGAAGGCTACCCTCGATGCAAAGAAATGTTACAACAGATAGGATGGCTTAAATTTTTGGAGAAATTTAATGGCTTCCACAAGGAAGTCACTAAAACATTTGCAAGATCATTTCAAGGAGCTGAAGTTGAAGTGGGGGATGTCAAATTTACTGTCACTGAAGTTTTCATTGCAGAAGCTACAGGGTTTCTCAGAACTGGAGAGAGATGGTTCAAAAACAGAGAATTCCACAATGAATCCTGGAAGCAAATTCTAAAATCACCAGGTATGGATGTCACTGTATTTAAGAAAGGAATTCCCAGTTCTGCATTGAAAAATAAATGGAGAAACATACTACTTCTTCTGCAAAAATTTATTACATGTGAGGGTATATATGGGACATTTTATGTCTACCACATTAGACTGATAATGCATTTTCTGGGGGAAGACCTAAACCTACCTTACTTCTTGCTTCAAAGCTTGAAAAAGATGGCTTCTTGTGTTCAAAGAAGGGTTCAATTTTTAGAGACAACTTTATATCATCATGGGTTGGTTAAAATTTTGATTGAACATCATTTAACCAAAACAAATGATACATGGGACGATTTATTGATAAGAAATCATTTTGAAGAGCCAAAAGAACCCTCACCGGAACCACAGCCTACAAGGAGAAGTAGAAAATGGAGGGCTTCAAAAGTTGAAATTGACAAAACAGTCCAAGAGAGCAGTGAGGAAATCATTTTAGAGAAGTTGACCCAAATCAAGAGGCAACTTAAGAAAGAGAAGGCAATTAAGAAATCTGCCACAGAGAAAGGAGAGGGATCCTCTCAGCCAAGGAGAAGCCACAGACTAAAGGGAAAACTAAAGAAAACCCAAATCAAACAAAT
The DNA here is from genome assembly GCA_034641835.2 of Pinus albicaulis. Taxonomy (NCBI): domain Eukaryota; kingdom Viridiplantae; phylum Streptophyta; class Pinopsida; order Pinales; family Pinaceae; genus Pinus; species Pinus albicaulis. Next base: position 33,326,493 of record MU968317.1, read on the forward strand.
AGGGGTGATTGATATAGAAGATGAGGAAACATCCATGGAAGAAGATGTTGAAGAGGATTTTTATGAAGGAACCCCTGAAATTGACCCTGCTCAACAAGAAATTTATGACTATGTGGAAACTTTGGAGAGGAGAGCTTCAGAAAGTAGAGAGAGAACCCCCAGTCCTCCACTGTCTGAAATAGATGTATTAAGAAGGGATAGGTATGAGTTGGAATTACTTAATAGACACATCAAAAATGAGAATGAAATTCTCAAGGATCAAGTCAAACTCAAAACTGATATGAACTCAACCTTATCCCTACATATAGACAAAGTGGAAAAGACCAATGAGAAGTTGAAGAAAAGGAACAAGAAGCTAATCAGGGCACTCACCAACCTAAGGTTCAAACTTGTTATCAGAAAACCCAGAAGATCTCTAGCTTCCAGACAAAGGAGAAGGAGAGGATTAGATGTCCTTGCAGAAGCCTTTGAGTTCATAGGATAATTTGCATGAGGACATGCAAAGAGACAGCAGTGGGGGTATGTTGAGCCTCAAAATTGTGCTTTCTTTCATTCCATTTTACCTCATTTTCCTTTGTCCATTGCTATCCTAGACCCAATTGATCAATGAATATAGTTAAAATTACTTTTAGAATGATTTACATGATTGACTTGCTAAGTTTTGTGATTTTTGCCATTGTAAAGAATTTTGACCAGAACTAGCTGCAGAATGCAGACATTCCGTAGCTAACCGACAATTATGCAGCTGTCTTCACGTTTGAGTATGTTCCAGGTGGCCTCTCAAGAAAAACCGCATATGGGCATAATCCACGTCATGTCTACATGGTTCGTTGCTCATCATGGAGGAAGAAACGAATTCTGGGTATGGTTTTGGAACGTGGGAACACATTTAGGAAGGAAGACTTCTATTAGGATTGTCTCAGTCCAGATGTCTTTTCCTCTTTCACGCAGCCACTTCAAGACTCCTAATGTGATTCCGATAAGGAAAGACAGTGTTCCTGAATTGTTGCAAGTCTTTTTATTTACATTTGTTATATAAACACTTGGGAAACTGAGAGCTATGTTAGATTTTATGCTAGATTTCATTCCAGATTTTGCTTAGATTCTGTGCTACATTTCTGAAGACGCAGAGTGTTATGTTCAAGTTATTTCATCTTTAATGAAGCAGACAGTGTTGTTTTGGAAGTGTTGATTTAATTTGGAGTTGAATTCCGTCAGGTGGTAGAGGGCCCCTGCCTCTTGCACGAATTTATTTGCGTAAATTAGATAAGTATTCTAGCTGCCTTTACCTTTTTGAATTTGAATTAGTAGTTGTTTTAATTAGCTACTGTAGTTGTACTCATTCTAAATCTTCCACAAGAAGAAGCTCTTCCAAAAGATTATAATGATGAATGGGAAATGACTATAGTATTGTAGGATTAGAAGTTGAATTCATAGTTGTTTTTAATTAGCTACTGTAGTTATACTCATTCTAACTCTTCCACAAGAAGAAGCTCTTCCAAAAGATTATAATGATGAATGGGAAAATGACTATAGTATTGTAGGATTTAGTTGTAAGTTTTTTTGTTCACTATCACAGTTACACTTGTTCTAATCACTCTTCCACAAGAAGAAACTCTTCCAATAAATTCTTAAGGAGTCCAAGACATGACCGTGATAATGAATAATTTAGTTGTGTGTTTGCACTAAGTACCATCTCTGTTCTTACTCTTAAACGCTTGTCCAAAATATCATAAAGATGAGTGGGATATGGATATGATATCTTAGTTTTTCATTGATTTCAGCCTTTACATTTGCATTTGAACTCAATTACACAGTCAGAATTGTTCTAACTCTTCCAAAAGAAGGAACTCTTCCAAAATATCAATAATGATGGACAAACAGACTGTATAATTTCATAGAATAATGCATGATAGTATAGTTAGGATACTCCGGAGTTTCATTGCACTTAATTCATGTTCAGTTGTTCTGTTTTGGGTTTGATAATGCCTTGTAGTTTAACATTGTTTTAGGCTAGTGACATCTTAGGTTTGGTTGTAGTTCAACTCATTGCATTTGCACTCCACATTCAATTGTTATTCACTGCACATTAGATTACTTCAGTTGTTAAGATTAACAAAACAACCTTCATTATTCACAAACCTCTTCTTGTTCTAAAATCCATAATTGATCTATAACCATACGAACAGAAGACAACATCATTTTAAGGCCTGAAGTATCTCTACAATTCCTTATCATTTAATAAACAGAGTCCTCCCTCAAAAGATTACCTTGAAAAGAAATCAATAACTCTTGAGTAAGATTTTGTGACATTCAATTAAATTGCAGAATAGAGTTAGGAATTAGCTTTAGAGAATCTTATGATGATATCAATGTTTTGCTCCAAACATACTTCAACAAATCTCTAATCAAGGACAAGATGTTGCATCATTATGAGTTAGTTGTTTAAATTGTTTAGTTAGGAAGATTTGCATGCTTAGTTGACCATGTTTCAAGCTCTCTCTCAAATGCCTTTGATGAAAGAATTTGACAAGTTTAGTTTGTGTTTTGAATCATTTGCTTAAAAGTCATTATCAAGCTCTGTTTTTGCTTAGTCATAGTTTAGATTTGATTCTACTTCAGTGTTTGCAATTGAATTTTTCATTTGTCATCAATCAATTAGGTCTCACTCTATTTTCAATCATTAGCTTCCTTCCATCAGTTTTCTAGTCATTTTTCTTGTGAACATAAAATCACCAAAAGACCAAAAATATCATAAATCATCACAAAAGACCAAAAACATCACAAAACACTACACACAACGCATTAAGAAACAAGCACCTAGGTACATACAGTACACTTCACTTCAGCAGTTTACAAATCCTGGTTGACAATTAAATGAGCTCGGTTTAGGAGACTAGATTGAGTGGTATGATCGGGATAAAGGGAACTTAAGAAACCTTAAATCTAGAAAATGAAGTAGTAGGAAGAGGTCAAATGAGAGAGGGAGAAATTAAGGGTTCCCTACACTGAAAAATAGAGAAAAACATACAAATGATAACTGGTTAAAAACACGGTGCTATTAACAAATCTTGTAGTAATAATGCTAGTTATACATTTAGATTTAGCATAAACATAAATGGATTCATGTAACAAAGAAAGGAAACAATGACAAGTGAAGAAAATACTTCACTCCAAATAGCTCATCACAGGAATCCTGAAGTATGATGCTAATTTGCTTTGATCCGGCCTGCTACTCGAAGTTTTGACACACAAAGGCTTTAAAGTCCAAGAAGAAATGACTATAACAATCCCAAAAATTTTATTCCACCCAAAATACTTCTAAAGATGAAGTATTTATACATAATGTTTTAGAAAATATCCTAGAAGACTTCTAGGAATTATCATAGGAAAATAAAATATCTTTACAATAATAATAGAGACAATTGCTTAACAAATCAACAAGATGTCCTATTTTATCCATAAGAAACAGAAACATTTTTGAGGATAGGAAGCAGTTGGCTGCCTTGGTGTCCTCCTTGCTAGCCTTTAGATATTTTTTGAATCTGATCTACCTTGTCTGATACTCTTTCTTGGATACTCTTTATTTACTGATACTCTTTAAACTCTTATACTCTTCAACCAAAAAAACTATTTACTGCTGTAAAGAAAATCTGTTTTTAATGTTAACTTAGAAAATATTTTTTGTTTTATTTTCATCTGCTTGTTTTTATCCTTCAAAGTAAATCTGTGAGTGCTTGCCAATCCTCATTTTTAGGAATTTTAATATTCTTTAATTTCCTAAAGTTCTCATCAACTTCTGTATATCTAGCAAAGGTTGGCTTGATGACAAACAAGTGTTTAATCTCATGATGTAAGTAAAATAAATCTTCAAACCTCTTAAGTAACATTTTTCATGTTGGGATGCCTTGACCTGTTGGTTTATTTACCCGTTCCTTGGAAAATTATCTTATCTTCTTATCATAGTAATTTTGAGGCATCAATTTATCATTAATAACCATGATATCAGGAAGTCCTTTCTTCCTCAAACTTGTGAACCTAACCATGAACCTGGTTATGGAAATATTCATACCTTCACATTTTTCTTCCAGTTGTCTCATCAAATTTCTCTTTTTTGTGACTTTCCTAATTTCCAGGATAGTTGTTATTTTGTCTGTTATTTTGAGTTCTTCCAACTCCTGTCTATTTTTACTATTAAGGAAATTGATTAGCCTTACAGCTTTCTCTGGTTTGTTAGCCAAATTAGTTTGATTCTTTTTAATTTCTGCTTCGGCTACTAGTAATAATTCTCTTTGCTCAAAAATTACCTGAATTGAAGGCCATACATCATGGATGGCTTCAATGATATTATTCCAAAGATAATTTTTGATGTATGATATCTGATATTTCAAAGTTAACTCCTTTTGCAACTTCTTTAACTCTTCACTCAATCTGCTAGAATTTTGTTCATGTGTCTTAGCATTTACCTGAGCTAATTTATTTGACTTTTCAAGATTTTCAACCATTTTTGTCAACCTGTTAATCTGTAATGTTCCTACTTAGCCGTAGCTAGGAGGAACATTCAATTTTGTTTTAAATTATGTTGCATGAATAAATAAATCAAGGAGGACATGTAAAACTCCTGAAAAGGCTAAATCAATCAATGCCCATGTGAACAAAGATAAATCAGGGCCATGTAAATAATCACTTGCAGGTGTGAAAGAGGTTTGAGCTGAAGACTGGGTCAACCTTGAACAAATCAACAGTGTTGTCTATGTTCATTTCATCTCCAAAAGGGACAGCGCGGTTCTAGAAGGAGGCCTCTCATGTGAAAAGGGCTAACTCATCAAGGTGGTTTAGGGTTTGCAAAGGATTTTCATCTTATAAAAAGAGAGAGAGGGTAGCAAGAGAAGGTTTTTGATTGATGATATTTCTGAGTATTTTTCTGCTTAGACAAATACCATTCTTTGCTTTTTAGTGGAGGATTGTGCTTGGAATTCTCATGCAGGGATTTCACCTCTTTCTTTGAGAGTTCTTGAAGGAGCATTTGCTGAATTGAACCACTATCAGGCTTGAGGCCAAGCTCTACTTTCATTAGAAGTGTAGATCTAGTGAGGGATTTTCTGCTTTTGCAAGCTGCAGCAAGTGGAGTTTTAGATCTGCATAGATCTAGTTGTTTTTGGGAGCCTCTTCTCATAGAGTGTGTCTTTTAACCTCCTGGAAGAGTGTCTCTTCTCTTTGTACTTCATATCTGCAATTTTACAGTGGTTATCCATGAAATTTTAGCTACAACACTTTTCCTATTGATGGACTACGTTATTTTGGTATAAGGTTCTTCATGGTGTTTTGCTCCTAGTTTAGATCAGAGATCTCTAGTGCTAGGCTTTGATTTCCACATGGGGATCCATGGATTAGTTTGCTGATCCATGTTCTATTTAGATCTGATCCATTGTAATGAAATGTTATATTCAGAAATTTACTGCAGTAAATCCCATATCTGCAACTTGTTTCTCAGATCTACTCTTATTTATGCATGATTTGGTCAAAACCCTAAGGGGATCTTGTAAAGAGAACCATCTAGTTTCCAGATTTGATATAGATCTGATGTTTTATCCACAGATCTGTCCTAGACCTGAGTTGTAATTTAAAGCTTCTACAGCTCATGAAAATAACATTTTTGAGCCTTTTTCTGTTGATATATCTATGTTGCAGCTCTCTTTTTTGAAGCTATCTTGCTCTCTTGTCTCATGTAACTTACTGTATATTGAAAGAGCTTCAATTTACTTCTGATTTGCTGTTGTACATTAATTTATTGATTATATTTGATGGCCTCTTGCTGATATCATCAAATACTGTGTTATTCCTGAAGCTACTTGTTGTGCATAGCTGCAACCCCTCTTGTAGGGTGTTTTCCAGCTAGACTAGGTTGTGGGAGACCTGTTTACCACACCTAGTTTGCTTTGATTTTTCTCCCATTTTGGATTTATACTCCATATCTACTGATATAAGGGATCCAAGGGTTGCAAACTCATTTTTTTACATCAATATTCCAGGAAGTGCGTTATTTTCCAAGCTTGTTATGCAATCCCCAAGTTGGGAACATTACAGTGGTATCAGAGCTCCTTTCTTGGCACATCCTGTGCTTGACTTGGAGCTTTACTGTCATGTTGCATTCAGAAGAAGATGAACCTCTTACTGAGAGGGAGAAGAGGTATCAAAACAGAATTCATAAGAAGAATGACTACACTACTGAAGATCATGACAAGGGTAAAGCCCCTGAAACTACTAGTGATAAAGAAGGAGAGGAGTTTGCAAGAACTCTGTTAGGGGCCATGAAAGATCTTGCCAAGGAGATCAAGGAGATGAGGGTGGATAGAATGAGGGAGTCTCTTGGGATATTTCATCAAGGAGAAAGCTCTGACATGTCTCATTATGGGACTGGTCAATCTATGAGCCTGCCACAAGCTCCACAGGGCTCACAACGCTCCACTATGCCTACCTTCTTGGCTGTGGAGAATGAAGGACCACAAGAGCAAGCCTCCCTTGAAGGTTACTTTGTGGAGTATGAATCTCAGAGTCATAGATTCAAGGATAACTTGAGTTTCCAATACTTTTGTCATCTCAAGGACCGAAGGAGACCATGGCAGCAGTATAGAGATGGTGGTTTCTTTCATGGTAGACACCACACTATGGACAAATTTTTCTTGCCCAAGTTTGATGGATCATCCTCAAGTTCTACCAAGGCATGGGTGGAAAATCTAGATATCTATTTCTAGTTGAACAAAGTCCCTGAAGTTGAAGCCATCAAGATTGCAGCGCTGCACTTTGAGGGTGAAGCACACAATTGGTGGTTCCATGGGTTGTATACATTGGGACACAGCAATGTGACTACCTATTCTGAGTTCACTAGAATACTGGTGGAGAGGTTTGACAGGAAGGATCTCGAAGCACCCTTCATAAGCCTTGCAAAGCTGAAGCAGTCGGGAGATGCAGAGACTTATATCTCTGAGTTTCTGATATTATTAGTCATGGTTCCTGATATATCTGTAGCAAGGAGAGTCTAAATATTAATTGATGACCTGGAGGAACCTTTGCATGGGTTGGTTAAATCTACTAAGCCCATCACTTTTCATGATGCCATTGAGAGAGCTAGATATCTCCAAGATGCCTTGCCAAAAGCAAAGGCAATTTTCCAAAGCAAAGCCCCTCACTCTTCTAAGGGGAAGGAAGGAAAATTTTCTCCCCCCAAGGAGAGCTCTCTGAAGAAACCTATTGATATTGATCTCAGGAGGGAATTGAGGAAAAATAGATTGTGTTTCACTTGCCAAGATTCATGGTTACTGAGACATATATGTGTTGCTGGAAGGGCACACTATATAGAAGTCTTCTCAGATTTTGAGGAGGAAGAGAATCATGGACCCAAGAGGGGTCACAGTGTTGGTGACGATGAGGAGGAAGATAGAACACCATCCAAAGAAGGAGAGGGAGCCTTTGCTCCAACAAGTGGGAATCTTGCCTGTCTGAGAGGAGTGCCTAAATACTTGAATTTGAGAGTACAAGGTTCAGTCATGAACCAGAGAGTATCTATCTTGATTGACAGTGGGGAAACCCAAAACTTTATTGATGATCACCTTGTGCAAAGAAGAGGGATCCCCACTGACACTTTTGAGGGATTTTCTATCTTGGTCCCAGGGGATAGGACCATGCAATGCATGCAATATGTTCCATCACTCTCTATCACTATGGGATCTTACATTTTGGTGGACCACTTTTTTGTGGTGGACATACCAGACACCAACATCATCTTGTGGGTCCAATGGTTGATCACCTTGGGGAAGGTTACCACTAATTGGAAAGCCTTGCAAATGGAGTGGGTGGACTTGAAGAGTGGGAAACCACAAATGATCCAATGCATGAACACCTATCCTTCACCTAATGTCTCCACAAAATCAACTGAGATGGATTTGTGTAGTGGAGGCAAAGATCTCATAGTTCCTTCTCTCATGTTCATGAGGATGCTGCAAGGGACATTCTTATCTCATGGCAAGTCACCTGAAAACCCATCAGATTTAGATCTTGTGGGGAAAGCCTCACAGAGTGTTGCTCCAAATCTAGATCAAGGAAGGATTCGAGCAATGGAAGACCAAGCTACAGTGATGTGGGAGGAAAAGAAGAGGAGGATTAGCCTTCCAACAAGCAGTTTTGGCATGTCTAATGTCAAAGAAGAAATTAGCAACAAGACAAGCACTCCCATGGATGTATCAGCAGTGCTATCATTGTTGAGTTGTGTGGATCCTTATTGGAAGTCTCAACTACTTGTAGAGTATTCCAAGGATCTCCACACCAGTATGATATTAGATGGCATGCATCAAGAAGAGGGCTATTTAGTCTAAGGAGGGGTCATCTATTATCATGGTAAGGTCTTCTTGGCTAGAGCCTGCAAGCTCAAGCAAAATATCCTACAAGGAGCATCGGAAGAATTCTTCCCCAGCCATATCTATTTAATGAAGAACTACATCCTGATCATGAAGAGTTTTGATTGGGAAGGCATGAGGAAGGACTTACATCAGCACTTTCAATAGTGCAATAGCTATGGAGGATTGGGGCAGCCAACAGAGCCCATGTGTGTTAGAGACTATGATTGTAATGGATTTGATCATGACAAGCAAGTTGTATTTTTTGATCTATTGCATTCCTTTGCCATGTTTTTGCAGGAAGTGACCCCTAAAGGGAGTGAGAGATCATATGGATCTCATAGTTTGTTGAGGGCCAATGGAAATTATGAACTTGGCCACTCCCTTGATGTGCAAAGGGAGATTCCTTTTCATGATGGGTGCTTCCCAAGGGCACCAAACTTATGTAACACTTTCAGCCATGTTAAGGTGACTTATGCAGCAGAAGTGTGGTGGAAATTCTACTTTCCACAATTGGGTCGCATGAAGGCAAGTGTTGTACTGTGTTGGCATCACATGTGGAATTCTGACCCACCCCCACATGATCATATTTCATCTTTCATTTATTTGTTATTTCTTCCATACATAGATGACATATTGGTATTGTTTATGGGGTTGTATTGTCAAAGGATGCGCAGTGTATATGTAACCCATGGCATGGAACTCTAACTTGTGCTTCATGATACATGTTTTAGATATAGCATTGCTCCAACTATGTTTATTTTTTTTTAGTTCCTCACTTCTGAAGGGTTGGAATATGCACCTATTATGTCAGCTTTGGAGGAGCAATTTTTGATGTATTGGCTTAATGGACACTTGGCCCATGATGAAAACTTGATCCTTGATGGTGCCATCAATGGAGAGGGAGAAGAACTATAGCTCTTACCATATTAGTTGCTTGAGGACAAGCAACATTTTGGAGGGGAGGACTGTAATGTTCCTACTTAGCCATATCTAGGAGGAACATTCAATTTTATTTTAAATTCTGTTGCATGAATAAATAAATCAAGGAGCACATGTAAAACTCCTGAAAAGGCTGAATAAATCAATGCCCATGTGAACAAAGATAAATTAGGGCCATGTAAATAATCACTTGCAGGTGTGAAAGAGGTTTGAGCTGAAGACTGGTTCAACCTTGATCAAATCAACAGCATTGTCTATGTTCATTGCATCTCTAAAAGGGACAGCGCAGTTCTAGAAGGAGGCCTTTCATGTGAAAAGAGATAACTCATCAAGGTGGTTTAGGGTTTGCAAAGGCTTTTAATCTTATAAAAGGAGAGGGAGGGCAGCAAGAGAAGGTTGTTGATTGATGATATTTCTGAGTATTTGTCTGCTTAGACAAATACCATTCTCTGTTGTTTAGTGGAGGATTGTGCTTGGAATTCCTATGCAAGGATTTCACCTCTTCCTTTGAGAGTTCTTGAAGGATAATTTGCTGAATTGATCCACTATCAGGCTTGAGGCCAAGCTCTACTTTCATTAGTAGTGCAGATCTATTGAGGCTTTGTCTGCTTTTGCAAGATGCAGCAAGTGGAGTTTTAGATCTGCACAGATCTAGTTGTTTTTGGGAGCCTCTTCTCATGGAGTGTGTCTTTTAACCTCCTGGAAGAGTGTATCTTCTCTTTGTACTTCAGATCTGTAATTTTACAGTGGTTATCCATGACATTTGAACTACAACGTTTTTCCTATTGATGGACTGCGTTATTTTGGTATAAGGTTCTGTTGAAGCCTCGAAAATCACAACTTCAAACATCGGGGGATAACCACCCGGTCGGGACCTTAGGATAGCTCCTTTTCCGTTTGGTGTGGTGGCTCCGACTGGATTTATAGGACCAGTTTCCTAGTAATTTAAATGGGTTGTCAATGGAATGATTGGATGGGAGAAAATGGGACTAAATGACTGAAATAAAACTATCTAATCTAATTTAAATACTGATGAAATAACTCTAAAACTAACCCGGGAATCAAATGTGAATACAACTTTAAATTGTTTCAATTAACCAATAACCATGAAAATTTATTACAGCTTAATTGAAATATGCAGTAACAAATAAAGATAACTTTGTTTAAGAAATTAAATAGAGTTATAATAACATATTGCATTCATCATAATATATCGCTTGCATATACTATAAAAGATAAATATTTCTAACACACTCAGAAATGATATGTATAAAGAAATATTGTGAAACAAGTACACATAAATGATAGAAATTTAAAATAGAATATCATATAACAAAATAAACTAACTATGAATAGATAGAAATACCATATCTTTCTCGATACTTTCCAATGCAATCCGATATTCAAATCTAGCAACTTCAATGTAAAATCAACTGCAAGATACATAAATGCAATTCTTAAAGATAATTTCGCAGAGAATCACCAGATGTGATCCTTTATAAAAATATAGGAGTCAATGGAGTACAGAAATGTAATCTCCAAGTCAAAATATTACAAATTCAGGACCCCTTTCTAAATGCATGAAAGGGGTTTAAATAGGTACTTAACAAAAAATAACTAAAAATATTCCTACAATCTATCTAAATTAAAAAATATCTAAAATAGAAATGTGATCTTGATGAAAACCGACTCATTGATCATCTGTTGTGGTAAATGTGCAAAGATGGCATATTTTCAGCATTTCCTTCACTTCTTCAGGATGACTAAGCTTTGAATGCAACCACCCTGTATATGGGGCATTGGAGAATTCAGGAATGATGCAATCAATGGAATTTGAGAGAAATTTAATTGTTGTTTGTTGACTATGTGGCTTGATGAGGTAAGTCCACATTGTATCCCATGATATTCCTTGTAATTGGCCAATTTGCTGATTTTTATTAATTATCTCTTGTTTCCATCTATGATCAATTTCTTTTACTCTGGGTAATTGTCCGGGACTACAATCTGTAATTAAATTGATTGCATATAAGTTATCATTCACCATCTCTGTTACATTTTTCATTATTCATTTAGATCTAGATGTGGCCCTTTCTGCTTTGATCAAGCGATGTTCCCATTTTGCAAAAATAATCTCTTTATGTCTCTCCATAATCTTGGAAAGATCTGATTTTCTCCCTAATTCTGAGTCTTGTCATAAAATAAATTCGGAGATCTTTTCTTCAGCTTCATCATATTCAATTTTAAGAGTGACTCCTTCATCTATCAAGGAAGATGTTAACTCACATAGATATTATGCTTCTGCAATCTTTAGACAAAATTCATTTAATTGTTGAGACAATAATGTGTTTTTCTCCAAGGGTTCATTTTTGAATTGATCCAAACTGGGATAATTCTTGAACTTGTCTAATTTAGATTGCAACATCTTTTCTTGTTCAATCTTCAAAGTCTGCTCATTTTGTAGAAGAGCTTGTAATTTTGTTATTTCTTTATTTAGCTATTGTTTCTTTTTTAGGGTCTTCTAATCAATATTCTCTTTTTCAATAGCCAACTGCTCTTCTAATTGTTTATATTTTAGCTCTTCATCATGTAATTGTTGTTCTGACTGAATGATATTTTGTTGGTTTTCTGCAACCTATTCCTCAAACATGGCTATTTGCACATCCTTTTGCTTCATCAATTGTGTAACTTCAGAGGCTTTATCTATAGTAGCAGCCCTATAGGCACCTACATACTGAGACAATTTGGTGAGATCCTCAAATGGATTCACCTCATCATTCTTATAAACAATATTCATGAATTCCCCCTGTGATGCCAAAAGTGCATCTTGATCAGTTCTCCTCCTTTTCCTCTATTTTCTCACCACAACCCTATGTTTGGGACTGTAAAATATATCCAAAGGAGGGATTTCTTCTATCTTCAGTATAATCTCACTTGTGGGGTTTTCAGGGATGATTTCTACATCCTGGTCCTTTGGATCATCGACTTGGGGAGTGTTTTTTTGTCCTATTTGCTGGGAAAATTGTTCATATTGGCTCAGCAAATGAGGAGAAACAATAAGTTTAGCAGCTTCTTATTCTCCAAGTTGAGAATTTGCACTATTGTTTATATCACTTTTAGGTGCTTGTTCAGTATTTTTACTGTCTGTGCCTCCTTTTTCAATATGCAAATGGGCATCAATCCCTGTTCTTTATTTTCTTGCTTGGACCGAAGACTGTTGTACATCAATTCTAGCAGCAGTTTCTCTCTTTCCAGTGTCATCTTTGCTGCTATCATCTTTCTTCTCCAAAACAGGATTAGTTCCTATTACTTATTTTCCAGATGTACTTCCTGTATCTTTCTGTTGTGGTTCACATTCCTGTGTAGAAATCCTCAACTGATCTAGAGGAAATCTGAGTAACCTCTGACTTATAAACAATAAAAATTTATTTATTTCTTCGGCCTGAAGTTTGGACTTGCCCAAATCAAAAACTTGGGACATTTTATCTACATAAACAAATAAATCATCAAATACATCTGGTTCATGTTCGAACTGAGCAATTGAAACAAAGGTAGTAAAATCAAATGCCACCTTCTTGGGATCATATTACCTTCCAGGAATTGTTGAAAGTTTAATATTGGTTAACTTAACAAATTATTTTTCAGCATGGAAAATTTTTTTGAGAGTATAGTCACCACATTTGAAAGGAAAAGTAGGCCACATAAGTTTTTTGTTGTTCTTTAAATTTCTAGACATACCTTCTACTGTCAGCTAATAAGAAATTTCCTGTGCTAAAATTTTGTCTAGAACATACAAAGGAAGGATGTGTGGCTCTACAATACTTCCAAAAATTCTGACATATGTAAACTTTTCCTCCCCAAACCAATCTCCAATAGAGGACAAATCAACTCTAGCTTTATCGGAAAGACTAGGAGGAAATCGGCCAAAAATGATTTGGTAAATCGGAATAAGAAAACCATGATAGACTCTGTAAACATGACTTCTAAAGTGTCCCTTCCATAAGAATTTATGATATATATGAATTGGGACAGGTTCTTTAGGAGTCCATTTCCATCCTAATAAGGGAAATTCTGAATTGAAACAGAGGGCATCTAGGATGTAAGCGCAAAAGTAGAAAGGAGTAGAATTTCTTGAATTTTTGTCTTTCCTGTACTCCAGAACTCTATTGGCTATCTTATCAGACAAAAAAACAGCCCAATCCATTATCTCATAATTAATAGCAGCATGTATCAATGAAACCATTTGAATGGAAAACCTAGCCGAGTTATCATTACCAAACAATCTATACATCATAGCTGCGGCATAAAAATATGGAGGCGAGAGAGACTCCACAAAGTACATATCTGATGCCTCATGCTTGTGCTTTTCAAGAGCCCTTCTCCATTCTCTAATTGGTTCTGACTGATTTTCATTGTTTGTAGCAAATTCTTTGATAAACTCTTTGTTATAAATCTTCTATGGGTCAGGAAGGTGGTACATTTCTTTGATATCTTCTGGTTTGAACGACCCAAAGATTGCTCCAGATGCAGAAACAAAATTTTTGTCTTTGATAGACACATTATCAATCACCCATCTAATAACATCATAATACGGGAAAATGTTTGCCCGAGCAGCAACTCGGTGTAGAAATGAGTTTGCCAATGAACCAAGAGGACTTTCAGAATCAAAGTCTAAGTCAGCTTCGTCAAGAACTTTGGCCTTAGCTTTAACAACTCTAGGGTTTTCCTTTTCTAATAGATTGTAAACATTTTCCCATGTCATTTTTCCAAGTCCCTGGCAGGAGGTGTCTGTAACCAGCTTAAGTTTTGCTGGTTTCTCTTTAGGCAGCATAGTAATCACAGGGGCTTTTGCAGCAATGGTAGCTTTCGATTTCCTAAATATCTTCGACATTTCGGTGTCAGGGAGTATTTCTCTTGCTCTGCGAATAGAAAAATTGGATGTTCTATTCCTCTGCAACAAAGAGAAGCTTTCAGCCAAGGTGAGGACGTGATAATGAAAAACAGCTATAAAAATGGTTTATTCACTGATTTGTATTTATTATATCCATGGTTTAAAACTTAAATTCCCTCTAGGGAGTCACACTCATGCATTCAATAACAAAACAAATCATTTTTATTCGTTTGATTCGTGAGTTAATGTTATCGTACAATTGGAGATTTGGCATATTTCGAAATAAGTATAGATATATTTCCTTCTAAAACTTTCAAATACGATGAATAATAATAAATGGATATTTAAGTTATAATCACATCGTAATTTTCTTAAAAAGAAGAATGAAACAAGACTTATACCAAATCCCGATTGCGAAGATCGCATCGGAGATTTTAAAATGAAATGAACCATTTAACATTTTCTCCGAAAATGCGATTGTGATGAGATAGGCTCCGTCGCCTCAGAGTTTTAAAACAAAAGAATGCAATGTTTTAACTCTTCCGAAATGCGATTGCGATTGAGCGCGATCGCATCAGAAATATGTACAAGAAACACAACACTTTAAATTTATCCGAAATGCGATTGCGATTGAGCGCGATCGCGTCGGAATTTTACAAAGAAGAAACAAACTTTAAATAATTCTTCGGGTTTCCGATTGCGATTACTGTTCATTTCACTATAAAGACTTTGTAATGTTTTTGATATGTTTAAAAGGATTTATGACTCATCGGATCGGAAAGTTATTTTTAAAGGTTGTACACTTTGTGAAAAAAAAAAATGTGATATGTATCCTTTTATCAATGAATATTTTATTTCTATTTAGGAAGAAAGATAAAAAGGGGACCTATTTCTAAATGGGATTTATTATAAAATTTAAAAATGGGGAGGGTTGTTGTACAGTACAAAAATTGGCGATTCATTGGAAGAAATAGTTATCTCTAAAAAAATGAAATGAACACTATATTTTTAGTAAGTAAAAATCTCTAAAGATAATAAAAACTTATATTAGGATAATCCAAATAAAATCTAACTATGAAAAAGAATAAAAATCACTTACAATTTCTTTATAATTCCTCAAAGATAAAAACATTTTTGGGTTATCTCAAGCTTTTATTTTTTGATAATAATAAAGTAAGTTGATTTCTTCAAGTTTAGCTTTTGTAATATACTCTATTGTCACAGGCATTGCCTCTGCTGCTAGCAAATGTTCATAGTCTCAACAGGGTTACCTTTTAACCATTAACTATCCATTATCCCATCCAACTAAGATTATGACTCTTTAAAAATAAATTCATAAGACATATTATCTTATGTTTTTTTGTCTTTTATTTATATTTTTTTAATTTAAGAGCCATTGTTCTAGTTTGGTAGCCAGTTAGTAACAATGCCATTCACTAGTTGTAATTAAACTGAACAAGCTGGCTCGTGATGAGACCCCTTGTCTTATTTTTATAAGCCATTACCTTGTTTTGGTATTTTGTATTGGTAATGTCAGTTTTATTACTTCTTATGATCATGGTAAGTAGGCTTGTGATGAGACCTCTTATCTCCTAAATTTTGTCATATAATTTCTTAGAATTACATTCTAAAAAATCACAACCGAAATGGATGGGGTGAAATAGTTGTATCATTAAAAATAAATGGATGACAATTTTCAGAGTTTTTGTTTGCCAAAGCTTGAAAAAGTTTTTACCTTTTAGAGATAACCTTTCTCTGCTTAATAAACTTATAATGATTGACATTTTCTTTAAGGTTTCAAAAGATCATGCAAATGTTTTGAACAAATTTTCAAAGTTTAACATTTTATTTTAAACTATCCAAAATTGTAATCATTTCCTTGAAAATTCTTATTTACATAAAATAAGTATTTATAACATTCTTTCCAAGACAATTTTCAAATAGTAAAAATTCAATTAAAGACTATTAACAACCTTTATTTACAAAAATAAATAAAAATTGCAGAAAGGAATATGTACAAGTAAGAAGGGGTTACCTCCATATGAAAATAATTTCTTTAAGACAAGCCCATTTACAGAAAGAAATTCTCTCTTTCCTGTTAAATCTTGAAGTATGAATGTATATGAGCCTATCTTTTCAGCAATCTGAAATGATCCAAGCCACATTTTCTGAAATTTGGTATTCTTACCTTTTTCTTCATGTGCTTTATCCCATTTCAGAACAAGATCACCAATTGACAAATTTTTTGAGGCGATGGAACTTGAATCAAAAGAAGATTTTACAAGCTGTTGATGTTTTTCATGAATTTCTTTTTCTTTTTCTCTATCTTCTTCTAATTTAATAATTTGATCAAATCTCAACTGAATGGATGAGGAAAGATTTTCTTCAATGAATTGCACTAGGGCTAATGATGTAAGAGATAGATTTGATGGTATCACAACTTCTTTAACATAAACTAAATTGAAAGGTGAAGTTCCAATAGAAGCTTTAAGAGTAATACGATTAGCCCATAATGCAAAGATTAAAGACTTGTGCCAATTATTTTGATTTTGATCAATAGTCCTTTTAATGATTTTGATGAGATTTTTGTTAGTGGATTCAGCTAAACCATTACCTTGTGGATAATAATTTGCTAAATATTTCAATTTAAAACCTCTTTTAATTGCAAATTCCATCATAGTATTACCATAAAAATAAGATGCATTATCAAAGACCAGAGTGTTAGGTACACCAAACCTGGTAATGATGAATTGATCGATAAAATCAATAAATGCATCAGAGTTGGCTACCTTTAGAGGAATTTCTTCTACCCATTTTGTGAAGTAATCTGTTGATGTGAGAATATACTTGTGTTGTTTGGAAGAATGAGGAACTATCTCACCAATAATATCAAGCCCCCATTGCTCAAATGGTTGTTCAATGTTTACTGGTTGCAAAGGAAAAGCTGGCTTCCGCTGTCTTCCACTAGCAGTTTGGAAAATTTTGCATTTTCTCACATAATCATGTGTATCTTTAAAAAGGGTAGGCCAATAATACCTAGCATGGATAATTTTGTGGGCTGTGGTATCACCTCCAAAATGACCTCCTGCTGGTCCATCATGTAATTCTTGCAATACCTTTTTTGCTTCAGTCTTTTCAAGACATCTTAATGGGATTGAATCATAATTATTTCTGAATAACACATCATCAATGATTTCATATTTAGTAGACTTCAATCTTAAGGCACGTTTCTTTTTATAGCTGAGATTAGAAGGAGCATATCCATTTTTCAAGTAAAATATCATATCAGCATACTGAGATTCAGAATCTGTAACACTTATCTGACTTACTTGAACAACATTCTCTGGATCTTGATTTTCTGGTATATTATGAGCTCCTGTTAATAATCTACAAAAACCTTGTCCTCTAACAATATTATCTGGTTTAATATCAATATCATATTCTTGCAAATTTGTCACCCAATTAGCCCTTTTTTCTCCTACTTCTCTTTGAATTAGTAATTGTCTTACTGTAGAGAAAGGAAAAATAACCTTTGTGTGTGTTTTTAAGAGAAAAGGTCTAAAATGTTTGATTGACTTAAATACAGCGAAAGCTTGTTTTTAAACATCAGAATAATTCAGCTCAGCTCCTTGTAGATTTTAGCTAAAGAAAGAAATCGGTGCTTCAATTTGTTAATCATTGAGCTGTGTTAAAACAACAGCATAAGATGTTTCAGTTGCCAAAGTATACAAAATAAAATATTTGGAAAAATTGGAAGTATTTAATGCAGGTGCATCAATGATTGCCTTCTTGATTGCATCAAAGGCTTCTTTTTCTTTATATCCCCATTTGAATACCGATTTTTTTCTAATCATATTCTGCATAGGAAAAACAATTTGAGAAAAATCTGGAATGAATCCTTTTACAAAATTAATCTAACCTAAAAATGATTGCATGGAATTTTTATTGTGAGGTAAAGAAATATCAAAAATTTCTTTAACTCTGTCAAGATCAATATATATACCATCTTTTGACACAACAAACCCTAAGAGTTTTCCTTGATCGAGAGCAAAGGAGGATTTCTTTGGGTTTAAGGAAATACCAAATCTTCTACATCTTTCAAATATTTGTTTTAGATCATGTAGATGATTGGATCTCTTCTTTGAATAAATTGTTATGTCATCAAGATAAATAACAACTAATCTATTAATCAGACCCTTAAATTCTATGTCCATGGCTCTCTGGAAAGTAGCTCCTGCATTTACTAAACCAAAAGGCATTTTCTGATAAGCATAGGTTTCCCATTTGGTTCTGAAAGTAGTTTTCAGCCTATCATCTGGATGTACTAGAATTTTATTATACCCTGAAAATCCATCAAGGAAGGACATGAGTTCAGAACCAGCTACCTTTTGGAGAATTTGCTCCATGGTTGGCAATGGGAAATTGTCTTTTTGACATGCCTCGTTTAAATTCCTGAAATCAATACAGATTCTAATATCGCCATTTTTCTTCCTGACAGGTACCATGTTGGAAACCCAATTGGAATGCCTTACAAGAAAAATGATTTTGGCTTTCAAAATTTTATTGAGTTCTGTTTTGATTTGATCCTCAAGATTTGGATGAATCTTTCTTAACTTCTGTTGAACAGGCTTAACATTAGATAGCATTGGAATTGTTTGTTGAGTTACAGAAGTATCATAAGTCTTTAAATCCTCATAACTCCAAGCGAAGACATTTTTATATTTACTCAGAAGTTTAATAAAAGCAGATATTTCTTTTGGAGTTAAATTGAGACCTAGATTAACATTCTGAGGTTTAGAATCAGAGCCAAGATTGACTAATTCAAACTTCAAAGTTGAAATTTGAAGTTTAGCATTAGTAACTTTCTTGAATCTGTCTTTAATATCATAAATATCCTCAAGTTTAAAAACAAATTTAGGAATCGGATTTTCATTATTTCTTGAAGTAATTTGCAGATCATGATCATCTTCATCAATAATTTGTTCATCATATGATTTCTCAGAAGTTAAGAAATTCAAAATATCTTGATCATGGTAGAATACTCTCCAGTTAGTAATATTGTCTGGGACAGATGGGAAAAAAATCAACTCTACTGAAAATCTATCAGGACTGCAATCTTCAGCAGGAAGGAGTTTGGACGCAACATTAGCTAACAAGTCAGCTGATGTGTTTTGATTTCTGGGAATAGAAGAGATATTAAATGCTAGAAATTGAGTGGTAAGGTCTTGTACTAGGGTTTGATAATTTTTTAGGTGTCCTGAAAGACAATGGATGGTATTCCTTACTTGTCTTATGACAATTTCGGAATCTCCATATACTTTCAAGTATTTTACATTTAACCCTATGGCCTTATAAATCCCTTGAATCAAGGCTTCATATTCAGCAATATTATTAGTGCACTCAAATTCTAATCTACATGATAACATGGTTTTCTCTCCTTCTGGATCAATTAGGATGCATCTTGCTCCTAAGCCATCACTAGATTTTGATCCATCAAAATATAATGACCAAAATAAAGTTCTATCTATAGGTTTATCTACAAATGAATCAAAAATATTAACAATTCTAGAAGAATCAGATTGCGAAAAAATTTCAATTTGAGAAACAAAACTATTTACAGAGAATGGTGATTGTGGTGCAGTAAAATTTCCAAGAAAAGACTTGGCAGAATAACCTCCAAGAATATTATTTTTGAAAGCTACAGGTTTGTTAGGTTGTTAAAATTCAGTTACAGTGTGCGTCATATGTTTTTCTCGCTCGACTTTGATTTGATTGGGTTTCCCTTTGTAGGGAAGCCACATATGTGAAAAATCGGTTGAGATATAACCATTAAGTTTCGCAGACTAGTCTCTACTTAAGACCAACCCATAGAATTCTGGAATATATGCATTTAGAATATCAATTCTTTGGACAATCCTAGGATCGGAAGCCAGTCTGATAGTAAATGAATTTATTTCACCAACAACTTGAACTTTAGAGCGATCCAATTGTACAATATGAACAACAGATTTATGTGGTTCAATATTCAATGTAGCACAGACTGAAGAAGGCATTATATTAAAGGATGCTCCAGAATCAATTAAACAGTTATGCAAATTCTTATTGTAGATTTCATAAGTAAACAGAAATGGAGGTGTTTGAGAATTTGATCTTTCTCCAATAAGAACAGTATCAGTTGCATCTACTTTGTATGGTGGCTTACTAGTCCCTTTAGCTGCTTTAGCTACTACACCACTTGGTAGAGGAGCAATAGGTGTAGTATTTAACTCTTTTAATAGCAGCTTTTGTTGATGTTTAAGTTTGTTGAGTTCATGTAATGAAATGTTCGCTCTAGTCTTTTTCATGTCTTCAACGATATTATAATCCATCGTATCTGATACCACCAGAGTTTTGGATGATGATGTGGGAGGATTTGGAGATGATGGCTAATTCTGAGTGGGTAAGGGAGAAGCTCTTTTTGCAGGGATTTTGTCTTTAGTACTCGAAGTTGTAGTTTTCTTCTTCGGAACAGTTTGAACAGGTTTTGATGTAGACTTGCTCCTTGTACTCACAGGCATAGCTTCTTGTTCCATTTCACTATCCGAAATAGTGAGAATGAAATCCTACATTCCATTTAGTTCAGCTACTTCTTCCCTTTCATCTTCTTCATCTGACATTAGAAGAGTTTCTTCTTCTTCTTCATCTTCTGATTCTGCATTAGAGATTGCATTGGGAGGTTTTGATTCAAGTTGATTTCTCTTGAAATTTCTAAATGGTCTCTTTGTAGAAGTCTCTGCTACTTTCTTTTTGATCTCAACCATTTCAATAGACATGGTTTTAAGGACTTTCTGTAAACCTTCCATGTCATATGGATCTCTTCGTGTCTTTTTCTTGGAATCATCTTTAAAAATGACTTTCTTTGATTTCCTTTCCTCAATAGTGTTTTTCTTATCTAGAGAAATCATTCGTTTTTCAACTGAAATAGCTTCTTTCATATTCTCAGCTAAAGTCGGTTTTGCAGCTCTATAAAAAAATTGCAATGTTTGAGGGCAAATCATTAATGTACCATTAACTTCTAACTTGTTCACTAGGCTTAGATGTTGCATGGATCTTATTCAAGAGTTTATTGAATCGAGAGTAAAAATCTTTAATGGGTTCCTTGGGTTGAGTCTTTAAATTGGAGAGATCATTAATTAAGGTAGCAATTGATCTATTGTCTCCATATTTAGTTAAACATTGCTCTTCAAACATATCCCAATTTGTGATAGAATCAGAAGGTATGGAAAAGTACCAGGATCCTGTTGTTCCTTGCAAAGTATAGGGAAATAATCGGACTACAACATCTTCATGCACTACTTGATTTAAATTTATAGCAAGCATAAAGTTATTGATATGTTCTTCCGCTTGTATACCAGTATCTGGACTAAACTCTGGAAGCCATTTTTCAGGATGATCAGGTAGATCATGCAAAGGTGCAGCCATATTCACAGCTCCTGGTCTGGTCCATGGTCTTTGTGCTGGTTGTGCCATTCTTGTGATGATGGTATATGAACTAGAAGTGATAATTGGTATATGGTGTTGGGCCGTTAATATGCCATTATTATTATCACTTTTGAACACTTATTCCACCCATTTCTACTATTCTTCATCATGTCATTTATTATAATTTATTATATAAATCCATTTTATGATGATTTATGCTTCTATGAATGAATATTATTTATTCTTCTTTATTTCTAATAAATTGATGATTATGCATGATTTTATCAATGATAGTTTTAATAAATCAGTTGTAACATTATTCACCATTTTTAGCCTCCAAGATAATTTCCAGATTGAAGATTTGATCATTAAAAGTGCCAACTCAGAAATTCGCTGGAATAAGAAGTGACGATTTTACGGTTGAGATTCTGAGCAAATGAAGAAGAATCTGGAAAATCCGGAACATGGGTTTTGTCCAGAACGGACCCAATTAACTTTTCTTAAAGAACGGTTTGCCCAAATTCGGCTTGTATTGAGAGATACACAGGGTTCTTTGAACACGATTTTCTCAGATCTGTTGTTGCGGCCGCCCTCCAAATCTCAGCTGCAAAGCCAAATTCGCCTTGTTCTTGTTGATCAAATGGTTAGAAGCACACCAATTTTGTAATAGAATCATGTTGTAATTATCTCTATTGTAACCACTCTCTGCTCTCTTTGTATTTAAATCAGAACAGAGATCAGAGAGGAAAGGACTTTGAGGATGATTCGGGATGGATTCGAATGATGGAATTGAGGATTCAGACTTAGAGATTCAAGAATGAAGATGGATTATTCATGATAGGATAGGGATTGTTGCATTGCCATTGTAATCTTCAAAGCTTTTGCTGTTGTAATGATTTCACAATTTGAGGATGAATAAATAAAAGGGTTGTTGTTCATTCCCCTGATCTGAAGTAGCCCAGCAGCATCCGCTGGCGGCTAAGGGCCCAGCCTCTGGTGGAGTATGCTGCTGTTGTATCATATCTTTCCAATTTCCGCCGTGTGATGGTTTGATTTAGTTCCTATTTCTTTGAATCGTAATTCTTTACAGTTTCATGTTCTTTACTTCGCTGTTTAGTTTGGTTGATTAATTGCAAGAGTTTGCTTTTAAAGAGCTTTCCTAGTTTACTTTCAATGGCAGCTTTCCATTTTCTGTTATTTGCATTATCTTTGCTTTGGTGTGAAGAACGATCTGAAACTGTAGTGGGCATTGGCATTTGCTGTCTAGTCCCCAGATTAATGATCTGTTCCTTGGTTACTTTTGGTTACATCAGTTTCCAAAGGGATGAGTTATTGTTACTGGACCCTTGACTGATACATTGCTTATTTTTTCGAATGCATGATTTAAGTCTTAAAATGCTTTGTTGTAAGTAGATTTTATTTCCAGCTTTCATTTACTTTTGGATTTTAAGCACTATACTGCAAAACATTACTCTTGAGTAAATAGCCGCCTCAGACTGAGTACACTCTTGAAACAAAAAGTCATCCCTGGGTTGACAATTAATGTGAGGTAATTAGGAGTTACAAAGACACATTTTTATCGCTCCACATTTTGGCGTCGTTGCCGGGGAGAGTGTAGCCATTTCTAAAGAGTAGTGTGAATCTGATGAGTGCCTGCTAGGGAAGAGTTGGATCCTAAAAACGGAAGGTAAGAACCTGCGTGCGGAGCATGTACAAGCCCTGCTCCACTGTCCGCTTTCCTAACAGATTTGTTGTTGCTTTGTTGGGTAGAAATAGATGTTTGAATTTTTGTGTGAATGATTAGGAAAAAGATAGAATTTTTTAAAAAAATGGATCACATGATCTCATGCAAGTGGTGATGTAAGCACCACCCATTTCACTAACCGATTGACAGGAACATTTGAAGAAGGAGCCTCGAAGAAACACATGAAAAACATCTTATACTATGGTAAGAAATGGCTCACGTTTCTACTTTTGAATTTCCTATCAAAGATCTAGGAGGAGTGACACAAATGCACATAATTCCCCCATCTTCTCTACCAAATTTTCATGGTTTAGCAAATGAAGATCCGGATATATTCTTATTTGAGTTCGAAATACTTTGTAGAGGATATGATTATTGTACTAATGATCAAAGATTGAAAGTGTTTCCTCTTACTCTAAAAGGAGCAGCTCTCCGATGGTTCATGAGCCTAAGTGGGAATTGCATCCAATCATGGGAGGACATGAAGAACATATTCTTGAAGAAGTACCAAGACTATTGCAAATCCAATGAAGATATTTTCGGTATGATACAAGGGGAAGATGAAAGTTTGGAGGACTATGTAGATCGATTTCATTATAATCTTCAAAAATCAAAGCATAAGCATTTGGAAAAAGAGATCTTAAAAACACTCCTTCTTAAAGGAATCAAAGATGAATTTTTAGAACTCTTAAATCTGATAGGAAAAGGTGATGTTTTTCAGTTATCATATGATGATGTTTGTGAGTTGTGCATAAGGTATTGAAGAGGAATCTCCAAGGCTGGTAAGAATTCTAGAGATGTTTGTTCTTTCTTTTCCAAATCTGCTACAAGAATAGGAGACATAAGAGCTGAAATCAATGATTTATTTGAAAATTTTAAAGTTGATTTTATTAGCTCTCTAAGCTCAAAATTGGACGTTTTGCAGGTTCATAAAAATGAATAATTTGATGAAGTATTTTTCCCTCATGACCGAAAGGAGCAGCCCATAGATGGTTACTCTTCCTTATCTAGGATGGAAGTATCATATCAAAGAGGTGAGGAAGCTGCAACAAGGTCAAAACCATGGAAATCATGGCCTACAGGTATGGTTCAAAACAATTCTTCTCCATTCTCTTACTTGCATAATCCATTATGGAATACTCATGTTCTAGGGCAGCCATGTCAATTTCAATATAACCACCAATCTTATCTACAAGTTTGGCATGGTTCACCTTATGATTGCATGACTACTCTCTCTCATCTTGTAGCACAAGCACATTCTCCATATTCTCCACCAGCTCTTTCACAACATTCTGCTTGCATATCAAATTTATCCACTCAACCCAACCAACCACATCATCACAATGCTCCATTCCATACACAATTTCCTGCTCAACTAATTCCACACCCTCACCACAATAAACTAGTACAACATACTTACAGTGTTGAACTTCCAAATTTACCGACCCTTCCCACCCATCCTATCTCACATGCGCCATTAGAGAAAACTTACAATGAGATTCAGAATGTTTCAAATTCAAAAATTGTAGAAGTTATGGAAGAAAATGAGCTTACTTCTAGTTTGCATCAACAAACCATTTTAAAAGCTCAAGAACCTCATGGTATGATGGGAAATCAAGAAAGTAATGGATATATTGAAGATTGGTTTCACTCCATCACATGTTTGCATCATCACTCCATACTTCAACAATTTTTGACAACATCTTTTCAAGGGAAGTTGGCTTCTCATACCCTCATTTTTATCAACATGCATTTTTCAAATTTGGGTATGTATATATTGGAAGCCTTATTTCTAAAATGGTTCCACTGGAAATACTCTTATACATAAACATATTCAATTCTCAAAGAAGAGTAGGATAGTGGAGAAAATAAAATAAAATAAAATAAGGACATAAATAAATGCATTTTGTTTTTTTTGTAAAAATAGTTGTTTTTTTTTTTGTTGCAACACGCTATCGAAATCAACATCGGTGATAAATATTTCAATTTATTTGTGTATGTAGATGAATTATATTGAAAATAACAATTCTATAAACACTTATATTCATTTTTTATCACCAATTTGAAAAAATGCTTGAATATCATTTTTTTGGCTTGCGGGCTTGATGAACTTTCTGGAAAAACAGTCGGGACAGTCATGTTTTGAGGGACCAAAAATGAATATTTTTAAAACCTGTTTCTACCCTGGGTAGCCCTTGATGTCTACTTTCTAACCCAATTTGAATCAGTCAATTTGGATTTGAAACGAAAAAGTTAGAACCAAAACATTGACCGGATGTCTAGCGGGAAGCTCAGGAACAGAGTTGGGACAGTCAGTTTTTGGAGGCCTAAATGACCATATTTTTAAAACATGTTTCTCTGGTAGATTCCCCTATGAATCTAGTTTCCAATGCAATTGGAATCACTCATTTTCGATATCGTATGGGGAAGTTATGATCAAAATACTGACTGTCTATCGTAAATCAGCACCCTTAAAACTCTGTTTTTCCGGATGTTCCTTACAGTGTTTGACCTATCAATTCTTCTTTTCTTCAAAACCTGTTTCTATTGGAGATAAATAAATTAATCTACTTTCATTTCCAATTTGAATCATTTGAATCCGACATCAAACGAAGAATCTATGCTTGAAATATCAATCGTTGGTCTAGATTGGGTAATTGAAAATGACTATGTTATGCAGGCTGTTCTAACTAAAATTGACATATCATATCATTGAATTTCTAAAACCTGTTGCTACTGGAGATAAAACTTTGAATTAGCTCTCATTTGGCTTTGGAATCACTCAATTTCGATGAAAAACAAAGAAGTTGTGATTAAAACACTGCTGGATAGTATGGTCGACCACTGCTCTCCCGCAGGTGACAAATAAATTTTACTTTGTTATTTTCTCAATGGATTTGTTATACAGAGTAACTACTTGTTGTTTTTTGCATAATTCTTGGATTAGGGGAGCTCGATCACGTCTCTTTCTCCATGATTTAATGTTTTATTGCAGGTAGACACTCGTTTTTTGCAGGTCCTAGGAGAAAAAGAAGGTCAATTTATGGACGAGTGATTCTTGAAACAAATTTTAATAAAACAAAGGAATTTCATCCAACTCATTACCCAACGGATTCATAATAGAACAAATGAAGAATTGATTTCAATTTGAAGATTCATGTCTTATCCCTGCTGCCAAAACATTTTTCAAAGAGATCATTTTTTTTGACATAACATCATAGTTGTTGTAACTTAATTTAGTTATTTACATATTGTTTTTAAATAAAATGTTGTTTCTTTTCTAATTTCTCTTATATTTTGTGTTTCAGGTGTTGCTTCATTCAAAGTGTAACTCATCCTCAACATCAATGCTGTGAACAGCGAATTTGTTTTTTTGCATGTTTGCATTTTATGATCGACATTTGCATTTTCACACTTTTTTTGTGTGTATTTTTGTTTTTTTTTTGTGCATTTCCTTTAAGGAACACCACTTTTTGAGTGTTTTTGCTGTTCATTCAAAAGAGCAACACTTTGGGATTATTTTTGAGAGCAACCTTTTCTTCCTCTTGTGGGACTATTCCTAGTTCATCTCAACCACATTTTACTGATTCCCCTTCATGGCATGAAGTACACTATTTTTACGAGGACAAGAATTATGGATTCTATTGAAGCGAGTTAATATCCTTCACGTTATGATCTTTAACAGGACAGCTCCTTGATGATAGATTATTTTTAAAAAGGGACACAATTATTTATATACTATTTTACTGCATTGTTTTCTGTTAAACATGATATTGATTGATCATCTTAATATCATGCTGGTTCCACCCTTCTGGATTATAATCTTCTCTGTCTGTAATAAATGAGATTATGGGTATATTTTTCTATTGACATGTTCAACTTCTTCCACCATCCCTGCTCTTAAGGAGTACTGAGCCTCCCTCTTTTTATCATAAAAATGTGTAATAATAACAAAATTTTGTTCACGGATGGAGGATAGGGGGTCTCATTACGAGCCAGCCTACCATGTTCATAAGGTTGTAAGAAAGTGACATTCCCATTATGGCCACCACACCAGGGTTATGATCCATTGGATAGTCAAATTATCCTTGGAACGGGAGGTCTCATCACGAGCCGGCCTGATCACTTTTGCTACATCCCAGTGAATGGCAGTGTGGTTATCTGGTTACCACGCCAGCACACTGGTCTCTTCTGTAAGAACAGCACTGAAACTCTCTAGTTATAAATTGAGGATTCTAGCTCATATGGGTTAAAAAGCAACCCTGCCGAGGCTATGGACGCCTGCTGGCAGCAGCGGCTCTGCTTATGGTATTGAAGTTATATCTTATCGTCAATTATTATTATAATACCCTTTTCTTATTTTTTCTTTTTATCAGAGAAGTTATTTCCTTAACTTTTTCCCTGTTTTGAACCTTTATGCATGAGAAATTGTTTTATGATCAATCACATCATTTTCAGCTAGCACACTATCAGTAAAGCATCTTTTTGGCACATTGTTGTTCTTTTTCTCTTTTTCATAACTTATCATCAATCCAAAGCGTCTTATCTTTTATTCGTAACTATCTCTACACACTCTGCTCTCATTATAACCATAACTCCCGCTATCCTATCATTGATATGTGTACTCTGCTTCATTCACTGCTATATTGTTCATTCCCTTGCCTTGCCATCAGCACAACACCTCTCATATGCTTTATGGTCATGGAATTCCTTTTTCAATTGGATGGGGGAATGTATGCATTATGGGATTGCATGCGATATGATTACTGCACTCTGCCATCACTTGTTGATTTGCCAAAATATTAGTATTGCATGTATACATAAGTTTTTATGATTGAAATTTTTGCATGCATCTTATCTATTGCTTACACTATGGATTCAAGAACATTGTATGCCAAATAGTGCTTTGTTTGTAGGAAAACAACAAGTATGGGCAGAATTCTATTCATAGCATGACCACACTATTGCACTTAACAGAAGAGGCTCGCGCACGTGAACAATTCTTCAGACATGATGTGCTTACATGGATTCCACCTTTTGTATCACTTTCAGCACCAACTCTGCCTACATCAGCTTCAACAACTGCCAGTCCATATATGTCATTCCACATTTTTGGAGGTAAAACTTGAGGTAAAATAGCATAATTTTCTGATTTATTACAAATTTAGGAGAATTTCATGAAAATCCATTTTGAGCATTATTTATCATCCTTCATTCCACATCTTTACCACTTTCCCTTTTTCAGCAACATATCATTTTCGAGTATGGGGGAGTGTTCCTTTCATTCATTTCTTTCTTATGACCATGTTATTCATCTTCTTTATCATCCATTGCTATTCTTATTCATTCTCAACACCTCCCTTATTCCATGTTGTTTTACACCAAGCATAGAATTCAACAGCTGGTAGCAACCACCCCTATTTGTTTTCTAGCATCGCATGAGGGCATGCTAATTTTTCAGAGAGGGGGAGGAATTGCTATGCATGATGGATGTTTTCTATTTTCTTTCTCATTTAAGGCATACAATTTCAGTGCAGAAATTGATTTCCATAATATTTTTAAAACTATGAACTCAATTCTTGTGATTTTTGGAAAACACAGACGTATCATTAATACAAACCGAGACAATTTCAAGATAAATTGGTTCATAAAATTTCGGAAATCATGCACTCTCAGCTACAGTCATTTTGTTTATATCTCATGATCCATGCATCAAAACAGTC
The DNA here is from genome assembly GCA_034641835.2 of Pinus albicaulis. NCBI lineage: Eukaryota > Viridiplantae > Streptophyta > Pinopsida > Pinales > Pinaceae > Pinus > Pinus albicaulis. Next base: position 33,355,644 of record MU968317.1, read on the forward strand.
TGATTTTTGGATCATAAAGGCATTCATATATTATAAATTTACTTGCCAAATTTCAACAAAAGCTGGTTTGTAGTTTTTGAGAAAATGGTTAATGAAGTTTGATGTTACTTATATCATATTTTGCTGCAACTTCATACATATAGTTGAATGTCAATATAAAAATTGTTATGCCTTCATCAAGATTACTAAAAGTGAATATTCATTAATTAAGGAAGAATTCATTTGTTCTATCCATTTCATGAGCTGAGATGAACATATTTTTTATTACTTGGTTAACACATGGGTTTTTGTCTTTGGGTTGCATGAGGACATGCAATATATTCAGTTTTCGTTGCATGAGGACATGCAACATATTGAGTGTGGGGGTATGTTGGGCCGTTAATATGCCATTATTATTATCACTTGTGAATGCTTATTCCACCCATTTCTGCCATTCTTCATCACGTCATTTATTATAATTTATTATTTAAATCCATTTTATGATGATTTATGCTTCTATGAATGAATGTTATTTATTCTCCTTTATTTCTAATAAATTGATGATTATGTATGATTTTATCAATGATAGTTTTAATAAATCAGTTGTAACATTATTCACCATTTTTAGCCTCCAAGATAATTTCCAGATTGAAGATTTGATCATTAAAAGTGCCAACTCAGAAATTCGCTGGAATAAGAAGTGACGGTTTTGCGGTTGAGATTTCGAACAAATGAAGCAGAATCTGGAAAATCCGGAACATGGGTTTTGTCCAAAACGGACCCAATTAACTTTTCTAAAGAACGGTTTGCCCAAATTCGGCTTGTACTGAGAGAAACGCAGGGTTCTTTGAGCACGATTTTCTGAGATTTGTTGTTGTGGCCGTCCTCCAAATCTCAGCGGCAAAGCCAAATTCGCCTTGTTCTTGTTGATCAAATGGTTAGAAGCAAACCAATTTTGTAATAGAAATTATGTTATACTTATCTTTATTGTAACTTCTCTCTGATCTCTCTCTATTTAAATGAAAACAGAGATCAGAGATGGGGATGATTTGGGGGATGACTTTGGGGATTCAAATGATGGAATTAAGAATTCAGACTTAGAGATTCAAGAATGATGATGGATTATTCATGATAGAATAGGGATTGTTGCATTGCCATTGTAATCTTCAAAGCTTTTGCTGTTGTAATGATTTCACAATTTGAGGATGAATAAATAAAAGGGTTGTTGTTCATTCACCTGATCTGAAGTAGCCCAGCAGCATCCGCTGGCGGCTAAGGGCCCAGCCTCTGGTGGAGTATGATGCTGTTGTATCATATCTTTCCAATTTCCGCCGTGTGATGGTTTGATTTAGTTCCTATTTCTTTGAATCGTAATGATTTACAGTTTCATGTTCTTTACTTCGCTGTTTAGTTTGGTTGATTAATTGCAAGAGTTTGCTTTTAAAGAACTTTTCCTAGTTTACTTTATTAAACGACTTTCCATTTCACACAATTGCATTCTCTTTCTTTGGTGTGAAGAACGATGCAGCTATAGTGGGCATTGGCATTTGCTGTCTAGTCCCCAGATTAATGATATGTTCCTTGGTTACTTTTGGTTACATCAGTTTCCAAAGGGATGAGTTATTGTTACTGGACCCTTGACTGATACATTGCTTATTTTTCCGAATGCATGATTTAAGTCTTAAAATGCTTTGTTGTAAGTAGATTTTATTTCCAGCTTTCATTTACTTTTGGATTTTAAGCACTATATTGCAAAACATTACTCTTGAGTAGAATAGTAACAGTTGAAGTACTATAAGAGATAATTAATGTTTTAAGAGATGTAGTTTGACTGGATGAAGATTGAGCAGAGGTAGTTTGAGCAGATGTGATGAGACTACTGCACTTTGCTAATTTGGAGCTTAGGAAACAGATGATTGAATATGCGATGAAGAACTTGTACCACTTTCTGTTTCGATGGATTTTTTCTTATTTTGACTCTACTAGGTATAGGAAACTCTTTGGGGGAAATTCCAAGTTTTTCACTCTGTGACCTAGTAAGAGGTCTGGAAGAAACAAACTACGAGGTGACACTACCTTCAGATAATTCCGATTCTTCTAATGATAACGAGAATCCTTGAATTTTATGAACTAAAGCTTCGACTTCAGGGGATTCAGGATTTGGATTATCTGATTGATGTGAAACTTTGGTAGTGGGTGTTTGAATACTTTTCTCAATTTCTTCTCTTGTGATTTGAGATGTGGAAGAAATTGAGGGTGATGACGGTGATGTCCTCTTAGAATGGCTTTGGGATTTAGATTTATCTGCCATTCATAGCTTATGGCCCTCCTTCTAGCGCCAAAAATGTTGAAGCCTCGAAAATCGTAGCTTCAAACATCAGGGGATAACCACCCAGTCGGGATTTTAGGACAGCTCCTTTTCTGTTTGGTGTGGTGGATCCGACTGGATTTATAGGACCAGTTTCCTAGTAATTTAAATGGTTTGGTAATGGAATGATTGGATGGGGGAAAATGGGACTAAATGACTAAAATAAAACTATCTAATCTAATTTAAATACTGATGAAATAAATCTAAAACTAACTCGGGCATCAAATGTGAATACAACTTTAAATTGTTTCAATTAACCAATAACCATGAAAATGTATTACAGCTTAATTGAAATATGCAGTAAAAAATAAAGATAACTTTGTTTAAGAAATTAAATAGAGTTATAATAACATATTGCATTCATCATAATATATCGCTTGCATATACTATAAAAGATAAATATTTCTAACACACTCAGAAATGATATGTATAAATAAATATTATGAAACAAGTACACATAAACGATAGCAATTTAAAAGAGAATATCATATAACAAAAGAAACTAACAGTGAATAGATAGAAATACCATATCCATCTCGATACTTTCCAATGCAATCCGATATTCAAATCCAGCAACTTCAATGTAAAATCAACTCCAAGATACAGAAATGCAATTCTTAAAGATAATTTTGCAAAGAATCACCAGATGTGATCCTTTATAAAAATATAGGAGTCAATGGAGTACAAAAATGTAATCTCCAAGTCAAAATATTACAAATTCAGGACCCCTTTCTAAATGCATGAAAGGGGTTTAAATAGGTACTTAACAAAAAATAACTAAAACTATTCCTACAATCTATCTAAATTAAAAAATATCTAAAACAGAAATGCGATCTTGATGAAAAATAACTCATTGATCATCTGTTGTGGTAGATGTGCGAAGATGGCAGATTTTAAGCATTTCCTTCACTTCTTCAGGATGACTAAGCTTTGAATGCAACCGCCCTGTATATGTTTCATCGGAGAATTTGGGAATGATGCAATCAATGGAATTTGAGAGAAATTTAATTGCTATTTGTTGACTATGTGGCTTGATGAGATAAGTCCACATTGTATCCCATGATATTCCTTGAAATTGGTCAATTTTCTGAATTTTATTAATTGTCTCTTGTTTCCATCTATGATCAATTTCTTTTACTCTGGGTAATTGGCCGGGACTACAATCTGCAATTAAATTGATTGCATATAAGTTATCATTCACCATCTATGTTACATTGTTTATTATTCCTTTAGCTCTAGATGTGGCCCTTTCTGCTTTGATCAAGCGATGTTCCCATTCTACAAAAATAATCTGTTTATGTCTCTCCATAATCTTGGGAAGATTTTCTTTTCTCCCTGATTCTGAGTCTTGCCATAAAAGAAATTCGGAGATATCTTCTTCAGCTTCATCAAATTCAATTTTAAGAGTGACTCCTTCATCTATCAAGGAAGATGTTAATTCACATAGAGATTCTACTTCTGCAATCTTTAGACAAAATTCATTTAATTCTTGAGACAATAATTTGTTTGTCTCCAAGGCTTCATTTTTGAATTGATCCAGACTGGGATAATTCTTGAACTTGTCTAATTTATATTGAAGCATCTTTTCTTGTTCAGTCTTCAAATTCTGCTCATTGTAGAAGAGCTTGTAATTTTGCTATTTCTTGATTTAGCTGTTGTTGCTTTTCTAGGGTTTACTGATCAATCTTCTCTTTTTCAACAACCAGCTCTTCTTCTAATTGTTTAGATTTGAGCTCTTCATCCTATAATAGTTGTTCTAACTGAATGATATTTTGTTGGTTTTCTGCAACCTGTTCCTCAAACATGGCTATTTGCACATCCTTTTGCTTCATCAACTGTGTAACTTCAGAGGCTTTATCTATAGTAGCAGCACTATAGGCACCTCCATACTGAGACAATTTGGTTAGATCCTCAGATGGATTCACCTCAGCATTCTTATAAACAATATTTATGAATTCCCCCTGTGACGCCAAAAGTGCATCTTGATCAGTTCTCCACCTTTTCCTTTGTTTTCTCACAACAACCCTCTGTTTGGGACTGTAAAATATATCCAAAGGAGGTATTTCTTCTATCTTTAACATAATCTAACTTGTGGGGTTTTCAGGGATGATTTCTACATCCTGGTCCTTTGGATCAACGACTTGGGGAGTGTTTTGTTGTCCTATTCGCTGGGAAAATTGTTCATATTGGCTCAGAAAATGAGGAGAAACAATAAGTTTAGCAGCTTCTTATTCTCCAAGTTGAGAATTCGCACTATTGTTTATATCACTTTTAGGTGCCTGTTCAGTATTTTTACTGTGTGCGCCTCCTTTTTCAATATGCACATGGGAATTAGTACCTGTTCTTTCTTTTATTTCTTGGGCGAAGACTGTTGTACTTCAATTCTAGCAGCAGTTTCTGTCTTTCCAGTGTCAGCTTTGTTGCTATCATCTATCTTCTCCAAAACAGGATTAGTTCCTATTAATTCTTTGCCATATGTACTTCTTGTATCTTTCTGTTGTGGTTCACATTCCTGTGTAGAAATACTCAACTGATCTAGAGGAACTCTAAGAAACCTTTGACTTCTAAATAATAAAAATTTATTTATTTCTTCGGCCTGAAGTTTGGAATCGGCCAAATCAAAAAATTAGGACATTTTATCTACAGAAACAAATAAATCATCAAATACATCTGGTTCATGTTCGAATCGAGCAATTGAAACAAAGGTATTAAAATCGTATGCCACCTTCCTGGGATCATATTTCCTTCCAGGAATTGTTGAAAGTTTAAGATCGGTTAACTTAACAACTTATTTTTCAGCATGGACAAAATTTCTGAGAGTATAGTCACCACATTTGAAAGGAAAAGTAGGCCACATAAGTTTTTTGCTGTTCTTTAAAGTTCTAGACATACCTTCTACTGTCAGTTGATAAAATCTCCTGTGCTAACAATTTGTCTGGAACATACAAAGGAAGGATGTGTGGCTCTACAATACTTCCAAAAATTCTGACATATGTAAACTTTTCCTCCCCGAACCAATCTCCAATAGAGGACAAATCAACTCTAGCTTTATCAGAAAGTCTAGGAGGGAATCGGCCAAAAATGATTTGGTAAATCGGAATAAGAAAACCATGACAGACTCTGTAAACATGACTTCTAAAGTGTCCATTCCATAAGAATTTATGATATATATGAATTGGGACAGGTTTTTTAGGAGTCCATTTCCATCCTAATAAGCGAAATTCCGAATTGAAACAGAGGGCATCTAGGATGTAAGCACAAAAGTAGAAAGGAGTAGAATTTCTTGAATTTTTGTCTTTCCTGTACTCCAGAACTCTATTGGCTATCTTATCAGACAAAATAATAGCCCAATCCATTATCTCAGAATTAATAGCAGCATGTATCAACGGAACCATTTGAATGGAAAACCTAGCTGAGTTATCATTACCAAACAATCTATACATCATAGCTGCGACATAACAATATGGAGGCAAGAGAGACTCCACGGAGTACATACCTGATGCCTCATGCATGTGCTTTTCAGGAGCCCTTCTCCATTCTCTAATTGGTTCTGACTGATTTTCATTTTTTGCAGCAAAATCTTTGATAAACTCTTTGTTATAAATCTTCTGTGAGTCAGGAAGGTGGTACATTGCTTTGATATCTTCTAGTCTTAACGACCCGAAGATTGCTCCAGATGCAGAAACAAAAGTTTTGCCTTTGATAGACACATTATCAATCACCCATCTAATAACATCATAATATGGGAAAATGTTTGCCCGAGCAGCAACTCGGTGTAGAAATGATTTTTCCAATGAACCAAGAGGACTTTCAAAATCAAAGTCTGAGTCGGCTTCGTCGGGAACTGTGGCCTTAGCTTCAACAACTCTAGGGTTTTCCTTTTCTAATATATTGTAAACATTTTCCCGTGTCATTTTTCCAAGTCCCTGGCAGGAGGTGTCTATAACCATCTTAAGTTTCGCTGGTTTCTCTTTAGGCGACATAGTAATCACAGGGGCTTTTGCAACAATGGTAGCTTTCGATTTCCTGAATCTCTTCGAAATTTCAGTGTCATGGAGTATTTCTCTTTCTCTGCGAACAGAAAAATTGGATGCTCTATTGCTCTGCGACAAAGAGAAGCTTTCAGCCAAGGTGAAGACGTAAAAATGAAAAACAGCTATACAAATAGTTTATTCACTAATTTTTATTTATTATATCCGTGGTTTAAAACTTAAATTCCCTCTAGGGAGTCACACTCATGCATTCAATAACAAAACAATCATTTTTATTCGTTTGATTCGCGAGTTAATGTTATCGTACAATTGGAGATTTGGCATATTTCGAAATAAGTATAGATATATTTCCTTTTAAAACTTTGAAATACGATGAATAATAATAAATGGATATTTAAGTTATAATCGCATCATAATTCGTTTAAAAAGAAGAATGAAACAAGACTTATACCAAATCCCGATTGCGAAGATCGCATCGGAGATTTTAAAATGAAATGAACTGTTTAACATTTTCTCCGAAAATGCGATTACGATGAGATAGGATCTGTTGCATCGGAGTTTTAAAACAAAAGAATGAAATTTTTTAACTTTTCTGAAATGCGATTGTGATTGAGCGCGATCGCTTCGGAAATATATACAAGAAAGACAACACTTTAAATTTATCCGAAATGCGATTGCGATTGAGCGCGATTGCATCAAAATTTTACAAAGCAGAAACAAACTTTAAATAATTCTCTGGGTTTCTGATTGCGATTACTATTCATTTCACTATAAATACTTTATAATGTTTTTGATATGTTTAAAAGGCTTTATGACTCATCGGATCGGAAAGTTATTTTTAAAGGTTGTACACTTTGTGAAAAAAAAAATGTGATATGTATCCTTTTATCAATGAATATTTTATTTCTATTTAGGAAGAAAGATAAAAATGGGACCTATTTCTAAATGGGATTTATTCTAAAATTTAAAAATGGGGAGGTTTGTTGTACAGTACAACAGGTTCTTCTTGGTGTTTTTCTCCTAGTTTAGATCAGAGATCTCTAGTGTTGGGCTTTGCTTTCCACTTGGTGATCCATGGATTAGTTTGCTGATCAATGTTCTATTTAGATATGATCCAGCAGAAAATCCCAGATCTGCAACTTGTTTCTCAGATCTACTCTTATTTATGCATGATTTGGTGAAAACCCCAAGGGGATCTTGTAAAGATAACCATCTAGTTTCCAGATTTGATATAGATCTGATGTTTTATCCACAGATCTATCCTAGATCTGAGTTGTAATGTACAGCTACTATAGCTCATGAAAATAATTCCATTGAGCCTTTTTCTGTTGATATATCTATGTTGCAGCTCTCTTTTCTGAAGTTATCTTTCTCTCTTGTCTCATGTAACTTACTGTATATTGAAAGATCTTCACTTTACTTCTAATTTTCTATTGTACCTTTATTTATTGATTATATTTTATGGCCTCCTACTGATATCATCAAATACTACATTATTCCTGAATCTACTTGTTGTGCATAGATGCAGCCCCTCTTGTAGGGTGTTTTCCAGCTAGACTAGGTTGTGGAAGACCTGTTTACCACACCTAGTTTGATTTGTTTTTGCTCCCCTTTTGGATTTAGACTCCAGATCTACTGATCTAATGGATCCAAGGGTTTCAAACTCATTTCTGTACATAAATCTTCCAAGAAGTGCGTTATTTTCCAAGCTTGCTATGCAATCCCCAAGTTGGGAACATTACATAATCCCATTTGACTTTAAAGACATCTCTTTCATTCCTTTCACTATATTGTTGGCCTCATCAGTAGGTTGTAATGTTGTTGTAGAAGATTCAGTGGTTGATGTTGTGGAAGAAGTCACTGGCACTGCAGTAGCCAGTGGTTCTTTGGGTCCCAACTTTTCACCTAAAGTTGAAGGCACTTCTGCAATGATAACTGGAATGACTATAGGAATCACTGGTTCTTTCACTGTCTCCTTTTCTAGACAATTTTTTCCATCTGTATTTCCATTTCTTTAACCTGGGCTGTCAATTGAAGAATTGGATTCATCATTTCATCTTTTCATTATGTTCTTGTATGACTTCTTTTGTTTGAGGATACTCGCTTTGAGGAAGTTTGAGTTGTTTCCTCAAGGCTGCTATATCCTCATTTTTCTTTTTCACTAATAATTATGCTGCTTTGATATTAGTAGGATCATATCCCACCTATAAAACTAGTTCTTCCAAGGCTTTTATCCTTAGATCTTTGGCATACAATGAAGCTTTGTCCATATTCATTTGATCTTGCATGTTGCAGATGGTGTTTTGTATCTTTTTTGCACTCATGGCTTTATTTGTGATAGTATAATAAAGCATCTCTGAAGTCTATCTGTGGAACTCAGTTTGATCAAGAGCATGGATTTTATCTGTCTGGACCTCCAAATCAACTTTCTTATAATCAATCACCGTCTTAGGAGTTTTGATTGTGGAATGAAACACTGACATGATTAGATTTTGATTAGAATAATCAAAAGTAGGAAGAAGCTTATTTTGTATACTAGGAGTCTGTTTGAGATATTGAGAATAAACGTTATTCTTTATCTCTTCATTCTTCAGTTTAATCTGCTTATATTTCTCTTTAATATCCAAATCCTTTTCCTCAGCTACCTATGAGGAAGAAGCTTCCATGCTTTGATGTCTCTCCATCAACTGTGTGTCTTCATTATTGATTTGTCCTTCGTTCTGATTTGGCTCATTGATAATTATAGTAGCAACATTGGTCTCTGGAAAATCTGTATTGGTATTTAAAGGCTCTGTTTCTTCCACATCTATTGTCACTTTTCCTTTACCTGCTGAATCTAATTTGGGCCTTTTGTTGTATATGATCTTAAACTTGGTTTCAGTTGTAGTCTCTGCCACATAGGCTCCTTCTTCCCTTATTATTTTCGTGGATTTCTCTGGTTGATTTGCAGTTTCTAAGGTATGACTAGTATTACCTTTGTTCACTGCATCTATTAAGGTGTTTTCAGTCCATTCAAGCTGATTGGAAAACTTTTCTATTTCCAGTTTAGCTTCATGAATAAAGGGTGTTAACTTGGATTTAACCCTTAGCTTGCTCAAGATCCCTTATGGATCATACTTCCAAGGGAAACTATCTTCAAATTTATATTCCAATAACTGATTTTTTGCTTATTTCTCTGCATCCCTGTGATTGCATATGAATGGCCCAATCTAGTTTTTAAGTTTGAATTGGGTTTTTTTCTTAGCTACCATGAAGTTTATTGAATCATATTTTAGGATCTTCCTGATATACTCCAAGGCAAAGATCCTCATTGAAGGATATTTGGGCAACTTGTAAGGTAACAAGTTTTACCCAAAGTCTCTGATTTCAATATATTTCTCATACAAATACAAGTCACCAACCTTACTCTGCTCTGATAACTGCAATATCTTCTTCATTTCTTCATTTACTCCAGGCTGCTCTATCTTGGTTAACATTGTGATCAGTGGATGTAAAAATAACTCTGAAAACTCTGAATAACTGAAATTTGTACATTCTTTCATGAGCATGGATGTCCAAAAAATGACAGATAGAGGATTTCCCTCTATGTCCAGTTTTTGGAGAGTAATGCCAAAATTATCTGATTGGAAGTACAGAAACATATGGAAAAGGTAGGAGGTATATCTGAATACTCCCTCAATTTGTAAATTGGTCAATTGATAATGAATATTATCAGCAATGAAACCAGCATAATCTAAGATTACTGAGGGTGGTTGACCTGGAGAAAAGGTGGATAAGAATCCAAAGATGGACTCATCTATGTGTTCATTAGTAAAATATCCAAGGATGAAGGAAAGCATGGAAATCACATGTCTTGAACCTTCAGGGAATTTAGCAGTAGAATTTGGAGGATTTAACCTAGGAATTTCTACATGCAGAGGCATAAAATTCTGAAAAATCATGAACCTCTTCGGAAATTCTAGGCCAATATATAGCTTGGTGAGGGCCTCTATAGACAAAGGGACTGCTTGGGGGTCAGAATGAAGTTGTAACATTTGGTTAATTGATTCTGCAGTGATGGTAAAAAGCACATCTTTATTGGCATTTATAATGGCTCTTTGCTCTGGAACATAATATAGCTGACACAATCTAATGACCTCTTGACATGGGTGAGTTAATGGAAAAACATACTTCGGCAAATGAGATTCCCACTATGGACTTCTTCTTGATCATCTAATTACTTTTCATGGCACCAGTTATGGATATCTAACAGGTTGAATTCAACAATGGGATCTGCTATTTTATTATCAGTATCAGCTAGGGGAATGTGTTCAATATCAATAATTGGGAGTTGTAATGGATTGACAAAAATACCAATACTTGAAGTCATGGTAGGGGTAGGTTTAGGTGCTTTAGAAGCTTCAGGCGTGCTTTCACTATGTTTTTTACGCATTTTGATATACTTCTACAAGTTTAGAGAGTTTGCAGAAGCAATTTACTTTTAGCAGAGGCTTGATGGGAAAAATAGGCACAATACAGTCTCTTCTTTGGGTTTTCTATTCAATTAGGCTTGTCAAAAAGGTTTAGAGGCTTTAGAAATGGTTTAAAATAGAAAACAAGGGTTTCTTGAGTCTCTAACTAAGAATTAGGGCTGAAAAATATTTTGAAAAGGATCACAGAATCTTAGGGTACCTGTAAAAGTTTTCTAGCTTGTTTCAGAGCTTGATTTAGATCATTTAAACTGTGAAAATTTACAAATTTCCTGAAAATTTGAGCGCAGAAGAGAAACAGGGTTTCTGGGAAATATTTTCCAGAGTTTGGCCTATTTTTGGGGCTTTTTGGCAATTTATTTCAATCAATTCTTAATTTCTAAAAGTATTTTTGTTCTTTATAAATCTTTCAAATTGATTGCAGGTTCCAATTTAAGAAAAATACCTTTTGTATTGCAGGTATCAGATTTGGAAGAGTTTCTGAGGTTCTAGCTGAGTTGATGGCTTCAATAGCTTTATCTGGAGCAATATGAAGCTCCTTGAAAATCTTCACAGGTTTCAGGGAAAATGTTGTAAGCTTCGGGCGTAGAGATGATGGAAAAAAGGCTTAAAAATTGTGTTTTTACAGTTGGGGAAGCTTCGCAGAGTGTTTAGGTTTAAAGTGTAAGAAGATGAGGAATGAAATACATTTTCGAAGGTTTATTAAACATATCGGTTGTATTAATCCAGCATTGAATGCAGGACGCATTGGCGGGAAGGGCAGTTTCGAAGTTCAAACGGATTAAAAACTAGTGGTTTTCATGCGGAAATTGGGTGGTAAGCGGTACTAGGCTCAACCCACACGATCAAATAGAAAAATGGCACATGGAGGAGAGAGGTCATTGCGAAACCACCCATTTCGTGTAGCTTTGGCTTTTGGGTGATCGTGAAACTTATCTGCGCGATATCGAATCTGTGCCGTCGGATTTGGGGGATCAATGCGAAGGGTCCAGATTAGTTGGGAAGATGCGTTTGACATGGGAGTGGGACCGGGTTTTGTTTATAAGCGGCGGAAAGGGATTAAGCTTTATAGAACTGTGTTTTAATAAAGTTAAGCCTTTAGGAGTATATAATATATGGCAGGGGGCTTAAGATTTATGTAGAACATTTATATCAAGTTTTAATTAATGCATATGGGTGTAATAGTATTTATATTATATAGTTTAATCAACCTTTGAATATTTTTCAAACTATAGGGGTGGGATATTTGAATAACAATATGTTTTAGACCAAGGGGTTTGTAGGGTGGGGTTTATTTGCGCACATGGGGATAATAATCTTTGGTCTAAACGTAAAATAATGGGTTCTGGGGGGTTAATTTAAATATAAGGGGTTTAATATATACGGGAGGGTAAATTAGGGATTTAATAAAAATAGGTTAAAAGTTAATATGAAAAGGGTAGTGAAATGGAAATAAAACACATGTTATCTCTAAGTGTAAAAATAAAGCATAGCTCATCTTTTATATTACTTCACTAATACTTAGGATAAATGTAATTTTGAGGGTTTTATAAATGATTTTGAAGGGAAATTAATTATTTTAGGGTTTTCAATTTTCAAAGTAAGAATGTGTCTTTACTTAGGAAAAAGGGGTTTTGATGTATGAATGAAGGGTAAATGCTGATAAATGAGGGTTTAATGTAGGAATTCAATATTTTTAACTTATCAGTCATCGAGGCTTGGGTCCGGTCCCAACAAAAGTCAGATAAATGCTCTGAGCCTTTTTGACTGATAGTTTAGAATACTTAATACCTATAGGGGAGGGGAAATTAGTGATTTTCCCAATGATGTGTTATTTACATGATTTCTCAACTTCTTTCTACCTACCCAACTTTATTTCTAACATTTTTTCTTCCTTTTGTAGGTGCATTTAGGCTTGCAACCTTAAAAAAAATTCTTTCAAAGCATAAAACTATCTAAGTCTACCTTATTTCATTCGAGGGCTCAGATTAAACTATTGAGCTCCTCATTATTCTCTACCTATCTACTGATTTGTCAAGTTTAAACTATTTTACAAATCTTTATTCTCTATCTAAAACATGAAATTGAAAACATGAAAAGTTAAGATTAAACTATTTAACTGATCATGGATTATGGCATTTATTGACATTCTGGACATAATCATTATTCTTGCAGTAAAATAAATTAGTGACATTTGGATTTTCTCACTTCCAGGTCTTATTTATTTTTTCTTTTGGGGTATATATTTTTCTAAGTCCTTTGTGCTTTGAAACCAGCTCCAAAAATGGAATAAAAGAGATATCAATGCCTTATAAATAAGCCACTTCGAGGGGGAAACCTCCAATACATTACATAAATGAACAATTCTTGGATGATTCAAATTAAAAAACCTCCTTTCTATATATAGGAGTCCATGGGGCCACAATGTAATCCTAGTGGGGCCACAATGTAATCCTAGCCGACCTAACAATAATAATTTAAGGGCACAATAATAACAATATGGCTAGTTACAAGGGTACAATAATAACAAGGGGGTTAATTAACAACAATAAGGGACTATAATAGTAATATAGGACCTAATATCGCGCTCGTATAAAATTGTCATCCTCCCATGTAGAATATTCATTGGGTAAGTTCTTCCACTTGATGAGATACTCTGAAATTGATCGATTCCATAGCCATCGAGTTCTTGTTTCTGTGACCACTTCAGGTTCCAATATGATTTTTCCTTCCTCATCAAGTTCTGGAAATATTGTTTGAACTATAAGATTTTCACCTATAACCTTCTTTAAGCATGAAACATGGAAAACTGGATGCACTCGTGAAGAAGCAGGAAACTCCAATTTGTATGCCATAGTACCAATCTTTTGCAACACCTTTTAAGGACCATATTACTTTGGCGATAATGTATTATCCTTCTTAGCTTGCTTGAGGGACATTTGTCTGTATGGTTGTAGCCGTAAAAATACCCAGTCCCCTACATCAAAACTTCTCTCGCTGCGATGCTGATTTACCTGTTGTTTCATTCTATTTTGAGCAAAATTCAGGTTATCCTTTAAGAGTTGGAGAACATATTGTTGATGCTCGATGTGATCTTTCACTGCTTTAACCTTTGAATTTTTTCTTAAAGATGATGTGATGGATGGTGGATGATATCCATAAAGTGCCATAAATGGGGTCATTTTTGTTCTAGTATGGAAGGAAGTGTTATACCACCATTTTGCGAGGGGCAACCACTTGACCCATTGTGTTTGTTTATCAGATACAAAACAACAAATATATCCTTCCAAACATTTATTTACTATCTCAGTTTGACCATTGGATTGAGTATGATAAGATGCACTATGAGCTAATTGAGTACTCAAACAAGAAAATAACTTTGTCCAAAAATTTCTAATAAAAATGGGATCTCTGTCACTCGCAATAACCGTTGGGTTTCCATGTAGCTTTTGAATTGTGTCCATAAATGTAGTAGCAACTGTACTTGCTTTAAATGGATGAGATAATGCACAAAAGTGTGCATACTTGGTAAGTCTATCAACTACCACCATGATGACACTCTTTCCTTCGCACTTAGGTAAACCTGTGATAAAATCCATTGAAATCTCCTCCCAACATTGACTTGGAATGGATAAAGGTTGTAGAAGTCACGGGGTCTTAATTGTCTCAATTTTATTCTGCTGGAAAACCAAACATTCTTCCACAAACTTTTAAATATCAAATTTAAGGCCATCCCAAAAAAATTCTTTCTTCACCCTGTGGTAAGTTTTTAAAAATCCTGAGTGTCCTCCTAAAGGAGAAGTGTGCAATTCCAAAAGAATCTTTTGTTTTAGTTGGGAATTCTTACAAAGATATAAGCGATTTTTGTACCATAAGGAATCATTTTTCCAACTAAATGTATCAGATGTACTAGGATCTTGCTGCAACTTTTGAATGAGTGTCCACACTTCTTCATCCCTCTTCCATTCATCCCTTGCTTCGGTTATCCAATCTGGTTGGATAATAGAAATGGCACAAAGCAATGCTTCCACCTCTTCATTTTTTCTTGAGAGTGCATCTGCAACAACATTTAGCTTCCCTTTCTTGTAGATTATTTCAAAGTCATAACCCAACATCTTTGTGACCCATTTTTGCTGCTCTTTTGAAGATAGTCTTTGTTCCAAAAAGTTTTTAGTACTATCATGATCAGTTTTTACCTGGAAGTGTCTTCCAATTATGTAAGTTCGCCATTTCTTTAGTACATGAAGTATTGCTAACATTTCCTTCTCATAAATAGGTTTTTGTAAATACTTTCCTTTAATTGGACGACTTTCAAAATCAATGGGTCTTCTTTCTTGCATTAATACAGCACCAATTCCATTTCCTGAGGCATCACATTCAACAATAAAGGTTTTTGTGAAGTCTGGCGTAGCTAAGACTAGTGCTAGGCACATTGCCTCTTTAAGATGGTCAAAGGCCTTAGTTGCTTCAGGAGTCCATGAAAATGCATCTTTCTTCAATAATGTTGTTATAGGTGCTGCTATTCTCCCATAATTCTTAACAAACTTGCAATAATAACCTGTTAACCCGAGAAATCCTCGTAACTACTTTCTGGTTGTGGGGACTTTCCATTCCTTAATGACTTTAATTTTGTTAGGGTCTACCTTAACACCCTCGTGAGATACAATATGACCCAGATATTCCACCTCTTGTACTCCAAAGAAACATTTGGCTGTTTTTTCATATAATTATTTCTCCTACAATAGTTTGATCACCCTGTCAACATGTTGAACATGATCCTTCCCAAACCTACTGTATATTATTATATCATCAAAAAATACTAGCACAAATTTTCTAAGGAAGGGTTTGAAAATGGAATTCATCAACCCTTGAAATGTATAAGGTGCATTGGTAAGGCCAAAAGGCATGACCAAAAATTCATAATGACCCTCATGAGTTCGAAATTCTATTTTTGGAATATCTTCAGTCTTCATTCTAATTTGATGATATCCTGAACGAAGATCCAACTTGGTAAAATAAATTGCTCCATGTAATTCATCCAAAAATTCATCAATCACAGGAATGGGAAATTTGTCTTTAATGGTGAGCTTATTGAGCTCCCTATAATCCGGACACATTCGCCATGATCCATCCTTCTTGTGTACCAATACTACAGGAGCAGAGAAAGAACTTTGACTAGGTTGAATTATACCCACCTCTAACATTTATGCAATCATACGTTCAATTTCACTCTTTTGGACGTAAGGATATCTATAAGGCCTGATGTTTGGAGGAACACTTCCTGGAATCAAATGAATAGCATGATCATGATCACGAATAGGTGGGAGTCCTTTGGGAGTTTCAAACACCTCGGAATGATTGTCCAAGACTTTTTGGAGATCTGCAGAAATAGATGATTTTGATGTTGGAACTTCTAGTGAGCATAATTGTGCAATTACGCCTCATTGTTCTTTCTTTAGAAGCTTTTTCATGAAATTAGAGCTTATTATCTTTCCCAGCTTCCCTGCAATACCCCGTAATTCGACTTCCTTTCCTTCTGAAAAAAAAAATCAATAAAAGTTCTTGAAAATTAAAAGCTACCATCCCCAAAGATTGTAACCATTGTACTCCTAGTACAACATTAGCACCTCCCATAGGAATGGAAAGCATTGGACTATTCAATACATATTCCCCCATGGTTAGCTTAATATTATGCATTTTCCAGATCAATTTATAGTTCCTCCATTTGCAACCATCACTTGACATTCTGGTGCTGGGTATAGGAAACAATTCAATTCCTTGGTTACCTTACAATGAATAAAATTATGGTTACTACCTGAATCAATCAACACTATTACCTTTTTATTCTTGATATGTCCTTCTATCTTGAGAGTTTGAGGAGTGGTAATTCTTGCCAATGCATTACACGATATGGTCGGACTCATTTCTTCCTCTTCTAGGGTTGGTTCCTGATGTATATCCTCTTCTTGTTCATTTTCTTCTTCCCCTTCACAATCTATGTAAAATAATTTCTTCTCAGCACACTTATGACCTTTAGTGTATTTGCTATCACAACTGTAGCAAAGCCCTTTTGCTCTTTTTTCTTCCAATTGTTGTGGTGTCAACCTTGTAGGTTGTGGAAATATAGGTGTAGCAACACTTCCTTCTTTATAGAAGTGAGTGGTAGGCTTCCTTGTCGCCATAATTTTACATTCAATTTTTCTTGCCAATTTGAATGCCTTCTCCAATGAATCAGGTTCCAAAACGCGAACTTCATGTTGGATGTTATCCTTTAAAGTACCTATGAAGAGATCAATCTTGTGTTCCTTTGGAATATTAGTTACCCTTATATTCAATTTTTGGAAGTCCTCAATGTGCTCCCCCACTAAACCCTTTTGTTTTATATTTATCAATTGGCTAAAGAAGGTGTTGCTCTTTGTATCCTCATAATGTGCTATCATTTCCTCTGTAAAAGTTGACCAAGTGACAATTTTTTTTACTGGAGCAAAGCCATCGATACCATACAAATGTATTTTGTTCTAAATGTAAAGTTGCAATGCATACCTTTTGTGTTTTTTGCACATTATGGAGATCAAAATATTGCTCCATCTGTAATATCCATGTTACAGGATCCTTTCCATCAAACTTCCTCATATCCATTTTTGGAATATGGTGGTTCTTCCCGCCAACATTAGAGTTTGTGAAATCACGATTACAATTTATTTTGTTCTCATCATGAGTTTCCTCTACTATCTTTTCACCATTAAGAAAAATTTCTTGTATCAACTTTGTCAAACCTTCCATGTCTGATTTTAGATCATTCTTCATGTTTTCCATTTTTTCATCGATCTTAGCTTCCATTTCATCCATCTTAGATTCCATGCCAGATTCCATGCCATCTATCTTAGATTCCACACCTTTCTTCAAACCATCGATCTTAGTTTCCACACCTTTCTTCAAAACTTCCATGTCATTTTTTTTTTCTCTTTGCGAGAGCGAAATTTGTTGCACTTGCTCTTGTAATTTTGATATGTCATGTTGCCATTATTTGTCTTCATGAGTCATATTAGAGCCTTCTAAAGGCTTAATGGGTTTTGAACTCTTTTTAGGGGCCATTTTAGAAACCAGTACTGATATATATTCTACAATATGCTGTTGGAATCAATTCAACTTGATTCTTCAAACAAGACTTATGCAATTCGCGAAACAAAATACACACCTTTTACTTGCTTTTACAGAGCTCTACATTGAAAATGAATTATATCTATAATTTCAAATCCTAAATATCAAAAATTTGACCCTATAGTAGTCCTTTGAAGCTTCTTTCAAATGCCATAGGTCTGACTTGATTTGGATTCTTCAAGACAAAGTTATGTCCAATGTCCCACAATGACCTAATTATGGACTAGTTCAGTAGAGTGAACTTGTACGACTTGCCACGTGTCACTTTTTTCTCCTTTGGCTCTGAAATGTATATAAAGGAAACAACAGTCCGTGTACTTCTAGTCACTTTTTACAGAATTCCAATCTGATGCTTAGAGAGAGAGTTATGAAGATTTTCCCACAATCACCTCTTTGAGATGAAATTAGGAAGCCTGAAAAAGACCTAACTTCCATAGACATATCTCTGAAAATATTGTGAACCAAGCTCTAAAATTGTTCAAAGATGTTCCTTAGGATCCCGGCTTCCCGCTCAAAAAATTTCAGCTTCTGAACCTTCACAGAAAAACAGTTATAAAAAAAATTCCATGATGACCTTTTTAAGTGAAATTCAGTAGCCTGCAAAAAAACCCTACCTTCCACAGATCATATCTCCGCAAATATTGCGAACGGAGCTCTGAAATTTTGCGACGATGTTCCTCAGGATTTCAGATTTACACCATCAAAATTTCAGCTTCTGTGTCATCGTAGACAAAAATTTGTAGCGAAAATTCCACAATGACCTGTTTGGAGCAGCGAAACCCTAGAATCCAAAGCTCTGATACCAAATGTTGTGAAACCAGCTCTAAAAATAGAAGAAAAGAGATATCAACACCTTAGAAATAAGCCACTTCGAGTGGGAAACCTCCAATACATTACATAAATGAACAATTCTTGGATGATTCAAATTATGAAACCTTCTTTCTATATATGGGAGGCCATGGGGCCACAATGTAATCCTAGCTGACCTAACAATAATAATTTAAGGGCACAATAATAACAATATGGGGGTTCCAAGGGTACAATAATAAAAATAATGGGGTTACACAAACAACAATAAGGGACTATAATAGTAATATAGGGACCTAACACTTTGATTTTTATTTTAGGACTTTTTACCCTCTTTTTGGCTTTTTTATTATTTTTCATTTTTTCAAAATATGGGAAAACGACTTGTAGAAAGCAAGGTATGTATATATTTACAAGACTATCAAAGTCAACTCAAAATTTATGAACCCTATTATTATAGGACCCTAACAATGGCTACACATGGGGATGACATTTCCTAGTGAAATATCAAGAACTTTGAGACTAGTAACCTTTGGAATTTGACCGTGATGACCCTGTAAATGTCTTCTGATATTTGCAATTTATTCATACTTATGATATTTACCTCTAAAATCTTAGGGCCTTCTCTTCGGGCTTCAACTTTGTTAGGGAAACATCCAATCCAATATAAACTCTTCAATGTATATGTACAATGATCAAAGTGAATAAAAACTAACTATTTGTTAACTCAGGAGAGTAGTAGTGCTTCAACATTCTACCATTTACTATTCCTTCTTGCAGATTTGTTCCATCCATTTCTTTCAAAAATAAAGCATTGTTACCTCTATATCCAAAAATCACATAAGGTCCTTTCCACAAAAAATCAAATTTTCCATGTTTACCTTTGTCTTCTATTCTGGAATCCCACTTTAACACTTTATCTCCTATGTAAAAATCATCCTCTTTAGTCTTTTTATCAAAAAATTTCTTCATCTTATCCTGAATGACTTGAGATTTGATATAAACTTCTTCCCTTGTTTGTTTCAAGTGAATAGTTTGATTGATCCTTCTTTGAAAGTCATTTGTTTCAACTTGTAACTCTTGGATAATTTTCATCACTGGTACACCTAGGGAGGATGGTAAAACAACATCCATTCCATAAACAAGTTGATAAGGAGAAGTACCAATGGATTATTTAGTAGTAAGTCTATCTGCCAATAAGGCATTGACTAACTTATTATTCTAAGTCTTTTTATTGTCTTCAAGTAATTTTTTGATGATATTTACAAGGCTCTTGTTTGAGGATTCAGCTAGGACATTACCTTGGGGGTAATATGCAATAGAATGACCTAAGTTAATATGGTATTTGTGGAAAAATTAAATCATTTTCTTGGATTTGAATGTTGCTACATTGTCAGTAATTATCTTTTGGGTACATCCAAATCTTGAAAGAATGTTGTTTTCTAGGAAGGAAATAATGACAGTATCTGTGGATTGTCTGAAGTGTATGGCTTCAATCCACTTGGTAAAATAATCAGTGGCTGTCAAAATCCACTTATGTTTGCCTGAAGAAGGAGGATGAATTTAACCAATGAATTCTAAACCCCATTGTTGAAATGGCATTTTAGTTGAAATAGGCTTTAAGGGGAGGGGTAATAATTTCTTCTTACCCTCGAAAATTTGGCACTTATGACATGAAGTTACATACTTTTTGACATCAGCAAACAAAGTAGGCCAGTAAAAACCATCTCTCAGGATCTTGTCTGCAGTAGTTTTCCAATATAGATGTCCTCCACAGTCACCTGCATGAAATTCTTCAATTATTTTGTCAGCTTCTTCCTTTAATAAAAAATTTAATATAATCCCACTATGATCTCTCCAAAAAAGGACATTATCTAAAATACAAAATCTTACTGCCTTTAGTTTTAAGAATTTGGCTTTGGTTCTTGACAATCCAGGAGGAGCTTGTAAGTTTAGGAGTATAAATAAGATATCTATATACCAAGGTGAGTCTGAGAAGGCTTCACTGATTGTTGGAGTCGCCATCTCTTCCTAATCATCTACTTGGGAAATAAAATTTATGTCTAGGGCATTGTAGTTAGATACAGCCATAAGTCTAGCTAATCCTTGACCTTTGATTAGTTTTGTAGGTTTTATCTCTATGTCATATTCTAAGATAGTGGTAATACACTTACCTCTTCTTCCATCAGGATCATCCTGAGTAAGAATGTCTTTTATTACAGAATTTGGGACATAGGCAATGATATGAGAGTAGAGAATATAAACTTTGATGTCTTTAATGGCCTTAACCAAAGCTAGGGCTTGTTTTTCCATAATGTTGTACTTTAAAGGGGCATCTCTAAGGGTCTTACTAAAAAAAGCTATGGGTTGTTCAAATCCTTGGTCATTTTTCTGCAATAAAACTGCAGCAATGGTGTGTTCTGAAGCAAATGAAAAAATTATGAAATCTTTCTTAAAGGCAGGACTTATTAGGACTGGAGTTTTGGTTAAGGCTTGTTTGATGGAGTCAAATGACTGTTTAGCCTCAACAGTCCATTTCAGAACTAAATCTTTTTTGAGCATGTTATTTAGTTCTCTAATTATCTCAGCTAAATTAGATATGAATCTTCTTAAAAAAATTATCTTACCTAGAAAGGCTTGTAATTCTTTGATGTTTCTTGGTGGACTAATGTTCAGAATTACTTCTATCGTAGTAGGATCTATTCTAATTCCTTCTTTAGAAATTATGTGTCCAAGTAACTTGCCTTCTTCTAATCCAAATAAACTTTTCTTAGGATTTAAAGAGATGCCAAATTTCTTACATTTAATCAAGACTTGTTTCAGATGATCCAAGTGTTCATTATCAGTTTTGGAAAACATAGTAATGTCATCTAAGTAAATTACTAAGAAATCATGTATTTCCTTTGCAAAATATATGTCCATAGCCCTTTGAAAGGTTTCTCCTGCATTCATTAGACCAAAAGGCATTTTTACATACATAAAACTGCCCCAAGGAGTGGTAAATGTTGTTTTTGCTTGATCTTCTTTTTGGACTAAAATCTGGTTCTATCCTAAAAAACCATCTAAAAGTGACATCCTAGAAGAGCGAACTACCCTTTGTAATATATGATCCATTTTAGGTAAAGGGTAATTATCTTTCAAGGACACTTTGTTTAGATTCCTAAAGTCAACACATAATCTAATCTCTCATGTTTTCTTTCAAGTTATTGGAACTAGGTTAGAAACCAAAATCAGAATATCTGATTAGTGCAGTTATCTGTGCATCATCCATTATTTTCACTTCTTTTTCCATCAAAGGTAATAAAACAGGGTTAATTCTTCTCAAATTTTGTTTAAATGGCTTCTGATGTTCTTTTATTGGAATTTTATGTTGGATTATGTTGGTGTCATAGGATTTGAGGTCCTCATAACTCCAGGAAAAAACATGTTGATATTCCTTTAGAAGAGTAATGTATTTTTATTTTTCTTGTTGAGGTAATGTTTTGGAAAGTTTGATTATTTTGGGTTTTAACTTTGTTCCAATATTGCATTCTTCTATATCAAATCTAACTGGCTCCATTTTAGGTTTTCTAGCTACATCATTTGAGTCAAAAAGATCTTCTAAGGGAGTTAAACCTTTAGGTAAGAAATTATCCTTAAGCTTCAATGTGTCTGATTCATCATCAATAATTTCTTCAATCTCTACTTTCTCTAAGCTATCTATATATTCTTGACTAAATCTAGTTGGTTTATCAAACTTTATTCTATTTACATCTAAGTTATTCAAATCTATCTCACAATCTAAATCTTGGTCTATGGTACAATCTGTGTCTATCTTACAACTCTGAAATTCACCTTCATTGTTCATAAACTTGTAAATCTGTTCATCCTGAGAAAAAAATTTCCAATACTTAAAGTTGTCTAGAATTATTGGCCTATATTTGACTTCAGCAGTATATCTGTGATTAGGTTGGAATGGTAAATTGCATGTACTAGAAAAGGTTGCTAGAGAGTGAGCTTGTATATTTTATTTTCTAGGTATAGCAAGAAACTTAAATTCCAATAAATCATCAGTTAAATCTATCACAGTGTCTCTATATCTGCTTAGTCTAGGATTGTAAACAGAATAAACTCCATTTACTTGTTTTATGATCAAATATGAATCTCCCATGATTAATATTCTTTTCCCTCCCTAGTTCCTAATGATTTGGAGTCCTAGGATGAGGGCTTCATACTCAGCCATATTATTGGTACATTTGAAATTAAGCCTCACAAAGCATGGCATTCTGAGTGATTAGTCTCCATGTTGGTTATCCAAACTCATGCTCCTGCTCCTAACTTATTTACTGAACCATCAAAGTCTAAATGCCATAGAGATTCATTAAACATATTATCATTGTTTGGTGCTTTCTTTTTCTCTATTAGTTCAGTTTGGATTTCATTTGTCTCAGAGTTACATAAGATAAAAGAATCAAGGTCAGTTGGTGTAGATTAAATTGGATAATTTATAGACCTTTCGGCACTACTGACCATGTACTTCATCAATGTTTCCCTCTATAACTTTTTAGGCTGACCAAAAACTGATATAGTAGCATAAGACATGCTAAGCTGTAGAGATCCCTGTAACTTTGCTCCCCATGAGTGAGAAAGTAACATTCCATATTTAGATGGGATATCAGCTACTACAATGTCCATTAATATACTCTTACCAAGATATTGAACTAGTGTTACACACAAATCTTTGATTAAACCAAGGCATTTAACTTTACTTGAATCAAATGAGAACAAATCTTTGTAGGGCCTTGTGATTTCTAGATTGAGAGTTTCCATTATGGCTTTAGGCATTAGATTATGGGAAGACCCTGAATCTAGCATGGCATTGTGTAAAATTTGATCATGAATGGTAAGACTGATATAAAATGGAGGAACTGCTCCATCTGCATGTTTTCCATTCACATCTAAAGAAAGGAAACAATGACAAGTGAAGAAAATACTTCACTCCAAATAGCTCATCACAGGAATCCTGAAGTATGATGCCAATTTGCTTTGATCTAGCCTGCTAATCGAATTTTTGACACACAAAAGCTTTAAAGTCCAAGAAGAAATTACTATAACAATCCCAACAATTTTATTCCACCCAAAATACTTCTAAAGATGAAGTATTTATACATAATGTTTTACAAAATATCCTAGAATACTTCTAGGAATTATCTTAGGAAAATAAAATATCTTTACAATAATAATAGAGACAGTTGCTTAACAAATTGACAAGCGGTCCTATTTTATCCATAAGAAATAGAAACAGTTTTGAGGATAGGAAGCAGCTAGCTGCCTTGGTGTCCTCCTTGCTGGCCTTTAGATATTTTTTGAATTTGATCTACCTTGTTTGATACTCTTTCTTGGATACTCTTTATTCACTGATACTCTTTAAACTCTTATACTCTTTAACCAAAAAAGTTGTTTTACTGCTGTAAAGAAAATATGTTTTGAATGTTAACTTAGAAAACAATTTTTTGTCTTCTTTTCATCTTCTTGTTTTTATCCTTCACAGTAAATATGTGAGTGCTTTCCAATCCTCATTTTTAGGAATTTGAATATTCTTTAATTTCCTAAATTTCTCATTAGCTTCTGTATATCTAGAAAAAGTTGGCTTGATGACAAACAAGTGTTTAATCTCATGTTGTAAGTAAAATAAATCTTCAAAACTCTTAAGTAACACTTTTCCTGTTGGGATGCCTTGACCTGTTGGTTTATTTACTTGTTCCTTGGAAAACTCTCTTATCTTCTTATCATAGTCATTTTGAGGCATCAATTTATCATTCATAACCATGATATCAGGAAGTCCTTTTTGCCTCAAACTTGTGAAATTAACTATGAACCTAGTTATGGAAGTATTCATACCTTCACATTTTTCTTCCAGTTGTCTCATCAAATTTCTCTTTGTTGTGACTTTCCTAATTTCTAGGATAGTTGCAGTTCTGTATGTTATTTTGAGTTCTTCCAACTCCTGTCTATTTTTTTTGTTAAGGAAATTGATTAGCCTTACAACTTGCTATGGTTTTTCAGCCAAATCAGTTTGAGTCTTTTGAATTTCTACTTGGGCTGCTAGTAATAATTCTCTTTGCTCAAAAATTACTTGAATTGAAGGCCATACATCATGGATGGCTTCAATGATATTATTCCAAAGATAATTTTTGATGTATGATATCTGATATTTTAAAATTAACTCCTTTTGCAACTTCTTTAACTCTTCACTCAATCTGTTGGAATTTTTTTCATGTGTATTAACATTTACCTGAGCTAATTTATTTGATTTTTCAAGATTTTCAACCATTTTTGTCAACCTGTTAATATCATTTGTCTTTAAATACATCTCTTCCATTCCTTTCACTATCTTGCTGGCCTCATCAATAGGTTGTACTGATGTTGTAGAATATTTAGTGGCTGATGTTGTGGAAGAAGTCACTGGCACTGCAGTAGCCAGTGGTTCTTTGGGTGCCAACTTTTCACCTAAAGTTGAAGGCACTGTTGTAGTGATAACTGGAATAACTATAGGAATCACTTGTTCTTTCACTGTCTCCTTTTCTTGGACAAGTTTGTCCATCTGTATTTCCATTTCTTTAACCTGGGCTATCAATTGAAGAATTAAATTCATCATTTCATCTTTTTCATTCTGTTCCTGTATGACTTCTTTTGTTTGATGATGCTCACTTTGAGTAAGTTTGAGTTGTTTCCTCAAGGCTACTATATCCTCTTTTTTCTTTTTCACTAATAATTCTGCTTCTTTGATATTAGTAGGATCATATCCCACTTGTAAAACTAGTTCTTCCAAGGCTTTTATCCATAGCTATTTGGCATACAATGAAGATTTGTCCATATTCATTTGATCTTACATGTTGGAGATGGTGTTTTGTAGCTTTTGAGCAATCATGGATTTATTTGTGACTGTAGAATAAAGAATATCTGAAGTTTTCCTGTGGAACTCAATTTAATCAAGAGCATGGATTTTATCTGTCTAGACCTCCAAATCAACTTTCTTATAATCAGCCACTGTCTTAGGAGTTTTAACTGTGGGCTGCAACACTGACATTATTAGCTTTTGATTAGAATAATCAAAAGCAGAAAGAAGCATGATTTGTATACTAGGAGTCTATTTGAGATATTGAGAATAAATTTTATTCTTTATCTCTTCATTTTTCAATTTAATATGTTTATATTTATCTTTAATATCCAAATCCTTTTCCTCAACTACTTGTGAGGAAGCAACTTCCATGCTTTGCTGTCTCTCCATCAACTGTGTGTCTTCATTATTGATTTCTCCTTCATTCTTATTTGGCTCATTGATAATTACAGTAGCAACATTGGTCTTTGGCAAATTTGTATTGGTATTTAAAGGCTATGTTTCTTCCACATCTATTGTGACTTTTCCTTTATCTTCTGAATCTAATTTGGGCCTTTTGTTGTATATAATATTAAAATTTGTTTCAGTTGTAGTCTCTGCCACATAGGCTCCTTCTTCCCTTATTCTTTTGGTGGACTTCTCTATTTGATTTGCAGTTTCTAAGGTATGACTAGTATTACCTTTGTTCACTGCATCTATTAAGGTGTTTTCAGTCCATTCAAGTTGTTTGGAAAACTTTTCTATTTCTAGTTTAGCTTCATGAATAAAGGGTGTTAACTTGGATTTGACCCTTAGCTTGCTCAAGATCCATTGTGGATCATAGTTCCAAGGGAAACTCTCTTCAAATTTATATTCCAATAACTGATTTGCTGCTTCTTTCTCTGTATCCCTGAGATTACATATGAATGGCCCAATCTGGTTTTTAAGTTTGAATTGGGTTTTCTTCTTAGCTGCCATGAATTTTATTGAATCAAAGTTTAGGATCTGTCTGATATACTCCAAGGCAAATATCCTCATTGAAGGATATTTGGGTAACTTGTAAGGTAACAAGTTTGACACAAAGACTCTGATTTCAGTATATTTCTCATACAAATACCAGTCACCAACCTTACTATGCTCTGATAACTGCAATATCTTTTTCATTTCTTCATTTACTCTAGGTTGCTCTGTCTTGGTAAACATTGTGATCAGTGGATGTAAAAATAACTCTAAAAACTCTGAATAACTGAAATCTGTACATTCTTTCCTAAGCATGGATGTCCAAAAATGACAGATAGAGGAGTTCCCTCTATGTCCAGTTTTTGAAGAGTAATTGGAAAATTATTTGATTGGAAGTACAGAAACATATGGAAAAGGTAGGAGGTATATCTGAATACTCCCTCAATTTGTAAATTGGTCAATTGATAATGAATACTATCAGCAATGAAACCAACATAATCAAATATTACTGAGTGTGGTTGACCTGGAGAAAAGGTGGATAAGAATCCTAAGATGGACTCATCTGTGTGTTCATCAGTAAAATATCCAAGGATGAAGGAAATCATGGAAATCACATGTCTTGAACCTTCAGGGAATTTTGCAGTAGAATATGGAGGATTTAACTTAGGAATTTCTATATGCAGAGGCATAAAAGTCTGAAAATCATGAACCTTTTAGGAAAATCTAGGCTAATATATAGCTTGGTGAGGGCCTATATAGACAAAGGGACTGCTTGGAGGTCAAACTGAAGCTGTAACATTTGGTTAATTGATTCTACAATGATGGTAAAAAGCACATATTTATTGGCATTTATAATGGTTCTTTGCTCCGGAACATAGTATTGCTGACACAATCTAATGACCTCTTGACATCGGTGAGTTAATGGAACAATGTTAGGGGGCAAATGAGATTCCCAAATATGGACTTCTTCTTGATCATCTAATGACTTTTCATAGCACCAGTTATGGATATCTAACAGGTTGAATTCAACAATGGGATATGCTAATTTATAATCAGTATCAGCTAGGGGAATGTGTTCAATATTAATAACTGGGGGTTGTAATGGATTGACAACAATAGCAGTACTTGAATTCATGGCAAGGGTAGGTTTAGGTGCTTTAGAAGCTTCAGGCTTGCTTGCACTCTATTTTTTAGGCATTTTGATCTACTTCTGCAAGTTTAGACAGTTTTTAGAAGAAATTTACTTTTAGCAGAGGCTTAATGGAAAAAACATGCACAATACAGTCTCTTCTTTGGGTTTTCTGTTCAATTAGGCTTGTCAAAAAGGTTTAGAGGCTTTAGAACTGGTTTAAAATAGAAAACAAGGGTTTCCTGACTCTCTAACTGAGAATTAGGGATGAAAACTCTTTTTAAAAAGGATCACAGAAGCTTAGGGTACCTGCAGAGGTTTTCTGGCTTGTTTCAGAGCTTGAAATAGATCATTTAAACTGTGAAAATTTACAAATTTTCTGAAAAATTGAGTGCAGAAGGGAAACAGGGTTTCTGGGAAAAAATTGCTAGAGTTTGGCCTATTTTTGGGGCTTTTTGGCAGTTTATTTCAATCGATTCTTAATTTCTAAAAATATTTTTGTTCTTTATAGGTCTTTCAAATTGATTGCAGGTTCCAATTTAAGAAAAATATCGTTTCTATTGCAGGTATCAGCCTTAGAAAATTTTTTGAGGTTCTGGCTGAGTTGATGGCTTTAGTAGCTTTATCTGGAGCAATATGAAGCTCCTCGGCAACCTTCACAGGTTTCAAGGAAAATTTTGCAAGCTTCAGGCGTAGAGATGATGGAAAAATGCTTAAAAAATGTGTTTTTGGAGTCGGGGAAGCTTTGCAGAGTGTTTAGGTTTAAAGCGTAAGAAGATAAGGAATGAAATGCATTTTCGAAGGTTTATTAAACATATTGGTTGTATTAATCTAGCATTGAATGCAGGGTGCATCAGCGAGAAGGGTGGTTTCGGAGTTCAAACAATTAAAAACTAGTGGTTTTCGCACGGCAATTAGGTGGTAAGCGGTACTAAGCTCAACCCACACGAGTGAATAGAAAAAGGGCATGTGGAGGAGAGAGATAATTAGGACACCACCCATTTCACGCAGCTTTGGCATTTGGGTGATCATGCAACTTATCTGCACGATATCGGATCTGTGCCGTCGGATTTGGGGGATCGATGCGAAGGGTCCAGATTAGTTTGGAAGATGCGTTTGACATGCGAGTGGGACCAGGTTTTGTTTATAAGCGGCGAAAAGTGCTTAATCTTTATAGAACTGTGTTTTAATAAAGTTAAGCCTTTAGGAGTATATAATATATGGCAGGGGGGCTTAATATTTATTTAAAACATTTATATCATGTTTTAATTAATGCATATGGGTGTGATAGTATTTATATTATATAGTTTAATCAACCTTTAAATATTTTTCAAACTATAGGGGCGAGGTATTTGAATAACGATATGTTTTAGACCAAGGGGTTTGTAGGGCGGGGTTTAGTTGCACACATGGGGATAATAATCTTTGGTCTAAATGTAAAATAATGGGTTTTGGGGGGTTAATTTAAATATAAGGGTTTTAATATATACAGGAGGGTAAATTAGGGATTTAATAAAAATAGGTTAAAATTTAATATGAAAAGAGTAGTGAAATGGAAATAAAACACATGTTATCTCTAAGTAAATTGTAAAAATAAAGCATAGTTCATATTTTATATTACTTCACTAATACTTAGGATAAATGTAATTTTGAGGGTTTTATGAATGATTTTGAAGGGAAATTAATTATTTTAGGGTTTTTAATTTTACTAACTAAGAATGTGTCTTTACTTAGGAAAAAGGGGTTTTGATGTATAAATAAAGCGTAAATGCTGATAAATGAGGGTTTAATGTAGGAATTTAATATTTTTAAATTATCAGTCATCGAGCCTTGGGTCTGGTCCCAAAAAAAGTCAGAGAAATGATCTGAGCCTTTTTGATTGATAGTTTAGAATACTGAATACCTATAGGGGAGGGGAAATTAGTGATTTCTCCAATGATGTGTTATTTACATGATTTCTCAACTGCTTTCTACCTACCCAACTTTATTTCTAACATTTTTTCTTCCTTTTGTAGGTGCATTTAGGCTTGCAACCTTAAAAAAAAATTCTTTCAAAGCATAAAACTATCTAAGTCTACCTTATTTCATCTGAGGGCTTAGATTAAACTGTTGAGCTCCTCATTATTCTCTACCTATCTATTGATTTTTCAAGTTTAAACTGTTTGACAAATCTTTATTCTCTATCTAAAACATGTTGAAAAGATGAAAAGTTAAGATTAAATTGTTTAACTGATCATGGATTATTGCATTTATTGACACTCTGCATATAATCATTATTCTTGCAGTAAAATAAAGTAGTGGCATTTGGATTTGCTCACTTCCAGGTCTTATTTCTTTTTTCTTTTAGGGTTTATATTTTTCTAAGTCCTTTGATTTTTCTTTTAGTACTTTTTACCCTCTTTTTGGCTTTTTTATTATTTTTCATTTTTTCAAAATATGGGAAAACAACTTGCAGAAATCAAGGTATGTACATATTTACAAGACTATCAAAGCCAATTCAAAATTTATGAACCCTATTATTATAGGACCCTAACACTCTCCAATCTAACCAACCAAAATTTTGCACATTGAAACTCATGAAAATATATGCAATTAGCTCATCCTTGGTCTCATGGGATCGAATTCAACCATTTCCCAAAAGATAGAATCAATTACATTAAATTTGGAACTGCTTGCTAGGAATATGGACCAAATTTCTATAAAATAAGGGTCAAAGGTTAACTCGTATCTATTGAAAAATGAAATTTGTTAAAAAATAGAAGGAGGCTTTTGTAGATGAGCCTATTATTGGGAGAAGCCTCTCTCAATTTTCAAAAATTCCTCTCCATCTCCTCGAAATTTGTGCCTAAAAATCATGACTAAAACAAGAAATAACAAAATTTGAAACATAAGCTATAAAGACTCATTCGAATCTTCAAATAAACGACACTTGTAAAGAAACTGAAGGATATTTTTTAATTTAGCTCGTGTTTGATAAAAACCTCTTTTATGTTTTCAAAATTCATCTCCATTT
The DNA here is from genome assembly GCA_034641835.2 of Pinus albicaulis. Taxonomy (NCBI): domain Eukaryota; kingdom Viridiplantae; phylum Streptophyta; class Pinopsida; order Pinales; family Pinaceae; genus Pinus; species Pinus albicaulis. The sequence goes on from MU968317.1 coordinate 33,386,381, forward strand.
AGTCATAAATTAATCTTGAAGTGAATTTGTCAAAAGCGCAACAATTGTCCAAAATCATAGCATAAAAGTCCAATGACTGTTTTGTTCAAATATCTATTGAATGGTAAGATAGATTGAGCTGATTTTTTGACAAAAAATATCATTATAACCCTTCTCCACACAATTTTTTATCCAAATCTGACTCACACATCTCGAGAAAATTAAAAAAAAAAAATTGTAGATGACGGTGGCTCATTTATCAAAATCTGTGAAGAATTTTGACCTGAAATTAAGTGAGCTTGTTCATCTCACCCCCATGCATCTACTATAAAAATTTCATGGCACAAGTACATGTTTTAATATATATATAGTGAAAATACAGTGACAATGTGAAAGCACGGTGCTTCAAGCTTATACTATCTATGACCATCATCTTACATGCTAAGGGTATTGGGATGCCATGGAATGGTTCATAAAAAAATTAAAACCCATGAGAAAAAATTTAGGATGTACACAAAATTTCAAACCCCAAACTTATTCTTGCAGCAGAAGCACAATGCACCTCCATCTTCATGACTTGACCAAACATTGATCTTCTGACTAAGAAAAATGATTTGGAGCTAATCCAAATATTCACAAAAACTTCCTACATGGAAAAAAGTGCCAAAAATCCTCATTCATCATCAAAATTTGATGCCTTGGTAGAAGCGCAACACTCCCAGCAGACTTTGCACAACAAACCTTTTAGAATAATGTAATGGTGATGATGTCATGACTAATCATGATTTGACAATCTAACTGACAAAAGGGACCCTACAAATTTGTGGCCATTATGACAAGACATAACAACATGACTTCACTCATGATCTTTTGATGAAACATGACCCTAAACCCACTTAACTCAACCTCTCAAGACATCAATGACTATTTTCACGAAATTTTACAAACTTTAACATTATTACATTCAATAATGAAATTTGTATACCCATAGCTTGATTTTCTACAATATCATAACCAAACCTTTATACATTTGTCAAAATTTGAAAGATATAACTTGTTTTCTAGCTACTATGACTATAGGATACTAACAGGAAGAGTTGCATTTCTCCTTGGTAACTTGAAAAGAATGATGCAGTGCCATTTTTCTACAAATATGGGGTGATGAAGCATGAAAGTGAAATTATCCAAGTATATGGGAGTGGCATATCAACCATCAACTAATGTGAGTTAAGACTAGGTTCCTTTCCAACCATAAGGGTGAAAAATAAGCTTATAATAGAATTTTTGACTCAATCCTAGAATTTTTAACCATTCATTGCATGTTATACCAAATATCCTAGATCTACCTTTCTTAACAAAGGTTATGTTAGAAATATATTAGATATACACTAGATTACTCAATGTATTATAAATCCAAATATAAAATGCATAAAACAACATGAATTGGGTGGAAATAGTGAAATATATATTACAAATGAAATATTAAATTTCATATATCTTGAGTGGCATTGTCATCCTTTATGTCTCTGTTGATGGGGAAAAAAGTCCTTACCAATAGTAAGGGGATCCCCCGGTATATAATCCCAACTATAATCTACACCGTTTGTGATAGGGATCCCATATGGTATGTGGGCCCGATTGCCATTATGCTAATGAGATATGTGCCCTTCCTTAGATAGAGATGTAATTCACAATCATGAGAATGTATGGTTGTTGAATGAAAACGGACAAATGGTTGACGGATTACCCTGAAAATGAAACGCCATGAATATCAAAGTGAGATTTAAAGCATGCAACCAAAAGAAGTTTTGTTAGAAAAACATCATTAGGGCCATGCTCATATAGAGGCTCGTTTGAGCATAAGAGAAACCATTCACTATGATCAAACACCCTTCAATTTCCTCAGTATATTTCCGAAAGGATTAGGGACATATCAACAACTAATTCATTAACATATTCCTACACTGAACCATCATACATCATTCATATATTAAAAGAGCTCGAACATATAAACAATGTACGAACAGAAACATGAACTAGTCAGTTACGAATAGTATCAAACATGTAAGAGAACAATATTCATAGTGTCAATAAACGGAAATTTCCATCATATCCAATAGTGGAGTCCAAAACATTCATTTGTATTCATTCCCGGAACATACATTCAATGTTGTACAGTTATATCTCTCTCTCTCCTTTTGGAGTCCGAAAAATGGTCCTTACATTCTCTCCCGAGGGAGTACATATCTAACAAAAGTGACTTTTGGGATACCCTGTCTCTTCGTCTCCCTAATTGTTGGGATGGTCTACGACTTGGGAGAAACTATGACTTGTAAGCTAAGTGGTGTCGCGACCTGCGACTAGATAGCTTTTGCGACCTGTGACCTGCCTGCCTCTGCCACCTATCAATCCAATTCCTTTCATGGGAGAAATTTTGTGATGGAGAGGACTATGGTTTCTACTTGCTTTTGCTCTTTGAGGTAGGTTTTCCAAGCTTGGTATTCAGTCATTATTGGAGCGATTTGAGGCATGTCCTCTCTGTAGGTTTTAACCCTGTACATAAATTATCTGCAAACGAATCTTAAAAACAAAAAATAAACAATAGCAAGAGCATAAAACATAAAACAGATATACACATATATTTTCCCCTAGATCCCAAATCGGGATGACCAGCTTGATTTTTCATTATATTCCTTTAAGTGTTACAACAAATATATATACATGCCGAAGCATACATAAACCCCAATTTATTAACCCTGGATTAGAACATAGCCGTAGCTCCCTTGACCGGATCTACAAAATACCAGGGGCCAAAAACCATCATGCCATCATGCCCCAAAACCATGTGCAAACCCATGCACAAAACCATGGGTGGGCCACCCACTGAAAAATAGGGTCCAAAATTTTTTCTAGGGCGCTACCCTGGACCCCGAACAAGGGGGGCTGCACTTGATGCAACGTACAAGGGGGCACTATCGCCCCCCCCCCCCCCCACACATGAGTAGTCATGGAAAGAATATAACACATACCCAACACTCTCCCAGTCTGTGAAAACATTCCAGTGCATCTGGGAATACTGTACCCTCTTCATGTTGATATGATTGGACAAAGAGGCTAGCTTGGTATACATCCTAACCGGTGCAACAACGTACTGAATGATGTTCTCTTTGGAGGCTCGAAGGTCCTTTGAGTTGGTTGCCTGCCTGATTAATTCCAGGAATTACTAGATATCCTATAGTACCTCTTCTCGCGCCCTTTGTTTGGTCAGTGTGCCTATAGAAGGTATGTGTTGCACTTCAACCATCGAGTAAATACCACTTATGAGATGCTCATAGGTGGTCATTACCCTATCCACATCCTTTGCGAGTTTATCTCAAGATTGTAGTTTCATCCACATTTGTACTTCGTCGTTCAGGGTGTGGATCGAGTCCCTCTTTGGCAGGGTGGCAGGGGCATGTGGGTATCTTTCAAACCATTTTAGGATGTTGTACAGTGTTGTAGAGGCTTCCTTTAATTAGGCGGACTTGTTCTACATTTCTGCTTGTACTCCTGCCAAGGGAGTGAATTTTTGCCTCAACGTCATCATTTCCTCATAGACTTGTATCATGGTATTTCCCAAGATATCCAACTCTCCCTAGATAGTGGCTTGTATTCTGTTGGCCTGAGTGAGTTCAAGATAGAGCATTTTTTTTTCAGCCTGCAGCCCCTTCTTATCCCCTTCTACTTGAGAGGACTTTTGCTCAGATACACGGGCCCTGTTTTGTAGAAATAATATTTCTTGGCTCATCCTGCTGACATTTTCTTTAGTGGTGACTATAAAATCCATTCTAGCCGATGTTATCATTATGGGATTGTTCTTGGTGTCCAGGACTATGTCCTTCTCCATGGTTACTGCAAAAGGTTCAGCTGGAATCTGGGCAAGGCATTTCCTTCTCTCTTGCCTGATCTTATGAGTGTACTGATCGTAAGATAATCTTGTTAGATCCAGTACATCATCCTCCTGTTCCTCTGGGATTCCAAGTTCTGAAAGTGGGAGGTGCCCTCCTGTCATGGGGGTTGTTAGGGGTATGCTGATAGGTGGTAGATTTGCCCACATCCTGGTTTTTTAGGGTTGTGATCTGCTTCCATCTACCTCCTTGGATGTCTCTGCCCATTTTTTCTGAGCTTCTTCCTCCTCCCTCTTCTTTTCTGCTTCTTCCCATCCTGTTCCTGTTTCAGCTTGTTCTCTTCTTCCCTTCTATGCTTCTCTTCTTGTTCTTTCTTCTTGCGGGCCTCTTCTACTTGGTTCTTTCTTTTTTCATCCCTCTATCATTTTTTCTGCTACTCTTCATCTTGTTTCCTTTGCATTTCTTCTTCTTCTTCTTGTTGTGCTAGAGCATATTGGGCTTTCTTGAGTTCTTCTTCTCTTTTATTTTTCTCGAAATTTTGTCGTGCCTCGGCCTCTTTATTTCCTTCTTCCTGTTGATTCTTAGGACATTCACTACCTGTGGTGTTCTTTGGCCTTTTGGACTGTGAGTTCAATGCTCCTCTTGTTGGGGTTTTCTGCTTCATGGTGTCTACTCTTTCCTATAGAGCTTGGTCATCCTAATGCTAACCTCCTTGGTCTCCATCCAAGTTGGCTTCCTCTTCAGGGGCTACCTCCCTTAGTGCATTGTATGATTTTTTGACTTCATCTTCCATGGTGCACTCTGTGTGCTGATAATTCCAATTGAACTTGGCCCACTTGCAGTGTGTGGGGACGATTCTCTCAGGATCATAGGACCAAAACGCTAAGTTTACGAAATGGAACCCATTTATGTGTTCACCTTCCACTTCTAGTTCCTTAAATTCTTTGACCGTGTAGGTACCAATAGTGAGCGAGAGGGTAGGCCATGGTTTCTTCTTGCCTTTACTGAGCATCTTAGAGAAACCACCGTTATTTGGTATCATACTTCTTCTAGTACCAGCTTATCAGTACCGAACTTGGGTAATGCATGAGGTGCCTTGAATGATCCAAAAAATCTGATGAAGGTGCCTTCTCTGATGGGGAACCAGTGTGCTACCTTGATGATCGTCTCCATGACTCTTCGGGACATGCAGGGAGGATCTTCATTGAAGAGATGAAAGTAGAGTGTGGTGATGAAATTTTATGAGATGACATCAATGTATTTCTTATATTTATTATCCCAGAACACATTTAGATATTTATGGATTAGTCCATCGCTTACTGCATTCTAGTTATGTGCCCATTCATCAAAGTGACACTGCGAGCATACTGCATCTAGGAGGTAGGAATCCATATAGAATTATGATGCTAACCCCTCCTCCGGTACCTATGCGGCTGATATGTTGGCCCTTAGAGCTAACATTAACATATGTACCCAGTTGAAATGAGTTTTGTGGGTGGTGACCACGTACATGAGGGGAACCCATGCTCCACTAAAGGTAGTGGTCTCCATTCGGTCATACATTTGGCACATCATGGTTGCGACAAGCCTGGACGCTTTCCTTAGGCCCTCAGTCTTATACTCTTGATCTTTCTTTCCTTTACACTTTTCAGGGTCTTCCCAACAGCCCCTCAAGGTATCTTGCACCGGCACATCATGTGTGGCAATCCACTGGGCGTTAAAATACTCTTATCTACTCGGGAGTGAGTAGTATACTTCAACATATTTCCCGATTAGGTTGGAAAAAGGTTTTCCTGCGTGATCGTAGATTACCCCATGCTTTGAATCTACCTCCTGAAGAATCCACTCGATAATTTTTGTGCGTGGGAATATTGGCGAGTGGGCAGCCACATAATGAAACTTGGACCTCTTCACTTGTATGTACACGTGTCATTCCACAAGGTCTTCTCAGAATTCTTGTTTTGTAAACTCCTGGTAAAGTTCATACCAGGACATCTTAACACCTTTCCTGAAAACACAGGCAGTATCTCCATAGATGAGAGTCAGTGAAGGAGGCCGAAGAGTTGAATATGCACTTAAGCTCGGCTTCTATATTACCTGGCATATTCAGGAAAAAGTCCCACGATAAGACGAACGTGCAAAATAGAAGAAACACCTGACTACACTGACTAGGACCTTAGCTGATCAGGATGGGTCGCACTAAAGGGTCCTAGGTCGCTGCGACCTGCATCGGTTGCAAAGGTCTTAGATTAGAGGGGTGCGACCTGGCGACCTAGTCGCATGGTCACAAAGTTGCAAGGTCACAGCTATGTGAATAAACATGACTTTGTGACTTTGTGACTTGGCAACCCAATGACTAGGTCGCGAAGTCGCGAAGTCGCAAATTCACATTAGGGCTTTTCTGAGTGAAAAATAGGTCGGCATGACCTACAAGAGAAATTGGGGAAAACTCCAAGGGAAGGAAGAAAATCAAGGTTGGGAGGGTCACAGGAAGTCCAGGGAAGGGTGTCCAATGTGGCAGGATGAAAAAGGAGGGGTCAGAATACATCTGAGCATGATAGGATGAGTAGGGGAAAAGGAACCATACAACTGAGGGGAATCTAAGACAATTAATATCCCAGGTTAGGGGCAGGTAGGGCCATGGCCAATAAAACCAGGAATTGCAGGAGGTTTCAGTGAATTACTTGGAAAAATCACACTCTAATTGGCTTGTCAAACACTTTTTTTACTCTTTCGTGAAGGTCGAATGTGAACTACGCGACCCTTTTATTTATAAAGAGCTCACACGTGTGGGCACTAATGGCGGTCACAAGGTCACAAAGTGGATTAGTTACGCACGGTTGCGACCCTCCGACCTAGAGGTCGCTGGGTCGCAAGGTCACATGGTTGCAAAGGGGAGCTTCTGACGTAATTTGCGACCTAGCGACCTGGGGACCTTGGTTAGGTCGCAAGGTCGCTAAGTCACAGACTGCTGAAGATTGAGGGAAGTGCGACTTTGTGACTTATACTTAGGAAAAATTTAAAGTCATCTTTTGGTTTGAGGTTACATGTCCAAAGAGGACTTTTTGAGGCTTATGGTTGATGTTGGGAACAGGCCCATCCTCATCAAAACAACAGGGGCTTCAAAATTTAAAACTAGTGCCAAATTTCAGAGGGTGTTGTAACAGCTGCAACAGGATCCTTGGATCTAAGATTCTCCTCGGACTACACTCATAAGCAAGGAAAAATCCTTAACGTAAATTCAAAACAAGAAGGATTAATTTTAGTTTTGGCAACATATACTTACATATGTCTCTCTCTATGTCTCTTCTACCACGAGTATAGATCCATCTTAATAACAGATCTATCAATATTCGAGAGGGATAAAATCTCATTATATGCAAACCTCTTTTTAGAATGCAAAACTTGAAAAGGATTTACACATCAAGAGATTTAATCCTTCTTAGTGCTTTATAAATATGTGATTAAGATAGATCTATAGTTTTTTTTGTCTCTCTCTATATAAACCATGTGTAATTTTTCATTGTTTAAATTGTATTTTTGAATATATTTTATATTAAAAACTGAATGAGTTACACATTTTCCTCTTATTAAGAATTAAACAAATTATTTTAGATTTAATTACCTTTTCCTTTTGAGCATTGAAATATTTTACTTTATTACCCAAAGAGTGAAAATGAAATATCAATGAACCAAGTGAGTATAATGAGAATGTGATTATCAATGTTTTATAATGTTTTCAACTAAAAGTAACCAAATATGTATAATTATTTATGATTTTATTATAGCCAACAATTTTTTTCTATTTAAACTTTTTTTTTTAGACATGTTCCAACTCCAAGTTCAGCACACACGAAATTACACATCACCCTCATGTGGATTGTAGAATGAGCCTCTCGGCTCAATAATAATGGTTCCATTATATAGACTAGGTGAGGAAAGGAGAGGTTGAATATAGACTCATAGGTTTTGAATAATTTAGAGTTTAGCATAAATTCCTAGGCTATTATATGAGGCAATTCAAACTTTCTTGAATTAATATCCTAAGAAATGAGAAATTCTTGAAGTTGTGCAAGCCTTCATCACTCCTTGCTTTGGAATAGAGAGTGATCGGCAATACTCGCAATTGAGTAAAGAGTGATCCATTGCACCTTGTTAGTAGAATAGGAGTGATGATGTTCTCAATATCTCTTTCCCAAGAAACAAATTTGTTCTTCAACCTCACATATGAATAAGTCTCTCAATTTGATATTTAAGGTGGAAAATAAGTTTGTAGTAGCTCTACCTTCCCTTAAGAGTCTCCAAGTACCACACAATATGGAAACCTTTTCCCAACCCTGGATCTACCTAGAATCCATGGAGTACAATAGTTACATAGGGTCACCACCCCTTTTCAAGCAAGTACCATAGTCACAATGGTAGATCTGAATGAGACGAATGGAGAATTACACTAAATCCTCACTTTATGTATGCATGTGCCCTTTTTTATAAGTGGCACCTCAAGAAGCCCTCTCCCCAACACTTGGAGATGTCTTTCCCCCTCCTTGGGATCTTAGGATAAAAATCATGTGCATAATGACTTTAGGATTTATCTTAATGTTTTTCTTTCCCGCTTGGCCTAACCCCCCTTTCCCTATTGTAGAGTCCTATATCCCCATATCTCTTGTTTGATTTTGTATGGAACATCGATGTATTTTTATTAATATGAGAATGATTATATATTACATTGTTGCTCTTGTTGATTTTTCAGAACATAGGTTCACTAGGCTAGAATGACAATAAGATTATGGGCTGAAAATATTATATACATAGGCATGTGGGCCCAACACATATATGTACACAACGCATAGGCAAGTTGGACCAACAAAGTCCTAACTCACCATCCTAATCATTTTATGTGCAAATGTACACATAGTGGTCCACCTAGAGGTGTTACAAATTGTAGCGACATTGATATTTATATAATTTGAATTCTTTGTGATAACCCTACCACATATCCACAAAGTTATTTTTGCACATTTATATGTCTAGGCATTCATTAGAGAAGCATATTTCCCCTAAGTATGGTAAGAATTTTGTCAAAACTTATAATTTCACTTTATTTATGGGAATTTTTTCCATGGGTTGTAAACCATTTTAAGACTACCTAAATCTCTAAAATTTTGAAAAAATGAATGGATTAGAGTTGAACTTTATCTTGCCAAAAAAAAAACTCACCATAAACATTGTATTTATCTAACTTACTCTTTCATACACACTTAAATCTAACAAAAGTCAGAAATGAAAACCTAAATATTACATTTAATATTTATTGAATTGAATTTAAGATAAAGAAAGAACTCGCCATAAACATTGTATTTCTCTTATTCACACTTAAATTTAATAAAATTCCTAAGTAGAGGCCTAAATGTTAGTTTTAATATTGATTGAACTAGAAAAGAACTTAAACACACCAAAAAAAGAATGTATGCCATTTAAGTCCAATATTACCTCTCATATTGATTGAATTGTATGAAAAACAAACACTTGTGAACATCAAATTAATGGATGAAGACCCTTAAGCTTATGGGAGGAGTGGAAGTTTTCCACACCACTAACTAATGATTACAAAGGGAAGGGTGTGATTCATTATGAGGGTTATGTGTAAGTGTAATTTATTCCATGCTCAACTTGGAGTTGGCCCATGCCTCTTAAAAAAATACTTTAAATTTTTTAAAAAATGTCTATAATACAAAGGTAAATGATTATACATATTTTGTTAGCTTTAACTAAAAGCATTATAAAACATCAATAATTTCATTCTCATTGGGCTCATTTAATTCTTTGTTAATATTACAATCCATTATGAAAATAATCTGGTATGAAAAAATGTAAAATTATTTACTTTCAATTTTGGAGTTATAGTTAAAATATTTCCATATCTATGTTAAATAATCTAAATTTATGTAACTTTATAGAAATAAAATAATAATAAATATATTTCTTTTATAAATATTTCAATATAAAACTTAAATATACTATTTGAATATATAGTTTAGTAAAGAATTTCAATAGTTAAAGAAAATAATAATAAAAGTAAAATAATAATAAATAAAATATAAAATAATAAAAAATGTATAATTTCATCAAGCATTAAAAAAGATTATATTTGTGAAGGTGAGATTTTTTTTTAAGTTTTATATTGTAGAAAAAAAATTACATATAGTGAAATTTGATCTCTCTAAACCTTTAGTAAATCAATAATTAAAATAAATTGATATAATTTTGTTGGCCACCTTATTCTTCCTTAAACCCACATGTTTTAAATGAAGAAAACCCTAAGCATATGAGAGGAGTGAACGTTTGCCCCACCACTAACAGATGGTTCCAAAGGGTGTGATTTTTATTAAATAATAACAACCAGTTTTGCTTGTCTCCACAGTTGATTGAATTGAATTTAATTGAAGAGAGATGAGTTTTCAGGGCACTTGTTCCATGGTGTTGATTGAATTGAATTTAATTGAAGAGAGATGAGTTTTCAGGGCACTTGTTCCATGGTGAGGATATATGATAGATGTGTATGTACCCATGTCAGAAAGAAGGAAGGGAGAAGATCTAACAGAATCCGGAAAAGCAAATGTAATTGCAGAGAGCATAACAGAATCGGGAAAAGCAAATGCAATTGCAGAGAGCATAAACACGGCCATGACCAGATACCTATACTTAAAACTTACTATTTTGTCAGTAGTCTTATACGAGCTTGCGAAAGCACTCCTAAAACAGCTGTACTGTAAAGGACAGCATCTGTGCTGCTGTTGTCTCTCCTCTGTAACAGCAGTACAAGTTTTACCATCTTTCTTTTTGGAGATACCAAGTTTCATACATAGGTGGCAGGCCTGGAATTTGAAGTTACACAAAACGTTTTTTAATACAATTTTTTATTACTTCAAAAGTTATAGTTCAACCAAAAAAATGGAATAGTATATTTGAAATGTAAGTATTTAAGTTGTTGGTCATAAATATATAAGTATTTAGTTAGTTTTAATGGGTAATTTTGATAATCAATTTACATAATTTTGATAGACAATCTACTTGGCTGCAGTATTTATTTCTTATTATCATTCTTAAGTTTATTGATTGAAATTTATAGAAGTATAAAAGGAATATATAAAAATTAGAGTAATGGCATTTTCTATAGTTGCAGTATTTATTTCTTATTATCATTCTTATGTTCATTGATTGAAATTTAGGAAATATAAAATATATATATATATAATAGAGTAATGACATTTTCTATTTAAACATTGTGTTGTTTATATTTCATAAACAAATTTTTCTAGTTATCATATATTTCATAAACAAATTTTCACAATTATTATGCTAGACTAGTCCGCTATTGTTAACTACCTACCTTCCAGTCTAAGTCACCCTCACTGATCTATATAAAACTTGAAATGACAAGCATCATAAACAAATGACTTTCATGAAACTATATAAAACTTGAAACGACCAGCATCATAAACAAATGACCTTCATGAAATTTCCAATCTCTACTAAACTAAACTTACAAAATAAATGTGAAATTCCAAACTTAATATATGGCATTGATATTTAACCTAAGTTTCATGAAGTAGTGTGCTTATTATTCTAATTAAATAATTGAGATCGAGTCCAAATTTGGATCTTTCCACTCACGCGAACCACAGTATTGCCCACTGACATGCAGGTATTGGAATTTAAAGAATGTGCATGGAACAAAATTATTCCATGGCTACACTAAGGATCCAAGGTAAGGATATCAGATTTTGGAGCTGCTTTGTCACCTTTGAGCGTGGGTTACGAGGCTCACTTTTCGATTGGATTTTTCCTCATATCCTCGGGATTCTCATTTGTGCATTGGGATACCCATGACCAAATTGTAAATGAGTAAATTTACTCGCACCCATTTTGAGAGAGACCCAGTGTAAAGATCTCCAGGGGATTTCATGAAAACGGAGAGAACCAAAAAAAACCAAAGTCTGAATAATATATTATATTGCTGGCCCTATGTATACCAGCTTAAAAGTCTTGAAAACAAGTACAAGACAAATCCTTATGTAAAAGGTGGGCCTATTTGTTTTAGAGTGTTGTGACCAGAGTTACAGGTCGATTGATGGTCTTGTACACTGACAGACCAAGGTATGGAAATGGAGTGAAATGACATGTTGGCACCTCCTTTCTGCAAAAGTGGAACCAGTGTAATGTATTTTTAGTTTTGGAGAATCTGGCAACTATATCTACTTAATTCTATTGAAGGATATATGGCCAATGCCATGGATCAATGTGGAAAAAAATTTGTGTGGAGGAGGGAGATCCACGAAGTGGTACCCATTGAAGTTACATCACATAGATGGGACGCACACAAGTAGTTTCTCTTGCAATTTGGGTGACCAAATAAAGATGACCATAATTTTTTGTTGTCGTTTCTACAGGGCAGGGCAGGGCAGAGAGTGAATGCCATGGAGAGGTTAAGGGAGGAGTGCAAGACATGATTTAATGAGAGTCAGAATAAAATCGAAGGCTATCTCCACGACCACATGCCCAACAGCCTGGCTGCCAGTACGTTTCTAAGTCGGCCAGCTAAATGCATCTGCACTTTATTTATCTGCTGCGAATGGCAACAGGTACAGTCGGCGCGGCACGCATGCTCTATGAGTTCTGAACAAGAAAGTTCAGAATATCGCAGACGTTTTCTGTGGAGTACATTATTCTGGTTCCAAACAAAAAAATGAATGATGTGTTTTTTTCACAAATTGGAAATGTATACCAAATTTTAAAAATGGATGATAGATGACAAATTAAACGTGCATTGAGATTGATATTAAAAAAAGATGAAACTTATTTCACCTTTTTTTTTAATTTTAATTGGGTTATAATAATAAAAAAATAAACATTTCAAAACTAGCATGTTGGTCTCATGTGGCATATAAAATAGTTCACTATTTCACCTAATTGTGTCTAGTGGAATGTACTTGTTATTTTTTTAATTTTATTTTTATAATTAAAAAAAACAACATTTCAAAATATGTTAGAAGGTTTAAAATTGTATTTGTCAATAATAATTTTTTTATGAATATATAATTATGATAACAAATATATTCATTAATTGATACATCTTATTACATTATTTGAATTTATCATTATATTAACTTTGTAAATGTAAAATAAATATTATTGAAATTCCTATGTAATAATATAGATTAAATGGTTGCTAAATGTCATATGCATCCAGTTAGACCTAATTGGCGAGACATTTCAAAATGTCATATGCATATAAAATAGTTTTATTAGCTATGAAATAGTGACATTTCTTCTACCTAATTGTGTCTAGTGGAATGTACTTGGTTATTTTTTTTTTAAATTTTTTTTTTATAAACAAAAAAAAAACATTTCAAAACATGGATTGTGGTATTTATAAAATAGTTCTATTAATGGTGGTATAGTGACACTTTTACCTATGCTTAATGGAATGTAGTTGTTACTCTTTAAAAAAAATAAATGAGATTAAAACTAAAATTATAAAAAAAATAATGAAATGAGATTAAAACTAAAATTATTTAAATTTTTATATTTAAATAATAAAAATGGTTTAAAATTGTATTCACGGATAATATTTTTTTATGAATATATAATTATGATAACGAAACTATTCATTAATTGACACATACTATTACATTTTTTGAATTAATCATTATATTAACTTTGTAAATGTAAAATAAATATTATTGAAATTCAATGTAATGATATAGAGTGGTTATATAGATTAAATGGTTGGTAAATGTCGTAAGCATCAAGTTATCATACATCATGTAGATTTACCCCATTTTACCATGCAAATTCTTAACCTTTCAAGTTATCATACACCATGCAGATTTACTGCACTTTACCATGCAAATTCTTAACCTTTCAATAAGTGATTAATTGTCCTAGATATTCCACTAGGTAGTTTGTCATAACAAATCTTATAAATTTATATGGAAAATTTTAAATTTATATAGTTTGTCACAATAAATCTAATAAATTTATATACAAAATCCTAAATCTATACTATGAGTGTTATTTTTTCCTGAAACTTTTGGATTTATTAAGCTATTATTTTTATGCATGTAATATAGAAAATGTAGAAAATAAAAAATACAACCACTCACAACTACAATAACACAAGATATCACCTAGGAAAGGGTAACCCTTTGGAGAGAAAGCCTAACTCGAAGGTGAAGGTGCTACGTTTTTTGTCTCTTTCCTTGAAAGTAAATGGATGCAAGTACAAAGAAGTGAGACTTGTGCCCCATGAACTACTATAGTGCACAAACCCTTTCTCTTTGCTCTCTCTCTATCCCCACTATGTTGCTTCTCATCTTGGGAACAAAATGCACTCAAATAGAATGGAACCCCTTTTCCTCCCAATGGCGCAATTATAACATAGCATGATAGCCTATTAGTGGTTAGGTTTAGCTCCTTCAAATTTTAACTGGAATTACAATATTGACTCTTATAGAGTCTTCTTTATCATGATCACACAACTAGCCCATTTTCCATGAATAATGGGGGTTGGCATGGCATCCTCCTGAATGATGGTGGTCAAAACAAGTTCATCTTCTTGGTGGCATAAATTTGGTATATAGACTATAATTGAGGCAATTCTTGCAACATTGGAATTGTATCTATGTGTAAAATAGTGTGTGGTATGGCGCTTAAACAACAATTTTTTACCTCCAAAAAACATCATTTAATGCCTCATACTGCTTTTGTAAAGTTTCAGACCCCAATTTGCTAAAATGGGACCCGCCAATAAAAAAGGCCTTGTTAGCTTATTCCTACACTTTTTCCACTCTAAAATCCTCAATATGGATGACAAATAACATAATTATTATTTATGGATCATACCTTCCCATTTTCGGAGGCTTTCAGCCCCTAAAAGCTTCTACTCAATGAAGCGAGGAAAATTTTCCTCCACCTTCTCTCAGGTGTGTCATTTAGTCTTTCCTGGAAGTTTTCCTTTCAACTCAATGTAAAAAAGGTCATGTTTCCCTTGTCTTGTTGTTCTAGACGTCTTTTATAAAATTGTGTCCTTTGTTAACCCTACCTAAGCTTCTGGTGCGAAATCCTCTACAGAAGGTAGCGCATGTTCCTTTTACTAATCCAAGATGAAAGGCTCAGATAGTTTCCAATTTTTAATATCCACTGTTGTGTAAATGTGCATCTATGGTAGTAGATTGAATCTATAGGTGTTATGTCCTAGATTTTCCAATATCTCAAATGGGCTATATCACAAACCTTGATTTTCTTAACAAGACCCTATAACCTCCCCTTATTCAACTATAACCATATTCCATCTCCCACTTTGAATGACCTATTTTTTTTGTGCTAATCATACCTAGCCTTGTATTTTTCTATTATTTTTGCAGTGTTTTTTGTACCTATAGATGGATATGATTGATCTTCTCAACAATTTTTTCTTCCCTTAAGGAATCCCATGTAAGATCCTCCCTCACTCCTCTTTGTTTTCCGTATGCAATATCCAGTGGTGAAGGTGGAATATATCCAAACCAAGTTTTAAGTGGGGACATACCATTAGAAGTGTGGATAGCTCTACTATAATAGCGTTGAACATATACTAGATTTTCATCATGAGTCTTCAAATTCTTTTGATTGTCACCCCTCAAAATCTTTATTAAAGTCCTATTGACTAATTGCATTTTCCCATTTATCCATGGATGGAATGTTGTAGACCTTTTCAACTTCTCTTCCATCTTCTCCCACATTGTAGTCCAAAATACGTTGAAAAATATTGTGTCCCTATCTGAAGTGATGCTCCTTGGTATCCCAAAGTGCACCTAGACTTGTCTAAGCAACAAGTTCATTGCTTCTTTCCCGCTAATGTTCCTTTTGCGAGGAATTAGAATACATATCTTCATAAACCTATCAACTAACATGACTAGGTAGTCATGTCCCTTCCTAGTTGTTGGTAAACCTCCCAAAAATTCCATGAAATTTTTTTTTCTGAGCCTGAGTGGTTACAACCAAGGCATGATATAGACCGTATTTCTTGTTACTAGGTTTATTGGTACAAAAAGGAAATCATCCTCTTATAAACCTAACTACTTATTCCTGCATTCTAAGCCTATACACATACCTTTGCAAATTGTCCACTATCCCAACTACACCAAAGCTCCCTGCAACCTTAGACATGTGAGCCTCTCTAATTAGCTATAGTGTCTCACCCTTAGGAATATATAATTTATCCAGCGTGTAGAGTAACCTATTATAGAAATGGGAATCAATTATGTTGTCACCATCATGCACATGACTCTGGCTCTGCAACTATTGAAACACCTCCTTGATTTCCTAATTATTTGTGTATGCCTCATTATATTCATCATGAGTGAAAGGATCCATGTGGGTAAGAGTTCCCAAAGTTGTGATCTTTGATGTGGATGGACTTGATATAATTCAACCAACTTGCTTGTGCTACCCTTCTTGTACATTATCACTAATGAAAATGATATATAAACCCAATCCACTTGTAATTTTTGGATTTTTGTAGCTTGCTCTAGTCCAACAAGTATTGTATTGGTTGGTGATCTATGTTAATTATTGTCTCTTTTCTTGTCAAATAATTTTTCCACTTCTTCACAACTTGCACGAGGGCACATAGCTCCTTGTTGTAGGTAGAGTCATTTCAAACCACTCAATGAAATACTCCATAATGGTATAATATAGGCCTTCCTCCCTACATAAAGACCACTCAGATAACATACCCACTCACATCTATCTATACTTCAAGGGGTTGTTGCAAGTTTCGTAATGCTAGAACTGATGCTTGACCGATCTTCTTCTTTAACTCTTCAAAGGCCCTTTTCTAACCCTTTTTCCCACTATTATTGTGTGGAATGGTGTTGCTATGTGTTACACCATTTTTTGGTCATCTAACCTATTATCATTAGATGGACCCAAGTACACCATGTAAGACCAATTTTACCCTAAGTAAAATTGCTTTCACTATGTTAAAACAGGAAACCCCAAAAGGAAATATTAAACAAACCTATATTTGTTTGATTTTCCTCATGGAATAACTAATTAAACCATAATTTAATTATTATTCCCAGTCATGCTTAACCCAAAATCAAAAAAATTAATTAGATAAACCTTTATTTATCTTATTATTTTCTAGGAATAATTATTTAAACCTTATTTAGATAATATTCCTTGTTAAATATGACCAAATCACCCACAAATAATTAAATAAATCACCATTTATTTAATTATCTTTCAACCACTTCCTTAAATAGTTAAATAAATCATTATTTATTTGATTATCTTCTAACCGCTTCCTTAAAAAGATAAATAAATCATTTATTTATTTATTTTTGACAAATTAAGGGATTTGACCCAAGTCAAATACCTTTTCCCTCCAAAAAATATAATAAAATATTCCATAAAAAGTGGATCTAGATCTGGTTACCCATACACCAAGATCTAGAATGACCCAAATATTTTGTTATAAATAGGAGGGTTTTTCCTACCATTCTTCACCTTTTGTTGCCTATTAGATCACTCTGGATCTATACACTTGGTCACCATTTTTTGCCATTTGCTGTGAGAGCTCCCTTTGAGTTCCATTCTTTGTGTGGGTTTTCTACACCAACAAGAGAGAGAGAGATTTTAGATCTGAAGTGCTGAGGACTTCCAAGAACCCATCCCACTGAGGAGAATTGGATACGCCTTCTTGTTTTCCTCCCAGGTGCCCAATTAATATAAAAATTCTTTCAAAAATTGTTCTTGTCTTGTATATTGGTATATGGAGCAAACCCTTATTTTTTCTGCTTAATGTCTTTCCATGCATAGATCTGGTTTTTGCAGCTCTTTTATGTTCAACTAACCGCAGATCTGAAGATATTGGCAGCCACTTTTGTTGTTAGGGCTATTAGTTATGCGTAGCTAAAGTGGTCCTTTTTCGTACACTTCGACAAAGGATTCATACTAACACTATGGCTTAAAATGAGGTTATGAATTTCCTAAGGTATTTTTCTACCCCGTGAAAATTTTGAACTAAAAAACATTAGTAGGAACTGGTCACTTCATGATGACCTCCATCTTGGAAAGATTTATCTTCAACTCTACCTCACCTATCACATATCCTAGATACAACAAAGACTATTGTTAAAAATCACACTTCTTGAGATTTTCGAGTTGTTACTGCTTCTTTAATGTTTCTAGCACCTACATCAAATATGAGACGTGCCCCTTCCAAGTATCATTGTATACCAGTATATCATCCAAATAGATGATAACAAATGAATCTATAAAAGGACGCACTACATCATCCATTAACCTCATAAATGTAGCTAGTGTATTGCATAGGCCAAATGGCATGACTAACCACTCATACATTAAACCTTGCTTGTATTTTAAGGTGGTATTTCAGGTATATTATCATGTAACTCGATTCTAGTGATATCATAAATTCATGTCAATCCTGGTGAAGTATTTGACTTGCCGCAATTGATCCAGTAGACTCATCTACCTTAGGTGGGGGGTACAACTTCTTAACCATAATTTTTTTTAACATCTTCTAATAAATACACATCCACCAAGTCCCATTCTTCTTTGGAATAATGATGATGGGCAACCCACATGGTGAGGTACTTGGTTGAATGACACCTTGTTCCAGTGGTTGTCGCAAATATTATTCACCTCATTTTCCTCTATAATGGAATTCTTGTACAACCCAACATTTGGAAACAGCCAGTCTAACAACAGTTGGATCTCGTGCTCCACATCCCTCTCCAGTGTTATCCCTTTAGGCTCCTGAAAAACACCCCTGTACACCTATAACAACCATTCTAATTGTTGGTTTTGTTTCTCAGTTAAATCTTCCTAGGATGACTTGGCTCTCATAGACTCTTATACAAATTGATTTTCACTTAAAAATAACAAACCTATTTCTTGCTAGAAAGAATCAACTTTTTGGTCGTGTTTGCATCTATTGATGACACCTTTGACTTTCCCTTGTGCATCTTGATGATGGGGTATTTTTCTTCCTTGATGAGGCAATATTGGTTGGATCTCCACATGAATATCGCATCATGCATGTACATCTAGGTGCTCCCAAACACAACACCACATACATCTAGTGGAAATACATCAAATTATACTTCAATAATAAAGCCAACATTGATAACAAATTTGATTTTGCACTATTTGATTACCTTTATGTCTACCTCCATTATTGAATCATTCCAATGGATATGGGCTAGGATGGTCACGAGTCCCCAATCCCATTTTCTTGAATAAATATATTGCTATGAGATTCACCTATGATTTTGAGTTGAATAGAGCATCAATTTTTATCTTCTAGGCTTGTATCTTTATAGGGAATAGGTCGGTCATTTCCTTCTCTTCTTATTGTTGAAGGCTACTCAGATTCACACCCTTCTACATTGATGTAAATACAATCTTTTCACTCACGCTTGAGTTGTTTTCCACCTAGTTGCATGAATCAATGGGCATGAGATTTTTCTTCTTAATGTATTTCATTTTGTTCTTCGAGTTGAACTCTAGATGCAACTTCCAACACTTATCCTTTATATGATATTTAATGGTAAAGTGATTATAGTAGTTGTTGGGATATTTTCACTAGTGTTTTTTTCCTTTTTCCTTTTTGTCTTTTCCCCATTTTCACTTCTCCTCCCCTTCTGTGGAAAATTCCTCATGCTCCTTTTACTTTGACCCACTTTATTTCCCATTTCTTTCCCTATGTTCTCCAGGTATTTTTCTTGTACAAAATCCTCGTCCATCATTCAAGGTTTGAACAAAATCACTTTCCTCCCAAAATTATTATGTATAACCTCTAGCTGCTTGAGGAATATGTTTGGGTTTTTTGGAGAGTTGCCTAGAATTATGGCTATCATTCTAAATCTATGGTGTACTCTTGTACACTTTTCCTCTATCTATGTCTGTCCTCTACATACCCAATAGGGTAAAATTATGAATTTATTATAGTTTTTAAATCTTCCCACTTAGTCACTAAAATATCTCCCTCCAACTTCAAGGTCTCCATGTGGCTTTCCAACCACATTGTGCCATGGCTCTCTAATGTCAATCGAGCAAGCAAAATATTTTATTCTTTCTCTAGTTGATGAGCACTAAGATAAAATTCTAACTAATGCAACTAGTGATTCAAATTAAAAGCATTAATCTCATCTTGATATGGCTTAATGTTAACCTTTTATTCCATCTTGAATAGATTATGTGAATGGTTCACAATGCCTGAACTCAGTTGATCTGTTTTGAGCTCTTTCTGAGACTCCCTCTTTGGTTCTTCCCAATATCTTGATCTCCCGATTGTTCTGAACTTTGCACTAAAACCCCCATCTTATTCGAATAACCTGAGGTTATTGGACAAGGCCACAATGAAGAGGCTCACATTAGAGTTTTTATCTTCAAATTATGCTTCAAGTTGCACAAACCTATCCTTTGTGGGATCTCGAGAGTTATTAATAGATTCATCGATCATGGCCGAGGTTTTGTGACTTTCAGCTTAATTAATTTGTATCCCCTACAACTCCCCAAAATATACCCAAATAAACCTACTCTAATACTAATATGATCTATAAATTGTTATTGATATTCCACTAGATAGTTTGTTACAACAAATTCAATAAATTTATACTAAAAATTTGAAATTTATACTATGAGGATTATTTACCCCTTAGACTTATATATTTATTAAGTCACTGTTGTTTATGCATGTAATATAGAAAATGCATAAAATAGAGAACAAAAAAAACACTCACAACCATAATAACACAAGATATGACATGGGAAACTCTTTTGTCAGAAAACCGAGATGGAAGGTGAGGTTTCTCTGCTCTCTCTATTTATCTGAATGGAAATGGATGCAAATACAAAGAAGTGAGACCTACATATTTTGGACTACTATAGTGCACACACCCTCTCTATTTTCTCTCTCTCTATCCATTCTCTACTACCCTTCTTGTCTATGGAACAAAATGCATTCAATAGAATGGGATTCCTTTCCCTCACAATGCTGAGTTATAATGCATCTTGATATCCTACTAATCATTTAAGTTTGACTCTTTCAACTCTTAATTAGAGTTACAATATCAACTTTTCTAGAGTTTTCTTCATCATGATCTCATGAATACCCTCTTTCCCATGAATAATGGCGGCTGGCATGACATCCTCTCTAATAATAGTGGTTAAAATAGGAATATCAACTTATAGATGGCATAACTTTGGCATATGGACTCTGATTGAGGTGATTCTTACACCATTGCAAATGTATATATGTGTATAATACTAGGGGGTGTGGCACATGAGAGACAAAAATTTACCCAAAAAACACTATTTAATGCATCATATTTCTTCTAGAAGGCTTCAGACCCAATTTTCCAAACTAGGACCCACAAGTAAAAATGTTTATGTAAGCTTATTTTTCTATATTTTCCACTCTAAAAGCCTTAAAATGAATGACTAATAGCATAAAAGCCTTAAAATGAATGACAAATAGCATAATTATCCTCTCTGGATCAATAAAGAATAATAACTACTTTCAAGATAAATCTCAACCCTTTATTGTAACTACTACTAAAAACATATAATGAATATTTTATAGAGGTTAAATCTCTACCATATACTTATTAATTATTAAATTTAATTAAACTTCATTTTAAAATGTGTTTATTTTATTTTTATTTTTTTTAATTAACCAAATAATTGATTTTTAAATACCAAAAAAATTATTTTTATGTTAAAAAAATGGAAATGAAGTTATACTTAATATATCTATTGGTTGCCCACGTGGTGTAGAGCAGTCGGTGATGGGGTGCACTATTAAGGCACTCTGTCCGCTAGATCACTGGTTCGAAACCCATGGGTGGGATGGGAAGAGAAAAAATGGAAAGATTAAGATTAGTCTAAACTACAATATGTGTGTGTGTGTCTATTGGGTATTATTAATTAATAAGCATTTTGCAAAAAAAATTAGGAACAAATGATTATACTTTGCATGTCAATTACGATATAAATGATTATTTTCTCATTTTTTAAGTTATTAGTTATACAATGTACTAATCATAATAGTAAGATTTTTGGACTTTAAAGCGTGTAACATTTGCATAGTTTTAGAAATTTAACAATATAGTTAAATGGATTAGCACAAGTATGATATAGTTAACTAAATTCACTAGATGGTGGAGATTAGCTTATAAATGGGTTTCACTTAAATTTAAACATTATAATTTAATTATTTATTGCTGGAATTCTATTTTTAATATAAAATTAAAATGAGAATAATGATGTGGTTGTCTACAATGTTTTGGATAGATGGTGATGGAATGTCCACTTAAAGTATTTATAGATGTTAAGTTACTAGTTAAATTCCCCCATAGTCCAGTGTTATTTTTGAACATGACCATAACCTAGCCTCACAAATGTCTAATTTAAGAAAAAAATAAAAAAAAATAAAAAATTATAGGCATCAATTCTTGATAGACATCAACATAATGATACATCTCACATTGTCAATATTAAAAAAATCATTAAAATTAATTAAATTATAACTTTATTTTCAATTATTACTTTTAATAATTAAAAATAATAATATATGAGTTAAACATTTATACATTCAAAAAATATTTAACAAGATTCTTAACCATTGAAAATTCTTCACTTGTGTCATTATACCATATATATATATATATATATATATATATAACATAACTAGTCAAAATATTTTTGATGTGATTTTTACTAAAATATTTCTCATTATTGAAACTTAAATTTAGACATAAATACTTTTGAGATAAATTTCAACTCTCCATCTTAACTATTTTTAAAAATATTCTCTAAATATTTTATAAAAATAAATATCTACTTTCCATATCTTAATTATTAATAATTAAAATTTTATTTTAAATTAAACACATCTAACTCTTAAATCGTACCTAAATTTAAATTTATATTTTACAGAAAGAGACCTGCCCAAAAAAAAATGATATATACATCAAAATATAAAATAACCATTTTAAAGAAATTTGTGATTTTTAATACTTCTTACCCTTTACAATTTTAAAAACAATAATATTATTAACTTAAACATTTAATTTATATTATATTTTAAATTGAAATATGTTTTTAAGATGTTTTAAAATGAAAAAATAATAATGTGAAGTTCAAATTTGAAACATTTATTTGTATTTTCTTAAGATTTGATAAATTATATTAATATTAGTAAATGCTAATCATTATTAAGTCTTATAAGTGATGATTGACACTATGTGATTCATTTCACTAGTTTCAATCTCACTTCAATGATTGCTAAGTGGATTATTCAAAAATAATGAGAAATTAGTTACAACTACCTCTTATGGAAATGGTCATAAATGAATGACGTACTTAACCCATTTGAATCCCAAGAAATGATATCCATTACTATCATTTTAATTTTTTTTTTAATGTATGGATAATGTTTCGATTCTCATTGATAGATGAAAGGGAGAAAGTCCTTAGTTGGTCCTAGTCTTGAGGTCATTTTGGTCTCCTAGTAAAGAAATGGGATCTATCTTTCAACCCCCGAAAGGAGCCTCTATCAATTTCACAAATTTGGGTCATTATTACAAGATTCCCAACCCAATTCTAGTCTTTGTGTTTTGTGGAGAAAATAAGTAATATTTTGGGTTGTTTTATTAGGGTAAAGAAATGATGGGAATCAAAGTGTGAAAGATAGTGGTTTTGGTTGCCTATGAAGGAGGACTTGTCTAGGGGTCTTTTAGATCAAATGAAATCTAGAATGGATACCTCATAAGGATTTTTAAGTTACACTACGGAAGAGTCTCATTTAAATGTTTTGGTTTCCATAGGGTTAAGCACACTTAGGCCCATGGTAAGTTTATCCATTCCAATATAGCTCATTTCAAAAGTTGTTGGCATTTGAAGCCATAATAGGTCTAGGAAAGAGATCTAGATCCTTGACCAATGGTTGCTACGAGAAGTTCAAAAGCTTTCCTAGAAGGACAAAGGTCACTCTCTTTCAACAATGTCAGGACATGAATGAATCAGTTCAAGAAGCCATTTGTCCCTCCTCTTTAGCTGTTAGGATGACAGAGCACTGAGAGAAGTGGTGGTGTCTAAAGACATAGTTGTTGTATTCCTAATGGTGATCCATAATCTCTTATTTACTGACATTATCCAAGATCTTTTCTTCAGATGATGTTAGTAGAATTGCATAAAAGAGCATGTAAAAACCATGTATGTAAACACTTCAAGAAGCAACATAAAATAGACCATAAAGACAATGCACAAAATGTTTGATAACGAAGTTCGTCCAATGTGGACTAAGTCTTCAAGCTCTACTTCAATAGTGGGGAGGCTACTTCATTCATCTCATTAAAAAAAGGCAAGTACATGACAAAATACATCATTATACATATATTCCTAGGAGTGACTTGAAATTCCGCTACTCAAATCACAACAATCACAACACCAACATGTCTATCTCGTCCTCTTGAGACTTTTGACTATAAACATAACCCACTTTTGAAATGCACATTGTTGTCTCGAAAATTGTGCCCAATAATTAATGGAAAAAACGGGTTTTTGCCATGACTCCTGAAATCCATTCATCATATGCAAAAGCTAACTACACCATTGAAATCTTTGCGAAATTCTAATTAAATAAGTATAAAGTCGACCACATTCAGCGACATGCAATTCTATCCCGACTAGAAATATTTTAAATTCCTCACGACATCTAAAAAGAACATTCTCTACAATATTCCCCGAAATACTCCCTACTCCCTTATGGAACTACGTCCTCCTTGTTCTAGCATGCATGGTTCTTCCACGGGTCAGGATTCCGCCTTGCTCCACGTTCCTTCTCCGTGTTGTTTAGCCCACCATCTGTTAGTCGTTTGAATGAAAAGAACAAGTTTAAATAATATGCGGATGAAAAGCTTTATAACGCATATGATTTGGCGTATGGGCAAGTGGCTTGGTGTTAAGCTATTCCGTCCCATCAGAGTCACGGGTTCACAATCCCGCAGAGCATTTATATGTATTTGATCACTATTTGTTATAACCAATTCAAAACCCCCACGGACCATACATAACCCAAAACCATGGATTTTATATAACCGTTTATATGTGTTCGATTTAACCATAACCATTAACGTTTATGTATGGTGTATACAAACTTTGTTTGTTTTGACTTTTGGTTTTATAACCATTTTAATAACCACATGCCAATATGTATTTAATATTCGTTGGATGTGTTCGATTTCTTACAACCATAACGTATAGTTATTTAACCATTAACATTTATGTATGGTGTATACATTTTTTTGTTTTGTTTTACTTTTCGTTTATAACCATTTTAATAATCATATGCTAATATCTATTTAATATTCGTTGGATGGTTTAAAAACCAAATTTAATTTTATGTGGTTGTTATTAATAAATATATATATATATATATATGAAATGGTTATTTTAATAACCATTTTTTAACATTTTTAAATGATTTTGGTTTTTTTGGGATTTTAATATTATTTTTTTCTTGTTTTGTTTTTTTAGGACCAAATGATCTAATAACTAGACGCCATGTGTCAATGACTAGTAGGTCAATAGTTCGTTACCATGTAATATGTGAGTCTCACCTGCTAACCGGGATACCATGTGGCATGTTGTGCATACCCCTTTTCCTTCTTTCTTTCAAACTTCAAACTACGATAAGTTGATCATATAGACTCGGATTTGAGTGTCATCTACACCATTGAAATATTGGCGACAAGCTCTCCGATTCGTTGTTGGTTTCGTTGAGATTCGTAGACTTCAGTTTTTGGGGCATTAGGGATCCACTTGGATCAAATGGTTATAGGGACAAATTAACATTGATTTTCTGGCCTTTAAATAGGCTACAATGGAGAATAATACCATGGAAAAAACCATGGGTGCTCATAAAATTGGAGCCAAAAACAACCAATAATTTGACTGAGTCAAGTTTACCTGAACCACCCTAACAATACCCCCTTAAACTTGACTCGGGGGGATTAACTTGGTCTAATCATTTAGCAACCGTCTCACACCTAGGATCTCACAATCCCCCCTCAAGCTAGATACCAGTATACCTACCCGCTTGGTACCTCTCCAAGTGATCCATTACATAGCTTGATGAATCCATGTGCTACTGCACTAGATGTATGCCTAAACAAAGGCCTTACAACAATGCATGTTCTCATGCAACATGTATGCCTAAAGATAGGATCTTACAAGTTCCTAGGGGAATACGCCTACCTATGAAAAGATTTCACAAATTGGACCAAAACCCTCAAGGTGTTCAACACATCACACACTGGATCCTTCACTCTATACCACTCCATCTTCGTTCTTTCTCATCCATATGACCACTCTCTCATCTTATATATCTGCTCGATCTATACCTTGTTCGGACCTTTCTCACTACTCTTGAAAATTGTTGCACTGGAAGCTGATTTAATTTTCCTTGAACTTCACCAAAGATATTATTGTTATGTATAAAAGGAAAGGAAAATAAACCACAATATTGAACACGATATATAGAATAAATCAAACAACACGAATAACAACAAGAAATACCCTCGGAAAACCCTGACTCTAGGAAAAAACCCATCCTAATGAAATTCCATTAGTCCTTGGAAAAAACCATGGAAAATCCTATCAGGGAGCCCAAAATTTCTCAACCATTGGACCTTACAACTTATGTCGGGGGAACCCACCCTTACTTGACCCTTGGCCCTTTACACTTGTTAGCCATCAGTAATTTTTTGTCACAACAAATGATGGCTAAAATAGGTCTTGAGCCTTCAAGAGATTATTTTCACATAAAATTTCTCATTCTTGAAGCCTTCTGGTGCTTTCTAACTTAAGAGTAATCTTCACTACTGTTTCATTCAAAAAATCCACCCAAGTAACCCTGCTGATATCAAAAGAAGATTGTTTTCAGTCATTTTCTCCATCTTTTCACCTTCATAAATTCCTCCAAAATCCCCCATATCATTCATTTTTCTCTTTTATTTATCCTCCATTTCTCTCTGAAAATCCTCTTTTTTCCTTCTCATTTATCTTTCATTTTCCTAAAAAAACCTTCAAAAATCCCTTTTAAACTTATGAAAAACCCTTTTTTTATGGTTTAAATCATCCTTTTTTTCCTATCGGAACCTCAAAAAACACTAAAAAACCCACCTTTTAAAGCCTATTTCGACCTTTTTTTCAAACATAAGGCTTTAAGCCCCTGAGGGCTTAAGCCTTTCGCCTTTTCCGCCATATGACCCAACGCTCGCGACTAGGCACTAGCCCTCATCGCTCATCGCGTCGGCATATCACAATTTCCTCGTTCCCATTCACCTGTTCCCCGCCGATGCGATCCCCTTTGGGCTTAGCCTACTTTCCTTATTCGCCATAAAACCAAAGCATTGTGACCAAACGCCTAGCCTCTAGCCCCTTTTCCTCTGTGTTGAGGAGGTAAATCCCCTCTGCGGACAGAGGCGATCCCTACTAGCCCAGCAGGGGTCTAGCAACAAACAAACAATGCTATGACGCAAGCTTCTAGTTACGAATGAAAGACTTGGGATAAGAGCCTACCTGGATTCCAACGCTAGATCTGAAGAAGAGATGTCCCCGTCCTTCAGCCCTGGCAGATCACAATCCTTCCGCGATCTCCGCGGATGAACACCTGCACACAGAAGAAACGAACGGATACAAGCATAGGAACCAGCATACGTAACTAAACATCGGTCAGAAAAGATATTACTCGCATTAACATGATGGAAAAAGGAGTGGAACCATAATCATAGTCATCTATTAAAATGATAAACGAATAGAAGTTACAACCAAGTTCTGACGTCGCAGCTTCCTTCGAACGGGTCTCAGGTCGTCCACGTCTCGCAAAGCTCGCCAAGGAAAGGGAAACCTCTCCAGAGTCTCGTAACAATGGTCTCCTCGCTTGAATGGGCCTTAAGGGAAAGAAGGGATTCTTTACGGCACAAAGGCACTTGGGAATAGGGAGATGCAAAGCTTCAGCACTTCAAGACTAGCTTGCCATGGATCTGAGCAAGCTTTTATAGATGGGGAAGGAGGGAGTTGGGATCCCTATTATTATGGGATTGGCCCTATCAACGAGGAAGGTTCCATAGAAGGTGGCAAAACTACTTCCCTTCCATAGAACTCCCGTGGCCAAACCTCCCAACTCAAGATAGGCAGTGGTTGTGAGTTTGTTTGAACTCAACTTCCGCCATCCATATATAAAAAACAGTTCCTAAAATGGGTGGCGCGATTGCTGCTCTATGACAGAGCGCCAAGTGGCGCGACCTCTTTACAGGATTTCCCTGATTGGCGCGAGCACTGAACTGTCTACCCGCGCCAATGCAAAAAGAGCTGTTTTTCATGGATTTTGCAAGGAGATGTCTCAAGGGGAAATGAAGCTCATACTCGGAGGGATGCATTGATGATGTTTTCAAGGCATGACAGTGTTCACAGGTCACATAATGGGTCCTCCATTGTGCGGGACGGGGAATGGTAGGGACGGTGACAAATTACTGTGTAACAGATGCCCCCTAAAGCATGAGGCCCGAGAGAGAGAGGGGTGAAATGCTTTACGAGAACATGTCCAACCGAAGGCCCGCCGTCGGAAAACCTGCACAGAAAGATACAACTGATATCTCAAGTACATGATGTATATATATGGTATGGACGCAGCCATCCGAACAGAGTATGCTATAATCCGGATCCGGGGTATGGGCGCAGCCATCCAACTAAGATCAAACAAATAGACTCAGGTATGGTCGCAGCCATCCAATCAGTGAGTCATGTACATAATGATAATAATCCACAATCGCAGCCTGGATTACAACAGACACAATCCAGGGTCTTGCGCTCCATCTCGACCCAAACAAGTACAAGTTCGAGCATGTGAATATGTGAGCTGATGTAGAACATGCAAGAACATCGTCTGATTACCAGCCAATGATGAAAGCTGTTAACAGACGCGAGAGAAACCACCAATAATGACAATGGTCCTCAAGGTACTACGGGTACAATCTACGGCGTGTGAATAAATGAGTTGACGTCGAACACCCGCAGAATCATTCGATCGGAAGTCAATGATGTAAACTTCACGTCGAATGCGACGAACCTGCCATTGAGGCATGCAGGCTCCAAGGTACCATCAGGAGTCTCTAGACCAACTTCCTGGATAATGAGTTGAAGTCGACAGGAAGTGACCTTAATCGAAGGTGGGCCATAATGATTCCCACATCATCGACACGAGACAGAGAAACATAATGTTTTGTTGCGAATCAGGATCATATGAGAAACAGAGGAAGGTTGATATTTGCAGAGGCCAACTTCTCTTGAACATATGAACGGCACGACAATGGACTTGGCAGTATTTGGCATCAACGGATCAAAGGTCATGGCGACGAGGCAGTGAACAGATGAGAGGTCAAAAGAGATTACCCAAACCCATGGAAGCAAAGTGAAGCAGCGAGATGAGATGTCCCCAACCCGACACGAATGCGGACAAGTGCCATGTTCAAGAGCGACATACTGCCGACGACAACGACGATGGTTCCATTTTTCCCCCACCATTTCTGGCGAGTACCCCAATTATTTTTGATAACAAGCTTGAAGGGGATAGCATATGCTTGTGATATAAGTCCGCCCTTCGGGCAAATCCATCCTAGTGCATTTAACGAGTCCTAGGAAGGAGAAACTCGGAGAACGTCATTTCGACGAAATCCAATGTCATCAGGGTTTAACGAGTCTGACAAAGGAAGAACTCGGCGTCTTTTCATGTTTAGAGAGTTTGAAAAGACGGCGGAAAAGAAAACTCCACAGGTCCCTTTTCGTAAATAGTTCCCCAGATCCGAAAAGGTAGAAAACGATATCCGGGAAAACCTCCTAGTCGCGATAGGCTAGGGTATTCCTTTTTCGTAATCGATCCAGCCCAGCCCGAAAAAGGGTTAAACTTATACTGGGTGAATGTCGATTCGTGTCCATTTTAACGAGATCGAAACGACAAGGGCCTCGGCGATCTTTTCATATTTAGGGAGTCAGAAAAGAGCTGAAAGATGACTCCAGAGTGACTTTTTCGTGTATTTACCGAGTCCGAAAAAGTATAAAATACAACTCGTTTCCACCTTTTAAGTCGCAAAAACCTGCCGCTGCAGATACCCAACAAGCATAAAATCCATTTTCGACATAATACATGCAAATATTTGACAAAAAATAACTTTTAAAGCTCATTTAACGTCGAAAAGTTATAAATATGTCTAATGGTAAAAAATAAAATTACTTTTTACTATTTACCTTGTGGAGAGCAACAGTGGTCCATTTGGAGCAGAATCTTCCGACGGTGATTGCGACCAATCCAGGCAACCATTCAGCGTCTCGTCTGTGACAGGTAAGAGGCGCTCCTTTTCTCTTTCTTTTCATGCATTTTTTAATGATTTCCCCTCAGAAATCAGCTCTGTAAGGGCACCTTTGAAATTTTAGGGCCGGGCCAAGTGGCGCGGGTATCGGGCACGGACCCGCGCCACTGAGCTCTTTTTACCAAAGGGCCCGTGCCACATGGCGCGACTGTCAGCAAAACAGTCGCGCCAGCGGCGGAACCCAAATTTCCGCCTAAAATTCCACTATTTATGCCAAATTTCTTGAATTTTGACGCTTACAAAAGATCTAATCAGGGGTTTTGGATCATGTGAATGCAGATAAACAGTCAGAATGGCAATCGAATGGAAGGAACGAGAACACGGAGATGAGGACGAAGAGGCCATGCAAAGCCAAGCATGTATGAATGCTCTGAGAGACTGTGGCTTAAAAAAGTTCTTCCTCATGCCATGCTTAAGAGCTCAGCCTGAGCTCCTCCAATATCTGATCAACCTCTGGCATGAAAATGACCAAGTATTCAGAATACGAGACTAGGTGTTGGAATTGGAGGTCACTGACATTTATTTCGTTACTGGATTATCCCGCAGGGGTCCAATCCCTGTACTGACTGGGAGCAGACCATCAGGGGAAAAGATGGAAGAAGTAATGGCGCGGGTGTGCCGTAGGGCACAAACAGGAACAGGGAGTAAGAAGGTATACATCTCAACCATCCCTGATCTAGCACTGAGAGTTGTACTCCACACCATTACGCGGGCTGCCGGATCGCAGGCACCGCGCGAGGCTACAAAGACTCAACTCTTACTGGCCTCAGAATGCATGGGTCCCCGACTGTATGATTGGGCAACAGCCGTCACGATCAACATGAAAAGGCAGCTCACAAAGTGCAAACGGGGCAAACTGAAGTAGTTTGGGTATGGTTCCATCTTGGTATCGTTCATTATGGAACGCATACCAACCTTCCAGGGCCAAGAGGCCCATGTGGCGAGTCCGGTACCATGAGAGCCGAGAATGGCTCGCTGGGCAGCACTGATGCCCAGATCTGGAGGCGGGCAACAGATGTCCTGGAAGCCCGAGTTCTTCAGGTGGCTACGGCGCCAACTAATCGTTGTGGAAGATTGGCCCTATTCGGGAACTGACTTTACAGGGGACCCAGATCTCCCGCTACCAGAAGGAGACGACTGGGATGAAGAGCTGGGTAAGACCTCATATTTTGATTTTATGTTTATATGTTTTTTTTTGTTAATACACACTTGTCTTAACACAATTATATATGCATGCAGATGTAGGACCTGAGAGACCAACCGGGATGTCTCCTATCTTCCGGAGGACACAACTCGCCCCTGAGATCCAGGGGGAAGGTACCGGAGGAGAGGCACTGGTTCAGAACCTCGAGGGGATCGTCCATGGGATCCCAGACTATGCCCGACTGTCAGATGTACCGATGGAGTACCAGCGCCATATGGTGGGAGTCCCAAACCGGCTCCACCGAATCCTGAGGCGGCTAGTGCGTGCGGTGACGTGCTATCATGAGCACCATGCTGATTAGTCTCTAGGGTTTAGCCACACCTATTTTTTGAGAGACACAGTGTCTCCGGATGTATTAAGACACTTATGTATATTTTTTGAGTTTTATGTGACACACTTCTATGTAAACATTTCGATATCTATATATATGCATATCTATTTCTGGATGAGTCTTCTTTACATGTGATGATGATTTATAAATTGCGCAAATGTCTATCTAACACCAAATTTTCTACTGCATCTGCTAATGTATTCAAATGCCTGGGTATATGATGATATGTAATATATTCAAAATTCCTTTCCAGTAATCGAATACGCAAATACAATCGTAAAATGGACGGGTTTCTTACCGAATAGTGCCCGTTCAGCTGCAACACTACAGGCTGTGAATCTAGGTACACGAGCAATTCACGGATACCAAGGTTTACTGCCTCGGTTAATAATTCCAACACGGCGCTATATTCCGCGATATTGTTCGTGGTACGTCCTAAACACACACCCTGCAGGTCGATCAACTCACCAGCAGGATCGTAGATTACCCAGGCTGCAGAAGACAGATTCCTGGTACTGCGGGAGGCACCGTCCGCGAAACCAACAAATGGATGAAAAGACATCTGCACAACTAGGAAGGCCCGATCAGCAGAAAGATGTTTACAAAGCACACCACACCATGCACACAAATGACAATCACACACCTATGTACACACACCACACCAAAAATCATTTCAGGCGTAGTACTTCTTAAGGTACAGCCCATTTCTGGGCTGCGCCAACGGAACTCCTTCGTAATCTATAAGCTCGTAGGCCCCATTTTTCAAAACACGTTTTACTATGTAGGGACCGTGCCACATGGGCTGGAGTTTACCGGCACCAAGCTTATCATGTGCCTGATCGTACAAGAGGACTAGGTCTCCTTCAATGAAAGAACGGGGATAAACAGATTGATCAAAATGAGATTTGACCCTCTTCTTTTGTGCTTCGATAATCAAAGCAGCTAGACGACGAGTTTCATCCAACCGTTCGAGATACAGAAGACGCTCTTCCTCAGGAGAAGTATCCGGTAAGAGCTCCACAGCTAATTTGAGCGAAGGAATTTCACATTCAACCGGCAGAGTAGCTTCCAGACCGTACACCAGTTGGAATGGTGTGAATCCGGTTTCACTTTTAGCAGATGTTCGGTACGCCCAGAGAGCTGAGAACAGTTGGAGATGCCAACTGGATTTATGAATCCCAACTGTTCGTTGAAGCATAGTGACCAAAACCTTGTTCACCGCTTCAACCTGACCGTTAGCTTGAGGGTAGTATGGCGTTGAGCTATCGTGACGCAAGCCCAACGCAGCTGTCAGCTCCGCCATCATGTAATCACGGAAATGAGTACCGTGATCAGTGACGATAGCTTGAGGGACCCCGAATCGTGCAATAACATGGTTGAATAAAAATGAAGCAGCCGTTCTTCCGTCAGCAGCAAGTGTAGGCATCGCCTCGGCCCACTTAGTGAAGTAGTCGACGGCGACAATGATATACGCATGCCCCCCGGCCGAGTGGGGGTTACACGTCATAAAATCTACGCCCCATTTCGCGAAAGGGCCGACGGTAATAACGGGATGCAAAGGCAACGGCGGCGCGCGCATCTTGCGCTGAAAAATCTGGCACGGATGGCATTTTCGGACTGCAGTGATACAATCCTTGAATATAGAAGGCCAGAAATAACCTGCCCTCAGAATCTTTTGGGCAGTGGCATATCCGAACATGTGTCCACCACAGGCGCCACTGTGGCAGTCATTCAAGATTTTCTCAGCCTCGTCCAAGGTAAGGCATCGTCGGAGCACCGAATCTACTCCAATACGATATAGGGTATCTCCTACTATGCGGTAGGGTTGGGACTGGTGCCGAATCCGACGGCGTGCGGCTTTATCCAACTCAGACCGGAATGTTGCGGTCTGAAGATACACTATGATGTCTCCGTACCAAGGATCACGAGTATCAATAAGAAACAGCGTTTCGTCCGGTATATGATCTTCAGATTGTTCCGGAAGAGAGTCTGTAGGGAGAGAACATATCAAATCCGCGAAGACCAGTGATTTAGTTGACTTGGCAGTGGTGAACTCCAAATCAAACTCCTGCAGGATGACGATCCATTTGGAGTACTTGCCCCCCAACAATTGTCTAGAAAGAATATATGTCATGGGGTTGCAGTCTGAAACCACTGTTATCGTGCGCAATAGGATGTAATGGCGAAAGCGTTGTACGGCGTGTACGGCTGCTAAGGCCAACTTCTCGACATGTGCATAACGCGTTTCCGGGTCGAGAAGGTTCCGAGAGAGGTAATAAACAACATGTTCATCACCGTTCTCATCATCCTGCACCAAGACCATGGCGATGGTGCTTAATGCAGCGGCTAGATACAAAGTAAAGTCGCGGTGGTAGTCCGGAGGACGAAGCAACGGAGCATTGACGAGCAATGTCTTCAGCTTCTCAAAGGATTCTTGAGCGATTTCGTCCCAATGAAAGGGAACATTCTGCTTTAACAAACGAGTGAATCCTTTGGCCACCTCGGTGTAATTCGGGATGAAGCGTCTAAGAGAATTCGCTTTCCCTTGCAGACTCTGCAACTGATAAAGGGAGGAGGGTGACGGGAGATTTATAATGGCCTCAACCTTCAGAGGGTCGAGGCGAATTCCGTCTTTCAAGACTATAAAGCCTAAAAGACGGCCAGAATCGACGCAGAAGACGCACTTATGAGGATTGAGCCTAATGTTGTAGCGTCTGCAGCGAAGAAATATCTGGCGAAGATGTTCGGGATGATCCTCTCGCTTACCCGAATGGGCAGGCAAGTCGTCCAGATAAGGCTGGACAATATGGCGAATATCATGAAAGGCATATGACATCGCACGCTGAAACGTGGCGCCAGCGTTCTTTAAGCCGAACGGGAGTTTTTTATATGAAAAAGTGCCCCACGGACAGATGAATGTGGTCTTATGTTGATCCTCAGGTGCAATGTTAATCTGGTTGTAACCTGAGAAACCGTCCATTAAGGAGTAGATCTCACTCCCGGCGCAATCGTCAATAATCTGATCGATAAACGGAGTGGGATAATTGTCCTTAGGACAGGCGCGATTGATATCGCGATAATCTACACAGACTCGAATGGTACCCTGCTTTTTATCGACGGGGACGATATTGGACACCCATTCTGTAAGGGGGATAGGATAAATAAACCCCGCGTTCAGAAGTTTTTCAACTTCTGCCTTGATAGCGGCGGCTTTCCGAGGATGCATGGGACGCAAGCGTTGGCGCACGGGTTTCGCACCTGGATAGGTTGGAATCTCGTGCATGACAATACTAGGATCAATTCCCGGCATTTCCTCGTAGGACCACGCAAAAACATCTCTGAATTCTTTGAAAAGTTCCGTATAGACCTGAATCTCCTCGGGAGAACAGGTCACACCCACATGAATGTTCTCAACAATCCCTGGTTTAACAGAGATGTTTATAGGAACCGTTTGAGTAATGTTACTCAGATTACCCTCCGAAAAGACCTCGTGCGTCAAGATCGGTGTTTGAAGAGGAGGGGAAGGAACCTGAGTAGCATAGCGCTCGAGACAGTCAGTCATTGCCCCCAAGCTAGGCATGAACGAGGAACGATGATGCCCATCGCCCCAGGGTAGCTCCTCAAGAGACATAGTTTCAATGATCGCCTCATCTGAGGGGAAAGTCTCTCTAAGAGGATCAGGCGAATCAGCCTGACCAAGCCAAGGGGATTGTGAGTAGACGTCAAGAGCCATGCTCATCAGAGCATGCTGAGGAGGTGGAGGGTCCGATGCGTCAACAATCTCACAGTAGCTGATCTCTACTGGCGTTAAAGGCATGGATTCTCCAAACTCATATACCTGCTCAGGTGTAGGAATCAGCCAGGGGTCATCACTCCTGGACAACATGTTAACTTGAGCGGTATTCGGTGGCGGCGCAGGGAAAATACCCATGAGGACTGGGTCTTTGAAGAGACCGGGTCCTATGCTGTCTGGGGGATTCGGAATTTGATCCACATACGGCACGTTGTTCTCGGAGCTCGAGGTAAAAAATGACAACTGGTCTACTGTGACAATCTTGCCCTCGTGAGG
Organism: Pinus albicaulis; assembly: GCA_034641835.2. Classification (NCBI taxonomy): domain Eukaryota; kingdom Viridiplantae; phylum Streptophyta; class Pinopsida; order Pinales; family Pinaceae; genus Pinus; species Pinus albicaulis. The sequence goes on from MU968317.1 coordinate 33,422,358, forward strand.
GAACTTGATGAATTGAAAGACAGTAGACGGCACGCAGAGCATGGCATGGGTCCAGCTGCGGCCAAGAAGTATATTGTAGTTGAGTTTAGCGTCAACTACTTCTACTTCTACGTTGACAGTTTTTCCTTGTAATGTAATCGAAAGACTCTCGAGAACTCCCAGGGGTTTAGATTCCCGACCATCAAATGCCTCAAGGGCATTAGGAGATGACGACAAAGTTGGAGAGCCGATGGCCTTCCAACAAGCGGAGGACATAACACAAGTAGATGCACCCTCATCTATGACGGCTCTGTGAACGTTCAGACCGTTAATCCCGACTTGAATAACCAAAGCGATTTGATGTGGAAGCCGGGGAGTAAAATTCTCCAGATCAAAGGTGAGAAGGCTCGAATCGGCGGGATCAATACCACCGATGGCAGACAATAAAGCCTTTCGTTGTGAAGGACAACTCTGAAGAACCTCAAGTGCAGACATGGCACATGGCGCCTGTGCCAGATCCTCAACAATACTGTAATGTTGAGCGGCACGAGCGTTTGGATTATAAGAGGATCTCTAAAGAACACCCTTGGGAGGTGGCTTCACAACGGGTTCGAGAGTCGGCTTCTCGATTTCCAATGAACCAGAAACAGGTGGGGGAGGCGGTCCTTCCGCCACTGCCTTCCCGGGTGCCTGCTGCTGACTATTGTAATCCTTCGATCTCGTAGCAATAGTGATAGGTGCATTAGTCTTCATCATGAAAACCTGAGACCCAAACGGTGCAGATGATGAACCTTGTTCGACCATCTGGGTCTGCTGAGATGGAAACGGCTCTTTTAAAACAGCCGGAGTTCCCTTTGAGCCTTTAAGAAGTTGACTGATTTCGGATCGTCGTGGACAATCCTTAGTGTAATGGTCACCTTCACAGATGAGGCAGGGGAATTTCGGCTTACGTTGGGAGCCATCCTCAGTTCGAGTTTTAGATTCCGGTTTTGGGGCATCAGATTTTGATTTGCCTTTGCCCTTCTTCTTCCCCTTGGAGGATTTGTCTGCAGGATTGGCCTGAACAGCATTTACCTCCGCGGATTTACCCGAATCGGATGAGGCGGGATTAGCAGAGGTATTGTTGGAAGAATTAGCCTTCTGCTTCCCATTCGAAGACTTCTTCGAATTTTGAGAGACGGAACCAATGACGCCATCCACCGTAGGGGTAGGCGGGGTCTTTTTGGCTCCGGGCCGTGGAGCATCAGGCAGGATGTCATAAAGCGTGCCAGATTGCGAATAAACAAGATCCAGATACTGGGCACGCGCGATAGCTTGTTCCTCTGTCACACACGCTCCCATCGCGATATCCTGAGCGATTTTATTCACAAAGGAGGTGGTGAACCAGTGAGTCAAAATCTGGTCAGGTATGTGAAACTTGATCAGTCGACGACGGCGCCGCCACTCATGGATGTGATCCGAGATGTGAGTGGCCGAGTCCTGCTTCAGGGAAGACAGGAGGTGCGTCCCAGTCTCATACCGGACTGGTAACTGGAAATGCGTGAGGAAAGCCATAGCTAACGAGTTGAAATCCTGAAACATACCACGGGATAGCTCTATGTACCACATAGCAGCAGCTCATGTTAACGTACGCTGGAAAAGACGCAAACGAACCGAATCGTCAGTCCAAGAGTTAGACGAACACCAGAGGTAATACGTCATCACATGCGCCTGGGGGTCTTCGCCAGATTTTCCCTCAAACTTGGGACAATCTCCTGGTATCTTGGTTGGAACCGGAGGCCAATATGGATTATGAGAAATCGGATCATTGGTCAACTTTGAAACGTCCGGCAGATCCAAGGTAGCCAGGAACGGCAATGGAGGGTTAATTCCCATGCCAGTCCCAGAATAAGGTCCGGTACCCATGCTCCACGATGGTTGTGAATATCCCTGCCCCCATGGGTTCTGTCCCGTAGGATTTTGACCATGAGGGGCATAATTCGTATAGCCAGACTGATTTGGATTCTGGTAACCATAGTGCGGGGCTTGATAACCAGAGTTCGTGCCCTGATTAGGCGTTTGCCCCGTATAAGCAGCGTTTGGATTTGGCTGCTGAGCATAGGTAGAACCGGGTGGAGGAGGTTGATACTGAGAGCCTCCAGGGTGGTTATAGTTCGGTTGAGACTGACCATGAGGATAATAACCACTCTGAGGATGAGTAGACTGCTGATAAGTGGAACCCTGCGGAGCCTGATGCGTAGGGCGCAGCTGTTGATTTGGCTGCGGCATTGAATGAACAGGCTGCTGAGCAGAGTGAACGGAATGAGAGGGCTGGCCTGAATGAACAGGCTGACCTGAGTGAGGGGGCGGCCTTGAATGAACAGGTTGGCCCGGATAAACAGGCGGCGCTGGTTGCGCAGGTTGACCTGGATGTAAGTGAGCCCCAGGTTGCACCGAATAAGCCGGTTGGCCTGGAGGCGGGACGCCAGGTTGTACCGGATGACCCGGTTGGCCTGGTGGTGGAACAGGACCAGGTGCTTGCTGGAAACCAGTTTGAACTGAAGCAGAACCATGAGGTGGTCCTGGCTGATATGCAACGTTAGAGACAACAGGATACTGCGGTTGCATCGGTAAAGAAGGCTGGATTTTCCCCCCAGGACCATAGGCCGGTCCCTGTTGATACCCCGGCTGAGGCTGAGCAGGTTGACCAGCAGGGTTATAATACGGTCCTTGCGGATTATAGAATGGCCCTTGCTGGCCCGCAGAGTAGCCTTGATTGGGCTGTCCCTGCGGGTCGTACTGATAGCCAGGTTGGCCTGCAGGTTGGCCTTGAAAAGGCTGTGCCTGCAGGTTCTGAGCCTAGTTGTACGGTAAACCTTGAGCATACAGATAAGCCTCAGGAGCAGGAAGACGCAAAATGTCCCCATGCTCATCAAGCTGACCCGGGAAACCATACACGGGAGTGCCGTCCTGTGCATAGTGCGAAAAGAAAGATCGGTAAGGATCTTGGGGGATTTGTCCAGCCCCGGCGTTCGGCTGTTGCAAAATCAACCGATACTCCTCCGGAGAAATATTCTCCGGTATAGCAGTAGCTAGATAAATGTCTTCGGGAGTTGGCCCAGATCTAGTAGCAGATGCTGAGACAACAGCAGAAGAGGCAGCCACACAAACAGTGGGTCGCACGGGAACAGAAGTGACGGGCGTCGAAGGAGACACCCCGGGTGTAGTGGCAGCTGGCCTCGAAGCAGGAGATGATATCCCCATAGAGGCAGCAGCTGAGATAATCTGACCCAGAGATCTGTATCCCTGTGGCAAAGAAGGACCAGCTGACGATGTGGTAGCCAGCTCAGACTCGTCTCCCTCAAACAATCTACGAGGGATGCGCTGGTAGTCATCAGACCCGGGAATTTCCTCACCAGAATTACTCATGGTTGATCCTGCTGTTAAATCACGCAGAAGACGGCGAGGACTAGGAGGAAAAACAGCAGCAATAAACGGTGAACCCGATGTAAGAGAAAAGAAATCAGCTCCTAATCTCAATTCAGACAGAGGGTCCGAAAAGGGCCAGTGGAAGTCAACTGGCTCTCCAAAGGGTTGCTCGGCGAGGACCGGTCCCCCGTCGGGGAACTCGGAAACAACAGGCTGCTGTGGTTCAACAGAAGGCTCAGAAGCCTCTGAAGAATCGTCCGTGTAAGGACTGCCAGTAGACGAAACTGAGGGTTCCGCCACCGTGACAAAAGACTAGAAGAAGAGAACACACACACACACGGGCTGAAAATGAATTAAGACACACGATCAAACAGTCACAAGCAATATCTAAACGGGTGTGTTATCGTGGGAGATTGATTTTACCACATTGGAAAATAAACAAATTCTAACGTTTCATGTTTTAAGAGTCGAGAAACGATAAAAAGATGACTCTATCTCTTTCAGAGTTGATACAAGCGTGAAAGGACAAGCGCTTGACGGTCTTTTCAAGTTTAGGGAGTCAGAAAAGACCAAATGACTGCTCAGGAAAAACTAGGCACAAAGGGTGTACCAAATATCCGTGAACTGCAATATACACCTTGGTAACAAAAATGAAACAGAAATCGACCAAGGACTTTCCGTACGTGCGGGTAGTCTCCCCGAATGCTGTGTTCGGTGTATCACGGGTATAGGGCGGCAGACTCGGCTTCCTATGGATAAAGGATTGAAAACCTATAGGGGTCTCCCTTTATATACGCGATGGTACGGGGAGCGCAAGTCCGTACTAGCGCTGTCTAAAGCCAACAGGCGAACGACAGCTGCTAGGTTTAACGACGCCGGAACACGTCTCTAGCCTAGACTTTCTAAATATGTTTCGTTAAGTTCCAATGTTGCCTTAGGTTAATTGAATAAATTTTATAGTTGATCTTCAATTAAGTTTCAATTTCCAGGCCCTATCGTATGTAGTGTCTCCTAAATGCAAGCTATATGCCACGGTGCAACATTTCGTTCGATGAAAACTAGTTAAATGAGAGTTGAGAGCTTTTATGCAAACGAAATGAACAGAATACAAACAAGGATGTCTCTAATGCAACTAATGCAATTGCACACTTTTCATTCAAACACTAATCACTAGCAATATGGAAAAGATCACAATTTGCACTAATTTAACAAAAGCAAAAGAGATTATATATATATTTTTTTTGATTTTCAATGTTTAATGGCTAATGTGCACTGAAAACAAAAGGAACAATTTGAGAAATGATATCTAAGAGAGCGAAGCAAACAACATTCACTCAACGAAGCAAGCAACCAAATCTCTAAATCGACCCAAAGTCCCTCAAAGAAAAGAAAGACTTGAAAACTTCCGATGGACCGTGTGATCTGGGTCCAAAGCAAGGCAAACGAATTCTGAATGAAGGAATGAACAATCACCCAAAAGACGCAGTAGAACAATGAAAGACTGGTAAGAGAGCATGGAGAATCAATCAACAAGTTGACAGGATAATCAAGACACCAAAACTCCAAAGGAGGGCTCGATTCACTAAGCCACTAGATGCCCTAGGGCTCAAATCGTGAAATCGGTAGATAGAGGCAAACAACCAAAGGATAGCGGTGAATTCCAGTCAAACAAGACTCCAACACACTCAGACAATCAGAAAATCAAGAAGAAAAATACTGGTCAAGCTCAGAAAGCCAAAAAAATGAAGAAACTCAAAAAAGTCACAGGGGTGGCGCGACTGTGGCCTTGAAACTGGCGCCAGAGGCCGATTGGCGCGAGACAGACAAATGCAACAAGCGCCAAGTGGCGCGACTGTCGGGTTAAAACCCGCGCCAGTCGAGTTCTTCAATAAAAATTAAAAAACAAGCTACTCTGAAAGTAGACCAATACAAGCTAAGCAAACCAAGAAGCTAAAATAGTGAAAGAATCCAACCCAGAAGGTTCATCAAGCAAAGAGAAACAATCAAAGCGAACCAATCATAAACGGGACAAGGAAAACCGGACGATCCCCGGTGGAGTCGCCAATTTGTTGAGGAGGTAAATCCCCTCTGCGGACAGAGGCGATCCCTACTAGCCCAGCAGGGGTCTAGCAACAAACAAACAATGCTATGACGCAAGCTCCTAGTTACGAATGAAAGACTTGGGATAAGAGCCTACCTGGATTCCAACGCTAGATCCGAAGAAGAGATGTCCCCGTCCTTCAGCCCTGGCAGATCACAATCCTTCCGCGATCCCCGCGGATGAACACCTGCACACAGAAGAAACGAACAGATACAATCATAGGAACCAGCATACGTAACTAAACATCGGTCAGAAAAGATATTACTCGCATTAACATGATGGAAAAAGGAGTGGAACCATAATCATAGTCATCTATTAAAATGATAAACGAATAGAAGTTACAACCAAGTTCTGACGTCGCGGCTTCCTTCGAACGGGTCTCCGGTCGTCCACGTCTCGCAAAGCTCGCCAAGGAAAGGGAAACCTCTCCAGAGTCTCGTAACAATGGTCTCCTCGCTTGAATGAGCCTTAAGGGAAAGAAGGGATTCTTTACAGCACAAAGGCACTTGGGAATAGGGAGATGCAAAGCTTCAGCACTTCAAGACTAGCTGGCCATGGATCTGAGCAGGCTTTTATAGATGGGGAAGGAGGGAGTTGGGATCCCTATTATTATGGGATTGGCCCTATCAACAAGGAAGGTTCCATGGGAGGTGGCAAAACCAATTCCCTTCCATAGAACTCCCGCGGCCAAACCTCCCAACTCAAGATAGGCAGTGGTTTGTGAGTTTGTTTGAACTCAACTTCCGTCATCCATATTTAAAAAACAGTCCCTAAAATGGGTGGCGCGATTGCTGCTCTATGACAGAGCGCCAAGTGGCGCGACCTCTTTACAGGATTTCCCTGATTGGCGCGAGCAGTGAACTGTCTACCCGCGCCAATGCGCGATTGCTGCTCTATGACAGAGCGCCAAGTGGCGCGACCTCTTTACAGGATTTCCCTGATTGGCGCGAGCACTGAACTGCCTACCCGCGCCAATGCAAAAAGAGCTGTTTTTCATGAGTTTTGCAAGTTGATGTCTCAAGGGAAAATGAAGCTCATACTCAGAGGGATGCATTGATGATGTTTTCAAGGCATGACAGTGTTCACAGGTCACATAATGGGTCCTCCATTGTGCGGGACGGGGAATGGTAGGGACGGTGACAAATTACTGTGTAACACTCTGCTCCCGATCACCTTATCTCCCCACGGGACCATGCGTTTTCTTTTCATTCCATTTTCTTTTTTTCTTCGCGACGATTCAAACTCCGCATTAATACTAGCCATAGATCTTTCCAATCCAACAACGCTAAATCACCTCCCTCATCCCTCCTCTTAGCCCTTTTTCCCTAGCCCTTCACACCCTACTTCCAGTCCCATACTCCTCCATCGGACCCTTCCCCTTATTATTCTTTAAAGCCCCCTTCACTTTGTTTCTTCCCTTCCATACTTGTCAAATCCCGGAGAAACCTCAGCCGTAGATCAAAGGCCTCAAGCCTTCATTTGATGGCCACCATGTTTCCCTTCTCACCCTCCATTCTCCCATCCATCCCTTCTCATGTATCTATCCATCCATCCCCACCGTTGACTCACCTCATCCAACGGCCCTCGTTAAACCTATAGATTAACCCCACCGATCAGCCAAACGTGCTACGAAACAAAATAGGTGATGTCACCTGCCAGTCCCACCCCATACTACGAAGCCATCTCCCAATCTCCACTTGCCACCTGGCCTCCACTTACTCCTATCCACCGGTCAACTTCATGTTTTCGCGCTCCCTCCCCGCCGTCAATCTGCATCTCTGCAGATAGGATGGCTGACGCATTCTGATCCCCAAACCCCTCCATCACACAACTTGAATGTGAAATTAGTGGTTTTTGGAGGATGCATGTCGCGTGATAAATGATATCACGTTTTTTTAGGAGTAAACCACTTACCGCCTAAATCGAGCGCGAAAACCGCCAGCAATTTTCGCAAAACAACTAATCCACAGTTTCGCGCCAAATTCGGTTTTAAATTTTGTTTTCGCGTTTTTTTCCATAAAACCTCCTCCGCATGCTTTTTCCTCCTCCACCTGCATATCATGTCCCTCTGTATATTTCTCCTCTGCCTCTGCCAGCTTCTGTAAGTAATCAAACCCTCCCTCGCAGGTTTTATTAATGTTTTTATTTGTTTTTTAGAGGATTCAATGGCAGTTTTAAGGCCAGAAAACGTTCTCATGGTTCATAGAGAGATAGGGCCGGAAGTGACGGCATCCGTCGCCAAAAAAGAGGAAAAATCATGAAGAAAGGGACTACCATGGTTCATTTCATGGTTTGACTGGTGCTTTATGAGCATTGGTCGTGTAATCAAACCCTCCCGCATCGATGAAAAGCCACCTGTACACTGAAAAGAAAACAAAAGGAGATAAAGTGAAGACAGAGATTAAAGTTGAAGGATTGCGCATAAAGTTGAGGGTTAAAGGTTTAATCCTATAGTTTTAAAGATAAATACACAGTTTAAAGGATAAAACAGTTAGCATAAAAAGACAAAATCCCCAAAGATGATAAGAAGGCTTAAAAACCAAATCAAAGGCCTAATTGAAGTTCAAAGTGCCAAATTAATGCAAATCAACAAAGGAAGCCTCCAAATGCCACATTAGTGAGGCAATTAATCCTCAGAAATGCCACCTAGAGGCCTTTTTCCTCAAAAGAATACAAATTTAATGCATAATCAGAGATATTTGCCTAAGACAGCTCAGAAGTAATTTCCAGCCTACCAAAAGCCTCCACAGTCAACAAAAGTGATTGAAGTAGATAAAAGTTAATGTAAAATTGATTAAAATAGAGTTAAACATATGAAATCTTCTCCATAAGGTATCCCAAAGGCCGAGAAGCATTTACTTTGTATTAATTGAACAATTAGACCTTCCTTTCACTCCACCTTCTCAATTCACCTATATATATCATATGAGGAGTCTAGTATTATTGTTGGTTGAATACTCATTGAATGTAAATAGCTATTGAGGTTGCTGAAGCTCTGTTTTGTAATTGAATAAATATAGGCCGAGAAGAGAAGTTTGAAGCTGTAAAAGACCCATTGGACTTGAATATTGTAACTGGTTTGAACATCAAATATACAAGCTGATTTATGGGATCTTGGTCTATGTCAGTGGTGATGTTTTTCTTACTGTAATTGTCATTTTTCTCATGTTTTCCATAACTTCCATTTTCTCTAATAAAGAGCAGTAAATATAGATTAGGATTTACTTCTAAAGTACCCTAAACCTAATTGATAAGATTTATCTTTATGTTTTCTGCTAATTGTGTATTTGAGGATAATTCAATAGAGTGTAATCAGTCAAGGAATGTTGGTGAGCCCATGTCTTGCTGAGTAAAACTTGAGATTTTGTTCTTGAATGTTCTTTAAAAGTTTGCTAAGTAAAGTTGAATTAGGGAAGTCTATGGTTAGCCCTGTCCTGTAGTTTATCTCCAACAATTTCTTTGAAAAGTTCCCTTAATATTATGTCAAAATTAGGCTAGGTAAAAGTCCTTACTTGATCTTAGGCTATTATTTGTTTTATCTTGAATGTTTTCTTTTGAGAATCTGCTGAAAGCATGCTAGATTCAAAGTTATTACCTGATCTTAAGCTATTCTTTGTTTTCCTTTGAGTATGCTGAAAACAGGCTAGGTTAAAAGTTCTTACTTGATCTTAAACTGCCCTTTGTTTTCTTATATGTTTGCTTCTTTCACCACATTTTAATGTTCCATACCATAAATCAACTTCAAGAGATATTTTGACATAGATGACTTGTCCCATAGACCACTCTTGAAACTTGTTGTGCAATTAAATCCTTTTGTAACTCCATAGCCCAATGGATTGATATTGTTTCTTACCTATCCTATCAGCTAAACCATTCTGTCAACTTGCTAACACCTTTACCCTTCAAAAGACTTCCTTCATTTTGATGATATTCATTACAACCAAAAACAAACAAATCCCTTTTACTTCATAACTAGCCTAATATCATATCATAAGCCTTAAAGAAATATCCTTTGAAAACACACATATAGAGAGATCCCTCTCTGAATCCAGGAGGGCTAGATCCTAGGATTCCAAAGTGGTTTTGATGTAGGCTCTGTAGCGTTTGTTCTTGCCAATCTTGCAAACTACAGAGACCTAACAACACTAGAAAGGGAGGCCACACTTGCTTGACACTTGGATCCTTACAATGCCCAAGGAGCCCAACATTTTCTCAACCCTTGGCCCCTTACATTGGCATGGATCCCACACTTAATCATCCCTTAAGCACTTACACTGGATGGGGAGCTTGAAAACCATTGGTAACCTGAATGAGTCAAGTTTACCTAAACCACTCTAACATTGTGTTGATAGGGCTAAATGCACCACTTACAATATAAGGGGATCTCCCTGGTATGTTGTCCCAATTAGACTGATGGACCTCCAAATTAGACATAAATTAAGGCCCATATAACCTTTCCTAGGCACATAAAGGCTATATTAAATCTCCCCTTCTACACTTAATAAATTGTTTTAGCTTTAATATGTTCTTAGGAAGTTTTAGAGGCAATTGCATATTATGTGCCTAATATTATTTATTTTTTCAAAATATTGAGAGAATATGGAGTAAATTTTGAATGAGATAATATAGGGACTTGCTCCCTACTATAGGATGGATCAAGATTGGATAATAAATGAACAATATATTATGAAACTATTGCACAATTTTTGGAGCTCTAGAGATTGAGAAGCTCTAGGAATGTCCGCCCTGTCATTTAATGCAAATACCTAGTGTTGAGAACCAGATCCACTATTTGAGGGATTTTGAAGGGGAAAGATTCCTCCTTTCAAGGAGAATGCTTCCTCATAATTTTTTATAAGTACCAATTTGAATTGGCCTACAAGGACATGTATTTCTTAATCTTCTTGTGAAGAAAAATTGTTATTTATCAGCTCCACTTTCATTTTTAGAAGGGATGTACTTTATGGATTAAAATAATGAAGTTTGGTGCCATTTTTAGATTATAAAGCTTGGTTTCCTTCATAGGACTCCGTGTTTCCTTAGGCTTGGTCATCCTAGTAGCCTTAGAGCCCTCTTGTACAATTTATTTATTTCCTTTGAATGTATTTTTCACTTTCATATCTTATTTTTGCATTTCCTATTCATGCCTCTTTTGTTGTAGGTTACATTGGTTAAATGATTGAAGTGAGTTATTTTGAAGGTTATTTACATATTCATAGGCATGATTCAACCTTGTAGAAAAATAGTAGTATCTTTCTTCTATTTTTTAGAATGTGTTAATGAGCTTCATTTGAGTTTATTATATTTGTATTGGGTCATAAAAAAATTCACGTTAATAAAAAAATTCACCTCATAGCATTTTCACTTGATTATGTTAGGCATTTGTTAGGTTAACTAGCTCACTAGTTCTTGAATTTCTAGTTTTTAGAGTAGTAATTTTATGTTATCTTTTAGCACATGTTAACATGAGTATTTTAGAGTGATTTCAATTTGAATGGAGTCCTAAGACATCCTAATTAATATAAAAAATATTCCCATCCCATTCACATTTGATTTACTTGGGCATTCGGCAAGTTATCTCCTCCTGTAGAAAAACAGATCCTCCTATGGCACCTCTTGCAGCACTCATGTACAACGTGTAAACTTGACCAAATTTTCTCCAAACACTTAGTTTTTACCTCTTAGGCTTGAATCATGACCCCTATGCTCTGAATCCAGGACCGAGGAAGACCAAAGGCCACTCTAAACCCACCTTTCATTCACTACAAGTACAAATCTACAATCATAATTAGAAGACATATTTCTACATTTGAATAACAATGAATGTTTTCTTATGAAATGTACATCAATTTTGTTAATAAATATTAGTTTCCTTGAACACAGTGATAAAAAGGGTGCTTCATGAATGCAAAGTATATTAGACTTGATTCTTGAATTCATGCTTCCTTAAGGTTTAAGTTACAAGCATTATTGTTGAAAAGATATAATTTCATTTTTCAAAACAACATTCCACATTTTGCAATAAGAGTATTAATTTACATTCTACAAGTAAACTAATGTCTCCATTTTTGAAATTAGGTTAGTGTTTTATTTAATAATATTCGCTTCATTGAATCATATCAACAAAAGAAGTACACATTTCATGTTGCACATACAGTGCTGACACCTCTTAATTTTGTACGAACCTCGGGTTCATAATTTAAGGTGGTAACCTTGGGAGATGCAACATTCTTGTTGCAATACTGGGGCTCATCATTTTTTGGTGTCATTGTCAGGGAGGTGTCAAAATATGAATCATTTTCTTCCCTAGTTGATTATTTTCTTCTTTTTTTTTCTGCAAAAACACACAAAAAATGTATTATGCATCTTTCATTTCAAAAACAGAAAATTACATTGCATTAGTGTTTTCATTCAAAAAAAAAATCATAAAAACAAAAAAAAATTCTTCAATACCACACCCCTCACTTGATCACATGATGCAGTAAGAGCTACATTACCCCTCCACTTTTGCAAGTAGAAAAAGAGGAGGTGACATATAAGGTAGGATAAATGAATGGAGATGATGACAATGAGGGATATCCTCTTGGATTTCTTATTCAAGATATCGATAACAATGTTCATATGAAGAACATCCCTCCATCTTTCCTTCCCAACTTCCATGGTATGAGTTTAGAGGGTACGGAAACCTTTCTCGTTGAATTTTAAATCCTTTTTAGATATTATGGTTACTTACTAAACACCCAAAATTTGAGTTTTTTTCTGGAAACATTGAAGGATAGAGCTCTTAAATGGTTTATGAGTTTAGGGACTAATTCAATAAGATCATGGAATGCTATGAAAATTATATTTCTAGAAAAATACAAATATTGTGATCTTAAATAATAATATTTAGAATGACTCAAAAATAAGATGAGAGCCTTGAGGATCTAATAGATAGATTCATGTATAATGTTAAGAGGGAAAAATTGCATCATTTAGGATTTGACACACTAAAAACCCTCTTACTTAGAACAATTAGGGATGAGCGGATTGATCTCCTTCATCTCATGAGTAGAGGTGATGTATACCAATTATCATTTGAAGAAATTTGTGAAATATGGAAGTAGGTATCAAGATGAAAGGAAAGAGTAAGTTGATTAAATCGAGATCGATAAGCCAAGTTGAGCTTGGAAATTTGCTTGAAAAAAAATTCTTATAAATCTAAGTGAAAAAGTAGAAATGTTAAGAATGAAAAATGAGAAAAACGAAGATGTTGATATTTGTGTTGTCCATGCAGAATCATATGCTATTAAATATCTCCCTTCATTTACAAGTTTGAAGGAATTTTACCAAGAGGACAATGGAGCAAGTCAATCACCAAAGAATTCTGTTATGTAACTCCAAGAAGACCATGACAACCTAGTCAACATTATGTTGGACAAACTACCCTCGAATGAAAGACTTTGAGAAAGAATTCGTAAATCGAGGAGTGGAGCGCGCAACACAAAGTTAAGTTAGAGTCGTAGGGGCTTTGGGGTGGGTCAAAGCCCCTTATTTTGTAAATGAAGGGAATATTTTGTATACGTTGAGCTCCATCCATGGTTTTTGGACCATGGTATTGTAAATTTAAGGACTATATAATGAGTCTAGGATAGTCTTGATGATATACATGAAATACTTGATATGTGCTGCACTTGGATGTAATATTGTTTTGAGTCTGTGTTATGTGGGTTGGGTTAGAGAAAATTCTCATGCAGATGAGTGTGTGTAGACCTTAGGAAGTCTTCACCTGAGTGTGCATACCCCTACAGTTGAGTGCGTAGGGTGGAAATGATTGTATTGGGAAGATCTGAGTATTAATGAAAGACTTTTGAAGACAAATCTGGGTTTTGAGTTTATGTGTTTGATTTAATTTCACTTTATGTTATCTGTGTTGTTTTACTTATAATTGCATCGCGAAGTCCAATTTATGGTTATTTATGTTGTTTTATTCTTGTTGAAGTAAGATCACACAGTCTTCAAGTTAGTTCAACATAAGTGTTGAACTGCAACTATCTAATTAGTAGATATTTTTTGCCAAGCCCTGTCAAGTATTGAAAGGAATAAAATCCCTAAATCCGCACTCCATTTTCCCTTTAGATGCAGAAACCTAGTTCTAGCATCCCCCTATATTTCCTTGGGTGAGATCTTGGTCTGCGCAACAGATCATTACCGAAAGGGTCGGTAATAGCAGGCTTTGTTGGTTCACGCAGCCATATCTGAACCTAGGTCTAGGCCCCATCAAGCCAAAAATGGTTCCATTGCCTAGATTGGGATGTGAGTGAGGGATATGTGGATGTGGCATCCGTCTAAGAAAGAGATTCAAGACTGAGTAGATCTAAAAGAACGTGAATTTAATGCGTAAGAAAATATAAATATGCACCTATCTACTGAAAAGTGGTTGCAAATGTATATATTTACAGATCAACATGATATATTTTTCTCATATTTTTCTAGCGATATGTACGAGTGGTTATCAAGACTAGCTCAACAAATGACGCATTTCAACAATATACCTACTGCGTGTACTCCAGATTTGATCAAGCAACTGAAGAGGATTGCTAACAAGATTGCAAGGGCTGTTGATAATTAGATCGATAACATCCTTGGAGGCTTTATTATTGAGTTTGTGATCCATACTTCTGTATCCTATAGTGAATTTGAGTGAATTTTTTTCAAAGGCCACGAGGTAAGTACTTGAATTCATTGAAGCTTTGGATTAAGATGCTATTGTGTGAAAAGAGTGTACTACGAATGCAATTAGATTGATGTTCGAAGGAAATAAAATCACAACTACGCGACAGGGTAAGAGATTTAGGTGATCCAGGTGGATATTGGTGGTCACCCGCCTATTCCACTTGGGGCTCCACCATTGTCTATTTCAGTTTTTCAGTTTCGGCACAGTTTACTATTTTTAGCAGTTTTTCGGGTCCTAAACTTCCGGAGCCGTTTTGAGGCCCTAAACGACGTTTTATGGGAAAACGGAGGGCAACATGGGTCCATGGACCGATGTTGCCCATTCCAAATTTGTAGTCCTCGGATAGATCTTTCTAACGGGGTATGGTACGCGTCAAACGGAGATCGTATGCCAAAGTTACGCCCCTGGGAAGTTGAAACACCAATTTACCCAAACGGGGCCCATAGTTTTGGCGCTTCATCTCCTAGGGTTAGGGTTTTGGCTGTTTAGGATTTCCCATTGTTTCTAAATGATAAACAGGCCCTCGAGCCTCATTGTAACTCAGTTCAGAGGCCTGTAGCCGCCACATCTCTTCTCAGAGATAGCTACCAGCGCCCTAGCTAGTTTTATTTCCATTCTGTTTGCAAGCAAATTTCAGTTCTTTGATATTAATGAAATGAAGTGTTATTTCCACTGCATCTTTGTATTTATGTTTATATGTTTATTCTGTTGCGTTCCTGCATAAATCCGGATCAGTGGTATCAGAGCGGTCTGCTTTTTCTCGATCCTTCTTTGCATGTCCCCAACGAGGTCTGGGTATAAGGAGCTAGGGCTTGATCTGGTGGAACCTTTGCAAGATCAGCCTCGCAAACCTCGACAGACGCCCATGGGGGACGAAAAGAAAGATGAGGGAGCAGAAGATCCTATCAAAATATTGCTCGAGGAGGCCCTCGAAAAACAAAGGAACGCGATGATGGATAACTTTGTTCAGATCCTTCAACGGCTACCCACCGGCGGCGCATCTGCATCCAGCAGCCACTCGGGAGGCGCGACTCCTTTTAAGGTACAAGTAAATTTTGACATTCCCATATTTGAGGGTCAAATAGACGTAGATGCCGTAGATAGATGGTTGAATCTGTTAGAAGGATATTTCTCGGTTCATGACTTTTCAGACCGGGAGAAGATTATTTTTGCACTCTTCAAAGCTACCCCCCATGTTAAGGACTGGTGGGAAACCTACTGTGAGAACAAGGACCAGACAGAACCCTCTCTGTTCTCAGCCGTACCAACTTGGAATTCTTTCCGAGACGTCGTTAAGGAACAGTACTATCCTGTGGGGAGCTATGAGGACAAGTACATACAATGGACCACGCTGCGACAACAAAGGGATCAAGATGTGCATGAGCTGACGAATCTGTTCCATACCCCGCGCACAAAGTTGGGTATCAAAGATTCAGAGAAACATCTGGTGCTAAAGTATCGCAGCTGTCTGCACAAATACATTCAGGAGGAAATGGAGTTCCTTGACATCTCCTCGCTTGGTACGGCATACCGGTATGCCGCCAAGATTGAGCAGAAATTCAAGCAGAAGAAGCGAGACTTTGGATCTGCGAATCAAAAGCAAGGGAAAGGTGCTTCCAAACCGCAGAACAAAGGACCAAGCCAAGGCATGGTGGCTAAAGACAACTCATCAAAGCCACAAGAAAATAACAGCACCGCAAAGCCAAAGAAGGACACGGGAAAGTGGTGTGAGTTCCATAAGAGCTCCACTCACAACACAAGTGAGTGTCGGGCCAAGCAGTCGCTAGTGGCCGAGATGAGGGCTTCTGAGTCAGATGCATGCTCTGACTCCGAATCAGAACCTGAAAAGGCGAATGAAAAAAGGAAACAGATTATTGATGCGGAGCCCAATGCCACTGTTGCCACTACAAAGATCCAAAAGGAGGAACCGGAAGATCCAGAGGAGGAGGAACGTCTCTTCCACTCCCAGATGTGGGTAAAGGGCTCCCCGGTACAGTTCATTGTCGACAATGGGAGCCAAAAGAACCTCATTTCAGCAGACGCCGTGAAGCGGTTGGGTTTGCCGACCACAGCTCACCCACATCCATACACCATCGGGTGGCTTCACCAAGGACGAGATCTCCGCGTCAGCCGGCAGTGTCGCCTTCCCTATAGCATCAAGCCCTTCACGGATGAGGTATTATGTGACATTGCTCCTATTGATGTTTCTGATGTATTATTAGGACAACCATACTTGTGGAAGCGTCATGCTGTGTATGAGTCTCGGCCTTGTGCTGTTATTGTTACTTTGGGAAATAAGTTGTACAGGATACCAGAGGTACCACCTCCTGCTGCTATCTCTTTGGTTATTGCAAAACAATGCAGTAAGCTCATTTCCCAAACCAGGAAATTCGTTTTCCTGATGATCCGCCCCCAGGGCAAGAAGAAGACTGTGGCCACGACCTCCAGACAGGGCTCCTCTGCACAACAACAACAAATGGATAAGGTTGTGGAGGAGTACGGGACATATTCACCTCACCCACAGGGGTTCCTCTGCACTGTCAGGTCAAGCACCCGATTGATCTGACCCCCGGTGCGCCGCTACCTAATGGACCGATCTATCGGCGCTCTGTTCGGGAGAATGATGAAATCAAGAGGCAGATTCAGGAGCTGTTGCAGAAAGGTCACATCAGACCAAGTTCATCGCCCTGTGGGAGCCCGATCATGTTGGTACATAAGAAGGATGGGACGTGGAGACTCTGTATTGACTATCGGGCGCTGAACAAGATCACTGTCCGGAATAGGTACCCAATCCCACGGATTGATGACCTTCTGGATCAACTCAAAGGTGCAAAATATTTTAGCAAGATTGACCTGAAGTCTGGGTATCACCAGGTACCAATTGAACCCTCCGATGTGTGGAAGACGGCCTTCAAAGCCAAGGAAGGCCTTTTCGAATGGCTGGTCATGCCTTTTGGGTTGACGAATGCTCCCGCCACCTTCATGAGGATGATGGATGACATCTGGCGGCCATTCACCAACTCATTTGTAGTGGTGTACTTGGATGATATTCTGATCTTCAGCCAGACTTGGGAAGAGCACCTTCACCACATCCAACAAGTCCTCCAAACACTACGGCAACACAAGTTGTGTGCCAATTTGGAGAAGTGCACTTTTGGCATGACCCAGGTTCAATATCTAGGATACATTATTGATGAAAGGGGGGTGCATGTGGATCCGGCCAAGATCCAAGTCATTTGGGATTGGCCAGCCCCAACCACTATAACAGAGCTTCGCAGCTTTCTGGGTCTTGCTAATTTCTATCGGAGGTTCGTGTTGGGATTCTCTCATATCACTTGGCCCTTGAGTCAAGTCACCAAGGGAGGAGCGAGAGAAATTTTTTTTTGGTCAGAACCTCAACAGAAGGCGTTCACAGAACTGAAAAATCGCCTCTGTTCTGCCCCAGTGCTCACTTTACCAGACTTGCACCAGCCATTTGAGATCGAGACAGATGCCTCTGACTATGCTATTGGGGCAGTTCTTACTCAACAGGGACATCCAGTGGCATTTCACAGTGAGACATTGTCTGACACAGTTCGTAAGTACCCCACATATGACAAAGAAATGTACTCCATTGTGCAAGCTTGTCGACAATGGAAGCATTACATTTTGGGGAAGGAAACAATCATCCATACAGACCACAGGCCCCTGCAGTTCATACAGACACAAGGGAAGTTGCAGAATGATCGCCATCAGAAGTGGTCTACATATCTGCAACAGTTTCATTTGAACATCAAGTATAATAAGGGTAGCACCAATCATGTTGCAGACTGCCTTAGCCGACCACCGATCGTGGCGCTCACCACTGTACTCAACGCTTGTGGGCACGAGACTTCTGATTGGCCGCTTCTCTATGAGAGTGACCCAGAATTCGGTCAAACTTACAAGGCACTCCTGGGGGGTACGCAAGTTCCAAATTTTCACCTCCAAGATGCACTTTTATGTCACATGGGACACCTTTGTGTTCCTTCAAGCGAGCGTGCCAAGATGATATGGGAAGCACACTACAGTCGAGTCGCTGGGCATTTCGGGGTCGAGAAAACAGTAGCAATCCTACAGAAGTATTTCTATTGGCCGAACCTTCAAAAGGATGTCGAGAAGCACATCAGATCCTGCACTGCTTGTGCCATTGCCAAACCGACCATCAAGAAGCAAGGCCTATATACTCCACTACCTACCCCTAGTCGACCGTGGGAATCCATCTCCATGGATTACATGTCGGGCCCGCCCTCTACTAAGAATGGCAATGACTGTGTTTTCGTGGTCGTTGACAGATTCTCGAAGATGGCCATTATGGCGGCCTGTAAGAAGAATATCACAGCAGAAGCTACTGCTAAACTCTTCTTTGAACGAGTATGGGTGCACTTTGGGATCCCACATTCTATCATATCAGATCGAGATAGCAGGTTCCTCAGCACATTTTGGTCCAGCCTCTGGTCAATGATGGACACAAAGCTCACCAAGTCCACAGCTTTCCATCCCCAAACAGATGGCCAGACAGAGGTCGTCAACAGAATGATTGTACACATTCTGCGCATGTATAATTCAAAGCATCCACGCACATGGGACGAGAGCCTCCCCTATGTACAACATAGTTATAACAGGGCTCTCCAAAGTTCAATTGGCCATAGCCCCTTTCAGGTGGGCTTGGGATTCCAGCCACTATGTCCCATTGACGTAGCCATGCCATTTGCAGCTGCTCAGGCCGATTCAGCGCACGTCCAGTCTGAAGTTGACAAAGCAATTAGCTTCATCGAGCGCATTCAACACATCCGCCAACAGGTTCATGATATATTGGACAGAGCTAATGCGAAGTACAAGCAGCGCCATGATCAACACCGGGTGCCACACAACTTCCAGGTGGGCGATAAAGTATGGCTACATTTGCAGAAGGAGCGCCTCACTGGACCTCACCGCAAGCTTCGCCCGCTCCGATACGGGCCGTACACCATCACCAAGGCTGTAGGTAACAATGCCTTCGAGCTTAGTATTCCACCATTCCTTGGTCTGCACCCGGTCTTCAATGTGGATCGCCTTCGTCCTTACTTTCCACCTCTACTGGACACCTCGGACATTGCAGAACAACTCACACCAACAGAGTTAAACCCAGACTGCATGGAACAGGCCACCACAGATTGTATCATGGACATGCAAATCAATAACACTCACCAACAGAAGATCCAACTATATCGGGTTGTCAAAGCTGGCCAACTCCTGCACCAAGGAAAGTGGTTCACCAGGGACCAAGTTCAGCAGAAATTTCCTCATCTCATGGAGGAACTTAACGCAATGGGGACCATTGCTTCCTAAGGGGGGAGGAATGATCAAGGTGGATATTGGTGGTCACCCGCCTATTCCACTTGGGGCTCCACCATTGTCTATTTTAGTTTTTCAGTTTCGGCACAATTTACTATTTTTAGCACTTTTTCGGGTCCTAAACTTCCGGAGCCGTTTTGAAGCCCTAAACGACGTTTTTTGGGAAAACAGAGGGCAACATGGGTCCATGGACCGATGTTTCCCATTCCAAATTTGTAGTCCTCGGATAGATCTTTCTAACGAGGTATGGTACGCGTCAAACGGAGATCGTATGCCAAAGTTACGCCCCTGGGAAGTTGAAACACCAATTTACCCAAACGAGGCCCATAGTTTTGGCGCTTCATCTCCTAGGGTTAGGGTTTTGGCTGTTTAGGATTTCCCATTGTTTCTAAATGATAAATAGGCCCTCGAGCCTCATTGTAACACAGTTCAGAGGCCTGTAGCCACCACATCTCTTCACAGAGATAGCTACCAGCGCCCTAGCTAGTTTTATTTCCATTCTGTCTGTAAGCAAAATTCAGTTCATTGATATTAATGAAATGAAGTGTTATTTCCGCTGCATATTTGTATTTATGTTTATATGTTTATTCTGTTACGTTCCTACATAAATCCGGATCATTAGGGTAGATCATAATAATTACGCTGATTTTGAGTACAATCCATTGTTTGGGTCTAAAAACGAAGAAGGAGAAAGCCACCCTGCTACCCCTAGAAGTATGTTGGTAAAATTTGAAGATCATCAGGGTGCTTCGGGAATTCCTCAACCTTCAACTCCTATCACAACCCATACCTATTTTTTTCCTATGTCTCCCTATTCACCATGGCCCACTCACTTAAGATGTCTGTTTTGAAAGTTTCAGACGATCCCGAGCAATTCTAGTTTGTTGCAGAAGCCATGCGGATATCGTAGAACATCACTGATGTGAATATGAAGAAAGAACAATTGGTCACATCATTGCAGGACAGAGCATTGTCCTGGTATATTAAATACACCTCGACGAACACAAATTATACATTATCTCAGACTAAGGCTATGTTGAATGTTGAATTCAAGAAGCTGAAGTCAGAGTCCTAGTGTGTTACGAAGATCAAAGAGATCAAGTAATTATCCACTAAAACAATATGGGAAGTAGATCAAAGGTTTAGCTTCAAGATCCCTGATGAGCAACACAAGGAATCGTTTATCGCTTTGTTGTTATCTCATCTTAGATTTCCATTTTCACAGTAGAAGGTCGCAACCCAAGCTGAAGCACTGGAGATTGTGATGAAGTTAGAAGCTTACCGATAACAAATACTAACATAGGGGTTCAACAAATTCAAACCGAGTTAGAAATCTTACACATAGAACTTTAATATTTGAAGAAGGGAAAAGAAGTTCATGCTGAATTTTGGTGCATAAAGTGCAAAGTGAAGGGTCACCATAGGGATCAATGTCCCGTTTTGGAGATTACTTGGTCACTGGGATGCCAAGTACATTGATGCCTCGGCCAGGTATTGAACCAATGTGGGACAAATATTTTAGTGTATTTTATGCAAATTTGCAAGCTAGTACTCCACAGACTACTATGATCTGTTGTAGAAGTACATCGGTTTGCTGAAGCAATTATTCTATAATTTATGTAGTTTGGTGGGACATGATGAAAAGCACTGTCGAAGATACGATTTAATGATGCAAAGTCCTGGAGCATACTAAGTACAAGACGAAGGTCGCGAAGATATATGTTTACCAACAACGAGCGGAGCTTTCCAGGGCCGAGGGCATGGATGAGGGTGAGGCGCTGGATGAGGTCGCGGTCAAATCATATGCTATAATTGTGGCTAGCTTGGACATTTCGCCAGAGATTGTCAAAATCTTGCTAATATATATTTTAGGTATTGTCGCACATTTGATCATGAAATAGAGGATTGTACCACATTATTGGCTAAAATGTAGGAAAAGTGCAACCGCCAGCCTTCCCAAAACATACATATTATGAGAGTTGAACCACGCGAAGAAGATCTAAGTGTCAACATAGTGACACGAAGTGGTATAAATATAAGAGAATATAAAGCGGAAGGAAAGAAACATATGGAGGATACATGGGTCCAGAAAGATGGAGACAAGAATAATGGGTTTAATATACAACACGAAAGAGAAACCTTCATGGATGCGAAGAAGAATTTTATGATCCCTGGAGCTTCAACATCAACAACGCGAAGACAATTGGTTCCGTTGAAGAATAAACCCAAGGATATTACTGAATCCCAGGAAGTTGATCCATCCATTCTAACATATTTCTTACAAACAGGTATGAAGTTTCTTAGGGATCAGAAATTTGTGGAGGGATTGAAGGAGTTGATTGAAAAATGTGCCGGTAAGAAGACCAACAACTAGAACAACGTGCAATGCATAAGGTCTACAAATATAAGAAAATAACTGGCAGAGAAATGCAGCTAATTGCACAGATCGAAGATTATGAAATGGACCAAGTAATCCTTGATATTGGACCAGATGCCAATGTTTTTCCAAAACATACATGGGAACGGATGGGGAGACCCAAGCTGCAATGGTCGTTGATTTAGCTAAGGATGGCCAATCAACAGAAAATCATTCCTATGGGTTGACTACATGGTATCAGCTTAGATATTTATGGCGCAAATGTATTGTCTGATTTTGAAGTTATTGATATTGTTGATGACAGCAACCTGTATCATGCATTTCTAGGGTTTGATTGGGCTTATCACATGGATGCTATAATCAATTTGAAAAATAGAAGATGGTATTTAAAAGAATGGTACTAGGCTCGTTGTGCCTTTGGAACCCTTTGAAGGTGCACACTATACATAACCTATTCATCATGAATATGGTGATGCGGATATTGATCATATCTATAAGATCATTGCGCATGATGAATATTCGATTAATCCTATCTCTGATGGAATAATAAGTTGGGATCATGATAATTCATGTGTTTCCAAGTCTAACAAGGAATTAAAACACTAGCAAAACCGCTTGCATGAAGTCTCTACTAAGAGGTGTAATAGAGTTACCAAAGCATTGCATTGTGTCACATAAGAGGTACGTGACTTGATTTATAGAATATTTTGAGCAGAAGGTACCTGAAGAACAATGATATGAAGCTTTAAAAATTTTCTTGAGGTCCACTCTAGTTCGATGGTGGGGTGCGCACAAAGAAAGCTTCAGAGGAGGTAAGGAATTTTGCAAGCTGATAAGGTTGAGTTTTGGTCATGTAGACACTAAGATCGCAGAGAAGTACAATGGTAAATATGATCCTCGCAAGAATTTATCTTGTTGGACTGTAGAATGGGTCTTAGAACCTCAACCTAAATGGGTGCATATATTCTTTCATACCTTGGATACAATACCTCAGCAGTGATATCTTGAAACGGAGTTGCGTGATGGCGCCACATAGTGGTATGATATGATGAAAGGGTTCTTATTGACTTATAACTTCGCTGATGGATACCATTGTATTAATTATTCTCTTCAATAAGTCAAAGCAGGAGTATTCCAAATTACTACTAAGCCAAGGGATTTGGTATAGCCTGATTGGGACGTGTATTTGGAACAAGCCTGAAAATGTTACAATCTGACTACAGAAGAAGGTGAGGAGCATCCACATAATGTAAATATTCTTGAATAAGAAGGAAAACATGAGGTTTTAGGTCCTAAATTAGATATTCCAGACATAGCACAACCTATCAAGACTCAGCAAGTAAACATAGGCTCAGAAGTGGACCCCAAGTTCACAAATATTGAGGACTATTGGGATGATGAAACAGTGAGAAAGGTCACTAAATTTTTTCATGAGTACCAGGATCTATTCCCGATGAAGTTCTCCGAGTTGAAGGAATTATAGGAGATTTGGGATCTATCCACATCACTTTGAAGCTTGATGCAAAGCCATTCAAGCAGTGCCCATATCAATTGAACCCAAAATATAAATAAAAAGTGTGGGAGGAACTCGAAAAAATGCTCGCTACTAGAATTATTGAACTAATAGAAGAGTCCGAGTGGGTTATCCCTATGGTAGTCCAAGAAAAGAAAACTAAGGGAGAAATAAGGATTTTTTTAGATCTCAGAAAGTTGAATGATGCATGTGTCCATGATACGTTTTTGACACCATTCACTAACAAAATTTTGGAGAATGTGGGAGGGTAGGAGGCCTACTCCTTTATAGATGGGTTCTCAAGATACCATCAGATCAGAATAACGCTGGAAGATAGGAGAAAGACAACTTTCCCTACTGACTAGGGATAATTTCAGTATACAGGTGTAATGTTCCAAAATTTTAGCCTCCAAGCTAAATGGAACATTAGAGTTAGCAGTAGCTCTAGCCGGTGAATGAATGGGGAGAAAATCCCATAATTCTCATAAGGAGGATAAAAAAACTCCAAGTGTGAAAGGAGACACTCTTTATAGCTCAATAAGACACCTCCATGTGTGAACAGGGTTAAAATGAAGCTGCTTTGACTAAGTCAACAAAGCAGTTTTAGTGGAGGAGGAATCCTAGGATGAATAACGCAATTTTGGAGGGAGATGTAACTTGGGTTAGAAGTAACCTAATTGAGTGGGGCCAACGGAAAGAAAAATCATGTATTATATAAGGAAGAGGATGGCAGCATTATTCTTCATGTTGTAGATTATTATTCTTGTCTGGAAAGAATTGTTGCTGCTTTGCTGCTTAGCAAAGCTGCAGTGCTGTTTAGCACTGGGTGTTCCCGGGCAGGAATCCCACCTCTTTCCTTTGAGGAAACACATTGGGAGAGTTTGAATTCATCATTCCAAATCAGGTTTTCAGGCTAAGCTTTATCCATCTTCATCAGCACAACTTTTCCGGAGGTTGTGTAGTGCTGCTGGGTGCAGCAGTGGAAGGGATTGGAATCTCGGCTTCTGAGCTAGTTTCTCAATGGATGAAGGTTTCCTTCACTTGAGATATCTGTTTGGAGAGCTCCAGAACTTATTTCAGATTTGTGGTATCAGACCACACATTTCCCATACATTCCCAGTGATGTTTCTGCTAGGGAATGCATTATTTTGGAGGCAGTGTTCATTGCATGGTTTGGTGGCTCCGTTACAGTGTTTCCTTGTGACTGAGAGGTTCATCCTTTCATGGGAGGAAGCCCTTGAGGGATCTAAAGAATATAAGACATATTTCAGCCTTCTACACTCATGTACTTTAGTGTTGTAGTGGTTATTCAGTAAATTAATGAATTTCCCATCTTGTATGCAGAGTGTTTGATAAGAAACCCTTGCCAGTTTCTTTTGTATTTTGTATAAGGAGATTAGATCTTTGTTCTTCAGCATTTTAATCAATATATGAGTAGATATAATTGTTTCCTTCATTTATGTGTATAAAAAATCTCTTAGAATGCGCATTCCATTAAGCAGCAACTCTGGTAAAATGCAGTTTTGGGGTTTTAGCACTTTTTGGCAATCCTAGGTGTGGGAGATCTGTTTAACCCACCTAGTTTGCTTTGTTTCAGCTCTATTCTTGGATTTAAGTTTTATATTGTTTAATATATGGGATCCAAGATTCCATTTCACTGTTTAATTGCATTTGTTGCTGTAAATGTGTTTTTCACTGCATGATTCATGAGTTGTTCCTAATCGGGAATATTACAAAAGGTATGCCATTCGGATTGAAGAATTCCCCAACCATATTTTACAGATTAATCGTTGCAACATAAAAAAAATATATCCACAAGTTTTTGGAGGTGTATTTTGATGACTGGATATTCTTTGGACTAGTAAAGAAGCATGTTTATAGTCTGCGTTTAATGTTGGATACCTTAAGGAAATATCAGATTTCCTTGAACCTGAAGAAGTGTATTTTGTATGTGGCATATGGTATATTATTGTGGCATATTTTCTGCAAGAAGGGGTTGATGGTAAACCTTTGGAAGATCATTTTGATTATCAATTTGGAGCCATCGAAAAATGTGAAATAGCTACGCATGACGCTTGGGCATACAGGTTATTATAGGAAGTTTATCAAGGCCTACCCGCAGATCACTGCACCAATGGAAATATTATTGAAGAAAGATGTCAAGTTTTTTTGGGATGATGATTATCAAAAGAACCTTGATGTACTTAAATAAAAGATGGTAAATATGCCTATTCTAGTATTTCTAGACTGAAAGAAGGAATTTCATGTACATGTCAATGTGTCTTGCATAGCTTTGGGAGATATCTTAGCATAGCCATGAAAAGGAAATATAGACCACCCTATTGCTTTTGCAAGCAAGAAGCTGTCTAAGGTGAAGAGAAACTACTCCACCACAGAGCATGAATGGCTGACCATGGTATATGCGCTGCAAAAACTCAAACACTATCTATTAGGTGCGCACTTCAAAAAGTTCATGGACCACTCTGCTTTGAAATACTTGGTGAAAAAGATTGTGTTGGGGGGGGCGAGATTTGTTGATGGCTATTTTTGTTCCAAGAGTATGGTTTCAAAGTAATTGTCAAGCCTGGATGTTTTAATGCCGAACCCGACCACTTGTCTAGGATCGAGAGAGGTGAAGAGAAAAGAAACATTGAGGAAAGATTTCGTGATGCACATTTGTTCGCTATTCAGGCTGTAGATGAACATTTTCTGGATATCATTCAGTTTCTAACTATGGGCGTTGGTCCTGCAAGAAAATTGGAGTTCTGAAATTCAACAGTCTGGAAATCAGTAAGAAGAAGGTCAACAAGTCAACAATAAAGAGGAAGAAGGTTGGTGGTCATTGCATTTTGATGGATCAACATGCAAAGAAGGAGTAGGAGCAAGGATCTAGATTAGAAATCCAAGTGATGAGAGTAATTTCTCTTCATATAAACTGAACTTTGATTGAACGAATAACATGGCTGAATATGAATCCTTGATTTTGGGTCTACAAGTGTTAAAAAAATGAGTGCTCAAAACATTTCTGTTTTTGGAGATTCAAAATTAGTCATAAAATAGATTGAGGGCGTTTATCAAACAAAGGACAGAAGGATGATAGCAAATAGGAATTTGGTTTTGGACATGTTAGAAAACTTTCAAGCCTATTTATTCACAGTCGAAACTAGAGAACAAAACTCCATTGCTGATTCTCTTACTGTCTCTACAAGCCTTTTCACTATTCCTATGCATTCCACAAAAAGTATGAAGTTGAAGTCTACCATAGGCCAGCCATTCCTGATAATATTACTCATTGGCAAGTTTTTGAGGATGATTAGCAGGTGAAAATTTTTATTGAGCTGAAAGAAGAATTTGAAAATGTACAAGTAGATCAGAAGAACATGTTAGCTAAATCTAAAGGGAATTCTGAAGTTTTGCAACTAAATAATAATTCCATACCAAAGGGACTAATACCTCTAGAAAAACGTTTTGATCAGAATGATGTTTCTAATCCCCCAAGATGCAAGCTGATGATGAAGAAGTTGAGAGATGTAACCTTGGTACCATAGCTATGCCCAAAATGATTAAACTTTCAAAATTTATTTCAGTTGATATTAAGTTTAAAAATGTTGAAATGATGAAAATATTCATAGATGTCTTTTCTTAGAGCTATGCTGATTTGAAAGAATATGATCCCGCCATTCAGCATACTATTCCCATAAAGGAAAATGAAAGACCTTTCAAGCAGAAGTTAAGGAGAATCAACCCACTTCTCATGCCTTTGATTGAGAAAGAGGTTAAAAATCTTTTTGATGCTAAAATCATTGTTCCAATCAGATTTTCAAATTGGCTTGAAAATTTGGTTCCGGTTAGGAAGAAGAGTGGGGAAATCAGAATATGTATTGATTTCAGAAATCTGAATAAAGCCTCCCTGAAGGATAATTATCCTCTCCCAAAGATGGATCAAATTTTGCAAACTATTGTCGGTTCTCAGAGGCTGTCTATGCTTGATGGTTTTTCAGGTTATAATAAGATCCTTATGCATCTTGATGATAAGGAAAAAACAACCTTTACTACACCATGGGGTACTTTTATGTATGCCAAGATGCCATTTGGTCTCATGAATGCAAGAGCTACTTTTCAGAGGGCAATGGACATTACATTTTCTGAAGAAAAGGACAAGATGATGGTTGTGTATCTTGATGACATAACAGTCTTTTCAAGGAAGGGAGAAAATCACTTGAAACAATTGGAAACAATTCTGCTGAAATGTAGAAGGTTTGGCATATCTCTAAATCCCACCAAAAGTATTTTTTCTTTAACTTCAGGTAATTTACTTGGGCATATAATTTCTAAAGATGGGATTAAGATTGATCCAAGTAGGGTCAATGAAATCCAGAAGGAGGATTTTCCAAGAAGTAGGAAGGAGATTCAATCTTTCCTTGGAAAAGTTAATTTTGTAAGGTGATTTATTCCTAATTTTGTTGAGATTGTGAAGGACATAACAAGGATGCTGAAGAAGGGAGTCGATATTAAGTGGATAGCAGAGGCAAGAAAATCATTTGAAGAGATCAAAAGGGCACTCACACAGGCACCAATATTGATTAGTCCTGATTTTTCCAAGGAATTTATGGTTTTTACCTTTGCATCAGAGAATACTATCACCATAGTTCCGCAACAAAAGGGACAACAAGGTATTGAGCAGCCGATTTATTTCTTTAGTAAGAAATTAGCCAATGTTGAACTGAAGTATAATATCTTAGAAAATCAAACCTATGCTTTGGTGAAGGATGTCAAAGTTTTCATAATTTATATTCTGCATTCTCATATTGTGGCGTTTGTTCCTAATACTGTTGTGAAAGACATCCTCACTCAAGCCGACTCTGATAGTAAGAGGGGGAAATGGATTGCCAACTTGCTAGAATATGATATTGAGATTAAAACAACAAAATTGGTCAAAGGGAAAGGCTTGGCGAAGCTGATGACACAGTCAAACTTTGACTGTCTTGATATAAATTGGATTGCAGAAATATCAAAAATTTTAGATGATGAGGAGGAACTAGTTCCTATTGAAGAAAAATATATCACCTCAGATTGGTACAAGGAAGTTGTTTTGTTCCTACAGCACCATCAAGCACCTGCTGATCTAAAAAAGTACAACGCAAGGTTTGTTAATATGAAATCTTTGAGATACTTTACATTTGACAAAAATTTGTTTTGGAAGGATACCGATGGAATTTTTCTAAATTTCTTGCTGGAGGAAGAGGCTGATAAAGTCATTGAAGAGTTTCACAAAGGGGATTGCAGAGGTCACCATTATTGGAAGGCGGCAGTGAAAAAAATTCTGAGAGCATAATTTTATTGGCCAAAAATGTTTAAGGATGTATACAAGAGGGTTGCTGCCTGCCATGAATGCCAAATTTTCGAGGGTAAGACGAATCTTGTACCCTTACTTTTGATGCCTATTTATGTAGAAGCACCATTCCAACAGCGGGGACTAGATTTTATCAGGGAGATTCATCCATCAT
This sequence comes from Pinus albicaulis, assembly GCA_034641835.2. NCBI lineage: Eukaryota > Viridiplantae > Streptophyta > Pinopsida > Pinales > Pinaceae > Pinus > Pinus albicaulis. The sequence goes on from MU968317.1 coordinate 33,451,314, forward strand.
CTTCAGGTCAACATCGTTGGATTCTTACATCGACTGATTACTTCACCAAATGGATTGAAGAAATCCCAACTAGGAAAGAAAATGATTATGTGATTATCTCTTTCTTAGAAAATAATATCTTGTCTAGATTTGGTTACCCCATAAAGATCATAACTGATAATGCACAAGCATTCAAGTCTAAGAAATTGATCAATTTCTATCATCAATATCATATTACTCTCGAGCATTCTACTGGATACTATCCGTAAGGAAATGGCCTTGCTAAATCTTCTAACAAGAGCATTGTAAGGATTATTAAAAAGGTGTTGCGGGAGAATAAGAAAGCTTGGCATTTGAAGTTGAAGTATGCCTTATGGGCTAATAGGATATGCATAAAGAGGTCAATCGAAACTTCACCATATGAATTGGTATATGGCGCTAAGGCTATTTTTCCCACATCGCTAGGAGTACCTGTTATGAAGCTGATTCAAGGGCTAGAAGAGGAACCAAATGCAATCTAGAGAAGAATTAATCAGCTGATAGCTCTGCAAGAGAAAAGGAATGAAGTTTATGACATAAATCAACATTCTCAAAACATAATCAAGAGGACATTTGATAAGAAGATCAAGGAAGAAAGTTTTCAAATTCAAGATGAAGTGCTGAAATGGGAGGCTAGAATTGAAGAGAAAGGCAAACATGGTAAGTTTAGAACTTATGGAAAGGTCCTTTCAAAATCACTTCTTTCCATGGAAATAATACTTACATACTGCAGGAGATAGATGGAAAACCATATGCTGGAGGACCTCTGAATGACAGGTTTTTAAAGCATTATTCTTCCTAAAATATGATGGATTGTTCATGTCATTGTATATATTCCATTTTATAAGTTTTAATGCTAATAATGACAAGAAAAATCAACAAGCTTGAGCCCGAGGTGAAGGCCATTAGAGCTTGAGGAGGAAGCTTTGTGATTTCAAGGTTTTTACTGTTTTGGTCAGGAAAATGGATAGCAACACTGGAACTATTGGTTCTTAGTGTACCACATGGGCACACTATCCCAAGTGGAGCCACTGTTATCACCAATTTTTTTTTTTTTTTTTCAAAACATGGCATGTCAACTCTATTTTGATCATGGTCTAATAGTTTTGAAAGTCATTTTAGTATGGTTAAGGGTATGTCATAGTTTTATAGGTTTAGTGTTCATCATTAGAATTCAGATAAGGTCTCTGTAGGTTCATTTCATGGTAAAAAAATTCACATTTTTCATTTAAGGGTCATTTATGAAAGTTTTGGGTCAATTTTCTGCAATTAGCCACAAATCCACAGTTTCGTAGCACTGTTAGCTCAAAAATTCACTTTTGTGCTACGAAAGCGCTGCTACTTTTGTAGCGCAAAGTACATAATTTACACTGTGAGCGCTACGAAAGCACAATTTCATAGCTATCGTGTCAAATAAGCCGAGATTTGTTAGTATCAGTTGGGAAATGACATGATAGGGGTATGGTGAGTCAGTTAATTACCAGATTTGATGTACCCACTTGTCCTATAGTTATCATATTCATGATAGGGTATCAATCAAACATCATTTGGTCATGAGGTGACATCTCTAAATACGAATTTTTGCCTAATTTAGTCATCCCTATTTCATTTACCTTCACATATGATGTCCAAGCTCTGGAACAGTAAGGCTAAGTTTATGGTTGTTCCATCCAAAGACAACTCTCACTATTATCAAGCGAGGCTGATTCATCAAATCAAGCGAGAAAGTTCATGAGGTCAAGAGAGGCTACTTTACAGGTTTGAGAGAAAATAACAGGTCTTATACATGAAACATGGCAGAGGAAAAGAAGGTCCACAGAGGGAGACATTGTCTAAGATACGAACCTAAGAATGCAAATGCTATTATGGAGGATCAAATGGGGATGGAGGCTTTTAGCAAAGCTGGCTGTCTCAAATTTTGTGAAAAGCTGTAGGGGTGCTACACTCAGGTGTCCAAATATTTTTCTTTACATTTCAGTGGAACTACAACAAAAGTTGGGATGATAAATATGCCAATTACACCTGAGATCATAACTGTTGTGACAGAGATACCAAGGGGACATCAATCTTGGTTTAAAGGTTTTAGGTTTGACATGGAACCATGCAAGGAGTTTCTGAAACCCGAATATGAAGACATGGACTTGAACAATGCAATACCCATAAGCTGTATCAAGGACAAATATGAAAAGCTACTTTTCAACATCCAAAGATATTTCACATGTGAAGGCAGGTACCACAAAGTCTATACTTATCATTTCAAACTGCTGTTGCATTTCACAAGCATGGTATCATTAGATTAACCATTTTACTTGCATAGAAGCCTTGCCAAAATGGCTGACAAAGTCCAAGATAAATCTGATGGCTGTGAAACTTCTCTATTTCATCACAATTTGATAAATTGCTGGTTTTGAATGAGCTCCAGAAAATAAATAGAGATTCATCTTCATTTTTATTTATGAGTGGATTTGAAATGGAAGATTTAACCCCAGCTAGAAACCCTAAGACTAAGGGGAATCCTTCACTACCAGTAGCAGAATACAGTCAGCCAGTGGTTTCTAAAGAAAATATGTTTATAAAGTCGAAACCAAGGAAGCGGGTTGAAGATAGAACTGAGAAAACATCAGGGCTTGTTGCAGAAACCTTATCACTTGCAAAAAATAGAGTAGAAATGGTCAAAGAAACAAAACAAAAACAAGTGGTCTGGAAGCAGGAGACCCAAAGAAAAATAAGAAGTCAAGTATTAGCATAAAAAGGAAAAGCAGTTGTTTCAATGACAGAGGACAATACAATGATGAAAGTAAACTTGGATGATATACTGCATGAAACTGGTATAGAATAGTCACCCACTTTTCAGGCAAATTTCATTGAAGTGAATGAACCAAAACAGAGAAAAATGAAATCAACAAAGAAATTGGATTTTGAAGGTGAGAATGCAGCTTTTATTTTTCAAGCTAGGAAACCTCTAACCAGACATGAAAATAAAATCCAAGAAATCAGTAAAGATATCCAAGTAACTATTGAAGCAGCCAAAGCCACTGAAAAGGTGATTGATCTCTCGTCTCCTATAGTGGAGCATGCAGTCAACAAGGTAGAGAAGGGAAAAGAACACATGTTAGAGTGTCAACTGTTGGAAGAAAGGTTGAAGCTAGAAAATCAAGAGATGGAAATGATGAGAAAGAGGGAAAGACATCACAACATTGAAAAGATATAATTCAGGAGGTTGAAGTTTGTTTGGGAAGGTCAAACAGTTGCTAGGTCAGAGATCCCAAGCAGTGCCCAGCAGTTCTTTACATGGACTGTTCTAGCTATTAAAGAAGCAAGGTTTGTTAGAGTGATCAACACTCATTTGAGAGAAAGTAACAGAAAGATAAGAGACCAAGTGAAGGATTTGGAGCTACAATTAAAACAGTCTCAAGATGAACTAAAGAGCAGAGGTACAAAATGACAAATTCAAAACAAACTCTAGATGGAAAATGACGATTAAATTTTGTGAAGATTATGTTTTTAGTTCAAATATCTGATGGTTTTGATGAAGCCAATGGTTTTATGAAGCTGTGGTACCTTTTTGCTTTAAATTTTTTGAAAATCTGGTTAAAACTGCTTGCACAACAATTTCGTAGCGCCTGTAGTGCAAAAAGGGTGAAAAGCGCTACGAAACTGCTATAATATCTTTTTCACCCTTTTTCTTATCCAAATTTGGAGGGAAGACCAGGTATTTTGATTTGAATTTTCGAAGGAAGATATATCAAGTGAATATCAAAGTAAATTTGAAGGAAATGAAGCTAAATTTTGAAGGAAAATGGTAAAAAAGACCGCGCTATGAAAAGTGCTACGAAACTGTGCTGCTTTTGTAGCACAGGTCTGTTTTCATAGTTTTGAGAAGTTTAAGGTGGTTTTGCACAGCTGGCATGAAGGGATGAATTGGGACATATGCCAATCATGTTCCAACATCAATTAGCCTCAAAGTTATCAGTTGGAAGTGGTCATAATTTCTCAAGAAACTAAAGGGATCCCAAGCCTAAAAAAAGGGGAGCAGTTTCCTAGATTACAGGGGATCAACATCATCAACATTATGGTTATAACAAGATGAAAATCATCATTAGGATTTGACTTAATGGAATGATAGGTGGAAAATGATGTATTTAAGTTTAGATAAAGTTGTTTTGAGTAGAACCAAAAGAGTTCTAATTCTATTTGTAATAGGACTCTATGTTAGTTTTACAGCTATGTTTGTAATAAATACCATGTTTTATAGTTAGAATAGGTGTCAAAGCATGGGAATTCGATGTATCTAGTTATGGAGAAGATTATATCATGATTTAAAGGATATATAAAATATCAAGAAGTAAAAATAGAAAGGGTTGGACATTTGTTAGCAAAAATACTGTGTATCATTGTAAGTGACTGTGTTCAGCTTAATAGAGAATTTCTACTTATACAACTCAAGATTCAAGAGGAGTTGTTGTTTGTTCTTGTTCTGATGGTATCTTTTCAATATTATATTGTAGTGGTGTTTTCTTATGATACTCAGAATTCATCAATGATTCTCTGACTTCCTTCATAGACAGACTGACTGTGTGTTTCATTGTTCTACATGTGTATTCCTTGACTTGAACTCTGAATTCCTTGACTTCCATGCTAGGTAGATTGTTTTGAATATGATGAAGCTATTATGACTCCATAAGACCAATTTACACTTGCTAAAGTGATTTACAACCATTTTATATCATTTATCTGCATAGAGTTAGCCATCTACATATTTATAAAAAAATCATAAACCCTTGAGAGATCCCTCTAAGGTTGAGGAGGCTAAGCCTCAACCAAAAGCTTGGTTTGAAATAGTTGCACAAGATTGGTTTGATTAGCAGCCTATCAGGTCTAATTTTGTGATAATATTTTGGTGCATCTGCCGGAAGTCTGAAGATTATACTTTCCTGAGATTTTGAAGCTGAACTTCTGAAGGTAGCAGGAGCTCATAAAGCTTTTCGAGGCTGCATCTACCTTGGTGACTCCATTTAAAGTTTATATGTTTAAAGGTGGCTTCAATAAGTAGATACACGAGGAGTAATTCTGACCCAAATCCACCTATCATCATGGACAATCCAAACACCATTTCAAGAGGCAATCAAGGCATTTCTAAAATACCAGGTACTCCATCCCATTCGAAATCCTTGTCCTATGAAATATCAAGAAGTCTTGAAGAAAAAAGAGTTGATGATAAAGTTCATGAGGTTTTGTTTAGATCAGAAAATGAAAAGGAACTAATTGAAATGATATTAGACTTACATAAGAGATTAATTGACACCTCATCTCTAGTAACCCAAGAAGAAAAAGAAGAATTCTCGGAAGCTGTTGCTTCAGAGTTATTGTTGGAAAAGGAGTCTTTAGACAAATTGAAGGAGCTTGATCCTTTCGAAGTATTGTTGAAAATTAAAACTAGTTTACCTCTTCCCAACTAGAGCTCAATTGTTAGTGGCTTACAAAGACCAAGTAGTGCTCCTCATAGCAGTTTGTCATCTACTGTTTCTGGCTTTCCTAAAATTACCACAGTACCTCTGACCATGGCTAGAAATCCACTTGCTGCACCTACTAGATACGCCCCTCTTGCCCTTCTTGCTGTCTTACATGACCTCCCTAGTAAATATGCTGCTAGAATTAAAACTTGGGGAAGTGATGAAGACATTACAAGAGAGGATCATGTAGATCAATTTAATGAGTTTATAGACATGGAGGAGGTTGATCATGAAGATGTTAAATTGAGATTGTTTTCTCAGAGTTTTACTCGTGAGGTTAGGAAGTGGTATAAAGCTCTTACTCCTGGAAGAATTCATGATTGGAATGAATTTGAAGATTTTTTCTTAAGGAAATGGGGAAATATAACTAATCCAGTACAAGCCCTCACTGAGTATAATACCTTGAAGAGAGCTATTGATGAAACTGTCCAAAATTTTTCAAAAGGTTTAATAAAGTGTTAGATTCTATTCCTGCCCGTTTGAAACCACTAGAAGCCTTAGCTCAAATGAGGTATGCTGAAGCTTTTGACTATGAGTTCTCCATACTGTTGAGAGAAAGAGAATCCCCTACACTTGCTGAAATGCAAAATGATGCTGTGAAAGTAGAGGTTAATTTGATAGCAACTAAAAAGTAAAAAATGGGTAAGGCTAAGTTGAAAGAAGAAGATAAACCTTCATCCTCTACCCCTCAAGACAAACTGGATTCAATGATGAAAACAATGGAAAAATTGATGGATAGGTTAGCCCTTGAGAATACCTTTCCTCCTCCTGCAAAACATTAACCTCAATTCAGAAACCCTCAGTTTAGGAGACCTCAGAATCAGCAAAGACCAAGGGAGAATAGAAATCATCAGCCTGATACTCCAGTGAGACTCCTTTTCAGCAGAATTTGGTTGATGAAGAATATGACCCTGAAGTTCTTGAGGAGTCTATTCATTATTTTGATGAAGAAATGTTAGGAATTTTCTTGACTAAGGAAGAACATGATCAATCAGATCAAAACAATCATGAAGAAGAAACATCAAACTATTTAAAGGGGTATGAACATGCTATTTTTGAGATGCAGAAACAATATAATCTCAGAAATAGGAATGTGTCTATCATTGCAAACAAAACAAAACCTAAGAACGATGCACCTAAGGTTATTGATGGCAAGAAGGATGCTCCTAAGGTCCTTGAAGGTAAGAAAGATACACCAGCTGTCCTTCCTACCAAAGAAGCTTAAAAATCTGTTTTTGTTTTCAATCTTGAGAATGAAATTTCTAAGTTAAAAATATCAGTCCCTTTTGGTGAGATTCTCAAGGTAGATGAATATAGAAGCAAGATTGTTAAAATGCTAAACTCACAACCTGGAGCTGCTGATATCTTGAATGTGTTAGAAGATCATCCAACCATATATTTGGGTCCAAGAATAGAAGATGAACAGAATGAGGAAGTTCCTCCTTTTTATGTGAGCCTTACCATTCATGACATGACATTACACATTGCTATGTTGGATTCAGGGGCCTCTCACAATATTATTCCCAAAATAATCATGGAAAGGATGGGGTTAGAAATAACTAGGCCATACAATGATTTATTTTCCTTTGATTCAAAAAGAGTTCAATGCATTGGTCTAATCAAGGATGTTGTTTTTGGTCTTACGCAAGTTCCTGCTAAGACTGTAGTCATGGAAATTGTTGTAGCAAATATTCCACCAAAGTTTGGTATGCTGTTGTCAAGGTCACGGGCAACAAAAATTAAAGGTACAATGCATATGGATCTTACTTATGCTACCATTCCAGTCTTTGGGGGGCAAAGAATATTGTATCGAGAGACAAGGATGGCCTACATGGTGAGTAGCAAACATAAACCCTAAAACTTTCCAATTTATGCTCTTGATATTGAGCATGGTTCTGCTATTATTTTCAATGAATTGACTAATGAAGCGGAAGAAGAAAGGAAAGCAGAAAATCTGAGTTATGAAATTCAACAGTCTAAAAATCAGTAAGCAGAAGGTTAGCAATTCAGTAATAAAGAGGAAGAATGTTGGTGGTCATTGCATTTTTATGGATCAGCGGGCAAAGAAAGAATAGGAGCATGGATCTGGATTAGAAATCCAAGTGATGAGAGTAAGTTATTCTCCTATAAACTGAACTTTGATTGCACGAATAACATGGTTGAATATGAATCCTTGATTTTGGGTCTAGAAGTGTTAAAACTAGATTGAGGGAATTTATCAAATAAAGGACACAAGGATGAGAGCATAAAGGAATTTGGTTTTGGACATGTTAGAAAAATTTCAGGCCTATTTATTCACAGTCAAAACTAGAGAACAAAACTCCATTGCTGATTCTCTTGTTGTCTCTACAAGCCTTTTGCTTATTCCTATGCATTCCATAGAAAAGTATGAAGTTGAAGTCCACCATAGGCCAGCCATTCCTGATAATATTACTCATTGGCAAGTTTTTGAGGATGATCAGCAGGTGAAATTTTTTATTGAGCTGAAAGAAGAATTTGAAAATGTACAAGTGGATCAACAGATCATGTTAGTTAAATCTAAAGGGAATTCTGAAGTTTTGCAACTAAAGAATAATTCCATACCAAAGGGACTAATACCTCTAGAAATTTTTTTTGATCAGAATAATGTTTTTAAATCCCCCAAGATGCAAGCTGATGATGAAGAAGTTGAGAGTTTTAACCTTGGTACTATAGCTATGCCCAAAATGATTAAAATTTCAAAATTTCTTTTAGCTGATATGAAGTTTAAATATGTTGAAATGATGAAAAGCTTCATAAATGTCTTTGCTTGGAGCTATGATGATTTGAAAGAATATGATCTCGCCATTATTCAGCGTACTATTCCCATAAAGGAAAATGAAAGACCTTTCAAGCAGAAGTTAAGGAGAATCAACCCACTTCTCATGCCTTTGATTGAGAAAGAGGTTAAAAATCTTTTTGATGCTAAAATCATTGTTCCAATCAGATTTCAAATTGGCTTGCAAATTTGGTTCTGGTTAGAAAGAAGAGTGGGGAAATCAGAATATGCATTGATTTCAGAAATCTGAATAAAGCCTCCCTGAAGGATAATTATCCTCTCCGAAAGATGGACCAATTTTGCAAACTATTGTCAGTTCTCAGAGAATGTCTATGCTTGATGGTTTTTCAGGCTATAATCAGATCCTTGTGCATCCTGATGATCAGGAAAAAATAGCCTTTACTACACCATGGGGTACTTTTATGTACGCCAAGATGCCATTTGGTCTCATGAATGCAGGAGCTACTTTTCAGAGGACAATGGACATTGCATTTTCTGAAGAAAAGGACAAGATGGTGGTTGTGTATCTTTATGACATAACAATCTTTTCAAGGAAGGAAGAAGATCACTTGGAACACTTGGAAAGAATTCTGCTGAAATGTAGAAGGTTTGGAATCTCTCTAAATCCCACCAAAAGTATTTTTTCTTTAACTTCAGGTAAATTACTTGGGCATATCATTTCTAAAGATGGGATTAAGATTGATCCAAGCAGGGTCAATGCAATTCAGAAGGTGGATTTTCCAAGAAGTAGGAAGGAGATTCAATCTTTCCTTGGAAAAGTTAATTTTGTAAGGTGATTTATTCCTAATTTTGCTGAGATTGTGAAGGGCATAACAAGGATGTTGAAGAAGGGAGTCGATATTAAGTGGATAACAGAGGCAAGAAACTCATTTGAAGAGATCAAAAGAGCACTCACACATGCACCAGTATTGATCAATACTGATTTTTCCAAGGAATTTATGATTTTTACCTTTGAAACAAAGAATACTATCGCCAGAGTTCTGCTACAAAAGGGACAACAAGGTATTGAGTAGTTGATTTATTTCTTTAGTAGGAAATTAGCCAATTCTGAAATGAAGTATAATATCTTAGAAAAGCAAGCCTATACTTTGGTGAAGGCTGTCACAGGTTTCATAATTTATATTCTGCATTCTCATATTGTGGCGTTTGTTCCTAATAATGTTGTGAAAGACATCCTCACTCAAGTTGACCCTAATGGTAAGAGGGGGAAATGAATTGTCAAGTTGTTAGAATATGATATTGAGATTAAACCGACAAAATTGGTAAAAGGGAAAGGCTTGGCGAAGCTGATGGCACAGTCAAACTTTGACTATGTAGATATAAATTATATTGAAGAAATATCAGAAATTTCAGATGATGAGGAGGAACTAGTTCCTATTGAAGACAAATATACCACCTCAGACTGGTAAAAGGAAGTTGTTTTTGTTCTACTGCACCATCAAGCACCTGCTGATTTAACAAAGTCCAAAGAAAGTTTTGTTAAGCTAAAATATTTGGGGTACTTTACATTTGACAGAAATATGTTTTGGGCGGATACTGGGAGAATTTTTCTAATTTTCTTGTTGGAGGAAGAGGCTGATAAAGTCATTTAAGAGTTTCACAAAGGGGATTGTAGTGGTCACCATTATTGGAAGGCGATAGTGAACAAAATTCTGAGAGTAGGATTTTATTGGCCAACAATGTTTAAGGATGTATACAAGAGGGTTGTTGCCATCCATGAATGCCAGATTTTTGAGGGTAAGAAGAAACTTGTACCCTTACCTTTGATTCCTATTTATGTAGAAGCACCATTCTAGTAGTAGGGAATATATTTTATCGGGGTGCTTCATCCATCATCTTTAGGTCAGCATCGTTGGATTCTTACAACGACTAATTACTTCACCAAATGGATTGAAGCAATCCCAACTAGGCAAGAAAATTATTCTGTGATTATGTATTTCTTAGAAAATAATATCTTGTCTAGATTTGGTTGCCCCATGAAGATCATAACTGATAATGCACAATAATTCAAGTCTAAGAAACTGATCAATTTCTGTCATCAATATCATATTACTCTCGGGCATTCTACTGCATACTATCCACAAGGAAATGACCGTGCTGAATTTTCTAACAAGAACATTGGAAGGATTATTAAAAAGCTGTTGCAGGAGAATAAGAAAGCTTGGTATTTGAAGCTGAAGTATGCCTTATGGGCTGACAAGATATGCATAAAGAGGTCAATCTGAACTTCACCATATGAATTGGTATATGGCGCTGAGGTTATTTTTCCCAAATCGCTAGGAGTACCTGTTATGAAGTTGATTCAAGGGCTAGAAGAGGAACCAAATGCAATCCAGAGAAGAATTAATCAGCTGATAGCTCTGCAAGAGAAAAGAAATGAGGTTGATGATAGAAATCAACATTCTCAAAACAGAATCAAGAGGACATTTGATAAGAAGATCAAGGAAGAAAGTTTTCAAATTCAAAATGAAGTGCTGAAATGGGAGGCGAAAATTGAAGAGAAAGGAAAACATGGTAAGTTTGAGAACTTATGGAAAGGTCCTTTCAAAATCGCTGCTTTCCATGGAAACAATACTTACATACTGCAGGAGATAGATGGAAAACCATATGCTGGAAGACCTGTCAATGGCAGGTTTTTGAAGCATTATTCTTCCTAAAATTTGATGGATTGTTCATGTCATTGTATATATTCTATTTTATAAGTTTTAATGCTAATAATGACAAGAAAAATCAACAAGCTTGAGCCCGAGGTGAAGGCCATTAGAGCTTGAGGAGGAAGCTTTGTGATTTCAAGGTTTTTACTGTTTTGGTCAGGAAAATGGATAGCAACACTGGAACTATTGGTTCTTAGTGTACCACATGGGCACACTATCCCAAGTGGAGCCACTGTTATCACCAATTTTTTTTTTTCAAAACATGGTATGTCAACTCTGTTTTGATCATGGTCTAATAATTTTGAAAGTCATTTTAGTATGGTTAAGGGTATGTCATAGTTTTAGAGGTTTATTTTCCATAATTAGAACTCAAATAAGGTCTTTGTAGGTTCATTTCATGGTCAAAAAATTCACATTTTTCGTTTAAGGGTCATTTATGAAAGTTTTGGGTCAATTTTCTGCAATTAGCCACAAATCCACAGTTTCATAGCATCATTAGTTCAAAAAGTCAGTTTTGCGCTATGAAAGCGCTGCTATTTTCATAGCACAAAGTGTAGAATTTACACTGTGAGCACTACTAAATCGCGTTTTTTTAGCTATCATGTCAAATAAGCTGAGATTTGTCAGCATCAGTTGGGAAATGACATGATAGGGGTATGGTGAGTCAGTTAATTACCAGATTCGATGTACCTACTTGTCCTACAGTTATCATATTCATGATAAGGTATCAATCAAACATCATTTGGTCATGAGGTGACATCTCTAAATTTGAATTTTTGCCTAATTGAGTCATCTCTGTTTCATTTACCTTCACATATGATGTCCAAGCTCTGAAATAGTAAGGTTAAGTTTATGGTTGTTCCATCCAAAGAAAAATCTCATTATTATCAAGTGAGGTTGATTCATCAAATCAAGCGAGGCTGTTCATTAGGTCAAGAGAGGCTGCTTTACAGGATTTAGAGAAAATAACAGGTCTTCTACAGGAAACATGGCAAAGGAAAAGAAGTTCCACAGAGGGGGACATTGTCTAAGATACGAACCTAAGAATAAAAATGTTGTTATGAAGGATTAAATGGTGATGGGGGCTTTTAGCAAAGCTGGCTATCTCAAATTTTGTGAAAAGATGCAGGGGTGCCACACTTAGGTGTCTAAAGAGTTTGCTTTACATTTGAGTGGAACTACAACAAAATTTGGGATGATAAATATGCCTGTTACACCTGAGATCATAGCTACTCTGACAGAGATACCATGAGGACAACAATCTTGGTTTAAAGGTTGTAGGTTTTGACATGGAGCCATGCAAGGAGTTTATGAAACCTGAATATGAAGACATGGAATTGAACAATGCAATACCCAGAAGCTGTATCAAGGACAAATATGCAAAGCTACTTTTCAACATCCAAAGATATTTCACATGTGAAGGAAGGTACCACAAAGTCTATACTTATCATTTCGAACTGATGTTTCATTTCACAGGCATGATATCATTATATTTACCATTTTACTTGCATATAAGCCTTAAAAAAATGGCTGACAAAGTACAAGCTAAATCTAATGGCTATGAAACTTCTCTATTTCATCACGGTTTGATAAAGTTGCTCGTTTTGAATGAGCTCCAAAAAATAAATAGAGATTGGTCTTCCTTTTTATTTATGAGTGGATTTGAAATGGAAGCTTTAACCCCAGCCAAAAACCCTAAGACTAAGGGGAATCCTTCACCACCAGTAGTAGAATCCAATTAGCCAATGGTTTCTAAAGAAAAGAGGTTTGTAAAGTTGAAACCAAGGAATCAGGTTGAAGATAGAATTTAGAAAACATCAGGGCTCATTGTAGAAACCTTATCACCTACAAAACAAAGAGTAGAAGGGGTCAAAGAAACAAAACAAAAATAAGTGGTCAGTAAGTAGGAGACCCAAAGAAAAACAAGAAGTCAAGTATCAGCATCAAAAGGAAAAGAAACTGTTTCAATGACAAAGGATAGTCCAATGATGAAAGGAAAATTGAATGATATACTGCATAAAATTGACATAGAATGATCACCCATTGTTCAGGCAGATTTCATTGAAGTGAATGAACCCAAACATAGAAAAATGAAATCAGCAAAGAAATTGGATTTTGAAGGTGAGATAGCCTCCAAGATAATTTTCAGATTGAAGATTTGATCATTAAAAGTGCCAACTCAGAAATTCGCTGGAATAAGAAGTGACGATTTTGCGGTTGAGATTCTGAGCACATGAAGAAGAATCTGGAAAATCCAGAACATGGGTTTTGTCCAGAACGGACCCAATTAACTTTAGTGAAGAACGGTTTGCCCAAATTCGGCTTGTACTAAGAGAAACACATGGTTCTTTGAGCACGATTTTCTCAGATTTGTTGTTGCGGCCGTCCTCCAAATCTCAGCTGCAAAGCCAAATTCGCCTTGTTCTTGTTGATCAAATGGTTAGAAGCAAACCAATTTTGTAATAGAATCATGTTGTAATTATCTCTATTGTAACCACTCTCTGCTCTCTTTGTATTTAAATCAGAACAGAGATCAGAGAGGGAGAAGGACTTTGAGGATGATTCGGGATGGATTCGAATGGTGGAATTGAGGATTCAGACTTAGAGATTCAAGAATGAAGATGGATTATTCATGATAGGATAGGGATTGTTGTTCATTCACCTGATCTGAAGTAGCCCAGTAGCATCCGCTGGCGGCTAAGGGCCCAGCCTCTGGTGGAGTATGCTGCTGTTGTATCATATATTTCCAATTTTCGCCGTGTGATGGTTTGATTTAGTTCCTATTTCTTTGAATCGTAATGCTTTACAGTTTCATGTTCTTTACTTCGCTGTTTAATTTGGTTGATTAATTGCAAGAGTTTGCTTTTAAAGAGCTTTCTAGTTTACTTTCAATGGCAGCTTTCCATTTCCTGTTATTTGCATTATCTTTGCTTTGGTGTGAAGAACGATCTGAAACTGTAGTGGGCATTGGCATTTGCTGTCTAGTCCCCAGATTAATGATCTGTTCCTTGGTTACTTTTGGTTACATCAGTTTCCAAAGGGATGAGTTATTGTTACTGGACCCTTGACTGATACATTGCTTATTTTTCCGAATGCATGATTTAAGTCTTAAAATGCTTTGTTGTAAGTAGATTTTATTTCCAGCGTTCATTTAATTTTGGATTTTAAGCACTATACTGCAAAACATTACTCTTGAGTAAATAGCCGCCTCAGACTGAGTACACTCTTGAAACAAAAAGTCGTCCCTGGGTTGACAATTAATGTGAGGTAATTAGGAGTTACAAAGAAACCTTTTTATCGCTCCACATTTTGGCGCCGTTGCCGGGGAGAGTGTAGCCATTTCTAAAGAGTAGTGTGAATTTGATGAGTGCCTGCTAGGAAAGAGTTGGATCTTAAAAACGGAAGGTAAGAACCTACGTGCGGAGCATGTAAAAGCCCTGCTCCACTATCCGCTTTCCTAACAGATTTTTTGTTGCTTTGTTGGGTAGAAATAGATGTTTGAATTTTTGTGTGAATGATTAGGAAAAAAATAGAAATTTTGAAAAATGGATCACATGATCTCATGCAAGTGGTGATGTAAGCACCACCCATTTCACTAACCGATTGACAGGAACATTTGAAAAAGGAGCCTCGAAGAAACACATGAAAAACATCTTATATTATGATAAGAAATGGCTCACGTTTCTACTTTTGAATTTCCTATCAAAGATCTAGGAGGAGTGATACAAATGCACATAATTCCCCCATCTTTACCAAATTTTCATGGTTTAGCAAATGAAGATCCAGATACATTCTTATTTGAGTTCGAAATACTTTGTAGAGGATATGATTATTACACTAATGATCAAAGGTTGAAAGTGTTTCCTCTTACTCTAAAAGGAGCAGCTCTCCGATGGTTCATGAGCCTAAGTGGGAATTGCATCCAATCATGGGAGGACATGAAGAACATATTCTTGAAGAAGTGCCAAGACTATTGCAAATCCAATGAAGATATTTTCGGTATGATACAAGGGGAAGATGAAAGTTTGGAGGACTATGTAGATCGATTTCATTATAACCTTCAAAAATCAAAGCATAAGCATTTGGAAAAAGAGATCTTAAAAACACTCCTTCTTAAAGGAATCAAAGATGAATTTTTAGAACTCTTAAATCTGATAGGAAAAGGTGATGTTTTTCGGTTATCATATGATGATGTTTGTGAGTTGTGCATAAGGTATTCAAGAGGAATCTCCAAGGCTGGTAAGAATTCTAGAGATGTTTGTTCTTTCTTTTCCAAATCTGCTACAAGAATAGAAGACATAAGAGCTAAAATCAATGATTTATTTGAAAATTTTAAAGTTGATTTTATTAGCTCTCTAAGCTCAAAATTGGACGTTTTGCAGGTTCATAAAAATGAAGAATTTGATGAAGTGTTTTTCCCTCATGACCAAAAGGAGCAGCCCATAGATGGTTACTCTTCCTTATCTAGGATGGAAGTATCATATCAAAGAGGTGAGGAAGCTGCAACAAGGTCAAAACCATGGAAATCATGGCCTACGGGTATGGTTCAAAACACTTCTTCTCCATTCTCTTACTTGCATAATCCATTATGGAATACTCATGTTCTAGGGCAGCCATGTCAATTTCAATATAACCACCAATCTTATCTACAAGTTTGGCATGGTTCACCTTATGATTGCATGACTACTCTCCCTCATCTTGTAGCACAAGCACATTCTCCACATTCTCCACCAGCTCTTTCACAACATCCTGCTTGCATATCAAATTTATCCACTCAACCCAACCAACCACATCATCACAATGCTCCATTCCATACACAATTTCCTGCTCAACTAATTCCACACCCTCACCACAATAAACTAGTACAACATACTTACAGTGTTGAACTGCCAAATTTACCCACCCTTCCCACCCATTCTATCTCACATGCGCCATTAGAGAAAACTTACAATGAGATTCAGAATGTTTCAAATTTAAAAATTGTAGAAGTTATGGAAGAAAATGAGCTTACTTCTAGTTTGCATCAACAAACCATTTTAAAAGCTCAAGAACCTCATGGTATGATGGGAAATCAAGAAAGTAACGGATATATTGAAGATTGGTTTCACTCCATCACGTGTTTGCATCATCACTCCATACTTCAACAATTTTTGACAACATCTTTTCAAGGGAAGTTGGCTTCTCATACCCTAATTTTTATCAACATGCATTTTACAAATTTGGGTATGTATATATTGGAAGCCTTATTTCTAAAATGGTTCCACTGGAAATACTCTTATACATAAACATATTCGATTCTCAAAGAAGAGTAGGATAGTGGAGAAAATAAAATAAAATAAAATAAAATAAAATAAGGATATAAATAAATGCATTTTGTTTTTTTTGTAAAAATAGTTGTTTTTTTTTTTGTTGCAACACGCTATCGAAATCAACATCGGTGATAAATATTTCAATTTATTTGTGTATGTAGATGAATTATATTTCAAATAACAATTCTATAAACACTTATATTCATTTTTTATCACCAATTTGAAAAAATGCTTGAATATCATTTTTTTGGCTTGCGGGCTTGATGAACTTTCTGGAAAAACAGTCGGGACAGTCATGTTTTGAGGGACCAAAAATGAATATTGTAAAACCTGTTTCTACCCTAGGTAGCCCTTGATGTCTACTTTCTAACCCAATTTGAATCAATCAATTTTGATTTGAAACGAAAAAGTTAGAACCAAAACATTGACCGGATGTCTAGCGGGCAGCTCAGGAACAGAGTTGGGACAGTCAGTTTTTGGAGGCCTAAATGACCATATTTTTAAAACCTGTTTCTCTGGTATATTCCTCTATGAATATAGTTTCCAATGCAATTGGAATCACTCATTTTCGATATCGTATGGGGAAGTTATTATCAAAATACTGACTGTCTATCGTAAATCAGCACCCTTAAAACTCTGTTTTTCCGGATGTTCCTTACAGTGTTTGACCTATCAATTCTTCTTTTCTTCAAAACCTGTTTCTATTGGAGATAAATAAATGAATCTAATTTCATTTCCAATTTGAATCATTTGAATCCGACATCAAACGAAGAATCTATGCTTGAAATATCAATCGTTGGTCTAGATTGGGTAATTGAAAATGACTATGTTATGCAGGCTGTTCTAACTAAAATTGACATATCATATCATTGAATTTCTAAAACCTGTTGCTACTGGAGATAAAACTTTGAATTAGCTCTCATTTGGCTTTGGAATCACTCAATTTCGATGAAAAACAAAGAAGTTGTGATTAAAATACTGCAGGTTAGCATGATTGGCCACTGCTCTCCCGCAGGTGACAGATAAATTTTACTTTGTTATTTTCTCAATGGATTTGTTCTACAGAGTAACTACTTGTTGTTTTTTGCATAATTCTTGGATTAGGGGAGCTCTATCACCTCTCTTTCTCCATGATTTAATGTTTTATTGCAGGTAGATACTCGTTTTTTGCAGGTCCTAGGAGAAAAAGAAGGTCAATTTATGGACGAGTGATTCTTGAAACAAATTTTAATAAAACAAAGGAATTTCATCCAACTCATTACTCAACGGATTCATAATAGAACAAATGAAGAATTGATTTCAATTTGAAGATTCATGTCTTATCCCTGCTGCCAAAACATTTTTCAAAGAGATCATTTTTTTGACATAACATCATAGCTGTTGTAACTTAATTTAGTTATTTACATATTGTTTTTAAATAAAATGTTGTTTCTTTTCTAATTTCTATTATATTTTGTGTTTCAGGTGTTGCTTCATTCAAAGTGTAACTCATCCTCAGCATCAATGCTGTGAACAGCGAATTTGTTTTTTTGCATGTTTGCATTTTATGATCGACATTTGCATTTTCACACTTTTTTTGTGTGTATTTTTGTTTTTTTTGTGCATTTCCTTTAAGGAACACCACTTTTTGAGTGTTTTTTCTGTTCATTCAAAAGATCAACACTTTGGGATTATTTTCGAGAGCAACCCTTCCTTCCTCTTGTGGGACTATTCCTAGTTCATCTCAACCACATTTTACTGATTCCCCTTCATGGCATGAAGTACACTATTTTTATAAGGACAAGAATTATGGATTCTATTGAAGCGAGTTAATATCATTCACGTTATGATCTTTAACAGGACAACTCCTTGATGATAGATTATTTTTAAAAGGGACACAATTATTTATATACTACTTTACTGCATTGTTTTCTGTTGAACATGATATTGATTGATCATCTTAATACCATGCTGGTTCCACCCTTCTGGATTATAATCTTCTCTGTCTGTAATAAATGAGATTATGGGTATATTTTCTATTGACATGTTCAACTTCTTCCACCATCCCTGCTCTTAAGGAGTACTGAGCCTCCCTCTTTTTATCATAAAAATGTGTAATAATAACAAAATTTTGTTCGCAGATGGAGGATAGGGGGTCTTAGTACGAGCCAGCCTACCATGTTCATAAGGCTGTAACAAAGTGACATTCCCATTATGGTCACCACACCAGGGTTATGATCCATTGGATAGCCCAATTATCCTTGGAGCAGGAGGTCTCATCACGAGCCGGCCTGATCACTTTTGCTACATCCCAGTGAATGGCAGTGTGGTTATCTGGTTACCACGCCAGCACACTGATCTCTTCTGTAGAACAACACTGTAACTCTCTAGTTATAAATTGAGGATCCTGGCTCATATGGGTTAAAAAGCAACCCTGCCAAGGCTATGGACGCCTGCTGGCAGCAGCGGCTCTGCTTATGGTATTGAAGTTATATCTTATCGTCAATTATTATTATAATACCCTTTTCTTATTTTTTCTTTTTATCGGAGAAGTTATTTTCTTAACTTTTTCCCTGTTTTGAACCTTTATGCATGAGAAATTGTTTTATGATCAATCGCATCATTTTCAGCTAGCATACTATCAGTAAAGCATCTTTTTGGCATATTGTTGTTCTTTTTCTCTTTTTCATCACCTATCATCAATTCAAAGCGTCCTATCTCTTATTCAGAACTATCTTTACACACTCTGCTCTCATTATAACCATAACTCCCGCTATCCTATCATTGATATGTGTACTCTGCTTCATTCACTGCTATATTGTTCATTCCCTTGCCTTGCCATCGGCACAACACCTCTCATATGCTTTATGGTCATGGAATTCCTTTTCCAATTGGAGGGGGGAATGTATGCATTATGGGATTGCATGCGATATGATTACTGCACTCTGCCATCACTTGTTGATTTGCCAAAATATTAGTATTGCATGTATACATAAGTTTTTCTGATTGAAATTTTTGCATACATCTTATCTATTGCTTACACTATGGATTCAAGAACATTGTATGCCAAATAGTGCTTTGTTTGCAGGAAAACAACAAGTATGGGCAGAATTCTATTCATAGCATGACCACACTATTGCAACTAACAGAAGAGGCTCGAGCAACTCGCGAACGTGCACAATTCTTCCGACATGATGTGCTTGCCTGGATTCTACCTTTTGCATCACTTTCAGCACCAACTCTGCCTACATCAGCTTCAACACCGGCCAGTACATATATGTCATTCCACATTTTTGGAGGTAAAACTTGAGGTAAAATAGCATAATTTTCTGATTTATTATGAATTTAGGAGAATTTCATGAAAATCCATTTTGAGCATTATTTATCATCCTTCATTCCACATCTTTACCACTTTCCCTTTTTCATCAGCATATCATTTTCGAGTATGGGGGAGCGTTCCTTTCATTCATTTCTTTCTTATGACCATGTTATTCATATTATTTATCATCCATTGCTATTCTTATTCATTCTCAACACCTCCCTTATTCCATGTTGTTTTACACCAAGCATAGAATTCAACAGCTGGTAGCAATCACCCCTATTTGTTTTCTAGCATCGCATGAGGGCATGCTAATTTTTCAGAGAGGGGGAGGAATTGCTACGCATGATGGATGTTTTCTATTTTATTTCTCATTTAAGGCATACAATTTCAGTGCAGAAATTGATTTCCATAATATTTTTAAAACTATGAACTCAATTCTTGTGATTTTTGGAAAATGCAGACGTATCATTAATACAAACCCAGACAATTTCAAGATAAATTGGTTCATAAAATTTCGGAAATCATGCACTCTCAGCTACAGTCATTTTGTTTATATCTCATGATCCATGCATCAAAACAGTCTGATTTTTGGATCATAAAAGCATTCATATATTATAAATTTACTTGCCAAATTTCAACAAAAGCTGGTTTGTAGTTTTTGAGAAAATGGTTAATGAAGTTTGCTGTTACTTATATCATATTTTGTTGCAACTTCATATATACATATAGTTGAATGTCAATATAAAAATTGTTATGCCTTCATAAAGATTACTAAAAGTGAATATTCATTAATTAAGGAAGAATTCATTTGTTCTATCCATTTCATGAGCTGAGATGAACATATTTTTTATTGCTTGGTTAACACATGGGTTTTTGTCTTTGGGTTGCATGAGGACATGCAATATATTCAGTTTTCGTTGCATGAGGACATGCAACATGAGTGTGGGGGTATGTTGGGCCGTTAAGATGCCATTATTATTATCACTTTTGAACACTTATTCCACCCATTTCTACTATTCTTCATCATGTCATTTATTATAATTTATTATTTAAATCCATTTTATAATGATTTATGCTCTTATGAATGAATATTATTTATTCTCCTTTATTTCTAATAAATTGATGCTTATGTATGATTTTATCAATGATAGTTTTAATAAATCAGTTGTAACATTATTCACCATTTTTAGCCTCCAAGATAATTTCTAGATTGAATATTTGATCATTAAAAGTGCCAACTCAGAAATTCGCTGGAATAAGAAGTGACGATTTTACGGTTGAGATTCTGAGCAAATGAAGAAGAATATGGAAAATCCGGAACATGGGTTTTGTCCAGAACGGACCCAATTAACTTTGCCAAAGAATGGTTTGCCCAAATTCGGCTTGTATTGAGAGATACACAGGGTTCTTTGAACACGATTTTCTCAGATCTATTGTTGCGGCCGCCCTCCAAATCTCAGCTGCAAAGCCAAATTCGCCTTGTTCTTGTTGATCAAATGGTTAGAAGCACACCAATTTTGTAATAGAATCATGTTGTAATTATCTCTATTGTAACCACTCTCTGCTCTCTTTGTATTTAAATCAGAACAGAGATCAGAAAGGGAAGGACTTTGAGGATGATTCGGGATGGATTCGAATGATGGAATTGAGGATTCAGACTTAGAGATTCAAGAATGAAGATGGATTATTCATGATAGGATAGGGATTGTTGCATTGCCATTGTAATCTTCAAAGCTTTTTCTGTTGTAATGATTTCACAGTTTGAGGATGAATAAATAAAAGGGTTGTTGTTCATTCACCTGATCTGAAGTAGCCCAGCAGCATCCGCTGGCGGCTAAGGGCCCAGCCTCTGGTGGAGTATGCTGCTGTTGTATCATATCTTTCCAATTTCCGCCGTGTGATGGTTTGATTTAGTTCCTATTTCTTTGAATCGTAATTCTTTACAGTTTCATGTTCTTTACTTCGCTGTTTAGTTTGGTTGATTAATTGCAAGAGTTTGCTTTTAAAGAGCTTTCCTAGTTTACTTTCAATGGCAGCTTTCCATTTCCTGTTATTTGCATTATCTTTGCTTTGGTGTGAAGAACGATCTGAAACTGTAGTGGGCATTGGCATTTGCTGTCTAGTCCCCAGATTAATGATCTGTTCCTTGGTTACTGTTGGTTACATCAGTTTCCAAAGGGATGAGTTATTGTTACTGGACCCTTGACTGATACATTGCTTATTTTTCTGAATGCATGATTTAAGTCTTAAAATGCTTTGTTGTAAGTATATAGAATGCTGCTTTTGTTTTTCAAGCTAGGAAACCTCTAACCAGACATGAAAAGAAACTCCAAGAGAGTAGTAAATATATCCAATTAACTATTGAAGCAGCCAAAGCCCCTGAAAAGATGATTGATCTCTCATCTCCTATAGTGGAGCGTGCAGTCAACAAGGTAGAGAAGGGAAAAGAACACATGTCAGAGTGTCAACTGTTGGAAGAAAGGTTGAAGATAAAAAATCAAGAGATGGAAATGATGAGAAAAAGGGTAAGACAAAACAGCATTGAAAAGACAAAATTTAAGAGGTTGAAGGCTATTTGGGAAGGTCAAACAATTGCTAGGTCACAGATCCGAAGCAGTGCCCAACAGTTCTTTACATGGACAATTCCAACTATTAATGAAGCAAGGTTTGTTAGAGTGATCAACACTCATTTGAGAGAAAATAACAGGAAGTTAAGAGGCCAAGTGAAGGATTTGGAGCTACAATTAAAACAGTCTCAAGATGAACTAAAGAGCAGAGGTACAAAATGACAAATTCAAAACCAAATCTAAATGGAAAATGAGGATTAAATTTTGTGAAGATTATGTTTTTAGTTCAAATATCTGATGGTTTTGATGAATCCAATGATTTTATGAAGCTGTGGTACCTTTTTGTTTTAAATTTTGTGAAAATCTGATTAAAAATGCTTGCACAGTACTTTCGTAGCGCTTGTAGTGCAAAAAGGGTGAAAAGTGCTATGAAATTGTTGTAGCAGCTTTTCACCCCTTTTCTTATCAAATTTTGGAGGGAAGACCAGGTATTTTGATTTGAATTTTCTAAGGAAGATATATCAAGTGTATATAAAAGTAAATCTGAAGGAAATGAAGCTAATTTTTGAATGAAAATGGTAAAAAGGACCGCACTATGAAAAGCGCTATGAAACTGTGCTGCTTTTGTAGCACAGGTCTATTTTCATTGTTTTGAGAAGTTCAAGGTGGTTTTGCAGAGATGAAATGAAAGGATGACTTGGGATATATGCCAATAATGTTCCCAACATCAATTATCCTCGAATTTATCAGTTGGAAGTGGTCAGAATATCTCAAGAAACTAAAGGGATCCTAAGCCTAAAAATAGGGGAGCAGTTTCCTAGATTACAGGGGATCAACATCATCAACATTATGGTTATAAAAAGTTGAAACTCATCATCAGTATTAGACTTAATGGAATGATAGGTGGAAAATGATGTATTTAAGTTTAGATAAAGTTGTTTTGAGTAGAACCAAAAGAGTTCTAATTTTATTTGTAATAGGAATCTATGCTAGTTTTACAACTGTGTTTGTAATAAATACCATGTTTTATAGTTAGAATAGGTGTCAAAGCACCGGAATTAGATGTATCTAGTTATGGAGAAGTTTATCTTATGATGTAAAGGATATAGAAAATATCAAGAAGTAAAAATAGAAAGGGTTGGACATTTGTTAGCAAAAATACTGTGTTTCATTGTAAGTGACTCTGTTCAACTTAATACATAATTTATACTTAGACAACTCAAGATTCATGAGGAGTTGTTGTTTGCTCTTGTTTTGATGGTATATTTTCAATATTCTATTGCAGTGGTGTTTGCTTATGATACTCAGAATTCATCAATGATGCTCTGACTTTCTTCATAGACAGACTGACTGTGTGTTTCCCTATTCTACATGTGTATTCCTTGACTTGAACTCTGAATGCCTTGAATTCCATGCTAGGTAGATTGTTTTGAATATGATGAAGCTATTATGACTCCATAAGCCCAATGTACACTTTCTAATGTGATTTACAACCAATTTATATCATTTTTCTGCTTTATCCCATATAGAGTTAGCCATCTACATATTTATCAAAAAATCATAAACCGTTGAGAGAGCCCTCTCAGGTTGAGGAGGCTAAGCCTCAGCCAAAAGCTTGGTTTGAAATAGTTGCATAGCATTGGCTTGATTAGCAGCCTATCAGGTCTAATTTTGTGATAACAGAGGCCTTTAAATTTTTTTTGTAGAATTCTTTGACGAAGGTGTGCAATGTTAACATGGATGACTTGGATCTAGGCATTCCTGCAATTTTATAGGCCTACAGGACTACCTATAAGAATTTGACGGGTCAGACTCTGTTCAGATTAGTATACGAATAAGAATCTGCGACGCTGATGGAAAACATAGTGCCTAGTTTTCGCATCGCAACAGTTACATATATGAAATAGTGCAATATTATGGAGTAGAGATTGGAGCAACTGCTTATGCTATAGGAATATAGGTTCATTGTCGGGTTTCACCAACAGGTACAAAAGGAGAGGGAAAAATCTGTTGAACCCTTAGTTAAAATGAGAGGGGGGGGGGGGTGAATCAGTTTAACACATTCATGATATTTTAAACTTTCTATTGAACCTTATTTACACCTTCATTTCATATCCAACTTAATATGTGAGTAATATTAGAATGCGAGCAGCAAGTATTAGTATAATATAACAACAGACTTAATATGAGAGCAGCAGGTATTAAGCAGATGATATAAATCAGATCAACACATAAACATCATGCACAGAGACACCAGATATAAGTGGAAACCCATAAAGGGAGAAAACCACATCTTATTATTGTTGTGATGCAAAGGCAAACTCCAACTCCCTCTCACCACTGTTTTTCTGCAGGCACCAACCTACAGGAGGCTCCTACCTCAATTCTGCAAGCTACAACTTGCAAGGAAGCACCAACTCCCTTCAATTTTCTGCAGGCACCAACCTACAGGAGGCTCCAACCTCAATCAGCTACAATTGATAGCTATCAAGCTGCAACTTGATAGGGAAGCTCCAACTTCCTCAATTTATCAAACTGAATGTTTGCTGATTTACCTCAGATATCCGCTCTGCTCTGTAGCTTCTCTTTCTGCTCTTATTTTCTTAATCTTATATGCCTTACACTTCTATACTCTGCCTTCTCTATATTTTCTCTCTCTCTCTCCCTTTTTGCATATCCAGTTGATATTATTTATAGAGTTCCTCACATGACTGTTTGTATTTCACAAAGAATTTGGAGTGAATAGTCATGACTCTTTGGCTTCTCTCTTCTCATTTCTTTTATCTGCCATAACTATAGGTGCTTATTTTAATATTACAGTGGGATATTTGCTCTCTTCCGGAGACTTTCCAATGCATCATAAACAATAAAAATCAATTAAAACATTTACATTCAAATTACAATGAGAACTCCAACTCAACTCATTTGGTCTTTTGGCTCGCTGCATGTTTGTCTTTTCTTTGACTGTGTCTGTCTTTTTCGTGACTGTGTTTTATCTCTTTTCATCTCTGTTTGCTCTTCTGTCCTCTGCTGTGGTGTAACTACTGCATACGTGTAACTGTGATTTTTATATTAGTGCATTTTATATAAATATGTAACAATTGGCATTAAATCTGGGCAAACTCCAACCCTTTACACACAGCAAGTGTCTTGTTGATGTGGTGAGTTCCGCAGGCGGAACATACATTCATCACAATTGTTTTATATTAGTAATCGCCCTCCCATTAAGCCGAGGCATATATATATAACCCACGGATCACGCGGCACATCACAAAAGCGTTATATATATATATATATATATATATATATGAAAGTGCCCCTTATATATATAATCCAACTTCATATCTTGGCATAGGTTTAACCTACAAACTTGCCATTTTAGGTATGACTTAAATCAATTCTTGGCCCTATATAATAAAACCTGTTTCAACATATATAAAAACAACTTTTCGGGCCCACTTGACATGTTTTCTTCTTCCGACAAGCAGATAATTAATCACCTGGGGCTAGTATACAAAGATGGATGCGATACGTGAATAAGCGCGTGATGGATGCGATGGATGCGATGGTTGGATCCTTTGCGATGGTTGTGATGCGATGGTTTTATGCGCTCCATATAACTTAATAAATTTTTTTTGGACCTTTGATTCTTTTAATATACTCCATCGGACCTTATACTAAGGTTAATAAACCAAATTTATTACGTATATTTCCACCCCGGGCCCACAATGCAATCAAAATACCAATCAAATGCGCGCACTGTACCTCGCTTAACCTCCGGGCTTTTTCATTAAACTTCGTGTGGGTCCTGCGAGCGATCACCGTTAGATGTCGAGCCACCAGATCAACGGTCTATAACTATATCGCTCGGCGTCTTCGATCGATGTAGAACGTGTGATGGTGCACTTTAACTGGCGGTTTTCAATTTCGTTCAGGGACACACGTCACAAATCCTATGGAATCGCTGTGAATTCGGGAATACCGCTTGCCCGACGGATGGTGGTGTGATGAAACCCATGGTTTCGCTCGAAACCGCCGTCACTATTCCTCTCGGTCACAGTTTCGTTCTCTACTCTAGGTTCCGGTCCTCCATGATTTCAATGATATATAAATAACTATTCATCGCTTCTCACCGCTGTGATTTCTTCTGTTACGACTATGGTTCCACTCCATTCACACTGCACATTTGAATATAAAGCGCCGCTGGAGTATGCGATTCCCGGAATGAAATTTATATTAACTATGCATTACATTGTCGCTTGGGTTATGATTCCCAGAATTATATTTATGTTATGTGTAACACCCGGCTGGGTAAAGATTCTCGGAAAAACAGTTGTTTCTCTGCAATAATAGCTGTGTCTCTGCCTCTGCTGCTTCTGTCACTCTGCCTCTGCCTTTACTACTGTGATAACGGCTCTGCCTTTGTTATATTCGCTGCTTCCTTTGCCTATCTCTGTCTTTTCTGCCTCCTTTGCCATCAATGACAACATTTCCAACAGTCTCCCCTTTTGGCATTGATGGCAATACACTTCCTCTGTTTGCCTGATAGGGTTCTTTCTCCTGTTGCTTCCTCTTCTTACTGTTGCTTGCTCTTCCTCCCCCTTTGACATCAATGGAAATGGGTTCGAATTTTTTGTGAAGCTTCTATTCTCTGATGCTATGTTTTTATTCCTTTTTCAGTATTTCATGCATTTCCTGAAATTTCCTGACTTTGTACACTGCTGCTCCAAACTTTGGATTAGATACATGTTGGGTTCACTATTCTTCTGCTGCACAACAGACCCTTTTGCCTTTTTGTTGATTTTTTTATGCTGAATGTATTATTGCCATAATCCCTTTGATCCTGAGGACCTGTTTTCATGCTTCCCTTGCTGGCTGATCTCCCCCTGAGAATGATATTTTCGTTCTGTTCTCCCCCTGATACTGTGATTTCTCTTCATATCAGAGAGTAGCATCTACAGATACTACCCCTAATTTGTCTCTCAAATATTCAAATGGCTCTCTAGCAAGTGGTTTAGCAAATATATTTGCTGTCTGTTCTTTTGTTGGTTTATACTTCAGTTTTACTATCTTCTGAGCCACTTGTTCTCGGAGAAAATGATACTTGATTGGAATATGTTTGGTTTTTGAGTGAAGCACAGGATTTTTAGATATACTTATAGCACTTGTATTGTCACATTTGATTGAGATAGGTTCATCAATGCTTACCTTCATGTCTTGGAGGGTTTTCTTCATCCACATGAATTGTGTACAACATGCTGCTGCTGCTATATATTCTGCTTCAGTTGTAGACAGAGAGATAGATGTTTGTTTCTTGCTTAACCATGCCACCAGACTTTCTCCTAGATAGAATGCACCTCCACTTGTACTCTTCCTGTCATCCATACAGCTGGCCCAATCTGCATCTGTGTATGCTGTCAAGGTGAAGCTTTTTCCTTTAGGATACCAAAGTCCATGTTTTGCTGTTCCTTGTAGATATCTGAATATTCTTTTGACTGCAAGGAGGTGATTTTGTTTAGGTGCTGCTTGATATCTAGCCACTAGTCCTACTGCTAGCATGATGTCTGGTCTTGATGCAGTCAGATACAATAGACTTCCTATCATGGATCTGTAGAGTTTTTGATCTACATCGAGACCCATTGTTATGGCATCATTTCTCACCTTGACATGATTCATGATTGCTTTGTGGCTTTATGAGGCACCCATTCCTACGGAGACTTGAAAAATTCACTTAAAAACGGTGTAAAATCCTCCATACGCGACTATGCCCATGTTTTCCGCGTGTATACGCGTCTGACTAGACTTTTAAGCGTATTCCATTAAAATGATTAAAAAATATATAAAAAATCCCGAATAATTTATTGTTGCGGGTTGATGGTTACTTAGGTAGTTCAACCACCCCGGCCCAATGTGCTTGTTCCAAGCTATTTCGGAAACTACTTGGAGGGACTATAAAAAGCACCTCATGTGTATGGCCTAAGGGAGGGAGAGAAATTATTGATATTATACTCTGTTGGTATTCCCTATCCAAGTTTGATTCCCCGTGCCTCCTGCACTTTTCCAGTTCATTACAGGAAACCTTTGTTTCCTTGAGATGCTCATCTCCCTATATGTCATCTCGTATGCACCAGTTTGGAAGGAATCTTAGCGAGGCAAGGGCGGGACGGATCCGGACGACGGTCTGCTCGAAGATCGTGGAAGGATTTAGGTGATCTCTCCACTCATTATTTCTGTACATGCTATTTATAATACAGAAGTACCATCTTGTTCTCGAAATATACGTGTTAGTGTATGCTTTTATATATAGAGAATATTTGTTATACAAGCATTCATTATGATTTATTTAATGTTTTATATGAATCTCACTAACATATGAAATGAATATATCTTTCGTACAACTTGTCCTTTGTCTTTGGTTTCTTCTTGTATTTCGGGTTAAGGAGGAAGGACGGTTGCAGGGAGTTTGAACTCCACGTGGATCTACTTCAAACGTAGGACCAATGGGTAAATCTCTCATTCTGCTCTATTTGGTTTTTCTGAACGTGCATGGTTGTGTGAGTCTCTGTTAAGTAGTACGCCCCTGCTCTGTGGAGGTTGTATCCCAACCAACCTATAGGGTGTTAATTCCCCGAAACACCCATCATCAGCACATAGCTTGCAACCTGTGGTCATGGGAGTTGACACAAGTTTGTAGTCCTCCATTTTGAACTTTTTCAACATTTCCTTTAACTATTTTTCCTGTGAGATGAATGTACCTGTGTTCTTTTGCTGAATTTGAAGTCCTAAATAGAAAGTGAGTTCTCCAATCATAGACATCTCAAACTCTTTTTTCATCTCATCAACAAACCCTTTTGCTAGTTCTTCTCTGTTGCTTCCAAACATAATGTCATCAACATATACTACAACAATCAGGAGTTCATCTTCATGGGCTTTTATGTATAGATTGCTGTCTACTCCACCTCTTTTAAAGCCTTGTTTTTGCAAATACTTATCCAGTCTTGAGTACCAAGCACGAGGAGCCTGTTTCTGTCCATATAGGGCCTTCTTCAGTCTGCACACATAGTCTCCTTTGTCTGTTAATGAGAAGCGTTCTGGTTGTTCCATGTAGACTTCTTCTTCTAAGTCTCCATTCAGAAATGCAGATTTTACATCCATTTGATATACTTTGAAGTTTTGGTAGCATGCAAATGCTAGGAACATTCTGATAGCTTCCATTCTGGCTACAGGGGAAAATGTTTCATCGTAATCAAGTCCTTCAATTTGTGAGTATCCTTTGCAGACCAGCCTGGCTTTATTCCTGATCACTTGTCCTTGATCATTCATTTTGTTTTTGAATACCCATTTTGAACCAATGATATTTTTCTCAATTGGTCTAGGAACTAGTTCCCAGGTATTGTTCTATTCAATTTGGTCCAATTCCTCATTTATTTCTTTTACCCAAGACTTGTCCTTGCTGGCTTCTTCAAATTTCTTTGGCTCTATTTGTGACAACATGGCTATGCATACTTCTTCAGTTTGTTCTATTAGCTGCCTTCTTGTCTGGACCCCTACTTTCTTATCTCCTATGATTTAATCTTCAGGATGATTCTTATGAGTGTATCTTGAGGGGGCTTTCAAGCTAAACCCTTCATCTTCTATAGTCTTGCTTGTTTCATCATCATTCTGGTCTTCTTCTTCATGGTTATCTGATGGACTGCAACAGTCAGTATCTCTTGTATTGTTTGGAAGTTCTTCATCAAATCTCACATCAATGCTTTCTACTATTTTCCGAAGAGTCTTGTTGTAGCACCTGTACCCTTTTCTTTTGGATGCATATCCTAGAAATATTCCTTCATCTGCTCTTGCATCAAATTTTCCAAGATTTTCATCATTATTCTTTATGTAACACTTGCTACCAAAGATTCTGAAATGTTTGACTGAAGCTGGCTTTCCATGCCACAGTTCGTAGGGATTTTTGTCACTACTTGGCCTTAAGTGAGCTTTATTAAGGATATGTACTACTGTGTGTACTGATTCTTCCCAGAAGGTTTGAAAAATATTATTCTCTTGCATCATGGCTCTGGCAATTTGTTGAACAGATCTGTTTTGTCTCTCTGCTACTCCATTCTGCTGAGGTGTCCCTGCAATAGTAAATTGTTGTTTTATTCCATTTTCATTACATATTTCTGCAAAGTCATAATCTGTGAATTCTCCTCCTCTGTCTGATCTGATACATTTTAGTTTGCATCCATTTTGATTTTCTGCTAATTCCTTAAATATTTTGAATTTGTCCAGAGCTTCCGCTTTATTCTTGAGAAAAGCAACCCATGTCATTCTGGAGAAATCATCTATTATCAGCATGAAGTAGGATTCTCCACTTGGGGTTTTAGTTCTTGCAGGTCCACACAGATCCATGTGCACAAGCTGGAGTGGTCTTCTTGTTGACAACTCCTCTTTGGCCTTAAAGGATGTGCGGGTCTGTTTACCCAATTGACAAGATTTGCATATGGTATTAGAAGGCCTCTTTATTTCTGGCATGTCTCTGACTGCTTTCTTTTTACTCAGTCTGATGATATGATCGAAGCTGAGATGTCCCAATATCCTATGCCATAACCATGACTCCTCAAGTTTGCTAAGATGGCATGCTTCATCTTCCTCTTTCACAATGTAAACATTGCTTTCTATTCGAACACCTTTGAGTAGAGTCTTACCTGTGGTGCTTGATCTGACTTCACAGTCTTGTGCTCTAAATAGAACTTCGCAACCTTTGTCACACATCTGACTGACACTCAGTAAATTTGCTTTAAGCCCATCTACAAATAGTACATCTTGGGCCTTTCCTCTGCCATTGTCTATGCTGACTGAGCCCTTTCCTTTGATCTTTCCTGACTTATCATTGCCAAAAGTAACATTGCCAGATTTCTTTTCATCAAGAGTTATAAACTTACTTTTGTCTCCTGTCATGTGTTTAGAGCAGCCACTGTCCAAATACCATTGACTTTTTAGATCTTGAGCAATTAGAGCCAGGTCACACTTATTCACCTTCTTAATCCACTGGAGGCACTCCTTTGTTTTGTATCTTTTGTGGGGTGATGACCTCCATCTTCTTAGAGGACATTTGGAAGGTATATGTCCAACTTGATTGCATACACAACATTTGATCATAACTTTTATAGAATTATGAGTATGAACAAAATTTCTTTGATTCATAAACCTTCTTGAGGTGTTAAACATCAATATTTTTCCATACTTTCTACACTCAATGATTTTATGACCAAATTCCTTACAATAAAAGCAGTAACCATAGAAGCTATTTGCATACCTGATGTAAGGTTGTCTCTTCCATTTGTTTGCTTGAGGCAGTCTCTTCAATGTTTGCATCTTTTGCTGGTTTGAATTACTCCTCCTTGCATGACAATATGCAACAATGTGTCCCAGCTTATGGCAGACATAACAGGTGGCATTCTTCATTGGAGGGAAGAATCTCCTTTGATGGTTTCCAAATTTTACATATTCAGCGGTCTTAGTATTTATTACATTCTTTGCCACTAATGGTTTCTTATGATCTCTGTCTTCCTTATTGCAGATTTCTTCTTTTGTAGGAATTGTTTGAGTTGCTTCATCATTCTTCTTTGCTTTTACAAAAATAATTTCTCTGTCAACCTTTTCTTTTCCTTTACTTGATTCTCCTTCATAGCCTATTCCAGTCTTTATCATAGGGGATCTTTGAGCAACTAGAATTTCATTCATCTTACTAGAGCTTGTTGTTTGAGAAGAGTTTATAACCACTTTCATTTGAGCATTTTCTAATTTCTTCCTGAGACATACTACTTCTTCTTCCAACTTTTCTTGTTCTTGAGTTTTTTCTTTGATTTGCTTAAGTAACATGTCCTCTATCTTCTTGGCTTCTTCAAGCTCTATTTTTAGCTGCTTAAGGACTTCTGAATTCTGTTCTTCTTGTACATATTTGAGGAGAATTTCCTTTTATTTTCTGCATTTCAGTTTGAGTCTATCAATCTCTTCTAGAGCACTCCTTAGCTCCCCCTCGAGGTCGACTTCACCTTCTTCTTCTTCATCTTCTAGTAGGAGACCTTCAAGTTCTTCTATGGTCATCAATAAGAATTCAGAGGCTCCTTCTTCACTTGAGGATTCATCTAAATCTTCAGATGTACTGCTGTCTTGTTGAGAATAGAAGGATTTTCTGCTGAACTTCTTTCCTTTCTGCCAGTTCTTTGATTTTTTTTTCTCTGACTCTTGAGCCTGATTCCTTATTTTCTTGAGAGGACACTTAGTAGCATAGTGTCCCACTCTTCCATAGTTAAAGCATTTGAAGGGGAGTTTAACTTTGTATTTACCTGAGCCTCTATCTCATTTCTTGACAAACTTTGCCTCTTCTTCATCTGAGCAAGAGCATATGTCTCCCTCTACTTCTTTCTTCTTTTCTGTTTTAAAGGTTGCTTCCCTCGTACTTGGCTTCTTCTGTGGGAGCCTCATTTCATAGGCTGTTAGATTTCCAAGTAGCTGGTTCATAGTCAAGGTCTCCCAATCAGCTGTTTCTTCTATTGCAGACACCTTTGGATTAAGCCTGGATGGAAGAGATCTTAGAATCTTTTGCACAATTATATTTTCTGGCATTTTTTCTCCAAGAGCTTTCATATTGTTAATAATTTCTGCAGCTTTTAGGAAGAAACTGGCAATGTCTTCATCATCATTCATTTTTAAGTTTTCAAACTGGGCTCTATAGACTTGAAGTTTTGCAGTCTTTACTTTCTTGTCTCCCTCATGTATGTTTTCAAGAGTATCCCATATTTCTTTGGCAGTGTCTTTGTGCATTACTTTAATAAACTCTGCTTCACACAATCCATTCAGGATGGCATTCATGGCTTTTGCGTTAGCCACAAAATATTGTTTTGTTTCTTTC
Source organism: Pinus albicaulis (assembly GCA_034641835.2). Lineage (NCBI taxonomy): Eukaryota > Viridiplantae > Streptophyta > Pinopsida > Pinales > Pinaceae > Pinus > Pinus albicaulis. Next base: position 33,484,394 of record MU968317.1, read on the forward strand.
TCTGTGTCAGTTGCCTTCGGGGCATATCCTAATTCCACAGCAGCCCAGACTTCTATTCCTAGAGACATTATGTATGTCCTCATTCTGATTTTCCAGAAAGCATAATTTTCACCAGTGAAGAGAGGGGCTTTATTGGTTGAGCATCCTTCTTTACTAGCCATCTTGGGAACCTAGGATCTCCTTTCAGTTGTTAGAATTCTACAAAGGAATTTGGCTTTGATACCAATTGTTGAACCCTTAGTTAAACTAAGAGGGGGGGGGGTGAATCAGTTTAACACATTCATGATATTTTAAACTTTCTATTAAACCTTATTTACGCCTTCATTTCATATCCAACTTAATATGTGAGTAATCTTAGAATGTGAGCAGCAAGTATTAGTATAATATAACAATAGACTTAATATGAGAGCAGCAGGTATTAAGCAGATGATATAAATCAGATCAACACATAAACATCATGCACAGAGACACCAGATATAAGTGGAAACCCATAAAGGGAGAAAACCATATCTTATTATTGTTGTGATGCAAAGGCAAGCTCCAACTCCCTCTCACCACTATTTTTCTGCAGGCACCAACCTACAGGAGGCTCCTACCTCGTTGCGGCTACAACTTGTGAGAAGCATCAACTCCTTCCGTTTCATGGCACCAACCTACAGGAGGCTCCAACCTCAGTCAGCTACAACTGACAGCTATCAAGTTGCAACTTGATAGGGAAGCTCCAACTTCCTCAAATTTTCAAACTAAATGTTTGCTGATTTACCTCAGATATCAGCTCTGTTCCGTAGCTTCTCTTTCTGCTCTTCGTTTCTTAATATTCTCCGCCTTACACTTCTATACTCTGCCTTCTCTATATTTTCTCTCTCTCTAAACACTTTTTGCATATCCAGTTGATATTATTTGTAGAGTTCCTCACATGACTGTTTGTATTTCACAAAGAATTTGGAGTGAACAGTCATGACTCTTTAGCTTCTGTCTTCTCATTCCTTTTATATTCCATAACTATAGGTGCTTATTTTAATATTACAGTGGGATATTTTCTCTCTTCCAGAGACTTGCCAATGCATCACAAACAATAAAAATCAATTAAAAAATTTACATTCAAATTACAATGAGAACTCTAGCTCAACTCATTTGGTGTTTTGGCTCGCTACATGTTTGTCTTTTCTTTGACTGTGTTTGTCTTTTCTGTGACTGTGTTTTATCTCTTTTCATCTCTGTTTTCTCTTCTTTCCTCTGTTGTGGTGTAACTGCTGCATACGTGTAACTGTGATTTTTATATTAGTGCATTTTATATAAATATGTAAGAGCTGGCGTTAAATTTGGGCAAACCCCAACCCTTTACACACAACAAGTGTCTTGTTGATGTGGCGAGTTCCGCAACCGAAACATACGTTCATCACAATTTTTTTATATTAATAATCGCCCTCCCATTAAGCCGAGGCATATATATATATAACCCACGGATCACGCAACACATCACAACAGCGTTATATATATATATATATATATATATATATATATATATATATATATACGACAATGCCCCTTATATATATAATCCAACTTCAGATCTTGGCATAAGTTTAACCTACAAACTTGCCCTTTTATGTATGAATTAAATCAATTCTTGGCCCTATATAATAAAACATGTTTCAACATATAAAAAAAACCTTTCGAGCCCACTTGACACTTTTTCCGATGCGATATACTAATCCTCCACCGGTTAGTATATGCGATGGATGCGATGGTTGTGCTGGTTGCGATTGTTGCGATGGATGCGATGGTTGCGATGCGATGGTTTTATGCGATGGTTGGATCCTTTGCGTTGGTTGCGATGCGATGGTTTTTTGCGATGGTTGGATCCTTTGCGATGGTTGCGATGCGATGGTTTTATGCGCTCCATATAACTTAATAAAAATGCTTTGGACCTTTGATTCTTTTAATATACTCCGTCGGACCTTATACTAAGGTTAATAAACCAAATTTATTACGTATATTTCCACCCCGGGTCCAGAATGCAATCAAAAGACCAATCAAACGCGTGCACTGTACCTGGCTTAACCTCCGAGCTTTTTCATTAAACTTCGTGCGAGTCCTGTGAGCGATCACCGTTAGATGTCGAGCCACCAGATCAACGGTCTAAAACTATATCGCTCGGCGTCTTCGGTCGATGTAGAATGTGCGATGGCGCACTTTAACCAGCGGTTTTCAATTTCGTTCAGGGACACGCGTCACAAATCGTATGGAATCGCTGCGAATTCGAGAATACTACTTGCCCGACGGATGGTGGTGCGATGAAACCCACGGTTTCACTCCAAACCGCCGTCACTATTCCTCTCGGTCACAGTTCCGTTCTCTGCTACAGGTTCCGGTCCTCCACGATTTCAATTATATACAAATAACTATTCATCGCTTCTCACCACTGTGATTTCTTCTGTTACGACTATGGTTCCACTCCATTCACACTGCGCATTTGAATATAAAGCACCGCTGGAGTATGCGATTCCCGGAATGAAATTTATATTAACTATGCATTACATTTCCGCTTGGGTTATGATTCTCAGAATTATATTTATGTTATGTGTAACGCCCGGCTGGGTAAATATTCTCGGAAAAACAGCTGTTTCTCTGCAATAACAGCTGTGTCTCTTCCTCTGCTACTTCTGTCGCTCTGCCTCTGCCTTTACTGCTGTGATAACGGCTCTACCTCTGTTATATTCGCTACTTCCTTTGCCTGTCTCTGTCTTTGCTGCCTCCTTTGCCATCAATGACAACATTTCCAACAAAATCTTGGCATGACAGGTTGTATTTAATAGATTCTTTTAAGATTTTTAAATGAATAATGGATATGGAAGAAGAGTGAATATCAGTTGAGGCTGAAATCATTTAAGTATTTTTCAATCTGACTTCGAGTTGAAAACATTTAAATTGTAAAAGAAACTAGAGTAAGGTTTTTTAAGTAACATGTCCTATTCATCACACTTTCTCTTTTAGAATTAAGAATTATGATAAACAGAGAAAAGAAATAACAGTGGAAAACACAGAAACAATAGAAACACTTCACCAGTAATTACACCACATGAATCCTGAAAGAAGTCTTTGTATTATTGATGCTCCAGCAAAAAATTTGGAAGTTACAATTGCACAGTAGGAAAAATATGTTCAGAAATCAACCTCTAATACTTCAAACAATGAAGTATTTATACTAAAATTTAAAAAAATGATTACAATAAATGTTGTCTTAATAGACAGGGTATTATTAGCCTTAAATCTAATAATAAAATCTAATTGTTACAAAAAATAGGTTCGATGTGGGTGATCTAGCTTTCTGGCAAGATTTTTAAGTAATATGTTGATTGGTAAGCCTATTGGTAGGCTTTGCTGGCTGTAATGTTGTCTGATGTGTTGTCCTGTGAGCTGGGTATAGATGATTGATCTTTGTTAATTTTTACTCTTGGAACTTATTTAACTTATCCCATCGAAATCCAACTAAAATAAAAGGTGTAGAAGAAAGAAGAGAAGAAATCTGAGCTGAACTGCTGAGTGCTCTGACATGATGCTCCTTTTTCTACTGATTTGTTTCTTCAAGTTTCTGGTTCTTAAATAACCATGTATTTTTATTAAATGCAACCTCCAATAATTGATGATATATGGAAGATCTGGAACCTCCAACCTTCCCCATGCTTTTCTGATACCGATGGTGATGGTGGTCGGCGCATGTCTATTATAATCTTGAACAGTTACCTGTGATAGTCATTGAATGGAATAATTTTTTTTTGGCTATGCGTCGAGGTTAAAGTGGAGGGGAGTGCACGAGAATAGAATGGTAAACAGGAGGCATGGTTTTAGGGGAATGGAGTGAAGAGCGGGAAAAAATGGTGCGAAAGGAGGGTGGTGTTTGATAGATTTGGGAGGGCGGTTGAGATGGTTTGTGGCATTGAAAGGGGGGGGGTGAAAAATGATAATAGACTAACACATTGATGTGGGCGCAGTGGAAGAAAAACACTTTTTCATATATCGCAATCACAATCGCAGACTAGTGGAGAGGGGTGAATGCATTATCGGGGGAAAAATTTGCAATGCGATATATCGCAATCACAGACTGCTATCGCATTGGGTATCACAATGGGAATCACAATCGCAATCGAAATCAAAATCGCAAGAGGATATCAAAATTAGGTATCAGAGTAGGTAACAAGACATGGTAAAAAATAATATGTGATCTGCGATTGCGATATTACGTGGCAGTAAGGCGAGTCCTACTAATATATTGCATCAGGTTTTGGAGCGGTAAACAAAAGTAATAAAATAATTTTAAGATTATGATAGAGATAAGTGGTAAGGAGGAGAGGTTAACAGGGAAAAACAAGTGAATACATTATCACAATTGAAAATTGGGAATGGGCAAGTGAATGTGGTAAGGTGAGTGGAACTACGATTATGTGATATGTGATAGGTGATGTGGCAGAGCTATGGGTCCTACAAAATATTATAATAATATTGCATTCACGAGAAGAGTTTGCTATTGTGATAATGCAATGTGATTGCGCTATTATATATGATATGGTTGTTGGGGGGGATTTTTCCTTTGTTTATTGTTTTTTCAGAATTTTAAAACCAAAGGAAAAAAGGTTAGACTTTGAAGTTTTTTTAAAGGGTTTTTCAAGAATAAAACACCATAACGGTATAAAGGTCGGACTTTAAGAAGTGAAAAAAGAGTTTTTCGAAGGATGGCAAAAGATTTTTTTAATGGGATTTGAGGCTTAGGTTCTATTCTAAAAGCTAGAAATTAATAAAAAAAGAACTTATGACTTAGCAGAGAATTGTGCTAACAGGAGGAATTTTAGGAGATTATAAGGGGTGAGCTCACTGGTGAGCCCTGGTATTAAACCAAAGAGTGCTGCAACTCCCAAGGGCTGCCATAATTTAATTTATCAACCTGGGGTTCGTACAAACTCAGAGGTGACAGTGCTATATACACAACAGATGCAATTTGTTCATGTCATTGTCTTTTGCTTTACGAAAGGGTGTTATTTCTTGAACTATGATAAGAGCTGGAAAGTAAATTTCTAGAAGGAAATGATAGAAAGGATAACTCAATTGTTGAAAAGAAATGACAGGAATGAAACTAATTTAATTTGCAGAAAAGGAAATTACTGAAAAGAAACTAAACTATATTGTTGAAAATAAATGGCAGAAAGGAAACTAATTCTAAACCACATGTTGGTACTGGATAAATTTTTAAATTTACACTTTGTCCTGCATATTTTTAAATTCATTAGTAAAGGTGGGGTAAATTTTAAATGGCCTTATTAAAGTTTATTTCAAAAGAAAATTACTGTATTTAAAATATAGAATTAAATTAATTCTATATTTTTTACAAATATTATGCTAAACCTCATGCATATTCGACTTATGAATGATGACCATTGGTTAAATTTGATGGTTCAAGTTGACTTCAAACCCCCTCTATGATTTTAAGTTTAATGAATGAGGGGGGGTTTGAAATGGGTTGTTTTCATTAACCACGTGGCAAGCACAGGATAGTTCGGACCCCCCCCCCCCCATCCGAAACAACTTACTACCTTCTGGACCCTCCAAAATCTGGTTCCGGGTTTTGCATGACAAACTTAGCAGTATACAAACCAGCGCCCAAATACTAGACATCAGGGCACATGGAGAAAGAGCCCATGACGGGCTATGCTAGTCTTCTACACGTCAATTATCAAGGGTATCTAGTGTCGCAAATTGTGGAAAATCATGATAGCATGAACACGCAGGAAGTAAGAATGTATTTTGGGCAACATTGATGCAATCTTGAAGCTAGAGAATTTGAAAACATTAATAGATGCAGCGTACAAACTCCGTGAAAGAATTAAACATGATCAAGAAAAAAATTCATCTGTGAAAATGAAAATCCAAGGATTGGAGACAACATGCAGACAAAGGCTTGTTCACGTAACGAAATTCATGGTTTGTATAGTTTTCGTATGGAAGGATCAAAACTGAATGAAATGTTTGAGACAAATGGAAGATATAAGTTTATATTTTCTATGGTGAACAATCAATATGAAAATTTGATGTTGAAAGAAGACCATGAAAGGAAATCTTAAGCTCTAGATGATCTACTTTTGCATAGTATCTATGGAAGGGAATTGAAACCTTTCCTTGATGGAGTGTCACATTTTTCAAAGGATGTTACATCTGTACTTCCAGCAGCAGATATCCTGGAGCAGTGTTTGACTGAACTTTTTTATTCTGTAGACGAAGATGATATGGTTGTTACAAGCAAGGGATGTCTCCTTATCAGATTGAAGCAATATGTTCTCCAATGATTATTCAATGGATTAACAATCAAGTTGGGAAAATCATAGAATGGGTTGAGTGAGAATTTCAACAAGAGAAATGTGATCCATTTTCATCTCAACTATGACACAGGGCTTCTATTGTTGAAATATATAGAATTATAGAAGAGACATTGGATAAATTTTTCAATTTCAACTTGCCCATGAGGTTTCCACAACTTAAGGGTCTTCTTACTGGTTTTGACAATGTGTTAAAGCTTTATTCCCAAAATGTTGCTAGCCAGCTAGTTGATAAAGATATTCTTATACCTCCAGCACCTATTCTGACATGGTACAAGAAGGACACTACAATGAATTCTTTTATGAGGAAGAAAATTGCTGACACTAGATCAATTGATGACATCCGTTGCAGTCATTTTAATGATTTTTCAACATCTAAGATTTGCGTTCATTTAAATTCATTACATTATTTGCTGATTAAATTAAGCACACTTGAAGACAACTGATGCAGAGGCATTCTTCAAACCGTATAAGACCCATGAGTCTTATTTCACATTTACTAAAGGGAGTGGGTTCCCTTAATAAATTTATTTATTTTCCTAAGTTTAGTTGAGGTTGAAGAAATTTAATTGTAATTTAATTAAATGAGAATATCTTGTGAGATATAGAGATCTTAGGGATAAGTGAGAAATCCTAGGAAAGTGGGGATTTGAGGGATTTCAAAGTCTAAAGTGAGGAATTGGTTGAGTCAAAAGAGGAGAAAGAGGTTTTAGTTGAGTGGTTTGTGTAGAGAATAATGGAATGGAGTAATCCATAATTATGTAAATATATTTATAAACCTGGATATGAGAAGAAAAAGAGAGGAGAGAGGAATGAGAGTGAGATAGATGATAGAAGGAATTTTATTTTAAGCCTACGGGCTTTGACAAAAAAGAGGATGAAGGCTATGTAAGGGCATATTAGGCCAAATCCTGATTGTAAGAAATATTTGATTGTATTGGTATAATTCATAATTCATGAAGATTTGATTGCGGTATATTTTGTTCTTTTTCTGTTATGCCTTGAAAAATATGTGTATGGTTAATTAAGATTATGTATAGTGAAATTCCCAATCGAATGATTTTGAATGAATGAATGGCTGAGGTGATTAGAATTGCAAAGGCTATAAATATTATATTTCTGTGTGGAATCTATGTATTCTTAAGCTTCTGTGTTTACGGGGTTTGGAGTCACATTTGAGTTTATTGTAATTATAAAGAAGGATTTGAATCATATGAAATGAATAATAGAGGTTAAATCATGCATTTTCTGAATGTTGGAGAGGATTAGAAGATTGATGGAACCCTGGTCTGTTTGAAACTCTGAGATGAAATAAAATGGAATAACAAGCAGATGATGCAGGTCTGGAGAATTGAAAATGGTGCAGCAGAACTGTAAGTAACATCACAGTGAACAATGAAGATGTGTGGTGTAAAGGTTGTGAAATTCTTCAAGAATGGAACCATAGTTCCATTCAAACCTCGAGTCAAATGAACGCAGAGTAGTTTCGGACAACCACAAATGGTTTTCGCGTAAGTTTCAAGTGGTAAGTGGTAATTTATGAAGTCCGCACGATACACCTAAATGAGTGTCACGTAGCAGTAGAATACAACCTATTTCGCGTGCCTTTGGGTTGTTAATGTTTGAAACTTATTGGAATGTGATATCTGTTGGATATACGCATAAATTGGTTTTGGAGCGCGATGAAAGATCAACCATCGAATCTATTCGGAGGTTAACATAAGGGTAAGTTGGTAAGTGTGGGACCCGAACCAAATACTCATGTTGATATTTGGTTTTAACCAAAGTATGAAATATGAAATGTGAGCCGAATATACATAAATAATGTGGGCCCGGTTATATATTAATGTCTATTAGCATTCGGATTTAATGAATGGTGGAAAGGTGGGGTCGAACTTTGGAATGAAATGATAAAGCTTTAGGCGAGAATATTACTATGTATGTTGGTGCTTTAGGTTTTTATCCAAAGTCGAGATTTAAATCAAATGATAACTTAAGTGTTGGCCCGAAGATTTATTTTGGGTTTTATTGCAAAGTCGAATATTTATTCGATATTCATGAAGTGGGTTTTGGTGATGGTTTTAACCATAGGTTTTAAGAAAAGGAGAAGCTTCCACATTAGAGTTTTCCAAATTTTAGAATTAGGTTGGTTTAAAAATGAACCATACATCTTAAGGTGAGAATTGTGGTTTTTTGTAGCCTTTGGTTGCATCAAGTGGTATCAAAGCTAGACTAATGCTCTGTGGAATTGATTGACAAAGATTGTATTTTATTCTCAACATGTATATGATTTACATTGTGATGAATTTCATACAGAGAAAGAACAGGACACAAGAGATTGTATGCAAAAAGGAATTCTGAAATATTGTAGACAATGAGACCTTCAACATTTCATCAAAGGAATATTGTGAAAAATATTTGGGGAAGACAGGATCAGGTAAAAGCTTTGCAAAATTTTAATGATATGTGTATGTGATGAAAGTAGCAACAAACGTTCAGCTAAGTAGCTATGACAAAGAAATGAATGAAGAAATTGCAGTAGAGATACTATAAGAAGTGAATATGGATGTACTCAGCAAGAAGGGAAATTTAGTTGACAGAAGAATTGAAGTGCAGACAGTGAAAAGTAAAGTAGCATGTGTATTGTCCAAGCTAGTGGAAGCTCAAAGAGATCAATCATTTGGATATCTCTCAGGTATGAGCCATATTTTGATGTTGGTTCCATTTGAATTACTTCTATAAGAAATAAAATGATAGCAGCAACACACAATAGAAGGCTGTGTAAAGAGAGAGAAGAGTTCTGTTAGTGGCAGTGAACCTAAATATTCCAGCCAAAATTTGGACAGGGAGAACAACTGAAATGTTCTCAAGAGAAGGTGCATTGAGGATTGTTACATGAAAAATTGTCACCTTGAAATTCTGCTGACTGTATGAGCTCATTAACACTCATACATGCCTCCTCTGCAAGTCTTACAACCTTTACTCCTCATTTCAAGCCTTGAAACAGGAGGAAAAACCCTAAAAATCTCTGAAACTTTGGGTACGCAGGTAACATGAGGCCTACCTGCGTTCCTAGCTTGGGTACGCAGGTAATACACTGCTTACCTACGTTCTAGAATGCATTTTTCCTTTGCAATGCCTGCGTACCCTCCTCAAAGTCAAAAAGGCGAGAAAGTAAAGTAAAAAAAGTGGTTTGAGGTCAATTCTAGAAGGTTCTAGATGAGAATTTTTGGGGATGAGTACGCTTTGATAAGGTGCATGTATCCCTCACCTTAAGGAACTAATCCCTTGATGTGAGGAGTCTATCCCTTTGTAGGAGGATTCTATCCCTTCAAAGGTGGAATCCTAACCTCCTCATCTACTCTATAAAAAAAGGCATTGGGTAGCCTCAAATGGTTAGATTTTGGAGATTGAGAATTGGAGTTCAAGCTTTATGTGTGATTGAGTTGAAGTGCTGTTGAGATTTAGTCTTCTTTCTGCTGAGCTTTTGAGAGGAAAGATCACATACCTCTTTATGCTCCTGGAGGAAGAGTGCAAGACTTATCAAAGTAGAGGAGACTCCTGCTTCAGACCCCAGGAAGGCCTTTCGAACATCAAGGCTAAGGTTGTAAGGTTCTTCTGTTATTTTAAGATTAATACAATCAAGTTTTGTTTTTCTCAATAAATTGTCGTTCGATTGTTTATTTCAATAAGCTGTTGTTTGATCTTTTATTTCATAGATTCCTTGATCACTATGATAGGTATGTTTTATGATTATTTGTTATACATGTGCTATTTAATATTTTCTTGTTTGTGATTGCAGGTCGACGAAATACGACACTTTCTTGCAACGAAAGAATTCTTGTTGCGACAGAAGGATTATTGTTGTGAAGAAAGAACTCTTGTTGCAACGAAAGATCTCTTGTTGCGACAGAAGGATTTTGGTGCGATGGAAGCACTACGACCGCAAATAAGCATTTGGATCTAAGGTAGGATCGACACCTTCATAGCATTTATTTGTAAAACAAATATATCTAGAGAAAGACAAACTTAGTTGTTTGTTTGTTGCTAGATTGTCTTATGACACTAGGGAGATCGGTCTTGTCCGCAAGAACGATTTATCCGGCTAACAAATTGGCGACTCCACTGGGGAAAGAAACTTGTTGTTTTTGGTTCTCTTTTATTTTGATTTGAGGAAAAGTTTTTCCTGGTTTTTGATTGATGGCTATCTGCCTGGGCAGCTTAGGTTTTCTTTGTTTTTGAAAATTTTGAAATCTTTTACATTTTTCTTTAACTTTTCTGGGGACCGCACTTTGTTTTTTTGCACAGTGCGGGTAGTTTTGCACTTTCCTTAAGTAAACAGTGCGGGACTGCACCTGTTACTTCTGGAAGCCTGCGGACCCTGTTAAATTTTTTGAAAAAATTTAGATTTCTTTTTTCCAGTTTAGTTTAGATTTAATTTAGGATTCTTAGCATCTACCCAGATCTGTATTTTTTTGTCAAAAATCTCTTATTTCTGAATTTCTTTCAGCAATTCTTCATCTCATCAATCTCCATTAAGTTAATTGGGTGTTTTGAGTCTCTTTTTTGAGAAATTCTTAATTTTATTTCCTTTGGTCATTACTTGGAGGTTTGTCTCAGTCTTTTCACAATTTTGCATCTTTTTGCTTTTGTTTTTGCACTTGATTGGTTCTTAGATTACATTAGAATCATATTGTGTTTGAGAATTCTCTTGAATAGATCACATTTGCATAATTAGAATTCTCATTTTCAGAATATGAATGAAAAATGTGCATAGATTACATTTGCATACTTTTCAAGTGAATTGTGCATAGATTACAATTGCATAGTTTACATTCTGAAAAATAAATCGTAGATTTCATATCCATTTCATATCGTAGATTTCATATCCATTCTAATTCGTTCTCTAGCAATGTGGATAATCCGGAAAGCTCCTTAAAAAATGATCACCACATGAGTTTGAAAACCAAAATCGTAGATTTAGATCAAATTTCTTTGATTTGAATTTAGATGTTTTATGCTTGTTTTAAAAACACAAAAATAAAAAAATGGTTTTGGGATTGATTTGCATTAGTTTTTCTTGATAAAATTAGTGCATTAGAGAATTTGTTATATTTTCTCTTAGTGATCAATTTTTTCATTGTTGGAAGTGAATGGAAACTCTCTCCTTACTTTAGTTAGGATTCATCGAATTGAAAAGATTACATTATCATATTCGATTGCATTTAGTTTTGGTTCGGGTCATAACACCATTGGTTTCATATCCATTTACCCTTTTGAGTAATAACAGCCTAAATAACACAGCGCTTAATAAAATTCATCTGGTAATTTTTACATTTTTAGGGCTCTTTCCACCGATCTAGTTCAGGATTAGTGCTTTGGAATAGGTTGTAGTTAACTTTCCAAAGAAATTAAAAACAAACAGTAGATAAATCTTGCGGTAGGAAATAAATCCAATTGTAATTTGTACAATCTGGGAAGCTTCTCTTAAAGAAGTCAATCACGAGATCATATCCGAACCTTTGAGACAATCAATTCTATTTCATTGGGGAAGATAGAAGATTTTGCGCGCATTACAAATGGTAAACCTCGGATTAACCATTATCGAGGAGCCTGGGGTCACTTGTCGGTAAACCTCGGATTGACCATGTCGAGGAACCTTCAAGGGGATTGAGCTTTGTTACTCTGCCCTTGTGCGTGGGATCAGATCGTAGACTGTTCCCCCAGATGTATTTGTTACTGTTGGTAACCTTAGTGTCCATAAGCTTAAGGTTATTTCCTAAGGTGACGGTGAAGGAAAGATCTCACTGTACCTGGAGCAGACGTCGACTAGACTCACTTGGACTCTCTGGGGGGTTCTCTTCACTCGAGATGGTTTTGTGAAGAAACTTGTGCCAGTCTGTTTCATTAAGCAGGTTTTCGGGGTAATTGTTTCAACCGCCCTTTCTGTATTAAATTCTACGATGTTGGATTTCATCACCAACTAGTGTTTTTAGTACGGGAAGTTACTATTTGTGTGTGGTTTGACTCCTAGATTTGATAGCGCGTGTTAATTTGTTTGTTTTTACCTTTAGAGACCATAGGTGTGAATTGTGAATTTTAATTGTTAGGTGTGAATTGTGAATTGTTAATTTTAGTTTTAAATTGTTAATAAAATTCAATGAAGTTGAATATAATGGCAACTATTCTGGAATTTACCAACCAAAGAACCACTCTTAACGAGAATCCTAGTACTTTTCCTTGCTTTGGAGATGTTGGTCCTCCTTATATGGCTACTTTGTCATTACCTGGATTTACAATAGGTTTACCGATATGGTTATTTTCAACTTCGTTGGCCCCGAATACTCCAATTGTTCCACCTCAACCGGATGCTTCACCTCAATAGAGTTCACCATCTCAACATCACCAACCTTCTGTTGACCCTTTACCTTCTTCACCTAATATTTCTTCCTCCATTTCTTCCTCTTCACTTGGTAAAGCCTTGACGCTAGTAACCAGGTGGCTAAGAAGAAGAAGAAAGGGAAGAAGAAGAAGAAGAAGAAGCAAGATAAGAAAGAAGTCAACCAACAAACCATGGTTGTAAGTGTTAGTTGTGTTGAGGAAACCACCAACATGCATCGTAAACCCAAATACCTTTGCAGGCTTTGTAAGGGTAACCACTTCCTTATCAATTGTCCTGGTATTCTAACGGTCTTGGAAGTATGGTCAGAAAAATCTCATCAACTTTCCGTGGATCCATCAACCAGTGATAGTCAGGTTCCTGGGAAAAAGGGTAAAGATAGGTTTCCTTGTAAGTTATGCAAAGGGAGTCATCAAACTCACATTTTCCCTCACATGGATGAAGCCTCAAAAATATTGGAAAATCTTACTGTTCCATAGCAAGAATTTCCAACTGGTTACAGTAAACTTTCTCCCAACCTACCGTCAATTGACGGAGTGATTGATCTATTTTCAAGTACAGTCGATCCCACTCTTCCATTGGAGAGTGAAAATCATATCACTCAGTTTCATGATCCATTAGTTGATCAAGTGGTCGATTCGATTTCACATTCGGTCGATCCCATTCTCCCTGCAGAGAGTGAACTTTATACTGCTCAGGTTCTTCTTGTTACATTAGATTCTTCTACGCTGGGGGGCATTTCACCTGTTTCTACAGAACCCCCTCCAAGTACTGAGGTCTTTTCCTTTGATTGGACTAGACTGACAGAACCTCGTCTTCCTTCCTCCATCCCTTTCCAAATCATTGTGAAGTTGAGTGGTAGGGACATACACCGCACACAGGTAGATGAAGGTTCTTCTGTTAGTATTTTATCCTCAACTACTTGGAAAGCTTTGGGTTCCCCTCAGCTTGTGCCTATTAAGCAGAATTTGAAAGCTTTTAACAGAACCATTAGTGAACCTTTAGGTATCCTTCCTAAGTTTTCTATTACTTTGGAAGGAAAAAATGTCTGTATTGATCTTATGGTAGTTCGAGGTCCCTTGGATTTCAATTTACTCCTTGGGCGAGACTATGTCTATGCAACGAAAGCTATCGTATCAACAATCTTTCGCGTGATGTCTTTCCCTCACAATGGAAACATTGTGACTGTAGACCAGCTTTCATTCGCTAGTATTGATTCGACTACCAATTATCCGAAATCCCTAAATGTTCCTGATTCTAAAGTGGTATCTACCCCGCCACGGGTTAATTATGTGGCAACTAGTCCCATGTTTTCAATTACCGATGTAAGTGAGCCTCTCACTGTTTGCTCGTCTTCCTTTGACTTAGATCTGGTAATTGACATGGAAAAATCTATGGGATTATTTGAACGTGATGTTCTTATCCCTTTTGAGTCCCTTGACATGTTCCTTCCAGAGAACTATTCTTCCTTCTGACGAAGACCTCTTGGAAGCCATGATCAAGGTGTGTCCATTGACATGTGTTTCTTCCAGTTGGAAGCCATGATCAAATCAGTGAGTCCGAGGAAAGTTCCTTTTACTGTGTCAACCTCGTTAAAAAATGAATCAGTGCGTCTGAGGATAGTTCCTGTTACTGAGTCAACCTCATTAAAAAATGAATTAGGTATGAGGACAATTCTTTTCCTGTGTCACCTTGTTAAAAAATGAATCAGTTGGTCAGAGGAAAGTTCCTGTTACTGAGTCAACCTCGGTAAAAAATGAATTAGGTATGAGGACAATTCTTTTCCTGTGTCAACCTCATTAAAAAATGAATCAGTAGGTAGATTGTAGAGAGTATATTGATAGATTAGAAATAAGTATTTTATGAGGATGGTTCCTTTTACTGAGTCAACCTCGTAAAAAAATGAATCAGGTATGAGGAAAGTTCCTTTTACTGTGTCAACCTCGTTAAAAATGAATCAGTGTATCATGAGGACAGTTCTTTTCCTGTGTCAACCTCATTAAAAAATGAATCAGTTGGTCTGAGGATAGCTCCTGTTACTGAGTCAACCTCGTTAAAAAATGAATCAGGTATGAGGACATTTCTTTTCCTGTGTCAACCTCATTAAAAAATGAATCAGTAGGTTATATAGGTAGATTGTAGAAAGTAGATACGAGGATAGTTTCTTTTACGGTGTCAACCTCGTTAAAAAAATGAAAAATGTAGATGAGGAAATTTCCTTTTACTGTGTTAACCTCGTTAAAAAATGAAACACATTTCCATGAGCATAGTTCTTTTCCTGTGTCAAGCTCGTTAAAAAATGAAACAAATTCTCCCCTAATTGAGTCGAGTCTTTAACTAGATCTCGTAAATGTTATGTTGTATACTTAGGTTAGTTATTTCAGTTTTTGCATAATTTTCTTACAGTTTTAGGTCAGGTCTTTCATATGATCTCGTAAATGAACCTTCATTCCATCCAGCTATTTATTACCATTGTACTTAGTTGAATGAAATGAATCTGGGGGGGCATGCACTCTAGCAGTTATGCTTAGGGGGAATCAAGCACAGTTTTATCTTTGTTTCAAGCTTGTGTAAAAATGAAACCACTCTAAAGCACAGTTTTCTCTCTGTTTCAAGCTTCTGTAAAAATGAAACCTATCTTGAGTCAATTTCGGTTATTTTCAAGACTCGTTAAATTCATAAAAATCCCGAGATTATTTTGCTATCTTTCATTCTCGTAAAACACATGAAAATGCCGAGTTCTTTCTGTCTTTTCTTGCTCGTTAATTAAATTGAAAGTTGGCCACAGGAGTACATTTTTATCCCTTTTTCGAACTCGTTAAAACTTACGAAAAAGTGAAAACCATGAGTACATTTTTATCCCTTTTTCAAACTCGTTCAAATTTACAAAAAAAGCGAAACTACTGAGTATACTTTTATCACTTTTTCGGACTCTTGAAAATTATGAAAAAGAGAAACCCTGAAGTCCTCTTTTAAGCCCTTTTTCAGACTCTCTAAACATGAAAATATTGCTGAGCACTTGATTATTCGAACTCGTTAAAGTAAATGAATGATCGCCCCTTCAGTATAAGTTTACCCCTTTTACGGACTGAGATGGACTATTTACGAAAAAGGTATACGTTGACTAATTACGATCAATAGAGTTCTCTCCCACATTATTTTATCCTTTTTCGGGCTCGAGAGACTAAATTTACGAAAAATTACACCCATGGAGTTTTCTTAATTTTTTTCTTCTGACTCCCTAAAATTGAAAAACACCGAGTTTCTCCTATATTGGACTCGTTAAAATTTAACAGTAAAGGACCTGTTCAATTTTTAAACAGGAACGAACCACTCCTTCTTAGGGTTCGAATCTTAAACTAAGTTGGACTCATCCGAAGGATGAGCTTATAAACAAGCAAATGTTATCCTCCTCAAAGCTTGTCAAAAATAAAGAGGTACTTGCCAGAATTGGTGGGGGAAAAGAGAGAAAAACAAACTTGTTTGTTAAATTTTGATTATTCAGAAAGCCATTAAACACTGTTGAACACGACACTTTTTGTTCACCTGGGTTGGGAAAATCCTTTGCCTAACAGTTAATCAAACCATATTGAAAGTCTTTAGCCATTTTCTAGGTATTAGATTTGGGTCAATTGTCACCAAACCATTTGCAGTGTTGTTATGTGTTCAAGAGGAAAGTTAAAATAAACCATTCATTTGCAAAATATCTGTCATCCATTTTGACCATCCTTGAGTCAGTCCTTGCCAATATATTTCTTCAAAACTTGATCTATGATTTCTTGTTGTGGGCTTGCCTACGACGGATCACTTTCTATTGACAACAGATCTTTATCTAGGAAGTTGATCCATAAATCATCAGTACCTTGAAATCTTCATGCCTCAATGGTAGGTTTCTCGCCTTCGATGACAGGTTACATCATTGACCTTCGATCGAACGATTCCTTGATGTGTTCGACTTCAGATCATTCATTCACATTTCATGGATTGTACTGAGTACTTTGAGAACCATTGACATTACTGTTGGTTACTCTCACACTTGTTAACAGTTTACATTATTGATTGGTAATCAAGTGGTTTCTACCATGTTCGACTACGACACATTCATTCACATGGATAGAATCGTACTAGTTCGAGATACGGAAATCAAGACCCTGGATCTAGTTTCTACCATCCAGGCTGCAAGGAGTTTTATTATTATACTATAGACTATTCATTACAGATGGCTGTGCCCATGTTGTGTCTACACTATTGATGTAATATTAAAATCATTTCTGTATCAGAACAAGTTTAGTTAGTTTTGATCTGAGTATGGGAATGCCTACCTCAGCGATGATATGATTAAATATATATATTTTGTATTGATTTTTTTTACAGGTTCTAACTGGGGTGTCCACAGGATGATCCTTGAAATGATAAAGTACTTCACTCTTCATATATGACAGACTTCATCTTCATCTATTCTAGACTTCGCACTTTAGGGGGCAATATGTTACACAAAAAATTGTCACCTTGAAATTCTACTGACTGTATGAGCTCATTAACACTCATACATGCCTCCTCTGCAAGTCTTACAACCTTTACTCCTCATGTCAAGCCCTGAAATAGGAGGAAAAACCCTAAAAATCTCTGAAAATTTGGGTACGCAGGTAACATGAAGCATGTCTGTGTTCCTAGCTTGGGTACATAGGTAATACACTGCTTATCTGCATTCTAGAACGCAATTTTCCTTTGCAATGCCTGCGTACCCTCCTCAAAGTAAAAAAGGCGAGAAAGTAAAGTCAAAAAAGTTGTTTGAGGTCAATTCTAGAAGGTTCTAGATGAGAATTTTTGGGGATGAGTACGCTTTGATAAGGTGCATGTATCCCTTACCTTAAGGAACTAATCCCTTGATGTGAGGAGTCTATCCCTTTGAAGGAGGATTCTATCCCTACAAAGGTGGAATCCTAACCTCCTCATCTGCTCTATAAAAGGAGGCATTGGGTAGACTCAAAGGGTTAAGCTTTTGGAGATTGAGATTTTGGAGATTGAGAATTGGAGTTCAAGCTTTATGTGTGATTGAGCTGAAGTGCTGTTGAGATTTAGACTTCTTTCTGCTGAGCTTTTGAGAGGAAAGATCACATACCTCTTTGTGCTCCTGAAGGAAGAGTGCAAGACTTATCAAAGTAGAGGAGACTCCTGCTTCGGACCCCGGGAAGGCCTTTCGAACATCAAGGCTAAGGTTGTAAGGTTCTTCTATTATTTTAAGATTAATACAATCAAGTTCTGTTTTTCTCAATAAATTGTCGTTCGATTGTTTATTTCAATAAGCTGTCGTTTGATCGTTTATTTCATAGATTCCTTGATCACTATGATAGGTATGTTTTATGATTATTTTTTATACAGGTGCTATTTAATATTTTCTTGTTTGTGATTGCAGGTCGAAGAAATACGACACTTTCTTGCGACGAAAGAATTCTTGTTGCGACAGAAGGATTATTGTTGCGACGAAAGAACTCTTGCTACAACGAAAGATCTCTTGTTGCGACGGAAGGATTTTGGTGCGACGGAAGCACGACGACCACAAATAAGCATTTGGATCTAAGGTAGGATCGACACCTTCATAGCATTTATTTGTAAAACAAATAAATCTACAGAAAGACAAACTTAGTTGTTCGTTTGTTGCTAGATTGTCTTCTGACACTAGGGAGATCAGTCTTGTCCGCAAGAATGATTTATCTAGCCAACAAGGATATAAGCCTAGGAAGAGCAGAAGAATAATTGTCAAGAGGTTCCAGAAATAGAGAACCAGTGCTTACCAAAATACCAAGTCTAGAGAAGGGATTGGTGAGGTAAGTGGCAGCAGGGAGGACTTGCTGTTACAAAGGCTTAGTGCAGCTCATAGTGAGTGAGGAGATCATAGAGATGGGGAAGAAAGTGACTACTAACAGTCATAATAGGGGTTCAAAGAGAAGCCACAACAGAAGAAAGAAAGATGCCAAGGAAAATTGCAAAGGTAAGGGAATGAGTCAAGAAGTATTTGACAGAGAAATTGCAGAATTGAAAGCAAGTGTTGATGCAATAATAGTGCTTCTTGAGAAGAGTATGAAGGACCAAATTTATGGTTGGACTATGAGAAGAAAGAAGATAAAATGGAAGATTTTGCAAAAGCAAATAAACAGAAGAATGTATATCAGATTAAGAGAGGAACTCAGAATAGCTGAGTTAGATATGGAAGATGACTATTATAGAGATGAGCAAGAATATTTCCTTGTTGAGGAAGGAACCATTGATGAATTTCTGAACTATTGGACAAGTTCATATTAGTAGAGAGATGTGATGATTGAGACATCAAAGAAAGAGGAGCCTAGTATTTTTGAAACTGATTATTTTTGTATGTATACATGTGATGAACAATATTTACAAGATATGTTTATGCAGGTTGCTGAAGAAATGAAGATGTTAGAAGAGGTGACTGTAATGGAATAGTTCTTGGATGAACATGTGTTCAAAGACACTACAGATGTACAAATGTTGAAAACTACCATGAAAGTTGGAGGTGATGAATCCAGTGAGATTTGGCAAAGTAAGGACAAACAATCTAGAGACAAAAGGAAATTGCAGATTGCAAAAGAAGAAGCTGAAGAGAGGTATGAAGATAGCCTTGTGACAGGAACAACCAAAAGTATGTGTACAGTGCAAACATTTGAGGTAATGGTATTATCTCTTTCATTTTTACTCAAAAATTATTGACTTGTATTGATAGTTAATGGACAAGAAATTGTCTTGGAAAAACATAATGGAACATTAATGGAAAAGGATCTTACTAAATATTATACTGTGGAAGATGGTAGAACAAGATTTATAAGAATAATTCAGTCCAAGAAGGTATAGCTAGTCCAGAAAAGGCTATAAAGAGGGGAGAAAAATAAGACAGTCAAGAAAATAAGGATCAGTTGGCAGAGGTTGATGCCCAACAGAAATTTGAAGACAATGTTACTTGTACAACTTGCAAAAAGAATAAAGGTAAATGTAATCAACAAACCGATGAGAGACAAGAAATCTCAGAAGATGAAGGTAAGGATGCTTTCATGAATGATGCATCTACAATAAGCAACAAAGGGTTTTAATGGAAAATGATATTCATGTTAACAGTAATTTTTATTCTAAAAGGAACTTTATCAGGGAATGAAAACTCTGTTGAATATGATTTTGTTTCATGTCAAGAAACAAAGAGGATTAGAGATTGGCATATTTTTATTGAAAAGGAAGAGGCATGGAAAAGACAATTTAGTGACTTGCAAATACGTAAGGGAGAAGAAGGAAGAATGCAAAGAAGTGTGAAAGGAAGGAAGGCTAAAGAGAAGAGCAGAAAACAGAATTTTGAAATTAGATAGCATTCAGAGAAAAGTGAAGACAAAGTAGACTTTTTCAAGACAAGGAAATATGGAGGAAGATATGACAATTTTGATATGTCATATGCACATCAAGAGGATGAAAAATCAGAGAAATTGTGGAGTAGAATTGATGGAGAATGTAATGCATTTTCTGATTTTGAATTATTAATTTTTGAATGTGTTTTCTAGGATGAAGGACAAACTGCTCTTGGAGATATGTTTGTTTATGCAAACATGAAGAAATATGTAAATTATGAAAATGCAGAAAGCCAGTTTTCCTTATGGAAACAAGAAGATGATAGTAAGCAACTAGTTGATTTAAAAGTTCAGGATGAAGGAAGGAGAGTTGGCATAGCTCTTAAACAAATCGTTGCAGAAGAGAAAGAAGGTTGCAGAAGAAGTGAAGGTACAATCCGCAAACAGATTTTGTTTTTAATCCAAAGGAGGTTTGAATTTCAAGATTTTATCTTGAGTTTGCAATTAAAAATTTGGATGAACAATTCAGTCATATTTTATGTAGATATGGAGGTATTTGAACCAAGTTCAATAACTGCAGTATTTGTAGCTGATGGAAAGTGTGTAGTTGGGAAGTTATATGTTCTTGTATCAAACAAGAAACAATATTCTTTTGAGATTGGAAAGATGCCACTTCAATTGTTGGATAAGTGGATGGTGGAACTTACAAAGATGATGAGCATAAGAATTTGTCAAAATCAGCAAGTCAATGAAAGATGGAAGAATATACAGGACAACATAAAGGAACTGATTTGGGGACAAAAGACAATGCTGGTGATCAGGTCAAGAATCAAAATGAACAATCAGGTACAGGACAGGGAGAAATACATAAATTTGGAACTCAATTTTATTGAGATAATGGCAAGACAATAGCGGACCAGGGAGCAGAAATTTATATTGTTTGAGAAGTTGTTTATGTAGGATATAAATATCCAAAAATTATACAGAAGAGATGGTTATGATAACAGAGCAAAAGGACATTCACAATACAGAGTTTGGCATCCAGGAGAAAGAGATAAGACAACAAATGCACTTGCAATTGAAAGAGGACAGACAACCAGTTGGAAGATGAATTTTGATGAAGTTTATAGCAGAAGAAATTGGGTGAATCATGAATAGGAGTCCATGAATTTTTTCAACCTAGGGAGTCTGATGCAGGGGCATTCTTCAAACCGTATAAGACCCATGAGTCTTATTTCACATTTACTAAAGGGAGTGGGTTCCCTTAATAAATTTATTTATTTTCCTAGGTTTAGTTGAGTTTGAAGAAATTTAATTGTAATTTAATTAAATGAGAATATCTTGTGAGATATAGAAATCTTAGGGATAAGTGAGAAATCCTAGGAAAGTGAGGAATTGGTTCAGTCAAAAGAGGAGAAAGAGGTTTTAGTTGAGTGGTTTGTGTAGAGAATAATGGAATGGAGTAATCCATAATTATGTAAATATATTTATAAACCTGGAGATGAGAAGGAAAAGAGAGGAGAGAGGAATGAGAGTGAGATACATGATAGAAGGAATTTTATTTTAATCCTACCGGCTTTGACAGAAAAGAGGATGAAGGCTATGTAAGGGCATATCAGGCCAAATCTTGATTGTAAGAAAGATTTGATTGTATTGGTATAATTCATAATTCATGAATATTTGATTGCGGTATATTTTGTTCTTGTTTTGTTATGCCTTGAAAAATATGTGTATGGTTAATTAAGATTCTGTATAGTGAAATTCCCAATGATTTTGAATGAATGAATGGCTGAGGTGATTAGAATTGCAAAGGCTATAAATATTAGATTTATGTGCGGAATCTATGTATTCTTAAGCTTATATGTTTACAGGGTTTGGAGTCACATTTGAGTTTATTGTAATTATAAAGAAGGATTTGAATCAGAAGAAATGAATAATAGAGGTTAAATCATGCATCATCTGAATGCTGGAGAGGATTAGAAGATTGATGGAACCCTAGCTTGTTCGAAACTCTGAGATGAAATACAGTGGAATAACAAGTGGACGATGCAGGTCTGGAGAATTGAAAATGGCACATCGGAACTGTAAGTAACATCACAGTGAACAGTGAAGATGTGTGGTGTAATGGTTGTGAAATTCTTCAGGAATGGAACCATAGTTCCATTCAAACCTCGAGTCAAATGAACACAGAGTAGTTTCAGAAAACCACAAATGGTTTTCGTGTAAGTTTCGAGTGGTAAGCGGTAATTTATGAAGTCCGTGTGATACACCTAAATGAGTGACACGTAGCAGTATAATACAACCTATTTCGCGTGCCTTTGGGTTGTTAAAGTTCGAAACTTATTGGAATGCGATATCTGTTGGATATATGCATAAATCGGTTTTAGAGCACAATGAAAGATCAACCGTCGGATCTATTCGGAGGTTAACAGAAGGGTAAGTTGGTAAGTGTGGGACCCGAACCAAATATTCATGTTGATATTTGGGTTTTAACCAAGGTATGAAATATGAAATGTGAGCTGAATATGCATAAATAATGTGGGCCCGGTTATATATTAATGTCTATTAGCATTTAGATTTAATGAATGGTGGAAAGGTGGGGTCGAACTTTGGAATGAAATGATAAAGCTATAGGAGAGAATATTAATATGTATGTTGGTGCTTTGGGTTTTTATCCAAAGTTGAGATTTAAATAAAATGACAACTTAAGTGTTGGCCCAAATATTTATTTTGGGTTTTATCGCAAAGTCAAATATTTATTCGATATTCATGAAGTGGGTTTTGGTGATGGTTTTAACCATAGGTTTTAAGAGAAATGATAAGCTTCCGCATTAGAGTTTGCCAAATTTGAGAATCAGGTTGGTTTAAAAATGAACCATACATCTTAAGATGAGAATTTTGGGTTTTTGCAGCCTTTGGCTGCATCAACAACAATCAAGCACGTTGGGTTCAAACAAGACCAAGGCGAAGCTCAATTGAAGAGGATATAGAGTCAACCTCTACTTGTAACAAACCAGTAGATGGCTTCTAAACTATTTTTGATGACACAAATGAGGTTGTTAATGGAGCTATTAAGAAGATATGTGATTTTATAGGTGTTAAAATAATATTTTTGGATATGCGGCAGCAATTTCCATATGGTTTATATAAAGGAAGCATCTCTCAAGCTTGAGTGGAAATTCGCATTCATGATCTTGATTGAGTAGTTGGAAAAATCTGCGATATTATTGTGCATCCTCTTAGAGACCAAGCTGTGATAGCACTTCTTCAAGCCTTAATGGATGGTTTTTTTCGAGTGTTACTGGATGGGGGACCTTCTCTTGTCTTTTCTCAAGGGGATTCAAGAATGTTAGATTTAGATTTACAGTTTTTAAAGGATTTTGTTTTATGGCAGGTGGAGATGGGCTTCCACATGGTGTGGTTGAAATTTCATTAGCTCCAGTACAGAAAATTACTAATTTGTATAGCCTTAGGACACACATTTTTATTAAGAAATTGATACATGTGAGTTAGCAGCCTGTGGTAGGATCTGATTCGATGAGGTATGGAAAGAAATATGCAAAATATGCAGATACACTTCTTCATGTTTTGTGCCATAGAAGTGACTGATATGCTTCTAATTTTCTCAAGAAACAATACAGTCTACCAAAATATCCAGGTTATAAGGATGCCCCTAGCAATGAATCTCCATTCTCAGAATTTGCGGGTGCTTCTTCTGTGAGTGATCTATTAAATAGGACTACCTCATTCCATTTCCCCCACAGATTGGAAAAGGAGTTTAAATTTATTGAAACAAAAGATACAAGAGGCTACCTTAGAATTCAAGCAAAGAGGTTAGTAAGGAACACAAACAGAGATCTTCAGTAACATGGAGGGGGCAATCAGAGCTTGATGAACAAATTTTGATGGAAAGTTTACTTCAATTAGTTAAGGAGAAGGAAAAGCTAATGAAGGAGTATGACGTACTGAATAATAAATGTGAGCATGAGAATGTAGAACATTCATAAATGTTGGGGATTTTCTAAGAAGATAATGATAATACTTTCAACTTTTCCTCCAAGATCAAGAATATATAGAGAAGTAGTAGTGTCGGCACCACATTATAATTAAGGATCCAACAAAGGTGGTCCGAATGGCAGAGCTAGATTCCAGAATCATTTATCTTTGCCTCTTTGAGACCACCCCAACTAGTTTTGCGTCTGCTTTACCATCCATGAAAGGTTGCTGAAGTTAAAAGCCACAGGTGGTGATTGTTAGATGTATTTGTCTTGGCCCTTTGCATGGCCACACTTGTCCAATTTATGCTTAAATTGTAATAAATGAAAAGTTGTTGAAGAGATAGGGCAACCAACTTAGTCTTTCGTTAAATGTTGCATGCCTTATCAATATCAAGGGTTGGTAGGCTGGACCTTGTTAGAATATGCATTGTAAGAACCATTATTTTGGAGCACTATAGTTTTTTGAACTGGGCATCAATAATAAGAGACCATTCATAGGATTCTTGACATATGTTAATGGTGATGTTTTTTCCTTTGTGTTAATGTTTTCTCTGTCTTTCATGCTGTGCATCGATTTATCTGATTGTAAAACAGAAAATTTAGATTAAGATTTGCTGAGAGAGCACCTTAAATCTATTTGTGTTTACTTTCTTAATGTTTTCTTCTGAAGTATAGTTAAATAATTCAAAAATCTCTTTAGCTATTACTGAACTCACTGCTTTCTTTCATTTCATATTCACATTGCCAGTAAGATCCAGGTTGCATAGTTAGCTTGCCCAGTGAATTCCCTCAAAAAGGTGATGCACAATCCAAACTTTTATGACTCCATATCCCAATGGATTTAGTCTCATAGCTCTATCTTTCCAATAACACAATGAATCAAAACAAACAAGCCTCATAATTTCTACAACTAGCATAATATCAGCATTTATAACCATCAAGCTAAACCATAAAAATAGAGAGAGCCGTCTCTGAGTCTAGGAAGGTTAGGTCCTGGATTCCAAATAGGTTTGATGTTTTCCTCTATCATTTATTCTTGCCAATATTATACATTATAGGGCCACAACACCACACTTAAGTTGACCAAATGGCTAAATTCACTCTACTTATCCTCTGGTCTATCTACCATGCTTCTACCCATGAAACTAAGTTATCCATGACTTAGTTCTAATTGAATAAGTGTTGATTTGTAGCTTGGAGGAAATAAAAGGGCTAAAGTGGCTAATGGAGGATTTAGCGTGTGAAACAAGGCTTATAAGTGGAAAGAGAGGGGTTAAACCTTATAAAACCTTATTATAGCGTAGAAAGGGCTTTGGAGTGGAATGAATTGAAAAGTGCGATGGCAGAGGTGAGATGGAGGAAAAAGTTGCGATATACGATATCGCAATCGCAATATCGCAAAATTAAAGGGGTAGTGGAAATGTTGTTCGGGAGCATGAGGGAAATGCGAAGTGTGATGAGGTAAGAACTGAGAAGTGTGAAGTGTGACGAGGAAAATGTTGTGACATGAAAAATGCGACATCGTAACCGACAGAAAGAGTGGTAAATATTAACAAAATCAACTGAATAGTGCGAAGTGTGAAATGCGATGGGTGACGTGGCAATGGGACCAATGGTGGAGCACGATCACAATATCATGATCGGCGGATCAGAGCAGTAAGTCTTAACGAAAAAAGGGAAAATATTGCAAAGTGAAATTTTTTGAAAAGGCGAAGTACGATAGCGAGAGTTTCGAGGAAGAAAAGTGCGGAGGTCAACCTATGAGGTTTTGAAGTGTTCTTCCATTAAAATAGCTGTGATAGCCATAAAACGTGAAAATGAAGGAATAGAAGGCATCTTAGTCATTTTGAAGTGTTTTTAGGAATAAAAGGGTGCAGTAGCCGCAATAAGTGAAATAGAAAGGATTAGAAGTGTAACAAAGGTGTTTGGAAGTGAATGCAGAGATGGATAGGGACTAGAAAATGGAGCGGAATGGATTAATAATCTCTCTGGGGATTTTGATGCCTATTCTTGCAAACAAACCTATAGATTCATGCATGGGAAAACATAAAATAATGCGTTATAAAACAGTGAAAAGAAAGTAGTTTTTGGGTCTATAGGAAGGTTCGCTCTCCTCGAGCTCTAGTGACAGACATGAGTGTTGGGGTTCCTATGTTTTGGCAGGTTTGGCTCTACCAAAAGATAAGAAAACATCAAGACTACTTTGGGACCTCAAGATCTAGCCCTTATGGGTCCAGAGAGGGATCTCTCTATAAAGGAAGATGTATATGTCTTTGAGGTTCAGTTTCAAGGTATTAGGCTAGTTATAAGGCACAAGGATTGTTGTTTTGTTTGTTTGTTTGGTTGTTGGGAAACCTAAAGGAAGGGTTCAATATAAGACAAAGGGTGAGCAAAGAGGATTCAGGAAAAGGGAAGATAATTCAAGGAACACTCGAGACCATTTGGAAATGGAGTCATAAAGGGTTTTACTTGCTATTCAGTATCCAAGGCTTTCAATTGGGCTAGTCATCTAAAACAGAGGGTCTTAAAGATGATAGTATGTTATGAAATGATAAGGAATGAAGGTGAATGACAAGAAAACCTCCAAGGTGACCACTTAGGAATCAGATCTAGGGACAGGGCATGCCATTAAACACCTATGATCCAAACCCCTAAAAGGTTGACTCTTCAGACAACAAGAAACACTTAAGATTTAAACACAAAGGTGAAGCCTGAGATTAGAGAAAGGATTTGAACTTTCAATGCTTCGACATTCAACCTAAGGGAACTTAGAAAGGTTCAATTGATTGAACTAGACCCTAGTGAGACATAATCAGCGTTCTAAATTCCCAGTATCCCAATTCTTTCAATTAAAGCCCAACAATAACATCTAAGAACAGATTCATAAATTCATACATAAGTTAGCAGTGAAAAACATCTACTACACTGGTTAAATTATCTTGAATTAGTTCTCAGATAACACAATCAATAGAAATCATCTAAGATAAGAAGAGCAGGAGCATTAGGGTACCATGCGAGGGTATATCCTAAGCCATATTTCTGATTCTTACCAGAGAAATGAAATGTAATGAATTACAGAAGGAAAACAGAGACAAAGGTAGAACACATCACCGCTGCTTTAAATCAGGATCCAAAGAAATGTTCTTGTCATATTAAAGAGAAACACCAGTCATATAACACATTTTCCAACGGCTTGATATTCAGTCGGAAATCATCTCCTCAGCCTATTTTAAAACTTTACCCACAAAACCATATCTCAAGAGAAACAACTTACAATTCATAGATATCCGATCAAAAACCAACAACATATTTCCTCATGAGTTTTATAGCTAAAGAAAGGTAGAGGAGGTAGATAGAACTTTTAAAGAAACAAGAAAACAGAGGAAGAAGAGTGGCTTGAGGCCCATTCTATTTTAATATCCATGCATTGATTTTCAGTACTCTTTGGGTGAAAGAGTGGTCATCGACAGGCTGATAGTAACTCCAGGTATGTTCTTTGATGTACTTTAGGCTGTAGTACTCTGTAGTACCTGGTGATAGTAAGGCAGTTAAATGAATTTTAGGTCTGCCATACCGCATAACAAATGATCTGGCAACATTAGGACTTTCTGTCAGGGTGTAGATTTTCTGCAGAGCTCGATGTAGAATACAAAACAGTATGGGGACTTTTCCTTTCATGGGAAAGAACCTTCTGCTGATGTGAGACACTAATAATATTTTTTTCCTATGCTTTAGGCCTCATTAGGCCTTTTGTGTTAATCACGAGGTCTTCAATTTGGTACTCTCGCCCTGTAAACACTGAATTAGAGCTTAAAATCTTCAATAATGGGCATTAAAACTCTTTAATTCATTACTGATACTCTTTGTCGTTTCATTGACTATCTTTGTCTGTGAATTTGGAGTTTTAATGGTGCCGGATGGTTTTACAGAGTTAAAACTGTTCTTTAATGAAATATTTCATTCCAACACCTTCCCAGGCGTTTTCTCTGCAATCTTAGGCTCTAAAAATGGCCTTCTCTGTGCTCTGTGTCACTATGAAAATGATTGTGAACAATGGAGGTTTCCACTGCCTGTAACCCTACAAAACACAAAAACATATTAAGAAAATCCATGTGGTAGTGATGGTGGATGTCATGGAGGACTGTGGGAGTGGTAGCACATATATGGTGGAAGCGGTGGATGCAGTGGAAAACGATTGAAAATGCAGTGGAATGGTGAAAACATAATCTGATGGAAGTTTGGTGGAGGAATGGCTGCAGACCGTTTGATCAGATCTGGTAGTAGTGATCGATGGTGGAGAATCACTATGGAGATTTCCTTTGGGAGGTTGGGCGAAAGAAATGAAATTTAATGTTATAACATAAAGTTTTGATGTTAGGTGGAAGAAATGATTTTTAATATAAATCATGAGATTTTAAAATTCAGCGAAATACAAAGGAAAGGTAGAAAAATGCAATGAAATTGGCTTTGAATGGTGGGACTGGCATGGGCAAAGGGCGATGGAACATGGACCATTAGATCTCAGGAGGAGATCAACGGTCGAGATGACCCGCTAAAATTTTGTGGTAGCGCGATGGAAAATGTGAATGGAGAATAGGATGCATTGTGGACCATTGATCTGAACAGATCAACGGTCGAGATCTTTAGATGGTCTTTTGGGAGCGGAAGTGGGGAAGTAGTTTTCCAAGGGAAAACAACTGTTTTCGCGCAACAAAAGGGTGGTTTCAAAATTTTCCCAAAATCACGCGATATGGTCCACTGCCTGACACGTGGCAAAATAAAACCGCCCATATCGCGTGAATTTAAACTATTAAACCTCGGACGCCAAAGTTGCGCGATATGGATGCTGGCCGTTGCATATGGGCCCATGAGATTTCACGGTGATGGATGGAGCGCGATATGGGAATGTGCGCGGTAAGTAAGGTGGGGTCAAGCCAAAGGTGGTTTCAATGTGAACCGTCCGATCAACGCGATGGACGGTCGAGATTCAAAGCGGGAAAGCGAAGACAGAGGGGCAGTTTAATGGGTGGGAGGAATATAAGCCATCGGATCAAGCAGGATGGACGGCTATGATTCAATCGGAAGTGGAGGAGGCAGGGGCCAAAACTCCGATGGGATGATGTTGCAATTGC
This sequence comes from Pinus albicaulis, assembly GCA_034641835.2. Classification (NCBI taxonomy): domain Eukaryota; kingdom Viridiplantae; phylum Streptophyta; class Pinopsida; order Pinales; family Pinaceae; genus Pinus; species Pinus albicaulis. The sequence goes on from MU968317.1 coordinate 33,513,641, forward strand.
ATATGGACCGTTTGATTGGCGACAGATCAATGGTTGTGATTGGATCGGGGGTGACCAATCGGGGACACAGGGGCAGAGTAAGATCAAATCCTGGCCATTGGTTCTTGTGGATTCAACGGCCAGGATCAAATCAGGGAGGCAGAAAGTGGCACTTTTTAAAATTTCCGATTGGCGATTGGAGCAGCGCTGCAATGGTCGTCGGATCGTTTAAAGATCAATGGTGGAGATTGCCATCGGGGGTTTACAAAGGAATGTTACGGGGCACGATGGAATAGGTGAGGACCGTTAGATTTATTAAGATCAACGACAGATATTGCTTCTGAGACCAATAGAACAATTATTCCTCGCATCGGAAGATTTCACTTTAACAAAGAAAAAGCGCTCCATTCCAACTTCCGATTGCGATAAGCTCTTTACGGTTTAGCGGTTGGTCTCAGTGCCCAGTTTCATGGAGGGGAAGTGGTTAGGGGCTAGGCAGAAAGGGGCTAAGCCTGTTATATGATAAAAAGTGGGTTTTTAGGCCTGAAACCGGTGTTTTTAAGGCTTAAAAGAGGTTCCGTTAAGGGGAAAAATGGGTTTTAAAATCAAATGAAGGGATTTCACTTGGTTTTTAAAGGGGAATTGGGTGGTTTTGAATACTTAGGAAGGGATTTTGGGGGTTAAAGGGGAAACTTTGGGATGGGAAAAAGGATTAAAATGGGGAATTTTGCAGGGATACAAAGGGGCAAATGGAGGATTTTCTGAGCATAATTTTTTTTACAGATAGTGAGGATTCCTTGATGGAAACAACAATGATGATCTTATCAAAGGCAAAGGGCACACAAAGGCTTCAAGAATGATATTTTTTCAGAGGAAATGTATTTCTTGAAGGCTCGGAAAAATATTTAGCCACCTATTTGCTTGACAAAAAATTCATAGGTGGCTAACAGTGGCTCCACATGGGGATGGCATCTTCTTGAAGGTGTTAAGAATTCAGAAAAATAATCTTTGGAGTAGGCCAGATGCCTGATCCTTGAACCATATTTCTTCTTTGATTTCCGCTGTTACAAACATGATGGATATTAATCAGCAGAAGACATTCCCCAAACAATCTACCTACCCATCCTACAGTCCTAACATTTTTTCTTCAAGGTGCAATTGAATTTGCAGACCTTCTTCATCATTTTTTATTGAAAACAGAAAACAAACTAGTCTAATTATACTCCTCCATGAGACCAGATTAAACAGTTGGTCTCATATTTTCTCTACCTAATCTAATATATACTAGGATTAAACTGTCTAGCAGATTTCTTTCTCTACATTCTACAACAAAAATTTAAAAACAATCAAACCAAGATTAGACAGTCTAGTTTGATGTGGATCCATGGCATAAAGACCACTGCACATGAACTGAAATTGCAGAAACTTGAAAACAAAATCTTGAAGGCTTGAAATCTTGAAACTTTGAAGCATCCTTATTTCTTTGTGACTCAATTTTTGAGCTTGTTAGAGTCACTTTCTTCTTTACTTCAACTCTGGTTTTGGGCTTGTTAGAGCTGATTCTTCTTTCCTCTTTGCTGGCTCAAATTTTGAAAATATTAGAACCAACTTCTTTACTTCCTTTGGCTCAATTTATGATCATGTTAGAGCCAATATTTTACACTTTAGAGGTTCAAGGTTTGAGCATGTCTGAACCTCTCTTTCTCTCTTTTTGAAACATTTTCTCTTTTCTTTGAAAACAAAACATAGTAATGGTATTTACAATGGAAATGAAAACTGTAAATTGGAAATCAGTAGTAGTAATGCTTGAGCATCTTGCCATTGACAGGACCCCCAAACAGATTTGTACCATCTAGCTCTTGTAGAAAAAAGGCATTTGGACCAATGGTGGATTGGATGATGTAAGGACCTTGCCACAAACTGTCAAATTTTCCATGCTTTCCTTTGTCTTCTCTCTTAGAGTCCCATTTTAGACCCTTATCTCCAATTTTGAAGTCACAAGATTTTGTTATTTTATCAAACAATTTCTTTATGTTTTCCTACACTTTTAGAGCTCTGTTATAGACTTCTTCTCTTGTTTGCTGGAGATGAATTGTTTGATTTATCTCCTTACCATGTTGTCCTCTTCTGTCTGAATCTCTTGGACTAGTTTAATCACTGGTACCCCTAGGCTGGTAGGAAACACTGCCTCTGTGCCATAAACAAGCTGATATGGTGACATTCCAATGGATTTCTTTGTTGTTAGCCTGTCAGCCCACAAAGCGTGCACTAACTTGTTATGTCATGACTTTTTGTTTTCTTCAAGCAGCTTTTTGATAATAGTCACCAAGCTCTTGTTTGATGATTAAGCTAACCCATTACTTTGTGGGTAATAAGCAGTTGAATGACCGAGTGTTATCTGATACCTGTGACAAAAATCAATCATTTTCTTGGATCTAAAAGCAGCAGCATTATCAGTGATTATCTTTCTAGGGCAACCAAATCTAGAGAGGTTGTGGTCTTCTAGGAACTTAATGATGACAGAATCTGTGGCATTCCTAGAAGGGATGGCCTCTATCAAGTTAGTGAAATAGTCTGTGGCTGTAAGAATCCACTTATGTTGAGTAGAAGATGGAGGGTGTATTTCCCCTATGAAATCTAAGCTCCACTGTTGAAAGGGAGCTTCAACAATTATGGGTTGTAATGGTAAAGGGAGGAGCTTCCTTTTGCCTTCAAAAATTTGGCACTTATGGCAGGCAATTATCATTTTGTGGATGTCATTGCAAAGTGTAGGCCAGTAATAGCCAGATCTGAGTATTTTTTTAGCAGTAGCTTTCCATTTTAAATGGCCTCCACACTCTCCTGCATGGAAATCTTGTTTAATCCTCTCTGCTTCAGTTTTAGGCAGACATTTAAGCAAATAACCATTTTTCATTTTTCCAGTATAAACATTCATTCAGTATGCAATAGTTTATGGCTTTTAACTTTAGGAATCTAGCCTTAGTCTTTGATAAATCAGGAGGGGCATTGAGGTTTGTGAGTACATACAGGATGTCAGAATACCAAGGAGAATTTCGAAATTGTTCTTCAACTGTAGGATCAGGCAATCCTTCATGTTCATCCAGGGCATCTACCATGTTTATGTCAAGGGCTTGCAACTTAGATTCAGCCATTAGTTGAGCTAAGCCCTGACCCTTGATCAGTTTTGTGGGTTTTATTTCCAGGTCATATTCTAATATTACAGCAATCCATTTTCCCCTCTTTCCATCTGGGTCTTGGGACAAAATGTCTTAAACCACTATGTTTGGCACGTAGGCAATGATGTGAGAATGCAGAATATACACCCTAAAGTATTTCAAGGCCTTTACCCAGGCATAGGCCTGTTTTTCCATTATGTTATATTTCAAGGGTGCATCCCTCAGAGCTTTGCTGAAGAAAGCAATAGGCTGTTCCATTCCCTCTGGATTTTTCTGCAGTAGGATTGCAGCCAATGTATGCTCGGAGGCAAAGGAAAATATTAGGAAATATTTTGAAAAGTCAGGGCTGATTAAGACATGTGCTCGTGTGAGTGTGAGTTTAACTAATTCAAAAGATCTTTTAGCCTCTACAGTCCACTTAACCCCTACACCCTTTTTTAGCATGTTTGTCATATACTTGAGGTGCTCAGTTAAGTTGGGAATAAATCTCCTTAAGAATTAAATTTTCCCAATAAAGGACTGCAACTCTTTTATGTTTCTTGGGTGGGTAATCTACAGTATTCCCTCAACTCTTTACGGATCTATCTTAATTCCCTTCTATGATATAATATGGCCAAGAAGCTTACCTTCTTGAAGCCCGAATACGGTCTTCTTGGGATTTAAAGATAGACCGAACCTTCTACATTTTTCAAAGACTCTTCTCAAATGTTTCAGGTGCCTCATCAGTCTTGGAATAGACGGTTATGTCGTCCAGATAGATGAAAATGAAGTGCCCTATTTCCTTCGAAAAGGCTATTTCCATTGCTCGTTGGAAGGTCGCACCAGCGTTCATTAGTCCAAAAGGAATTTTTACGTACATAAACGTGCCCCATGGAGTGGTGAAAGTCGTCTTGAGTTGGTCTTATGGGAGTACTAACACTTGGTTATAGCCTGAAAAACTGTCTAATAGGGAGATCCTTTTTGAGCCAACTACCCTATGTAGGATGTGTTCCATCTTTGGTAAGGGGTAATTGTCTTTAAGTGAAACTCTGTTAAGGTTTTTGAAATCAATGCACAGTCTGATCTCACCTGTATTTTTCCTCACAGCTACAAGGTTGGAAACCCAATCAGAGAACCTCACAGGCACTATAATTCCTGCCTTGTACATCTTCTTGATTTCCTTTTCGACTAGAGGCAGTTGTTTCGGGTTAATTCTGCGAATTTTTTGTCTGAAGGGTTTTTGGTTTTCTTTCAAAGGGATCTTGTGCTAGATAATCTTCGTATCGTAGGATTTTAAGTCCTCGTAGCTCCAGGAAAACACATCGATGAACTCTTTAAATAAGTCAATATATTTATTTTTCATGTCTGCGGGCAAGGACTTAGCCAACTTAATCATCTTAGGCCTATCCTCAGTGCCTATGTTGCATTCTTCGACATCGGAGTCTGAGTGCTCTATAGTGGGTTTCTTCGCTACGTCGTTAAAATAAAAAAGGTCCTCTAAAGGCGCCAGTCCTCTAGGTATATTCTTATCTTTTGACTGAAGCACCTCTATTTCCTCTATTTCTGCATTCTTATATTCTTCGGTTGGATTTCCAAGTTGTTCAGTTAACATGTTTATTACTACGCTATGTGGTGATTTTTATTCATCTGGGGGCTCTTCACTCAGGCAGCTTTCATCAGATTTAGAGTCTGAATTAGAGAATTCAAACTCATTCCTGCCAATCAGGAAATCCTCTACCTACTTGTCGCCCTAAGAGACTTGCCAATATTTCTCATTATCAGGCACTGCAGGTCTATATTTTCTCTGAATGATGATTTGTTTGTCACTAGGTGATTTATGATATGAACTAGCAATGTAGGCTAATCCATTCGCAATTATTTTCTGGCTCCTAGGAACAAACACAAGTTCGTATTCTACAAAGGTTTTCAGTAAATCCATATCATCATTCTTGTATGCTCTCAATCTAGGGTGTTTATCTTTATACTCTTCGTTCAATTGTTTTATGATTAACTCAGAGTCTCCATGTACAGCTATCCTACGGGCTCCTAGTTTTTTCAACAGATTCAAGCCTAGGATAAGGGCCTCATACTCTGCGATATTGTTTTTACATTTGAAGTTCAGATTGAAAGCATGAATCTCAGCATAGTCACTCACAGTATTATGTAAGCACATTCCGGCTCCTGCATTATTTCTAGTGCAAGACCCATCGAAATTCATTCTCCATAAGGGATCGTTTTCAGGTTTATCATCATTTTCCTCCCCAACGTTGGTTTCATTATTATGTTGTAATATGGGGTCTGCATCATGGTGTGGAGTGTTTTTCTCTTCGTGATGTGTATGGAGTTCAGAGAGATGACTAGTCAGTTGTTTGTAATACTGTTCTTATTCACTCTGAGTTTCAGATTCAGTGCATTGTCCAAAGGTTTCTTCTTCGTTTTCTTCTATGTCTAGAGTGGCCATTATGTTAAAATCTATGGGCTCTACCCTATTGTTTGCATCTCTGTCTTCTAGCTCTGGCTCATCTATGGAGTCATCATTGCAAAGGATAAAGGAGTCCAGATCTGTATGTACAGAGTACAGAGGTGAATTTTCAGGTTTTTCAGGGCTGCTCACCATAAACTTCATTTGTGCCTCTCTATACAGTCTCCTAAGTTGGCTGAAGATAGGGATTGTGGCATAAGACCCATCCATATGCTTTGTGCCTTGCAGCTTGGCTCCCCATGACTTGGACAACAACATGCCATACTTAGGTGGCACATCTGCCACCACCACATCCATAACCATGCATTTGGCTAGAATCTGGGTCAGGTTCACATAGAGATCTTTGATTAGGCCAAGACACTTTACTCTGCTAGAGTCAAATGAATACAAATCCTTATAAGGTCGAGTTATCTCTAGGCCTAACCTCTCCATAACTACCTTAGGCATTAGGTTGTGTGATGCCCCCGAGTCATGAATTGCGTTGTGAAGGATCTTTTCATGGTTATTGAGGCTGATATAAAAAGGAGGTACTACCCCTTCCTGAAACTTCCCGTGGAGCTTTGATTTTCTTCCAAATTCGGAGATCCTTGTTTTAGGCGGATGTATACCCTAGGAAAATTGTACCCTTGCGCGGGGGAATTTCCCCGCGGGGGTCGAGGGGAGTTGACCCCCGGCCTAGGGAGTCTGGAAGGCCCGGCGGTCCCCGGCGGGGTTTCGAGCGGCGCCCCAAAAATAGAAATAGATGTAAAATTTCCTTGTAAAAGTATAGTACTTTCTAGTCAATCTAGGCCGTTCATTAGGCAAATGATCTGACGGTAGAAATTATCTTTAGATTAGGGTTTTTTTCCCTAGAAGGCAACCCCTCGTTTTTATGAGGGCATTGTATTATGAAAATTTGGCCATTGTGTGTATTATTTGAGCGGGAAATAGATAGGGGGAGCGCGAGAAGACCGGAGGATATTACAACGGATCTGTTGTAGGTTTTGTCTCTCCATTTTTGTTGGATAATAGAAAATAAGGACTGGCTGTTCGGGGTGGACGTAGCCCAAACTGGGTGAACCATGTATATCTGTGTCTCTCTGGTTTTTTATGTGTTTTGTGTGCTTATATTTTCGACATATTTTATGTGTTGCATTGCTCTGTAATATTTAATTTTCTAACAACTATTATCAGAGCATGGAATTCGTAGAGAGAAGACAGTTCCAAGAACACCACAAGAAAATGGTGTGTCAGAAAGGATGAACAGAACAATCATGGAGCGTGAAAGGTGCATGATATTGCATGCATGATTGCCTTTACAATTTTGGGCAGATGCTGTAGATACTGTTGTTTATCTAATAAACAGAGGGCCTTCAAGTTCCTTGTATGGTGGTATTCCAGAGGAAGCATGGATAGGTAAAAAGTTAAACTACTCGTTTTTAAAGCCATTTGGTTGTGAGGCCTTTGTCCATATTAATAAAGAAAATAGAACAAAGCTTGAGGCAAAATCAAAGAAATGTACCTTTATTAGATATGGTGCTAATGATTTTGGTTATCGCTTATATGATTATGAATATCACAAAATCATTAGGAGCAGAGATGTAATATTCAATTAAAAGGTCTTGTATAAGAATCAGTTGCAGGAAAATAAACAGGAAAAAGAAAGCAAGGAATACGTGGTTCTTGATTAGATAACTGAAAAAGTAAAGGTGCCTGAAAATGATAATAATCAACAACCAAAACGACAACATGCACCTCCATATTTTGAAAGTGGGTGGTAGAAGATCTACCGGGATTAAGTAGACCCCCCTTTGAATGATACTCTCCTTCATTATATTGTTATTCTTTAGTGATTCTTGCTAAGCTTTGAATGTTATGAAGAAGCAATACAGGTTGAAAGTAGGAAGAAGTGGGAGCTAGCCATGGATAAAGAGATGGACTCCTTAATGCATAACGAGACTTGGGACTTAGTCAGGTTTCCTACAGGTAAAACTACATTGCAGAATAAATGGGTTTACAGGATGAAGGAAGAAGATGGAGGAAAACATAGGTACAAAGCTAGACTTGTGGTGAAGGGGTTTGCATAGAAGAAAGGTATTGATTTTGATGAAATATTTTCTCCTGTTGTTAAGATGACTTCAATCAGAACTATCTTAAGTCTTGTAGCATCGGAAGATTTACATCTTGAATAGTTAGATGTAAATACAACATTTCTCCATGGAGATTTGGAGGAAGAGATATACATGCAACAACTAGAAGGATATCAGGTCAAAGGGAAAGAAAAGTTGGTGTGCAGGTTAAAGAAGAGCTTGTATGGGTTAAAACAGGCTCCAAGGCAGTGGTATCTAAAATTTGACAAGTTTATGTATGAACAAGGTTATAGTAGATCTCACTCTGATCATTGTGTTTATCTAAAAAGGAAAAATGATGGCAGCTATATTATATTGTTATTGTATGTAGATGACATGCTTGTTGCAGGATTTAACATGCAGGAAATAAATGTGCTCAAAAGAAAATTGGCAAATTCATTTGCAATGAAGGATTTTGGAGCTACAAAACAAATACGTGGTATGAGGATAACTAGAGACAAGAAAAATTGCAAATTAACCTTTGTCTCGAGAATGAGTACATAGAAAAGGTGTTGAAAAGATTTATATTTACACCACTGCAAAACTAGTTAGTACACCTTTTTCTAGCCACTTCAAACTTAGTAAGGAGATGTGCCCCAAGACCCAAGAAGACATGGATTATATGTCTAAAGTTCCATATGCATCAGCAATTGGAAGCTTAATGTATGCAATGGTCTGCACAAGGCCTGATATTGCACATGCAGTGGGAGTTGTAAGCAGGTACATGAACAATCCAGGAAAAGAACATTGGATGGTAGTAAAATGGATTCTCAGATATTTGAGAGGTACCAGAAATCAAGCATTATGCTTTGGTGGTTCAAACATTTCTCTACAGGGATATGTTTATGTAGATATGATAGGTGACAGAGATAACAAGAGGAGCACTACAAGATATGTATTTACTGTAGGTGGAATAGCTGTCAGTTGGGTTTCAAAAATCCAAAGTGTTGTTGCACTTTCAACAACATAAGTAGAGTATGTTGCTGCTATAGAGGCTAGTAAAGAAATGATTTGGTTGCAAAGGTTTATGGATGAATTGGGTAAGAAGCATGATATGGGCACGCTATACAGTGATAGCCAAAGTGCCATTCATCTTGCAAAGAACTCAACATTTCATTCCAAGACTAAACACATACATCTCCAGTACCATTTCATACGGTCAGTATTGGAAGATGGAGAGTTGAAGCTGGAAAGGATACACACTAGCCAGAATACTGCAGATATGCTAACAAAAATTTTAACTAGGGAGAAAATGAGAATGTGCTCAGTTTCAATTGGTCTTCAAGGATGACGATGAAGATGAGAGATAACCAAGTCCAAAGAGGATTTATTTTCCAACAAATGAAGTAGTGGTGGAGTTGCTACAATCAGTCTCCAAGTGGGAGATTGTTGGGTGTGGACCACGATTTTCTTCAAAATTCGAGAGATCCTTGTTTTTGGCCCGGATGTATACCCTAAAAAAATTGTACACCCTTGCACGCGGGGGGGGGAGATTTTCCCCGCGGGGTCTGGGGGGGCTGAACCCTCGGCTGGGGGGTCCAGGGGCCAGTGGTCCCTTGATGGGGGTTTCGGGGGCAGCGCCCCCAAAGCCAAAAATAAATGTAAAATTGCCTTGTAAAAGTATAGTAATTTCTAGTCAATCTGGGCCGTTCATTAGGCAGATGATCTGACGGTAGAAGTTATGTTTAGTTTAGGGTTTTTTTCCCTAGAAGGCAACCCCTCACTTTTATGAGGGTATTGTATTGCGGATATGCATTGTATGTGTATTCTCTGAGCGGGAAACAAATAGGGAGACTATGAGAGAGAATAGAGGATATTATAGCGGATCTGCTGTAGGTTTTGTCTCTTCATTTTTGTTGGATAATAGAAAAGAAGGACTGGCTTTTCGGGGTGGACATAGCCCAAACTGGGTGAACCACGTATATCTGTGTCTCTCTGGTTTTTTATGTGTTTTTTGTGCTTGTATTTTCCGCATATTTTATGTGTTGCATTGCTCTGTAATATTTAATTTTCTAACACCTGAAACTTCCCTTCTATCTTTGGACCAAATAGAAGGGATGGTTGATCATCACTTAGATTGACAGTGTCACTGTTTTCACCTAGATTTAAAGCTTTCAAAATTTGGCCTTTATATACATCCTGAGTGGCCAACTCAGAGAGTGGGACAAAGATTTTAATTTTAGCAATCTCACTTTCCAAATTGAAGGGAGATTGACTCTTTGTAAGACTCAACTCTGTTTTTCCAGCCACTATTTTAGTGGCAGAATCAGTGTGCTGATTCTCACTATGTACAATGTTTGTAGATGTTTTATCAGGAGCACTAGATACAGTGCTAGTGCTGCTGGTTTTTTAACTTTGTTTATCCATATTTTGGCTGTCTTTTTCTTTGTTCTTCCTAGAACTCTCACCTGCTGATTTGCTTCTTTCAATAGTTACCTTAGGAGTTTTCTCAGGCCTTTTCTTAATGGTAATCTCAGAAGCTTTGGTTTTAGAAGTATCTAAGCTCTTTTTGCTTCTAAGTTCATACTGTTATCTGACCTGCATGATGGCATTTTCAAATCCTAGCCTATAATCCTCAGATTCTAACCTTTCCTCATCCCAATGTGAGAGTGAGGTCAGTTTGTCTTCTGTGGAACAATTGTGGATTGAGTTGTCTATTTCCACCATGTTTATTGTGGTTCCCTCGGATTCTTCTATTATCTCCTCATCCTCATCAAGGAAATTCTCTTGAAATGGGGGTATAACTTGTTTATCCGAGTCTCTATGTCTGTTAGGAGGGTTGTTTCAACTAAAGTTCTGGTTTTGGTTATGATTTTGGTTTTTGTTCTGGTTGCTAACTTGGAAAGTCAAATTTTCCACCATTTTTCCTAGTCTCTCCATGGTTTTGGCTAGATTTTCATACTTGGGATGAGATGTGGAAGCTGATGTGTCATCCCTATATGTTACCTTTTTCTCAGACCTCATTCTGGCCCTCTTTTCAATCAGGTTAGCTTCTACACTTACTGCTTCTTTTTGCATATCTTCCAATGTGTTGTAATCTCTCTTCCTAAGCTGGTAGGCCATGTCAGCATCAAAGCCTTCAGGATACTTCACTAAAGCCATTCCTTGGGGAGGTTTCATATGTGGAGGAAGAGCGTTGTAAACACTGTTAAACCTTGTAGAATAGTGATGGACACTCTCTCCTACATTTATTTTAAGGTTCTTGTATTCTGCTAAGATTTGTAGAGGGTTTGTCTTGACTTCCCATTTGTTTATGAAGGATTGATATAAAGAGGAAGATCATGGATACTATTAGGAGGTATACCTTTAAACCACTTCTTCACATCTCCTCCTAAAATCTGGGCAAATATTCGAATCTTGACTGTCTCATCATCTATCTCCATATAGTCAAAGGAATATTCCATCCTATCTACTTGGTGTTGAGCTGTGGTAGACTCTTTTGCAGTGAAATGTGGGATTTTTGACTGATAATAATTAGGTAAAGGAACTAGGGGCTGAGGTAACACTAGAGGGGCATACCAGGCTGCCATAGTGGTGTTTTGAGGAGGTAAAGGATTGGCTTGAGCAGCAGGTATGTGGATGACAGGAATACTAGGACTAGCAACACTTTGTTGAGCTGATTTAGGGTGATAGAGGCCCAAGTTTTGAAAGAAATGAATATTCGAAGGTGCAGATGGAGGGGTATCTCTATCCCTAATGCATTGACCACTATGAGATAGTGAACCAGGAAGCTCAGGGTCTGACTGCTCTAAAGCACTGTATGACGTAGTTCTAGGTAAACTGCTTGGTAAGTCTAGGTCAAAATGAGTGTCTAATAGAGCTGTAAGGTTTTCTGGTGCAGAGTTAGCTCTATGGATGTGTCTGGAAATAGTTGGCTTTCTAGGGGTGTGAGATTTCCAAAGAATGTTCTCTAGGTTGTCAACTATTTCAGGTGGGTTTGGGTTAGGATAAGCTCTTGTATAGACTGTTCTTGAATCTAGTATGTCTGTCTCTTAACCAAGAAGCTTAATCCTGCTTGTTACTTCTAATATGGCTGATGCTGTAATGAAGGCTGGTCTCCCAGTGAAGTCTTGTGAAAACCAAGATAATAAGCAAGCCTACTGATCACCAGTGGGGTCTTTAATCATTAAGGAACTATGGAGTCCCCAGGTGGAAGGTTTAGAATGTTTCAAGAAGGTTACTGTCCACCACAGTGATTAACCACCAAACTAAGACTACTATAGTCTTCTTTGAGTTTCTTAGAAGTGTTTAAATGTGTGTTTTACTCAAAGCATCTCCAGTGGAGTCGCCATTATGTTGGGGTTCCTATATTTTGGCAGGTTTGGTTCTACCTAAAGATAAGACAACATCAAAACTGCTTTGGACCTCAGGATCTAGCCCTCCTGGGTCCAGAGAGGGATATCTTTATAAAGGCAAAGGTATATGTCTTTGAGGTTTAGTTTCAAGGTATTAGGCTAGTTATAAGGCACAAGGATTGTTGTTTTGTTTGTTTGTTTGGTTGTTGGGAAACCTGAAGGAAGTGTTCAATATAAGACAAAGGGTGAGCAAAGAGGATTCAGGAAAAGGGAAGATAATTCAGGGAACAGTCGAGACCATTGGGCAATGGAGTCATAGAGGGTTTTACTTGGTATTCAGTATCCAAGGCTTTCAATTGGGCTAGTCATCTAAAATAAAGGGTCTTAAAGATGATAGTGTGGTATGAAATGATAAGGAATGAAGGTGAATGACAAGGAAACCTCCAAGGTGATCACTTAGGAATCAGACCTAGGGACAAGGCATGCCATTCAACACCTATGATCCAAACCCCTAAAAGGATAACTCTTCAGACAACAAGAAACACTTAAGATTTAAACAAAAAGGTGAAGCCTGAGATCAAAGAAAGGCTTTGAACTTTCAATGCTTCGACATTCAACCTAAGGGAACTTAGAAAGGTTCAATTGATTGAACTATACCCTAGTGAGATAGAATCAGCGTTATAAACTCCTAGTATCCCAATTATTTCAAATAAATCCCAACAAGAACATCTAAGAACAGATTCATAAATTCATACATAAGTTAGCAGTGAAAAACATCTACTACACTGGTTAAATGATCTTGAATTAATTCTCAGATAACACAATCAGTAGAAAACATCTAAGATAAGAAGAGAAGGATCATTAGGGTACCATGCGAGGGTATATCCTAAGCCAGATTTCTAATTCTTACCAGATAAATGAAATGTAATGAATTACAGAAGGAAAACAGAGACCAAGGTAGAACACATCACCACTGCTTTAAATCAGGATCTAAAGAAATGTTCTTGTCATATTAAAGAGAAACACCAGTCATATACCACATTATCCAATGACTTGATATTCAGTCTGAAATCATCTCCTCAGCCTATTTTACAACTTTACCCACAGAAATATATCTCAAGAGAAACAAATTACAATTCATAGATATCCGATCAACAACCAACAACATATTTCCTCATGAGTTTTATAGCTAAAGAGAGGCAGAGGAGGTAGATAGAACTTTTAATGAAATAATAAAACAGAGGAAGAAGAGTGGGTCGAGGCCCATTCTGTTTTAATATCCATGCATTTATTTTCAGCACACTTTGGGTGAAAGAGTGGTCTTCGACAGACTGATAGTAACTACAGGTATGTTCTTTGATGTACTTTAGGCTGTAGTACTCTGTAGTACTCTGGTGGTAGTAAGGCATTTAAATGACTTTTAGGTCTGCCATACTACATAACAAATGCTCTGGCATCATTAGGACTTTATGTCAGGGTGTAGATCTTCTCCGGAGCCTGATGTAGAATACAAAATAGTATGGGGACTTGTCCTTTCACGGGAAAGAACCTTCTGATGATGTGAGACATTGATAATATTTTTTTATGTGCTTTAGTCCTCATTAGGCCTTCTATGTTAATCATGAGGTCTTCAATTTGGTACACTCGCCCTGTAAACACTGAATTAGAGCTTAGAATCTTCAATAATGGGCATTAAAACTCTTTAATTCATTAATGATATTATTTTCCGCTTCATTAACTGTATTTGTCTGTGAATTTGGAGTTTTAATGGTGCCGGATGGTTTTACAGAGTTAAACACTGTTCTTTAATGAAATATTTCGTTCCAACACCTTCCCAGGCGTTTTCTCTGTAATCTCAGGCTCTAAAAATGGCCTTCTCTGCGCTCTGTGTCACTATGACAGTGACTGTGAGCAATGGTGGTTTCCACCGCTTGTAACCCTGCAAAACACACAAACATGTTAAGAAAATCCATGCTGGAATGATGGTGGATGTTGTGGAGGACAGTGGCAGTGGCAGCGCATATATGGTGGAAGCGGTGGATGCAGTGGAAAACGATTGAAAATGCAGTGGAACGGTGAAAAAATGATCTGATGGAAGTTTGGTGGAGGAATGGCTGTGGACCATTCGATCAGATATGGTAGTAGTGAGAGACAATGGAGATTCACTGTGGGGATTGCTTTTGGGAGGTTGGGCGAAAGAAATGAACTTTAATGTTATAACATAAAGTTTTGATGTTAGGCAGAAGAAATAATTTTTAATATAAATCATGAGAATTTAAACTTCGATGAAATACAAAGAAAAGGTAGAAAAATGCAATGAAATGGGCTTTGAATGGTGGGACTGGCATGGGTGGAGGGTGATCGAACATTTACCGATAGATCTTAGGAGGAGATCAACGATCGAGATGACCCGATAAAATTATGTCGTAGCGCGATGGAAAATGTGAATGGAGAACGCGATGCATTGTGGACTGTTGATCTGAATAGATCAACGGTTGAGATCTTTAGATGGTATTTCGGGAGTGGAAGTGGGGAAGTGGTTTTCCAAGGGAAAATAACTATTTTTGTGTAGCAAAAGGGTGGTTTCAAAATTTTCCCAAAATCACGTGATATGGTTTGCTGCCTGACACATGGCGAAATAAAATCGCCCATATCGCGTGAATTTAAACCGTTAAACCTCAGAAACCAAAGTTGCGCGATATGGATGCTAGCCATTGGATCTGGGACCATGAGATCTAATGGTGATGGATGGAGTGCAATATGGGAACATGTGCATTAAGTAAGGTGGGGTCAAGCCAAAGGTGGTTTCAATGTGAGTCGTCTAATCAGCGCGATGAACGGTCGAGATCGAAAGCGGGAAAGAAAAGACAAAGGGGAAGTTTAATGGGCATGAGGAATATGAGCCGTTGGATTAAGAAGGATGGATGGCTGTGATTCAATCGGAAGCGGAGGAGGCAGGGCCAAAAATCTGATGGGAATATGTTGTGATTGCATATGGACCGTTGGATTGGCAACAGATCAAAGATTGCGATCGGATCGGGGGTGACCAATCGGGGACACAGGGGCAGAGTAAGATCAAATCCTGGCTATTGGTTCTTGTGGATTCAATGGCCAGGATCCAATCAGGGATCAACCAATCGGGGAGGCAGAAAGTGGCTCTTTTTAAAATTTTCGATTAGCGATCGGAGCGGCGCTGCGATGGCCGTCGGATCATTTAAAGATCAATGGTGGAGATTGCCATCGGGGGTTTACAAAGGAATGTTATGAGGCACGATGGAATAGGTGAGGACTGTTAGATCTATAAAGATCAATGACGGATATTGCTTCCAAGACCAATAGAACAATTCTTCCTCGCATCGGAAGATTTCACTTTAACAAAGAAAAAGCGCTCCATTCCAACTTCTGATTGCGATAAGCTCTTTATGGTTTAGCACTTGGTATCAATGCCCGGTTTCATGGAGGGGAAGTGGTTAGGGGCTGGGCCGAAAGGGGCTAAGCCTGTTATATGATAATAAGTGGGTTTTTAGGCCTAAAAACAGTGTTTTTAAGGCTTAAAAGAGGTTCTGGTAAGGGGAAAAAGGGGTTTTAAAATCAAATGAAGGGATTTAACTTGGTTTTTGCAGGGGAATTGGGTGGTTTTGAAGTCTTAGGAAGGGATTTTGGGGGTTAAAGGGGAAACTTTGGGAGGGGAAAAAAGGGTTAAAATGGGGAATTTTGCAGGGATACAAAGGGGAAAATGGAGGCTTTTCTGAGCATAATTTTTTTTACAGACAGTGAGGATTCCTTGATGGAAACAACAGTGAAGGTCTTATCAAAGGCAAAGGGCACACAGAGGCTTCAAGAATGATATGTTTTCAGAGGAAATGTTTTTCTTGAAGGCTCAGAAAAATATTTAGCCACCTGTTTTCTTGACAAAAAATTCATAGGTGGCTAACAATGAGAAGGGAGTCTTGATCCACAATTTTTTTGGTTTTTTTCCTCTATTCTATTACTCACAAGAAAATGAGAAACTGCAACAGCATACTGAAAGAAAAAATAAACAACGATGAAACTATGAGAAGTAGAACTAATTGAATGACAGAAAGAAAACTAGCTTAATGGCAGAAAGGAAAAGATAGTAGTAGTAAAGAAGCTGAGGCACATGGATTAGGCCCTAACCCACGAGCCTAGCTCTCTGAAAATTAAATCAGTAAAATGGAATTATTCTGCTCATTTCATAAGAGAATAACCTCATACATATCTGAAAGTTTTATCACTGATTAAAATAATGAAAAGCTCAATAGCTTGCAACAAAGTTCCAACTAGAATCGAATAACTCTTCCTAGCTCTATCTCTTCTCTTTTTATTCTACAGGGAAGCTACCAATAACGCCCTTGAAAATGGTGATTGAGTCCACTTGACTCCAAGTAAACATAGACTGAGTGCACTCGTCTTGGAGTTTCTTGGCTACCTCTGAAACTCGAAATGCTAGAGAGAATGATTGAGTCCACTTGAATCCAAGTAAACATAGATTGAGTGCACTCCTCTTGATGTTGCTTGGCTACCTCTAGAAATCAAATTGCTGGAGAGAATATTTGGGGTGATTGAGTCCACTTGAATCCAAATATTTATGATAAAATCCTTATAAAAATTCTTAATAATTCATGATTTTCTACACTCAACCTCATATTAGGCACTCGTAGTATGTTAGCCTTAATCACCACCTATACTATCATCATAAAAAAAAATAATAATAATAATGCAAGAAAAAGAGATCTAAGAAGGTAAAAATATGGCCATTAACCCCTCCAAATATGTCTAATGATGGAGGTCATCATCACCCCCCTACTGAATGGTTTCTCATCCTCTGATCAACTAATCCTGCTCCTGCATTTCCTTCAAGGCTTTGACAGCCCCATTGATTTCCTTAGGAATAAGTGTGGGAGTTTCCCCAAGGGGGTAAAAACCATTATTATTTTATGGATTCTCCCATTATTTATCTTGCGCATCTATGTCCTTTTCATCATTCAGCCCCAGCAGAAAAGGTGGGCTGAGATTTAGTCCCAACCATTGGATTTTTTTGGCCTGCATGGCCCTCTTTTATAATGGTGCCCTTTCCAATTCACCCCTCAATCTTTCTAGAGTATGGTACTCCCTTTTCTTGAGGTTACGAGGGAGGTTGTTCCATATCCTTTAGTTGGCCATAATGTGCTCATCTTCTATCTGCCTAGAAACATCATCAAAGTGGCCTATTACCTTTGTTTGAGTATAAAGGTAGATTTCAACTAGTGCAGGGTCCCTTTCAATCTCTTGACGGTTAAGGATGACTCTTCTTGGGCTGAACAATTTTGGTATGATATATAAGGGTTATCTATTTCTTCTTCCCATGACCCTCCATATCTCTTTTGCTCTAGTGTCCTCATTCATCATCCAAGATATTAGACCCATCAACTTCATATCCCCCATTGTGGAATTGGGGTCCCATGTATCCAGATTTTTTTGCACAAGGTTATGCACATAAAACTTTGCCATATTTTCTTGATCGACCATGTTAGCTTTCTTGTAGAAATCCATGAATTTCCTACAATCTTGGAAAGGTAGGGATCCATGGGAGGCTAGAGTTTTGATTTGAAATAGGAGAAATTTCTCCTTGAGGTACACAACATATGAGTCAGAAGTGAATCTGTGATAAAGGGCTTCTATGCATAAGGCTGCCATGGTGGCTACTTGTTGGTCTTTTTACTACAATTGCTCCTTCAGTGCTACATTCTCTACATGTGCCTTCTGTAGCTGCTCCTTTAGAACTATTTCTTCGATACTTTCCTCCTCCCTTGGTGATTCTTTAATGATAATCGGGCTCGTGGGAGGAGTTTCTGACTCTCTCTAACTTATAGTATGACTCTTATTAGCTCTGAAATACATAGAGGTCTTCCTTTTTCTTTTTGCACTCAGAGAAGCTAAGGTGGAAAATACCTCTTTTTCTTGAGGGCATGTGGTGTTGTGTTGTGAGTCTGTATCTTGCTCACTTTCTGCTACCTCTATGAATTCTATTTCCATGTCTTCTTTTTTTCGTTGGCTCGTTGTCTCTTCCTCTTTTTCTTCTGGTTCTTCTTTTGGTTCCTTTTCTTCTTCTCTAAGGATAGTAGTGGAATTCTGCCTTGTTTGGGTTGCTATAAAAGCTTCCTTGCTCATATTTATGAAAAATGTACTAGGCCATGGGTAGGGTGATGTTTTTCTGTTGTTGTTGTCGCATGTTGTCCCAAAATACGCGGCTGAAGCTCACTGTTGCTGCGTTGCGACCTTTTGTCGGTCTCTCTCCCCTTAAATTTTTTTAATTTACTGGTTCGAATGAGACGGGGGGTCTGTTTTTATTAGATTGCACAACTAATTTTGGAGTGCTTATGTAAATCGGCCTCAGCTCTAGTTTTCGTTAGAGACCGTTGTTTCCTTATCCCTGTTAATTCATAATGGACTGCGTGTTTCCTCCCCTCATTCTCCTCTACTCTAGTTGATTTAAATTATTTTCTTTTGAATGCCTAGGCGGCGTGACTTTGCAGTTCTCCCTTGTCATACTTCATGGTGGTAGCCAAGCTATCTGGCCACCTTTCCACCCCTTAAACTCTAAGTCTGCAAATTTAATTATTTCTGGCTATTATGTATGCATAGCGAGGGGTGAGAAGCTATACCTAAGTTTGCCTGTTATTGTCGAGGTGTTTGCAAGAGCTAGAATTCAGAGACAAGCCTCTCATATGCTGCGTTCTTCCTCATTTTCCTTAGAGAGTAGCTCCTGAATGAGTAACTTTCTGATTGAGTTGTTTATCTATCTTGATTTTTCTTCCCATTGTAGATGCTGTGTGGGGGTGCTCCAAATGCCATGGGAAGCACTCTTGTATTTTCTGGAGTCTACTTCATGAGCTCCTCCCTTGTTTTTATTTCTATTCAAGAACATATGTATGCACTGTAGGGATTCCCTGATGTCTGTAGCAGTCCGTGTTCTACTTTCCTTGCTACATTGTGCTTAGGAATGGAGGAATGTGGTGGATGGAGGTGATGGAGGAATTATAAAAATGAATGGAGTGAATGATGGGATGGATAGTAAAATAGAAGAAGGGAAAAGAATATGAATGCTTCCTCGTGTTTCTAGAAACCATTAATAACCTATAAAACAAAAAACACAAAAAACACAGAGATGCAGTTATATTTTTTTTGTTTTCGTTTTTTTTAAAGAAAGTAGGCTGTCTCCATGGAGGTTTTCAACCCACAAACTTTCCTTGGGCACCTCAGAGAGGTTTTCACCCATGGATCTTTATTTATTTATTTATTTTTAGCAAGGGAGCTGCCTCCATTGAGGTTTTCAACTCACAAGCTTGCCTTGCGTGCCTCATAGAGGTTTTGACCCATGGATCTTTATTATTTTATTTATTTATTTATTTATTTTTTGTTTTTTTTTTCAGGAGGTGTGGGAAACTATGGAGTTTCCCATCACGTACACCTCTCTACTTATTAAATATATGAACTCTGCCTTTGACAAAGGATTTTTGTAAATTTTAATTCTGTGACCATTGACAAGTAAGGGGATTCCTTCCTCATCTATGGTTCTAATTTTAATTGCACCATTATATACAAAAAAAAATCCACTGTGTAAGGTCTGTTAGACGAACAAATCCCTCTTGCAGACAAGAGCGATCTCCCTAGTATCCTAAGGATATCTAGAAACAAACAGAAAAATGTATACCATTTTCTCTAGACCATTATGCTTATGAATTATTAATTAACTATGGAGAGATGCTCCTCCCTGAAGTCTAACGGTTATGTTAGCTCCTTATATTTCTAGTATAGTCCCTTATTGTTGTTAGTTTAACCCCCTTATTGTTATTGTTGTACCCTTGTAACCCACATATTTTTATTATTGTGCCCTTACATTATTATTGTTAGGTCGGCTAGGATTACATTGTGGCCCCACTAGGATTACATTGTGGTCCCATGGACTCCTATATATAGAGAGGAGGTTTTGTCATTTGTATCATCCAAGAATTGTTCATTCATGTAATGTATTGGAGGTTTCCCCCTCGAAGTGGCTTGTTTCTAAGGCGTTGATATCTCTTTTCTTCTATTTTTGGATTTGGTTTCACAACATTTGGTATCAGAGCTTTGGGATTCTAGGGTTTTGCTACTTGAAACAGGTCATCGTGGAATTTTCGCTATAATGTTTTTTGTACGAAGGTTCAGAACCTAAAATTTTTAGAGTGTGAAGCCAAAAGTTTGAGGAACATCGTCAAAAAATTCCAGAGCTTGGTTCGTAATATGTTTGGAGATATGATCTATGGAAGTTAGGTAATTTTGCAGGCTCCTATCTATGGAATTTAACCTAAACAGGTCATCGTGGAATTTTCACTATAACGTTTTTTCTACGAAGGTTCCAAAGCTGAAATTTTTAGAGTACGAAGCCGAAATCCTGAGGAACAGTGTCGAAAAATTTTAGATCTTGGTTCGAAATATTTGCTGAGATATGATCTGTGGAATTTAGGGATTTTTCAAGCTTCTAAATTTCATCTCAAAGAGGCGATCGTGGGAAACTCTTCATAGATCTCTCTCTGAGCATCTGATTGGAATGTTGTAAAAAGTGGATGGAAGTACATGGATTGTAGTTTTCATTTTATCAATTTCAGATCCAAAGGAGGAAATAGTGACACGTGGCAAGTCGTACAAATTCTCTCTACTGAAATAGTCCATAATTAGGTCATTCTAGGAGATTGGGCATAAATTTGTCTTGAAAAATACAAATCAGGTTAGACCTATGGCATTCGAAAGAAGATTCAAAGGAATAATTTAGGGCTGAATTTTGGATATTGAAGATCCGAAATCACAAAGATAATTAAGTTTCAATATCGAGGTCCTCAAAAGAAAGAAAAAGATGTGTATTTTTTTTGGAATTACATAAGTCTCGTTTGAAAAAAATTAGTTTGAATTTATTCCAAGGGAATATTGAAGAATAGATATCAGTATTGGGTTCTAAAATGCCCCGTAAAAATAATTCAACACCCATTAAGCCTTCAGAAGGCTCCACTATGACTCATGAAGACGAAGAAACACAACATGAGATATCAAAATTACAAGAGCAAGTGCACCAAATTTCGCTATCACAAAGAGCAACAAAAAATGAAATGGAAGTTTTGAAGTAAGGCATGGAAACTAAGATGGATGGTTTGAAGAAAGGCGTGGAAGCTAAGATGAATGGTTTGGAAGCTAAGATGGATGGCATGGAAGCTAAGATGGATGACATGGAAGCTAAGATCAACGAAAAGAAAGGCAACATGGAAAACATGAAGAATGATGTAAAAGTAGACATCGAAGGTTTGGAAAAGTTGATACAAGAAATGTTTCATAATGGCGAAAATATAGTAGAGGAAACTCATGATGAGAACAAAATAGATGTTAATCATGATTTCATAAAATCTAATGTTGGATGGAAGAACCACCATATTCCAAATATGGATACGAGGAAGTTTGATGGCAAGGATCCCGTAACATGGATACTACAGATGGAGCAATATTTTGACCTCAATAATGTGCAAAACACACAAAAGGTATGCATTGCAACTTTACATTTAGAAAAAAATACATTTGTATGGTATCAATGGCTTTGATCCCGTAAAAAAATTGTCACTTGGTCAATTTTTACAGAGGAAATAATAGCACATTATGAGGATACAAATAGCAACACCTTCTTTAGCCAATTGATAAATCTAAAACAAAAGGGTTTAGTGGCAGAGCACATTGAGGACTTCCAAAAATTGAATATAAGGGTAACTGATTTTCCAGAGGAACACATGATTAATGTCTTCATAGGGACTTTAAAAAATAACATCCAACTGAAGCTCACTATTAAAGATAAATTTCCCATCTGTGTGATTGATGAATTATTGGATGAATTACATGGAGAAATTTATTTTACCAAGTTGGATATTCATTCAAGATATAATCAAATTAGAATGAAGACTGAAGATATTCTGAGAACAACATTTCGAACTCATTAGGGTCATTATGAATTTTTGGTCATGCATTTTGGCCTTACCAATGCACCTTCTACATTTCAAGGGTTGATGAATTCCATTTTCAAACCGTTCCTTAGAAAATTTGTGTTAGTATTATTTGATGATGTACTAATATACAGCAGGTCTTGGAATGATAATGTTCAACATGTTGACATGGTGCTCAAACTATTTCAGGAGAAGCAATTATATGCAAAAACATCCAAATGTTTCTTTGAAGTACAAGAGGTGGAATATCTGGGTCATATTGTATCTCACGAGGGTGTTAAGGTAGACCTTAACAAAATTAAGCCATTAAGGAATGGAAAGTTGTAATATTCCAAATTAGGAACAACTACACTATTGGGAATATCTCAATATATTACCAATGTGGAGATCAGCAATACATAAACATGAGCTGGAAAATAGCAGTGAATGCATTAATAAAAAAATGCCAAAATATCCACATAACCATTACATTAGATTATAGCAGAAATAATGTATACAATATATTGAGGAAATGATCTCTCAAGCTAGGAAATGCAGCCCCAATGAAACATATACATGACAAATGGATAAATACTGCTATACAAAAGAAGCCTTGGCTATGACTGCGCAATCCATGAATAGGAACTGCTGCAAAATAATTTCAATCCATAGATACAAAAATGTAGAGCTCAAATAAAGAAGGGGGAGCAAGATCTCAACCCATGGAAACAACAATACACAATCCTCACAAGGATTGGCTGAAATATACACAAAATGGCAAATTTGCAGAGATGCCGGAGTTGCTGGGCAACAGCTGCAACTCAGAAAATAATAATGGATGGATATAGCTGATGATGCTTCAAATGATGGCTGAATATCATCCAAAGGATCTCTCAGGTGAAAGGCTAATACAATCTCTGAAGATCTCACCCTCCAAAATAGTGGAGTAAGTCCCCATTGCAATTGCACTCAGAAATAACGCAGTCTAGAGAAGGGACTGCAATGTTGGTGAAGAGAAATGCATGGCCTGATACCAATGATCAGCAATATTCCTATGAATCTCCCTCACTAACCTCCCAGAGGAATAGAAGCTCCCTCCTCTGATAGATGAGCCAAGGAAACGGTTTATGGTGTCCTCCATTGCAACACCCAGCAACACTGCGTTATACTTGAGTAGAAATAATGCAGTAACTGAAAGGAGTAGCTTTGGCCTTGAGCCAAGATATGTGGAGAATGAAGAAAAATCCCTCAAGAGGCCTCTCAAGAAGGTGAGGAAATCCTAAATAGGAATTCCCTGGCAATTCTTGCTAAACAGCAAAAGAATGCACAATGTCTGCATAGACAATGAAATAAATAATCCAAAACATGAATAACAATGGATGCCTTGCCCTCCTTTTAAACAATTGAAATTTCTCTCTCCATGGGCCCCATCCATTAGGGTTTCCTCCACCAAATATCCTCTTCCTCATTCACACTGCATTGTCTCATAAAGTGATCCACTCCTCCTATCGCAACACAGTTGACTTGGTCAAACATGACCTTGTCTTCATGCATTTGCCCCTTTTCACACTTGAGGGTGCAAAATGAAGCTACTCTGATGATCCCTTTCACATTATGAGGGATTTTATTATTGTCTTCAACAAGAATGGGTTCCTTTTACCCATTTATTTAGCTGCAAGGTGATAAAAGCAAAATTTTAATATTCCATTTAGCCATGTGCTAAAATGGGAATATTACAAAAGTCCCCACAACCATAAAGCACTTGCACGGATTTCTCAGGTTAACAGGGTATTATCGTAAGTTTGTTAAGAATTATGGGAGAATAGTAGCACCTCTAACAACATTATTGAAGAAGGATGCATTTTCATGGAATCCTGAAGCAGCTAAGGTATTTGAACATCTTAAAGAGGAAATGTGCCTAGCACCAGTCTTAGCTATGCCAGACTTCACAAAAAACTTTATTATGGAATGTGATGCCTCAGGAAATGGAATTGGTGCTATTTTAGTGCAAGAAGGAAGACCCATTGCTTTTGAAAGTCATTCAATCAAAGAAAAGTATTTACAAAAGGCTATTTATGAGAAGGAAATGTTGGCAATACTACACGCACTAAAGAAATGGAGACCTTACCTAATGGGAAGACACTTCAAGGTAAAAACTAATCATGATAGTCTTAAACACTTTTTTGAAAAAAGACTATCTTTGGAAGAGCAGCAAAAATGGGTCACAAAGATGTTGGGTTATGACTTTGAAATCATCTAAAAAAAAGGGAAGCTAAATGTTGTTGCAGACGCGCTCTCAAGAAAGGATGAAGAGGTGGAAGCATTGCTTTGTGCCATTTCTATTATCCAACTAGATTGGATGACTGAAGCAAGGGATGAATGGAAGAAGGACGAAGAAGTTTGGACACTCATTAAAAAGTTGCAGCAAGATCCTAGTACATATGATACATTTAGTTGGAAAAATTATTCCTTATGGTACAAAGATCACTTATATATTTGCAAGAATTCCCAATTAAAGCAAAAGATTCTTCTGGAATTTCACACTTCTCCTTTAGGAGGAAACTCGGGATTTTTAAAAACTTACCACAGGGTGAAGAAAGAATTTTTTTGGGATGGCCTTAAATCTGATATTCAAAAGTTTGTGGTGGAATTTTTGGTTTGATAGCAAAATAAAGTTGAGACAATTAAGACCCCGGGTCTTCTACAACCTTTATCCATCCCAAGTCAACATTGGGAGGATATTTCAATGGATTTTATCACATGTTTACCTAAGTTCGAAGGAAGGAGTGTCATCATGGTGGTAGTTGATATAATTACCAAGTATGCACACTTTTGTGCATTATCTCATCCATTTAAAGCAAGTACAGTTGCTATTGCATTTATGGAAACAATTCAAAAGCTACATGGAAACCCGAAGATTATTGTAAGTGATAGAGCTCCCATTTTTAGAGTAAATTTTTGGACGTAATTATTTTCTTGTTTGGGTACTCAACTATCTCATAGCTCATCTTATCATCCTCAATCCAATGGTCAAACAGAGATAGTGAATAAATGTTTGGAAGGATATCTTCGTTGTTTTGTATCTGATAAGCAAGCAAAATGGGTCAAGTGGTTACCTTTCACTGAATGGTGGTATAACACTTCCTTCCATACTATAGCAAAAATGATGCCATTTATGGTACTTTATGGATATCATCCACTGTCCATCACATCTTATTTAAGGGAAAATTCTAGGGTTCAGGAAGTGGAGGATCACATCGACGATCAACAAGAAGTTCTCCAACTCTTAAAGGATAACCTAAATTTGGCACAAAATCGAATGAAACAATAGGCAGATCAACGTCGTAATGAGAGAAGTTTTGATGTGGGAGACTGGGTATTTTTATGGCTACAACCATACAAACAAATGTCCCTCAAGCAAGTTAAGAAGGATAATAAATTATCGCCAAAGTACTATGGTCCTTACAAGGTGTTGCAAAATATTGGTACTATGGCATACAAATTGCAACTTCCTACTTCTTCATGAGTGCATCCAGTTTTCCATGTTTCATGCTTAAAAAATGTTATAGGGGACAAAATTCCAGGTCAAAAAATATTGCCAGAAATTGATGAGTAACGAAAAACCAAATTGAAACCTGAAGCAGTCACGGAAACAAGAACTCGACAAATACGAAATTGATCAATTTCAGAGTATCTCATCAAATGGAAGAACTTACCCACTGAAGATTCTACATGGGAGGATGAAAATTTTATACAAAAGCACCTGAAGCTACTCAAGCATTGAGGACAACACCTTTTTGAAGGAGAGGAGCATGTTAGGTCCTTATATTACTAGTATAGTCCCTTATTATTGTTAGTTTAACCCCCTTATTGTTATTGTTGTACCCTTGTAACCCCCATATTGTTATTATTGTGCCCTTACATTATTATTGTTAGGTCGGCTAGGATTACATTGTGGCCCCATGGTCTCCTATATATAGATAAAGAGGAGGTTTTGTCATTTGTATCACCCAAGAATTGTTCATTCATGTAATGTATTGGAGGTTTCCCCCTCAAAGTGGCTTGTTTCTAAGGCGTTGATATATCTTTTCTTCTATTTTTGGAGTTGGTTTCACAACAGCTTATTCGATCTTCATTCCAGTCGCTCCAGAACATATTGATCTAGAATGTAAGATCTGTAATCAAAGACAAGCGAAGAGGATCAAAAGCATCATCAAGATATGATAATTCAAAAGAAATAATCTATCTTAGTGATCAAGGAATCCAAGAATTATATTATCCAAAAGATAGATGAACAACTTAATGAGAAAATATAATCCATTTGTATTAACTTTGAATAAAAAGAAGAAACCTTACAACCTTGACACCTTGATGTTTGTATAGGTTCTTCCGGGGTCTCGAACAACCGTTTTCCTCAGTTTGACAAGACTTCGACTCTCTGAATTAGCATTAAGCTATGGAAATGAGTATGTAATCTTTCTCATTCCAATGATGCAAAATGTGGAGAGTATAATTTTTTCAGCAATTCACCTCAAAACTACCAAGTTCTAAGTACCCTTGAGACTAAAACACGATTTCAATTTATAGAAAAAGGGAGGTAGTTTCAGTTCCAAAAAGGAAGGGATAAAGCCCTCTCATCATGGGATTTTAGCTCCAAAAACCAAGGGATAACTCCATTTATGAAGAGATAAAAGTTCATGAATGGAAGGGATGAAGCTCGACTAGGTAGCGTTTCTAGAAGGCTCCAGCTGGGAGAATATTTGACCAGATGGGCTTCTAGAACTTACTTTTCTCTTTATTTTACCTTTTACAGGGGTCTGCAATTTTAATGAACAGAACGTGTGGGATGTACCATAGTTTTTATAGAAATAAACCACGGTACCACAGGGAATGACTAGGAAAAATGTGGAGTTATGCTTTTTAGGGTTTTTAAGAGCTTTTATCCAATTCCAAGACTTGATTTAGGAACTTTATGATTTTTTTTCTTTTTCTGAATAAGGCTAATTCTATTAAGAGAAAACATATGGTACAAATAGCACTTGCATGCAAGTGAAGCAGAGAAGCAGGGGAGCCGGAGGAGAAAGGCTATCAACCCCGCCTGAGAATAACAACTAAGGAAAGAGCAACAAGATAACAAGGAAGCAGAAAGTACGAGAGCTGGACAGAGGTATCTACCCAGAATGAGTGGATACTTCCAACTGACATTTTTTCCCTTTTTTCTTGCTTACTTTGACCCAATCAGTGGAACCTGGTTGGGCCGAGACCAGTTGAAGACTATTCTGCACTGAGGGCGGAGTATCCTTATCAAAGTCGGAGGACGAAGACACATGTGAGAATTTCTGGACGAATGGAGGGGTTGAGGGATCCGAAGGACTGGCAGTGGGCACGTGCATCGAAGTCCCAACATTTTCCCCATCAGCATCAATTTCCTCCTCATCCGAGCTGGAGGAGTCTGTGTCTTCCAAAGGGGGGGGGAGGAACACAAGAATTCCAGTTCTTAGATTTGGATTTGCGATTGGGATTCATATTTTTGTTGGGGAACTGAGTGCAAGCATTTTGGAGATGCCCTGTTTGATGACAATGGCGACATCGGAAGGCCATATTCTCATATTCCAAGGTTTGTGTCCAGTGGAAGTCCCCAATTTTGAGGTTGATCTGATCCGGTAGACCTTTGCTGATGTCTATTTTTGTGCATAATCTGCCATAGGTGTAGAGTCCATTCTCCCTTCTTGAGGTATCTGTAGTGAGATAGTGGCCTAAGGTGTCTCCAATGCTTAAAAATACCGATAGATGCCATAGATGTGCTGGAAGGTTAGGGAGTCTAACCCAGATGGGTATTTTGGTGACGACTGTAGTAGAGGGGTCAAAATCTGGAAACCAAGGGGTGAGGAAAAGCCCAGCCGAGCCCCAGAACCTAGGGCCTCCCGTTAAGGCTTTCTGGTAATCTTCACTTATGGCAAAAGCCACAATGAAGAAGCCTTTGGAGCATAAGAAGATCCTGCATTTAGTAGTCCAGTTGGAGTGAATCCATTGGTATAAATCTGCTGTTTTAGGCCATAGGCCATTGAATCTACATATGATTGCGGTTTCTGCAAATGTATGATAATGATCGGAAAGTGCAGGATGAGAGAGTTAAATAGAAGGAACTTCCTCCAATTTAACCACCAAAAATGGTTTGGGAGCCATAGAGAGTCGAGCAGCCTTTGAAGAAGTCTGTGGGCAGACTGCATCCTTATGAACTGCATCTTTGTATGAGAAAGGAGGAGCAGAGGAGGTCTACCCGAATGCCCTTCCTCTTAGACGAAGAGTAAATACAATAGAAGCATTTCTTTTAATACAATAAAAGGAGAGGGGAAAAGGATCCTCTAGCTGTTTACCTTTATACAGCAATCTTTGGTGAGAGGAAGGAATCCCCAGCCTATGTTCAAGTTTGCGTGAAATATCCTGCACTAGATCTGTAGCACACACCCAAAGCAACAAAGTTTTTCCAAAGAGGAGAGTGACTTGGATCTGAAAAGTAGGTGCTTCAGCGTTTTGATCTAGCAGGTTCGGGAAGCAAGACCGCTTCTTGCAAACGGAAGAGGTGGGGTCTGAAGGCCCACCCACTCGGAACCCATATTCCCTGTGGGCATGGTATTCTGAAACATCTCCTGTCCAGTTGCTAATCACCGTTTTGCTGTGGAAACATAAACTTGTTTGGGCACTCTCTGAAATGACAGAATCATCAGAGTGAACCCTTGATATCTTTGTCCTATCAAAATCAGTGGCAGTCCAAAGAGTTGGAGTTTGACTCCAAGACGGAGCCGCAACTGAAACCCTTTGTTTAATAGAAGGGACGGTGGTAACAGAGCCTTCAGAAATATTTGCAAAGAATAGTTTCTGACCAGCCACGTCGGCATCTGCTCTGAGGAGGAGCCAGAACCGGATCAAGTGTCCTTGCAGACTTAGGAATGCATCCTGGAGCTTGAATGAACGGTGATCAGCTATCAAAACTGTTATTAAGGAGATAAGAGCTCTATCTTTGATGGTCGTGCTGAGTTCATGAGATGCATAGGCCAAACGAAGCTTCAGGCAGGAGCAGGAGCTCAATGAGCTTGAGTCTGCATAAAGTTGAGGGCAACGAATACCGCTATAAAATGGAGATCTATCGAAAAAAATCATCCAGTAGTTTGGATCCTAGATCTTCAGGCCGGCGAAGAGCCGCCATTGTCTAGAGGACTTGTGAACAGTCGTCCCAGCGCCGCTGAAAAACGCAGAACAACAAACCCTTGCTTCGCTCGCCATCGCTCGCTCTCCCAAATTTCAGGAAATTTATGATTTTAGACCTCTAAGGGAGAAATAAATAGGTAATGATGAACCCATATAGACAGCTAAATGTCATGGTGACAAATTTCAGTGTAATAGATTTCCCCCTAAAGTGCGAATTCTGAAGAGTTCTGAAGAATTCTGAAGAGTGAAGTGCTTTATCATTCTAAGGATTGGGCTGCAGGCACACTGGTTGAAACCTGGAAACAAAAAATTCAATGCAAGCATATATATATATATGTATATCATCGTTGAGGTAGGCATTCCCATACTCAGATCTAAACTAACTACATGTTCTGATAAAGAAATGATTTTAGAATTACATGAAGTAGTAGACACAGCATGGACACAACCATCTATCATGAGTAGTCTACTGCATGATGAATAATAAAACTCCTCACAACCTGGATGGTGGAAACTAGATCCAGGGCCTTGATTTCTGCTTCTCGAACTAGTACAATTCTATCCATGCGATTGATTGTGTCGAAGTCGAACATGGTAGAAACCAATTGATTACCAATCAATGATGTGAACTGTTAACAAGTGTGAGAGAAACCACCGATAATGACAATGGCTCTTAGAGTACTCAGTACAATCTATGAAATGTGAATTTCTGATCTGAAGTCGAACATTTCACAGAATCATTTGATCAAAGGTCAATATTGAAACCTGTCATCGAAGGCGAGAAAACGGCCATTAGGGAATGCAGATCCCAAGGTACTGATAGGATTCTAGATCAAATTTCTAGATGATGAGCTGTCATCGATAGAAAGTGACCCATCACAAAAAAGCCTACGACACGAAACCATTAGATGAAATTTTGAAGAAATGTTTGCAAGGACTGACTCAGGGATGGTCAACACGAATGGAGACAAATGTTTGCAATAAATGGTTTATTAAACTAATCTATTGAACACATAATGACACTACAGATGGTTTGGTGATGATTGACCTAAAGCTAATACCCAAAAACCGGCTGAAGAATTTCTATGTGGTTTTATTAATTGTTTGGCCAAAGGATTTTCCCAACCCAGATATGAATGTGACAAAAGTGTCATGTTCAAGAGTGGTATACAACTTTTTGAAATGAAGTGTGACAACTGGATTCATTTTCTCTCTTTCCCCCCACCATTTCTGGAAATTACCTCTTTATTTTTGATAATCTTGAGGAGGATAACATTCACTTGTAATGTAAGCTCATCCTTCGGATGAGTCCAACTTAGTATTATAATCAAACCCTAAGAAGGAGTGGTTCGTTCCTATTTATAATTGATAGGTCCTTTACTGTTAAGTTTTAACGAGTCCAGTATAGGTGAAACTCAGTGTTTTTCAGTTTTAGGGAGTCAGAAGAAAAACTTAAGAAAATTTTGTGGGTGTAATTTTTCATAAATTTAGTCTCTCAAGCTCGAAAAAGGATAAAATAATGCAAGAGAGAAATCTATTGACCATGATTAGTAACGTATACCTTTTTCATATATAGTCCATTTTAGTTCGAAAAAGGGGTAAAATTATACTGAAGGGATGACTATTCATTTCCTTTAACGAGTTCGAATAGTCAAGTACTCGACGATATTTTCATGTTTATAGAGTCTGAAAAAGGGCTTAAAAGAGAACTCCAGGGTTTTTCTTTTTCGTAATTTTTAAGAGCCCTAAAAAGTGATAAAAGTGTACTCGATGGTTTCGTTTTTTCGTAAGTTTTAATGAGTTCGAAAAAGTGATAAAAAGTGTACTCATATGGCCGACTTTCAATTTAATTTATGAGTAGGAAAAGACGAAAAGAGCTCAGCATTTTCATGTGTTTTATGAGAATGAAAGATAGAAAAATAATCTCGGGATTTTCATGATTTTTAACGAGTCTTCAAAATAATAACCGAAATTGACTCAAGATAGGTTTCATTTTTATACAAGCTTGAAACATAGGAAAAATTATGCTTGAGAGTGGTTTCATTTTTACACAAGCTTGAAACGAAGGAAAACTATGCTTGAGAGTAGGTTTGTTTCATTTTTACACAAGCTTGAAACAAAGGAAAAATCATACTTGAGATAGGTTTGTTTCATTTTTACACAAGCTTGAAACAAAGGAAAAATCATGCTTGAGATAGGTTTGTTTCATTTTTACACAAGCTTGAAACAAAGGAAAAATCATTCTTGAGATAGGTTTGTTTCATTTTTACACAAGCTTGAAACAAAGGAAAAATCATGCTTGAGAGTGGTTTGCTTCAATGCCGCCCTAAGCATAATTTGCTAGAGCGTATGCCCCCCAAGTTTCATTTCATTCAACTAAGTGGACTATTGTTTAGTAATAGCTGGATGGAATGAAGGTTCATTTACGAGATCAGATGAAAGACTCGTCTTAATTAGGAGAGGATTTTTTTCATTTTTTAACGAGCTTGACACAGGAAAAGAACTATGCTCATGGTATCTGTTTCATTTTTTAATGAGATTGACACAGTAAAGGGAACTATCCTCATGGTGACCTGTTTCATTTTTTAATGAGGTTGACACAGGAAAAGAAACTCTCCTCATAGACTTGTTTCATTTTTTAACGAGGTTGACACAGTAAAAGTAACTATCCTCACTACCCACTGATTCATTTTTTAATGAGATTGACATAGTAAAAGAACCCTCCTCTAGGCACTTGGTTCATTTTTTAACGAGGTTGACATAGCAAAAGAACTATCCTCATGGGAATCTATTTCATTTTTTAACAAGGTTGACACAAGAAAAGAACTATCCTCATTGGAACCTTGATCATGGCTTCCAAGAGGTCTTCATTAGATGGAAGAATAGTTCTCTGGAAGGAAGACATGTCAAGGGACTCAAACGGGATAAGAACATTGCGTTCAAATAATCCCATAGGGTTTACCATGTCAATTACCAGATCTAAGTCAAAGGAAGACGAGCAAACAATGAGAGGCTCGCTTGCATCAGTAACTGAAATCATGGGACTAATTGCCACATAATTAACCCGTGCCGGGGTAGATACCACTTCTGGATAAGGAAAATTTAGGGATGTCGGATTATTGGTAGGTGAATCAAGAATAGTGAATGAAAGCTGGTCAACAGTCACAATGTTTCCATCATGAGGGAAAGACATCACGTGAAAGAGAGTCGATACGACAGAATTCATTGCTTAGACATAGTCTCTCCCAAGGAGAAAATTTAAATCCAAGGGGCCCTAGACTAAGATAAGATCAATATAGATAGTTTTACCTTCCAATGTAATAGGAAACTTTGGAATTATCCCTAAAGGTTCACTAATGGTTATGTTAAAGGCTGACAGATTCTGTGTAAAAGGCACAAGTTGAGGGGAACCCAAAGCATGCCAAGCAGTTGAGGATAAAATACTAACAGAAGCACCTTCATCTATATTTGTTCAGCGCAAATTCTTACCACAAGCCTTCACAATGATTTGGAAAGGGATGGAGGAAGGAAGAAGAGGTTCTATTAGTCTATTCCAATCAAAAGAAAATACCTCGATACTTGGAGGGGGTTTTGAAGAAACAGGTGAAATGCCCCCTGGCGTAGAAGAATCTGATGTAACAAGAAGAACCTGAGTAGTATGAAGTTCACTCTCTTCAGCGAGAGTGGGATCGACTAGATGTGAAATCAAGTTGACCACTTGATCAACTAATGGATCATCAACCTGAGTGATATGAGTTTCACTCTTCAGTGGAAGAGCGGGACTGACTATACTTGGAATTATACCAATCACTTCATTAATTGACGGTAGGTTGGGAGAAAGTTGACAATAACCAATTGGAATTTTTTGTTATGGAACAGTAAGGTTTTCCAACAATTTTGAGGCTTCATCCATGTGAGGGCAAGTGTGAGTTTGATGCCTCCCTTTGCATAACCTACAAGGAAACCTCATTTTACCCTTTTTCCCAAGAACCTGAGAATCACTGGTTGATGTATCAACGGTAAGTTGATGAGAATGTTTTGACCATACTTTCAAGACCTTTGAAATACCAGGACACTTGATAAGGAATTGGTCACCCTTACAAAGCTTACAAGGGAATTTGGGTTTACGATGCATGTTGGAGGTTTCCTCAACACTACCAACAATTACAACCATGGTTGGTTGGTTGAATTCTTTCTTATCTTGCTTCTTCTTCTTCTTCTTAGCTACCTGGTTACTAGTGTCAAGGCTTTTACCAAGCAAAGAGGAAGAAAGGGAGGAAGAAATATTGGGTGAAGAATTTAAAGGGTCAACATGAGGTTGGTGATATTGAGATGGTGAACTCTATTGAGGTGAAGCATCTGGTTGTGGTGGGATAATTGGATTATTCGAGCCCAACGAAGTTGAAAATAACCATAATGGTAAACCTATAGTAAATCTAGGTAATGACAATGTAGCCATATAAGGAGGACCAACATTTCCAAAGCAAGGAAAAGTACTAGGATTCTCGTTAATAGGGGTTCCTTGGTTGGTAAATTCCGGAGCTATTGCCATTAAATTAAACTTTAGTTAATTGTATTAACAATTTAAAAATATTCACAATTCACAATTCACACCTAACAATTAAAATTCACAATTCACACCTAAGGTCTCTAAAAAGTAAAAACAAACAAATGAACACGCGCTATCAAATATAGGAGTCAAACCACATACAAACAGTAGATTCCCACACTAAAAACACTAGGTGGTGATGAAATCCAACATCATAGAATTTTAATGAAGAAATGGTGGTTGTAACAGTTACCCCAACAACCTGCTTAATGAAACATACCAGTGCAAGTTTCTCCACCTAAACCATCTGGAGTGAAGGGAACCCTCCGGTGAGTCCAAGTGAGTCTAGTCGACGTCTGCTCCAGGTACAATGGGACCTTCCCTCGACCGTCACTTTGGGAAATAATCCTAAATTTTATGGCCTCTAAGGTCACCAACTGATACAAATTCACCTGGGGGAATAGTCTACGATCCGATATACATGCAAGGGCAGAGTAACAAGCTCAATCCCCTTGAAGGCTCCTTGAAATAATCCAAGGTTTACTAATAAGTGACCCATGGCTCCTCAAAAATGGTCTATCCGAGGTTTACCATTTTTAATACGTGCACATCTACTATCTTTCCCAATGAGATAGGTATGATTACCTCACTGGTTCTGACATGATCTCATGTTTGACTCTTTTAAGAAGATCTTACAGAGCATAATTGCAACAATTGGAATTTTTCCTACCATAAGATGCTACTGTTTGTTTAGTTTCTTTGGAAATTTAACTACAACCTATTCCAAAGCAATAATCTTGATCTATATTGGTAGAAAGAGCCCTAAAAATGTAAAAATTACTAGATTAATTTGATTAAGCATTGTGTTATTTGGGTTGTTATTACTCAAAGGGTAAATGGATATGAAACCAATGGTGTTATGACCTGACCCTAAACTGAATGCAATCAAATATGATAATGTAATATTTTCAATTCGATGAATCCTAACTAAAGCAAGGACAGAGTTTCCATTCACTTCCAACAATGCAATAATTGATAAATAAGAGAAAATATAAGAAATTCTCTAATGCACTAATTTCATCAAGAAAAACTAATGCTAATCAATTCCAATTTTTTATTTTTATGTTTTTAAAAAAGCATAAAAACATGTAAATTCAAATCAAAGAAACATATCTAAATCTATGATTGATTTTTTCAGAATGTAAACTATGCAGTTGTAATCTATGCACAATTCACTTGAAAAGTATGCAAATGTAATCTATGCACATTTTTCGTTTTTATTCTGAAAATGAGAATTATAATTATGCAAATGTGATCTATGCAAGAGAATTCTCAAACACAAGATGATTCTAATGTAATCTAAAGAACCAATCAAGTGCAAGTAAAGAAAATTGGGTGAGAATTTCAAAGGTCAAAAAATAAAAACACTAAAAGGAAATTAACACTCAGACACAATTTAGCCCCCCTTAGGGAAATTTTTTTGCAAAAACAAAAGAAAAAAGATGAAAAATTGTTAAGAGACTAAGGAAAACCTCAATGTAATGACCGAAGGAAATCAAATTAAGAATTTCTCAAATAAGAGACTCAAAACACCCAATTAACTTAATAGAGACTGACGTAAAAGTTGCTGAAAGAAATACAAACATAAGACTTTGATAGTCAAGATAGGTTGGGGTAATAACAGAGAAAACATAATTTTTACTTTTACAAACATTTTCCAGAAGTCCGCAGTTTTTAATGGAACAAGGTGCAGTACCACACTATATTGCACTAAAATCTGCGGAGTCTACCGCTCTGTTTTTAAACAAAAAGTGTGGAAGGAAGGAAAAGTACTGAAAAAATAAAAATACATATTTACAGATAGGGATCCTATTGAGTCTTCTACCCAACCCAGTTTTGAGCCAATCAAAATCAAATAAATCTCAACGAAATATTCCAAAAATCAAACTGAAAATAAAAAAGGAAAAATAAGTTCATTATTCCCCAGCGGAGTCGCCATTTTGTTAGACGGACAAATCCCTCTTGTGGACAAGAGTGATCTCCCTAGTATCCTAATGATTTCTAGAAACAAATAGACAAATGTAGACCATTTTCTCTAGACCATTATGTTTATGAATTATTAATTAACTATGGAGATATTCTTCTACCTGAAGTCCAACACTTATTTGATATTCAATATAGTTGCTCTAGAATATATCGATCCAGCATGTAAGATCTGTAATCAAAGACAAGCGAAGAGGATCAAAAGCATCTGCAAGATATGGTAAAAAAAAGCAATAATATATCTTAGTGATCAAGGAATCCAAGAATTAAATTATCCAAAAGATAGATGAGCAAGTTAATGAGATAATAGAATCCATTTGTATTAACTTTGAATAAAAAGAAGAAACCTTACAACCTTGACGTCTTAATGTTTGTACAGGTTCTTCCAGGGTCCTGAACAACCGTTTTCCTCAGTTTGACAAGACTCCGACTCTCTGAATTGACATGAAGCTATGTCAATGAGTATGTAATATTTCTCATGCCAATGATGCCAAATGTGAAGAGTATAATTTCTTCAGCAATTCACCTCAAAACTACCAAGTTCTAAGTACCCTTGAGACTGAAACATGGTCTCAATTTATAGCAAAAGGGAGGTAGTTTCAGTTCCAAAAAGGAAGGGATAAAGCCCTCTCATCATGGGATTTTAGCTCCAAAAACCAAGGGATAGCTCCATTTATGAAGGGATAAAGGTTCATGAATGGAAGGGGCGAAGCTCGACCAGATAGCGCTTCTAGAAATCCAGCTGGGAGAATATTCGACCAGCTGGGCTTCGAGAACTTACTTTTCTCTTTATTTTACCTTTTACAGGGGTCCGCAGTTTTAATGAACATAACGTGCAGGATGTACCATAATTTTTATAGAAATAAACTGTGGTGCCGTGGGGAATGACTAGGAAAAGTGCAGAGTTAGGCTTTTTAGGGTTTTTAAGAGCTTTTATCCAATTCCAAGACTTGATTTAGGAACTTTATGATTTTAGACCTCTAAGGGAGAAATAAATAGGTAATGGTGAATCGATATAGACCGCTAAATGTCATGGTGACAAATTTCAGTGTAACAAGGTCCCAACCATCTTTTCATTAGCTTGCCTTTGAAATATTTAAACCTTGAATCATACAACAATGCCCAATCTCCTTCTTAGAAGGTATTTTCTTTGATGGTCTTGTCATGCCAAACCTTCCTTTGCAACTGAACTACCTTCGTGTGAAGAAGTGATTTCATTTTGAAATCATCCAATCCATTTAGTTGCAGCAACCTCTCTTTTTGGGCATTTGATAGATCTAGATTTAATTCAGCTTCCATTCTTAAAGTATTGAATTCAAAATCAACTAAAATTAGAGCCTTCTTACCATAGACTAGTACATAAGGAGTGAATCCGTTATTGTCTTCCAAGTAGTGTTGTAGGCCCACGTAGCTTCTACCAATCTGTCCGCCCAATTTTTTCTACTACTGCTCACAACCTTGGTGAGGATGCTCTCTAAAGCTCTGTTAGTTACTTCTACTTGTCCATTCTCTTGAGGGTGATAGGGAGTAGAAGTTCTATGCTAAATCTCGTGCTTCCTCAAAAGATTCTCAATGAGGTGAGAGGTGAATTGTGCTACCTGATCAGTGACTATTTCTTTGGGGCATCCAAACTTATAAAACATATTTTCCCTCAGAAATTATACTACTTTATCCTTTATTTCTACCTTGACCGCCTTTGTTTCATCCCACTTTGTTAGGTAATCAGTGCAGACTATGATAGACTTCTTTTTTCTGGATGGTGGATCGATAGGTCCAACAAATTCCATGCCCTACTTTTCGAATGGCTCAAGAGCCACCTGAGGGTGCAAAGGAATCTTATCTCTTTGTGTGGGTTTCCCCATCCTTTGGCACTGGTCACACCTGCTGGTGTATCTTCTGGAATCTTGGTGAATGGTAGGCCAATAGTATCCTGTCTGCAAAAATTTGTAAGTAGTTATCTTTGTAGCAAGGTGGCCTCCACATAGGCTATCATGACATGCATTGAGGATATCAAAAACTTCTTCCTCCCTCACACATCACCTTAGGATTTGGTTAGGGCCTATCTTGAAAAGGTTTCTCCCAATCCATGTGAAATGGGCTCTTTTTATGATGATTCTACTCCTCTCCCTGAATGAAATATTAGGAGGGAGTCTCCCAGAAACCAAGTAGTTGGCTATCTCAGCAAACCATGGTGCGAGATGCTCATCTGGAAGCTTGTCATCCACCATTCCTTCTTCACCTGCAGGGAGAGGTAACCTGGACAAAACATTTGCAACAACATTCTCCTTTCCAGGTTTATCAATAATAGTCAAATTGAATTGCTGCAAAAGTAACAACCATCTAATTATCCTAGCATTAACATCTGGTTTGTTCATTAAACACTTGATGGATGAATGTTTGGTGTGAAAAAAGGTCTGATATCTAGTTACATAATGCCTAAAATTTTTCAAAGAATCGACAATGGCTAACATCTCCTTCTCAGTAATAGTATAATTCAGCTCGACCTTGGACAAATTCTTGTTGATGAAATAAATGGAATAAGGCATTTTTTTCTCTAATTGTCCTAATACTACCCCTACAGATTTTTTGAATGCATCAGTGTGGATGTGGAAAGGCAAAGTCCAATTTGGACCACGGAGGATGGGGGCAGTAGTAAACTATTCCTTAATGAGCTCGAAAGCCTCTTCGCAAGGACCAGACCAAATAAACTTAGAATCCTTGGCCAGTAACCCAAATAATGGTGAAGCTATATTGCTGAAATCTTTGATGAACCTTCTATAGTAACCAGCTAATCCTAAGAAACTTGTGACATCTTTCTACTTTTGAGGTGAAGGTACCCTTTTGATGATAGTGATTTTTTTCAATTCTACATGTATTATTGCTTGGGATATGGAGTGTCCTAACAAAACCCCTGATTTCTTTAGGAATTCACACTTTTATAGGCTCAAGGAGATATGCATCTCAATGCACCTTCATAGTACTTTACCCAAATTGGAGAGAGCTTCCCGGAAGTCATCCCCGTATGGTGTGACATCATCTATGTAGATTTCGACAGAGTCATGGACTAACTCGTAAAAGATGCTCAGGACAACTCTTTGGAAGGTAGCTGGGGCATTGCACAAACCAAAGGGTAGGACTATATAAGAAAAGGTACCCTAAGGGTAGGTGGAAGTAGTCTTATCCTGGTCTTCAGGGCTGATTTGAATTTGATTGTACCCACTTTACCCATCTAAGAAGGAAAATGAATTCTTCCCCGCAAGGCCATCTAAGACTTGGTCTATAAAGGGGAAAGGGAAATGGTATTTCATGGTGGCTTTGTTAAGTTCTTGATAATCAACAAAAATTCACCACTTCCCATTCTTCTTCACGACTAGGACAAGAGGAGATACCCATTCACTGTCAAATATAGGATATATGAACCCTACATCCAATAGTTCTTGCAGCTCTTCTTTATTTGTCCTTTAGAGTCGGGTTCATCCTACTTTGGGGTTGTCTCATAGGCTTTCATCCCTCTTTGATGTAAATGTGATGTCTACATACTGAAGGATGCACCCCTTTCATGTCCTTGTAATCTCGAGAAAATGCTTCAAGATTTTCATTCAAAAGCTGGTATAACTGATTCTCTTCTTCATTCGAGAGGTCTAGGTTGATTTTCATAGATCTGGATGGTCCAAACTCAATAACCCTGGTGGTTTCAGAGGTCGAATCAACTGAGTGCACTTCCATCCAAGGTTGGCTTTCAGACTCTTTGACTAAGTTTTCGAGAGGAATGTTAGTGGAGGACTGGTTTTGAATGGCATGGTTGACGAGTTCATCTTCAGCAAGCTGACCCCCTCTAATAATAACATCTACAGTATACATAGGGGTAGTTTTATACATCCTCCAACCATTAGGGAGATCATGATCAATGGAAGGCCATGTTAGAGGATATAACACTAGCTGCTTAGAAAAAGGCCCATTTTTTATAGTCATGTTTGCGGCTCGACAATGAATATAAGCATCTACAGTGGCTAACCAAGGTCTCCCTAAGATGAGAGGATAACCATTAAATTTTTTTTTTGGTTGCAGGACAAGGAAATCTGTAGGATACCCCCAAGAGTCAATGATAACCATGACATCCTTAACACTTCCTTCTGGAGTTAGTGTGGACCGATCTGTAAGTTGCAGAACTATTATGGTTTTCCTCAAAGTCCCTTAGAGATTAAGTTTCAACATAGTTTCCTTGGTCATGACATTGATGGCATCCCCTAGATCAATCAGAGTGTTGGAGACTATGACACCATTTACATGCACATCAACAACTGCACTACCAGGGTCCAGGTACTTTGGAAATATCACCCTTCCTAGAATTAGGTCAGAAAGTTGTCCTACCACGTTGATGGTGGGGGTATATCGCTTCCTTCTCCCAGGTTTCTTGAAGCACTTTTCTTTGATGAGCCTATTATAGATAGGGACAACCTTAATGGCCCGGAGAAGTAGTATCTTTACACACAAAATTTTCAATTCTCCCAGGAGTTCAGTATCCTCTGGGGTATGCTCACTAGGGTGGATCAAGTGCTTAGGAAAAGGAGGTGGTTGGATCTGAGTGTTACCTTCTTCCTTTTCCTCCTCAACCTCTACAGGTGGATATGGAGGATGGTTGTCTGAGAGTACTCTTCCTGACCTGGGATTAACCTCTTATATCTCCACATCATAAGCTGGATAGGATGTTTCTCCACTGGGAGCCTGTTGTGCCAGTCTGTTGTTCGGGCTTGGATTGGGTTGTGTAGGTATTTGGGGTAGCCTAGGTGGAGCAACATGAGTAAGCTGAGGTTGAGGTTGGGATGGAGGCATTAGAGTAGGTGGTTGAGTGTGTTGACGCCTCCACCCATGGGATGGATTGTTCCACTGAGGTTGTTGTGGAACATACTGTTGGAATGGTTGGTTTACTAGTTGAGAATGATATGAAGTGTTGTAAGGCCAGGTAGGAGGTGTAGACCTGGATGGAGGAGTGGGGGTGTACCAATATTTCATCGGTGCACTCTGATTGTTGTGATAGTAAGAGTAAGGTGTACCTTGCATACCTTGTTGATATGGCCAAGGGCCTTGAGGCCTTCTCTGGTTGATGAAACAAAGTTTCTTTGGCATTTCTTCCCCACCTTGATACACATCCTTAAGTCTAGGTAAGGAGGGACACTTGTCTGTGGCATGATTCTCTTCACAGACTAAGAAAAGCTCTATGAAATTCAGTGGACATTCATTTCTTGGGTGCTTCTAGGTACATCTAGGAAAAAATATGGCTAGGGCTCTCTCTGCTTCCTCTTGCTTCCTTTTGACTTGAATTGTGTCCATTTACAAAGAAAATATGTGCAACATGTCACTCTTGGTGTCCTCTAGCATGTTTCCAATCTCATGTTTGATGGAGGTTGAAGAGGAAGCGGTATTGGATGTACTCTGGCTAGCTTTGTGCTTCTTCCTAAATGCCCTACAATGGTTCTGGAAGACATTTTTGATTGTTTCATAAGGAAATTGGTAGATATCTCCTCCTGATAGCATATTCAAGGTTTTTATCATTT
The DNA here is from genome assembly GCA_034641835.2 of Pinus albicaulis. Classification (NCBI taxonomy): domain Eukaryota; kingdom Viridiplantae; phylum Streptophyta; class Pinopsida; order Pinales; family Pinaceae; genus Pinus; species Pinus albicaulis. Next base: position 33,555,014 of record MU968317.1, read on the forward strand.
CATCTCTGATCCCTCGAAGAAGTACAAGTTTCAGTGATGCGGGATCAAAAGTACAGTTGGCTCTCTTATATTTTAATTGAAACCTCTCTTCATAGTCCTCTAGGTATTCATCAGGCCCTAAAGTCATTCTAAATATCTCATCCTTAGTTTCCTTGTACCTACAGTAGTCTCTGTACTTGTTGTTTAAGGTCTCTTCCATCTATGCCCAGTTAGTGATGTTTTCCCCAAGACGACCCATGAACTAGCGCAAGGCTGCATCCTTAAGGGTGGATGGGAATAGATTCAACTTCTGATCATAAAAGGTGCAGTCATAAGTCCTACCAAAAAAAAACAAATTCAAACATGAATGTGTCAGGGTCCTTAGAGGTAAGTTCATGAAAGTGTGGAAGATCTGAGGGGCTAATGTTTTTCATCTTAGTTTCCCCATCTGCCTCTCTTATGGGAAAGGCTCTCTGTATCCCAACCATGGTTAATATAGGTGAATCAGTTCCCTCAGTTGAAACAAGGTCTTCTTCTTCTTCCCCAATAGGATCCTCAATATTCAAAAGGCTCCCCTATAGGGGGTTCAATCTCATTGCCACTGAAGAAGAGTGAAGGGTGGCTAGGAGGTGATGTGGGGGTTTTAGGTAAGATTTGTATTTGGGTATTCCTACTCCTATGAGGCATGAAAATCAGATATTTTTGTATTTTTTAGTATTTTATAAAAAACATGAAAAATGAAAGGAGAAAAGAATGCTAAAGAAAAATCCAAACATCTACTAGACACCTCCTCGACAACGATGCTAAAAAGAGGTGAGCCCTAGTATTGCACCAAGAGTTTTGCAACATCCAGGGGCTATCCTACTTTACTTTTTCAATGTGGGTTTCGTACAAACTTGGAGGTGACAGTGCTATATACATAGTAGATGAAATCTATTCATGTCATCCTCTTCTGCTTTACGAAAGGGTGCTATTCCTTGAAATATGATAAGAACTGGAAAGAAAATTGCTGGAAGGAAATGACAGAAAATAAAACTGAATTGTTGAAAAGAAATAATATAAATGAAACTAATTTAATTTGCAGAAAAGTAAATGAATAAAAAGAAACTAAACTATATTGCTAAAAATAAATGGAGAAAAGGGAACTAATTCTAAAGCACACTTAACTTTTCCAAACGACTAAATGCACTCTACTTATCCTATGGTCTATCTACCATGATTCTACCCATGCAACTAAGCTATCCATGACTTATTTCTAATTGAAAAAGTTTTGATTTGTAGCTTGGAGGAAATAAAAGGGCTAAAGTGGCTACTGGAGGGCTTAGCGCATGAAACAAGGCTTACAACTGGAAAGAGAGGGGGGTAAAACCTTATAAAACCTTATTATAGTGAAAAAAGGGCTTTGGATTGGAATGAGTTGAAAAGTGCAATGGAAGATATGCAATGGAGGAAATGTTTTTGATATGTGATATCGCAATTGCAATATCACAAAATTAAAGGGGTAGCAGAAATGTTGTTTGGGAGCGAGAGAAAAATGCGAAGTACGATGAAGTAAGAACTACGAAGTGCGACGGGGAAAAGGCTACGACGTGTGAAATGCGATATCGAAACCGGTGGAAAGAGCGGTAAGTATTAAAGAAAACCAATTGAATGGTGCGAAGTGTGAAATGCGATGTGTGACACGGCAGTGGGACCAGTGGTGGAGCACGTTCACAATATCGCGACCGATGGATCGAAGCAGTAAGTCTTAGTGAAAAAAGGGAAAATATTGTGAAGTGTGATTTCGCAAAAAGGGGAAGTGCGGTAGCGAGATTTTCAAGGAAGAAAAGGGCGGAGATCAACCTATGAGGTCTTGAAGTGTTCTTCCATTAAAATAGCTATGATAGCCATAAAATGTGAAAACGAAGCAATAGAAGGTAGACTTAGTCGTTTTGAAGTGTTTTTGGGAATAAAAGGTTATGGCAGCTGCAATAAGTGAAATAGAAGGGATTAGAAGCGTAACAGAGGTGTTTGGAAGCAAATGCAGAGATGGATAGGGACTGGAAAATGGAGCTGAATGGCTTAATAATCTCTCTGGCACTTTTGATGCATATTCTTTCAAAAAAACCTGCAGATTCATGCATGGGAAAACAAAAAAGAATGCATGATAAAATAGTGAATAGAAATCAGTTTTTGGGTCTGTGGGAAGGTTCACCCTCCTTGAGCTCTATTGACAAAGATGAGAAGGGAGTCTTGATCCACAGTGTTTTTGGTTTTTCCCCTCTATTCTATTACTTAGAAGAAAATGAGAAACTACAACAACATATTGAAAGCATAACTAAACAACGATGAAACTATGAGAAGAAAAACTAATTGAATGATAGAAAGAAAACTAGCTGAATGGTAGAAAGGAAAAGATAGTAACAATAGAGAAGCTGAGGCACATGGACTGGGCCCTAACCCACGAGCCTAGCTCTCTAAAACTTAAATCTTTAAATTGCAATCAGTCTGCTCATTTCATAAAATAATAACCTCATACATTTCTAAAATTTTGATCACTGAGTAAAATAATGAAAAGCTCAATAGCTTGCAACAAAGTTCCAATTAGAATCGACTAACTCTTCCTAGCTCTAGCTCTGCTCTTTTTATTCTACATGGTAGCGACCAACAACTCCCTTGAAAATGGTGATTGAGTCCACTTTAATCCAAGTAAAAATAGACTGAGTGCACTCCTCTTGGAGTTGATTGGTTGCCTTTAGAACTCGAATTGCTGGAGAGAATGATTGAGTTCACTTGAATCCAAGTAACCATAGATTGAGTGCACTCCTCTTGGAGTTGCTTGACTACCTTTGGAACTCAAATTGCTGGACAAAAGCTTTGGGGTGATTGAGTCCACTTGAATCCAAGGGTTTATGATAAAATCCTTATAAAAATGCTTAATAATTCATAATTTTCTGCACTCAACCTCATATTAAGCACTCAGAGTATGTTAGCCTTAATCACCACCTATACTAGCATCATAAAACCAAATAATAATAAAAATGCAAGAAAAAGAGATCTAAGAATGAAAAAAGGTGACCATTAACCCCTCCAAATATGTCTAATGATGGAGTTCATCACTCACATCCATATATTCTTATTTTGGTGTAATTATGGTAAAGATACCAGTCTCCTATTTTAGTTTGATCTGATAACTGCAAGACTTTCCTGATTTCTTCACTAATTCTTAGCTCTAAATTACTGCTGTGAAGATTGAGTGTTGGATGTACAAACAGTTCTATGAAATAGTTGTATGAGTATTCTTTCATCTCTTTCATCACCATTGTAGTCTAGAAGATGACATATTTTTGATTTCCCTCTTCATACAACTTCTACAATGCAAACTTGAACCTCTCTCCCTGAAAATATAAAGACAAATATACTAAAACAGAGGCATATTTAAATACCTCCTCATTGTGGAACTTGAAAAAAACTTCATGAATGGAATCTGCAAAGAATTGGATGAATTTGAATAAGATAAAAGGTTTGGAATCTATGGAGAAATGAAATGAAACCTATAATAGCCTCATCTACCCACTGATGTGAGTAATAACCAAGGAGGTAGGAGATGACTGTAATGATATTCTTAGTTCTCTCAAGGAAAATGGAAGATGAATAGGGTGGGTTATTCTTATGTAATTGGGCATATTCAGCCAGAAAAAGATCAAGGGTTTTAGCACTTTTTGCGAAATCCAGCCTCTGATATAATTCAATGAGAGCTTCTTGAGAGAAAGGAGTAGAATTTACTATGATAGGGGCCTGCATCATTTGGTCTATGGTCTGGGCAGTTATGCTGATCTCTCTTGAGGGGCCAATAATAAATTTCCGACTGGTTACATAACAAGATTGACACTCCTTGATGAATTCAGGGGCACTGTGAGTGTGGGGAAAGATATAATGGGGAAATTGGATTCCCATAGAACTTCTACCTACCCTTTATCTTTCATTTCTTTTTCTAAGCTGACATTTTTTCATCTCTTTCCTTAGGGTGCATTTAAGCTAGCAGACCCACATATCCTTTTTTTTATAACAATCTAACCTACTCAATCAGTTATTCCTCCTATTGGTTCAGATTAAACTGTTGAATCAATCTCATTTTCTACTTAACTACTGATTTTTCAAGATTAAACTATTTGACAAATTTTTATTCACTACCCTATTTGACATGAAATTCACAATTGTTCCATCATGATTAAGCTGTATGATGGGAACAAAGTCTAGTCATTGTGGCATTTTAGAAATTTTTCACAAAACGTTATTGGATTTTTAACATAAAGGAAACTAATTTAACAGTAGTGGCATTTAAATTTGCAGCACTTTCAATATTATTTCTCTTTTTTATTTTGTGGGGTTTTATTCTGCTTTTATTCTTTTTTAAATTTTCTTCTTTTTGACTTTTTTCTTCATATTCATTTTCTTTTTTGACATACCCTCTTTTCATTTTCTTTTTATATAATTTTCTTGGAAATCATTTGCAAATTGAAAATAATTTACAATATAAAATTACAAATAATGACATAGTCAATCACTTTGAGATCCTATAAAATATAGGACCCTAACAATGGCTCCTGCTGGGGATGGCACTTCTTCATGTGAAGTGTCAAGAACATATGATCAGTAGCCTTGAGTATCCAATGTTTTCATATGATTTCTTTTGTTGTCTAAGGTACTTATGATAGCTTGTCAATCAGGGCTTAGGGCCTTCTCTGTGGGCTACAACTCCAATAAGAAATTTATCCAATCAAATCAATATAGACTATGATATTTACAATGATGTGATAAAAATTATTTATGCTAGGAAAAGTAGTGCTTCAACATCCTACCATTGACAGGACCACTTGGTAACTCTGTTCCATCCAGATCTTTGAGGAAAAATGCATTGTTTCCTCTAAAAGCATAAATAATGTATGGCCCTTTCCAAAGGTTAGAAAATTTACCATGTTTACCATTGTCTTCTCTCCTAGAATCCCACCTTAGAACTCTATCTCCAATGATGAAATCATATGTTTTAGTCCTCCTGTCAAAAATATTTTTGAAATTTTCTAGAATTACTTGATTTTTGTTGTAGAGCTCCTCCCTTGACTGCTGAAACTGAATTTTTTGATTGATTCTTATCTGTACATAATTTGGCTCAGCCTGTAATTCTTGTATTATCTTCATGACTGTTACTCCTAAAGATGATGGGAACAAAGCATCCATTCCATAGACCAATTGGTATGGTGACATACCAATTCACTTCTTTGTAGTAAGTCAGTCAACCTAAAGTGCATTAACCAACTTTGTTGGGTATGTGTTATATTCTTTCCACGACTAAGCACACGCACATGGTCCTTAATTTACGGTAGGTAGTCCGCGTCCATGGTTTTGTGCATGGTTTTGCACATGGTTTTGGGGTACGATGGTTTTCGGCCACTGGTATTTTTTGTAGATCCGGTCAAGGGAACTATGGTTATGTTCTAATCCAGGGTTTATGGATTGGGGTTTATGTATGCTTCGACATGTATATATATGTGTTGTAACACTAAAAGGAATATAATGAAAAATCAAGCTAGTCGTCCCGATTTGGGATCTAGGGGAAAATCTCTGTGTTTATCTGTTGTATGTTTTATGCTCTTGCTATTGTTTATTTTCTGTTATAATATTCGTGTGTAGATAATTTCTGTTCAGGGTTAAAACCTAAATTTGGTATCAGAGCTATTTCGGCTTCACGGGGACGCCTTTGCTACTGAGGGTTTTTAGTTCGGGCCTGAGGTAGACCCTGTTCAGTGGGAGATCTGCGGGATCGATTCTTGTGGTGAGAGAATATGGCGAGCGGCGGAAAGATAGAGATCGAGAAATTTAATGGTCAGAGTTTTGAGTTGTGGAAGCTCAAGATGGAGGATCTGCTGGTGGATAAATATCAGTGGATCGTGGTAGATCCAGGTACTAAGCCAACAGGAATGTCAGATGAAGACTAGAAGAAACTGGATCGGAAGGCTAAAAGCACAATACGGTTGTGTGTCTCAGATTCAGTATTGTTGAATGTATCTGGGGAAGCTACGGCGAAGACCTTGTGGGAAAAGCTAGGGACTTTGTACCAATCTAAGTCTCTAGTGAATAAGTTGTTCCTGCGGAAAAAGTTGTATAACCTGAGGATGAAGGATGGAGACTCGGTGACAGAGCATCTGAACGCCTTCAATACTGTGGTAAGTCAGTTGTCATCTGTTGATATTAAAATCTCAGATGAAGATAAGTGCATCAGTTTGTTGTGTTCTCTACCGGACTCGTGGGATAGTCTGGTTATTGCAATAGGTAGCAATACAACTACCTTGAATTTTGATGACATTGTCTCAGCCTTGCTGTCGGAGGAAATGAGACGGAGAAATATGGAGGGTCGGAATGGAGATGCCTTATCTGTACGAGGAAGGTCCCAGAACAGAAACAAGAATAAGGTTTCGAGTGGGAGATCTAAATCTAGAGGCAGATCTAAATCTCCTGGAAAGTTTGTAAAGGTGTGCTGGAAATGCGGAAAGGAAGGGCACTACAAAAAGAAATGCAGATCTAAAGCTCCTGAGAAAGGAAAGGGATCTGATGAAGGTCCTTCTGCAGAGGCAAAAACCACCTCGGATGAAGGTGGGGATGTGTATTTGGCTTCTTCTTTAAATACACCTGTAGATCATGAGTCATGGTTGATTGACTCAGGTGCATCCTTTCACTTCACTCCCCATAGGGAGTGGTTCTGCGAGTATGAGAAATATGATGGTGGTGATGTCTTCCTAGGGGATGATAGGAAGGCCAGAATCGTCGGACGTGGAAAGGTCAAGCTGAAGCTACAAGGTGGGAGGATTAGAACACTTCCTGGTGTTCTGCATATTCCTACATTGGCCAGAAATCTGATTTCTGTAAGCAAGATGGATGATGCAGGTGTAAAAACAGTGTTCGAGAAAGATGCCTGCAAGATGGTTCGGGGAGCACTGGTATTAATGCGGGGAGTTCGGACTGGAACTCTGTACAAACTACAAGGTAGCACTGTTATTGATGGGTGTAACAGTTCTGTGGTTCCTGAAAGTGGGACGGAAAGTCTAGCTGTCTCTGGAGAAAAGACCATGCTATGGCATCAAAGGCTTGGACATATTGGAGAGAAGGGCCTTCGGATACTGCATAGAGATGGTATGGTAGAAGGTATGTCTAATTGTTCTCTAGATTTCGATTTCTGTGAACATTGTGTATATGGGAAGCAGAATCGGGTGAGTTTTCCTTCTGGTGCTAAGAGGGCAAACAAGATATTAGAACTTGTGCATAGTGATGTGTTTGGGCTTGTGTCAGTTCCATCACTGGGAAAGTCTGTGTACTATGTTTCATTCATAGATGACTTCTCAAGGAATACATGGATATATTTCTTGAGGAAGAAATCTAAAGTCTTTGACAAATTTAAAGAATTTAAGGCTCTGGTGGAAAACCAGACAGAGAAGAAGATAAAGGTGTTGAGGACAGATAATGGTGGGGAGTTCTGCAAGAAGGAATTTGAAGAGTTCTGTAAGAAGTGTGGTATAGCATGGCAGAAGACTACTCCATACACACCTAAGTAAAATGGAGTTGCAGAAAGAATGAATAGAAAACTGATGGAAAAGGCAAGAAGCATGCTCAGTGGTACTGGGTTAGGACAAGAATTCTGGGCAGAGGTAGTGGAGACTGCATGTTACTTAGTTAATAGATCACCTTCATCAGCGTTGGAGGATAAGACCCCACATGAGGTATGGACTGGTAAGAAACCATCTATTTCACATCTAAGGGTATTTGGATGTGATGCATATGTACATGTTCCAAAGGAGAAAAGGACCAAGTTGGATAATAAATCTGAAAGGTGCATCTTTATTGGGTATAAGGATGGTTTAAAGGGTTACAAGCTTTGGAACCCAGAAACAAGGAAGGTTGTGTACAACAGAGATGTGGTGTTTAGAGAAGTGAAAGATGTTGTTAAACATGAAGTCCTACCAAAGGAACCTGAGAAGATAGAGTTTGAGCTAAAGGAGGATAAATCAGACTCTACAACAGAAGAAGACTCAGAAGATGAAGAGCCACAAACTCCAGCTTTGAGAAGATCAGTTCGGGAAAGAAGGCAACCAGAAAGGTATAGTCCATCTGCTTTCTGTTCAGGTTTTTCCTTAACTATAACTAATGATGAACCCAGAACTGTGAGGGAGGTAGTAGATTCAGAGGATGGAAAACTCTGGAAGGAGGCCATGGTTGATGAAATGGCATCCTTGCACAAAAACGATGCATGGGATCTGGTGGAGTTGCCGGCTGGAAGGAAACCCATTGGGAGAAAATGGGTGTTTAAGAAGAAGATGAATGTAGAAGGCAAGGTGGAGAAATACAAAGCTCGGTTGGTAGCGAAAGGTTATTCCCAGGTGCCGAGAATTGATTTTGGTGATATTTTTTCTCCTGTTGCCAAAGTTACTTCTATTAGATTACTTTTATCTGTTGCTGCTGCATTTGATTTTGAGATAGAACAGATGGATATGAAGACATCATTTCTTCATGGGGATCTAGAAGAGGAGATCTACATGAAGCAACCTGAAGGCTTTATGGTGAAGGGTAAGAAAGAACTGGTATGCAGGTTGAAGAAGTCTCTGTATGGGTTAAAACAGTCACCAAGGATGTGGTATCAGAAATTTGATACCTATCTACGGGGACTTGGCTTCACCAGAAGCAAGGAGGATCACTGTGTTTATTTTAAATTAATTGGTGACCGTGTTATTTATTTGGTCTTGTATGTGGATGATATGTTGTTGATTGGAAATGACAAAGAAATTATCCAATATTTGAAGACCCAACTGTTCTTCAAATTCGACATGAAGGATCTTGGTGCTGCAAACTATATTTTGGGCATGGAAATTAAGAGAGATCGGGCAAAGAGGAAGCTCTGGTTAAACCAGAGGAAGTATGTCGATACTATATTGCAGAGGTTCAATATGCAGGATAGTAAACTGGTGAATGTTCCTATTCCTGTAGGTGTAAAGCTGTCTGCTGAATAGTGTCCCAAGACACAAGAAGAAGAGGAGTATATGTCCCATGTTCCATATGCAAGTGCAGTGGGTAGCCTGATGTATGCAATGGTCTGTATTAGACCAGAAATTGCACATGCAGTGGGAGTATTGAGCAGGTTTATGTTAAACCCAGGGAAGGAGCATTGGATAGCAGTGAAGCAGGTTTTCAGATATTTACGTGGCACTAGTGATTATGGCTTGTGCTACCAGGGAAGACCAGGATTGGAAAGAATGTTGGACATTTGTGGTTTTGTTGATGCAGACTGGGCTGGAGATCTGGACCAAAGAAGATATACAAGTGGGTATGTGTTTAGCCTATTTGGAGGCGCAGTCAGTTGGATGAGTAAAAGACAATCTGTAGTGGCTCTTTCAACTACAGAGGCAGAATACATAGCAGCCACTCATGCAAGCAAGGAAGCAATTTGGTTGCAGAGATTGTGTTCAAGTATGGGGTTGGTACAACAAGCTATAAGGATAGACTGTGATAGCCAAAGTGAAATTTTCTTGGCTAAGAACCCTGCTTATCATTCAAAGACAAGGCACATTGATGTTAAATATCACTTTTTTAGAGATATGGTTGAGGCTAAAAGGGTGTTGCTGGTAAAGGTGGACACTTTGAAGAATGTTGCAGATGCATTAACAAAGTCTGTGAGCACTTAGAAGTTCTCTTGGTGTAGAGAAACAATGGGTGTTGAAGAATTGGGCCAATGACTAAGCTCTCTTGTGACTCCCTGTGGAAAGAAAACAACAAGTGGGAGAATGTTGGGTATGTGTTATATTCTTTCCTTAATTTCTGGTGGGTAGTCCACGTCCATGGTTTTGTGCATGGTTTTGCACATGGTTTTGGGGTATGATGGTTTTCGGCCCCTGGTATTTTTTGTAGATCCGGTCAAGGAAACTATGGTTATGTTCTAATCCAGGGTTTATGGATTGGGGTTTATGTATGCTTCGGCATGTATATATATGTGTTGTAACACTAAAAGGAATATAATGAAAAATCAAGCTGGTCGTCCCGATTTGGGATCCAGGGGAAAATCTCTGTTTTTATCTGTTGTATGTTTTATGCTCTTGCTATTGTTTATTTTCTGTTATAAGATTCGTGTGTAGATAATTTCTGTTCAGGGTTAAAACCTACAAACTTGTTGTGCCAAGATTTCTTATTGTCTTCCAACAAATTTTTAATGATATTTACCAGACTCTTATTTGAAAATTCATTCAACCCATTGCCCTGAGGGTAATAGGCTGTTGAATGTCCCAAAGTAATGTGGTATTTATTACAGAGTTCAATCATTTTCTTAGATTTGAAAGCTTTTGCATTGTCAGTAATAAGTTTTCTAGGACCGCCAAATCTAGAAAGGATATTGGTCTCAATAAAATTAATAATGACAACATGAGTAGTAGATCTGGAAGGGGTCACCTCTATCTATTTAGTGAAGAAATATGTGGCTGTGAGAATCCATTTTTGTTGGCCAAAGGAGGCAGGATGAATTTTACTAGTGAAATACAGTCCCCAATGCTAAAAAGGGATCTCAACTGAAATAGGTTTTAATGGTAGGGGTAAGAGTTTTATTTTTCCTCCAAAAATCTGGCAGTTATGGCAGGAAGTTACTCTCTTATGAATGTCAGGGAATAGAGTAGGCCAGTAAAAAAATACCCTTAGGATTTTATTGGCAGTAGTTTTCCAATAAAGGTGGCCACCATAGTCACCTTCATGGAACTCCTGCATAATTTTCTCTACATCATCCTTCAACAAGAACTTAAGTAAAATGCCACCAACATCTTTCCAATATAAATTATTTTCAATGATACAAAACTTAACTGCCTTTAATTTTAGAAATCTTTCCTTTGCTTTTGTTAGACCAGGAGGAGCATTTAAATTAAATAAAACATACAAAAAGTCTGCATACCAGGGTGAGTTTAAGAATGCTTCATCGATCTGTGGAGTCGCCTGTTCCTCTTCATCATCCAATGCAAGAACAAAGTTGATGTATAATGCATGGAAATTAGACTCTGCCATCAGTTTGGCCAGTCCTTGTCCTTTGTGTTGGGAATAGAGCAAGGTACGTTTCACCCCCATCTTTACTACAATTTTTCAGTCACTTTTATATATTTTCCCTTCATCTTAGAAATAAAGGAAAATAATGCAAAAATAAGGTAGAGTGAATTAAGTGATTAAATGTGTTTAATAAGGTAAAAACTGAGCTGTCGCTGTCTTTATTGATAGGGAAGCAAGACAGCCAAACTACTGACCAGATGACCGAAAGGAAACAAATAAGGAAGGCGAACGGAATAATAGCGGCTCCTATGAGTCAGCGGAAGATGTAGAGGCACACCTACTCTTGGAATGCTTAGACAGTTGCCATGAAGCAGCAGGGTCTCATAATGAGAAGGATCCGTTACTACTTTTGAATTCACCTTCAAGCTATAAAAGGTTGAGGGTGAATAAGATGAAGGAGTTACTGTAATATAATATTCATGTAATAAATGTATTCAGACATAATCATCAAGTTTTTACTAATGTATTTCTCGGTGAATTAATGAATAATTTGTCATTTTTGGAATAAAAAACCTCTGAGTATTCCTTAGCAATAGGCTTCTAGTGGCTTTGGGCCCAGCCCTGGGGGTTCTCCTGCTACTTCTATGCTATACGTTTATTTACATAATTTGCGTTTCTAGTTATCCATTGCATTTCATAACATGTCATTTAATTGGTTAATTACATGTGTGAGGTGTTATAGATTCCTTTTCTCTAGAATAGTTTATCATTCATGTCCTTTTATCTGGAACCAATGCTTTTACAATTTTTAGACTAGTTTCAGCACGGTTCCTGTTCAATTCTGCGTATAGTTAACGTTTGGATCTTTTCGTCATAATTATGAGCGTTTGGTTGATATTTAATTTTAAAAGATGTTATTAGTTGATTAAAAGAGAATTCCATTGCAAAATATAGAATCATTTACTGCTGTTCAATTTATCAGGATTGTTGTTCAGTTCATTAAGGTAGCTATTCAATTCATCAAAGCGTGTTGTTCAATTGCAATCTATTATTTTCAGTCTTTATTAGTTATTTCTGCATCAACTTAGAACATAATTAGCTCCTTTAAATAGTTTGAATTATTTCATAATTCACATTCAATTTGGTTGGATTGAACATCGATAATTAAACAATCTTCCCTATAATGATTTAGAGTCATTAACCTCTGATGTCACTTGCATATATTTTTCTTACACTCTTGAAATTACAAGACTTACCCTGGGTTGATAATTAATGAAAAGAATTAAGGTTAACTTTAAACACTCACCTTCATGACCCAAAATTTTGGTGCCATTGATGGGGAGAATGTTTAAGAGTGATGTCCTTTATTTATTTTTCCTTTTGCTGTGAAATAATTGGGTATTGAAAACAAGAGGTAGGAACCTACATGCTAGCAAGAAAAATGCTTGCTGTCCAACCTGCTTCTCAGCAATTGTGTAGATGTTAGTAGGATAGGTGTTCTTGTTTTTTTATGACCGGGAAGAAAAAGATTGTAATATTCCCTTTTTTGGTGTCACCTATGACAGGGCTAGGAGGGACTTCCAGAGTTAGGAGCAGACCGGTCACAAGTATAGGTTGGTGTCATCAGTGGGCCCAGGGGATTTTTGGAGGAGTTTTGAGGATTTTATATGTGGTTGGGTGGCATTTTCCTGATATATTCCATCATACGAGTAGTTTGGAATTCGTTCTATTGCATTCCGACAAATTTCGGAAACTTGAGTTATTTATGGGCTTAACTCAGCTAATTACGCTCACGGTTGCATTCTGGGAGGAATACATGACATAAAAACTTAGTGTAATATCTCATTAGAACCGGGATGAGGATACCTCCATGATGGGAGAGTTGGACATGATTTTCAGTGACCGAAGGAGACGTGGTAGACGCTTTACTCTTTTCTGGATTAAAAATGAATATTTTAATAAGAGGGAAAAGTGCTCAATGAATAAAATAATAATAAAATAATTCTCTACAAAGCTCCAAGAGATCTATAAAAGAAAGGGAGGAGGCCATTGAGGGATATCTTTGGATCATGTCATTTTATTTTATGAGAGGTGTGAGACATGGTTCTCTACTTCAGCCGTAGCTCCAAGACGGAAACCCTAGGGTGATTTGTGAGTGTTGGACGAAAACCCAACTCCCTTAAGGAGAATTTTCTCAGATGTTTCACAGAGCTTCAGGGATTGGTGTGAGGATCATTCAAGTCTTCAACTTGTGCTTCAATAGCTTCAGTCGTTTCAGTGACAGCTGTTGCCGGAGGGAGAGTGCAGCAGTTCAGTTTTAGAGGTCATCGCAGTGTAGCAGTGTAGCAGATTATCTTGGTGACCAGTTTTCCATCTCAGCTCTTTTTGGGACGGATCCATATGTAACCCTCATTATTATTTATAATAAAAGCTGAGATTCTTCCTATTCTATGTGGTATTGGATTGCAGTGTTTCATGTCTTTTTATTTTACATGGAAATCTTCTGTTGAGTGAACGTTGATTTTACGGCATAACGTGGAGTTCAGTATTTTTCTACATTTTTAGTTAAAATATCCCATCTGGGATATTACAGTGGTATCAAAGCTTCAATCTTGGATCAGCCTGCGAGTTTCCATTTTTTAGTTGCAGCTATTTTGGTTAGAATGGCCTACATAGTCATTGGAGGAGGCTCATCTGTGGGAGCTGCATTGGCGGGATTTTAGAGCTGAGGTGTTGGGGAATTGATAGGAGAGCCATATGAGGAGGTTGGCTGGGATTTTGGAGAGAAATGATTGAAAGTAGGAGCTATAGTGCCAGAAAATGAAATTGGAAGAGGGCCAAACTACAAAGGGTCATATTTTGAAGGTTGGAATTAGAAGAAACCCTTTCTTGGTTTTTCTGGGTTTTGGCCAAGGATCACCTTCCCAAATTCCTAGAATTTTCTGAGCTGTTTTCAGTGGGTAAATTAGAGGCCGAAGTCAGGCAGCAGTGTAGTCTTGGAGCAGCAGTGCAGTTTCTGGAGCAGATTGCTATTGGAGCAGTTGGATTTGCTTGCACCCATCACTTGGTGCTTGTAGCTTGCCTTGTGCAAGTCCAGCTAAACCACTGTTACTTCCATATATGTCGTTGAAATAATGAAGTTTTTAAAAAAACTCCTAAATCAACATAGCAATGCCTCAGTGGGTTGCAATCTAAACCAAAGACCAAAAAGATTAAAAAATGCAGAAGTTAGTTCCTTGAAACAAAACAATAGACCCTTCTCCAAGGAGGTACATAATTTGCTCTAACAAAGGCATCCGAGGAATTTACAAAAGGAGGAAGAAGTGGGAAATTGGCTTTATGCACTTGGGATGGACTTAAAGAGTGGAAGATTAGAAAATGACTTTCCCATGTTAAAGAAACTGGAATCCTTCCTTTCAAAGGTAGAGAAATATAATTGGAGTTTAAATTGGGCTTTGGAGCCATCTATGCTTGCATTGGTACAAGCTATATTCTTGGAAAATCCACTTGAGAGAGTCAAGCTTATAACTGCCTCTTGTTTCAATGATATTTGGAGGATAACATCACCCTTCCCTCCCTACAATGATGACATTATAAAAAGAATTTTCAGATTGATAGTAGGAACCTTTCGGGATTTGGACAACTGTGCATGCTCTGCATTTGGGAGGAAGCTTAAGGTTTTAGAAGTTACGACCATGACCCAGACTCATGAGATAACGTTTGAGTTTGAGTGTGATGGCTTGATTCAACAAATTTTCCAATGCTTCTTCAGCATTAGGAGACATCATTTTGACATAGTCATAGCACACATGCAGTCCATCCTGTCATCATGTAGGGGAATCTGTGAGGCCATTTGCTGGGAGTTGTAGACTAGGTTGCTGAGCATTTGGAAGAGAGAGCAGTTGGTCTCACCTGCTGCTTATGAACTAGACCAAGGGTTGGTTTAGTAGAACATTGAGCTTTTCAGGAGATAGTTGACCAGGGAGGAGTTGTTCCAGTTTGGTGGATCATGCAGCAGAAATGAAATGAGGAGGAAGGGACTTTGATTCATTTGCAAAGGAGCATGGGTGCCTGATCACTCATGTTTGAAAGATGCAGATGAGGTGGCAGAGGTAGAGTAGGTAGACATTACTTCTGTATGTAAGGATGAGGACTCTTCTCCAAATGATTCCATGGGATCGTATGATGATTCTTCTAGGGAGCGAGAGAAGTCATGTGGAGTTGATGGTATAAGGCCAAAGCTGCATTCCAGTGTGTACGGTGAGCAATCAGGAGACTCTACAGGAGATACTCTGGGTGATGAGTCACTTGTGATGATTCAACTAGAGCAACATATGATGGAGCCTAAGTCAGTAGAGGAGGACACTATGCACATCAAGCATGATCGTCCTTTAGGGGAGAGCCAAATGGAGGCTCACATTGAGTCTACAATGGATATGTGGCTAACCTTGGGGACAACCACTGAGGAGGAGTAGTCAGATGCACAGACACCGAGTACGATGACAGCAATTGTAGATCCATATCCTCTCGAGATGTTGGAGGTTGGTGGGATAGTTCTGCAGGGGGCTAGGGGACAACAGGAGCATTACATTCTCGATGAGAGGGATGAGCTGTTGGAAATGGTGGAGCATCGATATTTGGGCTGACACATTGATGAGGTGCAGATAGATGTACATGCAGTTGGTAGAGCTGCAATACTTTTAGTGAGTATCACTCTCCAGGAGTACATTGATGGGGCTTGCAGCACATCTTGCCCACTTTCGCCATTATAGAGAGAGGGGATTTCTTCTAAAGGCATCTTTCATTGGCAGACATTGCAGAGTAGTGTGAGATGATTACGGGCTGGTGACAACACTCCAGGAATGTTCCATATGTAGCTATTGCTACATTGGATTCTTCTTCCAGGATGGATTGGTGGGAGATCATGAGTTGCTACCCTCTTGATGGTTCAATATTCTTCATAGGCAGTGTAAGGAATCTGTAATCAGCAAGATTAGAAAAGTTCGATCACAAAAACAACATCGTTTCAACCACTTTGGGATTCTAGGATCTAGCCCTCCTGAATCGAGAGAGGGATCTCTCCAGTAAGTGCAAAGATGGATTTGTCTTTGAAGTTTTGGGTAATGATATTAGGCTAGTTATGAAGGTCGAGGGTTTGTTTTTTTTTATGGATGGTTGAGCATGATTATTGTTTGAGGTGGAGAGTCCTAAATGCAAAGAGTTTCAAAGGTGTGAAGTTGCAAGCAATCAGAACAAGCTTTGGCCAGAAAGATAGATAATTGCAGGTTTTAGTCCATTGGGCTATGGAGTCATAATAGGGTTTAATTGAAACAGTAGGTTCAAGAGTGGTCCATGGGGCAAGTCATCTAGGTCTAAGGATCTCTTTGAAGTCTGATTTATGGAATGAAATGAGACAAAAAGAAGGGGAATTAAACATATGAAGAACAAAGAGTAGCCTCGGATTTGGTAAGTACTTTGAAACTAGCCAGCCTTTGATAGAGACTTAAGAAAAACATAAAAGCAATCCAGGATCTGGTAAGTACTTCAAAACTAGCCAGCCTTTGATCCACTTTCAATAGAAAACATAATAAAAACAGAGGGAAACTTGAAGCAACTGTTGGAGTAGAAACTAGCAGGCCGAGCTCACCACAAATCCTCTCCTAGCTCTACTTTACTTGGTCACTTTCAAGACAAACACAAAGACAACACATAATGGCCTAAGATCTGGTTAGTACTTCGAAACTAGCCAGCTTTTAACACATTCCAAGGGAAACTTTCAGATAGTCTTTTGGGATAAAATTAGGAACAAGGCACACCATATCTTCCTTAGTTCATCTCTACTTAACATATACTAAAAATAACATTTAATAATAACAATTAGCTCAGGTAGTAGGATGAGGGAACACTAGCATTCCTATGCTTGAACTGAATTAGATCATTCCTAAATAACACGAATTGGAAGAAAACATTCAGATAAAGATTTTCAGTCAGAGAAGGGAACTGATATACAGTAGGTCCTAACTCTATACATGTTGTTCCTTATAAGAGAAAATGAACACAGTGAAAACATAAATAAAACAACAATTCACAACAAGAAATAACATCACCGTTGACATAGACCAGGATCCCATAAATCAGCTTGTATTGATGCTCCAAAACAGCTACAACTTTAAGTCCAATGCTTTAGTTTAGCAATCATCTACACTTCCCAGACTAACTTATCTATCACAAGCAGAGCTCCAAGAGCTAGTGAACACTATTTACAGGTAGAAGTCTCAAGTTCAATTACATTTCAAAGTTCAGCAACCAACTCAACCAACCCCTCTCTCATCTTCTCCAATAGTATTTATAGAAGAATGAGGAGGTGGGATCTGATAAAAATATCTCTAAAGATAATTAATACAGACTTAATGGCTTCTCGGCCTTTGGGGGGATCAATGAAGAAGCTTACATAGGTGTCCTCTGTATTAAATAATTTACATTAAGATAAAAGCTCGGTGGGAGCTCTTCTTGACTTTTGAGGCTCAGTGTTGTGTTAAAGTAACTCTGCTGATATTTTTTTATTAAGTTTATTTGCATAATTAACTTCTCTGGCTGTGCTGAGGAAAATACCTGATCTTGATCAATAACTTTGGCCTCTGTTTGAATGCTTTGAGGCACAGGTGGCACTGTGGTAGCTGGGAGGAATCAATTTGCCTCAGATGTGGAGGTGGAGGCTTTTTGTCTGATGAACCTTTATGATTTACCTTTAAATCGTGTTTTAATAGGGGGATTAGGCTTTTGATAATCCATCTTAGCCATAATCCCCACAGATCCGTCTTCAATCTCATGTTCTGGTGTGTTCTTGTCTTTGACACTGATACTCTTTGATTTGTGCTTGATTCACTATGTTTGTTGGTGTGCAGGGCTGCACAGGGATTGAATGACATCAATGCCTCATGAATCATGGATGAAACGTGGATTTGAATCCTGCGAATGATTCCCTTTGATGAATCGAAGGCGGGAGGATCGTCACCCTCATCCTTTGAAATTTTATTCAGTATAGCGGAAAAACCATTTAAACCCTGCAAAATACTAACAACATTATAAAATCCTGCATATATATAGTTTTGCTGCTTCAAAAGGCATGTGGAAAGAGCATGGCCATTGGATGGCATCATCCAATGGTCGAGATTGATTAGAGGTGGTCAGAGGAGAGCGGAGGAGGAAATTAAATCAAAACCGTCGATCGTGCAGAGTTCGACGGTCGGGAGCGAGGGCGAATAGTCAAAATGACAGAGTCTTTTTATTTGGACGAACGGAGAAAATGGGCTAAAACCTTTGTTTTGGCAAAAAAGTGGCGGAAAAACGAGTTTGGGGATCGGGACACACGTGGGCCGTCAATTGAGATCGGTCCATGCCATCAACAGTGGAGATCGGGTATCGAAAAACCTTATAAAACATGCCCGGACTTCAAAAAAGGTTAATAGAATCATGTTGTATAAAATCCCCTGAGTTCGGATTTGCTGACTGTGCGGGGAAACAATAAAGATCCGCCCCAATTAAAATCTGCTGCGTGGATGCTGATGTGGCGCTCGGGACCACCGGCTCTTCTGGGACCGTTGACTGCCGCTGTGGATGAGGGGATCGGGGCAATGGAGTGTGGGCTGTCAATCTACAGTTCAGATCGAGGGTGGAGATGTTTTAAATAACTGCGTCGTACCATGTTTATCTTACGGGCTTCTTCAGAGCGCGATCAGCATCCGATGAGCTGGCCTCAGATCGGATGGCGCACGAAAATATCGTACCGGGCCAATATCCGACCTTTAATGCATGATGAGGGTAGTATTTCAAAATGGCTCAAGGCCACGTGTCGGCCGGTGGCGCTGATCGCTGCCAAATGGAAAAAACCGCCTCCCTTTCAAAAGCGATGCGATGAATTCCACCCAGTTTTCTTTTAATATAATGACGATAAAACATTAAAAACCCAAAAATTAAATATACACAAAGGTTTGTGTTGGGAGGGTTTTATATTCACGATTTGGCTTGGCGCCTGCTTGCGGGGCCAAGGATGTATGGAAGATAATATGACCAGGGGTTTATGCACAGGACTCATCGGCATCGGAGATTTCAATAAAGGGGGAAGACTTGTGCACTGTGTTACCTTTGATGTGATAAGCGAAAAAATAGCTTAGCGCCTGGTTCTAGTGCCAGGGCATATGGAGTGGAAATGGCTAAGGACTTAGCCCAAGGGGACTTAAACCTTTACACCAAAATATGTATTTTTTTATGAAGTTTTCAATGTTTTTCAAGGGTTTTGAGGGTTTCGATAAGGCAAAGAAGGAGTCTTAAACCTTACCAAAGGGGGTTTCGATAGGGGGAATGGGGAAAATATGAAAATGAAATATTTTGTGGGAAATGGAGGGGTAAAAATGAGGTTGGTTTTTCAAGTGAGGAAAGGGAAAAAGGTGATTTTTTGCAGCAGTTTCTTCTCATGAAATCAACAGAACTCCAGAGTGTAAAATGGGCACAGTATGGAAGGTTTTGGACAGAGGCATGAGGCCTTTATGAGTCTTCAAGAGCCAACAATTTTTGCAATAAAATCTGTTCCTTGAAGGCTCCAAAAATGATTTAGCCACCTTTTGTTATAACAAATTTCATAGGTGGCTAACAATGGCTCCACTTAGGGATGGTGCCTTCTTGAAGGCATGAAGAACTTCAGACTTGCATTCTCTGGGAGGCTGATTAGTGCCTTATCCATTGGGCTTCCCTTCCTTTGCTGGGATGATTTTATTTTGCTCTGAAAACATATTAGCAGCCATAAAAACAATGGACCTTCAACAAAAACCTTTCTACCTACCCAATCCTATAGATTTAACATTTTTTCTTCTTTAGAGTGCACTTGGATTGGAAAACTCTTTTACAACATTTTATTCTTTTGAAAGCAGGAAATATAATCTATTTATACTCCTTATTTCTCCATGGACTCAGTTTGAATAGTTGAGCCTATATGATTCTCTACCTAATCTACCATCTGTTGGGATTGAACTGTCCAACAGATTTTATTCACTAAATTCTACAACAAAAAATTAAATTAACCAAGTTAAGATTAAGCTGTTTGACTTGATGCTGGTCTATGGCATAAAAACAAGCTACATATAGACATTTATTCTACAGAAAATTAAATCAAAATGGAAGGCTTAGGGTCTGAAATTTCAAAGCATTTCCTTTATCTTTTTTATAGCTCTATTTTGACTTTTGTTTTAACTGTCTCTCCTTATCCTCTGGTTCAGATTTTGAGCTGATTAGAACCAGATTTTCATCTTTTTTGACTCAGAATTTGAAACAGATTTGAGTCATTCTCTTCTTTGCAAACTTAGGTTCAGGTTTTGAGCATGTTTGAACCTTTAATTTCTATCCTAATCTATCTACTGATAAGCCAAGATTAAACAGTTTGGCAAATCGAATTCACTATCCTATCAGCAGAAAATTTAAAGCTAATTAGTCAAGATTAAGCTGTTTGAATAACTAGAAGTGTGTTCTCCAGGAGTGGCATTTGAGCTTGCACACTTTCAGAGTTGTTTCTCTTTTTGGTATGGGGCTATACCTTTCTTGTTTTCACAATCTTCCCTCTTTTCTTTCTTTCTTTGTTTTTGTATTTTTTATTTTCATAACTTTGAATTAAATGATGG
Source organism: Pinus albicaulis (assembly GCA_034641835.2). Classification (NCBI taxonomy): domain Eukaryota; kingdom Viridiplantae; phylum Streptophyta; class Pinopsida; order Pinales; family Pinaceae; genus Pinus; species Pinus albicaulis. The sequence goes on from MU968317.1 coordinate 33,575,707, forward strand.
GTGAAGATATTTATAATGGAAAAAGATAAAAAGGCTTTCGGAACATAACATGGATCAAGAGAAGTAATGCTTAAGCATCCTGCCAGTGACAGGACCCCCAAACAATTCTGCTCCATTCAACTCTTGTAAAAAATAGGCATTGTTACCAGCAGCTGAATGAATAGAGTAGGGGCCAAGCCATAAGTTGTCAAATTTTCCATGCTTGCCCTTCTCTTCCCTCCTTGAGTCCCACTTTGAAACTTGGTCCCCAATTTTGAAATTGTTGGCCTTGGTTCTTTTTTCAAAATTTTTTTTAATGATGTCCTGTTTCTGCAATGCTTTGTTATAAACCTCCTCTCTGGTTTGCTAAAGATGAATGGTCTGATTTATTCTTCTGATCATGTCATTATCTTCATTTTGCAATTCTTGAATCAACTTCATCACTAGTACACCAAGGCTGGTTGGAAAGATTGCATCAGTACCATACACAAGCTGGAAAGGTGACATACCAATAGATTTCTTCAAAGTCAATCTGTCAGCCCAAAGTGCATGAACTAGCTTTGTGTGCCAAGACTTTTTATTGTCCTCCAACAGTTTCTTGATTATGTTCACTAAACTCTTGTTTGAGGATTCTGCAAGTCCATTACCTTGGGGGTAATAGGCCATGGAATGCCCTAATGTTGTCTGATATCTGTGACAAAATTAAACCATCTTATTTGATCCAAATGATGCTATATTATCAGTGATGATCTTGGTAGGACAGCCAAATCTGGAGAGAATATTATTCTCTATGAATTTTATAATAACAAAATCATTGGCTTGCCTACAAGGTATGACTTCTATCCACTTAGTGAAATAGTCTGTGGCAGTGAGAATCCATCTATACTGAGCAGAAGATGGTGGATGGATTTCTCCTATGAAGTCAAGTCCCCATTGTTGAAAAGGGGCTTCAACAGTGATTGGATGTAGAGGTAGGGGTAGTAGTTTTCTTTTGCCTTCAAAAATTTGACATTTATGACAGGCTATGATCATCTTGTGCACATCATGAAAATGAGTAGGCCAATAGAAACCAACCCTCAAAATTTTTTTAGTTGTTGTCTTCTAGTACAAATGACCTCCACACTCTCCTTCATGGAACTCGTGCTTAACCTTCTCTGCATCACGCTCAGGAAAACATTTAAGAAATACACCAATTGCATTTTTCCAACAAAGACATCTATCTATAATGCAATAGTTTACATCTTTTAACTTTAGGAACCTTGCCTTTGTTTTTGTCAAAATGGGAGGTGCATTTAAATTAAGCAAAACATAAATAATATCAGCATACCAAGAGGAATTCATAAAATGGTCTTCAACAATGGGAGTTGAGATTTCCTCTTGATCATCCAAAGCATCAATCATATTAATATCAAGAACTTCAAAATTTGATTCAGCCATTAATATAGCTAGACCTTGGCCTTTGATGAGTTTAGTGGGCTTTATCTCTATATTCAAGAATGACAATAATCCACTTACCTCTCTTACCATCTGGGTCCTGTGTTAGAATGTCTTTAACAACTGAGTTTGGGACAAAGGAAATGATGTATGAGTGAAGGATGTACACTCTGAAGTCTTTTAAAGCTTTAACCAAAGCAAAATCTTGCTTCTCCATAATGTTATACTTCAAAGGGGCATCCCTCAACGCCTTACTAAAGAATGCAATAGGCTGCTCTTGTCCTTGTGGATTTTTCTGTAAAAGGACAGCAGCTATGGTATGTTCTGATGCAAATGAAAAAATATAAAAATCTTTTGAAAAATCAGGACTTATTATAACCAGTTTTTTGGTTAACGCTTGTTTCACCAGCTCAAAGAAATTCTTTGCTTGCAAGGTCCACTTTACCCCTTGCTAATTCTTAAACATGTTTGTGATATTCCTAAGGAGCTCAGCTAAGTTGGATGAACCTTCTCAAAAAGTTAATCTTTCTGATGAAAGATTGCAACTCCTTGATGTTTCGAGGATGAGAGATTTGCAATATGGCCTCAATCCTTTTGGGATCTGTCTTAATACCCTCTTTTGAGATAATGTGCCCAATAAGTTTACCTTCTTGGAGCCCAAATAGTGTCTTCTTTGGGTTTAAAGACATTCCCAAAATTTCTACATTTCTCAAAAAATCTTATCAAGTGTTTTAAGTGCTCTTCATCTATTTTTTAAAACACAATGACATCATCAAGGTATATAATGATGAAGAAGCCCAGTTCCTCCGAGACTGCTATGTCCATGGCTCTCTGAAAAGTTGCTCCAACATTAATTAGACCAAAAGGCATTTTAACATATATGAAAGTGCCCCATGGTGTAGTAAAGGCTGTCTTTAACTGATCAGCAGGGTGAACTAAGATCTGATTGTACCCTGAGTAGCCATCAAGCAAAGAAATTCTTCTAGACCCTACCACCCTTTGTAAAATATGATCCATCTTAGGTAAAGGATAGTTGTCTTTTAATGAAGATTTTTTTAAGTCTCTAAAGTCTATACAAATCCTTATCTCTCCAGTTTTCTTCTTAACTAACACCAGATTAGACACCCACTCAGAATATCTAATAGGGACAATAATACCAGCTTCATACATTTTCCTGATTTCCTTCTCAATCATAGGTTGCTGAACAGGGTTTATTCTGCGCAGTTTGATCTGTTTGAATGGTTTTTGGTTTTCTTTGAGAGGAATTTTGTGCTGTATTATTTCAGTGTCATAGGATTTCAGATCTTCGTAACTCCACGCAAAAACATCATAAAATTATTTAAACAACTCTATGTATTTGAGTTTAATGTGAGTTGGTAAAGTTTTAGATAGTTTAATCATCATAGGTTTAAGTTCACTGCCTATATTGCACTCTTCCACTTCAGTATCTATAGGTTCCAGTTTTGGCTTCTTGGCCACATCGTTAAAATCAAACAACTCTTCTAAAGGTGCTAGACTGCTTGGCAAACTTTCATCTTTAGATTGCAGGGTTTCTAACTCTTCTGTTTCTGATTCTGTAGTGAGCTCTATTTTGTTTTCAAGTTTGCTTGACAGTAGATTAATATTAACAAATTTAGGAGACGATTCTTCTTTACCAAGAAAATTTTCTTCACTGCAGTCTGTATCATAATCTGAGTCTGAACTGTGTAGTTCAAATTCATTTCTAAATTGCATGAAGTCTTCTATTTGTTTATCCCCGTCAAACACTTGCCAGTATTTTTCATTATTAGGCACAGTTGGTCTGAATTTTATCTGAGTTGTGCAGTCTTTGGTTTCATATGGAATTAAGCATGTTCTGGCTGCAAAGGCTAAATTGTGGGCCGCAATATTTATTTTCCTCGGGATAAAAATCAGTTGGGACTCCTTGAATGTTTCTAAAAGGTCCATGACATCATTTCGGTATGCCCTAAGTCTAGGATGATTTGCGTTATATTCCCCATTCACTTGCCTAATGACTAATTCTGAATCCCCATAGACATTGATTCTTTCAGCTCTTAATTTATTCAACAAACGTAAGCCTAGGAGAAGGGACTCATATTCTGCTATGTTGTTAGAACACTCAAAGTTTAATTTGCAAGAAATGCTTTCTGTGTGGTTGTTTTCAGTGTTGCAGATCTAGACACCCACACCAGTGTTGGTCTTAGTGCAAGACCCATCGAAGTGCATACTCCATAGAGGAATAGTCTCGAGTTTATCATTTGGGTTATAATTTATGCTCTTCAATAAGTGTGCTATCGAATTGTTTTTGGAGGTCAGCACACTGTTGAACTTGTTTTAACTCCTCAAATTTTTTATTGTGTTGAGGATTGCTTTCTTGACTCTCAATGTTTAGAAGCAAAGGGCACATGATTTGTAGCTCAAGGCCTATGTTTTGTTTGCTATAGTTTACAGGTTCAGCAAAATGTTTTGACACTCCTATATTATCTTCTTCCTCCTCTCTATCTGTCATTAGTTCAGACCAGGTCACTTTTTCACTGAAAGTTTCATCATTGAAAAGGACAAATGAATACAGGCCTGTGTTTACAGAATAAATGGGAGAGTTTTGTGGTCTGTCTTGACATGTAACTGTGTATTGCATATGAGACTCCCTGTAAAGTCTTCTAGTCTGATTGAAAACAGGGATAGTCACATAGGTCATGTCCATTTGCATAGTCCCTTGTAACTTGGCTCCCCAATATCTTGATAATAACATTCCATACTTTGGGGGCACATCAGCCACAACAATATCCATGACTAAACATTTGGCTAGAATTTGGGCTAAGTTAACACATAGGTCTTTGATTAATCCTAAACATTTTACTCTGCTTGAGTCAAAGGAGTAAAGGTCTTTGTAGGGTCTGGTGATTTTAAGGCCTAGGCTCTCCATTGCAGCTTTGGGCATTAAATTATGAAAGGCCCTAGAATCATGCATAATTTTGTGCAATATTTTGTCATGAACATTTAAACTTATATAAAAGGGACGAATAGGTCCCTCTTGATATCTACCTTCAATCTTAGGACCAAAAATGAGCTTTGGCTGGTCATCATTAAGATTGACTGTGTCATTATTATCCTCAATATTTAAAGCCTTCAAAATTTTGGTCCTATATACATTTTGGGAAACTAACTCAGTCAGGGGAACAAAGATTTTGATCTTTGAAATTTTTTGCTCTAGGCTAAAAGGAGTTGGGTTCTTCGAAGAACTTGTCTCAGCCTTACTAGATGCTAGTCTATCAGCAAAATCAACTTACTGATTTTTTCTATTTATATTTGACAAAATGGTTTTAACAGGAGTACTAGCTGAAGTGTTAGTACTACTAATGTCCGCACTCTGTTTTTCATTTTTTTGAGTGCCTTTCTCTCTACCTTTATCAGAATTCATAGCTACTGTTTTTTCCTTCTGTTTGACAACTTTAGGCTTGGTTACAGTGCTTTTTTGTGAAGATTTGTCAGAGGTTTTGGTGTTGGGAGTTTTTTGACTGGTTTTTCTTCTAAGGTCATATTCTCTTTGAGACTCTATGATGACATTTTCCATGTCTTGATAATAACTTTCATCATCATCTCTTTTGTCATCATAAGGTGTATAAAGACCTTGTTTTCTATCGTAAGGAATCTCAAAGTCATCATTATCTACCCCCAGCATGTTGATATCATCTTCCTCTGTTATCTCATATGTTTTCCCAACCTCACTTGCATAGTTTTGATGAAAGGGAGGAGTGATCTGTTGATCATCTTCCCTAGATCTTTTTGGAGGTTGGTTCCTTCTAAAATTATGATTCTAGTTCTAGTTTCTATTTTGAGGAGCAGTTTGGTTTTGATTGGCTTGTGCTCTCTCAAGGATGCTCATTTTCTTTATCATCTCTTCCATCATTTTCTCCATCTTAGAATTAGGGAAAATTTTAAGGATAGAAAATTATCTTGAAGTTTAAAAAAATGGCGAATCTCACTAGTCCCTAATATGTAAAATATAAAATGTTTATTGATTTATTTATAAAAATATTCAAATTTATAATGATTTAATATATACTCTCTATATAATGTTGACGATTTTTAACATAAAATAATTTAATATTGTAAAATTTGGGTGAATCATTTTTATAAAAAATGGAAAATGGCGAATATTTCTTTTCGAAAAAGCATGGAAAATTAGCCCACCTACGAATATTAGCCCCTAAAATTTTCCATGCTTAGAATTGGAAGTAGAGGGTGTAGATTCCTCTCTAAACGACACTCTCTTTTCATTTTTCATTCTTGCTCTCTTCTCCATCAAGTTGACTTCCACATAAAGAGCACCCTTTTGCACCTCTTCAAGAGTTGTAGGATCTCTCTCTCTCAGCTGATAGGCCATCTTAGGGTTAAATCCTTTAGGAAAATTTTTTAAAGCTGAGCCTTGTGGAGGTTTTAGATATGGGGAAAGTGCATTATATACACTGGTAAATCTGTTACAATAAGCTTGTACACTTTCCCCGGTGTTTCTATGGAGGTTCTTGTAATCAGAAAGGACTTGGAGAGGATTCTTCTTTATTTCCCATTTGTTTAGGAATGTTTGATGGAAGGCTTGAAGATCATTTATACTATGGGGGTTTAGGCCTTTAAACCATTTTCTGACCTCCCCTCCTAAGCTTTGAGCAAATAATCTAAGCTTGACAGAATCATCATCAATTTCATTTCTGTCAAAGTAGTCATTCATCTTATCCACATGTTGTGATGCGTTTGTAGCATTTCTAGCATCATATAATGGAATTTTGGACTGATAATCCAGTGGAAGATTGACTAATGGTACAGGAAGGACCAAGGAAGAATAACATGTATCTGTGGTAGGAGGTGGAGGTGGATTTACAAGAGGTAGATTAAAAAAAGGAAAAGTGGGCTGGAATGGAGTGGTTTGAACAATGGATGTAGGGTGAGCAGAAGTGGATGGACCAAGAGTAGATTGTTGAGCTAATCTTGGATGAGACACACCTAAGTGGTGAAGCAAATGTAAATCAGGAGGTGTTGTTTCTCTACTACCAGGATGTTCACTTGTTTCAGGAGATGAAAGTGAAGACTCAGAATCTAACTGATCTAAATCGTCAAGAGACCTAGTTCTAAATGGATTTACTAAGTCAAATTGTGACTGTTGTAGAGCTGAAATATTTTCAGGAACTGAATTAGCTCTCAAGGGTGATCTGAAAACAGTTGATAATTTAATCCTAGGAGACTTCCTAAGGATACTTTCTGGGTTATCAACTATCTCATGTGGATCAGGGTTAGGATAGGCTCTAGTATGAATCTTTCTAGGAGCCACTATGCTATGTTTTTTAGACCCAAATAAACAAGAAAATCTCAACCAGGTATGACAGTCTTTAAATGGTCAACTAACCTGTTTACACAAATTTTAATCCTACAATCCTCTAACTAAGTTTGAATGATATTAAAATGATAAGGGTTCTTCCCAGTGGAGTCTTAAGGTCTGTTCAGGATTGTGGAGTCGCCAAGTGGAATTTTTTAGCTCGTAAGGAGGTAAAAGGTTTTATGGTCCACCACCATGTTTATTGGATACCAATCTGAAATATTTTTTGGGTTTTCTGAGTTATTTTTCAGTTGTGTGGTTTCTAAGAATGTCCTAACTCTATTTCAAAACTTAGCTACGGTTATGAGACAAAGACAGTCTACTCTTATGGCTAAGCCAACTAATATTTCAAGGTTAGATAAAGTCTTATGAGAATCCTTGGGTTTCCCTAGTTTGTCACTAATTCAAACAAGTTTTACCATGATTACCATTTCTTGGTAGTGCTTGAAAGGCTGCTTCTTACTCACAAAGTTTTATGAAGTTTTTAAGGGAACCTAAGGTAAAAATTCAACTTCGATCCCTAACGGAGTTGCCAGAAATGTTAGGAATCTGTAATAAGCAAGATTGGCAAAGTCTGATCACAGAAACAACATCGTTTCAACCACTTTGGGATTATAGGATCTAGCCCTCCTGAATCCGGAGAGGGATCTTTCCAATAAGTGCAAAGATGGATTTGTCTTTGAAGTTTTGGGTAATGATATTAGGCTAGTTATGAAGGTCGAGGGTTTTTTTTTGTTTTTGGATGGTTGAGCATGATTATTGTTTGAGGTGGAGAGTCCTAAATGCAAAGAGTTTTAAAGGTGTGAAGTTGCAAGCAATCAGAACAAGCTTTGGCCAGAAAGATAGATAATTGTAGGTTTTAGTCCATTGGGCTATGGAGTCATAATAGGGTTGTTGGGAAAAATACTGAGAGGGGGGGGGGGGGGGTGAATCAGTATTTAGTGCAGACTGAAATTTTTTTACTTTTTCTTTCTCTAAAACCCATAAGCTACTTTATTGAACCCAAGTCACGTATACACGCGGATATCCTTAATAAAACATGCGTATGACCAGAGATCTTATTATACATTTAATTCTTTACTTAGATCTTTGCATCATTCATTCATCAGATGTTTAGTTAGCAGTAAGCATGTGCAGTAATAACAGAATAAACCATCACACATAAGCAACACACATGAACACCAGGATTTAAGGTGGAAACCCAATTTGGGAGAAAACCACCGCTGCCATCGTATCTGTCTTAAATATTTATTATAAAGAAAACTTCTTACAACCATGTGTTGGCACAGACTCATACCAGCACGCAGGCACCCACCTACAGAAGGCTACAACCTTCTCTCATTTACCAGCCTCTCCTGGAAGGGAGCTACAACCCCCTGCTCTCGTTTACCAACCTCTCCTGGAAGGGAGCTACAACCCCCTGCTCTCATTTACCAGCCTCTCCTGGAAGGGAGCTACTATCCCCTGCTCTCGTTTACCAGCCTCTTCTAGAAGGGAGCTACTACCCCCTGCTCTCATTTACCATCCTCTCCTGGAAGGGAGCTACTACCCCCTGCTCTCGTTTACCCGCTACCACTGGAAGGGAGCTACAACCCCCTCACTGAAGGCTTCGACCCTCAGCACCAGCATGGACTACGTTTCATCAATTTTCATACTAGATCCAACAACTTCCATACAACACATCTTGTAGGCCACTTTTCATCAAATTTTTAGACTGGACCCACTCCACACATTTAAGCTCATCACACATCAAACTGAAACTCATAACCTCATCAATTCATTCATTGTACCATCAACCAATCAACCAAAAACTTGATCTTTAATCAACATAATCAGCAGCATAATCAACATTCAAACAACCCAGATCTGTATGAATACATCATTGACAGATAGTAGTAAAACAACAGAGCAGATCAAACATTCCATTGCACATACTTCGGCAAAAGCCTAGATTTCATACGTGCTTTTACTTCACTGAACCTGCGTATATATGTGCTTTCACAGAAACAAACCTGCGTATACATCTGCACATATTTCAGAACTGATTTTACATACCATACACGCTTTTGCTAAAGGTAACCTGCATATATACGCACTTTCTCTGGCACGAACCTGCGTATAGGTCTTCAGACATTTCAGGACTGTGCAGCTCTTCAGATCAAATAAGAAATTCAGATCTCATCCTCTTCTTCAGTAGAGATTCGCCAGATGACAGATATAAACATTCCATAACTAGATGTAGAAAATACAAAGTCATTTCAGATCTAGAGATTCTTCTTCATCATTTTCTTCATCCATCATTGTATTCATAGGTGCATCATAGATTCCGATCTATCAATTAAGAACAGAGTTCATCCATGCAGATATTCCTTAGAGAGATTTATTCATTAACAACCCTTACTCATGCACACCCTTGCACAATGATCTTCTTCTCCTTATATAGATTTAGCCTTTGTCAATACCATGAGGCAAAACCACACCACTTCCGATGGTATTCCTGGACGGGATCAAATAGATAATCCAACGCTCAATACTGTGGGCCAATATTATGGTAATGTCCACTAGTTTTATAAATTTAGAGCGCAAATTGGCATACGCGACTTGGAACGTACTTTTCCACGTACATACGCGACTTATCCTTAAAAAACCCGCGTATGCCTTGTGACATGCCTTTGTTCAACTTTATTCTTGCACTTTCTGAGCTACTTCTGAACTGATCTGTAGATACATCAGATTTACATCATTAACAACTCATCAAGTCAGTTTTCATCAAGGACAACTTCATCAAGTAGGTTGTCATCAACTTTATTAAGTAGGTTGCCATCAAGGACAACACTCTGCATCATATTGCCAACAATCTTATTTCATCAAGTAGGTTTCCATCAAGGACAACACATCAAATCAGTTTCCATCAAGGACAACTTCATCAAGTAGGTTGCCATCAAGGACAACACATGCCAACAATCTCCCCCTTTGGACTTGATGGAAACCATGACGGTGTTTTATCACCACAACAGATATATACATTGATTATAACCATTATGCAAACAACATGATACTCTCCCCGTATTCAAACACCATGTTACTCTCCCCCTTTTACATCAAGGGAAAAGGGCGGATCAAAGCCAAGACAATGTTTTTCTCCACATGTAGAAAGAAGAGCTCTGTAGATTTGTTGTTCACTGAAGTTACCATGCTCCCCCTGAGTTCATGCTGAAAGCATATTTTTCAATGAAGTACATGATTCTATGACCTTTCCTATCACAAAGGACTCATACTTTCATCAAAGATCCAACCAAGTGGATTTACATATATGACTCAAGTACCCAAGCAAGTGGGTTTACACATTTTGACTCAACTACCCAACCAAGTGGGTTTACTAATTTGATCAAGTCCTTACATGACTGAATATTATAATTTTACATCATAGGTCTCAACATGACCTTTTCATCAAAATACAAATATGACTTCTTATGACCAACATCAAAAGGACCTCAAGAGAGAGATCATAATTTAGAACCATCATAATGCCAACAATGCATAATTCTCAGCAAGGCTAATGTTCCTCCTAAACCTGTACACCTATTCTTGAGCCATTTCACACCTTCATCTCCCCCTTAGCTTGTGCATCCTGAACACTTTCAACAGCAAATCATCAAGGCATCTTCACCCAATATCAGAGAATGAAACAGAAATATAAGTCTGAAAGATCACCAGAGATACCAAATAGCACCATAGTTGTGCTGAAGAATGCTGACCCAGAAAAATTTGTCAGCAACCACCTATACGCAGTTTTCTATGTATAAACTCACGTATATACACGATTGTCTTTCAGGAAACCCGCGTATCCAATTTAATCTTCTGAATTTAAGCAGATCTGATCTTCTGCATGGTAGAGACATCTCCCAGCTTCTGTCTGAGAAATTTGAATGCTTCCCTGGGATATATGAGAGAAGAAAGATAAGAAAATGTAGCTATGTTTTCAAGTGTCATCCAATATTTGTAGCATAAGTGCATCAGTAACCAGGCCTTAAGAATTTTTGCAGCATCTACAAATTATTCCCAATAGGAATTATGTTGGCAATATGATGCAATGTGTTGTCCTTGATGGCAACCTACTTGATGAAGATGGCAACCTACTTGATGAAAATGGCAACCTACTTGATAAAGTTGATGGAAATCTATTTGATGAAGTTGTGCTAGATAGAATCCTACTTATTAATGCAGTAAATCCACAATGGTGTAGTGTGTTGTTTAAGGAGGAGATTTTTGGAAAATGTTAACAGAGGAAGAACAGAAGGAGCAGAGACAGAATGGGAGAAAAGAGTAAAAAGGCACAGCAAAGTTTTGGTGAATAGCAACTCGCATTCAAGAAGGATGGGAGAAATGTAAGGATGAATGAATTGTCATGGGTCGCAGCTAAGTATTGCAGAGGAGAAATTTTTGTTATGGGCGAAGTCTTTTTGCAGAAGGAATGAAGACATTCGTAGTTCTAGACTATGGAGGAGCAGAGTTTATTTAAAGATAGTCATTTCGGGCTTCCAAGTCTTCAACAAACAAGTATGAAAAAAATTGATTAAAACGGCGGAAAGAATTAAAGTTTCTGAAAAGGGAGGACAAGTGGTCCCCACCACTTTAGCGCAAATCGCAAGATCGCAAGTTTTGAAGTTTAAATGTCTTGTTGATGAGGAAATTTGCTATGTACGATCGTCACACTATCGCACTATCGCAACATCGCATTATCACAATATCGCATATTTGTTATTTCAGCCATCGCAAGTTCTGTTGTTTACGATATACGATCATCGCGCCATTGCAAGAATGCAATATCGCACATTCAAGTGTTCCGCCATATGTTTGATCGCCAATTTGCGATGCGATCCCATCGCAAATCGCAAATTTCAACTTTGCGCACTTTTGTTTGATTGCGCCATCGCATATCGCACATCGAAAATGGCTGACTGCGATGTGGGCCCAGGGTCAAAGAATGAAATCCAGTTTTTTTGAAGATTGAAGTCCGGGTTAAAAGTTCATTAAAATTTAATTAAAAGTAATGTTACGGGGGCAGTGTAAAGTCTTAAAATAACCATTGGGGTTATAGTTATAATATTATATGACGGAGATAAAAGACTACCTTTGGGATGATTCATGTATGGAAGAACGAAGGTTGGGGTTTTCAATTTAAATTGGCTCGATTTTTAATACGCTGGATTATCTATTGTGACCCCGTCCAAGAATACCATTAACGGTTCGTGGTTTTGACTCATGGTATTGGAAAAGGAAAAATCTATATAAGGAGAAGAAAATCATAGTGCAAAGGTGTGCAAGTGTCTGGGTTTTAATAAAACACTTCACTCTGAAGTATATCTGTATGGAAAGGGTAACAGTTGAATGATTGATCTGAATTAATAATGCACCCATGAAGAAAACGATGAAGAGGGATCTCTAGATCTGAAATGTATTTGTATTTTCTAGATATGTTTATGGAATGAGATGAGGCGAACATATGTCTGAAGTGAAGGGAAAAATCTGAGATATATATATATCTGTTCTGAAGAATTGTGCTGTCCCATAATCTTTGATGATCTATACGCTTATTTGCAGCAGAGGAAGCACGTATATACGCGGGTTTAATTCAGCAAAAGCGCGTATGAAATGTGAAACCAGTTCTGAAGTATGTGAAGATGTATACGCGGGTTGATATGCATGGAAGCGCATATATACGCAGGATCAATGAAAGGAAAGCGCGTATGAAAACTAGGGTTTGTTGAAGTTGAATATGCTGCTGATTATGATTGATTGATGATCAGGGTGTTGGTTGTTTGGTTGATGATTCAATAAGTGAATTGATGAAGTTATAAGTATCAGTTTGATGTATGATTGAGCTTAAACGTATGGAGTGGGTCCAGTCTGAAAATATGATGAAAAGTGGCCTACAAGGTATGTTGTGTGGAAGCTGTTGGATCCAGTATGAAAATTGATGAAACGTGATCCGCAGAGGTGCTGAAGGTCGTAGCCTTCAGTCAGGGGGTGTAGCTCCCTTCCAGGTGAGGCTGGTAAATGAGCGCAGGTGGGTGCCTGCGTACTGGTATGAGTCTGCGCCAGTACATAGTTGTAAGATGTTTTCTTTATAATAAAATATTGAAGGCTGAGACAACGGCAGCGGTGGTTTTCTCCCGACTTGGGTTTCCACCTAAAATCCTGGTGTTCATGTGTGTTGCTTATGTGTGATGATTTATTCTTTTCTTACTGCACATGTTTACTGTTTATTGAACATCTAATGAATGAATGATGGAATGATATAAGTGAAGAATTATCTGCATAATAAGATCTCTGGACATACGCATGTTTTATTAAGGGGATCCGCGTGTATACGCGAGTTGGATTCAGGAAAGTAGCATTTGGGTTTTTGAGGTAAGAAAAATTAAAAAGTTTTTAGTAAGTCCTAAATACTGATTCACCCCCTCTCAGTATTTTTCCCAACAATTGGTATCAGAGCAAGGTCCTTCTGCAGAAGCTTGATCGCTTGAAGGAGATCCATCACAATGGGAAGAAAGCAAAAGAAGAAGGCTACTGAAAAGGAGATATCTCAGAAAACATGTGCAGTAGAAAATGAAGAATATGAAACAGGTATTGATTGTTGTTCTAGTGATTTTCTCTGTGCAAGCAAGGGTGAAGATAGTGAAAGTAATGTTTTGGATCTAGACGAAGCTATCAAGAAAATTGAAGATCAACAAATATCAATTAATAAAAGCGAAGCTATGTACAAAGGGATGAAAGATCAGATAGAAATACTGAATGGACAGATAGACAAGTTTCAAAGGTTTCATACTTATGCATCCAATCGAATTAAAATAATAGAAGAAAAAATCAACGATCTAAATGCAGATCTCGAAAAATCAAACAAGAAGAATGCAAGACTTGAAGCTAAAATCATCTCTCTCAAAGAAGATACGGAAATATCAAATAAGAAGAATGAAGAACTTGAAGCAGAAATCATCTGTCTGAAAGCAGATCTCGAAGCAACAAATAAGAAGAATGAAGAACTCCTACAAAATTTTGAAGAACAAGAAAATGGGTTGAAAGAAGAGATTATAAATCTGAATGATCAAGTAAGAAGGAAAGAAGAAAGCATGGAGAAACAATGCCAAGGCTTGGAGGTTGAGGTAAACATTCTCAAAGGTAAATTAGAAGAAAAGGAGAAAGTCTTGAGGTTTCAAGATAGTACTAAGATTCTGGACAATATTCTTAGCAGTCAAAGGTCTCCTTCTATTAAACTTGGTCTGGGTTTTCATGAAATGGTAAAAGGAGAATCTAGTTCGCAAGAAAGTGCTAAAGATTCAAAGGATGTCAAAGAAAAACCTGAAGTGATGAAAGAAACAAAAGGTCAACCAAAAATCATGAATTCTCAAAGGAAATCATTCAATAATCTTGAATGCTTTAAATGTCATAATTATGGGCATGTTGCAGCAAATTGCAGGAGCAGATCATTTCAGTCACAATCAAACAGATCCTATTCAGAAAGGTACTTTGGTTGCTTCAAGGGATATTGTTTTTCATGCAACAAGTATGGTCATAAAGCAGCTGATTGCAATAGAAGAAAGAATAGAGAAACACACTATGATCCTTATGCTTACTTCTCTGGTCACATGAGATGCTATGCTTGTAAAAAATATGGACATGTGGAAAAGGAATGCAGGATGAAAAAATATGACAAATTGGATAACTTCCAACACACAAGTAGAAAGTTCAAGAAAAATTGGAAAAATAAGGAGGACCGGTCAGAAACGTAGGGAATATTGACCCTACTGCAGTCATCCGCTTCTAAAGCTTACTTCTCATAATAACTGCAGGAGTGATGAGGGATACATTATAGAGATTAGTAATGTATCATCACAGGGGAGAGAAATGTATGATGATTCCCATGGTAGATAATTAAAGTTGTGTTTATTTCTAACCGTGCATCTGATGTAAAGAAGACATGTACAGATGGCATATTTCTATCACAAGAAAAACATCTTAAGAAAATGGCAAAGATAGGAGAAGCACCTAAACTATCCATAAGGCAGAAGAGACAGAGAGGTAGCAGATGAAACAGAAAGAATGCATCTATAGTTTGAGCTACAGAGCTACAGTATCTGTCAAAGAAACAGGGACAAAAAGGTTAGAAATCCTGTGTATGATTGAGTTCTGGTGATACTCTATCCCTGTGCATGCGCGAGAATGTTTGACTCTAAAGTTATGTACTCCGTCCCTGTGTTAACTACTATATATACTTTAGTCACGGCTCAGAAAAGTGATTCTGCATAATGGATGGGATTAATGATGCTCTGGTTCTGTAAGTTGTTCGAAGAATCAATGTTAATACGATCGCCAGTGGAGTTATATATATAGTCGTTGAATATATGATATGAACCTCGGTGACTAAGAGTATGGAAGGTCTAAAGATGCAGTAGTAAAAATGGATAGATTCGTGTTGTTGTATACGATATCAGGTTGACGGTACAGTGTGCCTCGGACGCGCTCTGTATATACAGGACAAATTATATATCTATATATATATATATATATATATATATATATATAACCAAAGGAAGAATACTTAAATAAAATTTTTTCTTTAGATATGGAGCAGTTGGTTAATTACACATAAAGGGAAAAATTCACATATATACACGCGAACGGAACCGTGACCAAGAGGAACAGTGACGGCGGGTTGGAGCAAAACCGTGGGTTTCTTCGCACCACCTTTTATTGATACGTGGTATTTCATGGATTGGCAGTGAATCCATAGAGTTTTTGACACACATCCTTGCAAAACCGCCAAGTGCACGATAACGATAGTCCTTCACACGTTAACAATCGACCCAGGACGACGAAATTGATTTTGCGCTGTCGATCTAAAAAGAAGCCATTGGACTGCGATCGCTTGATGAAGAGGCACAGCCGATAATGAAAAGGGGCGAAGATTAACCAAGGTACGAGTGGAAATGTGATTGGGTCACTGATCATATATGTGGGTCCAGTTTGAATTATTTTAATTGGTCCTTTTCACTTTAATGTTTGCGGGCTCAACCAAGATGGTTTAAATTAAATATGGCTAAAAGCGATATATGCCGTCGATCTGGGAAGTAGAATTGATTATATTTATGGGCCCTCAGATCAAAGGTTAATTTGTTTAAAAGTGTTGGATATTTTATAAAGTCCGAAGGGTTAAACATTAGTTGGAAGGCTTGGTTACCGACGTGCTTATGCTACAATTATTGGATGAAATCTGAAAACACAGCTGCAGTGCTGTTTGGTATCTCTGGTGATGTTTCAGCTCTCATATTTCTGTTTCATTCTCTGATATTGGATGAAGATGCCTTAACGATTTTCTGTTGAAAGTGTTCAGGATGCACAAGCTAAGGGGGAGCTTTGGTCATAAGGAAAGGATGCATTCTTGGCATTCTAATTATTTTTTGTGGCCTGATCTCATGCTTGAGATTCTTTGGTATTGATTGTATAAGTCATTTCTGTATTTTGATGAAAAGGGTCATGATGAGACCTATGATGTAAATGGTTATATTCAGTCTTGTAAGAGCTTGTTAAAATTTGTAAACCCACTTGGTTGGGTAGCTGAGTCATATATGTAAATCCACTTGGTTGGATCCTTGATGTAAGTCTAAGTCCTTGGTGATAGGAAAGGTCATAAAGTCATGTAATTCATTGAAGAATATGCTTGAAAATTCAGCATGACCTCAGGGGGAGCATGGTACCTTCAGTACACATCAGATCTACAAGAGCTCTTCTTTCTACATGTGAAGAAAAACCTTGTTTTGGTTTTGATCCGCCCTTTGCCCTTGATGTCAAAGGGGGAGATTATCATGGTGTTTGAATAGGGGGAGAGTATCATGGTATTTGATGTATCTATCTGCTGTGGTGATCAAACACCATCATGGTTGCCATCAAGTCCAAAGGGGGAGATTGTTGGCAATATGATGCAATGTGTTGTCCTTGATGGAAACCTACTTGATGAAGATGGCAACCTAATTGATGAAAATGGAAACCTACTTGATAAAGTTGATGGCAATATATTTGATGAAGTTGTGCTTGATAGAATCCTACTTATTAATGCAGTAAATAAACAATGGTGCAGTGTGTTGTTTAAGGAGGAGATTGTTGGAAAAGGTTAACAGAGGAAGAACAGAAGGAGCAGAGACATAATGGGAGAAAAGAGTAAAAAGGCACAGCAGAGTTTTGGTGAACAACAACTCGCATTCAAGAAGGATGGGAGAAATGTAAGGATGAATGAATTGTCATGGGTCGCAGCTAAGTATTGCAGAGGAGAAATTTTTGTTATAGGCAAAGTATTTTTGCAGAAGGAATGAAGACATTCGTAGTTCTAGACTACGGAGGAGCAGAGTTTATTTAAAGATAGTCATTTCGGGCTTCCAAGCCTTCAACAAACAAGTATGAAGAAAATTGATTAAAACAGCGGAAAGAATTAAAGTTTCTGAAAAGGGAGGACAAGTGGTCCCCACCACTTTAGCGCAAATCGCAAGATCGCAAGTTTTGAAGTTTAAATGTCTTGTTGATGTGGAAATTTGCGATGTGCGATCGTCACACTATCGCACTATCACAACATTGCATTATCGCAATATCGCATATTTTTTATTTCAACCATCGCAAGTTCCGTTGTTTGCGATATACGATCATCGCGCCATCGCAAGATCGCAATATCGCACATTCAAGTGTTCCGCCATATGTTTGATTGCCAATTTGCGATGCGATCCCATCGCAGATCGCAAATGTCAACTTTGCGCACTTTTGTTTGATCGCGCCATCACATATTGCACATCGCAAATGGCTGACTGCGATGTGGGCCCAGGGTCAAAGAATGAAATCCAGTTTGTTTGAATATTGAAGTCCGGGTTAAAAGTTCATTAAAATTTAATTAAAAGTAATGTTACGGGGGCAGTGTAAAGTCTTAAAATAACCATTGGGGTTATAGTTATAATATTATATGATGGAGATAAAAGACTACCTTTGGGATGATTCATGTATGGAAGAACGAAGGTTGGGGTTTTCAATTTAAATTGGCTCGATTTTTAATACGCTGGATTATCTATTGTGACCCCGTCCAAGAATACCATTAACAGTTCGTGGTTTTGACTCATGGTATTGGAAAAGGCAAAATCTATATAAGGAGAAGAAAATCATAGTGCAAAGGTGTGCAAGTGTCCGGGTTTTAATAAAACATTTCACTCTGAAGTATATCTGTATGGAAAGGGTAACAGTTGAATGATTGATCTGAATTAATAATGCACCCATGAAGAAAATGATGAAGAGGGATCTCTAGATCTAAAATGTATTTGTATTTTCTAGATCTGTTTATGGAATGAGATGAGGCGAACATATGTCTGAAGTGAAGGGCAAAATCTGAGATATATATATCTGTTCTGAAGAATTGTGCTGTCCCATAATATTTGATGATCTATACGCTTATTTGCAGCAGAGGAAGCATGTATATACGCGGGTTTAATTCAGCAAAAGTTCGTATGAAATGTGAAACCAGTTCTGAAGTATGTGAAGATGTATACGCAGGTTGATATGCATGGAAGCGCATAGATACGCAGGATCAGTGAAAGGAAAGCGCGTATGAAAACTAGGGTTTGCTGAAGTTGAATATGCTGCTGATTATGATTGATTAATGATCAGGGTGTTGGTTGTTTGGTTGATGATTCAATGAGTGAATTGATGAAGTTATAAGTATCAGTTTGATGTATGATTGAGCTTAAACGTATGGAGTGGGTCCAGTCTAAAAATATGATGAAATGTGGCCAACAAGGTATGTTGTGTGGAAGCTATTGGATCCAGTATGAAAATTGATGAAACGTGGTCTACAGAGGTGCTGAAGGTTGTAGCCTTCAGTCAAGGGGTCGTAGCTCCCTTCCAGGAGAGGCTGGTAAACGAGAGCAGGGGGTCGTAGCTCCCTTCCAGGAGAGGTTGGTAAACGAGCGCAGGTGGGTGCCTGCGTACTGGTATAAGTCTGCGCCAGTACATAGTTATAAGATGTTTTCTTTATAATAAAATATTGAAGGCTGAGACAACGACAGCGGTGGTTTTCTCCCGACTTGGGTTTCCACCTAAAATCCTGTTGTTCATGTGTGTTGCTTATGTGTGATGATTTATTCTGTTCTTACTGCACATGTTTACTGTTTATTGAACATCTAATGAATGAATGATGGAATGATATAAGTGAAGAATTATCTGCATAATAAGATCTCTGGACATACGCATGTTTTATTAAGGGGATCCGCGTGTATACGCGAGTTGGATTTAGGAAAGTAGAATTTGGGTTTTTGAAGTAAGAAAAAGTAAAACGTTTTCAGTAAGTCCTAAATACTGATTCACCCCCCTCTCAGTATTTTTCCCAACAAATTATCACACCAGAAAAACTTCTTCAATAGACAATATGTGTCAAGGAATCATCCATGTGATCTGTTATCACCAAGATCTTCATGATTTATCTTTGTTTCACAATCAACTTTGTGTAGGAATTATGTATATATAAGATCTCAATCGTGTCACAAGTCATCAGCAACAAAATCTGCATGATCTATCCTTATCTCTGAATCATAAGACTTCCATCTTATCCATGTGTGAAAACAAAAGATATTCTTCAGCAAAAAGTAATTAGGGTTCATCCATAATATTATCATAAGAAACCATGTATCATGTCGTCATCATTTGAGCAAGAACTAAGGAATAATCAGATACAATGCCAACAATGCAATCATTAGTTGTTAGACTGATGCTCCCCCTGAACCTGTGTTCCTGATCTTTAGCTATCTTACTGTTTTTCTTATCAGAAAAGCATACGCGACTGTCTCCAGCAGAACTCGCGTGTATACGCGGCTTTAGTTCACTAAACCCGCGTATGAAAAGTGAAACACTGAAAATTTCCACAACTTCATCTCCCCCTGAATTTGTACCACATGTACCTGTCTTCTTCACATCAAATGCACTATCAAAAATAAACATAACCAGAATTACCAAACCAACCATGGGAATCATCATACATTGCTCCCCCTGTGATGATACATTACTAATCCCTATAATTTATCTCACATCATCCTACAGCCATTATGAGAAGTAGGCTTTAGAAGCGGATGATTGCAGTAGGATTATTATCCCCTACGTTTTTGACCGGTCCTCCTTCCTTTTCCAGCTTTGCTTGAAATTTCTTATTGTGTGCTGGAAATTATCCAATTTCTCAGATCCATTCATCTTGAATTCTTTTTCTACATGTCCATACTTGTTACAGGCATAACATCTTGCATGACCAGAAAAGTAAGCATAATGATCATAATGTGTTTTTCTATTCTTTCTTCTATTGCAATCAGCTGCTTTATGACCATACTTGCTACATGAAAAACAATATCCCTTGAAGAAACCAGAGTACCTTTCTGTGTAGAATCTGTTTGTATGTGACTGAAACATTTTGCTTCTGCAATTGGCTGCAATATGCCCATAATTATGACATTTAAAGCATTCAACATTATTGATCATAGGAGGGAATGATTTCTTTTGAGAGTTCATGATTGTCGGTTGATCTTTTGTTTCTTTCAATACTTCAGATTTTGCATTGATATCCTTTGAATCTTTAGCACTTCCTTGTGAACTAGATTCTCCTTTAACAGTTTCATGAAAACCAAGACCAAATTTAATAGAAGGAGACCTTTGACTAATAAGAATATTGTCCAGAATCTTAGTACTATCTTGAAACCTCAAGAGTTTATCTTTTTCTTCTAATTTACCCTTTAAAATGTTTACCTCAACCTCCAATCTTTGGCATTGCTTCTTCATACTTTCTTCAATCCTTCTTCCTTATTCTACTTGATCCTTCAATTTTAGAATCTCTTCTTTCAACCCTTTTTCTTGTTCTTCAAATTTTTGTAGAATTTTTTCATTCTTCTTATTTGATTTTTCCAGTTCTTCTTTCAGAGAGATGATTTCTTCTTCAAGTCTTTCACTTCGATTGGTTACTTTATCCTGTAGTCTTTGACACATTTCTATCTGTCTTTGATACATTTCCATCTGACCATTCATTCCCGAGATCATATCTTTGTAGATAGATTCCTTCTTTTTAAATTGATCTTCATCATTAATCTTGAGATTTGCTTCTAGACCCATACTATTACATTCACTATCATTTTCACTATCTTCACCATTGCTTTCATAAGGAAGTGAATCACAAATATTAGTACCTTTTTCATTTTCTTCATTTTCTGCTCCACATGTTTTCTAAGATATCTCCTTTCTTTGAGTAGCCTTCTTCTTTTGCTTCCTTTCCATGAGCACTAGCAGATCTTGGTCAGAATCTTCTTCATCCTCATTTGACATTTCATCATTATTTTCATTTGTATAATAGCTCTTTCCCTTTTCAAATTGTTTCCATTTATCTTGATTTTCTTCATAAGGACATTTAGCAGCATAATGACCAACTCTTCCACAATTAAAACACTTGAAGGGAAGCTTACCTCTGAATCTTCTAGTACCTGGTTGGAGTCTTCTCACAAAATTTGCTTCTTCTTCTTCTGATATGTAACTTGATTCCTTGACAACTTCCTTTTCTTTTCCTTTTGCACATGCCTTAAAGGCAACTTCTCTGATTTGAGAGGGACCTTCTTTTATCATTTCAAAAGCAGTTAGAATACCATGTAGTTGAACAATAGTAAGAGTTTGCAGGTCTTTCCTTTATTCAATAGCAGATACTTTTGAATCAAATTTTGAAGTTAAAGATCTTAAGAATTTTTCAACCAGAGTAGTATTGGTTATGGTTTCACCCAAACTTCTCATACAATTTACAATATCATCTAGACATAAAAAGAAACTGGCAATACTCTCATCACTATGCATCCTTAAATTTTCATATTCAATTCTAAGAGTTTGGAGTTTGGCACCTTTTACCTTTGTATCTCCTTCATAGCTTAGAATGATTTTGTCCCATATTTCTTTCGCTGAATTTAGCTGCATCACTTTAACAAATTCTGATTCAGACATGCTTCCTAATAAAAAATTGACTACTTTGGCATTGATTTCATATTTCTTCCTTTCTGCTGCATCAGTAGGAATAATTTCCGGGTACCGATAACCTTCTTCCACGATTGCCCATACTTCTACACCAAGACTTTGCAAACATGCTTTTGTTCGTGTCTTCCAGAATAACAGAATACTTCCATTGAATAAAGGTGGCCTTAGAGAAAGTACTCCTTCCTGACTTCCCATTGTGATGGATCTCCTTCAAGCGATCAAGATTCTGCAGAAGAACCTCATCTGATACCAATTGTTGGGAAAAATACTGAGAGGGTGGGGTGAATCAGTATTTAGTGCAGACTAAAATTTTTTTACTTTTTCTTTCTCTAAAACCCATAATTTACTTTACAGAACCCAAGTCGCATATACACGCGGATATCCTTAATAGAGCATGCGTATGGCCAGAGATCTTATTATACATTTAATTCTTTACTTAGATCTTTGCATCATTCATTCATCAGATGTTTAGTTAGCAGTAATCATGTGCAGTAATAACATAATAAACCATCACACATAAGAAACACACATGAACACTAGGATTTAAGGTGGAAACCCAATTCGGGAGAAAACCACCGTTGCCGTCGTATCTGTCTTCAATATTTATTATAAAGAAAACTTCTTACAACCATGTACTGGCGCAGACTCATACCAGCACGCAGGCACCCACCTGTAGAAGGTTACAACCTTCTCTTGTTTACCAGCCTCTCCTAGAAGGGAGCTACAACCCCCAGCTCTCATTTACCAGCCTCTCCTGGAAGGGAGCTACAACCCCGTGCTCTCATTTACCAACCTCTCCTAGAAGGGAGATACTACCCCCTGCTTTCGTTTACCAGCCTCTCCTGGAAGGGAGCTACTACCCCCTGCTCTCGTTTACCAGCCTCTCCTAGAAGGGAGATACTACCCCCTACTCTCATTTACCAACTACCACTGGAAGGGAGCTACAACCCCCTCATTGAGGGCTTTGACCCTCAGCACCACCATGAACCACGTTTCATCAATTTTCATACTGGATCCAACAACTTCCATACAACACATATTGTAGGCCACTTTTCATCAGATTTTTAGACTGGACCCACTCCACACATTTAAGCTCATCACACATCAAGCTGAAACTCATAACCTCATAAATTCATTCATTGTACCATCAACCAATCAACCAACAACTTGATCTTTAATCAACATAATCAACATTCAAACAACCCAGATCTGTATGAATACATCATTGACAGATAGTAGTAAAACAATAGAGCAGATCAGACATTCCATTCCACATACTTCAGAAAAACCCTAGATTTCATACACGCTTTTACTTCACTGAACCTGCGTATATACGCGCTTTCACAGAAACAAACCTGCGTATACATCTGCACATATTTCAGAACTGATTTTACATACCATATGCGCTTTTGCTGAAGGTAACCCGCGTATATATGCGCTTTCTCTTCCACGAACCTGCGTATGGGTCTTCAGACATTTCAGGACTGTGCAGCTCTTCAGATCAGATAAGCAATTCAGATCTCATCCTCTTCTTCAGCGGAGATTCGCTAGATGAAAGATATAAACATTCCATAAGCAGATCTAGAAAATACAAAGTCATTTAAGATCTAAATATTCTTCTTCATCATTTTATTCATCCATCATTGTATTCATAGGTGCATCATAGATTCAGATCTATCAATTAAGATCAGAGTTCATCCATGCAGATATTCCTTAGAGAGATTTATTCATTAACAACCCTTACTCATGCACACCCTTGCACAATGATCTTCTTCTCCTTATATAGATTTATCCTTTGTCAATACCATGAGACAAAACCACACCACTTCTGATGGTATTCCTGGACAGGATCAAATAGATAATCCAATGCTCAATACTGTGGGCCAATATCATGGTAATGTCCCTTGGTTTTAGAAATTTAGAGTGCAAATTGGCATACGCGACTTGGAATGTACTTTTCCGCATACATACGCGACTTATCCTTAACAAACCCGCGTATGCCTTGTGACATACCTTTGTTCAACATTATTCTTGCAATTTCTAAGCTACTTCTGAACTGATCTGTAGATACATCAGATTTACATCATTAACAACTCATCAAGTCAGTATTCATCAAGGACAACTTCATCAAGTAGGTTGTCATCAACTTTATCAAGTAGGTTGCCATCAAGGACAACACATCAAATTAGTTTCCATCAAGGACAACTTCATCAAGTAGGTTGCCATCAAGGACAACACATCAAATTAGTTTCCATCAAGGACAACTTCATCAATTAGGTTGCCATCAAGGGCAACACATGCCAACAATCTCCCCCTTTGGACTTGATGGAAACCATGATGGTTTTTCATCACCACAACAAATAGTTACATTGATTATAACCATTATGCAAACACCATGATACTCTCCCCCTATTTAAACACCATGTTACTCTCCCCCTTTGACATCAAGGGCAAAGGGCGGATCAAAGCCAAGACAATGTTTTTCTCCACATGTAGAAAGAAGAGCTCTGTAGATTTGTTGTTCACTGAAGTTACCATGCTCCCCCTGAGTTCATGCAGAAAACATATTTTTCAATGAAGTACATGACTTTATGACCTTTCCTATCACCAATGACTCATAATTTCATCAAAGATCCAACCAAGTGGATTTACATATATGACTCAAGTACCCAACCAAGTGGGTTTACACATTTTGACTCAACTACCCAACCAAGTGGGTTTACAAATTTGATCAAGTCCTTACATGACTGAATATTATAATTTTACATCATAGGTCTCAACATGACCTTTTCATCAAAATACAAATATGACTTTTTATGACCACCATAAAAAGGAACTCAAGAGAGAGATCATAATTTAGAACCATCATAATGCCAACAATGCATAATTCTCAGCAAGGCTAATGTTCCTCCTAAACCTGTACACCTATTCTTGAGCCATTTCACTCCTTCATCTCCCCCTTAGCTTGTGCATCCTGAACACTTTCAACATCAAATAATCACAACATCTTCACCCAATATCAGAGGATGAAACAGAAATATAAGTCTGAAACATCACCAAAGATACCAAATAGCACCACAGTTGTGTTGAAGAATGCTGACCCAGAAAAATTTGTCAGCAACCACCTATATGCGGTTTTATGTGTATAAATTCGTGTATATACGCGAATGTCTTTCAGGAAACCCGCGTATCCAATTTAATCTTCTGAATTTAAGTAGATCTGATCTTCTGCATGGTAGAGACATCTCCCAGCTTCTGTCTGAGAAATTTGAATGCATCCCTGGGATATATGAGAGAAGAAAGATAAGGCAATGTAGCTATGTTTTCAAGTGTCATCCAACATTTGTAGTATAAGTGCATTAGTAACCAGGCCTTAAGACTTTTTGCAGCATTAACAAATTCTTCCCAATAGGAATTATCACACCAGAAAAACTTCTTCAATAGGCAATATGTGTCAAGCAATCATCCATGTGATCTGTTATCACCAAGATCTTCATGATTTATATTTATTTCACAATCAACTTTGTGTAGGAATTATGTATATATAAGATCTCAATCGTGTCACAAGTCATCAACAACAAAATCTGCATGATCTATCCTTATCTCTGAATCATAAGACTTCCATCTTATCCATGTGTGAAAAAAAAATATATTCTTCAGCAAAAAGCAATTAGGGTTCATCCATAATATTATCATAAGAAACCATGTATCATGTCGTCATCATTTGAGCAAGAACTAAGGAATAATTAGATACAATGCCAATAGTGCAATCCTTAGTTGTTAGACAGATGCTCCCCCTGAACCTGTGTTCCTGATCTTTAGCTATCTCACTATTTTTCTTATCAGAAAAGCATACACGACTGTCTTCAGCAGAACTCACGTGTATTCGTGGCTTTAGTTCACCAAAACCGTGTATGGAAAGTGAAGCACTGAAAATTTCCACAACTTCATCTCCCCCTAAATTTGTACCACCTGTACCTGTCTTCTTCACATCAGATGCACTGTCAGAAATAAACATAACCAGAATTACCAAACCAACCATGGGAATCATCATACATTGCTCCCCCTGTGATGATACATTACTAATCCATATAATGTATCTCACATTACTCCTGCAGTAATTATGAGAAGTAATCTTTAGAAGCGGATGACTGCAGTAGGATTATTATCTCCTACGTTTTTGACCGGTCCTCCTTCCTTTTCAAGCTTTTCTTAAAATTTCTTATTGTGTGCTGGAAATTATCCAATTTCTCAGATCCATTCATCCTACATTCTTTTTCTACATGTCCATACTTGTTACAGGAATAACATCTTGCATGACCAGAAAAGTAAGCATAAGGATCATAATGTGTTTTTCTATTCTTTCTTCTATTGCAATCAAATGTTTTATGACCATACTTGCTACATGAAAAACAATATCCCTTGAAGAAACCAGTGTACCTTTCTGTGTAGAATCTGTTTGTATGTGATTGAAACATTCTGCTTCTGCAATTAGCTGCAATATGCCCATAATTATGACATTTAAAGCATTCAACATTATTGATCATAGGAGGGAATGATTTCTTTTGAGAGTTCATGATTGTCGGTTTATCTTTTGTTTCTTTCAACACTTCAGATTTTGCATTGAAATCCTTTGAATCTTTAGCACTTCCTTGTGAACTAGATTCTCCTTTAACTGTTTCATGAAAACCAAGACCAAATTTAATAGAAGGAGACCTTTGACTACTAAGAATATTGTCCAGAATCTTAGTACTATCTTGAAACCTCAAGAGTTTATCTTTTTCTTCTAATTTACCTTTTAAAATGTTTACCTCAACCTCCAATATTTGGCATTTCTTCTTCATACTTTCTTCAATTCTTCTTCCTTCTTCTACTTGATCATTCAATTTTAGAATCTCTTCTTTCAACCCTTTTTCTTGTTCTTCAAATTTTTGTAGAAGTTCTTCATTCTTCTTATTTTATTTTTCCAGTTCTTCTTTCAGAGAGATTATTTCTGCTTCAAGTCTTTCACATCGATTGGTTACTTTATCCTACAGTCTTTGATACATTTCTATCCATCTTTGATACATTTCAATCTGACCATTCATTCCAGAGATCATATCTTTGTAGATAGATTCCTTATTTTTAAATTTATCTTCATCATTAATCTTGAGATTTGCTTCTAGACCCATACTATTACTTTCACTATCATTTTCACTATCTTCACCATTTCTTGCATAAGGAAGTGAATCACAAAGATTAGTACCTTTTTCATTTTCTTCATTTTCTGCTTCACATGTTTTCTGAGATATCTCCTTTCTTTGAGTAGCCTTCTTCTTTTGCTTCCTTGCCATGAGCACTAGCAGATCTTGGTCAGAATATTCTTCATCCTCATTTTACATTTCATCATTATCTTCATTTGTATAATAGCTCTTTCCCTTTTCAAATTGTTTCCCTTTATCTTGATTTTCTTCATAAGGACATTTAGCAGCATATTGACCAACTCTTCCACAATTAAAACACTTGAAGGGAAGCTTACCTCTGAATCTTCCAGTACCTGGTTGGAGTCTTCTCACAAAATTTGCTTCTTATTCTTCTGATATGTAACTTGATTCCTTGACAACTTCCTTTTCTTTTGCTTTTGCACATGCCTTAAAGGCAACTTCTCTGATTTGAGAGGGAACTTCTTTTCTCATTTCAAAAGCAGTTAGAATACCATGTAGTTGAACAATAGTAAGAGTTTGTAGGTCTTTCCTTTCTTCAATAGCAGATACTTTTGACTCAAATTTTGAAGTTAAAGATCATAAGACTTTTTCAACTATAGTATCGGTTATGGTTTCACCTAAACTTCTCATATGATTTACAATATCATCTAGACATAAAAAGAAACTAGCAATACTCTCATCACTATGCATCCTTAAATTTTCATATTCAATTCTGAGAGTTTGGAGTTTGGCACTTTTTACCTTTGTATCTCCTTCATAGCTTAGAATAATTTTGTCCCATATTTCTTTTGCTAAATTTAGCTGCATCACTTTAACAAATTCTGATTCAGACAGGCTTCCTAATAAAACATTGACTGCTTTGGCATTGATTTCAAATTTCTTCCTTTCTGTTGCATCAGTAGGAATAATTGCCAGGTACCGATAACCTTCTTCCACGATTGCCCAAACTTTTGCACCAAGACTTTGCAAATATGCTTTTGTTCGTATCTTCCAGAATAATAGATTACTTCCATTGAATAAAGGTGGCCTTAGAGAAATTACTCCTTCCCGACTTCCCATTATGACGGATCTCCTTCAAGCGATCAAGCTTTTGCAGAAGAACCTCCTCTGATACCAATTGTTGGGAAAAATACTGAGAGGGGGGGTGGGGTGAATCAGTATTTAGTGCAGACTGAAATTTTTTTACTTTTTCTTTTTCTAAAACCCATACGCTACTTTACTGAACCCAAGTCGCGTATACACGGGGATATCCTTAATAAAACATGCATATGACCAGAGATATTATTATGCATTTAATTCTTTACTTAGATCTTTGTATCATTCATTCATCAGATGTTTAGTTAGCAGTAAGCATGTGTAGTAATAACAGAATAAACCATCACACATAAGCAACACACATGAACACCAGGATTTAAGGTGGAAACCTAATTCGGGAGAAAACCATCGCTGCCATCATATCTGTCTTCAATATTTATTATAAAGAAAACTTCTTACAACCATGTAATGGCGCAGACTCATACCAGCACGCAGGCACACACTTGCAGAAGGCTACAACCTTCTCTCGTTTACCGGCCTCTCCTGGAAGGGAGCTACAACCCCCAGCTCTCGTTTACCAGCCTCTCATGGAAGGGAGCTACAACCCCCTACTCTCGTTTACCAGCCTCTCCTGGAAGGGAGCTACTACCCCCTGCTCTCGTGTACTAGCCTCTCATGGAAGGGAGCTACTACCCCCTGCTCTCGTTTACCAGCCTCTTCTGGAAGGGAGCTACTACCCCCTACTCTGATTTACCAACTACCACTGGAAGGGAGCTACAACCCCCTCACTGAAGGCTTTGACCCTCAGCACCACCATGGACCACGTTTCATCAATTTTCATACTGGATCCAACAACTTCCATACAACACATCTTGTAGGCCAATTTTCATCATATTTTCAGACTGGACCCACTCCACACATTTAAGCTCATCACACATCAAACTGAAACTCATAACCTCATCAATTCATTCATTGTACCATCAACCAATTAACCAACAACTTGATCTTTAATCAACATAATTAGTCACATAATCAAAATTCAAACAACCCAGATCTGTATGAATACATCATTGATAGATAGTAGTAAAACAACAGAGCAGATCAGACATTCCATTCCACATACGTCAGCAAAACCCTAGATTTCATACACGCTTTTACTTCACTGAACCTGCGTATATACGTGCTTTCACAGAAACAAACCTGCGTATACATCTGCACATATTTCAGAACTGATTTTACATACCATACGCACTATTGCTGAAGGTAACCCGCGTATATACGCGCTTTCTCTACCACAAACCTGCGTATAGGTCTTCAGACATTTCAGGACTGTGCAGCTCTTCAGATCAGATAAGCAATTCAGATCTCATCCTCTTCTTCAGCAGAGATTCGCCAGATGACAGATCTAAACATTCCATAAGCAGATCTAGAAAATACAAAGTCATTTCAGATCTAGAGATTCTTCTTCATCATTTTCTTCATCCATCATTGTATTCATAGGTGCATCATAGATTCAGATCTATCAATTAAGAACAGAGTTCATCCATGCAGATATTCCTTAGAGAGATTTATTCATTAACAACCCTTACTCATGCACACCCTTGGACAATGATCTTCTTCTCCTTATATAGATTTATCCTTTGTCAATACCATGAGCCAAAACCACACCACTTCCGATGGGATTCCGGGATGGGATCAAATAGATAATCCAGCGCTCAATACTGTGGGCCAATATCATGGTAATATCCCCTGGTTTTATAAATTTAGAGTGCAAATTGGCATACGCGACTTGGAACATACTTTTACACGTACATACGCGACTTATCCTTAACAAACCCGCGTATGCCTTGTGACATACCTTTGTTCAACATTATTATTGCACTTTCTGAGCTACTTCTGAACTGATCTGTAGATACATCAGATTTACATCATTAACAACTCATCAAGTCAGTTTTCATCAAGGACAACTTCATCAAGTAGGTTGTCATCAACTTTATCAAGTAGGTTGCCATCAAGGACAACACTTTGCATCATATTGCCAACAATCTTATTTCATCAAGTAGGTTGCCATCGAGGACAACACATCAAATCAGTTTCCATCAAGGACAACTTCATCAAGTAGGTTGCCATCAAGGACAACACATGCCAACAAGGGTTTAATTGAAACAACAGGTTCAAGAGTGGTCCATGGGGCAAGTCATCTATGTCTAAGGATCTCTTTGAAGTTTGATTTATGGAATGAAATGAGACAAAAAGAAGGGGAATTAAACAGATGAAGAACAAAGAGTAGCCTAGGATCTGGTAAGTACTTTGAAACTAGCCAGCCTTTGACAGAAACTTAAAAAAAACATAAAATAAATCCATGATCTGGTAAGTACTTCGAAACTAGCCAACGTTTGATCCACTTTCAATAGAAAACGTAATAAAAATAGAGGGAAACTTGAAGGAAACTGTTGGAGTAGAAACTAGTGGGTCGGGCTCACCACAAATCCTCTCCTAGCTCTGCTTTACTTGGTCACTTTCAAGGCAAACACAAAGACAACAGAGAATGGCCTAAGATCTGGTAAGTACTTCGAAACTAGCCAGCTTTTAACACATTCCAAGGGAAACTTTCAGATAGCATTTTGGGATAAAACTAGGACTAGGGCACACCATATCTTCCTTAGTTCATCTCTACTTAACATATACTGAAAATAACATTTAAGAATAACAATTAGCTCAGGCAGTAGGACGAGGGAACGCCAGCATTCCTATGCTTGAATTGAATTAGATCATTCCTAAATAACACGAATTGGAAGAAAACATTCAGATAAATATTTTCAGTCAGAGAAGGGAACTGATATACAGTAGGTCCTAATCTATGCATGTTGTTCCTTATAAGAGAAAATGAACACAGTGAAAACAGAAATAATACAACAATTCACAACAAGAAATAACATCACCGTCGACATAGACCAGGATCCCATAAATCAACTTATATTGATGCTCCAAACCAGTTACAACTTTAAGTCCAATGCTTTAGTTTAGAAATCATCTACACTTCCCAGACAAACTTATCTATCACAAGCAGAGCTCCAAGAGCCAGTGAACACTATTTACAGGTAGAAGTCTCAAGCTCAATTACATTTCAAAGCTCAGAAACCAACTCAACCAACCCCTCTCTCATCTTCTCTAGTGGTATTTATAGAAGAATGAGGAGGTGGGATCTGATAAAAATATCTCTAAAGATAATTAATACAGACTTAATGGCTTCTTGGCCTTTGGGGGGCTCAATGAAGAAGCTTACATAGGTGTCCTCTGTATTAAATAATTTACATTAAGATAAAAGCTCGGTGGGAGCTCTTCTTGACTTTTGAGGCTTAGTGTTGTGTTAAAGTAACTCTGCTGATATTTTGTCATTAAGTTTATTTGCAGAATTAACTTCTCTGGATGCGCTGAGGCAAAATCCTGAACTTGATCAATAACTTCGGCCTTTGTTTGAATGCTTTGAGGCACAGGTGGCATTGTGGTAGCTAGGAGGAATCAATTTTCCTCAGATGTGGTAGTGGAGGCTTTCTGTCTGATGAACCTTTATGATTTACCTTTAAACTATGTTTTAATACGGGGATTAGGCTTTTGATAATCCATCTTAGCCATAATCCCCATAGATCCAGCTTCAATCTCATGTTCTGGTGTGTTCTAGTCTTCGACACTGATACTCTTTGATTTGTGCTTGATTCACTATGTTTCTTGGTGTGCAGGGCTGCACAGGGATTGAATGGCATCAATGCCTCATGAATCATGGATGAAATGTGGAGTTGAATCCTGTGAATGATTCCCTTTGATGAATCGAAGGCGGGAGGATCTTCACCCTCAGCCTTTGAAATTTTCTTCAGTATAGCGGAAAAACCATTTAAACCCTGCAAAATACGAACAACATTATAAAATTCTGCATATATATAGGTTTGCCGCTTCAGAAGGCACGTGGAGAGAGCATGGCCATTGGATGGCATCATCCAATGGTCGAGATTGATTAGAGGAGGTCAAAGGAGAGCAGAGGAGGAAATTAAATTGGAAGCGTCGATTGCACAGAGATCGACGGTCGGGAGTGAGGGCGAATAGTCAAAATGACAGAGTCATTTTATTTGGACGAACAAAGAAAATGGGCTAAAACATTTGTTTCGGAAGAAAAGTGGCGGAAAAATGAGTTTTTGGATCAGGACACATGTGGGCCGTCAATTGAGATCGGCCCATGCAATCAACAGGGGAGATCAGGTACTGAAAAACCTTATAAAACATTCCCAGACTTCAAAAAGGGTTAATAAAATCATGCTGTATAAAGTCCCCCAGGTCTGGATTTGCTGACTGTGCAAGGAAACAATAAAGATCCGCCCCAATTAAAATCTTCCGCGTGGATGCTGATGTGGTGTCGGGGACCACCGGATGTTGTGGGACCGTTGACTGCCACTATGGATGAGGGGACCGGGGTGATGGAGTGTGGGCTGTCGATCTACAGATCAGATCGACAGCGGAGATGTTTTAAATAATCGCGCCGTACCACGTTTATTTTACGGGCTTCTTCAAAGCGCGATCACCGCCTGATGAGCTAGCCTTAGATCGGACGGCGCACGCCAATATCGCGCCGGGCCGATATCTGACCTTTAATGCGCGATGAGGGCGGTATTTCAAAATGACTCAAGGCCATGTGTCGGCCGGTGGCACTGATCACTGCCAAACGGAAAAAACCGCCTCCCTCTCAAAAGCGGTGCGATGAATTCCTCCCGGTTTTCTTTTAATATAATGATGATAAAACATTAAAAACAAAAAAATTAAATATGCACAAAGGTTTGTGTGAGGAGGGTTTTATATTCGTGATTTGGCTTGGCGCCCGCTTGCGGGGCCATGGATGTATGGAAGATAATATGACCAGGGGTTTATGCATAGGGCTCATCAGCATTGGAGATTTCAATAAAGGGGGAAGACTTGCGCATTGTGTTACCTCCGATGCGATAAGCACCAAAATACCTTAGCGCCTGGTTCCAGTGCCAGGGCATATGGAGTGGAAATGGCTAAGGACTTAGCCCAAGGGGGCTTAAACCTTTACACCAAAATATGTATTTTTTATGAAGTTTTCAATTTTTTTCAAGGGTTTTGAGGGTTTCGATAAGGCAACGAAGGAGTCTTAAACCTTATCAAAGGGGGTTTCGATAGGGGGGAAGGGAAAAATATGAAAATGAAATATTTCACGGGAAATGGAGGGGTAAAAATGAGGTTAGTTTTTCAAGTGAGGAAAGGGAAAAAGGTGATTTTTTGCAGCAGTTTCTTCTCATGAAATCAGCAAAACTCCAGAGTGTAAAATGGGCACAGTATGGATGGTTTTGGATAGAGGCATGAGGTCTTTATGAGTCTTCAAGAGCCAGCACTTTTTTCAATAAAATTTGTTCCTTGAAGGCTCCAAAAATGATTTAGCCACCTTTTGGTATAAAAAATTTCATAGGTGGCTAACAGGGAACACAACGGAGTAGGGGCCCTTAGACATGACCTATGATATATATTCCAGCTGGTAGTGGGGCATAGATCGACATTTCTTCAGCATCTCATCCCGGTTTCAGGAGAGCAGGATCAACATTGGATTTAGTCAGGGGTTGGATTGGAGAGAGGTGATGAGTTGGTACATAGTTGGTGGGACGACTTACACCGTCATAGATACAACACAACAGGAGACGTGGTATTTTAATATAATGATGATAAAACATTAAAAACAAAAAAATTAAATATACACAAAGGTTTGTGTGAGGAGGGTTTTATATTTGCGATTTGGCTTGGCGCTCGCCTGCGGGGCCATGGATGTATGGAAGATAATATGACTGGGGGTTTATGCATAGGGCTCATCAGCATTGGAGATTTCAATAAAGGGGGAAGACTTGCGCATTGTGTTACCTCCGATGCGATAAGCACCAAAATACCTTAGCGTCTGGTTCCAGTGCCAGGGCATATGGAGTGGAAATGGCTAAGGACTTAGCCCAAGGGGGCTTAAACCTTTACACCAAAATATGTATTTTTTATGAATTTTTCAATGTTTTTCAAGGGTTTTGAGGGTTTCGATAAGGCAACGAAGGAGTCTTAAACCTTATCAAAGGGGGTTTCGATAGGGGGGAAGGGGAAAATATGAAAATGAAAGATTTCACGGGAAATGGAGGGGTAAAAATGAGGTTAGTTTTTCAAGTGAGGAAAGGGAAAAAGGTGATTTTTTGCAGCAGTTTCTTCTCATGAAATAAAAAAAAATCCAGAGTGTAAAATGGGCACAGTATGGATGGTTTTGGATAGAGGCATGAGGTCTTTATGAGTCTTCAAGAGCCAACACTTTTTTCAATAAAATTTGTTCCTTGAAGGCTCCAAAAATGATTTAGCCACCTTTTGGTATAAAAAATTTCATAGGTGGCTAACAGGGAACACAGTGGAGCAGGGGCCCTTAGACATGACCTATGATATATATTCCAGCTGGCAGTGGGGCATAGATCAACATTTCTTCAGCATCTCATCCCGATTTCAGGAGAGCAGGATCAAAATTGGATTTAGTCAGGGGTTGGATTGGAGAGAGGTGATGAGTTGGTACATAGTTGGTGGGACAACTTACACCGCCATAGATACAACACAACAGGAGACGTGGTCCTCACCTCTTAGAGCATCAGTTATAGCCATAGGCAGTGCGCAGTCTGAGCTATGGGACTTGGGCGATGATTGGCCATCATAGCATGGGGATCCAGGAGGATTTTTTGTTGAATGGTATAATGAGAGATCAGTTTGGGATCCCAGCATTGAGGGGTTTATTCCGAGTGGTTTGAAACAGGTGCATAGTATCACCCAGAGGTTTGTAAGGGATCTGGACATTGGGTCTCAGTTGCGACGGGCCAACAGAGTGGCCCACATATTTCGATTGCTTGAGGGCAAGCAATATTGGGGTGAAAGGTCTGTAATATTCCCTTTTTTGGTGTCACGTATGACAGGGCCAGGAGGGACTTCCAGAGTTAGGAGCAGACTGGTCACAGGTACAGGTTGGTGTCATCAGTGGGCCCAGGGGATTTTTGGAGGAGTTTTGAGGAGTTTATATGTGGTTGGGTGGTATTATTTTGATATATTCCATCATATGAGTAGTTTAAATTTCGTTCCGGTGCATTCTGACAAATTTCAGAAATTTGAGTTATTTATGGGCTTAACTCAACTAATTACGCTCACGGTGGCATTCCGGGAGGAATACATGACTTAAAAACTTAGTGTAATAGCTCATTGGAACCGGGACAAGGATACCTGCATGATGGGAGAGTTAGACATGAGTTTCATTGACCGGAGGAGACGTGGTAGCCGATTTACTCTTTTCTGCATTAAAAATGAATATTTGAATAAGAGGGAAAAGTGCTCCATGAATATAATAATAATAAAATAATTCTCTAGAAGGCTCCAAGAGATCTATAAAAGAAAAGGAGGAGGCCATTGAGGGATATCTTTGGATCATGTCATTTTATTGTATGAGAGGTGTGAGACGTGGTTCTCTACTTCAGCCGTAGCCCCGGGACAGAAACCCTTGGGTGATTTGTGAGTGTTGGACGAAAACCCAATTCTCTTGAGGAGACTTCACTCAAAAGTTTCACAAAGCTTCAGGGATTTCTATGAGGATCATTCAGGTCTTCAAATTGTGCTTTATTATCTTCAGTGGGTTCAGTCACAGCTATTGCCGGAGGGAGAGTGCAATAGTTCATTTTTGGAGGTCATCACAGTGTAACAGTGCAGCAGATTATCTTGGTGACCAATTTTCCATCTCAACTCTTTTTGGGATAGATATATATGTAACCCTCATTATTATTTATAATAAAATCTGAGATTATTCCTATTCTATGTGGTATTGGATTTCAATGTTTCATGTCTTTTTAGTTTACATGGCAATCTTCTGTTGAGTAAATGTTGATTTTACGACATAATGTGGAGTTTAGTATTTTTCTACATTTTTAGTTAAAATATCCCATCTGGGATATTACAAGGATAGAATTAGATCAAAATACCCCACTTAAATCCACAAAACCCAAAGGATTGGTGGTCCTTGGTAGAACAACATATATAGACGAAATCATTAAGAGGCTGAACCCTAGGCATCCGTAGGACCCAGAACCATTCCTACTCAGAATCCTACTATAGTCCCTCAGGAAGCAGCCTCACAATCTGCAACACATGTTAGGATTCATAGTGAAACAGAAGGGCCTGAACAAAGCCTTCTGACTGCTGAGCACATAAGTCCCGACCATTCGAGAGAGGGAAATTCTTGCAATTTTTTCGAAGGAGAGGGAGAAACCAACAGTGTAGTACAACTAAAAACTCCAGATCCTGGATCCCCTAAGAGAGTGGTTGAGATAGAGACACACAGTATCCTATATTGGGGAAGTGCTATAAGGCCTCCTCCAAATACACTCCCTAATTCCACTCAAATTATTCCCCCAAAACAAGAAACCCCTGAAGGTTATTGGCATATCTTTGATCAAATGGAAAACAACCAAAACCAGAGGCAACGATCAACATTGGAGTATCCCATTGTTGATCTGACTGCAAATGCCCCTATGAAAGCCATTTCATTACAAAACATCCCCACCTTCAATGGGATGACCTCTTAAGATCCAAAAGCATTCTTATTTGAATTTGCCGTCTTGTTTAGGGGATATAACTACACCACTGACCCTTAGAAACTGAAATTATTTCCCTCTACTTTGAAGGGGACAACATTATGTTGGTTTATGGGGCTCGGTGGAGGAACCATTAATAGTTGGGATTAGATGAAAAACTATTTTATTAACAAATATCAAGACTATTGCCGGAATCGAGAACTAAAAGACGAAATCTTCAATATGTCTGCAAAAGACAATGAGACATTAGAAGAATATGTTGAAATATTTCAATATAATTTACAAATATCTCCATATACTACACTGTCTAAAGATATCTTAAAAGCAACAATGACTAAAGGAATTAAAGAAGAATGGGTAAAAAAACTTAATATAATGGAAAAAGGTGATATATATCAAGAAGAATATGATGAAATTATTGCATAGTGCATCAAGTGTTCTCGAGGTAGTACATGAAGTAGGCCAATTGGGTGAGACTCGACTACAAGGAATTATAAACAGTCTGGTGGCAATGTGACCAGAGAAGAATTCGATAATATTTTTGACGATTTTAAAACTGATATCTTGGGCACCCTCACAACGTAGCCAGATGTCCTAAAAGCTAAGCAGAAGCAAGCTATAGAAGAATACAACTTGGCTGTATTTTTTCCACACTGTCAGAAGAAGCTCAACTAGCAGGAATTTCGATTAGACATGGTCCAGACATGTGCTATTTGTACCAAGGACCATGCCATTGACCATTTACCTTCACTTCCAGGGTTGAAAGCAGTATTTAAATAGGCAAAATAAGAAACAGAACCATTCTATCTAATGAATCAACGTCGACAGTGGCAAGCACGGCCAGGTATGCCACAAGACCTGCCTCAGTTCTTTTCTCCTCCATAATTCAATTAACAAAACCCTGCAACAGCATGGCAGAGCTGATCACCTTTTTTTTCTTGGCCATCCCAATAATTTTCCATGCCTCCTTGGCCAACACAACCCTCTTCAGGTAATAATTGTTCAAGTTTTCCTTTTTCTCCTCATTATTGGCAAAACAATCCATATCTGTCCCAGTGGCCTGCCTCCACTTCACAGAATACAAACTGGTCTCATGACCCCTAGGAATGACCAATTTACCAATGGGGACAGGGGCTCAGGATCAACCTACATTACTAGCTCCATACCCATCTGTTGTGGCCAGCAACAACCCCCCCCCCTTCCCATTTTTATTTTGTATTATCATTTAATGCTAAATAAATGGGGACCCTTAGTTTAAAAATCCAAAAAATTAATTAGCGCTTGTTTTATTTTTTCAATAAAACTTATTATCATTAACTTAAGAAAATTCCTTGGAAAATATTTAAATAAACATAAGTTTATGACAGCATAGAATAAAATCATTCTTTGAGGAATATCACAGTGAAAAAGGGTAATGAATGCCTCTTTACAAGTGAAATTTTAAAAAATTGCAATACAAAAACTACGCGCTAAAAAGAGCATTCATCGCATCGCACAGTTTCAAATATCATATACTGAGAAACCTCAAATCACCGATGTGCGATAAAATTTATCGCAAATCGCATTTCGCAGAAAATACATTAATGATGTTTGTCATATGTTATATTTTGCGATATTGCGATCTTGCGATATTGCGATACTGCGATTTTGCGATGATATAATATTTGTGCTATTGAAATGTTGCGATTTTCCAAGATTGCGATTTGCGATTTTATGATCTTGCGATATTGCGATTTTGCGATATTGCGAAGAAAATCACAGATCGCATTATCGCAGATCCTTAAGGATCGTCGTAGGAAAAAGCTCTCCATAAATCGAGACTCTGTTATGTGCTTTAAAGTTTAATCAATAAATTGATTGTCACTCATTAATGAAAAATGGTTTCGTTCTGATTAAAGAAGTTATTTCACATAATGTGATATATTTCATAGCTCTTCAGCATTTAAAACTTGCCGTCACCTTTTTCATATCATTACTCTCACTTAATTAATAAACCGCAGGCGCGAATAACAGAGGACTATACAAAGCAATATTCAGAGTATTATGGGAAAGAAAGAAAAAGCTCCGAGTTCTAAAAGTAAACAGATGGCATCCTTGTACACAGACACTGCCTGCAACAAAGACGCTGGTATCACTACTTGGGATGGTATGCATAATCTTCTTGAAGAATAAAACCCCAAATTAATGGGGGTTTCTGCTACTACAGGATTAGTTGGCTCTTTTGAAGCTTCTCTTACAGAGTTAGCTTGTTCATTTTTGCACCAGATAGCAACAAGACCTAAAATTCTTCCATATACAGACATGGTGAAATGGCTACTGGATAGCACTGATATTACGGACAGACAGTTCAAGACTCAGGGGCAAGAGCTCATTGGCTCATTTACTCCAGAAGATTTAAGGCTTATGTATCATTTGCTGGAGCCACAGGAAACCTACAACAAACAGTTTATTGAAAAGTTTTCCAAGGAAAATTCAAACCTAGCAAAATGCACCCAGGAATGGTCCAGAAGAGACGAACCACTGAAGAAAGATAAACATGGTATGTACAATACTGGTTCTCTCACTTCTTCGTATTGCTTTGCTGCTGCTATGCTTTGTAGGCTTTTTGGAAAGCCTGACATTAATAAGTTTTTGCCTAAATGGCTACTATTGTTGAATGTTGCTGTTAATGCTACTATTATGGATTGGGCTAAGATATTGTCCGATAACTTGGCCATGGCTATTTTGAATTATCGATCTAAGAGAACTGTCTCTCAGAGGATTTATCCTCCTTTTTACTTATCTGCCTATGTGATGGATTCAATCTGCTATGTTTCTAAGTTTCCTTTAATGGGTTGGCAATGGAAAATTCAAGATCCCCTACCCATTTATGTTTATCAAAAGGAATTGTGGGATTCAAAGTTCATTTCCCATTTTTACAAGATTTTCCATGGCATCATGCTGCCACTGTACATAATTTTGTATAATAAGGATGCTCTAAGGTTTTCCCCTGAAGCAGAAGTAGACATTCTCCCTGTCACAAGATGGTTTGGAGAAGAATTGTTTACCTATGTTAGGGTTTTTGGAAGTTTCGCTTCTCCTCACGTTTTACCTTTTTATGTTCTGGATAAACTCCTGGCCTAGGAAATCGCGTATCAAACCTGCAAAGAGGGAGTTTTGACCAAGGATTTAAAGGATAAAAAGAAGGCCATCTGGCCACAATTTCCTATGGCCTGCGGAGCATTTTCATTATTTGATGTTGGTCATGCATTTAAAGAAGTAAACAATATTACATGTTTACAATTGTTCAAGTTTCCAAGAAGGCTATTCGACCCATATGATGTTGTTAAGAATTTCACCACTACAGTCAAGGTAAGAATATTTTCTGGAGAAGATGATCTTTTTGATGATACGTTTCAAGAAAAATGCACATTTAAAGAAATTCTACATTAAGCTCAAACAGGTTTTTCTCCAGAAGAATTCCGAGAGTTTAAAATGTACAGAGAAAGAAGGTTGACCACTATCCCTTTGGATAATTTGCGCTTGGAACCCGCAAGGGAACCAAATCCTAGCATCAGTCTTAGTGGGAGTTCAGATATAGAAAAGTCCAAGTCAAATTTCAGGAAAGAAACTGATAATGACCAGGATAAAAGCGAAGGGTCAGTAAAGGATACTGCCCAATCAAAAAAACTTTCACATCAACATATTTCAATCTCTCCACAGAAAAATCTTCCCCCTCTCAATGAACAACAACCATCCGTTAGAATTGAGTTAGAAAAAGAATGGGAAACATTTAATGATTTGATTAATGTTGAAGGACAGAACACACAGACTCCTGTAACTAATGTATAGACAATAAAAAATATAGTCATAGGAGAAACTAGCAATGTTGCAGAAACAGAACATATACCCATTACCCCCTCTTCTGAGTTTGTACTTAAAATAGAGGAAATTCCTCCTCTAGATATATTATTTAGCCCACAACATAAAGCAGTAGTAAGAAAAAAAAGAAAGAAAAGGAAATTAGAAAGTGTAATCTCTCGTGATGTAGAACAATTGGATGTTTTATGGCAAGATCCTACTACTAATTCAACTGAAAATCTTGCTAAATTATCTCAGATTACAGGAGCATATGCCTCTGCAGCCATCGATAAGGCATCCAAAGTATGAAAATTATTGAATTAAAAAGAAGATCAAATACAGGTTTTGCAACAACCTCTACAACAAGTCAATGCTAACAGTGAATCACAAAAACAACTTGAAAAATTACAACAGGAGTTTCAACAAATGCAAGTTGGATATCAGAAAAGTTTAGCTGAAAAAGAGAAACAACTACAGGCTATGCAAGATATACACAAAGATGATCCCAAGCTCACAGAATTTATTACAGAGTCTATTTCCTTAAATAATCAACTACTGCAGTAACAAGATATATTATGCCAAAAAATTTCACAGTGGAACTCTTTTTATCAAGAAAGTGATAAAATCACTAATCATGTCGTAGAATTACGACATGATTATGATTTAACTAATGAAAGAGTTACTGAATATTTGACTCAGAAAAAGACAAAGGAGGGAAAAAGGGCAGGAGCACCAATCATCAATGACAGTCATAAAGAAATGCTCTTCAATAATTGGGATGCACAGATCAAAATTGCAGAACAAGCAGTGGAAGAAGCAGCTACAACAGCAAGCAATATCTCTGATTGTGTAAATGAAAATTTTCACAAGGCTAATTTGATTTCATAAACTATTCCAGGATACCTTCCACAAGCATAGCAACTGCAGACAGAATGGAAATAGAAAGCTGAAGAAAAAGCAGAATCGATTAAAGGATTGACAAAGTTAAATTTGGATTCTCACTGGGCATGTCTGGTAAAACCACATAGCCAATGCAGTGCTCTCAATTGCATCATTAATTCTGCCAAGAAGATGGTGCCAGCACTTGCCGATTCCGTTTTCTCAGGATAGTTAAAATCTGAAGCCGGCTTACCTCCTCTTCTCAAATCAATGCTGAATGCTTGCGAATTCAAAGATTAGATTCATAAGTAGTTAGTTGATAGTTTTAAATTTTAGATTTAGTATTAGTTTTACTTTATTTTTGCCTAGAAAAAGGATGGTCATTTAAACCGTATCCTACATTTTTTGTAATAAGTTATTTTTAGATTTAGTTAGTAGTATTTAAACCCTTCTCATGCATTTAGAGAAGGGTCTGGAAATTTGTCAAAAACTTGTCCTCAAAACATGCACTTTTGCACCCTCAGAGGAGGTTTTGATAAATGAATGGAACAAGATTTATTTATATCTGCATTTAATATCTGCTACTGATGTTTCACTTCTGTACTCTCAGTGGATGTTGGATTAAGAAGAGATAAGTCATTATTGCTTCTAGCTCATGAGTAGAACTAGTTATAAATGGTACTTTTATCTCTTAACTATTTATGCCCCTGTTTTAAAGTGATATTCATGTTCAGTTATTTATATATTGATGTTTGAATGCTTGAGTTATCATTTGGCACTTTTGTATGGTGATAACTATTTATTTATGCTTAATGTATGAATAGCTTATTATGCGATATGTTTTTGACAACTGTTTCATCTAACTTTTTATATGAAGTGGTTTATCCTTATTGAATTCTTTTCTTATAATAGTTGAATGATCTTTATTATCAATTGTTATTTGAAATCATTTTAGATCGCATTAATAGAAAGATTAAATCCCGGGTTAGTTTAGAATTAGATATTTCTGTTTAAATTAGAGTACAATTTGCATATGATTAGATTAGAAATAGAATAAAAACATTTCACTTAGGAAGTTTAGAAAGGAAATATCAATTCTCAACACACACACACATATTGGGAAACTGGTCCCATTATCCCCAGTCGGACCCACTACACCAAACGAAAAAGGAGCTGCTAACCAATGTCCGGACCGGGTGGGCATCCCCCTCTTTTTAAGACCCGATTTTCGGGGCTTCAACATATTTGGTGCTAGAAGGAGGGCCACGAACTATGAATGGCAAGTAAGTCAAAATCCAAATACCATTCTAAGAGTAAATCACCCTCACCATCTTCTCCGACTTCTCCATCACATATATAATTTTTAAATATAGAGCCAGAAGTCGAGAAAACAACAGCCACTACCACAAACCCTGACTTTTCAGAAGAATCTGCTATTGAACCTCCTGAAATTGAATCTTTGATTCATAAACTTCAACGATTTTCAATATCACCTCAACGATCTGATAAATCTCAAGGCAGTGTGACTTTGCAATATAATCCTGCTCATCCTCTTACCAGATTACAGAGCGAGAAGCTTGGAATTCAGCCAACTGAGTTACCTCTACCTACAAGGAAGAGAGCAAGGAAATCTCCTAAAGGGTCTGATAGTGAGAATCTTTCATCATCATCATCCATTTCAACCTCTTCACCACGAAGTCAATTATCCACCCTCCACTTCAGATTACTTCCCATCAGTTCACTCAAACTTCCACATCTCATTCTCAAACATATGGAATCGTAATATCCTCATCTTCCCAATCAAAAAG
The DNA here is from genome assembly GCA_034641835.2 of Pinus albicaulis. Lineage (NCBI taxonomy): Eukaryota > Viridiplantae > Streptophyta > Pinopsida > Pinales > Pinaceae > Pinus > Pinus albicaulis. Next base: position 33,618,983 of record MU968317.1, read on the forward strand.
ATCATCTTCTACACTTTCCTCTGTTAGTAGTTCAGCGATGGCCCAAATGCCATGGAATAATCTAGGGGCAGTCTTAATGCCTGCGCCCTTGAGTCAATTACCAGCCCATCCTTAAAAATGGCTGCCTAAGTTTAATCCTGAAGCAGGCATGCTAGCAGAAGAACATATAAACAACTTTATGCTGTCCATAAATCTCAATGGAGTTACTAATGAAGATGCCATTGTCCGAATTTTTCCCTATACCCTACAAGGAGCAGCTGGATCATGGTATTTCTCATTACCATCTGGATACATCACTAGTTGGGATATCTTTCAAGATGAATTTTTGACTAAATTTGGTGATGACAGGTCTACAACGACATTGATCAATGATCTGTCTAATCTTAGGGCTGAGTCAAGAGAACCTATCAAGGATTTTAATTCACGTTTTAACAAATTATTAAATAAATTTCCTACTGCTTCCAAGCCTAGTGAAGAAGTGCGAAGTGAGTGGTACATTTCTTCTTTACCATCAAACATAGAAATCTTCGTTGATAGGGCTAATAAAACAACTTTAGCAGAAAATGTGAAGGAAGCAATAGCGGTAGAGAAACGTATCATAGCCCTAGAAAATAAAAATGCGATAGAAGAACGAAAATCCAAGAAGGTTACTTTTAAAGAAGACCCCAAGAAAAAACAATCGAAAGATCCATTTGATTTAGAAGGATTGCATAAAGTTTTGAAAACCATGTCTAACGAAATGGTTGACATTAAGAAACAAGTGGCAGAAACATCTTCTAAAAAATATTTCAAGACTTTTTAGAAGAAATCCTTCAACTGATTCAAAACCACCGAATGCCATTACTAATGTTGAAGAAGAAGAAGAAGAAGAGGAAACTGCTACTGAAGAAACTACTAATGAAAAAGAAGTTTTAGAAGTACAAGGTGTTGGGGTTCCCATGTTTTGGCCAGATTGGCAAGGCCAAAAGATGAGACAACATCAGAACCACTTTGGGGCCCTAGGATCTAGCCCTCCTGGACCCGGAGAGGGATCTCTCCAATAAACAAAGAATGATTTATCTTTGAAGCTCAGAATGAGACGTTAGGATAGTTATGAAGCACAGAGGGGGTTTTAAATAATTTGGTTGAAGGGTTGCTGGGTTGGTCAGGAGATCATAGACTGGGAAAGCAATGGGATAAAAGGAACAAAGCAGCAGGATGTTTCAGCAAGGAGAATGGGCCAAGACAGTGCCATCCATTGGGCTATGGAGTCATGAAAGGGAATTACTTGCAACAACTAGCCAAGGCTTCCAAAGGGCAAGTCATCTACACTAAAGGATCTTTTAGATAGATGATGGGATGGAAAATTAAGGAGGAAAGTGAAAGAAGGAAAGCAACCGAATTTCTGTCTATAGATCAGGTCAGAGGTCATTTAACTCCAGACCTGCTTGGACATACTCAAAGGCAGCTCTCAAAGAGACAAAGGGGCTGCTTATAGATTAGACCAAAGGTCATTTAACTCCAGGTTTGCTTTAGCAACTCCAAGGGAAAAACAGAGATAAGATTACAAAGAAACATCTAAGAAGCAAACCCCCAAGTTCATACATTAGCCAGCAGGCAATAACATCCACTGCACTGGTTAAACTCCACGAATTTACTCTTAGATACACATGAAGCAGAAAACATAAAGGTAGGGAGAGCAGACAGCATAGGGCACCTAACACGGGTGAATCCTATACCATTATTCTGATGCCTACCAGCAGAACATGAAACATTATGAAAATGTAAATAACAGAGTTAAGAAAAACATCACCAATAGTAATAGACCAGGATCCTGTGAAATGTGCTTTGATTAATTGATGCAAAACCAGTCATGTACAATATGGCTCAATGGCTAATATAGTCCCAACTTCTCCTCCCAGCCTATTACATACAACTACTCTGCTACTCCCTCCCAAGACTGTTCTAATAGTCGAATGAATCCCTCTAACAGCAGATGCCCAGCATGGCAACAACAACCTTTTCAATATGTTCTCGGGGACCTCTTATATGAGAAGAGGAAGGAGCAGTGGTAGGATATACAATGAATGAATCTCATTAAGAAAGAATCGGCGGAAGTGTTCACGCCCATACCACTTAATGGAAAAATGTAGCGTTGTGTGTACTCTGTAGACTGGTTCAGAGATCTCTGTCAGGTTGATTTTGACCTCGGATATTTATTTTTGGGGTCCTTTCTGGTGCTTGGAGCTCTGTGCTGCCATTCTGGAATAAATGAACTGGATGAAAGTCTGCAAGGCCGCTCCATACCTCTGTAACTGCTGCCTGACTGTCTTAAATGGGTCTCAGACAGTGCAATTAATCTTTTCAGGGCTCGAGGAGGCATGGTGACTTCTTGAAGGAAGGTGCACATCTGGAGAAGAGTACTATGTTGTTAGGTGGCGTAGTTATGACCTGCTGGTGCGCTCTTAGTCTTCGAACCGAGCTTCAATCCTTTGAATGCGGGGTTAATGTTTGATTATGTCAACAACAGGTGTTAACCCCTTGAAACCTTCAGCTGATCTGCTGGCAATGCTGAGAAAACCTCTATGTGACCTCTGCATAATGAAATAAACTTATTACAGAGCCCGGGCAGTGGTGGTGGAGGAATTGTTGCGAAGGCGGTGAAATGGTGGTGGGACAGTGGAGAAACAATGAAAAGTGGCGGAGAAATGATCACATAGCGTGAAAGCTCAAATGCCACCACTGGAGTGATTTACATAGGAAAACATGGAAAAACAATGGAGTGAAGTAGTGGATGTGGGACCCAGCGGAGGTAGAGGGCGATTAAACCTGAGCCGTCAGATCCTGGAGGAGACGGATGGCGGAGATGCAATCAGAGGATCGCAATCGCAAGGGCACAAAAAGGAGACACTCACAAACTTCTGATTGCGATCGACAGGGGAGACCAATAGCTGTTGGATCGTGAAACAAATGAATGGATGAGATCAAATTGGAGGATGGAGGGAAGGGGTTGCGATTGTGATCAGAGTTCAGGACGCGATTGAGCGCTGAATGTTGGATCTGGGACATACATCAACGGTTCCCATTCAATCGGTGGGAAATGGAGAGGGGCGACGGGCGATGATGCGATCAGCGCAGAGCCGTTGGATCGACCGGGTGACGGATGTCTACGATTAAATCGGGAGACGGAGGAAAGGACTTACGACTGCGATTGGAGGGGAAATGCGATTGAGCGCTAGCCGTCGATATGGAGGAGGAACGGACGGCGGAGATGAAATCGGAAGGGCAGCGCGATCGGGAGAGGACTTGTGATCAGGAGTTGCGATGACCATCGGATCTGCGAGAGGATGGACGGTCAGGATGAAATCAGAGCATCGCAATCGAAGTGGCACGGAGAATACTTGCGATTGCGATCGGAGGTCGGGATGCGATTGAGCACTGACCGTCCGATCCAACCGACAGATCAACGGTGCACACTCAATCGGAGGGAGAGTGCAATCGGGGGTCGCAACATAAAACATGCGATTAGCGGAGGGCTTGCGATTAGCGCTCAGCCGTTGATCTGGGGATCGGATCAACGGTGTGAAACAGATCGGGGACTTAACGCTGTAACCCAATCGCATCGGGGATTTTCAATGTTACACAGGGGTTTTCCTCCCGCCGATCTTCCGATTGCGATTGGCGCTCGGGACTTAAGCGCTTGGTCCCAGCGCATGGGCACATGTGGGGAATTGGTTAAGGGGAAGGGGCTAGGCCTTAGAATAAGGTCGGAAAGTAGGTTTTTAGCCCCTTTTAATGGATTTTGAAGGTGAAGGAGGGGAACAATAGAGGGGAAAAGGGGGAAGAAAGCTAAACAAAGGGTAGGGGAAGAAATTAAATGGGATTTTGGGAGGATTTTGGGGTTAAATGGGGAAATAGAAGGGGAGAAAAGGGGGGAATAAAAAGAGGTTAAATGAGGGAAAAATAAAGGGGAGAGGAGGCCTTTGGGCATTTCTCCACATAACAGAGAGGCTTTAAAAGGGGAACCAGCAGAGGGGATTTGATCAAAGGATAAAAGACACAAAGAGGCTTCAAGGAGACTATGTTTTCAGAGGAAATGCATTCCTTGAAGACTCAAAAATAATTTAGCCCCCTATTTTCTTGTCAAAAAATTTATAGGGGGGCTAACAGTGGCTCCACATGGGGATGGCTTCTTCTTGAAGGAGTCAAGAATTCAGAAATTGATCTCTTGGTGTAGGCCAGATGCCTGCTGCTTGAACCATCCTTTTCTTTCCTTGATCAGCTGCCACAAACTATGAAGACAACATATCAGCAATAAAATTCTCCCACACAACTACCTACCCACACTATAGTCCTAACATTTTTCTTCTTGGGTGCATTTGGACTTGCAGACCCTTTACATCATTAACTTTTACAAACAGGAAAAATAAACCTAATCTACTTCTACCCTTATTACTCCATGAGACTAGATTAGACTGTTGGTCTCATATGTTTCTCTACCTACACTACTACCTGCTAGGATTAGACTGTCTAGCAGGTTTCTTCTCTACCTTCTAAGACAGAAATTTAAACAACTAATCTACCTGCTCTTAGGCTGAGCTTTATTGAGCTTCCTACCTACCCTACTCTAACTGGAATATTTACAATCTAGCTTACAAACATGGTCTTCCAATGCAACCAGTCCACCAAATGATCCCATTGCTGATCCTTCTTGCTCAACTCCTTGAGCGTGCTGGATAGGCAGGGCATCTCCCACTCTTTTTGTTCAATAACAACAGATTTGAAAAATTTTCTTTGTGTCTGTAACATGCTGCTGAGCAAGACCTTTGATCCTTCTTCAAATGTATGCAGGAAATGTGCATAAGGATCATGAAAAGATACCTGGCTGCAAATGTCTGGCAGGCTGGCTTCGACCAGGATCTCTTCTTCTTCCACTGGATCAAGAAGAAGACTCTCTTGAGAGAGAGAATCTCCCTCATCTTCTGAACTGGAGGACTCATCATATATTGCAGTTGAGTCCTCTTGGAGCTCCGATATGTTCTGTTCTAAGGTGCAGGGCTCCGTGAAAAGATCCACGTATTCTTGAGCAGGGGCTTGTTCTATTTCCTCCTCTTTTTCAAGAGAAAGCTCATTATTCACATCCTGCTCAAGAATCTCTTCTTTGCTTTCCTCCTCATCTTCTGAAAGGAAAGACTGCTGGCGTCTAATCTCATGACACTCATCACTGATGCTTTCATAACTTTCCCCATCAGTGTCATAGATAGGCGGACCTGACCAAGTCCACCGTTCTGGGCGCGTAGTGGGTCTTTCTTCATTCTGATCCATAGAGGAGTCTTCTGATTCTGAACCAACAAACTCAAACAATGACTGAGCAGGAGAGTGTGTTCTATAGAAGATTTCTGGGGTGGGCTGCTGATTTAATATCCGATCAATCTCCTCTTCTGTCAAAAGAGGGATTTCCCTTTAATCATGGACAGAAGAGCATCGATCCTCTTCCTCTTGTGTAGGCTAACTTGGAGGCTGGATGTTTCTTTGAGCCTCTTCTTCTTCATCAGATTCTGCCTCTTCTGTGCGGTCTTCTGCTTCCTCAGGGTAGCTTTCCCTATCAGCCTTTGCTAATAGGTCCTGATGTTCTTTGGTCTGCGTAACACAAGGCATAGGTAAGCAATCAAGAGATTCCTGATCACTTTCCTCTTCATCTTCTATAGATTCTTGAGCATCATACAGGTCCTTCTCATCTTCTAGATCTTGAGTTTGTTCTTGTTCTAAAGGAGACATGGGTTGTTCAAAATAATCATCATCTGCATTCATATTAGCCATGTACGTCTCCAGCATTTCACCAAGCACTTCTGTTATTCTGCATACTTTATTATACAAAGCATTATACTTTGCATCCCTGTCCATGCTTGGATTCGTGCTTGTGGAAAGAAGGCTACTATCTCTTCTCAACCAGCTCAGTGTTCTTCACCAGTGGAGTCATTTGGTCTTTGGATCATAGGGAGTGTGGAGTCGCTAGGTGGATGATTATGAATGTTTGAAGCAAGATGCTGTCCACCATCAGCAATGAAAAGCCAATCTAGAGGCAAAGAAGTTCTTGACTCTCAGATTTTCCCCAGTGGAGTCGCCATTATGTTGGGGTTCCCATGTTTTGGCCAGATTGGCAAGGCCAAAAGATGAGACAACATCAGAACCACTTTGGGGCCCTAGGATATAGCCCTCCTGGACCCGGAGAGGGATCTCTCCAATAAACAAAGAATGATTTATCTTTGAAGCTCAGAATGAGATGTTAGGATAGTTATGAAGGACAGAGGGGGTTTTAAATAATTTGGTTGAAGGGTTGTTGGGTTGGTCAGGAGATCATAGACTGGGAAAGCAATGGGAGAAAAGGAACAAAGCAGCAGGATGTTTCAGCAAGGAGAATGGGCCAAGACAGTGCCATCCATTGGGCTATGGAGTCATGAAAGGGAATTACTTGCAACAACTTGCCAAGGCTTCCAAAGGGCAAGTCATCTACACTAAAAGATATTTTAGATAGATGATGGGATGGAACATTAAGGAGGAAAGTGAAAGAAGGAAAGCAACTGAATTTCTGTCTATAGATCAGGTCAGAGGTCATTTAACTCCAGACCTGCTTGGACATACTCAAGGGCAACTCTCAAAGAGACAAAGGGGCTGCTTATAGATCAGACCAGAGGTCATTTAACTCCAGGTCTGCTTTAGCAACTCCAAGGGAAAAACAGAGATAAGATTACAAAGAAACATCTAAGAAGCAAACCCCCAAGTTCATACATCAGCCAGCAGGCAATAACATCCACTGCGTTGGTTAAACCCATGAATTAACTCTTAGATACACATGAAGCAGAAAACATAAAGGTAGGGAGAGAAGATAGCATAGGGCACCTAACACGGGTGAATCCTATACCATTATTCTGATGCCTACCAGCAGAACATGAAACAGTATGAAAATGTAAATAATAGAGTTAAGAAAAACATCACCTATAGTAATAGACCAGGATCCTGTGAAATGTGCTTTGATTAATTTATGCAAAACCAGTCATGTACAATAAGCTCAATGGCTGTTACAGTCCAGACTTCTCCTCCCAGCCTATTACATACAACTACTCTGCTACTCCCTCCCACGACTGTTCTAACAGTCAAATGAATCCCTCTAACAGCAAACTACCAGCAACTGAACAACAACCTTTACATTATGTTCTCGGGGATTTTTATAGGAGAAGAGGAAGAAACAGAAGTAGATGAACCATTAAATTGATCTCATTAAAACAGAATCGGCGGAAGTGTCCATGCCCATACTGCTTAATGGAAAAATGCAGCACTGTGTGTACTCTATAGACTGCTTCGGAGATCTATGTCAGGTCGATTTTGACCTCGGATATTTCTTTTTGGGGTCCTTTCTGGTGCTTGGAGCTCTGTGCCACCATTCTGGAATAAATGAACTGGATGAAAGTCTGCAAGGCCGCTCCATACCTCCGTAATTGCTACCTGACTGTCTTAAATGGGTCTCAGACAGTGCAATTAATCTTTTCAGGGCTCGAGGAGGCATGGTGACTTCTTGTAGGAAGGTACACATCTGGAGAAGAGTACTCTGCTGTTAGGTGGCACAGTTATGACCTGATGGTGCGCTCTTAGTCTTCGAACTGAGCTTCAATCCTTTGAATGCGGGGTTAACGTTTTATTATGTCAACAACAGGTGTTAACCCTTGAAACCTTCAGCTGATCTGCTGGCAATGCTGAGAAAACCTCTATGTGACCTCTGCATAATGAAATAAACTTATTACAGAGCCCGGGCAGTGGTGGCGGAGGAATTGCTGCGAAGGCGGTGAAATGGTGGCGGGACAGTGGAGAAACAATGAAAAGTGGAGGAGAAATTATCACATAGCGTGAAAAGTCAAATGCCATCACTGGAGCGATTTACGTAGGAAAACATGGAAAAACAATGGAGTGAAGCGGTGGATGTGGGACCCAGTGGAGGCGGAGGGCGATTAAACCTGAGCCGTCAGATCCGGGAGGAGACGGACGGCGGAGATGCAATCGGAGGATCGCAATCGCAAGGGAACAAAAAGGAGACACTCACAAACTTCCGATTGCGATCGACAGGGGAGAGCGATAGCCATTGGATCGTGAAAAAAACGAATGGACGAGATCAAATCGGAGGACGGAGGGAAGGGGTTGCGATTGCAATCGGAGGTCAGGATGCGATTGAGCGCTGACCGTTGGATCTGGGACACAGATCAACGGTTCCCATTCAATCGGCGGGAAATGGAGAGGGGTGACAGGCGATGATGCGATCAGCGCAGAGCCGTTGGATCGACCGGGAGACGGACGGCTATGATTAAATCGAGAGACGGAGGAAAGGACTTGCGACTGCGATCGGAGGGGAAATGCGATTGAGTGCTGGCCATCGATCTGGAGGAGGAACGGATGGCGGAGATGAAATCGGAAGGGCAGCGCGATCGGGAGAAGACTTGTGATCGGGAGTTGCGATGACCGTTGGATCTGCGAGAGGATGGACGGTCAGGATGAAATCAGAGCATCGCAATCGGAATGGCACAGAGAAGACTTGCGATTGCGATCGAAGGTCGGGATGCGATTGAGCGCTGACCGTCCGATCCAACCGACAGATCAACGGTGCGCGCTCAATCGGAGGGAGAGTGAAATTGGGGGTCGCAACATAAAACATGCGATGAGCGGGGGGCTTGCGATTAGCGCTCAGCCGTTGATCTGGGGATCGGATCAACGGTGCGGAACAGATCGGGGACTTAACGCTGTAGCCCAATCGCATCGGGGATTTTCAATGTTACACAGGGGTTTGCCTCCCGCCGATCTTCCGATTGCGATAAGCGCCGGGGACTTAAGCACTTGGTCCTGGCGCCTGGGCACATGTGGGGAAGTGGTTAAGGGGAAGGGGCTAGGCCTTAGAATAAGGTTGGAAAGTGGGTTTTTTAGCCCATTTTAATGGATTTTAGGGCTGGGGAAGGGGAACGATAGAGAAATAAAGGGGGAAGAAGGGAAAAAAAAGGGTAGGGGAAGAAATTAAAGGGGATTTTGGGGGAAACTGAAGGGTAAGAAGGGAAATAAAAGGGGAAGACAAGGGGATGAAAAGAGGCTAAATGAGGGGAAATAAGAGGGAAAAGGAAGGCCTTAGGGCATTTCTTCACATAACAGAGAGGATTTTAAAAGGGGAACCAGCAGAGGAGATTTGATCAAAGGATAAAAGACACAAAGAGGCTTCAAGGAGACTGTGTTTTCAGAGGAAATGCATTCCTTGAAGACTCAAAAATAATTTAGCCCCCTATTTGCTTGTCAAAAAATTTATAGGGGGGCTAACACAAGGTATGTGGGATTTCATCCTCCCAGATGAGGAAGATCAAGAAGCATCCCCGGTTAGCACTAGAAGTAGAAATCAACTTGATCCTCCTCAACCTACTCCTAGGTCAAAGAGCGCAAGCTCAATGACTAAGGATAAAGTTGCACCCAAGAAAACAACATCAAAAGAAACTCAGACTAGCCCTGTCCAATCAGATTTATCAATTCCATCAAAAACACTGATCGTTTTAGATGAAATAGAGTATAATATCATAGAAGATATGAAGAAGACTAGGGCTAACATCATTTTTTATGAATTGAGCAAGTTAAAACACCAGCAAAAAGTACTTTTGAAAGAATTACATGATGTACCAGAAAAACCTTTGCCCGATCCTGTAATATCTGAAGCTTCCAACGAGATGGGAAGGCCTCCAACTAATGGGATTAGCAAAGTTGATCTAGAAAATATCGATTTAATTGGAGGAAGGTCGAGATCTCATACTCCTCCATTTCTTCTTACGTGTGAAGTTTTCAATAAAAAATTGCATAATTATTTAGTGGATTCTGGAGCTTCATCTAATATTCTACCAAAATTAGTATGTGAAAAGTTGAACATTCAACCACAAAAGTCTATTGTACACATAGTCCAGTTAGATCGATCACAAGTTGGAGTGATTGGTGAATTAAATCAGGTTACCATAAGGCTGTCATCGAATCCAAAGGTATGTCAAGTTATTGATATTTTAGTTGTAGATATTCCAGAATTTTATGGCTTAATTCTCAGCAGAGATTGGTCAGAAAAACTTCATGGATACTTTGCAACTGATTGGTCCCACATGTGGCTTCCTTATAATGGTAAACCAAATCAGATAAAGGTTGAACGAGAAAGACATCAGAAATACATTGTAACAGAATTGGAAGGAGAAAATGAACCAGTTGCATACAACAATAATATTATTGGCAATTATTCAGTTGATTCTTTCTTAGGAAATTTCAATGCTCATACTTCACCTTACTTAGAACATTATGTTTTATCTCAGATAGAATTTTTTTCTCAAAAAGATAGTTCTAAATGCATTAATTTTGTAGATACTCCCGTAAATAAATCTTTATTTTGGAAGTTATTTTTTGATGGTTCTGAGTCTAATGAAGGAGCAGGAGTAGGATGCGTGTTGGTTAGTCCAGAGGGAAACAAAATTATGTTAACTTGTAGACTCGATCTCGATTGCACTAATAACACCGCATAATACGAGGCTTTAGTCCAAGGATTATACAAATAAATCGGATTAGACATCAAATATCTATACGTTTTCGGAGATTCTGAAATTGTAATTAAACAGGTACACAATACTATAATTTTTTTATCAAGTCATTTAAAGCATTATCAATATTTAGCTGAAGATCTGACTGAACATTTTATAGCATTTAATATTTCATCAATTCCCAGAATCTAGAATGCTAGTGTAGACCTCCTAGCTAACGTAGCTTCCAATCTCATTCCTTCAGAAGACTTTAGTCCTGATCGATTTTCAATCGAATTAATATTTAGACCTTCGATTCCTGATAACATTACCAATTGGAGGATTTTCAATGATGATCATGATATTGTAAGCTTCCTCACATCTGAAGGATATTACACCAATCAGATAATTGATGAAGACCAACATGTCAGATAATATTAACAAGATAGCACCAATAATGCTATGCAAAAGTCAGTAGTCAAGTTAGAAGACCTTTATGATTTGAAAGATCGATTCAAAAGATCTACCAATTCAAAATTGTAAAGTTCAACTTTGAATTATGAATTAGTAAATCTAGGAACTGATACCAAACCACAGAATATCAACCTAGGCATTGGTCTAGCTCCTGAAGAAAAAATAGCGTATGTTCATCTTTTGAAACAATATAAAAGTGTCTTTGCTTGGAATTACGATGAACTCAAAACTTATGACACTTCTATCATCCAACATACTATCCCAATGATAAATGACGAAAAACCTGTTCAACAAAAGCTGAGAAAGATCCATCCCAATCTAGAAAATTAGATCAAGTCTGAACTCAATAAGTTATGGAAAGCCAAGATTATTTTTCCTGTTCGACATTCTAAATGGTTTTCCAATCTGGTTCCTGTTAGAAAGAAGAACAGAGACATTAGAATTTGCATTGACTTTTGAAATCTTAATAAAGCCTGCCAAAAAGATAATTTTCCTTTGCCTCCTATGGAGCAAATATTGCAGGCAGTTGCAGGATTAGAATTAATGTCTTTCTTAGATGGTTTCTCTGGCTACAACCAAGTATTGGTCCATCCTGATGATCAATTGAAAACTACATTTAGAACCAAATGGGGCACTTATGCATATCAAAAGATGCCTTTTGGTCTGATCAATGCTGGTGCCACATTTCAAAGAGCCATGGACATCGCTTTCAAGGGATTAGTTAACAGATCAGTGGTAATTTACTTGGATGATATAACCGTATATTCCAAGAAACGAAGCAATCATCTTAAAGATTTAAAACAGATCTTTCAATGTTGTCAAAGGTATGGAATTTCACTTAATCCGAAAAAATCCTTTTTTGCATTAAGTGAAGGAAAATTTCTTGGATTCATAGTGTCAAAATCTGGAATTCATATTGATCCTGATAGAATCAAGGAAATTTCTGAAATACCCCTACCTCACAACAAGAAAGCTATGCAATTTTTCCTTGGCTAGATTAATTTTGTAAAGAGATTTGTCCCATATTTTTCAAGAATTGTGTCTCCTTTACAAGAAATGATTAAAAATAATTCAAACTTCAAATGGGGCCAAAATGAATATGAGGCATTCAATCTGATTAAACAAGCGATTGTTAATGCTCCATCTTTAGCAACTCCAAATTTTTCCGATCCTTTTATTTTGTATACATCTTATGCTGCGATACTCACTCAAGCAAATCAAGACAAGGCAGAAGCCCCAATTTCTTTTTTCAGTTCAAATTTACAGGGAGCTGAGTTGAATTATTCAGATGTGGAGAAACAAGCTTATGCTGTTTGCAAAGAAATTAAATATTTCATACCCTTTTTACTTAAAACTCATAAAAAAATTACAGTACCATTTCCAGCGGTAAGAAATATTTTAGTTCAAAAAGATGTGTGTGAGAAAAGAGCCAATTGGGTTACTGCCTTACAAGAATATGATTTAGAAATCAAACTAGCAAGTATTGTAAGAGGGCAAGGCTTTTGCAAAATACTAGCTGGAGCATCGCTTATTTCTGAAAAAGCATCTGCAGAGATACAAACATATGAGGTAAGCCTAAACGATGTTGAATCATTATATGTTGATATCATTTTTTATCTAAAGAATGGATATGATCCTCCAACTCTTGATTATACCAAGAAAAGAGCTCTAAGGTTGAAGGCTAAGCAATATCATCTTGTAAATGATGTTCCTTTTAGAATGAATTATGATTCTATTCTCCTTAGATGTCTAGAGAAATCTGCAGCTGAAAAATTCTTGCAGGAACTTCACGATGGGCCAGCAGGTGGACATTATGCTGGAAATACTACTGCACATAAAATTCTTCCTGCAGGCTATTAATGGCCCACATTATTCAAAGATTCACATAGCTACGCAAGAAAATGTCAAGTTTTTCAAACCACTGCTGGGAGACAAAAGAAACCATCATTACCATTACAACCAGTCAACATTGAGCAGCGTTTTGATCAATGGGGATTAGACATAATAGGTGAGATCGTTCCTCACTCTTCTAAGCAACATAGGTATATCATTACAGCAACTGATTATTTTACGAAATGGGTAGAAGCAGTTCCTCTTAAGACTTCTAATACCGAACACATCATCGAGTTCATAGATCAGTTCATAATCACCAGGTTTGGTTTACCTTCTGCTTTAATGTTTGATAATGCATCATATTTTTCTGGTAATGCTATGACTGAATTTTCACTCAAGAGAGGTTTCAAACTTAAATACTCTGCCAATTATTATCCACAGGGAAATGGGTTAGTTGAATCCACAAATAAAAACTTAATCAGAATCATTAAGCGAACCATTGATCAAAATCATAAAAATTGGCATAAGTCTTTAATATATGCTTTATGGGCAGATCGAATAACGCAGAAAGCCTCCATTGGCACTTCTCCCTTTAATTTAGTTTATGGGAGAGAAGTGGTTCTTCCAACTCATCTAGCAATTCCTTCTTTAGCCTTGATTCAATATATTGATGAAGCACAAACTTCTTCCTTACAACTAAGGCAAATGGAAATAATTAAACTAGAAGAACAATGAGAAAAGGCCAAAGTAACTCATGCTCATCACCAAGCATTAGTGAAAGCTTCTTTTGATTCAAACATGATAACCAGAAAGGACTTTTAGGTAGGAGATCTAGTTTTAAAATGGGACAAGGCTCATGAAGAAAAAGGGAAACATACAAAATTTCAACGAATGTGGCTTGGTCCTTTCCAAATTGCAGAAATAATAGGTCCATCTACTTTTATGTTACAAGATTTAACAGGAAAAAGAGAGTCTTTACCTGTTAATGGACAAATCCTCAAAAAATATTTTCCATAGAAGATCATTCTTCTATTTTGTATATTAGTTTTATTTACTTTCATAATAAAACCAGTTGCTAATGGTTATATTTGGAATTCATGAAAAAGATACAAATTCTCTTTTTGATTTTGTTTTTTTTTTCACTTATATAAATAGAATTCTTTTAGAAAATTGATCATTATTTATCAAAGATACAATTAAAAGCTTTAGCCTAGAAATGATACTAGTTTCAACTTTGTAAATTTTGATAAAAACGAATTCTAGCAGGAAAATGTTTTATATCAGTTCAATGAAAGGTATCTATAACAAAATGAAGATTCTCTGTAGAAAAGTCTTTTCCCAAAAAAAACTCTACCATTGTCGTCCAGAGCTATCTTAAGGAAACAATGACTTCCTCCCCACCTAGAAAATTATAATGTTCAGGGAATAATCCAATGATACACTTTTAACTTAAAGAGTAAGAGGTCTCATCACGAGCCAACTTATCATGATCATAGATACTATACCTTGCTGACTTTGCCAATGCTGGCAGCAGTGGCTCTACCTATGACAAATGAGCATATTTAAAACTGATTTACAGAGAAGCCTTTTATTTTTATCTTTATGAACCAAGTAATGACTGATATAAATACAAGGACTAGCTCAAGGAAGTAAATAATCAAAATTGAAAATAGAAGAAATGAAATATCATTGATAGATAAAAGAATAATGTACCTTGTCTTTTTATAATAAAGTTTTATTTTCTTAAAATTTTCTGTTTTGAAAAGTTTAGAAAATTCAAAAGAAAAGCATAGATAACTGGTTCTTCCAAGTGAATCGCCAATTGTTGTGGCCAGCAACAACCCCCTCCTTTTTATTTTGTATTATCATTTAATGCTAAATAAATGGGGACCCTTAGTTTAAAAATCCAAAAAATTAATTAGTGCTTGTTTTCTTTTTTCAATAAAACTTATTATCATTAACTTAAGAAAATTCCTTGGAAAATCTTTAAATAAACTTAAGTTTATCATAGCATAGAATAAAATCATTCTTTGAGGAATATCACATCGCAAAAGGGTAAGAAATGCATCTTTACAAGTGAAATTTTAAAAAATTGCAATACGAAAACTACGTGCTAAAAAGAACATTCATCGCATCGCAAAGTTTCAAATATCATATATTGAGAAACCTCAAATCACCGATGTGCGATAACATTTATCGCAAATCGCATTTCACTGAAAATACATTAACGGATGTTTGTCATATGTTATATTTTGCGATATTGCGATTTGCGAAGATTGCAATCTTGTGATCTTGCGATATTGCGATACTGGGATTTTGTGATGATATAATATTTGCGCTATTGAAATGTTGCGATTTTCCGATATTGCGATTTGTGATTTTACGATCTTGCGATATTGCGATATTGCGATATTGCGACATTGCGATTTCATGATGTTACAATATTGCGCTATTATAAGATTGTGATTTGTGAAGATTGCGATCTGCGATATTGCGATCTGCGATATTGTGAAGCAAATCACAGATCGCATTATCACAGATCCTTAAGGATTGTTGTACGAAAAAGCTCTCCATAAATCGAGACTCCGTTATGCGCTTTAAAGTTTAATCAATAAATTGATTGTCACTCATTAATGAAAAATGGTTTCGTTCTAATTAAAGAAGTTATTTCAAGTAATGTGATATATTTCATAGCTTTTCAGCATTTCAAACTTGGCGTCACCTTTTCATATCATTACTCTCACTTAATTCATAAACCGCAGGCGCGAAGAACAGAGGACTATACAAAGCAATATTCAGAGTATTATGGGAAAGAAAGACAAAGCTCCAAGTTCTGAAAGTAAAGAGATGGCATCCTTGTACACAGACACTGCCTGCAACAAAGACGCTGGTATCACTACTTGGGATGGTATGCATAATCTACTTGAAGAAGAAAACCCCAGAGTAATGGAGGTTTTGGCTACTGCAGGATCAGTTGGCTCTTCCAAAGCATCTCTTACAGAGTTAGCTTGTTCATTTTTGCACCAGATAGCAGCAAGACCTAAAATTCTTCCATATACAGACATGGTGAAATGGGTACTGGATAGCACTGATATTACGGATAGACAGTTCAAGACTCAGGGGCAAGAGCTCATTGGCTCATTTACTCCAGAAGATTTAAGGCTTATGTATCATTTTCCGGAGCCACAGGCAACCTACAACAAACAGTTTATTGAAAAGTTTGCCAAGGAAAATGAAAACCTAAAAAAATGCACCCAGGAATGGTCCAGAAGAGACGAACCACTGAAGAAATATAAAGACGGTATGTATAGTACTGGTTCTCTCACTTCTCTGTATTTCTTTGCTGCTGCTATGCTTTGTAGGATTTTTGGAAAGCCTGACATTAATAAGTTTTCGCCTGAATGGCTACCATTGTTGAATGTTGTTGTTAATGCTACTATTATGGATTGGGCTAAGATATTGTCTGATAACTTGGCCACGGGTATTTTGAATTATCGATCTAAGAGAACTGTCTCTCAGAGGATTTATCCTCCTTTTTACTTATTTGCCTATGTGATGGATTCAATATGCTATGTTTCTAAGTTTCCTTTAATGGGTTGGCAATGGACAATTCAAGATCCCCTACCCATTCATGTTTATCATAAATACTTGTGGGATTCAAAGTTCATTTCCCATTTTTACAAGATTTGCCATGGCATCATGCTGCCACTGTACAGAATGTTG
The DNA here is from genome assembly GCA_034641835.2 of Pinus albicaulis. Lineage (NCBI taxonomy): Eukaryota > Viridiplantae > Streptophyta > Pinopsida > Pinales > Pinaceae > Pinus > Pinus albicaulis. The sequence goes on from MU968317.1 coordinate 33,635,560, forward strand.
TATAATAAGAATGCCCCAAGGTTTTCCCCTGAAGCAGAAGTAGACATTCTCCTTGTCGCAAGATGGTTTGGAGAAGAATTGTTTACCTATGTTAGCGTTTTTGAAATTTTTTCTTCTCCTCATGTTTTACCTTTGTATGTTTTGGATAAACTCCTAGCTCGGGAAATCACGTATCAAACCTGCGGAGAGGGAGGTTTGACCAAGGATTTAAAGGATAAAAAGAAGGCCATCTGGCCACAATTTCCTGTGGCCTACGGAGAATTTTCATTATTTGATGTTGTTCATGCATTTAAAGAAGTAAACAATATTACATGTTTACAATTGTTCAAGTTTCCAAGAAGGCTATTCTACCCATATGATGTTATTAAGAATTTCACCACTACAGTCAAGGTAAGAATATTTTCTGGAGAAGAGGATCTTTTTGATGATATGTTTCAAGAAAAATGCACATTTAAAGAGATTCTACATTAAGCTCAAACAGGTTTTTCTCCAGAAGAATTCCGAGAGTTTAAAATGTACAGAGAAAGAAGGTTGACCACTATCCCTTTGGATAATTTGTGCTTGGAACCAGCAAGGGAACCAACTCCCAGCATCAGTCTTAGTGGGAGTTCAGATACAGACAAGTCCGAGTCAAAGTCTGGGAAAGAAACTGATAATGACCAGGATAAAAGTGAAGGGTCAGTAAAGGATACTGCCCAATCAAAAGAACTTTTATAGCAACAAATTTCAATCTCTCCACAGAAAAATCTTCCCCCTCTCAATGAACAGCAACCATCCGTCATAATTGAGTTAGAAAAATAATGGGAAACATTTAATGATTTGATTAATGTTGAAGGACAGAACACACATACTCCTGTAACTAATGCACATACAATAAAAAATATAGTCACAGGAGAAACTAGCAATGTTGTAGAAACAGAACATATACCCATTACCCCCTCTTCTGAGCTTGTACTTAAAATAGAGGAAATTCATCCTATGGATATATTCTATAGTCCACAACATAAAGCAGTAGTAAGACAACAAAGAAAGAAAAGGAAATTAGAAAGTGTAATCTCTCGTGATGCAGAACAATTGGATGTTTTATGGCAAGATCCTACTACTAATCCAACTAAAAAACTTGCTAAATTATCTCAGATTACAGGAGCATATGCCTCTGCAGCCATCGATAAAGCATCCGAAGTATGGAAATTACTGAATGAAAAAGAAGATCAAATACAGTTTCTGCAACAACAACTGCAACAAGCCAATGTTAACAGTGAAGCACAAAAACAACTTGAAAAATTACAACAGGAGTTTCAACAAATGCAAGTTGGATATTAGAAAAGTTTAGCTGAAAAAGAGAAACAATTACAGGCTATGCAAGAGATACACAAAGATGATCCCAAGCTCACAGAATTTATTACAGAGTCTATTTCCTTAAATAATCAACTACTGCAGCAACAAGATATATTATGCTAAAAAATTTCACAGTGGAACTCTTTTTGTCAACAAAGTGATAAAATCACTAATCATGTCGTAGAATTACGACATGATTATGATTTAACTAATGAAAGAGTTACTGACTATTTGACTTGGAAAAATATAGAGGGAAAAAGGGCAGGAGCACCAATCATCAATGACAGTCATAAAGAAATGCTCTTCAATAATTGGGATGCACAGATCAAAATTGCAAAAGAAGCAGCAAAAGAAGCAGCTACAGCAGCAAGAAATATCACTGATTGTGTAAATGAAAATTTGCACAAGGCTAATTTGATTTTAGAAACTATTCCAGGATACCTGCCACAAGCACAGCAACTACAGACATAATGGAAATAGAAAGCTGAAGAAAAAGCATAATCGATTAAAGGATTGACAAAGTTAAATTGGGATTCTTACTAGGCATGTCTGGTAAAACCACACAGCGAATGCAGTGCTCTCAATTTCATCATCAATTCTGCCAAGAAGATGGCGCCAACACATTGCCAATTCTGTTTTCTTAGGACAGTTAAAATCTGAAGTCGGCCAGCCTCCTCTTCTCAAATCAATGCTGAATGCTTGCGAATTCAAAGATGAGATTCATAAGTAGTTAGTTGATAGTTTTAAATTTTAGATTTAGTATTAGTTTTACTTGATTTTTGCCTAGAAAAAGGATGGTCATTTAAACCATATCCTACATTTTTTGTAATAAGTTATTTTTAGATTTAGTTAGTAGTATTTAAACCCTTCTCATGCATTTAGAGAAGGGTCTGGAAATTTGTCAAAAACTTGTCCTCAGAAAATGCACTTTTGCACCCTCAGAGGAGGTTTTGATAAATGAATGGAACAAGATTTATTGATATCTGTGTTTAATATCTGCTACTGATGTTGCACTTCTATACTCTCAGTGGATGTTGGATTAAGAAGAGATAAGTCATTATTGCTTCTAGCTCATGAGTAGAACTAGTTATAAATGGTACTTTTATCTCTTAACTATTTCTGCCCCTGTGTTAAAGTGATATTCATGTTCAGCTATTTATATATTGATGTTTGAATGCTTGATTTATCGTTTGGCACTTTTGTACGGTGATAACTATTTATTTATGCTTAATGTATGAATAGCTTATTATGAGATATGTTTTTGACAACTGTTTCATCTAACTTTTTATATGAAGTGGTTTATCCTTATTGAATTATTTTCTTATAACAGTTGAATGATATTTATTATCAATTGTTATTTGAAATCATTTTAGATCACATAAATAGAAATATTACATCCCGGGTTAGTTTAGAATTAGATATTTCTGTTTAAATTAGAATACAATTTGCTTATTATTATATTATAAATAGAATAAAAGCACTTCACTTAGGAAATTTAGAAAGGAAATATCAATTCTCAACACACACACACATATTGAGAAACTGGTCCCATTATCCCCAGTCGGACCCACTACACCAAACAGAAAAGGAGCTGCTAACCAAGGTCCGGACTGGGTGGGTATCCCCCTTGTTGTAAGACCCGATTTTCGGGGCTTCAACACCATCCAAACATAATCCTCAGCTTATTATGCGTCCTCAAGTACTAGCTCAACCCAATCCTAATCCTAAGAATAAATCGGTTCAACTAATCCAGATTGTCGAAAACCCAAACCCTAAAACCGAATAGAAGCAATGCAATGAACTTAGGCTGAGATTAGGATGTGTTAATTCACCTGAAGAAGAGACAACCCTGCCACAACTTGAGTCTGAAGTTCCAACAGTACCTAAACAATAAAATATGACAGAAACAGAGGTAGATTAGGGGAGGGACACACTTGACCAATAAGATCATGAAAACCTTACTATTTCCTCCCCTCCATTCCCTAAGAGATTAAAATTTCCTAAACCAATAGTCTCTTCAGATTTTGATCTCCTAGGGGAATTAAAAAACCTTTGCATTAAAATTCCTCTTCTGCAGGCTATACAGGACATTCCTATCTATTCTAAGATAATTAAAGAGCTATGCGTAAAAAAACAGGTGAGGAAAGAAAAAACTGTACCAACTGTTCATGTAGTGGGAGCACTTTCAAACTTACTCTTGGGTAAAGAAACACCAGTAAAATAAGAGGATCCAGGGAACCCCATAGTTACTGTGCAAATGTTTGGCCACTCCTTTTTGAACACATTAGTTAATTTGGGGGTGGTCATCAATATCTTAACTATAGAAACCTGCGAGAAGTTAGGTATAACAACGTTGGAACCCATGTCTACCTTGCTAGAACTTGCTGACAGAGCTGTTATCAAACCATAAGGTATATTACATGACATCCTGGTTTCTATGGACTCATGGGAGTATCTAGAAGAATTTTTAGTTAATAACCCAAAAAGTAGGTTAGATGGACATCCCTTGATACTATGGCGACCTTGGTTAGCAACAGACGATGCTTACATAGGCTGTTGGACAGGCAACATGACCATTTCTAGAGGTGATGCCATAAAGAATATCGTCATATACACACCTTCCAAATAAATTATTCCCACTGTAAATATTCATAAACAACCACATACATACTGGGAACAAAAAATTCGTTCACCACTGACAATAGTTGAAGCACTTGAGTTCAAAGATCAAAACGAAGACGATATAATAAATAACTTCATAAATCAGCCATCTACTTTAGAAAATTTAAAATGCCAAATGTTAAAATCAGTTCTTGATAATGAAGCACAGGAGGACCCCTTGGCAGACATTGATAACTAGCACATACCCGTGGTTGTTGTTCGTAACATCATGCCAATTGAAATTGAGCTAGGAAATTTTTTAAATATCAATGGTAGTCTGAATAGTAACCAACATAAAAATATTGTTAAGGTTTTACATAAATATAAGGGATCATTTTCTTGGGACTACCCAGAAATTAAGGGTATAGATCCTCAACTATGCATACATCACATTTATACTGACAAGGATACTTGACCTATTCGGAAGCCTCAGTGGAGGTTAAACCTACATCTGAAAGAAATTGTAAAAGATGAATTGCAAAAGCTGCTAGATGTAAAATTTATTTATCCCATCTCAGACAGCATATGGGTCCCTCCTTTAGTAGTCATTCCTAAGAAGAATGGTAAGTGGCGAATCTGTGTGGAATATGGAGAACTGAATAAAGAAACATAGATAGACCACTTCCCCCTCCCATTTATTGATTATGTCCTTGATACATTAGTAGGAAAGCAATTCTTCTCTTTCCTTGATGGTTTCAGTGGTTACAATCAAATCCAGATAGTCCCTAAAGACCAGGATAAAATGACCTTTACCTACCCCTGGGGTATTGCCGTTCAGATTATGGAATGCCCCAGCAATGTTTCAAAGGGCCATACTCATCATTTTTTCTGGTTTAATAAATGAAGGGCTCAAGATTTACATGGAAAAATTTACTCCATATGGAGATGATTTTGATCAAGCACTGTGTTATCACTCTGAAATTTCCCAAGAGTTGTTATGTGCGGTAAAAAGAAATATTAGAGGTAACTATCATTCACTTTTGGAGATTAGGATCTAGCCTTCCTAATGCTCAGAGAGGGCTCTCTCTTAATGATTTAACTTTGATGATTTAATATATTTGAGGCTAGTTATGTATGATTAATTGGGTTTGTTTTGATTGATTGATTGGTTTTGGTAGATAGGTGGAAATAATTATTTAGATGGATAGATGCCTTTCCATTTTCCATTGGGCTATGGAGTCAATATGCTTTTAAAACATAACAGAAATAAACTATAAAGGAAGTGTTACAGGGCAGGATAGCTGAGAAAAATAAGATCTCAAGGCTGAATAGTGAAGTGGTTTTCAATCAAGATCAGGGAGTAGTTAAGGATTCCCTAAACTAGATAATGAAGGAAGGTGAAGGAGGTCAATCAGGATAAGAGAGAAATTAAGGATTCTCCAATTCAAATATCAGAAGAAAACATAAAAAGAGTGTATTTACAAAAATTATGCAATAAAATTCATGTTATAACATTAAAATTTACAAAACATGCAAGTTTATGGAATACTTAAGAAAATAAACATGAAAAATTGAAATATACTTCACTGAGATAGCTCAACACATGAATCCTGTAAAGAAATTACTTTATTACTTGTCCTGTCTTTCAACTAGAAATGGTATAGTAACCCTCAGGTAAATATATCAATCAACTATAGAAATATTCAGAAATCCACACTAATCGACCTTTGATACTTTGAATTATGAAGTATTTATACAACTTATTACACAATATCCTATCAACTGATTTAGGATTTATTCAAGGAAAACAAATATCCTTATGAAAAAAGATAGAGACACCTATTAACTAACTAAAATACGTCCCTATTTTATTTGATTGATGTTATCTATTTGTTTCTTCCATGCTGGCTATCTTTCACGCTGGCTGTCTTTCACTTGTTTGCTTTTACGATGTCTTTCCTTCATCTATTTCTCATATGTCTTTTATATGTTTAATATTTAACCTGTGAATTCTTTTACCTATATTTTATTTTGACTTTTCACTATAAATCACACCATTTTTCCCATTTTTCTTCATTTGGAAGTTTTATTTTTACCATCCTCTGGTAAATCTCATATGCCTATATGTATTTTGCAGATGTAGGCTTATTCACAAAAAGGTGATTTACTTCATGCTGAAGGTAAAAGAAGTTTTCCGAAGTCTAAAGGAACAATTTTCATGTAGGAACGTGCTTCACTACTAAACTGTTGGAAGTCACTTAGCTACTTCCTTGATCTTTTTATCATAGTCTTCATTCCTCATGAGTTTATCATTGATTACTAAAGGATTTGGAAGACCTTTCTGCCTCAAAACATAAAATTTGTTCATAAGCCTATTCACTTCCAGTTCCATTGTTTGGAATTTGTCTTCAAGTTGTATCATAATATTTCTCTTGGAAAAATATTTCTTCACCTCTAAGATATTCTCTGTTCTGTCTGTTATCCCAAGTTCTTCTAATTCCTTGTTGTTTTTAGAATTTAGGAATTTTATTATCTCAGTGGATTCCTCTAATTTATTTCCAAGCTCTTCTTTGAAATTTTGAATTGAATTACCAGCCTCCTTTATCAAGTCATTCTGTTCAAATATAACCTTTATAGAAGGAAAAATATCATTAATTGAGTTAATGATATTGGCCCAAAACTGTTGTTTTGCTTATGCTAGAGGATTTTCAGTGATAAATCCTTTTCTAACTTATGGATTCTTTCAGTTAATCTATTGGCATTCTCTGCTTCTACTTGATACGTTACTTCTACAAATTTCTTTGTATCTTCTAAAATTTTTATTTGTTCCTTGAGCTTATTGATTTTAGTAGTTTGAATTGACACATCTTGCATTTCCTTAATCAATTTACTGGCCTCATCAATGGGATGGGTTGTTGAGATAGCTGATGCTATTTCTGATGTAGTTTTTGGAGCTGTTTTTGATACTGGAGCTGATGTAGGCAATGGGGTTGATGTAGAAGCTATAGGAATAACAGTAGTGGGAACTTCTTCCATGCTGACTTGCTTTTCCTACACTAGTTTGCCCATTGCTGTTTCCATTTCTTTTAGTTGAGCTATCAACTGAATGATGAGATTCATTATTTCATCTTTTTTATTTTCATTTACCAAAACCATTTTAGTTTGTGGATGCTCTGTATTTGCTAACTTCAGCTATTTCTTCAATGAAGCTATGTCTGCATTCTTCTTTTTTATTAGTTCTTCTGCTGCTTTGATATTTTCTAGATCATAGCCAAATTCCATTACCAAATATTCAAGTGACTTTATCCTGTAATCCTTTACTTGTGATGAAGCTTTCTCTAGTTTAAAATTTGTATTTATATTTTCTAGATAATTCTATAACTTTTGGAAACTTAAAGCTTTGTGTGTCATAGTGGAATATATCATTTATCCTGCCTATTTGTGAAACTCAATCTGGTCAATTGGATGTACATCCTTGGCAAGAACTTCAAGTTTTTTTTAGGATAATGTTTTTTTAGTTTTACGAACCTACACCTTTCATTATAGAAATGCCACCTGCATCTTCCCTATCTTGAGGTCATAAGCTGAAAGCAACCTACTCCGATCTCTAGGAGTTTGTTTCAAGTACAAGGCATAAGTTTCAACTTTCACTGTTTCATTCCCGATTTTGATTTCTTTGTAGTTCTCCATGATATATTTCTCCTTCTCCACTAGTTTGCTAGATGATGAAACCTCTACATTGTTATATTTTTGAATGATTTGTGCGCTGGAAGTTGATGCAATATGTGTTTCTTCTAAAAGTGTTGGAGGTGCATCATCTCTAAAAACTATATCTATCTCAATGACTTCAACTGTATCAACTATCTCTTCCTGCTGTATCACCGGATTTAGTTTTTCCTTCTTCCTGTACATAAGCTTGAATTTTATATTAGAAGTTGTCTCTGCAGAATAAGAGCCTTATTCTCTTTCCCTCTTTGAATTTCTGTCTTGTGGGGCTGGAGTAAGCAAGATGGAACTAGTATCAACCTGCTTCTCCATCTCCTGTAAAGTATTTTCCAACCAGTCAGAATAATTTTCAACTTCAGGATTTAACTCATGAATAAAATGGGTCAATTTGAATTTGACTCTTAAATTAATTATGACACCCAAGTGGTCATATTGCCATTTGAAACTGCTACTGAACTTAAAATCTTGTAAACATTTGTCTGCTTGCTGTCCAACATTTCTACTATTACATATAAAAGGCCCTAGCTAGTTTTTAGAAATTGAATTGAGTCTTCTTCTTAGCTGAAAGGAAATTGAATTCATATGAATTCAATATTTGTATGATACATTCTAATGAAAATATCCTCATTGGAAGGTTTTTGGGGAGCTTCTATGGAACTAGTGAGCTTCCATACACTTTGATTTCTATATGGGTCTGGTATAAATATCAGTCTCCTATTTTGCTCTGATCTGACAAATCTAACACCTTCTTGATCTCTTTATTGATTCTAGGCCGAATGCTATTTCTTAGTGTTACACCATTTTTTTGATCATCTAACCTACTATCATTAGATGGACCCAAGTACACCATGTAAGACCAATTTTACCCTAAGTAAAATTTCTCTCACTATGTAAAATAACTTAATAAACCACATTTATTAGGTTGTTTATGGTCTAAACAGGAAACCCCAAAAGGAAATATTAAACAAACCTATATTTGTTGGATTTTCCTCATGGAATAATTAATTAAACCATAATTTAATTATTATTCCTAGTCATGTTTAACCCAAAACAAATAAATTAACTAGATAAACCTTTATTTATCTTATTATTTTCTAGGAATAATTATTTAAATCTTATTTAGATATTATCCCTTGTTAAATATGACCAAATCATCCACAAATAATTAAATAAATCATTATTTATTTGATTATCCTTCAACCACTTCCTTAAAAAGATAAATAAATCATTTATTTATTTATTATTGACAAATAAAGGGATTTGACCCAAGTCAAATGCTTTTTCCCTCCAACAAATATAATAAATATTCCATAAAAGGTGGATCTAGATTTGGTTAACATTATTTTAATCATGCACCAAGATCTAGAATGACCCAATATTTTGTTATAAATAGGAGGGTTTTTCCTACCATTCTTCACCTTTTGTTGCCTATTAGATCACTATGGATCTATACACTTGGTCACATTCTTCATTATTTGTTGTGTGATCTCCCTTTGAGTTCTATCTTTGTCTAGGTTTTCTACACCAACAAGAGAGAGAGATTCTAGATCGGAAGTGCCGAGGAATTCCAAGAACCCATCCCATTGAGGAGAATTGGATACACCTTCTTGTTTTCCTCCCAGGTGCCCTTAATACAAAAATTCTTTCAAAAATTGTTCTTGTCTTGTCTATTGGATATATGGAGCAAACCCTTCTTTTTACTGCTTAATGTCTTTCTATGCATAGATCTATTTTTTGCAGCTCTTGTCTTGATCAACTAACTGCAAATCTGAAGATATTGGCAGCCATATTTGATGTTAGGGCTATCAGTTATGCGTAGCTAAAGTGGTATTTTTTCGTACACTTCAACAAAGGATTCATACTAACAATTGGCGACTCCACACGGGTTTTCAATTACGACCGCTGTCGTTTTTCATATTCCTGCATATCCAGCTACTTCAGACCCTAGGGTTTCTTTTCAGCTTTTTTTTTTCCTATTTTCATGTTGTTTTCACCTATAAAACCCTAAAACATTAAAATTTCTAACTTCCACGTGTTTCTGGCCCTATTGCGCAGGTGACAGACAACAGCCGCAACTGAGACGACAACTTTTCCGCAAATCTATCGCCGGGACAACCGGAGTTGGAGGTCGCACTTTTCAGCCCAAAAAATATGACCTGGACTCCAGGTCGCACTTTTCAGCCTCTTTTCTGTGACCTGAACAGGAAAACAGGTCAGAACCTGTGACCTGTACTTTTTTCTGCTGTTTTTCTGCAATTTTTCTGGGTTTTGCTGAAGCTTCTGCCAGGGTTTTCCAGCCTCTGTCTCTGCCCGTTTGGACCTGTTTCTGATCTGTTTTTCTCATCTAAGTGGGAACCTAGCCCCCTAAGGCTTCATTACCCTCCACTTTTGGTGGAAGAGTTTTAGCTGTTTCAGGTTTCTGATTTTTCAGAGTTTCAGCCTTCCCTTTTTCAGATCTGATCCTTCAATCTTAGATCCCTTTAAATCAGCTCTTCTTCCTTTCAAACCACCTCTTGTAGTTTTGTTTGGACCTCCCTTTCGAACCCCCCCCCTTTCCTTTCTGCTTTTTGCTGATTTCCTTGCTTTTTCCAGCCACCTTGCCTCTGTCTCTTGGCTGTGATCTGCACCTCTTTTCAGCAGCTTTCTTCTTTAGATCCCTGTCCCTTTCGACCCTAGATCTATCGGCCTCTTTTTAGTGTGTTTTGACTAGATTTTTTCCCTCTTTTAAATTAGTTTTGAGAGACCCGCCTTGTTGGGTTGAATCGATGCACTAGTAGCTATTAATTTTCTGTTATTTCAGCATTATATACTGTTTTTGCAACATTATTTTCAGTTACGCAGCACACTTTTTCTCTTGCTTTCAAAATGAAAAGGGTTTAAAAATTAAAATTAACTTACGCCACACACTCACCCTAAGCAAAGAAGAGCTCGGTTTACACCGCCAGGCAAAGACTTTAAAATCAATTGACACTGCACCTATCTACCCTTGTTTCGACATTGTAATCACTTGATTCTGCACCTCCTTTCCCTTGCGGTCATTCTTCTCCCCCTTGTGCCGTGTTTGTGTTGTCATCATTGTGCCCCCAAGGTGCACCTCCCGGAGACTTCTTGGCCTTCACCCTCAGTTTCCATTCGGTCGACCTGCTCCGTCTCGTCATCGTCGAGCTAGTCCCCCTCTGATTCCGCACTCCGACTCCTATTCTGATTCATTGGGTTCTCCTTTTACTTCTGGTTCTCCCCTGTCACCTTCACTATGTCTGGTCCAGGGCCTAACGCTAGCGCTAATCCCGGCCCTAATGCTGGAACCACTACTAGTGGAACCGCCACAGGAACTACCTCAGCCGCACCCTTGCTGCCGTACATTGTAGGCCTCAGCCTCCCCAATTTCAATCAGTTGATCAATGACCCTATCTGCCACGATGTTGGTTGGCCTGCTATGCCAACCAAGCTCCCCTCCGACATCCTTAAGTTCGAAGGCCTTGCTGGAGAAGATCCAACCAACCATGTCTGATCTTTCCACATGTGGTGTTCCTCCAATTCCATTACCGATGATTCCATCCGTCTTCAGTTGTTCCAACGCACGCTTATCGATGAAGCTTCTAAATGGTATGTTGAACAAGCCACCTCTTCCCATACCACCTTCGCGACCATTGCCCAAGCCTTTTTATCTTATTTCCAGCTCCCTCTCTGATACGATACTGGTACGGAGCTCTTGACTTCCTTCAGGAAAACCTCTTCGACCCGCCTTTCTACCCATGTCCAGGAATGGCGAAGAAGACGGAGCTTATGTCGAGCCCCCCCCCTTCGAAGATCGGGTTTATATGGACTGGTTCCTTTGCACTCTCTTAGCTCCTATCGGCAAACATGTCGCCTCCCATTTCCCTCAAACCGAAGAAGCCGCCCTCCAAATAGCCTTGAAATATGACATGATCTATGCTCAGTCTGGTTATGTTTATACCGTCATTCCTGACCTCCCCAGGCCTGGAGGCACTAACGCCCTGGGGGCATCTCATTCCGCCGACGATATCGTTGGAGCCCTTTCTCATCTGTATGCTCAACCTCCTATGGGCTATGGTCTCCCTCAGGGAGGGGCCAGCACCTCTAGCACTTTTCCCCCTCCAGGTAGTATGTATCCAGGATACGGCATGCCTCATCCTTTTGCCCAACCTCCTGCTTACCTCAATGTTGCCCAACCTAACCATTACCCTTATTCGCAGCCTGGTGCACCAGCTCCTCCAGCATATGCGCTTCCTCCTCCCTTGCCTCCTCCAACCCCGCAACAACACCTACAGCCCCCTCCAGGGCAAGTATTTGCACAGCAGGGTGCGACTAATCCCCCTTCTTGTCAAAGAAGGTGGAGAGGCAATCCAAACCAATCTGCCCCTGTGGTGATAGCCCCAGGAAAGGAAGGCAAAGCTCGTAAGGGGGCAACCAATCAGGACCAAGCTGCCCCGACAAACCCTACCCGTCCTCGACCGCCCAAGCCCGCTATCCAGTGCGCTTTGTGCGATATTGTCGGTCATGCCACCCATATGTGTCCTGAATTGCCCCAACTCAAGATCCTGGTCAACGAGACGTTTCTTGACTCTGATATCCCTGAAGTCTACGTCACTATCCCGGATTCTATCTTGAAACTCAAAACCTTGCGCACAAATCACCCTTGTCCTTTGTGCGATTTCCATGGCCATTACACCCACCTCTGTCCCCGCCTTGACAAGTATCGTTCCTCCTTAGACACGTACCGCCAATTCAAGGCTACGCATGACAAGATACCTTCTCACTTGTCTGCGAGTTCTACTTCGATAGGACCAGAGGACATTCCTACTCCCATTCACATTCCTCCTCCCACTATCAAACCAACAGAGCCTTCGATCACCATTTTGTACCTATCGTCATCCTTGAGAGATAATTCACCTAACCTTCGCCCTGCAGACACTCTCGATCCCCCCTCAGTTGACCTTGGATCTGTAGACATTGCGCATGTGAGCCCTTCTCCACACGATGACCAGTCACACATCACTACATCATCGAGTGATCCTCCTTCCTCCAGTCTTCCCATCTTCCAGTCCGATGAAGACATTATGGAAGCCATGACCAACCCTGAATTTCCGTGGGATGATATGCACCATCGCGCACACTTCCTCCCACAGCAGTCCCATGACCAATATGCTGTGGAAACCAAAGACTTCATTCCCAATGTAGTCGATTGGTTCAAAAATCCCATCCTTGCCCCTGATGCTTTCGAAGAAGGAAACATGGCCAACATCTCTCCGACCATTAAAATTGACATTTCGGTCAAACCAGGAATCGAAGAATATATCACTTTGGGCGCACAATGCACCCCGGAAGAAATCGAAGCTTACACTAATATTTTCAAAGAATTCCACGATATTTTCGCCTGGTCCTACTCCGAAATTCCTGGGCTCGATCCCACCATCATCGAGCATCATATCGACACGTGGCCCAATGCCAACCCAGTCCGTCAAAAGTTGAGACCCATTAATCCTTCCAGACGTGATGCTATCAAAGCCGAAATCGATAAGCTCAAGTAGGCTGGTTTCATTTATCCTATTGAATACACCACTTGGGTGTCCAACCCGGTTCCCGTCCTTAAGAAACAAGGCACCATTCGTGTCTACACGGATTTTCAGGACTTTAACAAAGCTTGTCCCAAAGACAACTTCCCCACACTATTTATTGACCAAATCATTGATGAGTGTGCGGGGCATGAGGTTCTATCCTTTATGGATGGCTTCTCCGGATACAACCAAATCGTTATCCGTCCTGTTGACCAACTTAAAAATGTGTTCATCAGTCCGTGGGGAACTTTTGCTTACCGGGTCATGCCATGCGGCCTTAAAAACACCGGCGCCACTTTTCAACGGGCGATGTCTTATTGTTTCCATGAATTAGCTCATATTCTCCTTGCTTATTTAGATGACCTCACTGCGCATTCTAAGCATCGGGCGTAGCACCTCCACGATCTGCATACCGTCTTTCTCCGATGTCGCAAGTATAATATCCGCCTTAACCCATTGAAATGCGTCTTTTGCGTTCCTGCCGGCCGTCTCTTATGCTTCATAGTGTCTAAGGATGGTATCACTCTCGACCCTTTGAAAGTTCAAGCCATTCTTGAAATTCCCATTCCACGTACCCTACGCCAACTCCAAAGTCTCCAAGGAAAAGCTAATTTTCTTCGTCGGTTCATCCCTGACTATGCCACCACCGCACATGGGTTCCTTAGAATCCTCCGATCCAATATCCCATTTTTTTGGGATACCTATGCTCATGAGTCTTTCGATGCCCTCAAGCAAGCTCTCACATCCGCTCCCTTGATCCGCCCTCCCGACCTTGATCGGGACTTCATCCTATACATATCCGCTTCGACCTATTCGGTCGCTGGAGTCCTTATCCAAGAAGATGAAAATGGTATCGAGCATGTGATCTATTACGTCAGTAAGAACCTAGTAGGGACTCCTGTTTCCTACTCACATGAAGAAAAAATAGCGCTGGCTGTTGTGTTCTCAGTCCAAAAACTTCGTGTCATTACATCCTCATGCGTTCCACCAAGGTTGTGACTAATTCCAACCCCATGGCTTTCCTATTGAGTCGCCGCATCCTCACTGGGAAGTACGCCCGTTGGGTCATCATCCTTCAGGAATTCGACCTCGAATTTTCCACACCAAAAAGTAGGAAAGGTTTAGCCCTTGCTAAACTCATTTCTGAATTACCTACCGGAACACAGGATCCTCCAGTTAATGATGATTTCCCTGATGAGCACTTATTCGCCATTACTTCGAATGATCCTTGGTACGGCGATATCCTCACTTACTTGCGAACCCAAAAGTTCGCTCTTCACCTTGATCGTGACGCTCGACGACGTATCCGACACTAGGCTCCTCTCTACCTTCTTATCGGTGACGACCTCTATCGTCGCAGTATAGATACTGTCCTTCGTCATTGTCTCACGCACACTGAAGCTGAACAAGTCCTCAATTCCTGCCATAGCGGCGCTTGTGGTGGCCACCTCTCCGGTCTTGCTACTGCACAAAAATTCATGTGTGATGGGTATTTCTAGCCTTCCCTCTTCAGTGATTGCATTGAAGCAGTTAAACACTGTTCCAATTGCCAACAATTTGCCCCTAAGGCATGAGCTCCCCCAGCTCCCCTTCATCCGATCGTCTCAACTAGTCACTTTTGTAAATGGGCCATCGACTTTATGGAGTGTCTCCCGCCATCTGCTGGTAGCCATAAATATATCATTGTGGCAGTCGACTATTTCACAAAATAAGCCGAAGCTATGCCAACATTTAACAACACCGCAGCTACCGCAGCCCTCTTTTTCTTTAACCACGTTATCGCTCGATTTGGGGTTCCGAAACAACTGGTCTCTGACCACGGCCGACATTTTGAAGATGAGATATGGCGTGAGCTATCCTCACTGTTGGGTTTTGAGCACCAATATTCCTCCTCCTATTACCCCCAAGGTAATGGCCAAGTTGAAGCAGTCAACAAAATCCTCAAGACTATGCTTCAACGAATGGTGAATAAGCACAAAACCAACTGGCATCTTATGCTCTTCCCTGCTTTGTGGGCCTATCGAACTTCTGTTAAAACCGCCACCGGGTTTACTCCTTTCCACCTCATTTTTGGAGAGGAGGCAGTCTTACCGATCGAGTGTGAAATCCCTTCCCTGCATTTGGTCGTTGAACTTCTACCTGATACCCAACCTCTAGAACAACGACTTATCATGCTTGAGCGTGCCTCCGAAGACCGTCGTGTTGCCTTGTAAACCATGGAAGCGGCCAAGAAACGCACCAAAGCTCAATATGACAGAAAAGTCCAGCCTCGTACTTTTCACGAAGGTGACCTTGTTCTAGTTTATGACCAGGCCCATGATGTCCTTGGTGATGGGAAGTTCGACTCATTATGGCTAGGCCCTTACATCATCAGTAAGGATCTCGGTAAGGGGGCATACCTCTTAGAGGATTTCGAAGGCAATCCCCTTCCTAATCCTCGCAATGCACTCTATCTTAAGAAATATTACCCTTAGCATTTCCCTTCTGAAATGCATGTTTTATTTTCTTTTAGATAGCCAGCATATTTTTCATTTTTGAGATTTGATACTTCACCAGGACACATTTTTTCCAAGACGGGTCACTTCCCCTCTCATTAAAATCACATTTCTTCACTTACAACACTTGTACTTGGGGCACCATTTTGCCTCCTTACTTGTCTTTGTTTGTGTTGATTTTTGTCGTGAGTTACCATCTTGTACTCATGTTTTCATGGTCCCCCATTGGACCTCTACTGTGAGGCAGCACCACTGAGTCGCCCTTGTTTAGAGCATCCAAGTGGAGTCATCATCACATTCATGGAGTCTATCCCAAGTCCCTTTGTACCCCGCTATAGTCCTCCATCCTTCATTGCTTGGTCTCTCCCTTGTGTCGCACATTATGGCCTTCAGTCCCACTATCCCCTATCCCTTATGATATTGTGTCAGTCGCTGCCATGTCATTCATGCCCTTTATGCTCTAACAAGGGAAGTCGTCCATTCGCTACTCAGTCCCCTCCATTCCACCTTCATCATGGGTATTAGTCTGTCTGTCGCTCTACTATTTTCTCTCGTGCCTTAGTTGGGGATCTCTCATTGCCTCACCTATGGCGGACCTCCTTCTGTCGACATCAGCTCCTTTATTCCAGAAGACAGGTCTAGAGGGCGGTGTACCTTGGTTCCAACTTCCACTCTTGTTCGGTGCCTCGGATCAGGCAAAGGGATCTCTCATTTCCATTTGACTTGATTGTTTCTCCACTCCAGCTCCTTTCAGCATGATCAAGATCCATATACTTGATGGTTCAGTGATGCAGCAGCAGCTCTTGGTGATTCCCGGGTGTGTGTGAGATGTCTCAGCCCTCATGAGGGGGTGGCCCTGCAGGTAGCCCCCCACATGCCCGGATGACCTCTTCATTGCAGCCCTCGATGCAGCTCCATATATTTGATGATGTCGGCCATAGCCGCTTACAACGCCTCTTTGATTTGCATGTATCAGTCAGATTTTGTGAGCCCTTCCCAGCTTATAGGGGGCATTTGGGTTGTATTTGGATCTCATGTACTTAGATATTATTGTATAAGTCCTGGCTGTTATCCCAGGCACAACATGTATGTGGGATCCCTCATTGTATTCTTATCTGGCTCATGTTTATGGCAGCTGTACTTTATGGTTCGGTCCCTTGTTTACTGGACACACTATTCTTTTGTACTTTGTCTCGGTGGGCATAGGTATGTCTCCCTTGCCGCCTTTAGCACAGGTACCCTCTCATAAAAAGAGACTTGTTGCACTTGCAAGTCTCATCTCCTCAGGGTCTATTTCGTCAGCACATTAGTCTCCCTTACATTTCTCTCTCTGACTTCCATTTTGTTGTCTGGCGATTGAGTTCTTACAACGTACTTCGGTCATACGATTTGCTCCTAACACTCGCACGCTGGGGGGAAATATGTTACACCATTTTTTTGGTCATCTAACCTACTATCATTAGATGGACCCAAGTACACCATTTAAGACCAATTTTACCCTAAGTAAAATTTCTCTCACTATGTAAAATAACTTAATAAACCACATTTATTAGGTTGTTTATGGTCTAAACAGGAAAACCCAAAAGGAAATATTAAACAAACCTATATTTGTTTGATTTTCCTCATGGAATATTTAATTAAACCATAATTTAATTATTATTCCTAGTCATGTTAACCCAAAACAAAGAAATTAATTAGATAAACCTTTATTTATCTTATTATTTTCTAGGAATAATTATTTAAATCTTATTTAGATATTATTCCTTGTTAAATATGACCAAATCATCCACAAATAATTAAATAAATCATTATTTATTTGATTATCCTTCAACCACTTCCTTAAAAAGATAAATAAATCATTTATTTATTTATTATTGACAAATAAAGGGATTTGAACCAAGTCAAATGCTTTTTCCCTCCAACAAATATAATAAAATATTCCATAAAAGGTGGATCTAGATTTGGTTAACATTATTTTAATCGTGCACCAAGATCTAGAATGACCCAATATTTTGTTATAAATAGGAGGGTTTTTCCTACCATTCTTCACCTTTTGTTGCCTATTAGATCACTCTGGATCTATACAATTGGTCACATTCTTCATTATTTGCTGTGTGAGCTCCCTTTGAGTTCTATCTTTGTGTGGGTTTTCTACACCAACAAGAGAGAGAGATTCTAGATCTGAAGTGCTGAGGACTTCCAAGAACCCATCCCATTGAGGAGAATTGGATACACCTTCTTGTTTTCCTCCCAGGTGCCCTTAATACAAAAATTATTTCAAAAATTGTTCTTCTCTTGGCCTACACTGTTTAATGATGTCCATAAAATGATAACCACTTGCCACAAATGTCAGATCTTTGAAGGTAAAAGAAAACTCCTCCCCCTTCCCCTACAACCCATCACTGTTGAAGGTCCCTTTCTGCAATGGGGTCTAGACTTTATAGGGGAAATTCATCCAGCCTCTTCTGGGCAACACAAGTGGATCCTGACTGCCAAAAATTAATTCACTAAATGGATAGAAGCCATACCCACTAGGAATGTCACTGATTCTATCATCATTAGGTTCCTAGAAGACTTCATCCTATATTGGTTTGGCTGTCCAAGGAAAATAATCACTGACAATGCTGCTGCCTTTGGATCTAAGAAAATGGTTGAGTTCTGTCACAGGTACCGTATCACGCTTGGTCATTCAACCGCCTATTACCCCCAGGGTAATGGTTTGGCTGAATCATCTAACAAAAGCCTGGTCACAATCATTAAGAAGCTGCTGGAAGAGAACAAAAAATCATGGCATAAAAATTTGATACATGCTTTGTGGGCTGACGGGCTCACCACAAAGAAATCTATAGGCATGTCACCATTCCAGCTGGTTTATGGAACTGAAGCAGTTTTTCCTACAAGCCTTGGAGTTCCAGTGATCAAACTTGCCCAGGAAATCCAGTCAGAGGAAGACAACATGATAAGGAGAATAAATGAAACAATCCACCTCCGGCAAATAAGGGAGCAGGTGTACAACAGAGCAGTGAAGGTTCAGCAAAACATAAAGAGGCAGTTCGACAAAAGAACCAAAGCTTCAGATTTCAAAATTGGTGACAAGGTTCTGAAATTGGATTCAAGAAGAGAGGACAAAGGAAAACATGGCAAATTTGACAGCTTGTGGCAAGGTCCATTTGTCATCCAGGCCACTGTGGGTCCTAATGCATTTTTCTTACAAGAACTTGATGGTACAGATCTGTTTGGGGGTCCTGTCAATGGCAGGATGCTCAATTACTATTTCTGCTAACTTTTCATTTCCAGTTCCATTTCCATTGTACATACCATTACAGTTTTACTTTCAAGAAAATAGAGAAAATGTTTCCAAAAAATAGAGAAGGTAGAGGTTCAAACATGCTCAAAACATGGACCTCTGAAAAGTGCAAAAGATTGGCTCTAATAAACTCAAAACCTGAGCCAAAGATGAAAAGACAGCTGGTCCTAACACACTCAAAATCTGGACCAGCAAAGGAAAAGGAAGAATCAGCTCTAACATGCTTAAAACTAGAGCTTAAATCAAAGGAGAAGAGGTGACTCTAATATGCTCAAAATCTGAGTCACACACAGAGAAGGATATTTTAAATTGCAAATTTCTTGCCTTCACAGTTTTGTTTACGATTTTCTACAAGTCTTCAATCCAGCAAGTCAGACAGTCTAATCCTGGCTTGGCTGTTTTGAATTTCCTGTTTTAGAATGTAGGAGAAGAAACCTGTTGGACAGTTTAATCCCAGCAGGTAGTAGATTAGGTAGAGAAACATATGAGGCCAACAGTTTAATCTGGCCTCATGGAGAAATAAGGGTAGTTGTAGAATAGGTTTATTTTCTGTTGCAAAATAAAATGATGTAAGGGGTATGCTAGTTCAAATGCACCCAAAGGGAAATAATAGGACTGTAGTCTGGGTAGGTAGATTGGTTGGGAAATATTTCTGCTGATTTGTGTGTCTAACATATGGTGGCAGCCGAAAGTCAAAAAAGAAAGGGATGTGCCAAGCAGCAGGCAACTGGCCTACTCCAAATATCATTTCTGGTTTCTTGACTCCTTCAAAAAGAAGCCATCCCCATGTGGAGCCACTGTTAGCCCTGCTATGAAATTCTTGACAGGAAAGCTGGGGGCTATATCATTTTGGAGACCTTCAAGGAATGCATCTCTCCTGAAGACACATCATCCTTGATGTCCCCCTGCGCTTTGACTTATGTGAAAGTCCCCTCTGCTAATTTCCATTAGAAGACCTCTCTGTTTGTGAAGAAATGCTCAAAGGCCTATCTCCCTTTCCCCTTATTTCACCCCCACTTAGCCTCTATTTTATTCGCCCTTGTCTCCCCTTCTATTTCCTTTCTTACCCTTCAAATCCCCCCAAAATCCCCTTTAATTTCTTTCCAAATTATTTATAACCACTTCCCCTTTCCATACCCCGCCATGTATTAAAAATAAACTCTATTGTAAATTTTATGTATATAATATGTAACCCACCGCTATTTTCATCGAAAATATTTGCGATGTGATCTAATCGCGCCGTCACACTTTCCGCCCATCGCAGATCGCACTCATCGCATGATCGCATTTCACTTGCTAGTTCGACCGATCCATTGCAAAAATTTGCGATGTGATCTGATCGCATCGCAAATCCTCCATCGCACTTGCGGCCATCGCTTGTCCTCTCCGATTTGGTGTGAGCCGTTGATCTGGTCCCCAGATCCAACGGCCAGCGCTCAATCGCGCCCCTCACCCATTCGCAATCGCAATTTCCAGACACGCGACCCTTCGCATCTCCTGATTGCTCCTCCGCCATCGGTATACCTCCAAATCGGATGGTTGGTGCTTCATCACACCTCGCCAGTCACCTCGCACTTCCCAATCGCTTCCACTTCCTCGATCGCAATCGGAAGCTATAAGTGTGCGTCCCTCTTATCCATCGCGATTGTGATTCTCCGACTAAGCATTGACTGTCCATTGGGTCTAAGATCTAACGGTTGAGATCTGATTGCCATATGCCTCTAGCTGGGTCCCACCTCATCGCATTTCACTGCATTCCCTTCACATTTCTTTGTATTTTTTTCGAAGTCTAAAGTCTTATGTTTCACGGTTGTTCCGCCCACTTTCATATATCATTCCGCTGCTCGACCCCCATCATTGATCTTCGCTCCCAGGCCGCGATCTAACAGTCTGCGCTACATTCTGCCATCAAACCCTATTATTCGTGAGTCTTCACCAGTTCATTACATTTTGTCACCATTTTTTAGTGAAAGCCACCTTTCTGCCACCGCGCTATCATATTTTTCGCCCTTCGCTCCACCAGTCTTCCATTGCATTGATTGTCTACACACAATTGTGATTTTCTGCAGAGTACAAGAGTTGAAACGCCGCTATAACTACACAGTATGGATGCAGCAGTAAGTTTTCCACTGACAGAGGCAAGGAATTTAATGAAGGGCGGGTTTCCACACCAGCAGAATGTCTTCTTTCGAAGAAGGACGGATTTCCCATACTGTTTGATTATATGCCATGCTCCAGAGGAGATCTCCGCTCGGAACGCAGTCCAAGGATATCAGACCATTTGTTGCTCAAGTATGGCAGACCATTCCATTTTTCATTGCCATTTTGTTTATTCACCAAAGGTACCACAAAGTACAGTGAACCAGAATGCATAAGAGACATATCTGGAATTAATGAAGCCTGACGAAGACCATTCTTTTCTCCAAAGAGTGCCAAGAATTAATGCTCAGAGTTTAAAACAGAATGGGCTTCAGCCCTCTCCTTCTTTTCTGAGTTTAATGTTATATTTAGTGTTCTACCTACTTCCTCTGCTCTTTTTCAGCTATAAAAACTATGAGAAAATTGTTGTAATGGTTGTTGATGAGATAGCAGAGAGGTGCAAGCAGTTTCTCTTGAGATAAGTTCTATGTGTATAGTTGTAAGATAGGCGGAGGAAGATGTATTCAGACTGAATGAACCAACTATTGGCTATGTTGTACCTAATTGGTGTTGATGTTTAATATAATAATCACATTTCATTGGATCCTGATCTAAAGCTGCGGTGATGTTTTTCTACCTCTGTGTTTATTTCCATTTCATTTCATTTCATCTGGCTCGCATCAGAAATTTGGCATAAGATTCACCCTTGTTAGGTTCCTTATGTTGCTGCTCTCCCAGCCCTTTATGTTTTCTACTTCATGTGTTTATCTAAAGATTGATTTCAATTGATTTAACCAGTGTAGTGGATGTTGTTGCCTACTAGCTGATGTATGAATTAACGGAATCTGTTTTAGATGTTCTTGTTAGGATTTAATGGAATGTGTTGAGAACACTGGGAGGTCTAGAACCCTGTATCTGCCTCACTAGGATCTTTCCATTCTGATTAAGCCTTTCCAAGTTCCCTTGTGCTGCCTCTGATTTTGTCCAAGCAGGTATGAAGTTAAATGACCTCTGACTTGATCTATAGATGGGATTAGTTGGTTCTCCCCCCTTCACTCTCGGTCCTTAATGTCCCATACCACCCTATCACTTTAGGATCTAAGGCTTTAGATGACTAGCCCAACTGAAAGCTTGCATATTGATAGCAAGTAAATCCTTTCTTGACTCCATTACCCAATGGACTTGATTTTCTCTGGATTATCTCTCCTTTGCCTAAATTCTTCTTTTCCCAGTCCTGTCTCATGATGAACCCTTCCTTCCTGATTCCCAACAACCAAACTCTTAATCAAATAAACAAACCCTGTGCATATAACTAGCCTAAAATCATAACTTAGAGCTTCAAAGACATACACTTTGACTCATATAGAGAGATCCCTCTCTGGACCTAGGAGGGCTAGATCCTAAGGTTTGAAAGTGGTTCTGATGTTGTCTCGTCTTTTGGTCTTGCCAACCTGGCCAAAACACGGGAACCCCAATAGCAGCTACGAGCTTTAATTCTTAGTCGAAAATGACTCTTTTAGTCTTTTTGAAATTAGATAGTAATAAGGAAATAATGTTAAAGGGCTGGGATTTATTACTTTTGAACTTTGGTTGATCGCATGTAATATTCCCAAATGGGGAATGCAGCAATAGATGAACACAAAACTGAAAATAGTAGTGTAAACCAACTCACTAACATTGGAGACCAATATGGAGTCATAAAATCATGTATTAGATCAGAAAATCAGTACAAAATAGTGAGGCATACATCAAATACAATGAACGAACAAGCCCCCCCCCATAAGCAATCACTCCCAAAAATGAGCTGATGTCACAATACAAAATGTCAGAGAGCTACAACAGTGTAGTCATATTATGCATAGATATAGCTGGAGATGATACAATGATGTAAAAATACTGATATAGGCCCCAATATAATCTAAACATACAGATCCGGGCATTAGATCAGCTTTCTAGGACAACCCATGAGGGTTTCCAGAAAATGCACACAATGTTCCAATGTAAGCTGCAACCCTAGGGCTGAAGATATGCTGAAACAATAGAAATGAGAATATATGGCTGAAGATGATGTAGAAACATAAAAATCTTCCCCAATAGATCCCCACAGATGAAAGAATGGCTCCTCCACTGAAGAAATCTCCTCCCAAAACAACCCCTGCAACTCCTCCCTAAAATAATGCAGATCTGGACTAAAACTGTGTTGTAGGGACTAAATACTCCTTGGATTGCTGCCAAATGTGTCAATAAAGCCCAAGGGGCTTCTTTATAGGCCTCCAAATGGATGGAAACCTTCCTCCACTGAAAAAATAGCTCTGAAGACACCTGATCTCATTCTCCATTGATGCACCCTGCAATACAGCACAATAACCTACAGAAACTGTGCTGATGAAGAAAGCTATAGTTTGGCTTGAAAACCTGAATGTGGAAATGAAATGCAATGCTCTTCCAAGAGGCCTCTCAAGGAAATAGGTTGGATTCCTGCTCAGGAACACTTGGTGCTAAACAACACAACAAACTCAAATAAACAACTGAAGAATGAAAGAAGTCTAAATAGACCACATACAAAATAATAATCCAAAAACATAACCCCATATGGCTGCCATCCTCTTCCTTATATAGATTATGAGCTTCCTTTCCCTTGGCCCCACTCAACTAGGGCATTTCCTTCATGAAATCAATATCCCTCCAAAACTTTGTTATTCCTGATTTAATATACACTCCTCTATAACAACGCTATTGAATTGGTCAAAGTTGACTGGTTCAACATGATCCAACCCTTGTTCACACTCAAAGGTGCTTTATTTAGCCGCTTAGAAGGTCTCCTTTCACACTTGAAGTGTTTTTATTGCTGCTAAGGAGAGTTATGAGCCTCCCCATCCATTTATTCACCTACCCAGTGACAAAATGATCTATAATATTCCATTTAGCTAAAAGATGAATTTTAGGAATATTACAGTCCTCCCCTCCAAAATGTTGCTTGTCCTCAAGCAACTGTAAAGGTGGAGAAAAATTCCTCCCCTCCTCCTGTTGTGGCCTCATCATCAATAGTCCCCACCACTGCTAAAAATATTCTGCAATAAATCTGACCCCCAATATTTCCTCCCAAGTATGGAAAATGAAATGGCTCACATCATGAGAAAGTGGAAGGTGTAAGTGGAAAAATTCTTGCTATCTAATGGTGTCTTCAAGGTAGGAGTGATGATAAGCAGAGAGGGATCTCATTCCCAATGAGAAACTCCCATCTCCATGCTATCATCCAAATGAAATGAGCCATCCTAGGTAGCTCATCAAAGAAATCCTCAACTCCCTGCTCATGTAATGTACTGGGGATCTATGGAGAGATTAGATTTTTCCACTCATGTTGTTTCTCTCTCCATTTATGATATGTATGGGGCTACTGCTGATCTTGGGATGAAATGTTATGGTCTGCAAGAATGTCCCAAGTTACCTCATCAATCAAAACATCCATGAAGTGCCTATCCCAAGAACTCAAGTTCTCCAAATGGCTCCTCCCACATGAAGACAAGAGGTGTAGTGTGGCAATCATGGTTTTCCCATTGTTTCTCCTGAAACATGAAACATATGAAATATGGAGAATCATACTCCCAATGGGCACCTCCAACCCTTGTGCCATCCTCCCAACAAAGCTTCCCGTAATAACAATAACATCATCAATATATGTAAGCAAAATCAAATAAAAACAAGTTTCCATATGACAACCGGGAGGTGGATCATAGTTCCACATGTCAAACCAGCGCATTGCATCCCCTTCCTACCTCAAAACATGGTTTAACAAGTGTCCTTTCAACCACTTGTTTTTTGCCACAATCATACTACAAGATAGGATCATAAATTAAAATTTGGTGCCAATGGTGCACACCAAGAATCATGTGGCATATCCCACAATCCACCAATAGAATGGCCAAAATCAATGTTGCAAATGGCCTCAAGTACATCACAATACAATATACAAGAATGAAAGATCCTCCTTGTTACAATATGTTGCTCATAAAAAGTAAAGGAGTACAAATAATAAAGCATAAATGTGCATCCTCTATCATGTACTTTGGTCATTGAGATGAAATGGCTCAAATGAAAGTTCTCCCTCACTCTCAATGAGTATGGAAGTGGTTGTGACAACCTCTCTATCATCATCCAGGATATGCATCTCTCCATATGCTAATATACATCCTACTGGATTCCCTCCCAAGTGAACTCCTCCATCAAGGAATAATATGCATCAAAGTGTATGGAAAGAAAGTCCACATGTGCTGCATGTAACAAATTCTCCTTGAGCTTAGAAGCTCTAGTCAAGAAGACTCTTCCATAAAATAGATGACCCCATCATCCACCATGTATCTATCATCTCCCTCCAGGTCATCAAGAATCACGCAAGAACCAAGATCCTTGGAGAAGTCTACCAAAAATTGAGACCTCCAATATGGATCAATCCTTCCAAGAGACAACGTTGAAGATATGAAATGTGAAGCTGCCCACATACTTCTGTCTTTTCCTTTGACATCACTCATTCCAAATTCATCCTCCAAAGTGCTTCCATGCCCATCATGCAGCTGCTCATGCTAAAGTAGAAGTGGTTGTCTTTGGAGGTTGGTCTCCCATGAGAAGCTACCATCCAAAAAGAACCTATTGATCTTAGAAAATGTAAGCATGAGTGGCCCCCATCTACTCCAATATATGGAGGATTCCTTCCTCAAGGGAATTACCCTCTATTTCTCCAAATCCATGGAGTAGCTCCCTTTCACTGTGGTGGTTCCATCCTCCATCAATGCAACAACTTATGTCAACGCAGAATATGTAGTGAGAGTGGGTAATGCTAAAAATGGGAGAGTTTATCCCTCCTCCTTGAGTCTATCCCAGACTCTCTACACTCTGTCAAGTCCTGCCAAGGTCCTCACCCCTATGGAATCAATGAGTGGTGAAGCATCTCTCATCATTCCCTGATCTGGTGGTCTTCTAGGTCAAATGCCTCCATGCAATGAGACATCAATATCAAGAGTAGACTACATATATGAATGGATAACATTGTCTCTGCCCTCACTGCGCAAATTTGTCTGCTTATTTTGTGCATTGACTTTCTCAAATCGATAGGGGTGTGTGCTCTTAATCATATGATGCTTCCCTTCCTCTCTACCTTCTCCTTTCATCTACAAGGTTTCACAATCTATCAATAATGGCACATGATGTTCATGGATTGTGCCTTGATATCCACATATGAGATCCTTTGGAACTCCTTCTGAACATACAATAATTCATCTTGTTGGATAAAGCGCTCCATCTTCCTCTTCATGAGGTGCTAGATATGCTCTAGATATGACAGCGTTGTTGCCTCCAACCTTCTTTTCCTCTTCAATATGAATGGGAAATCTTTCAATAAGAGGATCCTTTTTTGAAAAAGGGATCCTCATGCCCTCTTTTCTAGGAGTATGAGATATATATCTTGGCTCTAGCAAGGTTTTATGCAAGATGTTAGCCTCTTCAACAGTTTTCAAAAATGGATTTGGGTTTATAGATCCTTCCAACCCATGCAAATTTTTTGTTTGTTTTGCTTTGTTTAGCTCCACAAAAGGTGTTTCACAATGTTTCTCATCAAACCTTTCCACTATTTTCTTAGTGAACTTTTCATAAGTAGTGTTAGCGACCTATAAAAATTTGTCATATCAAATGGTGGCTAAAACATTTTTAAGCCTTCAAGAAACAATTTTATATCCAAATTGTGAGTTCTTAAAGTCTTCTGAGGTTAACTATTCTTTAAGCTAATCTTCACTACTGTTTCCCTCATAATCCTGAAAAATCTGTTGTTCACAAGAATAAAGACTACTCTAAAAACGAATTTTCCCTTTCATTTTTACCCCCTTTCACTCATAAATTAACCTACATTTTTATCCCCTTTTTCCTCATGAAATTCCTCCATTTCCCTCATTTTCCTTCACTTCCTTCATAAATTCCCTTTTATAAGGTTTGAAACTCCTTGTTAAACCTTAACGGAACTCTGAAAATCCTCAAAAAATCCTTCAAAAATCCTAAAACAGTCTTCTTTGCACTAAGGACTTTTAAGCCCCTTTTGCCTTAGGCCCAACCCCTTTTTCCGCATAAAACTGGCACTGAGACCTGCGCTGAGGCCTAAATCGCGCAATCGTAATCGGGCTTTTCTTTTTTCCTTGTTACCTATTTAATTTGGAAACTCCAATTGCAATTAGGCCTTCTCTTTTAAACCCCTGATCTATTCTTCCTTTCACAGGACCTTAGCCCCGTGATCGGGTGCTAAAACACCATAAAAAACCCTTCCCAAAACATAACTTGCCTTTGTATTTTATAAAAAACCCGATTTTCCTTATGTTTCAATAAAGCTGACTGTTTAATGTTTCGATGAATGTCAGCCGTTTATCTAAAACCGATCTATGATCGTCGACACATCGCATCACAATTATTCATGGGACACATTTTAAATGGTTTATCGTCTCCCTTCGATTTCAACCCTATGATTGGATCCCGACCATCGATCTGCTCTACCATGCCCAGATCTGACGGTCCCAATTTCTCTATTCCAAAGCCCGAATTTCTGCCTTTGGCCTTTGTGACTTAATCCTAATCGTCGATCTAGTTTTGAGATTGACGACTCTTACTGAATCACATCGCAACATTTATTCATGGTGTTTCCCCTTCCCCTCCTTCGATTGCAATCTTGCGATTCAAACTGGACCGTCGAATCCACAAGAACTGACAGCCCAGATTAATCGCCCTCCACCATGACCCTCCGACGTTAAAAACCACCATTTCATCCTGACCGTTAATCTCTCTAAGATCTAAAAACTTGCACTTAATCGCATCGGCCCATTCTCTTTGTGCTTTCCTCTCTCCTCTGCCGATTCGCGAGCTTGCGATCAGATCTGGGCCATCCGTTTCATAAATCTAACGGTCCAAATCAAACTTGGCTTCCTCTGTTATTTCATAAATCCCTAAAATTTAAAACTCTTCGGCGAAGATCTACTGTTGATCTTTGCAGATCAATGGTCTACGTTTCACCTGACCTCTGCCTGAACCCCCATCTCATATTGCTTTCAATTCCCCAAGATTAAATCTGAGCCATTAATATTTTAGATCCTATGGTCCATATCCAACCCGGTAGGCCCAAGTCCTTTGGGACCTATCTCCCCATCGATAAATCCTGACCGTCCATTCCTCTAATCCAACGACCCAGATCAAAACCACCTTGACCCTACCCACCTTCTTCCGCCCGTGCAACTTGTCTTATCGTGCTCGCATCTCCCCCGTCGGATCTCTCCGCCTTTGATCCGACGGCTAAGACTCCATATCGCGTGATTCTAAGCCTGAACGTTAATTCCTAAAAAATACACGATATGGGTGGTTTCTAAAGGACAGGTGTCGGCCAGAGACACATATCGCGTTTTGTTGGAGAAATTCTGAAACCGCCTTTGAGTAGTGCGACACTAGTGGTTTTTACAGCCGAAACCACTTTTCCCATTTGCATTAAATTTCTTATTTTAAATCTCCGCCGTTGATCTTTGAGATCTAACGATCTTAGTTTAATCTCGCCATTTAGACCATCTCCCTCCACCATTCTTCCCAGATATTTCATCAATGAATCTCCGTCGTTGATCTCTGTTTGTTGATCTAGTCCAGTGGCCCAGATTGTTCTGTGACCCCAAAATTTCATTTAACCATTTTTACTTCCGTCAAAGGTTTTCCCCCTTTTCCTTTGCAATTTCCTCCATTTCGCTATAAAGTTACCCCCTCTACATTATATAATCCCAATTGATCTCGACCGTTGATCTTTGCAGATCAACGGCCCAGACTTAATCTCCACCATTGTTTATCCAACTGCCTCCCCATCTCACCTCAGCAAGAAATCCTCGTCGTTGGTGGATTTCATCCAACGGTCATGATCTAACATAAACCTCCGAATCAGTTTAAAACTATCCCCGCAGGATTTTCTTAATTTTTCTTTGCTTGTGCAGGTTTTAATGGTTTTTCCATTGTTTGAAAAGAAAATCAAAGGCTAGGGATTACGATCCCTCAGGCCACTATTCATGAAGGGGATCATTCTGCATAGTTTCGCATCATGATTTATATGTGCCTCATGAGCACTGATAACACTATAAAACCCTCTGCGTGACTGCAAAACCAACAAACATAGTAAACCTTGATCCAATAAAGAGTATCAATATCCAGGGATGAAAACAAAGAAGAAATCATGTTTGAAGATTTTTAACACATATTTTGAGGGATTAAGGCCTAATTTCGACTATCTAAAGCCTAATCCACACAATTGAAGACAATTATAAGACCTGAAGATGGAGATTAAGCCAAATTAAGCCTAAAACACAAGATTAAAGCAAATTAACAATGTTTTAGGTTAAAACCATAAAATCTATCAATCCGAGAAAGCCTCCACTGCCACATCAGAGGCTGATTGAATCCTCTCTAGCTACCAAAAGCCACCTATACCCTCAAAGAAATAAAAAAGGCTAGAGTTATTACCTCAGTCAGTGATATTTTGCTTAAAGCGGCCAGAGTTATTGCAAATCCTGCTTGGAAAAGTTCTAAAGTCAACAAACTCTACTAAGCTGCTTAATACTTAATGAAAACCAATTAATACAGAGAAATATCAGAAATATTTTCCATTGAGCCCCTCAAAGGTTGAGAAGCATTAAAATATATTAATTGAACCAAGAGATCTTTTCTCTCATCCCACCTCCTCATTTCTTCTATAAATACTTCTGTAGAAGATGAGATAATGTTGATCACTGCATATCTATTGCCTATAAATAGTTTTCTGAAGTTGTTGTAAGCTCTGTTTGTAATTAAAGATACCCAAGTTGAGATGAGAAGTTTGAAGCTGTAGAGAACCACTGTACTTGATGATTGTAACTGGTTTGAACATCAAATTCAAATTGATTTATGGGATCCTGGTCTATGTCAATGGTGATGTGTTTCTTCTTGTAAATTGTTATTTTCTTTTTGTTTCCATTCTGTCCACTTTCTCTTATAAAGAACAACAAATATAGAGCTAGGATTTACTGTCAAAAGTACCCTACTCTCATTGATAAGATTTATCTTTATGTTTTCCTCCAATTGTGTATTTAGGAATAATTTAATACAGTCCAAGCGGTTAAGAAATGTTGGAGTTCCCACGTCTTACTGTCTAAAATTTAAACATTGTTCTTGAATGTTATTTTCAGTTTATGCTAAGTAAAGTTGAACTAGGGAAGTCTATGGTTAGCCCTATCCTATAGTTCTATCTCCAAAGGTTGTCTGAAATTTTCCCTAAGAGTATGTTGAAAGCAAGCTAGGTTCAAAGTCCTTACCTAATCTTAGACTATTCTTTGTTTATCTTAAGTGTTGTCTTGAAAGTTTTCTAATTAAAGTTGAACTAGGGAAGTCTATGGTTAGCCTTGTCCTCTAGTTTCTTTGCCAATAGTTGCTTTGAAAATTTTCCTTTTGAATATGCTAAAATAAGGATAGGTTCAAAGTCCTTACTTTATCTTAAGCTATTCTTTTTGTGTTTTAAATGTTTTCTATTGAAAGTGCATCGAAAGCAGGATAGTTTCAAAGTAATTACTTGATCTTAGGTTGCTCTTTGTTCTTCATCTGTTTGATTCCCTTCCTTATTGCTTCATTCCATTCCATAATATCAACTTAAAAGATATCCTTTGACATAGATGACTTGTCTCATGGACCACTCTTGAACCTTGCTGTTTCAATTAAATCCTGCTATGACTCCATAGCCCAATGGATTGAAGCTGCTTTTTTCCTATCTTCTTAGCTAAATCATTCCTTCACTTGCACATACCTTCACCCTTCATCTAGACTTCCTTCACCTTCATTTATCTTTGCCCATCCAAAACAAACAAAACCTTGTTCCTCATAACTAGCCTAATATCACATTTCAAGCCTTAAAAGATAAATCAATATTTTCACTTATAGAGAGATCCCTCTCTGGATTCAGGAGGGCTAGATCCTAGAATCCCAAAGTGGTTCAAATGTTTTCTCTACAGCTTTAGTCTTACCAATCTACTGAAGCTACAGGGACCTAACATTTATGGCGACTCCACTGGGGACATTCTGAGTAAATTCCTTGAAACAAGACACTGAGTGTTCAATTGAGTACAAGTAGCCCTCTTCAAGCACTACCAAAGAAAATGGTAATCATGATAAAACTTATTTTAATCAGTGACAAACTAAGAAACCCTTAGAATTCTCATAAGAGCTTATCAGACCTTGCAGGAAGAAGCTAGCTTAGCCATAAGAGTTGACTTTATTTGTCTCATCACCGTAGCTAAGTGTTGAAACAGATTTAGGACACTCTTAGAACCCATCGGACTGAAAAAACTCAGAAAACCCAAAAATATTTCAGATTGGTATTTAAATAAACATGGTGGTGGACCATAAAATATTTTACCTCTAAAAGAGTTACAAATTTCCACCTGGTGACTCCATAATCCAAAACAGACCAAAGACTCCACTGGGAAACCCATTATCTTCATAACATCAATTAAACTCAGTTAAGAAGACTTCAAGCATTAAGGTTTTCTTGTTTTAAAGATCAGTTAGCCTCCTAAAGATTTTCATATTCGGTTAAACTTTTCTTGATTAGTTGGGTCTAAAAAACATATCATAGTGGCTCCTAGAAGGATTCATACAAGAGCCTATCCTGATCTGAACCCTCCTGAGATAGTCGTTAACCTTGAAAGAATTCTTAGGAAAGATTCTCAGGCCAAATCTTCAAATATTGTCAGATCACTCCATAGAGCTAATTTTGTTCCTGAAAACCTTACAGCTCTACATGAATCACAAGTTGACTTAAGAAATACATTTAGAACTAGGTCACTTTATGATATAGATCAGTTAGATTTAGAGCCTTCACTTTCATCCCAAGATAGAAGTGAACATCCTAGTAGTAGAGAAACTACTCCACCTGATTCACATTTCATTCATAATTTTGGTTTCTCTCATCCTAGATCTGCTCAACAGTCTCTTGCTGGTCCATCCACTTCTATTATCCACACATCCACTGTTCAAACTACAACATTCCTCCACTTGTAAACCCCCCACTTTTTCCACAACCTCCTATCATGGCAACATGTTATGCTCCCCTAGTCCTTCCTTTACCTCTAGTCAATATACCACAGGACTATCAGTCCAAGATACCATTGTATGATGCTAGTAATGCTACTACTGCTTCACAACATGTGGATAAGATGAATGACTACTTTGACAGAAATGAGATTGATGATGAAATCGTCAAACTTAGACTATTTGCTCAAAGTTTAGGGGGAGAAGCAAGAAAATGGTTCAAAGGCTTAACCCCTGACAGTATTAATGATCTCCAAGCTTTCCATCAGTTATTCTTGAACAAATGGGAAGTTAAGAAAAACCCTCTCCAAATACTTTTAGACTACAAGAATCTCCAAAGAAATCCCGGGGAAAGTGTTCAAGCTTATTGCACTAGGTTTAATAATGTGTATAATGCACTTCCCCCCAGATCTAAAACCTCCACAAGGCTCAGCTTTAAACAAGTTCCCTGAAGGATTTGATCCTGAAATGGCCTATCAACTGAGAGAGAGAGATCCTTTGACTCTTGAAGATATGCAAAAAGGAGCTCTTGCTGTGGAAGTTAATTTAATGGAGAAAAGAGAAAGAATGAGAAATGAGAAGAAAGTATCCTTTAGAGAAGAGTCTACACCTTCCACATCTAGCTCTAAGATGGAAAGAATGATGGAGGAGATGATGAAAAAGATGAGCATACTTGAGAGAGCACAAGCTAGTCAAGACCAATCAGCTCCTCAAAACAAAAATGAAAATCAAAATCAGAATTTTAGGAGAAACGAGCCTCAAAACAGACTAAGGGATGATGATCAACAAATTACTCCTCCTTTTCATCAAAATTATGTAAGTGAGGTTGAAGAAATAATAGAACAAACAGAGGAAGATGAAATAAAGATGTTGGGAGTAGACAATGATGATTTTGAAGTTCATTACAATAGAAAACAAGGTCTATACACACCCTATGATGATAAAAGGGTAGAGGATGAATGTTACTATCAAGAGCTGGAAAATGTCATCATAGAAACTCCAAAATAATATGACCTTAGAAGTAAAAAGAATCTGGAAACTCCCAAAACTAAAACCTTTGAAAATTCTGCAAAAAACATCTCTGTAAATAAACCCAAAGTTACAAGACAGAAAGACAAAATAGTGGCTGGAAATTCTGATAAAAACAAGGAAAAGGGCACTCAAATTAATGAAAGAAAGAGTGCAGACCTTAGCAACATTAGCACCTCAGCTAGTGCTCCTGTTAAAACAATTTTGACCAATGTAAATAGAGCAAATCAGTAAACAAATTTTGTTGATAGAGTGGTAGTTAATAAGGCTGAAACAAGCATTTTAAGAAATCAGACGCCTTTTAGTTTGGAGCAGGAAATTGCCAGAATCAAAATCTCTGTTCCTCTCACTGAATTAGCTGCCCAATATGTATATAGATCACAAATTTTGAAGGCTTTTAACATAGAAGAGAATAATGACACTGTCAATCTTAATGATGACCAACCAAAGCTCATATTTGGTCCTAAGATTGAGGGTAGATATCAAGAAGGACCAGTTCCTCCTTTTTATGTTAGTTTGAATATTCAAGACAAAATTTTACACAAAGCTATGCATGATTCAGGGGCCTCTCATAACTTAATGCCCAAAGCTGTAATGGAGAGCCTAGGCCTTGAAATCACTAGACCGTACAAAGATCTTTACTCCTTTGACTCAAGCAGAGTGAAATGTTTAGGTTTGATCAAAGACCTCTGCACAAAATTAGCACAAATTCCAGCCAAGTGTTTAGTAATGGATATTGTAGTGGCTGATGTACCCCCCAAATATGGTATGTTGTTATCAAGATATTGGGGAGCTAAGTTACAAGGAACAATGCAGATGGACATGACATATGCAACCATCCCGGTTTTCAATCAAATTAGAAGGCTTTACAGGGAATCTCATATGCAAAAGATGGTCACCATCCAAGAGAGACCACAAAACTCTCCTCTTTATTCTGTACATACAGGCCTTGATTTATTTATCCTGTTCAATGATGAAACATTCAGTGATCAAGAAACCTTAACTGAATTAGTGGCAGATATAGAAAAAGAGGAAGACAACACAGAAGTGTCAAAACAGTTTTCCAAATTTGAAAATCGTAGCAAACAAATCACAGGTCTAGAGCTACAAATTAGTCATCAATTTCTTTTCAACCTTGAGAGTCAAGAAACGAATCCTCAATACAATGAAAAACATGAGGAAATAAAGCAAAGTCAACATAGTGCTGATCTACAAGAACAATCCAAAAGCACACTAGATGAAGAGGATAGTAACCAAACTAGTGAATATGAAACTAGTCCTCTTTGGAGTATGCACTTTGATGGGTCTTGCACTAAGAGTGATGTAGTTGTAGGAGTATGGCTTCACAATACAGTGAAAAATCATACTGAAGGGCATTCTTACAAATTAAATTTTCAATGCACCAACAACCTAGCTGACTATGAAGCCCTTCTTCTAGGCCTACACTTATTGAATGAATTAGGGGCCAAGAGGATAAAGGTGCATGGTGATTCTGAACTAATTATCAAGAAGGTGAATGGGGAATATAGTGCCAAACACCCCAGACATAGATCATATAGGAACAATGTCATGGACTTATTGAAAACATTTGAGGAATTCCAACTCATTTTTGTCCCAAGAGACCAAAATATCCAAGCTAATGGTTTAGCTTTTACTGCTAGAACGTGCCTAATTCCTTATGACACCAAAGTATGCACTACCTAGATCAAACTTTGGCCAACTGTCCCAGATAATGAAAAATATTGGCAAGTGTTTGATGGAGACAAACAAATAGAAGACTTCCTACAGTCCAGAAATGAATTTGAACTACCAAGTTCAGATTCAGATTATGAAGATGACTGTTCTACTGAAGAAAATCTGCTTGATGAAGAAGTAAAGTGTCTAGATATTGCTGAGATAAATCTGTCAGCTAATAATCTTGAAAATATCACAGAAATTAGTGCATATTTAGAAAAAGAAGACTTAGAAATGCTGCAATCTAACCATCAAATTTTTCCAAAAGGTCTGGTCCCTTTAGAGGAATTGTTTGATTTCAATGATGTTGCCAAGAAACCAAAGCTAGAGCCTGTTGAAACTGAAGTTGAAGAGTGTAACATAGGCAGTGAACTAAAACCAAAAATGATCAAACTGTCTAAAAATTTGCTAGCTCACATCAAACTAAAATACATTGAGCTGTTTAAAGAATTTTCTGATGTTTTCGCGTGGAGTTATGAGGATTTAAAATCCTATGACACAGAAGTAATTCAGCACAAGACACCTCTCAAAGAAAACCAAAAACATTTCAAACAAAAACCGCGCAGAATAAACCTTGTTCAATTACCTTTGGTTGAGAAGGAAATCAAGAAAATGTATGAAGCTAGAATTATTGTTCCTATTAGATATTCAGAGTGGGTGTCTAATCTAGTGTCAGTTAGGAAAAATAAAAAAGAGATTAGGCTTTGTATTGACTTCAGAAATTTAAACAAAGCCTCATTAAAAGACAACTACCGTTTACCCAAGATGGATCATATTTTACAAAGGGTAGTTGGTTCTAAAAGAATTTCTTTGCTTGATGGCTTCTTAGGATACAATCATATATTAGTACATCCTGATGATCAACTTAAGACAACTTTTACTACACCTTGGGGCACTTTCATGTATGTGAAAATGCCCTTTGGTTTAATGAATGCTGGAGCTACATTTCACAGAGCCATGGATATTGCATTCTTGGAAGAATTAGGCTACTTCATCATTATTTACCTTGACGATATCACTTTTTTTTTCCAAAATAGATGAAGAACACCTAGAACAATTGAAAATAGTCTTTCAGAAATGCAGAAAATTTAGGTTATATTTAAATCCGAAGAAAACGTTATTTGGTCTCCAAGAAGGTAAACTTCTTGATCATATCATATCAAAAGAGGGGATAAAGATAGACCCAAAAAGGATTGAGGCTATATTGCGAATCACTCATCCTAGAAACGTCAAGGAACTTCAATCTTTCAATGGAAAGATTAATTTCTTGAGAAGGTTCATACCCAACTTAGCTGAACTCCTTAGAAACATTACAAACATGCTGATAAAAGAACAAGGAGTTAAATGGACCTTAGAGGCAAAGAAATCTTTGAGCTGGTGAAACAAGCATTAACCAGAACACTAGTTCTTATAACTCCTGATTTTTCAAAAGATTTTTTCATTTTTTCATTCACTTCAGAACATACAATAGATGTTGTCCTTTTGCAGAAAAATCCACAGGGACAAGAGCATCCCATTGCATTCTTCAGCAAGGCATTGAGAGATGCACCTCTGAAGTACAACATCATGGAAAAACAAGCCTTTTCCTTATTCAAAGCCTTAAAAGACTTCAGATTTTACGTTCTACACTCCCACATCATTGCATTTGTGCCCAATTCGGTTGTAAAGGAAATTCTAACACAGGACCCAGATTGCAAAAGAGGTAAGTGCATTACTGTGATACTTGAATATGATTTAGAAATCAAGCCCACTAAACTCATTAAAGGCCAAGGACTAGCAATATTAATGGCTGAATGGAATTTTGAAGCTCTTGATATAAACATGATAAATTCCTTAGATGAACAAGAGGAGTTGTCAACTCCTATTATTGAAAACCATTTCTTGGGTTCATCTTGGTATGCTGATATTGTATATGTTTTGCTCAATCTGAATACACCTCCTAGTTTGACAAAAACAAAGGCAAGATTTTTAAAGTTAAAAAATGTAAATAATTTCATTTTAGATAAATGTCTTTATTGGAAAAATGCTAGTGGGTTATTGCTTAAATGTTTGCTTGAGAATGATGCAGAGAAAATCAAGCATGAGTTTCACAAAGGAGAATGTGGAGGCCACCTCTATTGGAAGACAACTGCCAACAAAATCCTTAGAGCTGGTTACTACTGGCACACCCTCTTTCATGATGTCCATAAAATGATTATTGCTTGTCATAAATTTCAACTCTTTGAAGGCAAAAGAAAATTGCTTCCTTTATCCTTGCATCCAATCATTGTTGAAGCTCCTTTTCAATAATGGGGTCTTGACTTCATAGGAGAAATCCATCCACCATAATCTGCCCAACATAGATGGATTCTCACTGCAACCAACTACTTTACCAAATGGATAGAAGCCATCCCTTATAGGCAAGCCAATGACTCTTTTATTATAAAATTTCTTGAAACTCATATCCTCTCTAGATTTGGATGTCCTAGGAGTAGTATTACTGACAATTCTGCTGCATTTGGATCCAAAAAGATGGTTGAATTCTGTCACAAATATCAGATTACATTGGGCCATTATACTGCATATTACCCTCAAGGTAATGGGTTGGAAGAATGCTCAAATAAAATTTTGGTAAACATAATCAAGAAGTTGCTAGAGGACAATAAGAAATCATGGCACACAAATCTGGTACATGCACTTTGGGCTGACAGATTAACACTTAAAAAATCAATTGGAATGTCACCCTACCAGCTTGTCTATGGAATAGATGCAATTTTTCCAACCAGTCTAGGAGTTTCAATTATGAAGCTGATCCAAGAAGTACAGTCTAAAGACAATGACATGATCAGAAGAATAAATCAGACCATACATCTTCAACAAACTAGAGAGGAGGTCTACAACAGAGCATTACAAAAGCAAGAAAGTATCAAGAAGCTTTTTGATAGAAGGACAAAGGCCAATGATTTCAGCATTGGTGACAAATTTTTAAAGTGGGATTCAAGGAGAGAAGATAAGGGCAAGCATGGGAAATTTGATAACTTATGGCCTGGTCCTTATCTTATTCATTCTGCTGCTGGTAACAATGCCTATTTCCTGCAAGAATTGAATGGAGCTGAACTATTTGGGGGTCCTGTCAATGGAAGGATGCTCAAACATTATTTCTCTTGACTATATCAGTTTGGAAGCCTTTTTATTTTTTCTTATTGTGAATATTACATCCATCATTGCATTCAAAGTTTGAAAAATCAAAAATACAAAAACAATAGAAAGAAAAAAGAGGGCAGATTGTAAAAACAAGAAAGGTACAACCCCATACCAAAAAAGAGAAACAAAGTTTGAAAGTTTGCAAGCTCAAATGCCACTCCTAAGGAACACACTTCTAGTTAATCATACAACCTAATAATGACTAATTAGTTTTCAATTTACTACTGATAGGTTAGTGAAAAATATTTTCCAAACAACTTAATCTTGGCTTATCATTTAGGTAGATTAAGATAGAGGAAAAGGGTTCAAACAAGCTAAAAATATGAACCTATGAGTTTCAAAACATATGCATGGCTGTAATATATTTTAATATTGAGCCAAAAACAAAAGCAAATTGGCTCTAATATGCCCAAAAATTGAACCAAAAAAGAATGTAAGACAGCTCAAACAAAAGTAAAAAATAGAGTTGAAGAAAAATAAGGATGTTCTTAAAACTTTCAGATCTTAAGCCTTCACCATTTTGATTTAATTTTATGAAAATAATAATCTATGTGCAACTTGTTTTTATGCCATAGATCAGCAACAAGTTATACTGTTCAATCCTGACTTGTCTGCTTTTAAATTTCTTGTTTTAGAACTTAGAGAATAAAAATCTGTTAGACAGTTTAATCCTAACAGATAGTAGTTAGGTAGAGAAGCTTATGAACTCAACTGCTTAATAGAAGTTCATGGAGAAATAAGGGTTGAAATATAATATTTTTATGTTTTCAAAAGAATAAAATGTTTGCAAAAAGAGTTTTCCAATCCAAATGCACTCTGAAAGAAGAAAAAATGTTAGATCATTAGGATTGGGTAGGTAGAAATCTTGTATTGATAAAGTTCCATTGTTTTTAATGGCTGCTAACATTGTCAAAGCAAAAGAAGATCAACAAAGTAAAGAAAGTTGCAGCCTGATGGATGAGGCATTGATCAGCTTCTAGAGAAGACTTGTCTGAGGTTTTTGGCACCTCCAAGGAGCTGTCATCCCAAGTTGGAGCTGCTGTTAGCCACCTATAAAAATTTGTCATATCAAATTGTGGCTAAAACATTTTTAAGCCTTAAAGAAACAATTTTATAGCCAAATTGTGAGTTCTTAAAGTATTCTGAGGTTAACTATTCTTTAAGTTAATCTTCACTATAGTTTCCTGCATAATCCTGAAAAATCTGTTGTTCACAAGAAGAAAGACTGCTCTAAAAACCCATTTTCCATTTCATTTTTACGCCTCCTTTCACTCATAAATTAACCTCCACTTTTATCCCCTTTTTCCTCATGAAATTCCTCCATTTCCCTCATTTTCCTTGACGTCCTTCATAAATTACCTTTGCTAAGGCTTGAAACTCCTTTTTAAACCTTATTGGAACTTTGAAAATCCTCAAAAAGTCCTTCAAAAATCCTAAAAATAGTCTTTTTTTCACTAAGGCCTTTTAAGCCCCTTTTGCCTTAGCCCAACCCCTTTTTCTGCATAAAACTGACACTGAGACCAGGAGCTGAGGCCTAAATCGCGAAATCGTAATCAAGATTTTCTTTTTTCCTTGTTACCTATTTACTTTGGAAACTCTGATTGCTATTAGGCCTTCTCTTTTAAACCCTCGATCTATTCATCCTTTCATAGGACCTTAGCCCCGTGATCGGATGCTAAAACACCATAAAAAACCCTTCCTGAAACATAACTTTACATTGTATTTTATAAAAAACCCGATTTTCCTTATGTTTCAATAAACCCGACCGTTTAATGTTTCGACGAATGTCAACAGTTGATCTAAAACTGATCAACGATCGTCGGCACATCGCATCGCAATTATTCATGGAACACATTTTAAATGGTTTATCGCCTCCCTCTGATTGAAACCCTGCGATTGGATCCCAACCGTCGATTTTCTCTACCATGCCTAGATCTGACAGTCCCAATTGCTCCATTCCAAAGCCCACATTTCCACCTTTGGCCTTCGTGACTTAATCCTGACCGTCGATCTAGTTTTGAGATTGACGGCTTTTACTCAATCGCATCGCAACATTTCTTCATGGTGTTTCCCCTTCCCCTCCTCCGATTGCAATCTTGCGATTCAATCTGGACCGTCGAATCCACAAGAACCGACAACCTAGATTAATCGCCCTCCGCCATGACCCTCCGACGTTAAAAACCACCATTTCATCCTAACCATTGATCTCTCTAAGATCTAACGGCCTATGCTTAATCACATCGTCCCATTCTCTTTGTGCTTTCCTCTCTCCTCTACCGATTTGTGATCTTGCGATCAGATCTGGTCTGTTCGTTTCATAAATCTAATGGTCCAAATCAATGTTGGCTTCCTCTGTTATTTCATAAAGCCCCACAATTTAAAACTCTTCAACAAAGATCTACCATTGATCTCTGTAGATCAACAGTCCATGTTTCACCCGACCTCCGCCCGAACCCTCGTCTCATATTACTTTCAATTCCCAAAGATTAAATCTGAGCCATTAATATTTTAGATCCTACGGTCCATATCCAACCCAGTAGGCCCAACTCCTTTGGGACCTATCTCCCCATCGATAAATCCTGACCGTCGATTCCTCAGATCCAATGGCACATATCAAAATCGTCTTGACCCTACCCACCCTCTTCTACTCGCGCAACTTGTCTTATCGTGCTCTCATCTACCCCACCAGATCTCTCCACCTTTGATCCGACAACTAAGACTCCATATCGCGTGAATTCCTAAAAATTATGCGATATGGGCAGTTTCTAAAGGACACGTGTCAGCCAGAGACCCATATCGCGTTTTTTTGGAGAAATTCTGAAACCGCCTTTAAGTAGCGCAACACCAGTGGTTTTACAGCCAAAACCACTTTTCCCATTTGCATTAAATTTTCTTTTTTTAAATCTCCGCCGTTGATCTCTGAGATCTAATGGTCTCAGTTTAATCTCGCCATTTAGACCATCGCCCTCCACCATTCTTCCCAGAGATTTCATTAATGAATCTCCACTGTTGATCTCTGTTTCTTGATGTAATCTAGCGGCCCAGATCGTTCGATGACCCAAAAATTTCATTTAACCCTTTTTACTTCCGTCAAAGGTTTTCTCCCTTTTCCCTTGCAATTTCTTCCATTTCGCTATAAAGTTATCCCCTCTGCATTATATAATCCCGGTTGATCTTTGTAGATCAACGGCCCAGACTTAATCTCCACCACCATTTATCCAACTACCTTCCCATCTCACCTCAGCAAGAAATCCTCGCCGTTGGTGGCTTTCATCCAATGGTCACGATCTAACCTAAACCTCCAGAGCAGTTTAAAACTATCCCTACAGGATTTTATTAATTTTCTTTGTTTGCGCAGGTTTTAATGGTTTTTCCATTGTTTTAAAAGAAAATAAAAGGCCGGGGATGACGATCCCTCGGGCCAGTATTCATGAAGGGGATCATTCTGCAGAGTTTCGCATCATGATTTATCTGTGCCTCATGAGCACTGATAACATTATAAAACCCTCTGCGTGCCTACAAAACCAACAAATACATTAAACCTTGATATGATAAAGAGTGTCAGTATCCAGGGATGAAATCAAAGCATAAATCATGTTTGAATATTTTTAACAAATATTTTGAGGGATTAAGGCCTAATTTTGACTATCTAAAGCCTAATCCACACAATTGAAGATAGTTATAAGACCTGAAGATAGAGATTAAGCCAAATTAAGCCTAAAACACAATATTAAAGAAAATTAACAATGTTTTAGGTTAAAACCATAAAATCTATCAATCCGAGAAAGCCTCCACTGCCACATCAGAGGCTAATTGAATCCTCTCTAGCTACCAAAAGCCACCTGTACCCTCAAAGAAATAAAAAAGGCCAGAGTTATTACCTCAGTTAGTGATATTTTGCTTAAAGTGACCAGAGTTATTGCAAATCCTGCCTAAAAAAGTTCTAAAGTCAAGAAACTCTGCTAAGCTGCTTAATACTTAATGAAAACCAATTAATATAGAGAAATATCAGAAATATTTTCCATTGAGCCCCTCAATGGCCGAGAAGCATTAAAATGTATTAATTGAACCAAGAGATCTTTTCTCTCATCTAGCCTCCTCATTTCTTCTATAAATACTTCTATAGAAGATGAGATAATGTTGGTCATTGCATATCTGTTGCCTATAAATAGTTTTCTGAAGCCGCTATAAACTCTGTTTGTAATTAAAGATACCCAAGTTGAGATGAGAAGTTTGAAGCTGTAGAGAACCACTAGACTTGATGATTTTAACTGCTTTGAACATCAAATACAAGCTGATTTATGGGATCTTGGTCTATGTCAACGGTGATGTGTTTCTTATTGTAAATTGTTATTTTCTTTTTGTTTCCATTCTGTCCACTTTCTCTTATAAAGAACAACAAATATAGAGCTAGGATTTACTGTCAAAAGTACCCTACTCTCATTGATAAGATTTATCTTTATGTTTTCCTCCAATTGTGTATTTAGGAATAATTTAATACAGTCCAAGAAGTTAAGAAATGCTGGAGTTCCCATGTCTTACTTTCTGAACTTTAAACATTGTTCTTGAATGTTATTTTCAGTTTATGCTAAGTAAAGTTGAACTAGGGAAGTCTATGGTTATCCCTATCCTCTAGTTTTATCTCCAAGGTTGTCTGAAATTTTCCCTAAGAGTATGCTAAAATCAGGCTACGTTCAAATTCCTTACCTGATCTTAGACTATTCTTTGTTTATCTTAAGTGTTGTCTTGAAAATTTGCTAATTAAAGTCGAACTAGGGAAGTCTATGGTTAGCCCTATCCTCTAGTTTCTTCTCCAACAGTTGCTTTGAAAAGTTTCCCTTTGAATATGTTGAAATCAAGATAGGTTCAAAGTCCTTACTTGATCTTAAGCTATTCTTTTTGTGTTTTAAATGTTTTCTATTGAAAGTGCATCGAAAGAAGGATAGTTTCAAAGTACTTACTTGATCTTAGGCTGCTCTTTGTTCTTCATTTTTTTGATTCCCTTCCTTATTATTTCATTCCATTCCATAATATCAACTTAAAAGAGATCCTTTGACATAGATGACTTGCCCCATGGACCACTCTTGAACCTTGCTATTTCAATTAAATCATACTATGACTCCATAGCCCAATGGATTGAGCTTTTTTCCTATCTTCTTAGCTGAATCATTCCTTCACTTGCATATACCTTCACCCTTCATCTAGACTTCCTTCACCTTCATTTATCTTTGCCCAACCAAAAAAAAAAAACCTTGTTCCTCATAACTAGCTTAATATCACATTTCAAGCCTTAAAAGATAAATCAATCTTTGCACTTATAGAGAGATCCCTCTCTGGATTTAGGAGGGATAGATCCTAGAATCCCAAAGTGGTTCAAATGTTGTCTCTGCAGCTTTAGTATTACCAATCTGCTAAAGTTACAGGGACCTAACAAGTAGATGTATTTTCAATTTTTAATGAAAAATATTCAAATATCCACCAAGCATAGGCCTTACCTTCAAAATACAGTGCTGCTACTTTGATGGATTCATTCTCTGAAACTTGGTGTTGCTACAAATAGGTGTCTAGCTGCTCCACCCAAGCCCTAGCTAAACATTTAGGCGAACCATCAAAAATAGATAGAAATAATATACCCACATCATGCTGCTTGCTCCTTCCCTCCTTGATCTTGAAAAAACCTTGGAGGTTTAGGTGATTTTTGAACCTCTTAGATTGAGATTCATACTATAGTAAATAATCACCAATAGTCTCCTTCTTTGGCACATCTTCTTCCTCCATCCCTCTTACAATAAAACTAGGCATATGACTACGTTGTGAATCATAATGTGTGGCTACATGCTCACACC
Source organism: Pinus albicaulis (assembly GCA_034641835.2). Lineage (NCBI taxonomy): Eukaryota > Viridiplantae > Streptophyta > Pinopsida > Pinales > Pinaceae > Pinus > Pinus albicaulis. The sequence continues at coordinate 33,679,652 of MU968317.1, forward strand.
CATCATACAAAAATCTAGAGCTTGTTTCATATTCAAACCCCTTTGGAGATTCCCTACACATCTCCCTTCTCATCTTCTTGATATCTCCCTTGATGCTTTGCATAGTTTGAAAAAGAAGCTTTGAGAGCTCCTCTTCCTCTCTTCCTCCAAATAAGGGAGTCATGTATTTTTTTTTTCTATACATCTCCTCTTCTTGTGATAAGATTCTCCTTATGGTGACATATTGGCTGAATGCACAGGCTGAGCTAAGATTATGCTCTGATACCACTGTAATATTCCCAAATGGGGAATGCAACAGTATATGAACACAAAACTGGAAATAGCAGTGTAAATCAACTAATTAACATTGGAGACCAATATGGAGTCATAAAATCATGTATTAGATGAGCAAATCAATAAAAAATAGTGAGGCATACATCAAATACAATGAAGGAACAAACCCCCCCATAAGAAATTACTCCAAAAAATGAGCTGCTGTCACAATAAAAAATGCCAGAGAGCTGCAACAATGCAGTCATATTATGCATAGATATAGCTAGAGATGATACAATGATGTAAAAATGCTGATGTAGGCCCCACAATAATATAAACATACAGATTTGGGTACTAGATCAGCTTTCCAAGACAACCCAAGAGGGTTTCCAGAAAATGCACACAATGTACCAATGTAAGCTACAGCCCTAGGGCTGTAGATATGATGCAGCAAAATAAATGAGAAGATATGGCTGAAGTTGATGTAGAAATCTATATCTATTCTCCAATAGATCCCGTGGATGAAAGAATGGCTCCTCCACTAAAGAAATATCCTCCCAAAACAACCCTTGCAACTCCTCCCTAAAATAACACAAATCTGGATTGAAACTGTGTTGTAGGGGATAAATACTCCTTGGCCTGGTGCCAAATCTATCAATAAAGCCCAAGGGGCTTCTTTACAGGCCTCCCAATGGATGGAAACCTTCTCCACTGAAAAACTAGCTCTGAAGACACCTGATCTGATTCTCCACTGATCCACCCTGCAACACAGCACAATAACTTGCAGAAACTATGCTGATGAAGAAAGTTGTAGCTTGGCCTGACACCTGAATGTGGAAACGAAATGCAATGCTCTTCCAAGCGGCCTTTAAAGGAAATAGGTGGGATTCCTGCTTGGGAATACCCAGTGCTAAACAACACAACAAACTCATCTAAACAGCTGAAGGATGAAAGAAGTCTAAACAGACCACATACAAAATAATAATCCAAAAAATAGCCCGATATGGCTGCCATCCTCTTCCTTATATAGATTATGAGCTTCCTTGCCCTTGGCCCCACTCAATTAGGTCATTTCCTTCATGAAATCAATCTCCCTCCAAAATTGCATTATTCCTCATTTAATATCCACTCCTTCATAACAATGCTGTTGACTCGGTCAAAGTTGACTAGTTCAACAAGATCCAACCCCTGTTCACAATCAAAGGTGCTTTATTTAGATGCTTAGAGGGTCTCCTTTCACACTTGAAGTGTTTTTATTGATGCTAAGGAGATTTATGAGCCTCCCCATCCATTTATTCACCTACCTACTGACAAAATGATCTATAATATTCCATTTAGCTAAAAGCTAATTTTATGAATATTATATCACAATGGTGCTGGGTGGATTATTTCAAATATGGTGGTTTCATCACATTGCAAAAGGCGGTCTGGCAGATTATCGCACGTGAAAAGGTGGTTAGACAGTTTTAGGAGGAGGGGGTGTGATAAGCTATTGGAGTGCCACGTGGAAAGGGGATGGGGGTATGAAACCACTCATTTTGCACCCCTTTTAGCTTTAAACATTTGACTGTCGGGGGATGAAAAATGGCTTGTGGGCCGTTAGATCTCATAACAGTGATCGGGAAAATGGTAAGAGTGGTGATTTTTTAAAGAGGTGGGGCCGAGAACATATTTTTCCGGAGGGGTAGATATAAATATGGGTTGCAGATTAATATAGTGGGGGGCTAAGAAATATGGGAAGGGGTAAATATATTAAGTGCATTAAAACTATGCAAAAAGTGGGTTTTGCATGTTTTATTTAAAAAAAGGCATAGCTAGTAAATGGGAAGGGGTTTTTAATAATGGAAATGGATTTTTCAAAGGGGAATGAGGGTTGTTAGGAGGGGGGAAGGGTTAAGGAAAGGGAAAATGGGTTTTAACAAAGGAAAAGGGATTCTGCAAGGAGAAATGGCTTCCAAGAGTGGAAAGAGGGATTTTAGCAAGGGGGAGGTGTTAGAAGGACATTAGTAACAAGAAATAAGCCAAATGATGATTTCCACAACTTTTGAAAGTATTCTACCTACCCTTTATTTATCCTAACATTTTTTTATTTCCTTTATTGGGTGCATTTGAGCTTGCTGACCCTTTTACTTTCTTTTGATAAGCAAACTAACCTATTTCTAACCTTTTATCATCCAATGGCTCAGATTAAACTTATGAGTTCATTTTTATTCTCTACCTAACTACTGATCTGCCAAGATTAAATGGTTTGGTCAGATATTTATTCACTAACTATCATGACATGAAATTTAAAGGCATGAATAATGAAGATTAAACTATATGATCATCATGAATTTTGGCATCTTGGACAAGCTACACACAATTTTATTGTAAAGTAAAGTAAACTAAGAGTAGTGGCATCTGAATGTGCAACACTTTCATAATTTTTTTTGTTTCTTTTTGTGGGGTTCATACTTTATATATATATTTTTATCTTCTTTCCTTTTGGTCCTTTGATTTTTCTTTTTAGGACATACCATCTTTTCAGTTTTTAATATGGGAAAACATTTCCAAAAAAGAAAATATATGTAACATATTAAAAGACTAAACATAGCCAATTCAAAATTATGATACCTATTATTATAGGACCCTAACAGTGGCTCCACTTGGGGATGGCATCTCCTTGTGAGATGTGAAGAACTTTCTGATCAGTAGCCTTGGAACTTTGACTTTTCTTGCCTTAGAACTGCTTTATGTGATCTCCTTTATTCAAACATATGATGTTATATATTTTTAAAGCTTAGGGCCTTCTCTTCCGGGTTCAAGTTTTATAAGATAATCAACCAATCCAATCTAAACTTTCATATGGTATTTACAATGAGCAAAGTAAAACAAATGAACTACTGGTTAATCTGGTGAAAAATAGTGCTTCAACATTCTACCATTGATTGGTCCACCTGGTAGATCTGTTCCATATAACTCTTTTAAGAAAAATGAATTGTTGCCTCTATAACCATAAATGATGTATGGGACCTTCCAGATAAATTCAAATTTCCCATATTTTCCTTTATCTTCTCTTCTAGAATCCCATTTTAGTACTTTATCACCTATGAATAAATCATCTTCTTTAGTTTTCTTATCAAATATATTCTTGATTTTCTCTTGAATCACTTGGGATTTGATATAAAATTCTTCCCTAGTTTGCTGCAAATGAATTGTCTAATTTATCCTCCTTGGATGTCATTTGGTTCTACTTTTAGCTCTTGAATCATTTTCATCACTGGAAATCCTAATGAAGATGGAAAAACAACATCCATCCCATATACCAATTGATAGGGAGATGTACTAATAGATTTCTTGGTAGTTAGTCTGTCTGCCCATAGGGCATCAACCAACCTTTTATTCTAGGTTTTCTTGTTATCTTCTAACAGCTTCTCGATGATGTTGACTAGGCTTTTGTTTGAGGATTCTGCTAGTCCATTACCTTGGGGGTAATAGGCAATGGAATGGACAAGGGTGATATGATATTTCTTACAAAAATATATCATTTTATTGGATTTGAAGGCAACAACATTATCAGTAATGAGATTTTGTGGGCATCCAAATCTAGAAAGGATGTCGTTCTCAAGAAATTATAAAATTACAGAGTCTGTGGCTTGTCTAGAAGGGATTAATTCTATCCACTTGGTAAAGTAATAAATGGTTGTCAAAATCATTTATGCTGGGCAGAGGAGGGTGGGTGAATTTCACCAATGAAGTCTAAACCCCATTCTTGAAATGGCATTTATGTTGAGATATGTTTGAGGGGAAATGGTAAGATTTTTTTCTTCCTTCCAAATATTTGGCATTTGCGACAGGAGGTCACATACTTTCTAACATCTACAAAAAGAGTTGGCCAGTAAAAACCTACCCTCAAAATTTTGTCAGCAGTTGTTTTCCAGTAAAGATGTCCTCCATAGTCTCCTGCATGAAATTCCTGCATGACTTTGTCAGCTTTATATTTTAATAAACAATTTAATAGAATGCCACCATGATCTTTCCAAAATAAAACATTATCTAAGAGAAAATATTTCATTGCTTTCAGTTTTAAGGATCTACTTTTGGTTCTAGATAAACCAGGAGGAGCTTGTAATTTGAATAAAACAAATATAATGTCTGCATACCAGGGTGAATATATAAAATATTCACTTATTTGTGGAGTCGCCATCTCTTCCTGATCATCGAGGGCAACAATGAAATTTATATATAAGGCCCGACAGTTCGATTTAACCATGAGTTTGGCTAAACCTTGGCCTTTGATTAATTTTGTGGGCTTGATTTCAATGTCACATTCCAGTATTGTGGCAATCCATTTGCTTCTTTTTCCATCAGGTCCATTTTGAGTTAGAACGTCCTTTACTACTGAGTTTAGAACATGTGCAATTATGTGATAGTATAGAATGTATACTCTGAAATATTTTATGGCTTTCACTAAAGAAAGTGTTTTTTTTCCATGATATTATACTCTAGTGTTGCATCTCTCAAGGTTTTACTGAAAAAAGAAATAGGTTGTTCATAACCCTCATCATTCTTTTGAAACAAGACAGCTGCAATGGTCTGTTCTGAAGCGAATGAAAAAATTATGAAATATTTTTTGAAATTAGGAATTATGAGGATAGGTGTTTTAGTAATAGATTCTTTGACTGCTTCAAAAGACTATTTAGCCTCTATTTTCCACTTAAGGATTGAATCATTTTTCAACATGTTATTCAAATTTCTAAGTAGTTATGCCAAGTTAGAGATTAATCTTCTAATAAAATTTATTTTGCCTAGAAATTCTTGTAACTCTTTAATGTTCCTAGGATGGTTGGTATTTAAGATTGCTTCTATTCTAGTTGGATCAATTCTAATGATTTCTTTTGAAATTATGTGTCCCAGAAGTTTTCCTTCTTCCAATCCAAAAAGTGACTTTTTAGGATTCAAGGATATGCCAAACTTTCTACACTTTATGAATACTCTTCTCAAATGATCTAGATGTTCATTATCTATTTTGGAAAATACTGTAATATCATCTAGGTAAATGACTAGAAAGCCATGGATTTCCTTGGCAAAGGAAACATCCATGGCTCTTTGGAATGTAGCTCCAACATTCATTAGTCCAAAGGGAATTTTAAAGTACATGAAAGTTCCCCAAGGAGTGGTAAATGTAGTCTTTGCTTGATCCTCAGGTTGGACTAGGATTTGGTTGTATCCAGAAAATCCATCAAGTAATGAAATTATGGATGACCTTACTACCCTCTATAGAATGTGGTCCATTTTAGGGAGAGAATAGTAATCCTTCAATGATACTTTATTTAAGTTTCTGAAATCAACACAGAGTCTACATAGAGTTTGATTTCTCCTGTTTTCTTTCTAGTGGGGAATAAATTAGAGACCCAATTAGAATATCTAATGGGTGCTATGATTTGAGCCTCATACATCCTTCTAACTTCTTTCTCTATCAATGGCATAAGAACAGGGTTAATTCTCCTAAGCTTTTGTTTAAATGGCTTCTAATTTTCTTTGATTGGTATTTTATGCTGGATAATGCTAGTATCATAAGATTTGAGGTCTTCATAACTCTAGACAAAGACATCTTGAAATTTTTTAAACAAACTAATGTACTTCAACTTTTCAGCTGGTGGTAATGTTAGATGATCCAAATATGTTAATATAAACTTAGGATAAAATATTCATTAAATTAAATATTTAATAAATATTAGAGAATAAAAATATTTATTAAATTGAAATATTTAATAAATATTTGAGATACTTAGAAATAGAATTTTGTTATTAAAAATAGGACTCTAGAATAGAGTCGTTTCCTATGCTCTAAGTTAGGAATAAAGTTAGTAGAATAGTTAGAAGGTCATTTATTGTAAATGGACACTTGTTGGTTTTCCAAGTGATCCATAAAAAAAATAAGTTAGGACATTTTTCTTATAAATATGTTAGTCTCCTATTTCCAAGTTAGTAGAAGCTTACGTTTGTAAAATCTGCAACTTTTCATGTAATTTATTTTTTCATAATCAATAAAAGTACGTGTCTAAGGACACTTCTGCATTAATGTGGTATCAGAGCCATCGGTAATGCAGATGAGGTGAAAGTGGAGATTTCAGCTTTGCAGACTTTTGGAAAATTATGCTAACGGATGAATTGGTATGCAACCTATTCAATTTAATTTTTTTTCGGAAAAGAAATTTACTAATACTTTGGATGCTAGATTATTTTGATTCATTCCTTAAAAAAAATTTACGCTACCCTCGAAATCTGCAACAGTAAGCACCATTTTTTTAAAAGAAATTTATGGCCCTTCTCCTCCTTTATGCGTACAACAATATACATCCCTTGGAATTTTGGCCAAGCAATCAAAAAAGATTTTTTTCTTGGTGATATATTTTAATGGTGCTGAAGATTTTTTTTGCATAGTTCAAAGCGTTGGAATAATTGATTGGAAATGCCTAGTTGAATCATGATGAATCATAAATACAAGCTTGTATTTGGTATGTATTTGGTCGGCTTAAATTCCAAATCCCACTAACGCAGAGGGTGAGTACTGTGGTTTTAAGTACAAGATCATTTCAGGCATTTTTGAAAGTCTAAAGTTGAAGCAGCATTGAAGACCATTACGTAGAAGCCGAGTTTTGAGTTCATATTCGTGAGAGAGAGTTCACATTCATGAGATCCGTGTCATCAACGTGGGGTGAGTCAACAAATAATGTGTAGCACACAGCTGTGTGCTCAGAGCAACGTTGATGGCAGCAGTGAATTAACATGCATTAAGAACTAGCATTGAACCAACATTATGAACCATCATTAAGAATCAGCGTTGATGAAGGAAATAGACGCTTCCTTTGCCAGGCCGGATGAGATAGCAGTTTTGACTCAAATCTGCATAGAAATAAATCTTTATTGGTAAGCATTTGAGCATTGCAAATAGAATGAGTACAACCATGGAAACTGTCTCGCCTCTTGCCATACATAAGCTTGTGTTCTTGCAAAATATAAGCTTGTGTGCAAATATAATTTTTTAAGTGAGGAGGACTCTTTTGGAGAGATAAATAATAGTGGTAATTTTTATTGTTATTTGGAAAGAAAAGGAATTTTTTTTTATTGCTTGTAATTTGAAGTTGGGATTGTAGTGACATTATTTGTTTTTGAAAATGAGGGAGTGGAAGATTTGTGTATATGCCTTGTTGTGATTCAAGCATAAATTGTTGAATTTGGAGGAATAAGTAGAATTTTTTTTTTTTTACTTTAGAGCATTGTAATATTTTGTAATTGGAGTTATAAGGGAGAAAATTGTATTTTTTTTTTGGGATAAACAAGGAGTGATATTATAACTCAAAGTAATTTTTTACTTTGAGGGGGGGTAGAAATTTTTTAAGAAGCAATTTGTCATGGCATTGTCAAAATTTGCAAAGATTTCATTGTAAACATTGAAAGAGAAATTGACTAGAGCCAAGTGCAAAGCTCAGTCATTTTTCTCCTTTTTTGAACAACTATACGAGGATCAAGGCCAAGCCCCAATAGATCATTTTTTGCGTGGCGTGTGTCATTTTTTCTTGGTGTGTTTCATGTGACGAGTTGCTTATTTTTCGTGCTTGATTCTTTTGGTGCACTTCTTCAACACTACAATGTCAAAGTTAATTAATCTGTTCTCTGAATCTGATAAGCTAGAAGGAGTGAAATCTTATAAGACATGGAAACATCTAATTGAAAGCACTCTTATTTTTAATGAATTGTGGCATGACATTTGTGATGGCAACATTAAGCCAAATAAACCAACAGATCCAGCTTCAATTGAAAAATGGGAAATAAAAGATGCCAAGGCATTAGCTCTTATAAAACCTTCAATTAGTAATGAAATGTACATAGACATTGAGAATTCCTCCGATGGATGGGTTGCTTTACACACATTCAAATATCTCTTTGATACACAACCTGAATCAAAGAAATTTGGTCTTTAATTAAAATTTCTTCGACAAAGATTAACTGAAGGTGTAGATGTCCTTGAGTATATTTCACGGCTTAAAAAAATCAAGCAAGAAATCATAAATGCTGGTTTTCAAGCTGTTGATGAAAGTTTCTTAACTACGATTTTAATTGCTATATTTCCATCATCATATACAAACTTTTTGGAAACTTTGCAAGTCACTGGAAAGTTAGAAAAGATAAATTTTGATGAAATGAGTGACATGTCAGCCCAACATGATAAAAATTTCGAGAAGAAGAAGTAGATTGGGGAAGATGTCTTCTTCACCGAAGCCAGTTCGAGTAACTCCTTAGATGATAGTTGAAAGAACAGAGGAAGAGGAAATTTTAATCAAAATCAAGTAGCCCAAGGGCGTGGTCGCAGTCAAAATAGAGGAAATAGTTCCAACAGAGGCTCCAATTCATGCAGAAACAATTTTCAAGGCAAAGGCAACAATCAAAACAGAGGATATCATCAAGGCATGGGAAAAAATCCAGAAAGAGGACAAACGCAAAACAGAGGACAAAGTAGAGGTCGAGGACAATCTCAAGGTAGAGGACAGTCTCAGGGAAGAGGCACCAATTTGAGTCGAATTTTTTGTAGGCGATGTAACAGAGTTGGTCATTATGCGATAGATTGTAGAAATTCTATTGTGAAAATTTCTAAGTTTCATCCAAACTCAGCACCATTTGAAAATGATGAAGATGATCGTAATGGTTCTGAATATGTCTTCACCAACACGGAAGCAACAACTTTAAAAGTTTCAAACTTTCTCCAGAGTGATTATGAAGATGCATGGATTCTTGATACAGGCGCAACTCAACAGATGACATTTTGACGTGAATTCTTTTGGAGTTTCAAAGAATGTCATCTGAATTCAATCTATCTTGCTGATAAAACCAAACACACTCCTTCAGGAAAAGTTGTAGTTAATTTTTTTTTACCAGGCATTGGAGAAAGAATGATTTCGAATGTATGGTATGTCCCAACATTCAAACAAAATTTGTTATCTCTAGTCATGATTCGACAAGCCGGACATATAGTGATTATGGAAGATGGGTTGGCTAAAATCAACTCAGTCAAACAAAACATGCAAACAGTAATGACATGTTATGAAGATGGAAAACTATTAAGGATGAAAAGGACAGTTATTCCACAAAATTCTGACTTTGCAGGTGTAGCAAGTACAAATATTTCACTGATCAAATTATGGCATGTCAGATATGTTCATCTCAACTTTAGCAGTCTCTCTCAGTTACAAAAACAGGGCATGGTTAAAGGACTTCCAACCTTCAAAAGGGAAAATGCAAAGTGTGAATCTTGCATTTTTGGAAAACAACATCGAGAGACATTTCCTACAAGTTCATGGCGTGCAAAGAGGAATTTGCAGTTGGCTCACAGTGATATTTGTGGACCCTTCCCAACTTTTCTTGGAAGTTGCAGATTTTTCTTACTGTTTGTTGATGATTTTAGCAGGATGACTTGGGTTTATTTCTTGAAGAAAAAGTTAGAAGCCTTTGAAAAGTTCAAAACTTTTCGTTAGCATATTGAAAATGAAGTAAAGGAGAAGATTGGCACTCTTAGAACTGACAATGGCGAAGAATTCACTTCAAATGAATTCAAAAAGTATTGCATGGATAATGGCATAAAACTACATCTTACGAATGTCTACACTCCGCAACAAAATGGAGTAGTAGAAAGAATGAATCGTACCTTGTTAGGAATGGTGCAATATATGTTAACTTTCAAAAATTTAAGTCCTTCATATTGGGCTGAAGAAATTCATACCACTTTCTACTTGAGAAACAGATCTCCCACAGCTTCTTTAGACGGAATCACACCTTATGAAGCATGGTTTGGATTCAAGCCTCGGGTAAAACATATCAGAGTTTTTGGTTCAGTCTGTTATGCTTTAGTTCCAAAGGAAAAATGAACTAATCTTGATGCATGAAGCTTGAAGTGCACAATGATTAGGTATTCTGATGAGAAGAAAGGGTACCGAATTTTGTTGAATGGGAAATTTATTGTAAGCAGAGATGTAATTTTTGATGAAAATGAGAGTAAGAGTGGTGAAGAAGTTGAAATTCTTATTCAAAAGTTAGAAACAAAAATTGATAAAAGAAATGGAAATTTACAAACTCAACCAAATTCACAAAATTGGTATGAACTTGAGTTTCCTTCATCTGAAGATGATTCATCTAGTATTTCTTCTTCATCAGTGCCATCCGGATCTTCTAGCAGTTCATCCAACTCTCCTAGCAGCAACAGTTCTTCTGACAATAACTCTCCGCCCCCATAACCTGTGGTTGATCAATAAACATCAGTTTACAACAACCCTCTTTTTAATGATGGTGATTTTTCACAAGCTCAAACTAGTGAACATAAATTTCCGAAATGGGCAGTTCAAATTTTGATATATGTAAGGTCTAATGAACAAAATAAAACAGGAAAAAGGGGATCAAAACAAAATGAAGGGAATTTTGATTTGATAGCAAATGATTTTACTGAACCTTCTTCTTATCAAGAGGCAATAAAACATAAAGCATGGAAACAGGCTATGGTTGATGAATATTAGGCAGTTCAAGACAACAACACTTGGCAACTTGTTGATTGTCATCAACATGTTAAACCTATTGGATGCAAATAGATTTATTGAATTAAGACAGGAAAAATGGTGATGTTGACAAGTATAAAGCAAGACTTGTTGCTAACAGTTTTGCGCAACATGAAGGAATCGATTATGAGGAAAATTTTGCTCCTACCGCTAAATGGAACACCATCCAACTCAGACTTGCCTTAGCAGCTCAACAAGGATGGAAACTTCATCAAATGGATGTAAAAAGTGCTTTTCTCAATGGAGATTTACAAGAAGAAGTGTACATGACACAGCCACCAGGTTTTGAAATTGAGGGACAGGAACATAAAGTTTGTAAACTGATAAAGGCTTTACATGGGTTAAAACAAGCTCCCCGAGCTTGGTATGCCACAATGGTTGAATACCTTCGAAAAGTTGGTTTTCAACGCAATGAATCTGATGATACCTTGTATGTATGTCAACAAGGTAAAAATATGGTGATTTTGGTTATGTATGTAGATGATTTGATTATCACAGGCAAAAATGATGATCACATTACATAGGTGAAAAAGGAGTTAGATGCAGGTTTTAAGATGACCGATTTGGGGCTACTTCACTACTATCTTGGAGTTGAAGTATTCCAATGTCCACATCAGATATTCATTTCTCAGAGTAAGTATGCAGCAGAAATTCTTCAGCGATTTGGAATGCAGGATTGCAAGCCTATCCTTACCCCTATGGAAAAAAACTTGAAACTTTCAAAATTTGAAGGGGGAGAAATAGTGAATAGCACTTCTTATTGACAATTGATTGGTAGCTTGATTTATCTGACAAATACTCGACCATATATTTCTTATGCCGTCAGTATTATTTCTCGCTTTATGCAGGAACCATGAGACAACCACTGGAATGTAGCTAAAAGAGTTCTTTGTTATATCCAAGGAACAAAATATTTTGGTCTTCTTTACAAAAAGTCTAAATTTCTTTTACTTAGTGGATTTTTAGATGCCGACTTTACTGGTAGTATTGATGACAGGGCATCAACCTCAAGTTACTTAATGAACATGGGGTCAGCTGTAGTTTCCTACAGTTGCAAGATGCAAGATACAGTGGCCACTTCTTCAGCAGAAGTAGAGTACATTTCAGCATGGGAAGCAGCATGTGAGATTTTTTAGTTGCATCGAGTTTTACAGGACTTGGGAATTCCTCCAGCAGAAGCTACTTCGTTATTCATTGATAATCAGTCAGCAATAAAACTTTCCAAGAATCTAGTTTTTCATTCAAAGACAAAGCATGTGGACACCAAGTATCATCATATTACATCTCTCATTGCAAAGGTCGTCATCAAGCTGATTTATTGTCCTTCAAAAGATCAGACTTCTGATAACTTCACCAAACCACTTGGCAGAATAAAATTTACTAAGTTCAGAGATGAACTTGGTATATGTTGTAATGTATCTTTGGATCATAGGGGGGAATGTTAGATGATCCAAATATGTTAATATAAACTTAGGATAAAATATTTATTAAATTAGATATTTAATAAATATTAGAGAATACAAATATTTATTAAATTGAAATATTTAATAAATATTAAAAAATAAAAATATTTATTAAATTGAAATATTTAATAAATATTTGAGATACTTAGAAATATAATTTTGTTATTAAAAATAGGACTCTATAATAGAGTCATTTCCTAGGCTCTAATTTAGGAATAAAGTTAGTAGAATAGTTAGAAGGTCATTTATTGTAAATGGACACTTGTTGGTTTTCCAAGTGATCCATAACAAAATTAAGTTAGGACATTTTTCTTATAATAGGTTAGTCTCCTATTTCCAAGTTAGTAGAAGTTTACGTTTGTAAACTCTGCAACTTTTCATGTAATTTATTTTTTCATAATCAATAAAAGTACGTGTCTAAGGACACTTCTGTAGGTAATGCCTTGGATAGCTTGATAAGCTTGGGTTTTTCTTTTGTTCCTATGTTACATTCCTCTATATCTGATATTAGGGGCTCCATTTTGGGTTTTCTGGCTACATTGTTGGAGTCAAAGAGATCTTCTAGTGGGGCTAATCCCTTAGGCAAAATTTTGTCTTTGAGGTTTAAAACTTCTGATTCATCATTAATTAATTCCTCAATTTCTACTGTTTCTAATTTTTCTATTTCTAATTTAGTGACTCTTGTTGGTTCTATTTTATTTACATCATTTACATCTAACTCGTTACTCATGGTATAATCTATTGTACAGTCAGTGTCTATATTACATTTCTGAAATTATCCTTCACAATTCATAAAATCATAAATTTGTGAGTCTTGTGAAAATATTTTCCAATACTTAAAATTATCAGGTATGGTTGGCCTATGTCTTACCTCAGAAGTGTACTGATCATTTGGCTGAAAAGGTAACTTGGATGTGCTGGAAAAAGTGGCCAAACTATGAGCTTGCATATTCTGCTTTCTTGGAATAAAAACAAGTCAGTTTCAAGAAAACAATTTATTAAGTCTAGAATGGTTTCTCTGTATTTGTAATGTTCCCAAAATTAGCATAGCGCTAATTGGAACATTAATTTTGCTTCTATTAGCTAGGAAGTGAATAAATGGGCAAGGAGGCCCATGAGTAGGAATAAAATCCCTCATAGTGTGAAAGGGATCATCAGAGTAGCTATATTTTTCACCCTCAAGTGTGAAAAGGGGCAAATGCATGAGGACAAGGTCAAGTTTGACCAAGTCAATAGCGCTACCATAGAGGGAGTGGATCACTTTGAAAGACAACGTAGTGTGAATGGGGGAGAGATCATTTGGTGGAGGAAACCCTAATGTGTGGGTGCCAAGGCAAGAAGGCTTTCATTTGTATAAAGGGAGGACAAGGCAGCCATATATGGACATGTTATTGAATATAGAGTTTGGTCTACATGACTATTTGCTGTCTTCAGTTGTTTAACTGAGATTGTTGTGCTGCTTAGCACAAGGGATTTCCTATTTAGGAATCCTTCTCCCTTCTTGAGAGGCCTCTTGAGGGATTTTAATTCATTATCCACATTTTAGGCTCAAGGCCAAGCCACCTCCTTCAGCTACAACATTATTCCTGTAGCAAGAAACATTGTGTTGTAGGGTGTTGCAGTGGAGGGTTCCACAACACCATTTCCTTGGCTCATCTTTAAGAGGAGGGAGCTTCTATTCCTATGGGAGGTTAGTGAGGAAGATTCATGAGCTGATTGCACATATTTGACATTAGGCCAAGCACTTCCCATCTCCTACAGTGCAGCCCATCTCCTTGACTACGTTATTTCTGAGTGTATTTGCAGTGGGGGTTTGCAACACTATTTTGGAGGGTGAGATCTTCCGTGATTGGATCAGCATTTCACCTGAAATATCCATTGGATGAGATTCAACCATCATATGCAACATCTTCAGTTATATTCATACATTTCTTGATTTGCAGCTGCTACTCAGTTTTTTTGACTGCAACTCCGGCATTTTGGCCATTATGTATATTTCAGCCAATCCTTCTAGGATTGACTTGGCATTGTTTTTCATGGGTTTAGAGCTTTTCTCGCCTCCTTATTTGAGCTATACATTTCTAAACCCATGTATTGACATTCATTATGTAGCATCTCTTATAAACTGCGTAGTCATAGCCTTGGCTTTTCCATATGTAGTAGTGTATTTCATATTTCTTGTACATGTTCCTTTTAGGTTGGTTTGTCTAAGCTTGAGTGATCATTTCCTCAAGATATTGTACACATTCTACTACTGTAACATTAATAATATGGCTAAGAGATATTCTTACATTTTCTGAAGTTGGTGCAACACTGCTCTTTCATTGATGTGTTTACATATTGATGTTGCTCCACATTTGGAATATCTTAAGATATTCCCAATAGTGTAGATTTTCCCTATTTAGGGATATTACAGTGGTATCACAGCATGATCTTTGGCTCTGTCTACGAGTTTCAGCAATAATAAGATAGAAGATATCAATATGATGAAGAGGATGAGCTTTCTTTCACCAGTTTTTAGATCCAGAGAAGACCTCTCCAAGGAGGCTAAGAATATGGAAGAAGGAGAAAAGGAAGGACCATGCACTTCCCACTCCCACAAAGAAGAAAAATTGAAGCATGACAAACACTTGGAATCTGAAATTTTAAGTGAATATCTTGCTAAATACTGAGCTAAACCTAGAGCCTTCAAAAAGACTCTAGCTTTACCACAATTTATTCAGTTGGAAGAAGAAAGAAGACCCCACAGCTATGGGATGATGAGAGACAATAGATTTCTATTGCCCACTTTTGATGGATCACTCACATATGTAGCAGAGGCCTGGGTGATGAAGCTAGAGGCTTTCTTCCTGCTACATCCTATAGTAGACAGAAAGGCTGTAGAAATTGTAGCACTGCACCTTGAAGGTGAAGTAAATATTTAGTGGTTCAGCCATTTGAGCCATGCAAGGGTTTCTACTCTTACTGAGTTTTCTCAAAAGATGATCAAGAGATTTGAAAAAAGGAGGGAGGAGCCCTCACCATGAGTTGAAGAGGCATGTACCAGCGCTGTTGTAGCCATGAAGGAGCAGCCTTCATCTTCAGCAATTTTGGAAGCCAACACATATGAAGAGGAAACTCTTGCAGCCCTGCAAGGAGCTTCCACATTTCACCAAGGTATGCTTAAATGACCATCTCTTGTCATTTCAGTAAACATTATGGATGGGTCCACATCACTGTATACTATTGATTTAGAGTAGGAGAATTGCACTGCACTGTACAAGAACAGTGATGAAGAAAAGAGGAACCATTCCTGATGGGAGAATTCATATGGTAGCTTCATTCAGGAAGCCATGAAGGGAGTAGTAATAAGGGGTAGACATATAGAGATAAGAAACTCTTTCTCCTCTCTAGATGACACTCTCTCGATGAGCATGCCACAGCTCAAAGAGAGACTTCTACTTGCAGCAGATCCAAGACCTCTTTGGTTTTGGAAGGCCATGCATGAGGAGGAGGTCTCATGGAGAGATTTCATTAGAGGTGTAATTCAAGACATCATGGAGTGCAAATTTGTTCAACAGTTTGAGGAGGTTCTTCCCTTCTCACACTTGGATATTTTTGGATTCAAGGAGGAGAAGATAGATGATGGAGGAAATCTTAGGATGTATAACATCTCTTATGTTTGTGTTGGAAATTCCTTAAGCCATACACAACATCATGGGAGGTTTTTTCCTACCACCTATTTGGGTCCTTATGGGGTCAAATTGATCCTTGAGAATATTTCATTTCAAAATCCCATGAAATGTAAGGACAAAAATATGATTTGGGTGGATGGTAGCTCTCATGGGAGGAGTACCAAGTGTTAGTATGAATCTTTCGTCATAAAAGATCACTTTAGCTACGCATAAAAAATAGCCCTAACATCGATTATGGCTGCCAAATATCTTCAAATATGCAATTAGGTGATCTAAATAATGTTGCACAAATCTAGATCTAAGCATAAAAGATATTAAGCAGATAAAGTAAAATGTGGCTCCATGTATCCAATAGAGAAGACAATAACAATGTATTTTAAAGAATTTTTATATTATATTGAAAAGGGGCACTTGAGAGGAAAACAAGAAAGGTGTTTTCCAGTTCTCCTCAATGGGATGGGTTCTTGGAAGTCCTCAACATTTCAGATCTAGAATCTCTCTCTTGTTGGTGTGGAAAACCTAGACAAACATATAACTCAAAGGGAGCTCACAAGGAAAAAATGGAGAATGTGACCAAGTATAGATCCAGAGTGATCTAATGCAATGGAGGTGACTAATGAATGGGGAAAACCCTTCTATTTATAAAAAAATATTGGGGTGTTCTAGAACTCTGTGTATGAATAAAATATTATTAATCAAATTTTAGAACCACCCCTTAGGAATATTTTATTATATTTGTTGGAGGGAAAAGGTCTTTTGACTTGGGTCAATTCCTTTATTTATAAATAATAAATAAATAAATGATTTATTTATTATTTTAGGGAGGTGATGGGGATATAATTAAATAAATAATGATTTATTTAATTATTTAAAAATGATTTAGTCAAATTTAACTAGGAATATTATTAAATAATGGTTTAAATAATTTATTCCTGGGAAATAATTAAATAAATAATGATTTATTTGATTAATTTACTTGTTTTGGGTTAAATATGACCAGGAAATATGGACAAATGTTATTTTATATGGTGAAAGCAATTTTACTTAGGGTAAAATTGGTCTTCCATGGTGTACTTGGGTTCATCTAATGATAATAGGTTAGATGACCAGAAAATGGTGTAACAGATTGCCCCCCAGCGTACGAGTGTTAGGAGCAAATCGTATTACCGAAGTACGTTGTAAGAACTCAATCACTAAGCATCAAGAGGGGAGTGAGAGAGAGAAATGTAAGGTAGTCTAATATGCTAAAGGACTAGACCCTGAGGAGACGAGACTTACAGGTGCATCAAGTCTCTAGTTGATGAAGTGGTACCCATGCTAAAGGCAGCGGGGGAGGCATACCTATGCCCGCCGAGACAATAGTACAAAGAATAAGGCGCCTGGAAAACCACAGAATGCAATAATGGAACATGTGCTGGCCTAAACATGAGCCAGATAAATAAAATGATGGATCCCACATACATGCGATGCCTGGAATAGCCATCAGGAATTATACAATAATATTGTAGTACATGAGATACAAATACACCCCGATGCCCTGTACACCCGGGGAGGGGCTCGCAAAATCTAACTGATACATGCAAATCGAAGAGGCGCTGCAAGCAGCTGAGGCCAATATCATCAAATGAGAGGAGCTGCATCAAGGGCTGAAATGAAGAAATAATCCAGGGATGTGGGGGGCTACCTGCAGGGCCACCCCCTCATGAGGGTTGAGACATCTCACACACGCCCGGGAATCACCAAGAGTTGCTACTGCATCGCTAGACCATAAAGTGTATAGATCACGATCATGCTGAAAAGTGCTCGAACCAAGGGAAAATTCCCCCTAGACCTGGCTTCTAGATTAAATGAGCTGATGTCGACAGAAGTAGGTCCACCGTAGGTGAGGCAATAAGGGAACACCAACTAGGGCATGAAAGAAAATAGTAGAGCGACAAACAGATAGACACTAATGATGATGATGGAATGGGGGATGGTCCAAAGGGGACCATAAAAAACATGAGTACAAAATGGTATCTTATGAAAGAAATTGACACGAACAAGAATGAGTATAGAGGCAAAGTGGTGCCCCCAATGAAATGTGTTGTAAGTGAGAAAATCCGATTTTGAGGAGAAGTGAAGTAACGCTTCATGGACAACAAGAGTCCTGGTGAAGTATCAAGGTACTAAAAACTAATAGGTACCCAAAGCTCATGAATAGGCCAGGTCGCACTTTTTGGGGTTTGTTCTGCGACCTGGGTAGTAGGTACCAGGAAAAAACTGCGACCTGTCCCAGGAAATGACTTGAAAAGTGCGACCTGTCAGAGAAAGGGGTTTTCAGTGCTGTTTTTGGCTAAGATATTAGATTTTTATGGTTGAGGGGCCTAGGTGCCCCCAAGCATGTTGTGGTCATGCCAAAATGTATTTAGAAAAAGGGGAATCTAAACGCATTTTAAGGATATTGTGTGCCTATTTGTTTTCATTATGGTTATGCAGTTTGAGAAAGGAAATGGAGGAGTACCAATCTCTTCTTAGGACTGCATATATGAATCAAATGGCCTTTAATTTTTTGGGTTGGCATACTTGGTGTCACTATCCCAAAGATAGGATTTGGAGATAATGAACTGATGCTCTCCTAGAAAACCCATAGGTTGGTCAACCACAATGTCGAAGAGATTGGGTTGTTGATGTAAAATGAAGGGACGATAAGGGGTATCATCCCGAGAGTGATCTGAAGTGGTATGTGACTCTAGAGGTTCTTCTAAATGTGAAAGAATAATGGTACTAGAGTCGACATGACCAGATACACTAGGAGAGTTGTGGAGAATTACTTCTGGTCTCTCAAATATGGGTGGCCCCTTACCCAAACATTGGGTTGCAATGTAATGGCCACAAGGTGTATGTGGTGCAAATGCATGGTTTCGATGTAAGGGGGAATAGAGAAATTCAGGGGAGATGATTCCTTCCATAATGTCATCATCCTGATAGGAGATGGGGTGACTGGTGGATGAAAGACCACCAGACGTGGTGAAGCCACCAGACGCGGTGAAGCTACCTGACTCAACATCATGAGAAGAGAGGTTCACATGCGCATCATCACAAGGGGTGATAGAAGAGTAAGCAGATAAAGGATCTACCGATCGTGAGCCCAAGGTGATCGCTGAAGGAAGCTCAAGCGAAACAACAGGGGACGATTTAGAGGGAATGTTCCCCGAGGGTCTCATGAATGATGATAGGTAGTAAATGGTGAATGAAGGCTCCGTCATCTCGACATCAGGAGGGGGAATTTCAATGGGAGAAGTCATGTTTGGTAGTTCTACCAAAGCAAAACATGCAAATAGGGGAGAGGTGGACTCATTGTGCTTGGCCTCGAATTGGCGGACCGCGTCTAGAGAGGTGCGAAATTCCTTGAGGCAGGGACAGAGGTGGGTGTAATGGCCATGAAGATCACACAAAGCATAGGGGTGGTTGGTGTGAATAGTCTTGGGGTTCTTGGTCGTGGTCGTAGGAGGAAAAGAGGTGTCCGGGACCATGGAGTTAGGGAACGTGACATTAACCATGGGTTTGAGGTGAGGCAATTCAAGACAGGTATGGGTGGCGTGACCGACAATATCACACAAAGCACACTGGATGGTATGATTTGAGGGCTGAGGAGGGGCAAGGTTTGTTAGGGTAGCCTTATCCTTTGATGCCCCCTTGCGAGCTTTTCCCTTCTTACCCGAAGCAGTCACAATAGGAGGTGGTTCCTGTTGAGGTGACTGAGGCACTGTTGTAGCGGAGGAAGTGATGAGGACCGGTTGAACTGAGGTCAAAGAAAGAGAAGGTTTGGGTTGACCAGACAGGATTGTGGCTAGAGGATCAAGGTACCAGATGGGAATCCCAAGTGTCAGGTTAGGAAGAGAGAGGGTGGCTATGACAGGGACTGTGTACACTCCTGGTGGGGGAGCGAGGAATGGTATCTGACCAGAGGGGTAGTGGCCAGGTGGGACAACTCCTAAATGGATAAGGCTAGGAGGGTAAAGAGGCTCATGAGTACTAGCTGGATGGGAAGGTCCAAGCGAAAGAGGTTCGGCCAGTTGAGGCGAAGGGCTAGGAGTGGGTTGCTACAGGCGAGGTTGAGGTTGTTGACTAGCCGAAGCGGGTTGTTTAAGGTCAGCCCAAGATGATTGCATCATGCAAACATTCGCTAAGATGGGATCAGAGACAGGAGGAGGAGGAAGACCAAGGAAGGTTCCAAGCAAGGAGGAGTCTTTGTAGACGCTGGGGGAAACACTGGTCAAAGAATCAACGGTTTGCTTATTGGTGACAGCAGAGATGGTGGACTCAGGGGAAGTTTGAGATTTTGGTTCATGATATGTCAACTGGTCGATGGTGACAATCTTTCCATTATGAGGGAAAAACATCTTGTGGTGGACTACGGATGGGACGACAGAAATGGCATAGGTGTAACTACGCCCTAAAAGAATGTTATAGTCAAGAGGGGCGTCGATAAATTCAACGTCGAAACAAACAGTCTTGCTTGCAAGGGTGATAGGACAGTTACGGAAGAGGCCAATGGGCTGGGAGACATGACCATCCCATGCACGAAGGGTGATTGCGGAAGGGGCTAGCTCAGGAGATCCAAGTTATTTCCAAACCGAAGCAGACATTAGACAAGTGGATGCCCCTTCGTCAGTGATTCACCGGGAAATGTTAGCGTTCTAGATTTTGACGGAGATTTGGAAAGCTACGGAAGCAGGAAGAGGAGGAGACTCTGACTGATGGGCATCGAAAACAATCAATTGGTCATTTGATGGATATACAGTGCCCAGGGCAGAGAGTAGAGCTTTTCTTTGGGAGGGGCACGACTGGAGGAGTTCCAACGTTGAAATGGAAACAGGATATTGGGCCAGCTCATCTACTATGCTAAACGAATGGGCAGCTCGGTCAGAAACAACATTTCGGCGTAATGGTCCCTTAGGAATCTTGGTATGAACCTCGACGTTTGGTGGAGGGATATGCAAGGAACCATTAGTTATCGAAAGAGGCTCTGTAGAACCTGAAGAAGGTGACTCGAGGACAGATGGAGCAGGAGGCTGGGGGTGCAGACGGGACTGAGTGTGAAGGTTAAGGTTGACGGTTATAGGTTGGTTAGAGTTCATCATGAGGATCTGATAATTAGAGGTACCAGATGGAGGAGGTTGAGTGGTTACCAGTCCGTGAGGTGGTTGGGTAGCCACGAAGTGTTGCTGCGGGAAAGGATTGGTCGCGCTTTGTTGTGCATACACCTGCCCCTGAGGGGGTGGTGGCTGCTGTTGCGGGGGTTGAGAAGACAAGGGAGGTGGGGGTGCTAATGCTGGAGGAGTTGGAGCACTAGGTTGTGGATATGGATGATAATGAGGTTGGGTAACAGGGGGTTGGGCAGAAAGAGGAGGCATGCCGGATCCTGGATGCATGCTATCGGGAGGGGGAGAACTGTAGGAAGTGGTGCCCCCTCCCCTAGGAAAACCATAGCTCATGGGAGGTTGAGCAGATGGATGAGAGATAGCTCCAATGATACTGTTGGCGGCATGAGGTGCCCCCGGTGCATGGGCATTACCGGGTCTGGGGAGATCCGGTAGAACAATATAAACATAACCCATCTGAGCGTAGATCAGGTCATATTTTAACGCCATTTGGAGGGCAGCTTCTTCAATTTGAGGAAAATGTGATGCGACATCTTTCCCTATAGGTGGAAAGAGAGATCTAAGGAACCAGTCCATGTAGACACGATCTTCGAAGGTAGGATATTGACATAGGCTCTTTCTTCTCTGCCATTCCTGGACATGATCGGATAGGCGGGTCGCAGATGATTGACGGAAAGAAGTCAAAAGGATTAAATACTGGTGTGTGGGCTACAGGTGGCGATGGGTAGCTGAACAAGAGTCGAAAGGTGGTGTGAGAAGATGAGGAGAGTGGGTGATCGACATAGAACTTCGAAGCTCATTAGAAGTGACGTGCGTTGGAACAATCTAAAACCAGATGGAATCATCGGTGTTAATGGAATGGGATAAACACCACATGTGGAAAGATGGAATATAGTTGGAGATCCCTCTCGACCAAAGACGTAAACTTGAAAGGGAATGTGGGAAGGGAGCTTGGTTGGCACCAACGGGCCAACCAACATTATGTTCGAATAGAATCATTGAATCAGCCCAGTTGAAATCGCAGAGAGGCGGGAAGGCCTGCCATGAAGGGGAGTAAGGGAGCAGTCGAGGTAGTTCCTGTGGTGGTTCTACTAGTAACAGTCCCAACATTAGGGCTAGGGTTGCAACTAGCACTAGGTCCAGAACTAGACATGGTGAAGGTAACAGGAGGAGAACCAGAAGGAGGGGAAGAGCCCGAACAATCAGGAGAAGAGTCGGAGTGTGGACTCGGGGGAGGATTTACTTGAGGATGATGGGAAGGAGGAAGTCGACCAACCAGAAACTGAGGGTGAAGGCCAAGAAGTCTCTGGGACAAACGCATTGGGGGTGCAATGATGATGGGAAGAAGAAAAACCGACAAGGGCAGGGAGGTGCAAAATCAAGTGAGGTCAATGTCGAAACAAGGGTAGAGAGGTGTAGTGTCAAGTGATTTTAAAATCTTTGCCAGGCGGTGTTAACTAGGCTCTTTTTCGCTTAGGGTCAGTGTGTGGCGTGCGTTAATTTTAATTGTTTAAACCCATACATTTTCAGAGTAAAAGAAAAAGTGTGGTGCGTAACTGAAAATAAATCTGCAGTAATAAGACTGAAAGAACAGAAAATTAGCAGCTAATAATGCATCGACCTAACCCAAGAAGGTGGGTCTCTCAAAACTAGTCTATAAGAGGGAAAAAATCTAATCAAAGCATGCTAAAAGGGGCCAATAGATCTAAGGTCGGGAGGGACAAGGATCTAAAAGAGAAATCTGCTGAAAAGAGGTGCATAAAACAAAAAATAGGCAGAGGCAAGGTTGTTGTTACACAAGAGGGGATCAGCTAAAGGTAGGAGGGTCAAAGAGGTGACCCTAGCGATAAACCCAAACAAAACTATATGAGGTGTTTTGAAAAGGAAAAGAGCTGATCTGTAGGGATCTGAAAATGAGGTATCAGATATGGCTGAAACTCTAAAAATTTAGACACTTACAGCAGCTAAAACTCTTCCACAAATGGTGGAGCGTACTAAAGCCCTAGGGGGCTAGATTCCCACTTAGTTGAGTAAAATAGAGCGAGAATAGGTCTAAACGGGCGAAGACATAGGTAAAACAACCCTGACAGAGGTTCAGACAAAACCCAGAAAAATTTCAGAAAAATTGCAGAAAAAAGTCTAGGTCATAGTTTTTGACCTGTTTTTCGCTCATGTCACAGTTTTTGGGCTGTTTTCCATGACATGAAGCTCCAGGACGCATTTTTTGGGCCCAAAAGTGTGACCTGCACTTCCGACACTCTCGGCAGCAGATTTCAGAAAAAAAATGTCGTCTCAGCTGTGGCTGATGTCTGTCACCTGCGCAATAGGGATAGAAACACACGGAAGTTAAAAATTTTAATGTTTGAGGGTTTTAGAGGTGAAAGGCACCATAAAAATAGGAAAAATAGAAAATTGAAGAGAAACCCTAGGGTCTGAAATAACTGGATATGCAGGAATATAGAAAACGATAGTGGTCGCAAAAGAAAACCTGTGTGGAGTCGCCAATTGTTAGTATGAATCTTTCATCGTAAAAGATCACTTTAGCTACGCATAAGAAATAGTCCTAACATCGATTATGGCTGCCAAATATCTCCAAATCTGCAATTAGGTGATCTAAATAGTGCTGCACAAATCTAGATCTAAGCATAAAAGATATTAAGTAGATAAAGTAAAATGTGGCTCCATGTATCCAATAGACAAGACAAGAACAACGTATTTGAAAGAATTTTTATATTATATTGAAAAGGGGCACCTGAGAGGAAAACAGGAAAGGTGTTTTCCAGTTCTCCTCAATGGGATGGGTTCTTGGAAGTCCTCAGCATTTCAGATCTAGAATCTCTCTCTTGTCGGTGTGGAAAACCTAGATAAACATAGAACTCAAAGGGAGATCACAAGGAAAAATGGAGAATGTGACCAAGTATAGATCCAGAGTGATCTGATGCAATGGAGGTGACTAATGAATGGGGAAAGCCCTTCTATTTATAACAAAATATTGGGGTGTTCTAGAACTCAGTGTATGAATAAAATATTATTAATCAAATTCTAGAACCACCCCTTAGGAATATTTTATTATATTTGTTGGAGGGAAAAGGTCTTTTGACTTGGGTCAATTCCTTTATTTATAAACAATAAATAAATAAATGATTTATTTATTATTTTAGGGAGATGATGGGGATATAATTAAATAAATAATGATTTATTTAATTATTTAAAAATGATTTCGTCAAATTTAACTAGGAATATTATTAAACAATGGTTTAAATAATTTATTCCTGGGAAATAATTAACTAAATAATGATTTATTTGATTAATTTCCTTGTTTTGGGTTAAATATGACCAGGAAATATGGACAAATGTTATTTTATATGGTGAAAGCAATTTTACTTAGGGTAAAATTGGTCTTACATGGTGTACTTGGGTTCATCTAATGATAATACGTTAGATGACCAAAAAAATGGTGTAACACCAAGATGGAGGTTGGAAGAAGACATCCACAAGGGGTTGAGTGGATGTGGATGGAGAGCAGGAAACTGGTGAGATACTTGGAAATTTATGATACCGAATAGCGGGAGGCTTGGCTACGCTGGTTACTCTTGAAGGAGTTTGGCCATCACTTGGCATACACTCTTCCTAAGGGTATGGGGATGGAGAATATATGGCAGGATGATTGAATCATTGAGCATCAAGGAGTATGGATGCATGGTGTTGATGTGACATTCATATGATTCATTATGTCTTCATCACATGTCTTCTATGATGAAAGCATGAGGAAACATCAAACACTTTTGTTGCTTGGGTTGTACTTGAGAGAGCAAGGGCATATTTGCTCTCATATGTTGTATGATGTTGCAGGAGTAGGAGATGGCACTATCATGGTGCAAAGGGGCTACTTCTTGGCCTTTGATGATCAGGAAGTACTTCCATTTTGGGAGGAATTTCCTAATTGCAGCAACATTGTTGAAGGAATATTTGATAAGGATCATGTCAAAGGAATGAGCTATGGGTTGGCAAGAGCCTATTTGCATAGACCAACAAAACTATTATTTTGGAGCATGGACTTATTCACGTATTCTTGCATCACTTTACTTTCAGCACATGGTGAGAATGTCATTTTTACATCCATTGAATATGTAACACAGTATTTGCATCTTCTTACCATTATCATGCAGTGCATTGTTCCATAAGAGGGCAAGTTTATTGTTGAGCCCCATTAGCAAAATTTTTCCAAATATTATGATGGAGACAACCATCCTTTGTATAACCATGGGCAAGTGTTTGATTATTTCTTGTATGCTCAGTTGATACATTCACCCATTTACTATTCACTAGTAGATGTGATGATTCACACAACTAGCCATCTGTCAAAACATCACTTGCCATGCTACCTTCTGAAGTTGCAGTGGGAGAAACTGTGTTGCGTCCACTTGAGACATTGTTTGTGTCATGCAGCATGATGTAAAAATTTCAGCGAACTTCTCATTTAGATACCCTATGATGACCATGTCCTATTCATCATGGATGAGATGTTTTGGGCCAACTTGTTCTTCAATGTTAGAGAGGACATCCTTGGAGGATTGTTCTTCATTTTTCCACTTAAGGGAAAAATTATTGCAGCCCAAGATCAACACATACTCTACACTTGTCATGAGTGGAGAGGAGGACAGCGTGGGGTAGACTACCTTGTCTACCATGATCAGATTTTCATCCCACCTACTTTGCATGAGCCAAAGGTGGAGGAAGACTTTCAGGAGTTGCCATGTTGGAGGGTAACTCATTTTGTATGGATGATTGCTTGGGGATGGGAGATTCACATGGGGATGGTAGACCCCAATTAATTTCAGCCTCATGCCTCAAGAAGGCCCTTCAGTTCTATCCTTGCATTTTATTGAGGGCAAGCAACATTTGGGAGGGGAGGACTGTAATGTTCCCAAAATTAGCACAGAGCTAATTGGAACATTAATTTTTCTTATATCAACTAGGAAGTGAATAAATGGGTAAGGAGGCCCATGAGTAGGAATAAAATCCCTCATAGTGTGAAAGGGATCATCAGAGTAGCCATATTTTTCACCCTCAAGTGTGAAAAGGGGCAAATGCATGAGGACAAGGTCAAGTTTGACCAAGTCAACAGTGTTGCCATAGAGGGAGTGGATCACTTTGGAAGATAGCGTAGTGTGAATGGGGGAGAGATCATTTGGTGGAGGAAACCCTAATGTGTTGGGGCCAAGGCAAGAAGGCTTTCATTTGTATAAAGGGAGGATAAGGTAGCCATAGATGGACATGTTATTGAATATAGAATTTGGTCTGCATGACTATTTGCTATCTTCAGTTGTTTAACTGAGATTGCTATGCTGCTTAGCACAAGGGATTTCCTATTTACGAATCCTTATCCCTTATTGAGAGGCCTCTTGAGGGATTGTACTTCATTCTCCCCATTTCAGGCTCAAGGCCAAGCCACCTCCTTCAGCTACAATGTTATTCCTATAGCAGGAAACGTTGTGTTGCAAGGTATTGCAGTGGAGGGTTCCACAACACCATTTCCTTGGCTCATCTTTAAGAGGAGGGAGCTTCTATTCCTCTAGGAGGTTAGTGAGGAAGATTCATGAGATGATTGCACATCTTTGGCATCAGGCCAAGCACTTTCCCATCTCTTACAACGCAGTCCATCTCCTTGACTGCGTTATTTCTGAGTGTATTTGCAGTGGGGGTTTGCACCACTATTTTGGAGGGTGAGGTCTTAAGTGATTGGATCAGCCTTTCACCTGAAAGATCCATTGGATGAGATTCAACCATCATATGCAGCATCTTCAGTTATCTTCATCCATTTCTTGAGTTGCAACTGCTACTCAGTTTTTGTGACTGCAACTCTAAAATTTTGGCCATTGTGTATATTTCAGCCAATCCTTCTAGGATTGAATTGGCATTGTTTTTCAGGGGTTTAGAGCTTTGCTCCCCACATTATTTGAGCTATAAATTTCTAAACCCATGTATTGAAATCCATTATGTAGCAGTGTCTCTTATAATCTGCGCAAGCATAGCCTTGGCTTTTCCATATGTAGCAGTGTATTTCATATTTCTTGTACATGTTCCTTTGAGGTTGGTTTGCCTAAGCTTGAGTGATCATTTCCTCAAGATATTGTACACATTATGCTGCTATAACATTAATAAGATGTCTATGAGATCTTCTTTCATTTTCTGAAGCTGGTGCAACACTGCTCTTTCATTGATGTGTTTACATATTGTTGTTGCTCCACATTTGGAATATCTTAAGATATTCCCAATATTGTAGATTATACCTATTTTGGGATATTACAGTATTGGCTAAGTCTAGGTTTATTTAAAGGATACTCTCCCTTGATTTGTTTATGATAAGTTCAGATTCTCCCATGACATAAACTGTTTTGGATCCAATTTTTCTTACAATTTGCAGTCCTAACACTAATTCTTCATACTCTGCCATGTTCTTAGTGCATTTGAAATTTAACCTGAAATCATGTACTTATAAATGATAATTCTATAAGTTATAGATCCGTACTCTAGCTCCCGCTCCTAATATATTTACAAAACCATCAAAATCTAAATTCCACATAGACTTATGAGTTATATTGTCACTGTCAATTTATTTGTGTTTCTATTCTACAACTGTTATTTTGTCTTTGCCAGTTTCTGAATTACATAAGATAAACGAGTCCATGTCAAAATGAATAGAATAAATAAGATAATTCTGTGTTTTTTTTGCACTACTGACCATGAATTTCATCAATTTTTCTATGTAAATCTTTCTTTGCTGACCAAATGCAGAAATGGTAGCATATGACATATCTAATTGTAGTGATCCATGTAATTTTTCTCCCCATGAGTGAGATAATAACATACCATATTTTGGAGGGATATCAACAACTACTATGCCCACATGGTGTAGAGCAGTCACTGATGGGGTGCACTCTTAAGGCACTTCGTCTGCAAGGTCACCAGTTCGAAACCTGTGGGTGGGATGGGAGGAGAAAAAATGGAAAGATTAGGATTAGTCTAAACGTAAAAAAAAAAAAAAAACCAATACTGTTTTCTGGGCACTGGACTAGAGTTATACAGAGGTCTTTTATCAAACCAAGGCATTTTATTTGACTAGAATCAAAGGAGAACAAGTCTTTGTATGGTCTGGTGATGTCTATGTTCAATTTTTCCATGATTGATTTAGGCATTAAGTTGTGAGATTCTCCTGAATCTAACATAGCATCATGTAAGATTTTATCATGATTGTTTAGGCTAATATAGAATGGAGGAACCCCTCCTTGTTAATGTTTACCATTAAATTCAGGACCAAATAATAACTCAGGTTGATCATTACTGAGGTTAACAACATCTTCACCTTCTCCTATGTTTAATGTTTTAGTGATTTGGGCTTTGTATGAATCATTTTCACCAGCTCTGTTAAAGGAACTAGTATTTTCAATTTGCCTATCTCAATTTGAATATTAAATGGGATTTGAGTTTTATCTAATTGAATGATTTCATCTTTACCAATTGTAGTTTGTGTGTTTTTGTATTTTTTATCAACAGTTGGTATTTCAGTTTGCGTTTCCACTGTTTTATTTTCAATTTTCTTGTCTGGAACAATTTGAGTAGCTTTTGAAGTTTGAGTAGCAGTTGATGTTATGTCTACAATGTTTGGGCTATAAGTACTGAGTTTCTGTAGGGAGAATTTGTAGAGTTTTGGTCATAGGAGCTTCTACTGTTTTTTAGTTTGGGTTTGGACTATTTTCTTAGTAGGAACTTCTGTGTTCTTCTTGCTTCTAAGGCAATACTATTTATGAACTTCGTAGATAGCAGATTCATAACCTTTTTTGTAGTCAAAGGACTCTCCATATTCTAACTGTAATTGTTGTAACATATATAATTCTTGTTCTTCTTGGGTAAGAAAAATAGTATTTTCATCATTTATTCCCATCATGTTTATCTGGGTGTCCTGGTCTTCTTCATTTTGATGTAAAATTTCAACATAGTTTTCTTGGAAAGGTGGTCTAATTAGTTGATCGTGTACAAATTCTCTAGATTTACCAGTATTAGGCTTTTTCCTAAAGTTGGGGTTTCTAATTTGGGGACCTTGTTGATTTTCCCATTGAGGTTTTCTTTCCATGTTTTCTAATCTATCCATTAGTATTTCCATACTTTTAGCTAAACTATCTATCTTAATATCTGATGTGGATGGTTCTAACTTAATGGTCACTCTCCTTTCATTCCTCATCCTAGTGTTGGGCCACGAATACGACCACTTTTTAAAACTTATTTCATCCATTTCTACTCTTTTTTATCATGTAATTTATCATAATCTATCATATAAATCCATTTTATAATTATTTATGCTCTTATAGATAAATATTATTTCTTCTCCTTTATTTTTAATAAATTGATGATTATTATGCATAATTTTATCAATGATGGTTTATTAATATATTTTGTAACATCACTCAGAGTTTTAGCCTCCAAAATATTTGCCAGATTATAGATTTGATCTCCAGATCATCATCAAATATTCCAACTCAGAAATTCGTTGGAATAAGAAGTGACAGTTTTGCGGTTGAGATTCTGGGAAAATGGAGAAGAATCTGGAAAATCTGGAACATGTGTTTTGTCCAAAATGGACCAAATTAATTTATTCAAAGAACATTTTGCCCAAATTCGGCCTGTATTGAGATAAAATCAAGGTTCTTGGAGAACGATTTTCTCATATTTACTATTGCGGCCATCCTCCAAATTACCTCAGCTGCAAATCCAAATTCGACTTGCTCTTGTTGAAATATTGATGGAAATATATTTTCTTGTTGATCAATTGGTTAGGGACAATCCAATTTTGTTGTGAGTGATCATATTTACTATTTAATTTCTCCTCTTTCTGATTATAAAAGGAGAAGCATGTATTTCCATTGGGGAGACTTTCCTTGTAATTTTCAGAATTGTGCATCGAATCTTGTTAAGAGAGTACGAACTGTTTGTAAACATTATTCATGCCTGATTAATACAAGAGTTTGTTGCCGTTTAATTTCTTAACACTGGAGTAAATCCCAACGGCGTTTCACCGGTGGTTGAGGGCCTAGCCCTAGTGGATCGATTTGCTGGTTGTATCATTACCTTTCAATTATTTTCGTGTGATAGTTTGTGGTTGTTCTCATTACATTTGTGAATTAATTAGTTTTCCATTGAATTATTGATTGATTTCATTATGTTAATGAATCACATTGTTGTTCCGTTTCAGTAAGGACTTTAATTCCTGTATTAATCATCTTGTTAAACCTTATAGAGAATTGTTGTTTAGCATTAGATGTCCTATTCCAATTAATTGATGTTCCGTTGGATTGCTGTTCACGTCAATTATTATTTAACAGCGTTTGCTGTCAATAGGGTTCTGGTGTTTAATAGAATTGTTGTTTGATTTCATTAAGTTAAATATCTGTTGTTCAGATTCATTAGTTAATATTTGCTATTCGATTCTTATAGTTTTAGTTGGTTATTCATTTACATTGATGTTCGATTTCAGTGTGCTGTTCATTTCCAATTCATTAGTTAACAGATTGCAAAGAGTTTGATTTCAAAGAGATTTTTTAGTTTACTTTCAATAGTAGCTTTAGTTCAATTTCTATTTCTCCTTAATTTCTTTAACGCAGGACTGTCAACTGTAGAGAATATTGGTTATTGCTTCCATGTTCCCAGATTGATTGTCTTGTTTCAGTTTGATTTCAATTGCATCAATTTCTAGAGGAATGAGTTATTGCCGCTGTATGCTCGATTGATGTTTGCTGAGTGAATAGTTGGATTTCAGAGCATTTGAGTTTATGTTGTTGTAGTTAGATTTATTTTTCAAGCATCCGTTTACTCTTATATTTAGAAGACTATACTACATATTGCAAGGCATTACTCTTAGATTGAATTGCTGCCTCATACTGAGTACACTTTTGAAATAAAAAGTCACTCCCGGATTGATAATTAATGTGAGATAAATAGGTGTTAAAAATATACATTTTATACCTCAACATTTTGGTGCCATTGCCGAGGAGAGTGTATTCCATTTAGAAAGAGTGACGCATATTTAATTTTTTCTGCTTGGGAAGAATTGGGTATTAAAGACAGAAGGTAAGAACTTGCCCATCGAGCAAGGAACACACTTGTTCACTGGCCCGCTTCACAGTAGAATTGAGTGAAAGCTTAAGGTAGAAATGAATGCTTGCATTTTTTTTGAATTTTAGAGGTAGAATTTTTGTAAAAGATCTTGTAATTCCACTCGAGTGGTGATGTAAGCACCACCCATTTCACTAACCAATTGACAGGAAAATTTTAAGGAGGATCCTCAAAGAAACACATGAAGAACATCTTATATTATGGTAAGAAATGGCTCACATTGCAACTTTTGAATTCCCTATCAAATATCTAAGAGGAGTGACACAAATGCACATAATCCCCCCATTGTCTCTACCAAATTTTCATGGTTTGACAAATGAAGATTCAGATACATTCTTATTTGAGTTTGAAATACTTTGTAGAGGATATGATTATTGTACTAATGATCAAATATTGAAAGTGTTTCCTCTTACTCTAAAAGGAGCAGCTCTCTGATGGTTCATGAGCCTAGGTGGGAACTGCATCCAAACATGGGATGACATGAAGAACATATTCTTGAAGAAGTACCAAGATTATTGCAATTCCAATGAAGATATTTTCGGTATGATACAAGGGGAAGATGAAATCTTGGAGGACTATGTAGAGCGATTTCAATATAACCTTCAAAAATCAAAGCATAAGCACTTGGAAAAAGAGATCTTGAAAACACTCCTTCTTAAAGGAATCAAAGAAGAATTTTTAGAACTCTTAAATCTGATAGGAAAAGGTGATGTTTTTCAGTTATCATATGATGATGTTTGTGAGTTGTGCATAAGGTATTCAAGAGGAATTTCCAAGGCTGGTAAGAATTCTAGAGAAGTTTCTTCTTTATTTTCCAAATTTACTACAAGAACAAGAGACATAAGAGTTGAAATCAATGTTTTATTTGAAAATTTTAAATATGATTTTATTAGCTCTCTAAATTCACAATTGAATGTTTTGTAGGTTTAGAAAAATCAAGAATTTGATGAAGTGTTTTGCCCTCATTACCGAAAGGAGCATCCCATAGATAGTTGTTCTTCCTTATCTAGGATGGAAGTAGCATATCAAAGAGATGGGGAAGCTGCAACAAGGTCAAAACCATGGAAATTGTGGCCTACAGGTATGGTTCAAAACACTTCCTCTCCATTCTCTTACTTGCATAATCCATTATGGAATACTCATATGTTAGGGAAGCCATGCCAATCTCAATATAACCACCACCAATCTTGTCTACAAGCTTGGCATGGTTCACCTTATGATTGCATGACTACTCTCCCTCATCTTGTAGCACAAACACATATTTCAGCTCTTCCACAACATCTTGCTTGCCTATCAAAATCATCCACTCAACCCAATCAACTACATCATCAAGAGGCTCCATTCCCTACACAATTTCTTGCTCAACTCATTCCACACCCTCACCATAATAAAACAGTACAACATGCTTACAGTGTTGAAATGAAAAATTTACCCACCCTTCCCACCCATTCTATCTCACATGCACTATTGGAGAAAACTTACACTGAGACTCAGAATGTATCAAATCCAAAAATTGTAGAAGTTATGAAAGAAAATGAGGTTTCTTCTAGTTTGCACCAACAAACCATTTTAAAAGCTCAAGAACTTCATGATATGATGGCTATGGGAAATCAAGAAAGTAAGGGATACATTGAAGATTGGTTTCACTCCATCATTTTTTTGCAATATCACTCTATGCTTCAACAATTTTTGGCACCATCTTTTCAAGGGAAGTTGGCTTCTCATACCCTAATTTT
The DNA here is from genome assembly GCA_034641835.2 of Pinus albicaulis. NCBI lineage: Eukaryota > Viridiplantae > Streptophyta > Pinopsida > Pinales > Pinaceae > Pinus > Pinus albicaulis. The sequence goes on from MU968317.1 coordinate 33,712,677, forward strand.
TATCAACATGCATTTTTCAAATTTGGGTATGTACATACTAGAGGCCTTATTTCTAAAATGGTTCCACTGGAAATACTCTTATACATAAACATATTCGATTCTCAAAGAAGAGTAGGATAGTGGAGAAAATAAAATAAATAAGGAAATAAAACAAACACATTTTTTTTATTTTTGTAAAAGTAGTTGTTTTTTTTGTTGCAACACGCTATGGAAATCAACATTGATGATAAATATTCTAATTTATTTGTGTATTTATATGAATTATATTTAAAATAACAATTCTACAAACACTTATATTCATTTTTATCATCAATATGGAAAAATTGCTTGAATATCATTTTTTTTGGCTTGCGAGCTTGATGAAATTTCTAAAAACAAAGTTGGGACAGTCATGTTTTGAGGGACCAAAATTGAATATTTTTAAAACATGATTCTATCCTAAGTAGCCCTTGATGTCTACTTTTCAACCCAATTTTAATCACTCCATTTAGATTTGAAATGAAAAAGTTAGAACCAAAACATTGACAGGGTGTCTAGTAGGCAGCTCAAGAACATAGTTGGGACAGTCAGTTTTTGGAGACCTAAATGAATATATTTTCAAAACTTATTTCTATGGTATATTCCTCTATGAATATAGTTTAGAACACAATTTTAATCACTCAATTTTGATATCGTATGAGGAATTTATGACCAAACTATTAACTGCCTATCATAAATCAACACTCTTGAAACTCTGTTTTCTCGGCTGTTAATTAGCGTATTCGACCCATCAATTCTTCTTGTATTCAAAACATGTTTCTATTAGAGATAAATAAATAAATATAATTTAATCTCCAATTTTAATCGGTTCAATCCGCCATTAAATGAAAAAGTTATGCTTGAAATATTAACTATTGGTCTAAGCTGGAAAATAGAAAATGACTCTATTATGCAGGTTGGTTTAAGAAAATTTGACATATCATAACATTGAATTTAAAAAAAAAATTCTATTGGAGATAAATATTTGAATTATCTCTCATTTGGCTTTGGAATCACTCAAATCAGACGAAAAACAAAGAAGTTATGATTGAAACATTGCAGGTTAGCATGATTGATCACTGTTCTCCCGCAGGTAATAAATTAATTTTACTTTGTCCATGGATTTGTTCTATAGAGTAACTACTTGTTATTTTTTTCATAATTATTGGATTAGGTAAGCCCGTACACCTCTCTTTATCCATGATTTAATGTTTTATTGCAGGTAGACACTCGTTTTTTGCAGGTCTTAACAGAACAAAGAAGGTCAATTTATGGATGAGCTATTCTTGAAAGAAATTTTAGTGAAACAAGGGTATTTCATCCAGTTCATTACCTAACAGATTCATAACAAGAAGAAATGAAGAATTGGTTTCCATTTCAAGATTCATGTAACTGTCGCCAAATTTTTTTCAAAAAGATCATTTTTTTTTCCATTAACAAATTGATATTCCCTTAGGTAATAACATCATAGCTGTTGTAACTTAATAAAGTGTTGTTTCTTTTCTGATTTCTTTTATGTTTTTGTGTTTCAGGTGTTGATCCCTCCAAATTGTAGTTTACGTTCCATTTGCAATTGCACAATAAGGACCTCACCATGTAAGTTTCAATTGCAGAAGGCAATTCTTCGGTAGCACCAATTTTGTAAAAAAATACTTTTTCTTGAAACCTGTACATAAATTTTCTTTTCTATTTGATTGGATTTGCTTAACAATGGATTGCACATTAGCTTTGTCCTTTCCTCTATTTTTTTCCCTTTGTTGTTCCCTATAGCAATTTCTGCGTGCATTTTCTTTGTTGTTCCCTACTTTTTTGTGTGCCTTTATTTTTCATGTTGTTCCTCTTAAGGAACAGCAACTGTTCCTCTTAAGAATCAATGCGTTTGTGTGTTTATTTTTTTTGTTCCTTCCAAAAGGAACAACATTTCCGCTTATTAGTTTTGTTGTTCCTTTAAAAAAGAACAACATTTTTGTTGCGTGTTTTTTCTGTTTCTTTCAGAAGGAACATCATTTTTGCTGTGTTTTTTTTGCTGTTCCTTTCAAAAGGAATAGTAGTTTTGTTGTTCCTTCTGAAAGGAACAACACTTTTGCTACATGTTTTTGTTGTTCTTTTCGAAAGGAACAACATTTTCGCAGATTGTTTTTGTTGTTCCTTTCCAAAGGAACAACACTTTTTTAGTGCATTTTTCTTGTTTGTGAATAACTTTTTGAGGATTTTTGTGAATTCTTCATGACTCTTTTAAAGGCAAACACACAATTTATGCAAGGATACACAAATTAGAGGTTACTGGAATCCGAAAATCAAGAAAAATTGTCATTTTTAAGAAATTGTTTTGTAGTGATAAGAAAAAGAAAATGACACAACCATCTATATCACTTTGTTGTCTTTATTTTCACTAAAACTAATATGATCAATTATCTTTATCATGTTGGTTCTTCCCTACATTCTCATAACTCTTTTTTATTTTTATTAAATAAGAATAAGGGCATATTTTCTCTATTGAGATGTTTAGACTTCGTCCACCATCCCTACTCTTAAGGAGTGTTGAGCCACCCTTTATATATAAATAGGGAAGTGCTATATGTAAAAGAAAAGAAAAGAAAAATCCCTATATAATTACTAACAATTCTATGATATGGCAGGTGGAGGATAGGGGGTCTCATCAAGAGCTAGCCTACCATGATCATAAGGGAGCAGTGAAGTGGAATTCCCATTATGGCCATCACACCAGGGATATGATCCAATAGACAACTCATAAAAATAAAAATTCCTTGGAACAGGAGGTCTCATCACAAGTCGGCCTGCCCACTTTTCACTCCTTCCTGGTGAATGGCATTGTGATTCATCTGGTTCCCAAGCCAGCACAGTGGCCTCCATCATGACATCACACAACACTTCCCTAGGCATAAATAAAGGATAATGGTTCTAAGGGTGAGAAAGCAACTTTGTCAAGGTTATAGACACCTGTGGGCAACAGAGCTCTGCTGATGGTATTGGAGTCATATTTTTCAGAAATCAATAGTAATGATAAACCCTTTTTTTATATCTTTATCTAATATCAAATGACAGTATGCTCCTAAACCCTTTGTTTGGAACCTCTTATGCATGAAATTTATTTATAAATTGATCATAATGGTTTATGTGGATAATGACCGCATAAGTACTTTTTTCATATCAGCTGTCTTTTTCCCTTATTTTTGAATCATTGCATAAACATTTCCATATCTACTCATGAGTTCAAAATATGCATTGATTTCAGTAATGTGATAATTTGTTCATCATATCATAAGTATGTATGCCTTTCCATGCTGTACAATCGCTGTGCAGTATACTACTCTTCTATTTGCCACAATATTCATACTACATTTCTACAGAAGTTTTTCTGCTTAAAATTTTTGCATGCATCTGTTGCCATTCAAAACTAAAACTGTGGATTCAAGAAAATTGCATACAGAATCATGATTTTTTTATAGGAGAACAACAAGTATGGGGGACAATTCTATTCGCAGCACGACCACACTATTGCAACTAGTAGTAAAGGTTCACGCAACTTGCAAACACACACAATTCTTCAGACATGATGTGCTTGCATGGCTTCCACCTTTTGCATCACTTTCAGTATCCGCTCAGCCTACATTAGCTTCAACAAAGGCCAGTCCCTACATGTCATTCCACAATTTTTTTGGAGGTAACACTTGAGGTAAAATAGCGTAATTTTCTTATTTATTATAAATTTAGGATAATTTCATAAAAATCCATTGAGCATTATTTATCATCATTCATTCCACATCTTTACCACTTCCCATTTTTCAGAGACATCTCATCTTTCAGTTTGAGGGAGTGTTGCTTTCCTTCATTTCTTTCTTATGACCATGTTAGTAATCTTCTTTATCATCCATTGATATTCTTATTCATTCTCAACACCTCCCTTATTCCATGTTGTTTTACACCAAGCATAGATTTCAACAGATTGTAGCAACCACCTCTCTTTGTTTTCTAGCATTGCATGAGGACATGATAATTCTTCAGTTTGGGGGAGGAATTTCTACACATGATGGATGTTTTCTACTTTCTTTCTCGTTTAAGGCATACAATTTCATTTTTATACAGTGCAGAAATTGATTTGCATATATCTTTAAAACTATGAACTGAATTCTTGTGATTTCTGGATAACAAAGAGGTATCATTAAACTACACAAACCCAGATAATTTCACGCTAAATTAGTTCATAAAATCTCGAAAATTATGCACTATCATCTACAACCATTTTGTTTATATCTCATGATCCATGCATCAAAATGATTTGATTTTTGGATCATAGAAGCATTAATATAGTAGAAATCTAGTTTTTGAGAAAATGGTTAATGAAGTTTGCTGTTACTTATATCATATTTTGCTGCAACTTCATATACATATAGTTGAACGTCAAATGTAAAAATTGTTACGCCTTCATCAAGATTGCTAAAATTGAATATTCATTATTTGAGGAAAAATTCATTTGTTCCATCCATTTTATGAGTTGGAATGAACAAATTTTCTTTTCTTGGTTAACACATGGGTTTTGTTCTTGGGTTGCATGAGGACATGAAATATATTCAGTTCTAGCTTGCATGAGGACATGCAATATATTCATTTTGGGGGTATGCTGGGCCGCGAATACGACCATTTTTTAACACTTAGTCCATCCATTTCTACTCTTATTTATCATGTAATTTATCATAATCTATCATATAAATCCATTTTATAATTATTTATGCTCTTATGGATAAATATTATTTCTTCTCCTTTATTTTTAATAAATTGATGATTATTATGCATAATTTTATCAACGATGGTTTATTAATATATTTTTTTAACATCAATCACCATTTTAGCCTCCAAGATATTTTCCAGATTATAGATTTGATCTCCAGATCATCATCAAATATTCTAACTCAGAAATTCGCTGGAATAAGAAGTGACAGTTTTGTGGCTGAGATTCTGGGCAAATGGAGAAGAATCTGAAAAATCTGGAACATGGGTTTTGTCCAGAACAGACCAAATTAACTTTAATAAATAGTGGTTTTACGAAATTTGGCATGTATTGAGATAAACACAAGGTTCTTTGAGCATGATTTTCTCAGATTTACTGTTACGGTTGTCCTCCAAATTACCTCAGCTGCAAATCCAAATTCGACTTGCTCTTGTTGAAATATTGATGGAAATATATTTTCTTGTTGATCAATTGGTTAGTGACAATCCAATTTTGTTATGAGAGATCATATTTACTATTTAATTTCTTGTCTTTCTGATTATAAAAGGAGAAGCATGTATTGCCATTGGGGAGACTTTCTTTGTTGTAATTTTCAGAATTGTGCATCGACTCTTGTTAAGAGAGTACGAACTATTTTTAAACATTATTCATGCATGATTAATACAAGAGTTTGTTGTCGTTTAATTTCTTAACACTGGAGTAAAGCCTAGCGGTGTTTCACCAGTGATTGAGGGCCTGAAACTGGTGGATCGATCTGCTAGTTGTATCATTACCTTTCAATTATTGTCGTGTGATAGTTTGTGGTTGTTCTCATTACATTTGTGAGTTAATTAGTTTGTCGTTGAATTATTGATTGATTTTGTTTTGTTAATGAATCGCATTGCTATTCTGTTTCAGTAAGGACTTTAATTCCTGTATTAATCATCTTATTAAACCTTACAGAGGATTGTTGTTCAGCATTAGATGTCCTATTCCAATTAATTGTTGTTCCGTTGGATTGTTGTTCATGTCAATTATTATTTAACAACGTTTGTTGTCGACAGGGTTTTTATGTTTAATAGAATTGCTATTTGATTTCATTAAGTTAAAGATCTGTTGTTCAGATTCATTAGTTAGTATTTTCTATTCAATTCTTCTAGTTTCTGTTGGTTATTCATTTAAATTTCTATTCGATTTCAGTGTGCTGTTCATTTCCAATTCATTAGTTAACAGATTGCAAAGATTTTACTTTCGAAGAGCTTTCTCAGTTTACTTTCAATAAAATCTTTAGTTCAATTTCTATTTCTCTTTAATTGCTTTAACACAAGACTGTCAACTGTAGAGAGTATTGGTTATTGCTTCCACGTTCTCAGATTGATTGTATTGTTTCAGTTTGATTTCAATTGCATCAATTTCTGGAGGAATGAGTTATTGCTACTGTATCCTCAATTGATGTTTGCTGAGTGAATAGTTGGATTTTAGAGCATTTGAGTTTATGTTGTTGTAGTTATATTTATTTTTCAAGCATCTGTTTACTCTTGTATTTAGAACATTGTACTACATATTGCAAGGCATTACTCTTAGATTTAATTGCTGCCTTAGACTGAGTACACTCTTGAAATAAAAATTCGCTCCCAGATTGATAATTAATGTGATATAAATAGGTTTTAAAAAGATACCTTTTATACCTCAACACCTAGCTCTTTTAGCTTGTAAGTTAGCTTCTACACTAACTGCATTACTCTACATCTGTTCTAAAGTTTCATGGTTTCTTTCGCTTAGTTGATAGGACATATCGATGTCAAAACCATCTAGAAATTTAATTAGGGCTATGTCTGGTGGAGGTTTGATATTCACTGGAATTGCATTGTAAATACTGTTAAACCTAGTATAGTAATCATGAACAGATTCATTAAGAGATCTCTTAATGTTCTCGTATTCAGATAATATCTAGAGAGGGTTTTTATTTATTTCCCATATATTGATAAACAATCTATGGAAAATAGCTAAATCAGAAATATGACCAGCAGGTAAATATTTAAACCATTTCTTAACATCTCCTACTAGTGTTTGGGAAATAATCTCATTTGTACATCATCTTCATCAACTTCATGTAATTCAAAATAATTTTTCATTTTATTTACATGTTGTTAAGCATTATACTGACTAGTACCATCAAACTGAAACATTTTACTCTGGTAACCTTGTGGCATAACATCTAAAGGGGCCTGTAAGGCCAAAGGAGCATATCTGGCTGCCATGTCTAAGATTATAGCTTGAATGGGAGGTAAAGTAGTAGTGCTGGAGATGAACTTGAAGTGCTTGTAGATGAACTTGAAGTGCTAGAAGATGTACTTGTAACACTAGAAGATGTACTTGGAACACTTGAAGATGAGCTCGAAACTTTAGGTTCGAGAGGAAATTTTGGTATGAATGGTTCTGTGGAATGAACTATGGTGGATATTATAGATGAGGTGGTACTAAATAAAGTTGTATTTACAGTTTCTGAGGGAATGGTTGAACACTTAGGGGTAGCAGTAGTTAGGGAAGCTAATTCAACTGACTGTTGAAAATAAGCTTTGTCTATATCTTTAATCAAATTTGAGGTCAAAACATCAAGTTTATCAAAAGTATCTATAACCTGTTGATCTAAATAAAGTTGTATAGTTTCCTTCTTTTCTTCAATAAATTTAATAAAATTAGGGTCTATTACAATATCATAGATTGATTTTTCATATTTGGTTCTAAATAAAGAATTCTCAAATGATAAATCAAATTGAATATCTTGAATTCTTGATAACCCATTGGGCTATGGAGTCAATATGCCTTTAAAACAGAACAGAAAGAAATTATAAAGGAAGTGTTACAGGGTAGGATAGCTGAGAAAAATCAGATCTCAAGGCTGAATGGTGAAGTGGTTTTCAATCGAGATTAAGAGAAATTAAGGATTCCTTAAACTAGATAATGAAGGAAGGTGAAGGAGGTCAACTGGGATAAGAGAGAAATTAAGGATTATCCAAACCAGATACTAGAAGAAAACATAAAAATGTTTAACAGTTCAAAACAAAGTGTATGTAAACAAATTATGCAATAAAATTCTTGTTATAACATTAAAATTTAGAAAACATGAAATTTTATGGAATACCTAAGAAAAGAAACATGAACAATTGAAATATACTTCATTGAGATAGCTCAACACATGAATCATGTGCCTTTATTACTTGTCCTGTCTATCAACTGGAAATGGTACAATAACCCTCTAGTAAATAGATCAATATGCTATAGAGATATTCAGTAATCCACACTAATCGACCTTTGATACTTCGAATTATGAAGTATTTATACAACTTATTACAAAATATCCTATCAACTGATTTAGGATTTATTCAAGGAAAACAAATATCTTTATGCAAAAAGATAGAGACACCTATTAACTAACTGAAAGTTGTCCCTATTTGATTTCACTGATATCTATTTGTTTCTTTCATGCTGACTATCTTTCATGCTGGCTGTCTTTCACTTGTTTTCTTTTACGCTGACTTTTTTTCATTTGTCTTTCATCTGTTTACTCTTTAACCTATGATTTCTTTTACCTATATTTGCTTTTAACTTGTCATAGTAAATCACACCCTTTTTCCCATTTTTCTTCATCTGGAAGTTTTATTTTTACCATCCTTTGGTAAATATCATCTGCCTCTATGTATTTTGCAAATGTATGCTTATTCACAAAAAGGTGATTTACCTCATGCTGGAGGTAAAAGAGGTTTTCCAAAGTCTGAAGGAGCAACAAAAAGGTGATTTACCTCATCTTGGAGGTAAAAGAAGTTTTCCAAAGTCTGAAGGAGCACTTTTCCTGTAGGAATGCCCTTCATTGCTGAATTTTTGGAAGTCTCTTTAGCTACTTCCCTGATCTTTTTATCATAGTCTTCATGCCTGATGAGTTTATCATTGATTACTAAAGGATTTGGCAGACCTTTCTGCCTCAAAACATCAAATTTTTTCATAAACCTGTTCACTACTAGTTCCATTGTTTGGCATTTGTCTTCAAGCTATATCATCCTATTTCTCTTGGAAATAACTTTCTTCACCTCTAATATATCTCTATTCTGTCTGTTATCCCAAGTTCTTCTAATTCCTGCCTGTTTTTAGAATTTAGGAATTTTATTATCTCAGTGGCTTCCTCTGGTTTCTTTCCAAGCTCTTCTTTGACCTTTTGAATTGCATTACCAGCCTCCTTTATCAAGTCATTATGTTCAAATATAACCTGTGTAGAAGGTCAAATAGCATTAACTGAGTTAATGATATTGGCCCACAATTGTTGTTTTTCTTGGGCTAGAGGCTCTTTTAGTGATAACACATTTTCTAACTTATGAATTCTTTCAGTTAATCTGTTGGATTTTTGTGCTTCTGCTCGATACATTAATTTTGCCAATTTCTTTGTATCTTCTAAGCTTTTGTCTTGTTCTTTGAGCTTATTGATTTCAGTAGTTTGAATTGACATATCTTGCACTGTCTTGATCAATTTATTGGCCTCATCAGTGGGATGGGCTATTGGGATAGCTGATGTAGTTTCTGGAGCTACTGTTGATACTAGAGTTGTTGTGGGCAATGGGGCTGATGTAGAAGCTATAGGAATAGAAGTAATGGGAACTGCTTCCATGCTAACTTGCTTTTCCTACACGAGTTTTTCCATTGATGTTTCCATTTCTTTAATTTGAGTTGTCAACTGAATGATGATATTCATCATTTCATCTTTTTTATTTTCATTTTCCAAAACCTCTTTAGTTTTTGGATGCTCTATATTTGGAAACTTCATTTGTTTATTCAATGTAGCTATTTTTTCATTCTTCTTTTTTATTAGTTCTTCTGCTGCTCTGATATTTTTTGGATCATAACCAACTTCCATTACCAAATCTTCAAGTGACTTTATCATGTTATCCTTTGCTTGTGAGGAAGATATCTCTACTGTTTAACATATTAACAACTGGATAAAAAAAAGAATCAATGAAGTCATTAAAAATGAATTCAGTGGAGTCCTTTCTGATCAAGGATGTCCAAAAGACAACATATTGGTGACTACCCTCTGTGTCCAGTTTTTGGAGGCTAACTGCAAACCTTTATGATTGGAAATATAGAAACATATGAAACAAAACTGAGGAGTATTTGAATACTTGTTTCGGGGAATTTCACCCTAGAGGTTTGTTGGGTTACAACCTCCACAGAGCAGGGGCATGCTACTTAACAGAGACTCACACAACCACGCACATTCAGAAAAACTAAATAGAGTAGAATGGGAAAGTTACCCGTAGGTCCTACGGTTGAAGAAGATCCTGCAGGGTTCAAACCCCCAGCAACCTTCCTTCCTTCTTAATCTGAAAGACAAGAAGAAACAAGCACAAAGGACTGGTTGTACAGCATATATCTACTTTAAATGTCAGTGAGATTCATATAAAACATTAAATAAATCATAATAAATGCTTGTATAACAAATATTCTCATACATATAAGCATACACTAACACGTTTATTTCGGGAACAGCATGATACTTCTGTATTATAAATAGCATGTACAAAAGTAACGAGTGGAGAGATCACCTGATCCTTCCACGGCCTTCGCAGACCGTCGTCCGGATCCGTCCAGCCCTTGCCTCGCTAAGACTCCTTCCAAACTGGTGCATACGAGATGACATATAAGGAGATGTGCATCTCAAGGAAACCAGGGTTTCCTATAATGAACTGGGAAAGTGAAGGAGGCACGGGGAATCAGACTTGGATAGGGAATACCAACAGAGTATAATATCAATAATTCTCTCCCTCCCTTAGGCCATACACATGAGGGGTTCTTATACTCCCTCCAATTAGTTTCAACAGTTGGAAACAGTTGGCCACGTGCTGGGGTGGTTGAACTACCTGAGTAACCATCAACCCAGCCCGAAAATAGGGAATTTTTATATATTTTTTAATCATTTTAATGGCATACGCGGAAAAGTCTAGCTGGACTCGCGTATACACGTGGAAAATCACGGGCATAGTCGCGTATGGGGATTTTTACACTGTTTTTAAGTGAATTTGTCCAAGTCTGTAGGAATGGGTGCCCAAAACCATCAAAGCAATCATGAATCATGTCAAGGTGAAAAATGATGCTATAACAATACTCCTTCTGGAAATTTGACTAGCTGCTCATGGATTGCATCTACTAGGTATTGGGAAAAATTGAATATTGTAGATAGAGGCTGACCTGGGAAAAAGATGGATAGGAAACCAAGAATAGATTCATCTACATGTCATTAGTGAAATATCCTAAAATACATGACAACATGGTTACAATCTACCTGGTTCGTTCTGAAAACATAGAATTTGAGTATGGAGGATGTTGGGGTTCCCATGTTTTAGCCAGATTAGCAAGACCAAAAGATGAGACAACATCAAACCACTTTCAGACCTTATCTAGCCCTCCTAGGTCTAGAGAGGGATCTCTCTATAATAGTCAAAGTGTATATGTCTTTGAAGCTCAAATGTTAAGATGTTAGGCTAGTTATAGGCACAAGGTTTGTTTGTTTGATTTGTTTTGCTTTGGTTGCTGGTTATCAGGAAAGAAGGGTTCAATGTAAGACAAGGATGAGAAAAGAGGGAGGAGGCAGAGGTGAAGTATTCCATGAAAGCATTCAATACCATTGGGCAATGGAGTCAGCAAAGGATTTGCTTGCTACTCAATAGATAGGCTTTCAATTGGGCTAGTCATCTAAAACATAGGATCTTACAGATGATTGTGTTATATGGAAAGGTAAAGGGGGAGGAACAGTAAAGGTTCAGAACACAAACTTAAATACTAGCTGGTCGCACAAGGATCCTAGTGGACAGGGATAACTCTAATCCCCAGTGTTCCCAAATCTTCAACCTAAATCCATAACAAGAAACATCTAAAAACAAATACATTTAATTCATACATCAGAGAGCAGAAAATAACATCCACTACACTGGTTAAATTAACTGAAATCAATTCTTAGATAAAACATTTAGAAGAGAAAAATTAATGGCAAGGAGAGCAACAACATAGGGTACCTAACAAGGGTAAATCCTATGCCAATATTCTGATGCAAGCCAGCAGAAATGAAATGAAATGAATATAAACACAGAGATAGGAAAACATCACCGCTGCTTTAGATCAGGATCCAAAGAAATGTGCTTGTCGTATTAAACAACAATACCAATCAAGTACAACATTTCCAATAGCTGAATACTCAGTCTGAAATCATATTCCTTAGCCTATATTACAACTTTACACAGAGACTGTGTCTCCAAAATAAATTACTTGCAATTCTCTGATAACTAATCAACAACCTTTACAATATTATCTCATGAGTTTTATAGTTGAAGGGAAGCAGAGGAGGTAGGTGAAGAACTAAATGCAGTATTAAATTTCTGAAAAGAAAGAGGGCCGAAACCCATTATGCTTAAATTCTGAGCATTCAATTCCTGTCACTCTTTGGATGGAAGAGTGGTCTTCTTCAGGCCTCTATTTACTTCGGTATGTCTCTTGATGTACCTTGGCTGAAGGACTCTGTGGTAATTTTGGTGAATAAACAAAGGTAAGTAAATAACTGAGAAGTCTGCCATACTTATGAACAAATGCTCTCATAGCTTTGGACTGTTGTCAGGGTGGAAATTTCTTCAGGAGCACGGTGTAGAATAAAAACTGTATGGGCATTCTATCCTTTATGGGGAAAACATTCTGCTGGTGTACAAACCCTGATATACATGGATTTCTATATGCTGTACACTCTGTGTGATTCATGACATCGTTGATCTGGTGCTTTGCCTTTAAATCCCTGTATTAAGGCTCATATATCTTCATTTGCGTGCCTTAAGCTCTCTGCTGCTTAATTTATATCTTTGACTGTGAAATATTTAATGCAGGTCTTTTCGTAGGATCCCCTCAGGCCTTTATCCATGGTTTCTGCCTCTGCACACGATCTTTTCCTGTATTTTCTTCCACTGTGACAGTGTGTGCAAATCATAGTGGCCTTCACCGCCTCAAACCCCTGCAAAACACAAAAACTGGTTAGGAAAACTCATGCACGGAGGTGATGGATGTAATGGGGGTGGCAAGGATGACTGCGCAGATGGATGAGATGGCGAGATAGTGTGGGACTATGGCAGACAGTGTAGTATGACAGTGAAACAGAGTCAGGTGGATGTGGGCGGATCGTGGCAAAAATTAAATAAAACCTACGAAAATCGACCTTGGAACAAATATATATGGCGGGGGCGAATATATTTACGGATACACGTGGAGAGGGTGACGTGGCGAGACCGGGGGATGGAGGAAAAGTCAACAGCGGAGAAACAAATATGGACCATCAGATCTCAAAGGAGATCGACAGTTGAAAGTGTAGCGGAGAACGACGAATGGTGGACCAGGAGTACGACGACCATGGATTAAACCCCGTGCAACTTCACAAAGCAAAAATCGTTGGATGAGGCACCCCAGATCAGAAGACCGATATGCATATCGCTCCGTATCCTGTGCCGAATGTTAACGCGTGATGGGCAAGCGGATTTGGAACAGTGTTGCTAACACGCATCGCATTCTGAGTGGAATCGCTGGGCAATGGGAAAATACCGCCCAACCCCCATTAGTGGTGCGATGGAAACCGAGCTGTTTTTGAATAGTGCACGGCAGGGACCAGGGGGACGGATGTGCTGCAGACCGTCGATCTGGCGGGTAAATGAACGGCGATGGCGCGGTCGGAAAAATGGACTACGAACATGGGAGGCTGCAGGGGCTGTGGTCGTCGTCCGATCTATACAGATCAATGGTTGAAAATGCTCGCAATGAACAAATGCGGAAAGCACCTTTGGGGCTAGCGCTAGATTCTGTGGGGAAAAACGTACAGGGGACTAGGTCGATAGGGGCTGAGGCTCAATTACATATAAAACATGATTTTTTTGGCCCATTTCAACGAAATTAAAAGCCAAAATGAGTAACGATAGGGGGATGAAGGGGAATTAGACCAAACAAAGTGTATTTGGAAGGTTTAAAGGGGATTTTAGGATGGTTTGGGAGGACGAGGGGAGGGATTTAGGGGTACAAAAAAGGAGGATTTTGACAAAGGGAAGAAGGGATGAAATGGATAATTATGCAGGGATACGAGGGAAAATTAAAGCCTTTAGGAGCACCATTCTTCACAATAAAGAGGCTTTATAATGGGAATAGCAGAGGGGATTTCATAAAAATGAAAAGGCACAGGAGACTTCAAGGATGATGTGTCTTCAGGGGAGATGCATTCCTTGAAGGCTCAACAAACAATTTAGCACCCTACTTTGCCTGTCAAATATTTACAGGGGGGCTAACAGTGGCTCCACATGGGGATGGATTCTTCTTGAAGGAGTCAAGAATTTAGAAAATGATCTTTGGTGTAGGCTAGATGCCTGCTGCTTAAGCCACCTTCTTCTTTGATTTTCAGCTGCCCCAATAATGAAGACATCAATTTAGCAGAAAAAACTTTTCCCAACAAACTACCTACCCTTCCTACAATCCTAGCATTTTTTCTTCTTCTAGGGTGCATTTGAGCTAGCAGACCCTTTACATCATTTTATTTTTACAAACAGAAAATAACCTATTCTAAAATCTACCTTTATTGCTCCATGAGACCAGATTAGACTGTTGGTCTCATATGTTTCTCTACCTAATCTAATATTAGCTGGGATTAAACTGTCCAACAGATTTCTTCTCTATATTCCACGACTGAAATTGAAAAACAGTCAAGCCAAGATTAAACTGTTTGACTCGCTGTGAGTCCAAGGCATAAGGCGGTTGCACATGGCCAGAAAATTAAAGAATACTGAAAACAAAACTGTGAAGGCTTGAAATCCGAAACTTGTAGTGTCCTTCTCTTTGTGACTCAAGTTTTGAGCATGTTAGAGTCACTTCTTTTCTTCATTTCAGCTCTGGTTTTGGGCATGCTAGAGCTGATTCTTCTTCCTTCTTTGCTGGTCCAGATTTTGAGCATGTTAGGACCAGTTGTCTTTAATTTCTTTGGCTCAAGTTTTGATCATATTAGAGCCAATATTTTTCACTTTTGAGGTTCATGTTTTGAGCATGTCTGAACCTCTCCTTTCCTCTGTTTTTTGAAACATTTTCTCTTTTTTCTTGAAATAAAAAACTGAAATGGTATGTAAAATGGAATTGGAAACTGGAAATGGAAAATCAACAGAAGTAGTGTTTGAGCATCCTGCCATTGACAGGACCCCCTAACAGCTCTGTACCATCTAATTCTTGTAGGAAAAAGGCATTTTGACCCAAAGTGGCCTAGATGATGTATGGACCTTGCCACAAACTGTCAAACTTGTTGTGCTTACCTTTGTCCTCTCTCCTTGAGTCCCACTTCAGAACTTTATCCCCAATTTTGAAATCAGCAGCTT
This sequence comes from Pinus albicaulis, assembly GCA_034641835.2. NCBI lineage: Eukaryota > Viridiplantae > Streptophyta > Pinopsida > Pinales > Pinaceae > Pinus > Pinus albicaulis. The sequence continues at coordinate 33,727,848 of MU968317.1, forward strand.
TGGTTCTTTTGTCAAACAATTTCTTTATATTTTCCTGAACTTTCACTACTCTGTTGTAGACCTCTTCCCTTGTTTGCTGGAGATGAATTGTTTGGTTTATTCTTCTCACCATACTGTCTTCTTCCATTTGAATCTCCTGGACTAGCTTAATTACTGGTACCCCAAGGTTGGTAGGAAACACTGCTTCCGTTCCATAGACAAGCTAATAAGGTGACATGCCAATATATTTCTTTGTTGTAAGCCTGTCAGCCCACAAAGCATGTACTAGCTTGTTGTGCCACGAATTTTTGTTCTCTTCCAGCAGCTTTTTGATGATGATCACTAGGCTCTTGTTTGATGATTCTGCTAATCCATTACCCAGAGGGTAATAGGCAGTTGAATGACCAAGCGTTATTTGATACCTGTGACAAAAATCAACCATTTTCTTGGATCTGAAAGCAACATCATTATCAGTGATTATTTTCCTTGGGCAGCCAAACCGAGAGAGGATGTGACCTTCTAGGAAACTAATGATGACTGAATCCATGGCATTCCTAGAGGTTATGGCCTCTATCCACTTAGTGAAGTAGTCTGTGGCTGTTAGGATCCATTCTTTTTGTGCAGAAGAAGCAGGGTGAATCTCCCTTATGAAACCTAGGCCCCATTACAGAAAGGGACCTTCAACAGTGATGGGTTGTAGAGGTAAGGGAAGGAGTTTTCTTTTGCCTTAAAAAATCTGGCATTTGTGGCAGGCAATTATCATCTTATGGATATCATTCAAGAGTGTGGGCCAATAGTAGCCAGCTCTGAGTATTTTGTTTGCAGTGGCTTTACAACTCAGGTGGCCTCCACATTCTCCAGCATGGAATTCTTGTTTAATCCTCTCTGCCTCGTTTTCAGGAAAACATTTAAGCAATAGGCCATTTGGTTTCTTCCAGTATAAGCAGTTATTCAATATGCAATAGCTCCTGGATTTTAGCTTTAAGAATTTGGCCTTAGTCTTTGACAGTTCAGGCGGGGCATTGAGGTGCGTAAGCACATACAGAATGTGAGAATAAAAAGGAGAGCTCTGAAACTTTTCCTCAACAGTGGGATCAGGAAATTCTTGTTGCTCATCCAAGGTGTTTACCATGTCAATGTCTAGGGCTTGTAAGTTTGATTCAGCTGTTAGTCGAGCTAAGCCCTTACCTTTAATTCGTTTGGTGGGTTTTATCTCAAGGTCATATTCTAAAATCACAGCAATCCATTTGCCCCTCTTTCCATCAGGATCTTGGGACAATATATCTTTGACAACTATGTTAGGCACATAAGCTATGGTGTGAGAATGCAATATGTACACCCTGAAATCCTTTAAGGCCTTGATTAAGGCATAGGCCTGTTTTTCCATTATGTTGTATTTCAAGGGTGCATCCCTTAGTGCTTTGGTAAAAAATGCGATTTCCTGTTCCATCCCCTCTGTTTTTTCTGCAACAAGACTGCAACCACTGTATCCTCAGTGGCAAATGAAAATATCAGGAAATATTTAGAGAAATCTGGGCTGATCAGAACAGGAGCTTGGGTCAGTGCAAGTTTTACTGATTCAAAAGATTGTTTGGCTCCAACAGTCCATTTAACCCCCTCACCTTCCTTTAGCATGTTAGTCATATTCCTAAGGTGTTCAGCCAGGTTGGGAATGAATCTCCTAAGGAAGTTTATTTTCCCAATGAAGGACTATAATTATTTGATGTTTCTTGGGTGTGCGATTTTTAGTATTCCCTCAACTCTCTGTGGGTCTATCCTGATTCCTTTTTCAGATATAATGTGGCCAAGAAGCTTTCCTTCTTGTAGCCCAAATACAGTCTTTTTAGGATTCAATGATAGACCAAACCTTCTACATTTTTCAAACACTTTTCTCAGATGTTTCAAGTGTTCTTCTTCTGTCTTAGAATAGACTATTATGTCATCCAAGTAAATAACAATGAAGTGTCCTATCTCATCTGAAAAAGCTATATCCATTGCTCTTTGGAAGGTTACCCCAGCATTCATCAGTCCAAAGGGTGTTTTTATATACATAAAGGTGCCCCATGGAGTGGTAAAGGCTGTCTTGAGTTGATCTTCTAGGATTTCCAAGACTTGGTTGTAACCTGAAAAACAATCTAGCAGGGAGATTCTTTTGGAGCCTACTACTTTCTGAAGAATATGTTCCATTTTAGGCAAAGGGTAATTGTATTTGAGTGAGGCTCTATTAAGATTCCTGAAATCGATGCATAATCTGATCTCACCTGTTTTCTTTCTCATAGCCACTAAGTTTGATACCCAATCAGAGAAGCTCACAGGAACTATTATGCCTACATCATACATCTTCTTAATCTCTTTTTCAACTGCAGGCAATTGTTTTGGATTGATTCTGCGAAGGTTTTGTCTGAAGGGCTTCTGATTTCCTTTCAAGGGTATTTTCTGCTTAATGATGTTTGTGTCATATTCCTTTAAGTCTTCATAACTCTAGGCAAACACATCAATGAATTCCTTGAAAAGGTCAATGTATTTTTTCTTCATGTCCACAGGTAAAGACTTAGCTAGTTTAATCATTTTGGGGTTATCTTTAGTGCATATGTTGCATTCTTTCATGTCAGAGTCTGCATGTTCTATAGTGGGCTTTTTTGCTACATCATCAAAGTCAAAGAGGTCCTCTAAGGGTGCCAGGCCTCTGGGTATATTCTTATCTTTGGCCTGCAGCACCTCCATCTCCTCAATTTCTGCGCTTTCACACTTTTCGGTTGGACTTCCAGTTTCTTCAGTTAGAGTGTTTATTTCTATATTATAGGGTGGGGTTTCTTCATCAGAGGATTCTTCACTTAGGCAGCTATTCTCAGATTTAGAGTCTGAATCAGAAAATTCAAACTCATTCCTTCCTATCAGGAAATCCTCAATATGTTGATCCCCCTCAAAGGCCTGCCAATATTTTTCATTATCTAGCACTGTAGGTCTAAATTTGGTCTGTATGATAATTCGTTGGTCGATTGGAGTCTCAGGGTATGAACTAGCTGGGCAAGCTAATCTGTTTGCAATGAATTTTTGACTCCTAGGAACAAACACTAATTCGTATTCAACAAATGTTTTCAGTAAATCCATATTGTCATTCCTGTAAGCTCTCAATCTAGGATGTTTCACTGTGTATTCACCATTCACCTGTTTAATAATCAGATCAGAGTCCCCATGCACAGTTATCCTACGGGCTCCTAATTTTCTCAACAGGGTTAAGCCTAGGATAAGGGCCTCGTCTTCTACAACATTATTTGTACATTTTAAGTGCAGGTTGCAGGCATGGCTCTCTGCGTAATCACTCTCTGTGTTATGTATCCACACTCCTGCCCCAACAGTTCTTCTTGTGCAAGACCCATCGAAACTCATTTCCCACAGGGGTTCACTCTCGCTTTTGTTATCATTTCCTTCCCTACAAATGGGTTCGCCATTATATTGCATTATAGGAACTGCACTAGGTTGTGGGTTGTTTTGTTTTTCGTCAGGTGTGTGGAAATCAGAGGTGTAACCAGTTGGCTGATCGCGTTCTGTTTCTGGTTCACTTTGAGCTTTTGTTTCAGTGCATTGTTCTGAGTCTTCTACATATTTCTCCTCTGTGTCTAGGGTAGCCATGATGTTAAAGTCCATTGGCTCTGTTTCATCATGTGTACCTTTGCTTGTATCTACGTTTTCAGATTCTGGTTCCCCCAAAGATTCATCATTGCAGAAGATAAAGGAATCCAGGTCTGTATGTATAGAGTATAGAGGAGAATTTTCAGGCTTTCTAGGGCTACTAACCAGGAATTTCATTTGTGCTTCCCTGTACAGTCTTCTAAGTTGGCCAAAGATTGGGATTGTGGCATAAGACCCATCTTCATTATTCCTTCCAGCTTGGCTCCCCATGATCTTGATAATAACATGCCATACTTGGGTGGCACATCTGCCACAACAACATCCATGACCATACACTTGGCAGGAATCTGAGTAAGGCCCACACACAAATCTTTGATCAGGCCAAGACACTTTACTCTACTAGAGTCAAATGAGTATAGGTCTTTATAGGGACAGGTTATCTCTAGGTCTAATATTTCTATTACTACTTTAGGAATTAGGTTGTGTGATGCCCCAGAATCATGCATTGCATTATGGAGAATCTTATCATGGATATTAAGACTAATGTAAAAAGGGGGCACTACCCCTTCCTGAAACTTTCATTCTATATTTGGACCAAACAGAAGCGCAGGTTGATCATCACTCAGATTTATAGTGTCACTGTTCTCACCTAAATTTAATGCTTTCAAAATTTGGCCTTTGTATACATCCTTAGTGGCCAGCTCAGAGAGTGGGACAAAGATTTTGATTTTTGCAATCTCACTCTCCAAATTGAAAGTGGACTGACTCTTTGTAATGTTTAACTCTGTTTTGTTAGCCATCGTCTTAGTCGCTGAATCAGTGTGTTGATTCTCATTATGTACAGTGTTTGTGATAGTTTTATCATGAGCGCTAACTGCAGTGCTAGTGCTGCTAGTTGGTTTGTCTTGTGTATCAGTGTTTTGGTTGTCTTTTTCTGTGTTCTTCCCAGAACTCTCAGCTGCTGATTTTTTACCTTCAACAGTTGCTTTAGACGTTTTTTCAAGCCTTTTCTTAAGGGTGACCTCAGAAGCTTTTGGTTTGGTCGTTTCTTGGCTCTTTTTGCTTCTGAGTTCATATTGTTCCCTAACCTGCATCATGGCATTTTCAAATCCTAATCTGTAATCCTCATTTTATTCCCATTCATCATCCCAACCAGAGGGTGAGGGCTGATCTTCTTCTGAGTAACAGTTATGGATTGAATCCTCTATTTCAAACATATTAATTGTGTTTCCCTCAGACTCTTCTATGATTCCCTGATATTCATCCAGAAAATTCTCTTGGAATGGGGGAATAACTTGCTGATCTAATTCTCTTTGTTTGTTGGGAGTGGCATTGTTTGTTCTAAAGTTCTGGTTCTGGTTATGGTTTTTATTTCTATTTTGGTTACTAACTGTGACAACCATTTTTTCCATCATTTGGTATAGCTCCTCCACTTTTTTAGATAGATGTTCATGATTTGGGTCAGATGTGGAAGCTACATTGTCATATCTATATGTTACCCTTTTCTCAGCTCTTAATCTCACTCTTTTCTCAATCAGATTTGCCTCTATATTCACTGCTCCTTTCTGCATGTCCTCTAATGTGTTGTACTCTTTATCCCTAAGCTCATAGGCCATGTCAGCATCATAGCCTTCGGGGTATTTTGTTAGAGCCATGCCTTATGGAGGTTTCATATGTGGAGGGAGGGCATTGTAAATTCTGTTAAATCTTGTTGTGTAATCATGGACACTCTCTCCTACGTTTCTTTTAAGGCTCATGTATTCCGCTAAGAGTTAGTGAGGGTTAGCCTTAGCTTCCCATTTTTTTATGAAAGTATGATATAAATCTGGAAGATCATTGATGCTACCTGGAGGTAGGCCCTTAAACCATTTCTTCACATCACCCCCTAAGCTCTGGGAAAAAATTCTCATTTTGACTGTATCATCATCTATTTCCATGTATTCAAAAGAATCTTCCATCTTATCTACATGTTGCTGGGCTGTGATGGAATCTTTAGCAGTGAAGTGTGGGATCTTTGACTGATAATCATTTGGTAAGGGTACTAGCGGCTGGGGTAAAACCAAAGGCGCATACTAGGTTGCCATAATGATGTTCTGATGGGGTAAAGGGTTGACTTAAGCAGCTGATATATAGATGATAGGGATGGTAGGACTAGCATAAGTCTGTTGAGCAGATTTAGCATGACTGAGCCCCAAGTTCTGAATAAAGTGAATGTCAGGGGGTGTGGATGGAGGAGTCTCCTCGTCCCTAACGTGTTTACCACTATGGGGTGGCAAACCAAGGAGCTCAAGGTCTGACTGGTCTAGGGCACATAGTGACCTAGTTCTTGGTAAACTGTGTTGAGGGCCTAGGTCAAAAAATGGGTTTGATAGAGCTATAAATTCTTCGGGTGTAGAGTTAGCTCTATAGATATCACTAGAAATAGTTGATTATTTGGGTGTAGGACATCTCTTGAGGATGCTCTCAGGATTGTCAACTATTTCAGGTGGGTTAGGGTTTGGGTAAGCTCTTATGTGAATGGTTCTGTAAGCCAGAGTGTAGTTTTTAACCAAGCAGCTTAACCCTATTTGTTACTTCTATTGTGGTTGATGTTGCTATGGAGGCTAGTCTCCCAGTGGAGTCTTATGTGAACCAAGATAATAAGCAAGCCTACTAATCACCAGTGGAGTCTTTAAATCATTTAGGAACTATGGAGTCGCCAGGTGGAAGGTTTAGGATGTTTTGGAGGGTACACTGTCCACCACAGTGCTTATGCAATATCCCTTTTCAAGGATATCTCGAAAACACAACAAACTCTAACGAGAGATTGACTGGGAGGGCATTTACCAAATATGTCACCTCTGAAAGAGTGTGAGATCTGGAGGCTACCTGGCCCTTTCTAGAATCTGTCGAAGAGTATGGGAAAACACACAAGAAGGTAAATGGAATGTAAGTGTGAGTGTTTCACTACCAACCTGACCAGAGTTTCTAGGTTTACTGAATTTCTTATGATGTGGTGAGATGTAAAATGCTCAGATATTCCCCAACGAAGTCGCCATTATGTTGGGGTTCCCATGTTTTGGCCAGATTGTCAAGACCAAAAGATGAGACAACATCAAACCAATTTCAGACCTTAGGATCTAGCCCTCCTAGATCTAGAGAGGGATCTCTCTATAATAGTCAAAGTTTAAGTGTCTTTGAAGCTAAAATGTTAAGATGTTAGGCTAGTTATAGGTACAGGGTTTGTTTGTTTGATTTGTTTTGCTTTGGTTGCTGGTTATCAGGAAAGAAGGGTTCAATGTAAGACAAGGATGAGAAAAGAGGGATGAGGCAGAGGTGAAGTATTCCAGGAACACATTCAAGACCATTGGGCAATGGAGTCAGGAAAGGATTTTCTTGCTACTGAATAGGCAGGCTTTCAATTGGGCTAGTCATCTAAAACATAGGATCTTACAGATGATTGTGTGATATGGAAAGGTAAAGGGGGAGGAATAGTAAAGGTTCATAACACAAAGTTAAATACCAGCTGGTCGCACAAGGATCCTAGTGGACAGGGCTAACTCTAATCCCCAGTGTTCCCAAATCTTCCAACTAAATCCATAACAAGAAACATCTAAAAAAAAATACATTTAATTCATACATCAAAGAGCAGGAAATAACATCCACTACACTGGTTAAATTAGCTTAAATCAATTCTTAGATAACACATTCAGAAGAGAAACATCAATGGCAAGGAGAGCAGCAACATAGGGTACCTAACAAGGGTAAATCCTATGCCAGTATTATGATGAAGCCAGCAGAAACGAAATGAAATGAATATAAACACAGAGATAGGAAAACATCACCGCTGCTTTAGATCAGGATCCAAATAAATGTGCTTGTCATATTAAATAGCAATACCAATACTCAGTCTGAAATCATATTCCTCAGCCTATCTTACAACTTTACACAGAGACTGTGTCTCGAAAAGAAACTACTTGCAATTCTCTGATAACTAATCAACAACCTTTACAATATTATCTCATGAGTTTTATAGCTGAAGGGAAGCAAAGGAGGTAGGTGAAGAACTAAATGCAGTATTAAATTTCTGAAAATAAAGAGGGCCGAAACCCATTTTGTTTAAATTCTGAGCATTCAATTCCTGTCACTCTTTGGATGGAAGAGTGGTCTTCTTCAAGCCTCTATTTACTTCGGTATGTCTCTTGATGTACCTTCGCTGCAGGACTCTGTGGTACTTTTGGTGAATAAACAAAGGTAAGTAAATAACTGAGAAGTCTGCCATACTTATGAAAAAATGCTCTGATAGCTTCGGACTATTGTCAGGGTGGAAATTTCTTCAGGAGCGCGGTGTAGAATAAAAACTGTATGGGAATTCTATCCTTTATGGGGAAAAAATTCTGCTGGTGTAAAAACCTTGATATACATGGATTTTTATATGCTATACACTCCGTGTGATTCATGACATCGTTGATCTGGTGCTTTGCCTTTAAATCCCTGTATTAAGGCTCATATATATTCATTTGCGTGCCTTAAGCTCTCTGCTGCTTAATTTATATCTCTGACTGTGAAATATTTAATGCAGGTCCTGTCGTAGGATCTCCTCAGGCCTTTCTCCATGGTTTCTACTTCTGCACACGCTCTTTTCCTCTATTTTCTTCCACTGTGACAGCGTGTGCAAATCATTGCGGCCTTCATCGCCTCAAACCCCTGCAAAACATGAAAACTGGTTAGGAAAAGTCATGCACGGAGGTGATGGATGTAATGGGGGTGGTGAGGATGACTACACAGACGGATGAGATGGTGAAATAGCGTGGGACTATGGCAGACAGTGCAGTATGACAGTGAAACAGATTCGGGTGGATGTGGGTGGATCGCAATAAAAATTAAATAAAACCGGGGGATGGAGAAAAAGTCAACAGTGGAGAAACAAATCTGGACCGTCAGATCTCAAAGGAGATCGACGGTTGAAAGTGCAGCGGAGGACGACGAATGGTGGACCAGAAGTACGGTGACCATGGATTAAACCCCGTGCAACTTCACGAAGCGACAACCGTTGGATGAGGCGCCGCAGATCGGATGACCGATATGCATATCGCTCTATATCCTGTGCTGAATGTTAACGCGCGATGGGCAAGTGGTTTTGGAACAGTGGCACTACCACATGTCGCATGCTGAGTGGAATCGCTGGGCAATGGGAAAATACCGCCTGACCCACATTAGCGGTGCGATGGAAACCGAGCTGTTTCTGAATAGTGCACAAAGGGGACCACCAGGACGGATGTGCTGCAGACCGTTGATCTGGCGGGTAAATGAATGGAGATGGCGTGGTCGGAAAAATGGACTATGAACATGGGAGGCTGTAGGGGTCGTGATCGCCGTCCGATCTGTACAGATCAACGGTTGAAAATGCTCCCAATGAACAAATGCGGAAAGCACCTTCGGGGCTAGCGCTTGGTCATAGCGTTGGATTCTGTGGGGGAAAACATACAGGGGACTAGGTCGATAGGGGCTGAGGCTCAATTACATAGAAAACATGATTTTTTTGGCCCATTTCAACTAAATTAAAAGCCAAAATGAGTAACGATAGGTGGATGAAGGGGAATTATACCAAACAAAGTTTATTTGGAAGGTTTAAAGGGGATTTTAGGATGGTTTTGGAGGACAAGGGGAGGGATTTAGGGTACAAAAAAGGAGGATTTTGACGAATGGAGGGAGGGATGAAATGGAAAATTCTGCAGGGATACGAGGGAAAATTAAAGCCTTTGGGAGCACCATTCTTCACAATAAAGAGGCTTTATAATGGGAACAGCAGAGGGGATTTCATAAAAAGGAAAAGGCACAGGAGACTTCAAGTATGATGTGTCTTCAGGGGATATGCATTCCTCAAAGGCTCAATAAACAATTTAGCCCCCTACTTTGCCTGTCAAAAATTTACAGGGGGGCTAACAGTGGCTCCACATGGGGATGGCTTCTTCTTGAAGGAGTCAAGAATTCAGAAAATGATCTTTGGTGTAGGCCAGATGCCTGCTGCTTAAGCCACCTTCTTCTTTGATTTTCAGCTGCCCCAATAATGAAGACATCAATTTAGCAGAAATTTTTTTTGGCAAAAAACTACCTACCCTTCCTACAATCCTAGCATTTTTTCTTCTTCTAGGGTGCATTTGAGCTAGCGGACCCTTTACATCATTTTATTTTTACAAACAGAAAATAACCTTTTCTAAATCTACCCTTATTGCTCCATGAGACCACATTAGACTGTTGGTCTCATATGTTTCTCTACCTAATTTAATATCAGCTGGGATTAAACTGTCCAGCAGATTTCTTCTCTATATTCTACAACAGAAATTGAAAAACAGTCAAGCCAGGATTAAACTGTCTGACTTGCTATGAGTCCAAGGCATAAAGGCGGTTGCACATGGACATAAAATTTCAGAATACTGAAAAAAAAACTGTGAAGGCTTGAAATCTAAAACTTGTAGTGTCCTTCTTCTCTTTGTGACTCAAGTTTTGAGCATGTTAGAGTCACTTATTTTCTTCATTTCAGCTCTGGTTTTGGGCATGTTAGAGATGATTCTTCTTCCTTCTTTGGTGGTCCAGATTTTGAGCATGTTAGGACCAGCTGTCTTTAGATTTTTTGGCTCAGGTTTTGATCATATTAGAGCCAGTATTTTTCACTTCTGAGGTTCATGTTTTGAGCATGTATGAACCTCTCCTTTCCTCTATTTTTTGAAACATTTTCTCTTTTTTCTTGAAAATAAAAAACTGCAAGGGTATGTACAATGGAAATGGAAACTGGAATTGGAAAATCAGCAGAAGTAGTGTTTGAGCATCCTGCCATTGACAGGACCCCCAAACAGCTCTGTACCATCTAATTCTTGTAGGAAAAAGGCATTTGGAGCCACAGTGGCATGGATGATGTATGGACCTTGCCACAAACTGTCAAACTTGTTGTGCTTACCTTTGTCCTCTCTCCTTGAGTCCCACTTCAGAACTTTATCCCCAATTTTGAAATCAGCAGCTTTGGTTCTTTTGTCAAACAATTTCTTTATATTTTCCTCAACTTTCACTGCTCTGTTGTAGACCTCTTCCCTTGTTTGTTGGAGATGAATTTTTTGGTTTATTCTTATCACCATACTGTCTTCTTCCATTTGAATCTCCTGGACCAGCTTAATCACTGGTACTCCAAGGCTGGTAGGAAACACTGCTTCCGTTCCATAGACAAGCTGATAAGGTGACATGCCAATATATTTCTTTGTTGTAAGCCTATTAGCCCACAAAGCATGTACTAGCTTGTTGTGCCATGACTTTTTGTTCTCTTCCAGCAGCTTTTTGATGATGATCACCAGGCTCTTGTTTGATGATTCTGCTAATCCATTACCCTGAGGGTAATAGGCAGTTGAATGACCAAGCATTATTTGATACCTGTGACAAAAATCAACCATTTTCTTGGATCCGAAAGAAGCAACATTATTAGTGATTATTTTCCTTGGGCAGCCAAACCGAGAGAGGATGTGACCTTCTAGGAAACTAGTGATGACTTAATCCATGGCATTCCTAGTGGGTATGGCCTCTATCCACTTAGTGAATTAGTCTGTGGCTGTTAGGATCCATTTGTGTTGTGCAGAAGAAGCAGGGTGAATCTCCCCTATGAAATCTAGGCCCCATTGCAGAAAGGGACCTTCAACAGTGATGGGTTGCAGAGGTAAGGGAAGGAGTTTTCTTTTTCCTTAAAAAATATAGCATTTGTGGCAGGCAATTATCATCTTATGGATGTCATTAAAGAGTGTGGGCCATTAGTAGCTAGATCTAAGTATTTTGTTTGCAGTGGCTTTCCAACTCAGGTGGCGTCCACATTCTCCAGCATGGAATTCTTGTTTAATCCTATCTGCCTCATTTTTAGGAAAAAATTTAAGCAATAGGCCATTTTGTTTCTTCCAGTATAAGCAGTTATTCAATATGCAATAGCTCCTGGCTTTTAGCTTTAAGAATCTGGCCTTAGTCTTTGACAGTTCAGGTGGGGCATTGAGGTGTGTAAGCACATACAGAATGTCAAAATACCTAGGAGAGCTCTGAAAATTTTCCTCAACAGTGGGATCAGGTGATTCTTGTTGCTCATCCAAGGTATTTAGCATGTCAATGTCTAGGGCTTGTAAGTTTGATTCAGCCATTAGTCGAGCTAAGCCCTAACCTTTAATTAGTTTGGTGGGTTTTATATCAAGGTCATATTCTAAAATCACAACAATCCATTTGCCCCTCTTTCCATCAGGATCTTGGGACAATATATCTTTGACAACTATGTTAGGCACATAAGCTATGGCGTGAGAATGCAATATGTACACCCTGAAATAATTTACGGCCTTGATTAAGGCATAGGCCTGTTTTTCCATTATGTTGTATTTCAAGGGTGCATCCCTTAGTGTTTTGCCAAAAAAGGTGATCGGCTGTTCCATCCCCTCTGTGTTTTTCTGCTGCAAGACTGCAGCCATTGTATGCTCAGAGGCAAATGAAAAGATCAGGAAATCTTTAGAGAAATCCGGGCTGATAAGAACAGAAGCTTGGGTGAGTGCAAGTTTTACTAATTCAAAAGATTGTTTGGCTCTAACAATCCATTTAACCCTCTCACCTTTATTTAGCATGTTATTCATATTCCTAAGGTGTTCAACCAAGTTGGGAATGAAACTCCTAAGGAAGTTTATTTTCCCAATGAAGGACTGTAATTCTTTGATGTTTCTCGGGTGTGCGATTTGCAGTATTCCCTCAACTCTCTACGGGTATATCCTAATTCCTTTTTCAGATATAATATGGCCAAGAATATTTCCTTCTTGCAGCCCAAATACAGTCTTTTTAGGATTCAATGACATACCAAACCTTCTACATTTTTCAAACACTTTTCTCAGATGTTTCAGGTGTTCTTCTTCTGTATTAGAATAGACTGTTATGTCATCCAAGTAAATAACAATGAAGTGTCACATCTCATCTGAAAAAGCTATATCCATTGCTCTTTGGAAGGTTGCCCCAGTGTTCATCAGTCCAAAGGGCATTTTTACATACATAAAGGTGCCCCATGGAGTGGTAAAGGCTGTCTTGAGTTGATCTTCTGGGATTACCAAGACTTGGTTGTAACCTGAAAAACCATCTAGCAGGGAGATCTTTTGGAGCCTACTACTTTCTGAAGAATATGTTCCATTTTAGGCAAAGGGTAATTGTCTTTGAGTGAGGCTCTATTAAGATTCCTGAAATCGATGCATAATCTGATCTCACCTGTTTTCTTTCTCACAACCACTAAGTTTGATACCCAATCAGATAACCTCACAGGAAATATTATGCTGGCATCATACATCTTCTTAATCTCTTTTTCAACTGCAGGAAATTGTTTTGGATTTATTCTGCGAAGTTTTTGTCTGAAGGGCTTCTGATTTCCTTTCAAGGGTATTTTTTGTTGAATGATGTTTGTGTCATATTCCTTTAAGTCTTCATAACTCCAGGAAAACACATCAATGAATTCCTTGAAAAGGTCAATGTATTTTTTCTTCATGTCTGCAGGTAAAGACTTAGCCAGTTTAATCATTTTGGGCTTATCTTCAGTTCCTATGTTGCATTCTTCCACGTCAGAGTCTGCATGTTCTATCGTAGGTTTTTTTGCTACATCATCAAAGTCAAAGAGGTCCTCTAAGGGTGCCAGGCCTCTGGGTATATTCTTATCTTTGGCCTGCAGCACCTCCATCTCCTCAATTTCTGCGTTTTCACACTTTTCGGTTGGACTTCCAGTTTCTTCAGTTAGAGTGTTTATTTCTATATTATAGGGTGGGGTTTCTTCATCAGAGGATTCTTCACTTAGGCAACTGTTCTCAGATTTAGAGTCTGAATCAGAAAATTCAAACTCATTCCTTCCTATCAGGAAATCCTCAATATGTTGATCCCCCTCAAAGACCTGCCAATATTTTTCATTATCTGGCACTGTAGGTCTAAATTTGGTCTGTATGATAATTCGTTGGTCGATTGGAGTCTCAGGGTATGAACTAGCTGGGCAAGCTAATCTGTTTGCAATGAATTTTTGACTCCTAGGAACAAACACTAATTCGTGTTCAACAAATGTTTTCAGTAAATCCATAGTTTCATTCCTGTAAGCTCTCAATCTAGGATGTTTCGCTGTGTATTCACCATTCACCTGTTTAATAATCAGCTCAGAGTCCCCATGCACAGTTATCCTACGGGCTCCTAATTTTCTCAACAGGTTCAAGCCTAGGATAAGGACCTCGTATTCTGCAACGTTATTTGTACATTTGAAGTGCAGGTTGCAGGCATGGATCTCTATGTAATCACTCTCTGTGTTATGTATCCACACTCCTGCCCCAACAGTTCTTCTTGTGCAGGACCCATCGAAACTCATTTCCCACAGGGGTTCACTCTCGCTTTTGTTATCATTTCCTTCCCTTTAGCTGGGTTCGCCATTATATTGTATTATAGGAACTGCACTAGGCTGTGGGTTGTTTTGTTTTTCGTTAGGTGTGTGGAAATTAGAGGTGTGACCAGTTGGCTGATTGCATTCTGTTTCTGGTTCACTTTGAGCTTTTGTTTCAGTGCACTATTCTGAGTCTTCTACATCTTTCTCCTTTGTGTCTAGGGTAGCCATTATGTTAAAGTCCATTGGCTCTGTTTCATCAGGTGTACCTTTGCTTGTATCTACGTTTTCAGATTTTGTTTCCCCCAAAGATTCATCATTGCAGAAGATAAAGGAATCCAGGTCTGTATGTATAGAGTATAGATGATAATTTTCAGGCTTTTCAGGGCTACTAACCATGAATTTCATTTGTGCTTCCCTGTAAAATCTTCTAAGTTGGCCAAAGATTGGGATTGTGGCATAAGCCCCATCCATATGCATTGTTCCTTGCAGCTTGGCTCCCCATGATCTTGATAATAACATGCCATACTTGGGTGGCACATCTGCCACAACAACATCCATGACCATACACTTGGCAGGAATCTGAGTAAGGCCCACACACAAATCTTTGATCAGGCCAAGACACTTTACTCTACTAGAGTCAAATGAGTATAGGTCTTTATAGGGATGGGTTATCTCTAGGCCTAATCTTCCCATTACTACTTTAGGCATTAGGTTGTGTGATGCCCCATAATCATGCATTGCATTGTGGAGAATCTTATCATGGATATTAAGACTGATGTAAAAAGGGGGCACTACCCCTTCCTAAAACTTTCCTTCTATATTTGGACCAAACAGAAGGGCAGGTTGATCATCACTCAGATTTACAGTGTCACTGTTCTCACCTAAATTTAATGATTTCAAAATTTGGCCTTTGTATACATCCTTAGTGGCCAGCTCAGAGAGTGGGACAGAGATTTTGATTTTTGCAATCTCACTCTCCAAATTGAAAGTGGACTGACTCTTTTTAATGTTTAACTCTGTTTTGTTAGCCATTGCCCTAGTGGCTAAATCAGTGTGCTGATTCTCGTTATGTACAGTGTTTGTGACAGTTTTATCAGGAGCGCTAACTGCAGTGCTAGTGCTGCTAGTTGGTTTGTCTTGTGTATCAGTGTTTTGGTAGTCTTTTTCTGTGTTCTTCCCAGAACTCTCAGCTACTGATTTTTACCTTCATCAGTTGCTTTAGAAGTTTTCTCAGGCCTTTTCTTAAGGGTGACCTCAGAAGCTTTTGGTTTGGCCATTTCTTGGCTCTTTTGGATTCTGAGTTCATATTGTTCCCTGACCTGCATCATGGCATTTTCAAATCCTAATCTGTAATCCTCAGTTTCTGCCCATTCCTCATCCCAAGCAGAGGGTGAGGACTGATCTTGTTTTGAGTAACAATTATGGATTGAATCCTCTGTTTCAAACATATTAATTTTGTTTCCCTTAGAATCTTCTATTATTCCCTCATCTTCATCCAAAAAATTCTCTTGGAATGGGGGAATAACTTGCTCATCTGATTCTCTTTGTCTGTTGGGAGTGGCATTGTTTGTTCTAAAGTTCTGGTTCTGGTTATGGTTTTGATTTCTATTTTGGTTACTAACTGTGACAACCATTTTTTCCATCATTTGGTATAGCTCCTCCACTTTTTTAGATAGATGGTCATGATTTGGGTCAGATGTGGAAGCTACACTGTCGTCTCTATATGTTACCCTTTTCTCAGCTCTTAATCTCACTCTTTTCTCAATCAAATTTGCCTCTATATTCACTAATCCTTTCTGCATGTCCTCTAACGTGTTGTACTCTTTATCCCTAAGCTCATAGGCCATGTCAACATTAAAGCCTTTGGGGTATTTTGCTAGAGCCATGCCTTGTGGAGGTTTCATATGTGGAGGGAGGGCATTGTAAATGCTGTTAAATCTTGTTGTGTAATCATGGACACTCTCTCCTAAATTTCTTTTAAGGCTCATGTATTCTGCTAAGAGTTGTCGAGGGTTAGCCTTAGCTTCCCATTTGTTTATGAAAGTCTGATATAAAGCTGGAAGATCATTGATGCTACCTGGAGGCAGGCCCTTAAACCATTTCTTCACATCACCCCCTAAGATCTGGGAAAAATATCTCATTTTGACTGTATCATCATTTATTTCCATGTAGTCAAAATAATCTTCCATCTTATCTACATGTTGCTGGGCTGTGATGGACTCTTTTGCAGTGAAGCATGGGATATTTGACTGATAATCATTTGGTAAGGGTACTAGCGGCTGTGGTAAAACCAAAGGTGCATACCAGGTTGCCATAATGATGTTCTGATGGGGTAAACTGTTGACTTGAGCAGCTAAAATATGGATGACAGGGATGCTAGGACTAGTAGAAGTCTATTGAGCAGATTTAGGATGAATGTTAGGGGGTGTGGATGGAGGAGTCTCCTCGTCCCTAACGTGTTTACCACTATGGGGTGGCAAACCAAGCAGCTTAAGGTCTGGCTGGTCTAGGGCACCGAGTGACCTAGTTCTTGGTAAACTGTGTTGAGGGCCTAGGTCAAAAACTGGGTCTAATAGAGCTGTAAAGTCTTTGGGTGTAGAGTTAGCTCTATAGATATGACTGGAAATAGTTGATTGTTTGGGTGTAGGAGATCTCTTGAGGATGCTCTCAGGATTGTCAACTATTTCAGGTGGGTTAGGGTTTGGGTAAGCTCTTATGTGAATGGTTATGTAAGCCAGAGTGCAGTTTTTAACCAAGCAGCTTAACCCTATTTGTTACTTCTATTGTGGTTGATGTTGCTATGGAGGCTAGTCTCCCAGTGGAGTCTTATGTGAACCAAGATAATCAGCATGCCTACTGATCACCAGTGGAGTCTTTAAATCATTTAGGAACTATGGATTCGCCAGGTGGAAGGTTTAGGATGTTTTCGGAGGGTACACTGTCCACCATAGTGCTTATGCAATATCCCTTTTCAAGGATATCTCAAAAACATAGAAAACTCTAACGAGAGATTGACTGGGAGGGAATTTACCAAATATGTCACCTCTGAAAGAGTGTGAGATCTGGAGGTTACCTGGCCCTTTCCAGACTCTGTCCAAGAGTATGGGAAAACAAACAAGAAGTTAAATGGAATGTAAGTGTGAGTGTTTCACTACCAACCTGACCAGATTTTCTAGGTTTACTGAGTTTCTTGTGATGTGGTCAGATGTAAAATGCTTAGATATTCCCCAGCGGAGTCGCCATTATGTTGGGGTTCCCATGTTTTGGCCAGATTGGCAAGACCAAAAGATGAGACAACATCAAACGACTTTCAGACCTTAGGATCTAGCCCTCCTAGGTCTAGAGAGGGATCTCTCTATAATAGTAAAAGTGTATATGTCTTTGAAGCTCAAATGTTAAGATGTTAGGCTAGATATAGGCATAGGGTTTGTTTGTTTGATTTGTTTTGCTTTGGTTACTGGTTATCAGGAAATAAGGGTTCAATGTAGGACAAGGACGAGAAAAGAGGGATAAGGCAGAGGTTAAGTATTCCAGGAAAGCATTCAAGACCATTGGGCGATGGAGTCAGGAAAGGATTTGCTTGCTAATCAATAGGCAGGCTTTCAATTGGGCTAGTCATCTAAAACATAGGATCTTACAGATGATTGTGTGATATGGAAAGGTAAAGGGGGAGGAATAGTAAATGTTCAGAACAAAAATTTAAAGACCAGCTGGTCGCACAAGTATCCTAGTGGACAGGGCTAACTCTAATCCCCAGGGTTCCCAAATCTTCCAACTAAATCCATAACAAGAAACATCTAAAAACAAATACATTTAATTCATACATCAGAGAGCAGGCAATAACATCCACTACACTGGTTAAATTAGCTGAAATCAATTCTTAGATAACACATTCAGAAGAGAAACATCAATGGCAAGGAGAGCAGCAACATAGGGTACCTAACAAGGGTAAATCCTCTGCCAATATTCTGATGCAAGCCAGCAGAAATGAAATGAAATGAATATAAACACAGATATAGGAAAACATCACCGCTGCTTTAGATCAGGATCCAAAGAAATGTGCTTGTCATATTAAACAACAATACCAATCAAGTACAACATTTCCAATAGCTGAATACTGAGTCTGAAATCATATTCCTCAGCCTATCTTACAACTTTACACAGAGACTGTGTCTCCAAAAGAAACTACTTGCAATTCTCTGATAACTGATCAACAACCTTTACAATATTATCTCATGAGTTTTATCGCTGAAGGGAAGAAGAGGAGGTAGGTGAAGAACTAAATGCAGTATTAAATTTCTGAAAATAAAGAGGGCCGAAACCCATTCTGTTTAAATTCTGAGTATTCAATTCCTATCACTCTTTGGATGGAAGAGTGGTCTTCTTCAAGCCTCTATTTACTTCGGTATGTCTCTTGATGTACCTTGGCTACAGGACTCTGTGGTACTTTTGGTGAATAAACAAAGGTAAGTAAATAACTGAGAATTCTGCCATACTTATGAACAAATGCTCTGATAGCTTCGAACTCTTGTCAGGGTGGAAATTTTTTCAGGAGCACGGTGTAGAATAAAAATTGTATGGGCATTCTGTCCTTTATGGGGAAAACATTCTGCTGGTGTAAAAACCCTGATATACATGGATTTCTATATGTTGTACACTCCGTGTGATTCATGACATCGCTGATATGGTGCTTTTCCTTTAAATCCCTGTATTAAGGCTCATATATCTTCATTTGCGTGCCTTAAGCTCTCTGCTGCTTAATTTAAATATCTGACTGTGAAATATTTAATGTAGGTCTAGTCATAGGATCCCCTCAGGCCTTTCTCCATGGTTTCTGCCTCTGCACATGGTCTTTTCCTATATTTTCTGCCACTGTGACAGCGTGTGCAAATCATGGCGGCCTTCACCGCCTCAAACCCTTGCAAAAGACGAAAATTGGTTAGGAAAACTCATGCACGGAGGTGATGGATGTAATGGGGGTGGCGAGGATTACTGCGCAGATGGATGAGATGGAAAAATAGTGTGGGACTATGGCAGACAGTGTAGTTTGACAGTGAAACAGAGTCGGGTGGATGTGGGCGGATCACAGCAAAAATTAAATAAAACCTAAGAAAAATCGACCTTGGAACAAATATATATGGTGGGGGCGAATATATTTATGGATACACGTGGAGAGGGTGACGTGGAGAGACCAGGGGATGGAGGAAAATTCAACAGCGAAGAAAAAAATCTGGACTGTCAGATCTCAAAGTAGATCGACGGTTGAAAGTGCAGTGGAGGACGACGAATGGTGGACCAGGAGTACGATGACCATGGATTAAACCCCGTGCAACTTCGCGAAGTGACAATCGTTGGATGAGGCGCCCCAGATCAGACGATCGATATGCATATCGCTCTGTATCCTGTGCCAAATGTTAATGCATGATGGGCAAGCGGTTTTGGAACAGTGTCACTGCCATGCGTCACATGCTGAGTGGAATCGCTGGGCAATGGGAAAATATCGCCCGACCCCCATTAGCGGTGCAATGGAAACTGAACTGTTTCTGAATAGTGGGCGGCGGAGACCACCGAGATGGATGTGCTGCAAACCGCCGATCTGGCAGGTAAATGAACGACGATGGCGCGGTCGGAAAAATGGACTGCGAACATGGCAGGCTGTGGGGGCCATGATCGTCGTCCGATTTGTACAGATCAACGGTTGAAAATGCTCTCGATGAACAAATGCGGAAAGCACTTTCGGGGCTAGTGCTCGGTCATAGCGCTGGATTATGTGGGGGAAAACGTACAGGGGACTAGGTTGATAGGGGCTGAGGCTCAATTACATAGAAAACATGATTTTTTTGGCCCATTTCAATGAAATTAAAAGCCAAAATGAGTAACGATAGGGGGATGAAGGGGAATTAGACCAAAAATAGTGTATTTGGAAGGTTTAAAGGGGATTTTAGGATGGTTTTGGAGGACGAGGGGAGGGATTTAGGGGTACAAAAAGGGAGGATTTTGACAAAGGGAAGAAGGGATGAAATGGACAATTCTGCAGGGATACGAGGGAAAATTAAAGCCTTTGGGAGCACCATTCTTCACAATAAAGAGGCTTTATAATGGGAATAGTAGAGGGGATTTCATAAAAAGGCAAAGGCATAGGAGACTTCAAGGATGATGTGTCTTCAGGGGAGATGCATTCCTTGAAGGCTCAACAAACAATTTAGCCCCCTACTTTTTCTGTCAAAAATTTACAGGGGGGCTAACAGAGGATTTCTTTTAGGGGTTTCTAATGATGGAGGGAGGAAATTTTGAAAGATTTGGAATCTTTTAGGAAATTCCAGCTTCAAGTAGAGTTCAGTAAGGGTTTAAATATATAATGGCACTTCATCAGGTTGTGGTTGAATTTGTAACATCTGATTGATGGATTGAGTGTGATTGTGAATAGTATTTCTTGATTTGGGGTAAGTAAAGCTCTTTCATTGGGAAAATAGTTGATCTGGTAGAGTCTAATGAGCTCTGGAAATTGAAATGTATGTGGGAATATGTATTTGGGAAACTTTCAATCCCACATATGGATATCATCTGCCTGGTCAATAAATTTGTCATGGCTCCAACAATGGAGTTCCAAAAGGTTGAAATCAGTCACTGTATCATTGATTTTGAAGTCCTTATTAGCCAAAGGGGTGTGGTAAACATCTACTACAGGTGGTTGCTGAGGGTTTATGGTTTGTAAGCTTTGGGAGGCCATCAATTTGTTTAATTTATTAATTTTTGTGATTAATTGACAAAGGTAGGTACTCATGATTACTTGGAAAATTGAAGTTTTGTTCTTGGAAGGGGTTCTAGCATCTCTGGGCTTCAATTCTCAGTAAAAAATGGCTCTTTTAGTATTTTCACAATTATATAGTAATAAGGAAATAACGGTAAAGGTATACAATTTATTACTTTTTAACTTTGGTTTATCACAATGGCGTAGGGCAGATTATTTCAAATATGTTGGTTTTATCGCATTGCAAAAGGCAGTCTGGCAGATTATTGCATGCGAAAAGGTGGTTAGGAGGTTTTAGGAGGAGGGGGTGTGATAAGATGTGGGAGTGCCACATGGCAAGGGGGCGAGGGTATGAAACCACTCATTTCGCACCCCCCTGGCTTTAAACATTTGACTATCGGGGGATGCAAAATGGCTTGTGGGCTGTTAGATCTGATAGGTGATCAGGCGGATGGTAAGAGTGGCGAGTTTTTAAAGATGTGGGGTCGATAACTTATTTATGCAGAGGGGTAGATATAAATATGGGTCGGGAATTAATATATTGGGGGGCTAAGAAATATGGGAAGGGGTAAATATATTCAGTGCATTAAAACTATGCAAAAAGTGGGTTTTGCATGTTTTTACTTAAACAAAGGCATAGTTAGTAAAGGGGAAGGGGATTTTAATAATGGAAATGGATTTTTCAAAGGGGAATGAGGGTTTTTACAAGGGGGTAAGGGTTAAGGAAAGAGACAATGGGTTTCATCAAAGGAAAAGGGATTCTACAAGGGGAAACAGATTCCAAGAGTGCAAAGAGGGATTTGAGCAAGGGGAAGGTCTTAGAAGGACATTAGTAAGAAGGGATAAACCAAATGATGATTTCCACAACTTTTGAAAGTATTCTACCTACACTTTATTTATCTTAACATTTTTTATTTCCTTTATTGGGTGCATTTGAGCTTGCCGACCCTTTTAGTTTCTTTTGATAAGCAAAATAACCTACTTCTTACCTTATTTCATCCAATGGCTCAGATTAAAATTATGAGATCATTTTTATTCTCTACCTAACTATTGATTTGCCAAGATTAAATGGTTTGGTCATATATTTATTCACTAGCTATCATGACATGAAATTTAAAGGCATGAATAATCAAGATTAAACTGTATGATCATCATGAATTGTGGCATTTTGGACAAGTTGCACACAATTTTATTGTAAAGTAAAGTAAACTAGGAGTAGTGGCATTTGAATGTGCAATACTTTCATAATTTTTTTTATTTTTATTTTTTGTGCGGTTCATACTTTATATCTTTTTTTATTATCTTCTTTTCTTTTGGTCCTTTGATTTTTCTTTTAGGACATACCCTCTTTTCATTTTTTAATATGGGAAAAAATTTGCAGAAAAGCAAAGGTATGTACAATATTACAATACTAAACATAGCCAATTCAAAATTATGATACCTATTATTATAGGACCCTAACACACTGCAAACACTAGAAAAAGTATTGGAACGATGTATTGCTACTAGATTGTGTTTGAGCAATGAAAAATGTCACATGATGATGACCGAAGGAGTAATCCTAGGGCGCTACATCTCTGCAGCTGGAATACAGGTAGATCCAAAAAAAATATAGGTAATTATTTTATTAGCCACACTTTGTACTCAGATAGAGGTACGTACTTTACTTGGGTATACAGGGTACTACCGTAGGTCTATAAAGAAATTTTCACAAATTGCTGCACCCTTGTATGCATTAACTGGAAATGTTGAATTCCATTGGTCTGATAAATATTACACTGATTTTTCATATTTGAAGAAACTGGTCTCGACTGCACCAGTCTTACGTGGCCCCAATTGGGATTTTCCCTTTCAAATTTCCTCAGATGCGTCCGATACATCGATAGGGGAATTTATTGGTCAAGAAGAAGAAAAAAATGCCCTATGCTATTTACTATATCAACAAGAATCTCACTCATGTCAAATTAAATTATATAGTGACCGAAAAGGAGTTCTTGGCAGTCATTAATGCTATTAATAAATTTAGACATTATATAACTGGCTATCAAGTATTCCTATATACCGATCACTCCACCTTTAGGTACTTAGCCAATAAACCTATTACAAATGGAAGAGTGGCTCGTTGGTTGTTACTTTTACAGGAGTTTGACATAACTATCAAAGACCGCTAAGAGAAAGAGAATTTAGTTGCAGATTTCCTGTCTAGAGTTCCAAAGTTAGATGACCCATTGGTGGTGGATGATTAGTTCCCTGATGAGAATTTGTTCATTGTAGTAGTAAAAAAGCCATGGTATGTAGATTTAGCAAATTATCTGGTAGTAGGGAAGCTGCCAAGACACTTGACATCAAAGGAATGGAAGCTCATTGTTCAACGCAGTGCTAGATTCTCCTGGATCAGTGGATATCATTTTCATACAGGAGCTGATATGCATATACGCAGATGCATCGGAGAAGACGAGGTTATGACATCCTAAGGGCCTGTCATGATGAACCATGTGGTTTCCATTTTGCAGATCACAGGGCGGGGCACAAAGTATTGCAAATGGGTTGTTATTGGCCTACAATTTTTAAAGATGCTAAGAAATATGTCCAAGCCTGCGATAGGTGCCAAAGAATGGGTTGTCCTAGCCAATCTGACGAAATTCCATTACAACAATAGTTAGTAGTGGAACCTTTTGAACGGTGGGTACTGTACTTTTTTGGACCATTCAACCCGCCATCAAATCAGAATACCTACATACTAGTTGCCACAGATTATGTGACAAAGTAGGTAGAAACAATGGCTTTATTGAGAGCTATAGAATAATCCATGATCAATTTTCTTTTTGAGCTATTTGTGTGGTATGGCTTACCTCATGAAGTGATAATTGATGGAGGGGCACAGTTTGTGGGAAATAAAATCATGACCACTCTAAAGAACCACCATGTCACCCATAGAGTCACCTCTCCCTACCACTCACAAGTGATCGGGCAGGTTGAAAGAACCAATAGAGTCCTTGATGTAATTCTCACTAAAATAGTGTCAACACATCGTCGGGATTGGGCTACTATACTACCAGAGGCCTTGTGGGCTTACTGTACAACGTGGTGAAATACCACTTTATATTCTCCATACTATCTAGTATTTGGAAGGGAACCAATTTTTCCTATTGAATTTGAAATAAAGACTTTGAGAACAGCGCAGGAAGTGGGGCTAGATTTGAAGAAGGCCCAAATTAGAAGACTCCAAAAAATAAATGAATTAGATGAAGCATGTCTACTTTCTCTGCAGCAGACTGAAATTATTCAACAATAATGGGCTAAGTGGAATGAAAAGGTCATAAAAAAGAAGACATTCCAGAAAGGAGACTGGGCACTCCTCTACGACTCTAGATTTCAAGACTTCCTGTCTATGTTACAAACAAGGTGGCTCGGTCCATACGAAATTCAGGAAGTACACAACAATGGTACCATTACCTTAACCACCATAGATGGATCTGGTTCTGCCTTTCGAGTCAATGGACACCAGGTGCACCTCTATCAAAAACCACTTACAATGGAGTCTTTCTGCAAGAAGGTGTGCCATGACCCCACCATCCAAGTTTTAACTGCAGGGGGTGATGGCCTGACAACTTTAAGTTCATAATTTTTTTTATCCCCTCTTGTCAATATTGTATATATGTTTCCATATCTTCTTCATGCTCACAACTGAATTCTTTTCCTTTTTTCTCTCTTTTATTTTGTATGATTTGCTGTTCAAACCTTTGAACAAATACTATTCAATTCGATTGAACAACTGTTGTTCAATCGAATTGAACAATTACTATTCAATTCAATTGAAAGACTGTGTTTTTAGTACGTTTATTTTTTTTCCCCAAACCTTTGAGCGACTGTTGTTCAATCCAATTGAACAACTATTGCTCAATCGAATTGAACAGCTTCTGTTCAACTCAATTGAACGACCATGTTTTTAGTATGTTTATATGTGATGTTCAAACCTTTGAACAACTACTGTTCAATCCAATTGAAGAGATGTTATTCAATCGAATTGAACAACTGTTGTTCAATTCAATTGAATGGCTGTCTTTTTAATGTGTTTATTTTCTCTATTCAAACCTGTAATATTCCAAAAATTTAGCCTTTATCTAAATGGAATATTATAGTTTTTTTTATCACTAGGTAGGTGAATAAGTGTGTGGGGAGACTCATAAAACCCCTTTAGAAGGAATAATAACACTCCTGATGTGAAAGGAGGAAGAATAAGCAGTTGGATTAAGCATATTTGGGTGTGAACATGGATTAGATCATGTTGATTCAATCAACTTTGATGAAATCAACAACGTTGTCATGGAGAAGTGGCCTTTATGATAAGACAACGTAGTTTTAGTGGAGGAAAACTTGCATGAGCTTGGTGGAAAGTATGGATGGGACCCAATGTGATTAGGCTCTCACAATATATATGGAGAGGATGACAACCATTGTTATTCATGTTTTTAGATTATCATTTGATATTGGTTTTTTTAGACTTTTGCTTCCTCTTGCTTTTTAGCACGGTTGCTATGCTGTTCAGTACAACAGTGTTCCTGGTCGGGACTCCCCATCTCATCCTCAGGAAAGGAGATTTTCTCTGAGCTACATTTCCTCATTCCAAAATTATGGCCAAGCTACCTCCTTTAGCTACAGCACAATTTTTGTTTAGAGTTGGGTTGTGTTGAACAGTGCAGCAAAGGAGGATAACATAGAGATGTTTTTGGGCTTGTTTTCAGTGGAGAGGTAGCCTATCCATTGGAGGATCAACAAGGAGGGATCCTGGGAATATTGTCACATCTTTGGCATCATGCCAACCATCTACCATCCTTCACAGCACAGTCCCAATTCTGAACTGTGTTATTTCTGCAGACAATTGTTG
The DNA here is from genome assembly GCA_034641835.2 of Pinus albicaulis. Classification (NCBI taxonomy): domain Eukaryota; kingdom Viridiplantae; phylum Streptophyta; class Pinopsida; order Pinales; family Pinaceae; genus Pinus; species Pinus albicaulis. Next base: position 33,753,483 of record MU968317.1, read on the forward strand.
GGAGGGTTCATTGAGATCATCAGGAGGGTCTATTTCTAAGTAGAAGGATCAACCTTATATTTATAAATACCATTGGAGGAGGAAATCATCAATTCAGATCTGTCATAGCCTCATTTTCTTCAGATCCAGTTTGCAATGACATCTCAACCCCAGGGTTATTTTTCACATTATATATTTCTTGTTATTTCTAGCAATATTTTTCGGATTGGCAAGAAATCATGTATTAGAACCCACATCTTCTTTTTTGGGAATTTATTTTTTTTCTATCAACCATGTTCAATTTATTTATGTTTATATTAGAAGCTACACTAATATAGACAGTGTTGTCATTGCTCTCTGACATTCTATACATTTGCAGCAAATCATGTGTGGATTGTTTTGATCATTGGAGGATTGTTCTTATTGCTTGAGTGGCTTGTCTCTCAAGATAATTTTTTATATTGTTGCTGATATATTAATAAAATGATGGCTGCATATTGTTCCCTCTCATTTCATGATCATATTTGTTTTGTTTTACATTATTATGTCTTATATTGATACTATTTCCAATTTGGAATATTACAGTGGTATCAGAGCATAATCTTGGCTCAGCCTATGCATTCAAGACGTTATGCCATTAGAAGGAGAAGCTTCTTCTCACAGAAAAGAGAAGTTGCACAGAATAAATAAAGGCATGACTCCATTATTTGGAGAAATGAAGGAAAACAGGATCTCCCAGCTTCTTTTCCAAACTATGAAAATTATCAAAGAATATCTCAAGGAGATGAAATGGGAGAAGTGTAGGAAAATTCCTAGAGGGTTTGAAAGTAAAGCAAGCCCTAGATATTCACGAGATGAGTGTGGAAATTTAGCCACACATGCAGATCCACAATTTATTATATTACCCACATTCACTGCAAGAAGTATGGAGGAAGAAGATGCACCAAGGGAGGAGACCTTGAGTGACTATCTTCAGGAGTATGAGTCTCAATCATGGAGATTCAAATAGCACTTGGACTTCCAAGGGTTTTTCCAACTCAAGGAAGATAGAAGGTTCAAAAATCATAATAGAATCAAGAGAGGTAGAATCTTTCTATCTAACTTTGATGAATCAGCAAAGTGCACAACCAAAGCTTGGGTGAAGGAGCTAGATTCCTATTTCCAGCTACACCAAGTTTCAAAAAAAGAGGCCATCATAGTAGCAGCACTGCACCTCAAAGGTGTTAGCCCCCCTATAAATATTTGACAAGCAAATATGGGGCTAAATTGTTCCTGAGTCTTCAAGGAATGCATTTCCTCTGAAAACACAGTCTCCTTGAAGCCTCTTTGTGCCTTTTATCCTTTGATCAAATCCCCTCTGTTGTTTTCCCTTTTAAAACCTCTCTGTTATGTGAAGAAATGCCCAAAGGCCCCCTTTTCCTTCTTATTTCTCCCCCAATTGGCCCCTTTTCATCCCCCTTATTTTCCCCTTCTATTTCCCTTCTTACCCTTCAAATTCTCCCAAAATCCCCTTTAGTTTCCTCCCCTAACTGTTGTTGGCCTCTTCTCCCCTTTATTCCTCTATCGTTCCCCTTCAAACCCTTTAAAATCCATTTAAAAGGGCCAAAACCCACTTCCGACCTTATTATAAGACCTAGCCCCTTTCCACCAGCCCCTTCTAACCACTTCCCCACATATGCCCCTGCGCTGGGACCAAGTGCTTAAGTCCCAGGCGCTAATCGCAATCGGAAGTCGGCGGGAGGCAAATTCCTTTGTTATATTCTAAAGTCCCGCGGGGCGTTCCACACCGTTGATCTTCCACGAAGATCTAACAGTTGTCTGCTAATCGCAAACCCCCCGCTCATCGCAATCGCAACTCTCCGCGTCTGACCTCCGATTGATCGCAAGTCCTTCTCCCGACGCTCCGATTCAATCCTGACTGTCCGTCCTTCCCACGATCTGACAGCCAGCGCTCAATCGCACCCCTACCCGATCGCTGATCGTAAGTCCTTCTCCCGACGCTCCGATTCAATCCTGACCATCCTTCCTTCCCGCGATCCGACGGCAAGTGCTCAATCGCACCCCCGCCCGATCGCTGATCGCAGGTCCTTCTTCCAATGCTCCGATTAAATCGCAGCCGTCCATTCTCCAGCCGATCCAACGGCTTAGCATTGATCGCATCATTGCTCCGCCGCCTCTCTCCATCTCCCTCAGATTAGATGTGGACCGTCAATCTGATCCCAGATCCGACGGTTGGTGTTTAATCGCAGCATCTCCCCAATCGCAATCGAAACATTTTTGTTGTGCATTGCGATTGCTCCCCACTCCGACCTCCGATTGCGATTATTGCGATTTCATCTCCGCCGTCCGTCTCCTCCCGGATCTGACGGTTCACGTTTAATCTCCCTCCGCCTCTGCTGGGTCCCACATCCATAGCTCCGCTTCACTGTTTTTGTGCATTTCCCTTTGTTATCTGCCCAAAGTTAATTTTTGGGTTTTATTACTGTTAATCATTTCTCCGCCGCTTTGCATCCTTTCCACTGTCCTTTCACTCTTCCGCCACCATTCCTCCGCCTTCATAGCATTTCCTCCACCACCACTGCCCAGGTTTGTAACAGACCTATTGTATTATGCAGATAACGCAGAGAGGACTGTTCGGCATCCACCAGCTAGTCGGCAGAAGAGATTCAAAAGGGGTTAATGCACATTATTAATATAATTAACGTCTAATCCTGCATTCAAAGGATTCTAGCACAGTTTGAAGATCCAAGCACATTGTCAAAGTCTTATCTGTGTTTAATCTTGACAGAGTACATTCTCTCCAGACGGCCACCTTCCTGCAGCGTGTTAGAGTCGGTCCTTACAGCCCTCCATCAGAGATCGTTTCGCTTTTGCATATTCATTCTTAGGTGTCTCGCTTGTTCCACTTCGTTGCATTTCGCTAGGAGCATGCCACTGACTGACGAGGGGGTCTGGTTGTCATGTGTTTCCTCATGCTTGTACCTGCAGGGCTATTTAGAAATTCCTCAAAAATTACTGAAGTTCATCGTCATTTCATTCATGGTCATTAAATGTCAGTTTCGTTAAAAAGAGTTTTTAGTCCTAGAGTCTAGGGTTTTCGAGTCTTTTGCATATATGTCATAAAGCCCGCAGGCCATGAGGTTGGTTTCGCAAGTTTTGATTTCATATTTTTATTATCATAAGCATTTGAAAACATTTCTAGTCCAAAACTCTGTTTTCGAACTAGAAATTGTTTAATTTCATTTTTGTAATAATTGTATTTATTTCACCATGAGAAGCTTCAGTGCAAGCCTCTGATCTTTTCCAAAGCTACAGTGCCGCATCCCTGCAAAAGACAACAAGCATTTCAGTCCAAAATTCAGAAAAGCCAAAGAAAAGCATTGTAATAAAAGACCAAAATGTCAAAATGCCAAAAAACATTATAAAGTGGGTTCTTAAATAAATTGGAGATCAAATCTGATTTGGGGAGATATTTTCCTCATATATAAACATGGCAAGACAAATTCATTTGCAAAAAATCCGCAGGCAGAAGTCGAAATTTTGTGATTGAAGGCCGAAATCGTGCTTAGCAGAGTTCTGGACAGAGTTTGAGGGAGGCGCGACCCACTTGAGCGGGCGCTACCCACTTGAGGGGCGCGACCCACTTGAGCGCCACAGCCAGTGCAAAATTACACGGGCGCTACCCACTTGGGAGGCGCGACCCACTTGAGCGGGCGCTACCCACTTAACAACAGAGCCCAGAAAATTCGTTTTTTGCGCCCGAGTTTTCATTCAAACTCGTCTAGGCAGAAACACCAGCAGTTTTATACTTTCAGATGAATTTTCTTCATGGTGCAATGTACTTGACTGTTTAGAAACAAGCCTTCCTTCTTGTGGGGACAATATATGGAATCCTTCATTGGTTATGTTAGAATTAATCTGTAAAAGTTTTGGTGAAGTGTGGCAGTTTGTAAGAAAAAGTGCTTTAGATAGTGAATGGTATTCACACAACGTTATATAGAATGATCCTGCGCCCTGGAGTTATTACTCTTGTCATTCTTTGTTCATGCACTCCTTTCATATTTGCATTTACAGTCTTATAGCAGGCAATCTTCTGGACCTCATTATCTTTCTTAATATTCTTGTTGTTATGTTATATTCTACTGAGATAGCTAGAGATTTGTGTCACTGTGTGGTCTTCTCTCTTGTTCTCCGGTTCCTGCTCCTCTTCTCTGCCCTCTTTGACAAACTTTGCCCATCATTACCAAAAGTTGACCACACATTTGCATTTGGTACTCATTGTCAAACTTACTTGTGATCAAAACAGTGATAGTGATTATTCCATTAAAGCAGAGCCTCCTCATGGTAATTTTGTTTTCCTGTGATACTTCGGTACGTGGGTGATATCTATTTGGTGTTGAACATACATTAAAACTTTGCTTTCACTGCATCTATATCAGTATCCATATTGCAAATATCTTGTTCAAAGCCATGTCAGAGACAGAGTCAGTTTATGAGCGGGAGTCGGACAATGATTCCACGACAGAGGGTAATGTGCCACGGAGGCCTCACAGAGGTGGCAAAGGTGGTGACCATCACAGGGAGGAGCCTACTTCTTTGGCTCAGTTGCAGGCATGTCCACTAGCAATGGATTGTTTTCGTTATCTGTCATGTTTTCAATTTTGTGAGATGATTTCACAAACCCAGCTTCATCGTGAACTAGCTCATCTGTTTGTTCTACATTTACGTAATGGCCGTGTAAATCTTGCCGGGGTTGATTTCATTCTGTCACCATTGACTATTGCTCAAGCCACTGGCATACCAAATATGGGAGAGGAATGGAACAAACGTCAGCATTTAGAGAAATTCCACTATGAGCCATACATTAAACCTGGGTATATGAGGCACTTGGGTAGAGTTTTTCATTTCAGATTCCTGAGGGATGAGTTTGCACCGCTGATGAAACTCATCATTCGGTATTTCAGTTGCGAGGGCAGATTCACACGTCTTTTTGCATACCATGTTCATTTGTTGATGCACTTCACAAGGGTACGTATGATGAACATTCCATATTTCATGTATCGCAACATAGAGAGGATGATGATTTTTTTACAGAAGAAGAGCCCAGCGCAGCAGCATAGAAGTATATATCATTACGCTTTGATCAAGATCATAGTGTTACATCAGTTGGCACAGCAGGGCATCGCTTGGGAGGATTTCATCTCTCGTGACTTTTTCACAGCGCCGCAGCCGCCTCCCGAGATAGTTCACGATGCGGGAGAGCCTTCACACTAGCCTGGAATTCCTGAGATTGAGCATGTCTCTGCTCCATTGTGTGTGACATATCAGCAAGGCCACAGGGCCTTATTTGCAGCTACACGGCGAGTATTATCTCCACCCAGGGTGGAAGGGGTCTTGCCGACTTCATCAGCAGAGCGAGTATTATCTCCACCCAGGGTGGAAGGGGTCTCGCCTTCTTCTTCAGCGCAGGTATAGATCCAAGACAGGGGCAAGAAGCCCATGCATGATGAGGGCCCATCAGGAGGCCGGGACACAGATTTCACAATCATTGATGTTGATGCGAGCTCTCCTAGCTCGAAACTGAGGGAGATCATCCAGGAGCAGAGGGCCAAGAATGACACGCTGAAAGATCAATTGCAAAAGGCTCAGTGGGTGATAAAATATCTGGAGCAGCGCAAAAAACAGCTTGAGGATGAGCACGAACTTTATGAGCTGCGGCGAATCCGTGAAGATCGACAATTGGCCCGGAAGAGACCCGGCGACATGACACCAATTGATAGAGATTCTGTGCTCACACGGGTTAAAATTCATTTGGAGAAGTTGATTGAGAAGGCCAACAGAGACAAAGACCTGCTTCGTCACATGAAAGGCCATTATTGGGCTCGCATGCATGTCTGCAAAGCGAAAATGAAGATTCTGAAGAGGAGGTTGAGCGAAGCACTAAAACGGCGAAAAAGGCCTGATCCACTCCGGATTTTGGCCGATGCTTCGTTGGCTAGGCAAGATGCATGATGGAGGATCTTCGCTCCGAATTTGAGCAAATTCGGAGAAAATTTTTTCATTTTGAAATATTTTGGTCTAAAAACAGGTTTTTCAGTTAAGCGGGTAGCGCACTCATATGCTCACTTTTTTTTGGGACACTTGCTGAAGGAAATATTTTCATTTTTGGATTTTTCATGGTAAGTTATGCATCCTTAGGCATTTCCAAAGCATTTCATCAGATTCTGGATGGTCAAAAAGATCAAAAACACCATGAAAACCACCTTGCTGCCACCTTTTGCACCAGCAGGAAGTACTTCTGGGAGAAAGAAGTTTTGTAGGGAACAATGAGCTCCAAATTGAGAAATTCCACTTGGGTTGGATAGCCAACATCCAAAGCTTTCCAACGAGCTATCATGAGCTCAATTTGGATGCCAGGACATACTTCAAAATCAGGCTGAAAGGCGCGCAACCCACTTAGCTCAGGGGCGCTACCCACTTAAATTTTTGGCTGAATTTTCAACTTCCAGCTCAGATTTTCAGCCAGTTTGGACCAGTTTTGCTTGTGGATGAAATTTTTGGGTTTTCATGATGTAAATTGATGGTTGGCATGTAAATTTGGCTCATTTTTACCTATTATAGAAGATTCACTCTCAAAAAAGTGAAAATCATGTAAATGAATCAGTTTCCACTCTTTTAGAGGCAAGTTGTTAGCTGCCTAGATTTTAGTTCCTTGATTAGAAATTGGTTGAAACTGATCCCTGAAGAAGGAATTCGACCCCTAGAGGCATGCGAAGGGGTTAGGATGGTCTATATGATGTAATTTCTCAATCATTTTCAGAGGTTGGATAGGTTGGACTCTTGGGAAACTTTTGGCACCATTTTTTCATATTTTGGCTGAGGAAAGATCAGAGGTTTTGCGGCACCTGTTGGGATTCTTGTGGTGTTCTGTTCTTGATGGTGTTTTTTCTCTGTTTATTGTAATTTCTTCATGTTTAATGTATGCCATTCCTTTCATATGCTTCTGAACTAAATTGAATGAGTAAATGAGGTTGAATCCATTGTTTACAGTGCTCTGCCTTTGAATTCATTTAGTTCTATATGTTTTCAACTATTTGGAGAGGATCCAAGTTCTTCTTTGCCCTCTTCAGCTCCTTGTCGGTCTAATATGTCCGTATATCCAATCAAAAGCATCAAGACAATCACCTATCTCGCCCCAACTCGAAATCTACAAAAGTCTGACCTCATCCCCGGACCCAAAATTTGTTTTCCCCATTTCTCCAGCGAAAACCCAAAAAATCAAAATCAAACTTACCTATGTCTTTACTAGCCTAAAATCAGCTCCTATCGTAAGTCATCTCGCACCCTATTGCTCATTTTATCGAGATTGACGGACAGAGCCCTCTCTTGCCCTCGTAGGGCTAGCTACGAGGTTAAGCGTGGTTTGATGTAGCCTTGAGTTTTATCTCATTTCAGCCTGAGGTAGATTTGAGCGCTAACATAGTGGCGACCATACTGGGGAGAAAATCAAAATGGTTTGCTTGTTTATGTGTTTGTTTCATGAGTCTTAGATGGAGTCTGAAGTCACGCCAGGTAGCTTTCGAAACGCTTTTTCTATGCATCAGCGAAGTAGATAAACGCTGCTTCAGTCGATCTCCGGTAAGCTTGTGATTGCAGCACTTGATTTGCAAATCACCCCAGTATACTTGTTCGTTCTAGACATTTGGATGATTGAGTCTATAAGTCGAAAGGCTGAAGATAATTGATTGTGTTCCTTGAAATTTATCCCGAGAAGATCAATACACTGGCTTCAAGAAGGAATACTAGGTCGAATCCTGACCCTGATCCACCAACAATATTTGAAAATCCAAATCTGATTCCTAGGATCCTTAGAAGACAAGGAAGTCAAGAAAGTTCTGAAAGAGAAAGTCAAGTGAGTTTTGGAAGTTCCAGATTGCTTTCTAGATCTGCATCCTGTCCTGTGAAAATTATATATGTTGATGAAATTCCTTTTGATGCACGATTTGAAACATCATTATTCGTAAATTTTTCTGAGACTGAATTATCAAGATTAGTTCCGGATCCATTGTTTGCTGAAGATTTGCAATACAGATTTGTTTCATATCACTTGGATAGACAGTTGCAAAATTCCGTTGTGGCTACCAACACTCCTGAATTCACTGAATTTGCTTCACAAACTCTTGGACCATCTGAAGTTGCATCTAGTTCACGAATTCCCACTGAACCTCCTTTTATCCCTAGCATTCCTGTTCAGCCTGATTTTTCTGATCAGCAATCAACATTAGTTTCTCCTTCGTCTCCACCGCATACACCTCGTACACCTACTGCTCCCAGTCCTCCTATTTCTTTGAGACAGCAGATTGTCAATCCGCCAAGAGTCATGGCAGCCATATTTGCACCTCTTGCCTTGTCGGCCAATTTAGATCCTATGCCTGCTGATTACCAGAGCAAAATTCCTATATTTGATGGTAGACCACAAAGTATATCAGCTCAGCAGCATATTGTTCGGATGACAGATTTTTTGGACCTGCATGAAGTTGATGCAGAAAATGTTTCAATGAGATTGTTTGCTCAGACTTTTGGAGGAGAAGTTCGTAAATGGTTCAGAGCTCTGCTAGCCGGAAGTATCAATACATTGCAAGACCTTCAGACACAGTTTTTAGATCGATGGGAGATGAAAAAGGATCCGTTGCAGATCACTTCAGAGTATACAAACATCAAGCGTAATCCTGGTGAGTCTGTTCAGGATTATATTATCAGATTCAATACAGTGTATAATGCAATTCCAGATGACTTGAGACCATCTAAAAAGTCGGCTCTCCTTAAATTCCCAGATGGTTTTGATCCGGAGATGGCTTATTCCCTTCATGATAGAGATCCGCCTACCTTAGAAGATATGCAGAAGATTGCCGTGAGTGTTGAGGCAAATCTGAACGATAAGAGAGCACGGTTGAAAGCAGAGAAAAGAGTGACAATAAAAGAAGAGCCTTCCACATCTACATCTGAACAGCACTTGATTCGTGAGATGGAGAAAATGTTCAAAAGGATGACACTTGACAAATCAGAAACGCAGATTCGGAATCCAAATTATCGTGGCCAACAGCAGCCACAGTTCAGAATAAAGCAGCGTGAACAAAGACCACCAGAGCCAGCAGCCCAACCGCAGATCAAGACACCTCTTTTGTAGAATTTTGTGAGTCAAGATTCAGACGATGATGATGATGTTGCAGGTGAGAAAAATCATTTCTTCACCCCCGACGATTTGCCTATTTATATTACCGAGGATGAAGAATATGGAGAAAGTTCAGCTGCTCAGAAAGATGAAGATTTCATTCTAGCAAATGATGCAGATTTAGAGGAAGAGTCAGATGAATACCAAAGAGGATATTTGAATGCTTTGTCTGCCCAACAAAAGCAATACTCATTGAGAAACCGAGATGTGCCCATAAATCCAATTCAGAAACGAAAAGAAGCTTCAGCACCAAAGGCAGATTCACCGATACCACAGAAGAAAGGAAAAGAGACAATTGATCCCGTAGCTAGTAAAGTATCATCAGCAGAAAAGGTAAATCAGTCAAACATAGTGAAAGATAAGGCTGAAAAGAAGGAAGTTCCGGTCAAAGAGGTAGAGAAAGTTTCAGCATTTAGTTTGGAAAATGAAATTTCCAAATTAAAAATATCTATTCCTTTGACAGAAATTATGAAGAACAGCAGCTACCGCGGTCAAGTCTCCAAAATTCTGAACTTTGATCCAATGTTCGATACGGTAAATGTTGAGGATGATCAGCCAGAATTGATTTTCGGGCCTGCATTAGATGGTGAGTCCCCTGACAGTGATGTTCCTCCATTTTATATCAGTTTGAGGTTGCATGAATATGTTTTGCACAATGCTATGTTCGATTCGGGTGCTTCGCACAATTTGATGCCAAAGGCGATCATGGAAAAGTTGGGACTAGAAATTACAAGAAAATATCATGATTTGTATTCATTTGATTCCAGCCGTGTGAGGTGTATAGGACTCATCAAATATTTGGTTGTAAGCTTAGATCAAATTCCAACAAAGAATGTATTGATGGACGTGGTGGTGGCCGACATTCCTCCGCGATTTGGTATGCTCCTTTCAAGATCTTGGGGGGAAAAGTTGAAAGGTACACTTCAGTTAGATTTCTCTTATGCTACAATTCCAGTCTTCGGTCAAATGAGAAAGTTATATCGAGAGCAGAAGATGAAATACATGATAACTAGCAAAGAGAAGCCAATCAATCATCCTGTGAATTATGTACATACCGACTTAGAATCGTTTGTGTTGCTTGCTGATAGTTTTAATGATATAGAAAGTCAATTAGTTCAGGCAGAAGATATACCAGAAATCAATGAGAATTTTAGAGAAGTTTTGCAAAAAGAAAGAAGAGAAAAACAAGCTATTGTGGAGCAATCAGCTAAAGACAATGGGCAGCAAACAGGAAAAACAGAGCCGGTACACTTTCAGCATTTAGAGGACGATGAAGATGGTATTTGGACCATGGATTTTGATGGCGCAGTGGGCAGCGACGGTGTTGGAATTGGTGTTTGGATTCGTAGTCCATTTTCCGCTCCGGATAAGGTTCCGAGCAATGTGAGAGTGTGTTCCTACAAGCTGGCATTTGACTGTTCTAATAATGAAGCGGAATACGAGGCTCTTATTGCTAGCCTTAAGATTCTTAAGAAGCTGAAAGCGAAAAGGATTGCAGTATATGGTGATTCAGAATTGGTGATAAAGCAAGTTAAAGGTGAGTTTCAGGCCAAGCATCCTCGCATGAGGGCTTACCGTAATGCAGTTTTAGACATTCTGAAATTATTTTTTGATCATACCTTGACATGTGTGCCTCGCATACAAAATGGTGTTGCTGATGGTCTTGCTAAGGCAGCAAGCAATCTTAAAATTCCAATGAATTCCAGCAACAAATTTGAGATTCATGTGAAACACCGCCCCACCGTTCCAGACAATCAGCGATGTTGGCAAGTCTTTCAGGATGATGAGGAGATTAGTGAATTTCTGCAGAATAAGGGTAAGTTTAAAGATACCTCCATAGATACAGAACATGATGATGGTAATGATGACATACAAATAAACCAAATGGAAGTGCTGCAACTTAAGGATAACATCATTCCTAAGGGATTGATTCCTTTGGAAGAATTGTTTGATCAAGACGATGTAGCCCGCAAACCGACATTGAGGCCCATGGAGAAAGGTGTGGAAGAGGTAAATATTGGGACAGCTGATAATCCCAAGATGGTAAAGTTATCAAAGTCATTGTCACCAAAGGTAAGGGCTGAGTATGTGAAGTTGTTGTCTTCATTTTCTGATGCATTCGCGTGGGATTATTCAGATCTAAAAACGTATGACACTAACATCATTCAGCATACAATCCCCATCAAACCAAATCAGAAGCCTTTTCGTCAAAAGCTGAGGAGAATCAATCCAAAGCTGCTACCATCGATTGAAAAAGAGGTAAACCGGTTGTATAAGTCAGGAATCATTGTGCCTATCCGATTTTCAGATTGGATATCAAATTTGGTGCCCGTGAGAAAGAAAACAGGTGAGATCCGTTTATGTATCGATTTCAGAAATTTGAACAAGGTATCATTAAAAGACAATTATCCGCTGCCAAAAATGGACCATATATTGCAGCGAGTAGTTGGAGCATCAAGGATGTCACTACTCGATGGCTACTCAGGTTATAATCAGATTTTAGTGCAGGAAGATGATCGTGACAAGACTGCGTTCACCACTCCTTGGGGAACGTTTCATTATGCAAAAATGCCGTTTGGTTTGAAGAATGCAGGAGCCACCTTTCAGCGTGCCATGGTCATGGCTTTTGCCAACGAAAAAGATGTATTTTTGGTTGTTTACCTTGTTGATTTAATTGTGTTTTCAAATTCTGATGAGGAACATTTATATCATTTGAAAGTTGTTTTCCAGAAGTGCAGAAAATATGGCATTTCGCTGAATCCGAAAAAGATTCTTTTTGCCATGGATGAAGGCAAGATCCTTGGCCACATCATATCGAAAGATGGCATTTGAGTTGACCCTGCACGTGTTGAAGCCATACAGTAGATTGAACAGCCCCGAAACAAGAAAGAAATACAGTCATTTAATGGTAAAATGAATTTTCTGCGTCGTTTCATTCCAAATCTTGCAGAGCACCTTAGAGAAATCACGAACATGCTGAAAAAGGACAGTCAGGTAAAGTGGACAGAAGAGGCGGTGAAATCATTCAATTTGGTAAAGATAGCTCTTTCCTCAGCCCCTATTTTAATCAGCCCGGACTACACACAAGACTTCATTTTGTTTTCCTTTGCTTCTGAGCACACATTGGCAGCTGTTTTAATGCAAAAAAGGGATGGAGTTGAGAAGCCCATTGCTTTTTTCAGTCGGATTATAAGGGACGGAGCATTGAAATACAACATTATTGAGAAACAAGCGCTAGCGCTTGTAAAGGCTTTGAAAGATTTCCGTGTGTATATATTGCATTCCCACATTATAGCATACGTTCCTAATGCAGCAGTTAAAGATGTTTTGGTACAGGCAGATCCAGAGGGAAGACGGGGTAAGTGGATTGCAGCATTGTTAGAATACGATGTGGAGATTAAACTGACCAAGCTGATCAAAGGACAAGGACTCGCCAAGCTCATGGCTGAAACAAATCTGCATGCTCTAGATATAAATTTGATTGCTGCCATGTCTGATGAAGATGAGGAAAGTACGTCAGTTCAGGTATCTGATATTTTTGTTTCTTCCCCTTGGTATGCTGACATTTTATACGTGCTTCAGAATTTATCTCCACCTCCCAGGATGCCTAGAAATAAGAGTAGAACATTGAAGTTGAGAGCTGCAAAATTTTGCATTCTGAATTCTGCATTGTATTGGAAAGACCCTGGAGGAATGTTGTTGAATTGTTTGGTAGAGGAGGAAGCTCGAAGAGTTTTGGAGGACTTTCACAGGGGTGATTGCGGAGGCCATTTGTTTTGGAAGACCACAGCGAATAAGATCCTAAGGGCAGGATATTATTGGCCTTCTTTGTTTTCTGATGTATACAAGGCTGTTAAGAATTGTCATGAGTGTCAAATATTTGAAGGGAAGCAAAAATTACAGCCTTTGCCTCTCAAACCAATCGAAGTTAGTGCACCATTTCAGCAGTGGGGATTGGATTTTATCGGGGAAATCCACCCAGCATCTTCCGGACAACATAGATGGATATTGACAGCTACGGACTACTTCACAAAGTGGATCGAGGCGATTCCCACTCGACAGGCCACGGATGCGGTAATTATCTCTTTTCTTGAAAACAATATTCTGTCACGTTTTGGGTGTCCTAGTAAGATAATCACAGATAATGCAGCGGCCTTCAATTCTAAGAGGATGGTTGAATTTTGCTATAAGTACAATATCACCTTGGGACATTCGACTGCCTACCATCCGCAAGGAAATGGCTTGGCGGAATCTTCAAATAAATCCTTGGTGAATATCATTAAGAAATTGCTGGAAATCAACAAAAAGGGCTGGCATAAGAAATTAGTGAATGCACTGTGGGCTGATAAGGTAAGTCAGAAAAAGTCTATTGGCATGTCTCCTTTCGAGTTGGTGTACGGAACAGACACGGTTTTTCCTACTTCACTTGCTGTCCCGGTGGTCAAATTGCTTCAGGAAGCTAGTAGTGAGGAAGATCCCATGCAGCGGAGGATTAATCAGATGATTCATTTACAGCAGACACGGGAGGAGGTATTTCAAAATAATTTCAAGTTGCAGGAGCGCATTAAGAATATCTACGACAGAAAGGCAAAAGCAGATAAGTTTCAGTTGGATGAGGTGGTTTTGAAGTGGGATGCTCGGAATGAAGATAAGGGAAAGCATGGAAAATTTTAAAACCTATGGAAGGGTCCTTTTAAGATCGCAGCGTATCGGGGTCAAAACACCTTTCTTCTCAAAGAAATGAATGGAGATGATTTTCTTGGAGGACCGATCAATGGTCGGTTGCTGAAACGATATCACTTCTGAGTATCTTCTGCTGATTTCATCATCATTGTATATATCGTTTTACTTCTGTTTCATTGCAAGTGTGTACTGATCTCTCATCTTCAGTCTGTGGCCCGGAGCGAAGGCTATAATTCTGGAGATGGAGGTTGGTTAGGTTGAAGTTTGTCAAGTCAGTTTTATCAGTCTTTTCGGTTTTAGAATCGAGTCGGTTTTGGTCAAGTTTCAGTCTCTTTTCAGTCAAATTTACAGTCAATAAATATATCAAGAGTTTTGAGTTTTTTGTCGAAATAATAACTCCATCGCCCAATGGATGAAGGCACTGCCTGACTCCCCCAGAGATCTGATGTTCTTGGCATCTCCATGGAGCCACCATCCCCATTGGAGCCAATGTTAGAGTCGGTCCTTACAGCCCTCCATCAGAGATCGTTTCGCTTTTGCATATTCATTCTTAGGTGTCTCGCTTGTTCCACTTCGTTGCATTTCGCTAGGAGCATGCCACTGACTGACGAGGGGGTCTGGTTGTCATGTGTTTCCTCATGCTTGTACCTGCAGGGCTATTTAGAAATTCCTCAAAAATTACTGAAGTTCATCGTCATTTCATTCATGGTCATTTTCGTTAAAAAGAGTTTTTAGTCCTAGAGTCTAGGGTTTTCGAGTCTTTTGCATATATGTCATAAAGCCCGCAGGCCATGAGGTTGGTTTCGCAAGTTTTGATTTCATATTTTTATTATCATAAGCATTTGAAAACATTTCTAGTCCAAAACTCTATTTTGGAACTAGAAATTGTTTAATTTCATTTTTGTAATAATTGTATTTATTTCACCATGAGAAGCTTCAGTGCAAGCCTCTGATCTTGTCCTAAGCCAAAGTGCCACATCCCTACAAAAGACAGCAAAGTTATCAGTCCAAAAACTCAGAAAAGCCAAAGAGAAACATTGTATTAAAAGATCAAATGACAAAGTGCAGACACATTATGAAAGTGGGTTGTCAAATAAATTTGAAAAGCAATCTGATTTGATGAGATATTTATTTCATATATAAACATGACAAACAAACTCATTTGCCAAAAATCCGCAAGGCAGAGGTCGAAGTCGAGTTTTTGAAGGCCGTAGACAAGTTTTCATAGTTCTGGACAGTGTTTGGAGGGCACGCGACCCACTTGAGCGGGCGCTACCCACTTGAGGGGCGCGACCCACTTGAGCGCCATAGCCAGTGTAAAATGGAACGGGCGCTACCCACTTGGGGGGCGCGACCCACTTGAGCAGGCGCTACCCACTTAACAACAGAAACCCAGAAAATCGTGTTTTGCGCCCAGTTTTCATTCAAATCGTCTCCAGCAGCTTGAAAACAGGTTTTAACCTTTGCTCAGTAGATTTTTAATATGGTTGTAATGTCATTGATGTTGGGGAAACAAGCCATGCTTGCAGAGAAATATATGAATCCTTCATTCACATGCAAGTTAATCCTGTAAGGGTTTTGAAATTGTATGGGCAGTTTTATGAAAAAATTGAAAACTTTTGAATGGTAGATATGTTCACACCCTGGCACGTTGTATAGATGATCCTCACGCCCTCAGTTATTATCTTGTCACTGCTGTTCATGCTCTTTCATATTTTGCACAGTCTTATGTCGACTAGTCTATAGCCCTCATTATCATAATATCACCATTCTTGTTGTTATCATTATATTACCACTGTGATATTAATTTGTGTCACTATGGCCATGGTCTTCTCTCTGTTCTCCAGTTCATAAACACAGTCCTCTACTTGTTTGCCTCTTTGACAAACTTTGCCCATCATTACCAAAAGTTGACCACACATTTGCATTTGGTACTCATTGTCAAACTTACTTGTGATCAAAACAGTGATAGTGATTATTCCATTAAAGCAGAGCCTCCTCATGGTAATTTTGTTTTCCTGTGATACTTCGGTACGTGGGTGATATCTATTTGGTGTTGAACATACATTAAAACTGTGCTTTCACTGCATCTATATCAGTATCCATATTGCAAATATCTTGTTCAAAGCCATGTCAGAGACAGAGTCAGTTTATGAGCGGGAGTCGGACAGTGATTCCATGACAGAGGGTAATGTGCCACGGAGGCCTCACAGAGGTGGCAAAGGTGGTGACCATCGTAGGGAGGAGCCTACTTCTTTGGCTCAGTTGCAGGCATGTCCACTAGCAATGGATTGTTTTCGGTATCTGTCATGTTTTCGATTTTGTGAGATGATTTCACAAACCCAGCTTCATCGTGAACTAGCTCGTCTGTTTGTTCTACATTTACGTAATGGCCATGTAAATCCTGCTGGGGTTGATTTCATTCTGTCACCATTGACTATTGCTCAAGCCACTGGCATACCAAATATGGGAGAGGAATGGAACAAACGTCAGCATTTAGAGAAATTCCACTATGAATATTACAGGGCACCTGGGAGGAAACAAGAAGGTGTATCCAGATCTCCTCAATGGGATGGGTTCTTTGTAGTCCTCAACACTTCAGATCTAAGCTTTCTCTCTCTTGTAGATGTAGAAAACCCAATGTAGAAGGTAGAGCTCAATGGGAGCAAAATGGCAGAAATGAGACCAAGTGTATAGATCCAGAGTGATATAATATGCAACAAAAGGTGAAGAATGAAGGGGAAAACCCTCCTATTTATAACAAAATATTGGGTCATTCTAGATCTTGGTGCATGATTAAAATAATGTTAACCAAATCTACATCCACCTCTATGGAATATTTTATTATTATTTGTTGGAGGGAAAGGGACTTTGACTTGGGTCAAAATCCCTTGATTAGTGAAGAATAAATAAATAAATGATTTATTTATCCTTTTAAGGAAGTGGTTGAGATATAATCAAATAAATAATGATTTATTTAATTAATAGTGGTTGATTTAGTCATATTTAACAAGGAATATTATTTAAATAATTATTCCTAGAAAATAATAAGATAACTATGGGTGTATCTCATTAATTTCTTTGTTTTTGGGTTAAACATGACTGGGAATAATAATTAAATTGTGGTTTAATTAATTATTCCTTTTGGGGTTTCCTTAATTAACATAGTGAAAGCAGTTTTACTTGGGGTAAAACTGGTCTTACATGGTGTACTTGGGTCCATCTAATAAGAAAAGGTGAGATGACCAAAAAAATGGTGTAACAATAACCTAACTTAACCTTGACATTAGCTATAACCTAACCCTAACCTTGACCAAACCCTTAACCTTAACCTTAACATTAACTTTAACCTTAACCTTAACCATCACCTTAACCTTTACCTTGACTTTACCCTTAACCTAACCTTAACCCCTTAACCTTAACCTTAACCTTCCCATAACCATAACCTTAAAATTGAATTTACTCTTAACCTAACCTTAACATTAACCATAACCTAACCCTAACCTTGACCAAACCGTAAAATTAACCTTAACTTAACCTTAATCTTAACCTTAACCTTCCCCTAACCTTAACCCTAACCTTAACCTTAACTTTAAGCTTAACCTTAACATTCCCTTAACCATAACCTTAACCTTAACCTTCCCATAACCATAACCTTAACCTTGACCTTGACCTTACCCTTGACCCTAACCTTAACCTGGACCTTGACCTTGACCTGGACCTTAACCTTACCCTTAAAATTATCTTAACCTTAACATAACCTTAACCTTAACTTTACACTTAACCTTACCTTAACCATAACCTTAACCTAACCTTAACCTTAACCTTACCCTTAACCTTATCTTAACCATAACCTTAAGCTTAAGCTTAACCTAACCTTAACCTTGAATTTACCCTTAACATAACCTTAACCATAACCTTATCTTTACCCTTAACCTTAACTTTAATGTTAATATTAACCATAACCTTAACCTTAACCTTAACCTTAACTTAACTATAACATTAACCTTCCCCTTAACCTTAAGCTTAACCTTGACTTTACCCTTAACTTAACCTTAACCTAACCTTAACCTTAACTTAACCTTAGCCTTAACCTTAACCTTAACCTTACCCCCTTAACCTTAACCTTAACCTTAACCTTGACTTTACCTTGACTTTACCTTAACCCCTTAACCTTAACTTTACCCCTTAACCTTACCTTAACCAAACCCTTATCATTAACCTTAACTTAAACTTAATCTCAACCTTAACCTTAACATTAACCTTAACCTAACCTTAACCTTAATCTTAACTATAACCTAACCCTAACCTCTACCAAACCTTACCCTTAAGGTCAAGGTTAAGGTTAAGGTTAAGGTTAAGGTTAGGTAAAGGTTAAGCTTGAGGTTAGGTTAAGGTTAATGTTAAGGTTATGGTTATGGGAAGGTTAAGGTTAAGGTTGAGGTTAGGTTAAGCCTTTGGTAAAGGTTAGGGTTAGGTTATAGTGAAAGTTAAGGTTAATTTAAGGTTAAATTAAAGGCATAACCCTTAACCTTAACCTTACCCTTAACCTTCACCTTAACCTTAACCTTGACTTTACAATTAACCTAACCTTAACCTTAACTATAACCTAACCCTAACCTTGACCTTAACTTTACCCTTCACCTTGACGTTAAGCTTGACCTTGACCTTAAGCTAACCTTAACCTTAACCTTATATTACCCTTAACCTTAACCTTCCCAAATCCTTAACCTTAACGTTAACCTTAAACTTAAACTTAATCTTAACCTGACTAAACCCGTAACCTTAACCTTAACCTTATCCTAACCTTAACAATATCTTAACCTTTACCTTAACCTTAACCTTAACCTTAACTTTGGTTAGGTAAATTCAAGGTTAAGGTTACGTTAAGGGTAAACTCAAGGTTAAGGTTAGGGTTATGTTATAGTTAAGGTCAAGGTTAAGTTTAAGGTTACAGGTTTAGCCAGGTTAAGGTTAAGGTTAAGGGTAAAGTCAAGGTTAAGGTTAGGGTTAAGTTTCACGTTAAGGTTAAGGTTAAGGGTTTCATCAAGGTTAAGGGTGGGGTTAAGGTTAAGGTTAGGTTAAGGGTAAATTTAAGGTTAAGGTTAAGGTTAAGGCTAAGGGTTTGGTCAATCTTAGGGTTAGGTTATAGTGAAGGTTGAGGTTACGTTAAGGGTAAAGTGAAGGTTAGGGTTAAAGTTAAGGTTAAGGATAAGGGTAATGTCAAAGTTAAGGTTACGGGTCTTAACAATAACCTTCCCTATAACCTAACCTTAACCTTGACCTTACCCTTATCCTTAATCTTAACCTTAACATTCCCAAACCCTTAAGGTTAAGGTTCACGTTAAGGTTAAGGTTAAGTGTTTGGTCAAGGTTAAGGGTGGGGTTAAGGTTAAGGTTTGGTCAAGGTTAAAGTGAAGGTTAAGGTTAAGGTCAAGGTTAAGGGTTTGGTCAAGCTTAGGGTTAGGTTATAGTTAAGTTCAAGGTTAAGGATATGGTTAAGGTAAGGTTAAGATAAGGTTAGGGGTAAGGTTAACATTAAGGTTATGGTTGAGGTTATGTTAAGGTTAAGGTTAGGTTAAGGGTAAAGTTAAGGTTATGGTTAGGTTTAAGGTTAGGGTAATGTTAGGGTTAGGTAAAGGTTAAGGTTAAGGTTAAGATTAAGGTTAAGGTTAAGGGTTTGGTCAAGGTTAGGGTTAGGTAATAGTTAAGGTCAAGTTTAAGGTTAGGTATGGTTAAGGTTAATTTTATCGGAAGGTTAAGGTTAATGTTAAGTTAAGGTTTGGTCAAGGTTAGGGTTAGGTTATAGTTAAGGTCAAGGTTAAGGTTAGGTTAAGGTTAAGTTTATGGTTTTATTCAGGTTCAGGTTAAGTTTAAGGTTAAGGCTAGGTTAAGGGTAAAGTGAAGGTCAAGGTTAGGGTTAGGTTAAGGGTAAGATAAGGTTAAGGTTAAGGTTAGGTTAAGGACAAGGTCAAGGTTGAGGTTAAGGTTAAGGTCAAGGTTAAGCATAAATTTAAGGTCAAGGTTAGGGTTAGGTTATACTTAAGTTTAAGGTTAGGTTAAGGTTAAGGTTAGGGTTAAGGGTTTGGTTAAGGTTAAAGTTAAGGTTATGGTTAAGGTAAGGTTAGGGTAAGGTTAAGGTTATGGTTAGGGTAAGGTTGTGGTTAAGGTTAAGGTTAAGGTTAATTTTAAGTGTTTAGTTAAGGTTAAGGTTACGTTAAGGTTAAGTTTAATGTTAAGGGTTTGGTCAAGGTTAGGGTTAGGTTATAGTTAAGGTCAAGGTTAATCTTACGGTTAAGGTAAGGTTAAGATAAGGTTAAGGGTAAGGTTAAGGTTAAGGTTAGGTTAAAGTTATGGTTAAGGTAAGGTTAAGGGTAAAGTTAAGCTTAAGGTTAAGCTTAAGGTTAAGATAAGGTTAATTTTAAGGTTAGGTTAAGGTTAAGGTTTAAGGTTACATGTATTAACATTAACCTTCACTATAACCTACCCTTAAAATTAAATTTTACCTAACCTTAACCTTAACTTTAACCATAGCCTTAAACTTAAAATTGACCTTAAATATAACATTAACCATAAAATTACCCTTAACCTTAACCTTAACCTTCACCCTTAACCTTAACCTAACCTTAACCTTAACCTTCACCTTGCTAAACCCATAACCTTAACCTTAACCTTGACTTTATCATTAACCTAACCTTAATGTTAACTATAACCTAACCCTAACCTTGACCTTAACTTTACCCTTAACATTAACCTTAACCTTAATTATAACCTAACCCTAACCTTACTCTAACCATAACCGTAACCTTAACCTTACCTTAACCTAACTTAACCTTGACCTTGACCTTTACCTTAACCTTAACCTTAAACTTAACGTTATCTATAACTTTAACCTTAAATTTAACCTTAACCTTAACCTTACCCTTAACCTTCACGTTGACCTGAAATTTACCCTTAACCTTGAATTTAGCATTAACCTTAACCTTAACCTTGATTTTACCCTTAACCTAACCTTAAATTTAACCTTCACCTTAACCTGACTAAACCTATAACCTTAACCTTAACATTAACCTTCCCATATACTTAAACTTAACCTTAACTATAACCTAACCTTAAAATTGACCTTAACCATAACCTAACCCTCACCTTGACCAAACCCTTAACATTAACCTTAACACTGACCTTAACCTTACCCTTAACCTTAACCTTTAACTTAACCTTGACCTTAACTATAACCTAACCTTAACCTTTACCAAACCCTTAACGTAACCTTAAACTTGACATTACCCTTAACGTAACCTTAACCTTGACCTTGACCTTACCCTTAACACTAAGCTTAACCTTAACCTTAACCTTAACCTGACTAAACCTGTAACCTTAACCTTGACCTTAACGTTACCCTTAACCTTAAACTTAATATTGACCTTAACTATAGCATAACCCTAACCTTAACCTTGACCAAACCCGTAACGTAACCTTAACCTTGACTTTACCCTTAGTGTAACCATAACCTTGACCTTGACCTTAACCTTAAAATTAACCTTAACCTTAACCTTAAACTTAACCTTCACTCTTAACCTTGACAAAACCCTTAACCTTAACCCGTAACATTCACTCTTAACCTTGACCAAACCCTTAACCTTAACCTGACTAAACTCTTAACCCTCACCTAACCGTAACCTTAACCTTACTTTAACCTAACTTAACCTTGACCTTAACCTTAACCATAACCCTAACCATAACCTTAACCTTACCTTAACCATAACCTTAACCTTAACGTTAACCTAATCTTACCTTAACCATAACCTGAACTTTACCTTAACGTAACCTTAACCTTGACCTTAAAGTTAGGGTTATATTAAGGGTAAAGTTAAGGTTAAGGTTAGGTTAAGGTTAAGGTTAAGGATAAGGTAAGGTTAAAAGTAAGGTTAAGGTTAAGGTTAGGCTAAGATTCAGGTGAAGGTTAGGGTTAGGTTAAGGTTAAGGGTGAAGGTTAAGGGTAAGGTTAAGGTTAAGGTTAGGGGAAGGTTAAGTTTAAGGGTTTAATTAAGGTTATCGTTGGGTTAAGGTTAAGATTAAGGTTAAGGATACGGGTTTAGTCAGATTAAGGTTAAGGCTTACCCCATTAACCTTAACCTTAACCTAACTATAACCTTACCTTATCGTAACTTAACCTTAACCTTGACTTTGACCTTAACCTTAACAACCCTAACCTTAAGGGTTTAGTCAGGTTAAGGTTAAGGTTAAGGGTTTGTTCAAGGTTAGGGTTAGGTTATAGTTAAAGTCAAGGTTAAGGTTAGGTTAAGGTTAAGGTTAAGGTTAAGTTAAGGCTAATGTTAAGGGTTTGGTCAAGGATAGGGATAGGTTATAGTTAAAGTTAAGGTTAAGGTCACGGTTAAGGGTAAGGTTAACATTAAGGTTTAGGGTTTGGTCGAGGTTAGGGTTTGGTTATAGTGAAGGTTAAGCTTAAGTTAAGGTTAAATTCAAGGTTAAGGTTAAGGTTAGGTTACGGGTAAAGTTAAGGCTAATGTTAAGGTTGTTTGAAGGTTAGGGTTAGGTTATAGTTAAGGTTAAGATAAGGTTAATGTTAGGTTAAGGGTAAGGTTAGGCTAAGGGTAAAGTTAAGGTTAAGGTTAGGGTAAGGTTAGGGTAAGGTTAAGGTTAAGGGTAAGGGTAAGGTTAAGGTTAAGGTTAAGGTAAATTTTAAGGTTAAGTAAAGGTTAAGTCTAAGGTTAATGTTAAGGGTTTGGTCAAGGTTAGGGTTAGATTATAGTTAAGGTCCAGGTTAAGGTTTAGGGGTAAGGTTATAGTTAGGTTAAGGTTAAGGTTAAGGTTAGGTTAAGGTGAAGATAAGGTTAAGGTTAAGATAAGGTTAAGGTTAAAGTTAGGGTTAGGTTAAGGGTAAAGTCAAAGTTAAGGTTAAGGTTATGGTTACGAGTCTTAACATTAACCTTAACCTTATCCTTAACCTTTACCCTAATCTTAACCTTAACCTTGACCTGAACCTTAACCTGATCTTAACCTTAACCTTCACTATAACCTAACCTTGACCTTGACCTTAACTCTAACCTAACCCTAACCTTAAGGGTTTGTTCAAGGTTAGGGTTAAGTTATATTTAAGTTCAAGGATAAGGTTAGGTTAAGGGTCAAGTTAAAGTTAAGTGTAAAGTTAAGGTTAAGGTTAGGTTAATGTTAAGATTAGGTAAGGGTAAGGTTAAGGTTAAGTTTAAGGGTAAAGTTAAGGTTAAGGTTAAGTTTAAGGTTTGGTCAAGGTTAGGGTTAGGTTATAGTTAAGGTCAAGGTTAAGGTTAGGTTAAGGGTAAAGTCAAGGTTAAGGATAGGTTAAGGTTAAGATTAGTTTAAGGGTAACGTTAAGGCTAAGCTTAAGGGTTTGGTCAAGGTTAGGGTTAGGTGTTACGGGCTTAGTCAGGTTAAGGTTAAGGTTAAGGGTTTGGTCAAGGTTAGGGTTAGGTTATAATTAAGGTCAAGGTTAAGGTTAGGCTATAGTTGTTACACTGAAAATTGTCATCCTTAAATTTAACTATGTGTATGAGCTCATTATTACTCATACTTCCCCCTTTGAAAGTCTAACATATCAGTTCCTCATGTCAAGCCTTGAAAATAAGAGAAAAGTTCCTAAAAATATCCTAAACTTTGGTGTCGCACTTTCTCTCTATCTTACTTGCGGTCCCGCACCTAATGTTCAGGTCTCCTGCACACCTGAACATACTTTCTATGTGTTACATGTGCGGACCCCTATAAAGATAAAAAAGGTGCAAGTAAATTCCAAAAAGCTCAATTACAGTAAATTCTAGAAGCCTCTAGAAAGAATCTTGCAGTGGCAGAACCGATCTTTTGAGGTGCATGTATCCCTTACCTTATGGAGCTAATCCCTTGATGTGAGGAGCTTATCCCTTTTAAGGGGGAATCTATCCCTTCATAGTTGGAATAGAAAACCTCCTCTTTTCCACTATAAAAAGAGGCATTGGGTAGCCTCAAAGGGAGTTGAAGCTTTAGAATATTTTAGGTTAAATGCCGTTGGGATTCAGACTCATTTGACTAAGATTTTTGTGAGGAGAGATCACATACCTCTATTTTTCTTGGTTGGAGGAGTGCAGAGCTTATCAAAGTAGAGGAGAATCCTCCTTCGGACCCCGGGAAGGCCTGTGTAACATCAAGGCTCAGGTTGTAAGGTTTTCCTTTTTTTGAAATTAATACAAATATACTCATTTTTCTCAATAAGCTGTTAGTTAATGGTTTATTTCATAGATTCCTTGATCACTATGATAAGAATAGTTAATTATGATGTCTATATAGGTTATATTTAATATTTTTCTTGTTTTTGACTGTAGGTACGAAGAAAACTCCTTCAAGTGCACGAGGGACAAAAACGACTTCAAACAAGCACTGGACATATAGTAAGTCTTTTACACCTCTATAGAGCTTTTTGTAAATCATATATGCTTAGAGAAAGATTAGTTTATTTAGATGTTTGTTGCTAGATAATTTTAGTACTAGGGAGATCGGTCTTGTCCGCAAGACAGATTAATCCACACAACAAATTGGCGACTCCGTTGGGGATGAACTTGTTGTTTTTTGGTTCTCTTTTATTTTGATTTGAGGAAACGTTTTTCTTGGTTTTTGATTGATAGATATTTGCCTGGGTAGCTTAGGTTTTCTCTGTTTTTGAAAAATTTTAAATCTTTAATGGTTTTCTCTATTTTTTCTGGGGACCGCACTTTGTATGTTTTGCACAGTGCGGGCATTTTCACACTTTCTTTAAGTAAACAGTGCGGGACTGCACCTGTTACTTCTGGAAGCCTGCGGACCCTGTTAAAATTTTGAAAAACTCCAGATTTCTTTCTTCAGTTTATCTTTATTTTGATTTAGATTTTTTTGGTCTTTGCCCAGATTGATGATTGTTTCTGTCAAAAGCCTTTTGTGAATGAATTCCATCAGTATTGGTGTTTTGATGATTTTCTACAAGTTTTGTGTTTTGGATTGCTTTTCACTTGGTCTTTGTAGTGATTCAAAGCATTGGAAGTTTGAAGTACCTCATATTACATTGGTATTTTCGTGTTTTTTCTGAATCTAACTTGATTGTGAAATCATCCTTTATTAAGAAATAGATTTACTTGTTTCTTTGCAAATCTGAGAAAAAAACTTTGTTATAGGTTTTTGAATTTCATTTTTTATAAAAAACATATTTGAGTGTTTTTGATCTACTTGTTATTCTGGCCGAATAGATCCTTAGTTTGCTGAACAAATAAGTAAAACATTCTTCAAAAAATCTTAAAGCTTTTATTCAATTAGATTGTTAAAGTTTGTAGATCTCAAAATTAGTTTTGTAGTTTTGAGTGCTTTTAGAAATTTGTAGATTTCTTTTGAAGGAAAATTGTTTTTGTAGCTTCAAGTTTTTGAAAGTGAAAGGATTTTGTTGTGAGCTTTGATAATTTGTCTCATTTTGAGTTATTGTTTAAAATACAAAAATATTTTCTTTCAATTATTCTTTATGTTCAAAGAAGGAATTGTTTCTTAAAAGAATTGCATTCTCGAACTCTTTCTTTAGCTAGAATTTCATTGAAAGAAAACGAATTGATTATCACACCATCAAATTTTCATTTCCACACCAATTGAATTAAGAAACAACTCATAAAAGTAACACTTAATTAAAATTCATCTAGTAATCTTTTTGTTTCTAGGGCTCTTATCACCAACATAGCTTAGGCTAGTATCTTGGAGTAGGGAGTAATTAACAATACAAGATAGTAAAAACAAACAAGTAGATAAATCTTGTGGTAGGAAATAAATCCAATTGTAATTTGTATAATCTGGGAAGCTTCTCTAAAGAAGTCAATCACGAGATCATGTCCGAACCTTTGAGATAATCAATTCTGTTTCAATGGGAAAGATAGAAGATTTTGCGCGCATTACAAACGGTAAACCTCGGATTAACCATTGTCGAGGAGCCTGGGGTCACTTGTTGGTAAACCTTCGATTGACCATGTCGAGGAACCTTTAAGGGGATTGAGCTTTGTTACTCTTCCCTTACGTGTGGGATCAGATCGTAGACTGTTCCCCCAGTTATATTTGTTACTGTTGGTAACCTTAATGTCCATAAGCTTAAGATTATTTCCTAAGGTGATGGTGAAGGAAAGATCTCACTGTACCTGGAGCAGACATCGACTAGACTCACTTGGACTCTCTGGGGGGTTATCTTCACACGAGATGGTTTTGTGAGGAAACTTGTGCCAATCTGTTTCATTAAGCAGGTTGTCGGGGTAACTGTTCCAACCGCCCTTTCTGTATTAAATTTCTACTAAGTTGGATTTCATCACCAACTAGTCTTTTTAGTACGAGAAGTTATTGTTTGTGTGTGGTTTGAACTCTTAGATTTTTAAGCATGTGATTCAGCTTTTTGTTTCTTTAGATACTTTAGGTGTTTTCATTGAAATTTTATTTGCTTGCGTGTGATTAGTTAATATTTAATCGTGGAAAAATTGTCGATACAATCCCGGAGACTACAAGGGAAACCCCCTGAATATACACCAAGTCAGCTTGAAGGGCTTTGTGCTCTGGTATCATCTAGCAGTGGTAGGATTAGATCAAAAGATATTGGAACTTCATCTATAGTTGTTCATCCTGATCATCAAATACCCAAAATAGAACACATTTGAGAAATGATTTCAGTTTCTGAAGTTACTGGTAGTATTTATCCTTCCAGTGAACTAGCTGACAAACCTGAAATATCTGAACTTGAAACTAAACCTTCTGTTTTGGAAACATCCTCAGGATTTATTACACCAACTTCTAGTGATCCTGGTTCACCTAGGGTAAGAAATATTGTCACTGACGATCTTCCATCTGGCCTTATTTCCATTGAAGAACTTACTAATCTAGATGAAGAATTATCTCTTCCCGAAACCCCTCAGTATTTAAATATTAGGGAGCGTGAATCTATTTTCTACAGCCCTATTCGAACTACTTCTTGGTATCTCTCCTTGAAAATTTTTTTAGAGAATTCGGGTCTTACTTTTTCTCCACCTCGAATTCCATTTCATCCTACACCCAAAGGTTACTATCCATCATGTATTATGGTAGGAGAGTCATCCATGTTTTCCTAGACACCGAAAGCATTTTTACACGGTGGTCCTTCTGTTCCTCTGGTATATCAGGCTCTGTCTGGTACTTTCTCGAGAGCAACTCCTCAACCAATTGAAAATGTGTTATCATCTGGTCTTAATGGAGTTAAAGTTGAAACGTCGAACGCAGAGGAAATATTTATGATGTCTGGTAATATTTTGAATCCTCAACCTCAAGGCAGTCAGTTACCGCCTGGAGGGAAATTTCAGGGAAATCAGTTACCACTTGGGGGGAAACCTTGTTAAGTCCCTATATTAATAGTGTAGCCCCTTATTATGTTAGTGTATCCCCCCTTATTATTATTATTGTACCCTTGTGACCCCCATTTTGTTATTATTGTGCCCTTAAATTATTATTTTTAGGTCGGCTAGGATTACATTTTGGCCCACTAGGATTACATCATGGCCCCATGGACTCCTATATATAGAAAGGAGGTTTTGTAAATTGTATCATCCAAGAATTGTTCATTTATGTAATGTATTGGAGGTTGACCCCTAGAAGTGGCTTATTTCTAAGGCGTTGATATCTTTTTATTCTATTTTTGGAGCTGGTACACAACATTTGGTATCAGAGCTTGGGATTCTAGGGGTTCGCTGCTCCAAACAGGTCATCGTGGTATTTTCACTATAACTTTGTTTCTACGAAGTTTCAAAAGCTGAAATTTTTAGGGTGTGAAGATAAAATCCTGAGGAAGATTGTCTAAACATTTTAGAGCTTGGTTCGCAATATTGTCGGAGATATAATCTATGGAAGTTAGGTCTTTTTTCAAGCTCCTAAACAGGTCATCGTGGAATTTTTCCTATAAAGTTTTTTCTACGAAGGTTCAGAATCTAAAATTTGTATGGTGCAAAGCTGAAATCCTGAGGAAATTCTTCAAAAAAGTTCAGATCTTGGTTCGCAACATTTTTGGAGATATGATTTGTGGAAGGTAGTCCTTTTTCAGGCTCCTAAATTTCATCTCAAAGAGTTGATCGTGGGAAAAGTTCAATAACTCTCTCTCTCTGGGCAGTGGATTTGAGTGCCATAAAAAGTGGTCGCAAGTGCATGGACTTTAATTTTTTGGCTATCAATTTCAAAGACAAAGGAAAAAACAGTGACACGTGGCAAGTCCTACAAGTTTTCTCTATTGAACCGGTCCATAATTAGGTCATTGTGGGAGATTGGACACAACTTTGTCTTGGAGAATCCAAATCAGGTCAGACTTGTGGCATTCAAAAGAGAATTTAGAGGGCTACCCCATTGCTGAATTTTAGATATAGAAGAGATAAAATCACATAGATAATACACTTTCAATATCGAGCTCCTCAAAAGCAAGAAAAAGGTGTGTATTTGTTTTCCGAATTGCATAAATCTTGTTTGAAAAATCGGTTTGAAGTGATTCCAAGGGCCTATTGAGCATATATTTCAGTATTGGGTTCTAAAATGCCTTCTAAAAATAATTCAACACCCATTAAGCCCTCATAAATCTATACTATGACGCATGAAGAAAAAGAATTGCAGGATGAGATATCAAAATTACAGTACCAAGTGCAACAAGTTTCGATCTTACGAAGAGCAATTGAAGATGAAATAGATGGTTTAAAAGCAGAAATGGAGGCTAATTTGGATGGTTTTAAGGATCAAATAATAGCAAATATGGATGATAAATTAGTGGAATATCACATCAAGCATCAACAACAAGTTCTCCAACTCTCAAAAGATAACCCAACTTTGGTGCAGAATCTAATGAAACAACAGGAAGATCAACATGACATCGAAATAAGTTATGAAGCAGTCATAGAAACAGGAAATTGACAAGTACGATCAATTTTAGAGTATCACAGCAAGTGGAAGAACTTTCCTGTAGAATATTTCACATGGGAGGATGAGAATTTTATACAAAAGCATCAAGAAATAATTAAGAGTTGAGGACAACACTTGTTTGAAGGAGAGGGGCATGTTAAGTCCCTATATTAATAGTGTAGCCCCTTATTATGTTAGTGTATCCCCCCTTATTATTATTATTTTACCCTTGTAACCCCCATTTTGTTATTATTGTGCCCTTAAATTATTATTGTTAGGTCGGCTAGGATTACATTGTGGCCCACTAGGATTACATCATGGCCCCATGGACTCCTATATATAGAAAGGAGGTTTTGTAAATTGTATCATCCAAGAATTGTTCATTTATGTAATGTATTGGAGGTTTCCCCCTCGAAGTGGCTTATTTCTAAGGCGTTGATATCTTTTTATTCTATTTTTGGAGATGGTACACAACAAACCTCAAGGTAGTTAGTTACCGCCTCAGGGGAAAACTTCAAGAAGTCAGTTACCACCTGGGGGGAAACCTCAAGGTAGATTTTTCCTAGGACAAACTGTGAAATCATATTATTTTGGGGGACCACCCCAAGGACAGTACATACCTCAAGGGTATCAACCTTTAGGACAGTACATATCCCAAGGTCAACCCCAAACTCAATATGCTCCTCAGGGTCCTTATCAACCCCAGCTTTAGTACGTGCCTCAGGATTATCAACCTCGAGGTCAGTACCCAATTCAAGGTTTCCAACAGCCTTCTGGTCAATCATCTGTACAAGGAGCCGAAAATTTACCACTTACTTATCAACCCTACGTTCAACCAGGCTATGGTCCTTATGTTCAACCTTCTACGAGACAATACCATGGAATGAACATGGTGTGGGATCCATCCCAATATCAACAGCCTATGCAGCCTAATGTGCAGTTTCCTTCTCAACCTGGACAACCTTTGGTTTCTGGTCCAACCCAGCAACCTGTCCAGCCAACTATTCAAACTCCTGCACCTAGTTCTATTCAGTAGGCTAGGCTTAGTACACCTAAGACTCCACCTCAAACTACTGCAACTACTGCAACGTCTGTTCAACCTACAACACCTATTTCTGGAGTATCTGTAGCTCTGAGTTCTTCTATCCCTGCATCTGTGAAAATCCCTCAAGTCTTTGTACCCCAGTTAGGATCTTCAGTTCAGACTTCGGTTCAAATGTCTGCGGGACAAGCCGGTACAAGCACAATTGTCACAAGTCAACCAAAATTCACATATCAAATGTACCAGGGACAGCCTCAATTTAGTCCCATTTCACAAAATCCAAATTATCAGTATCAATCGTACCTTGGCTATACTTATCAACAGCCTCAACAACCCCAAGTTGGTTTGGTTAATCCTGGTTACCCGGGAGGTTACACAATTCCTAATGCAAATTTGATTCCCAGTTATCCTGGGTATCTGCCTCCTTGAACTGCTTTGGCTACTCAACGTTTTCGCGACCCTAACCGTCAGTTACCATTTATTTCAACTTTGGATTTACCTGATTTGAAACGCCTTATGAATGATCCAATTTTCTATTATCCATATTGGCCGCCAATGCCACATAAGTTGCCCAGTGATATACCGAAATTCGAAGGT
Organism: Pinus albicaulis; assembly: GCA_034641835.2. Taxonomy (NCBI): domain Eukaryota; kingdom Viridiplantae; phylum Streptophyta; class Pinopsida; order Pinales; family Pinaceae; genus Pinus; species Pinus albicaulis. Next base: position 33,783,941 of record MU968317.1, read on the forward strand.
AAGTCAGGAGAGGATCCATCAAATCACATCATGACTTATCACCTCTGGTGTGAGTCTAATTCAATAATTGATGATTCAATTCGCTTACATCTTTTCCAAAGAACTCTTATTGGTCTTGCTGCCAAATGGTACATTGAGTTACCACGAGGTTTTTTTAATAATTTCATTCAGTTAGCAACTGCCTTCTTGACTAATTTTCAGTTGCCTGTTAGATACGAAAATGGCACGAAACTATTAACTTCACTAAAACAATCCACGTCCACGTATATTTCTGATCATATTCATGAATGTTGACGTAGAAGGAGTTTCGTGAAAGTTTACATTCCGGATCAAATTTTGGCGTAATGGTTTGTTAAATCATTGCTACCCAAAATCACTGAAGACGTAGCTAAGGTTGGCGTTGTTACTTAAGAGCAAGTGATTGCTCAAGCTCAGTACCTTGACCTCGTTTATACGCAGTCAGGTACTTTACATGAAAAAATCACCGATCTTCCAAAACAAGGTCAAATAGCTACAGCTCCTTCAGGGTCTCATGCCGCTGATGGTATGATTGGTACAGTCAATACTAAAAGCAGGAAGAAATCTTCAAAGAAATCTTCTACTATTATAACTTTACCTGATTCCCCGAAAGGAGAGTCTTCCCCAGAAGTTTCGGCTGACATTCATGTCGTAGAGACATCTACGACCAAATCTAAATTTGGTGGTAAAAAGAAAGGGAGGAATAAAAACGAAAATAATTCAAAAGAGAAAACTGATAAAAACGAATCCAATGATGAAAAACACAAACCTCTTTATCCTTGTTACATTTGTGACGAGGATCATTTTACTAAGGAATTCCCACATTGAGCAGAGGTTGCGAAATTTGTTAAAGGTTCACAATAACCTGTTGTCTTGAAGGATCCTTTTCCGACTCAAGATAGTAAGATGGTTGGTTCTACCTCAAATGCCTCAGAAGAACCTATTTTGATGATGTCTCATGTAAGGATTGTGACGCGATCACAAGATTATGGTACTAAGAATCCCGTTGATGGTAAAGAAGCAGAATCTTCTAGTGCAAATACATCAACTACACATCCTCCTGTTTCTGGTCCACTACAGATCGAGAAACCAAATCCAGACTTAATAATCAAACCACCTGCTAAAGGTGTTCTTCGTAAATCAACTTTCAATCCACATGCAAGAGCTTCTCAGAATTACAACATTGTTGAAGACTTAGTTATTTATCCTTCAGCAATGTCGGCTTTGGAAGTGCTACAATCATGCCTAGCACAGCGTAAATTAATTTTGTCTGCCATAGGAGCTATCGATATTCAACATTCAAAACTTATAATCTTCAATTTAGAAAATAGTACACATCGCCTACCTCACCGAATGGCTTTCCAAATTCCAGTGTTAGTAAAAAACAGGCTGATATTTTAGACTGTGATTGATGAGGGAGCTTCAATGTTTATTATGTCAATTCAGTGTTGGAAATCGCTTGGTTCTCATACACTCAATCAATCTTCGATGATTCTCAAGGCTTTTTATGGTCGAGGTTTCCACCCTTTTGGTATTTTGCAGCATTTACCCATAGGGGTCAAAGGTAAAACCGTAAATCTAGATGTGGAAGTGGTTGATGCCCCTCTAGATTACAACCTTCTCCTAGGTCGTAGTTGGACTTATGCTATGACTGATGTTATTTCTTCGGTCTTTCGGCTCATAAAATTTCCATATCAAAGAAGGATCCTTACGATAGATCAGTTAACTTATTTTTCTTCTGACCCAGCCTCTACTGAGACAATCCAACACGTTGGTAAAGCGGCTATCCCTTACAAGGATGTTGAAGTAGGTTTGATTAAAGATTCTGGTTTACTAGGAACTTTTTCCTTTCCTCCTCCTAACGTATCACCTTTTATTGCAACTATTCACATGATTTCATCAGACACTGTTATGTTTGATGATCCTTGGGTCGTACCTTCCGACTCCGAGTTAGATTCATTTGATGGCATGATGCCTTTGAGTCCATTTGAAATTTCATATCAGGCTGTACAGTCACTTTCGACCCCTCTCCAACCGAAATTGATCCAATGAATGGGATCCATGAGGAATCACTTTCTATATCTAGTTCAGCCACAACAACATTTCCTGATCTTGTTCATACTGATGAGCAGATTTGTGAATTTTTTTCTGTTGATGATTTACCATGGGAAGATCTACCTCACCGATATTCGTTTTCACCTGAGTTGGATCATTTTGAAGATGATTTCGCTTCTATTTTTACTGTTAAATATGTCAAAGAATCGCAAAATCCATTGCAAAATCCTGATTATGAGTTAAATTTGGAAAATATCTCTTGAACGATTCCAATTGACATTTTAGTAAAGCCAGGAATAATTGAAAACATTCATATAGGTGCTTGTAGTATGGAAGATGAAATTCGAACTTATAAAGCCCTATTTCAAGAATTGCGTTATGTGTTTGCCTGGTCCTATGAATAAATGGAGGAATCGATCCATCAATTGTCATACATGAAATCAAGACTTACCCGAATGCCAAACCTATCCGTCAACGTCTACGTCAAATACATCCTAGAAAAGTTGCTGCTATAAAAGCAGAAGTTGAAAAATTACTTCATGTAGGTTTCATTTATCCAATTCCTTTAACGGATTGGGTATCGAATATTGTTCTTGTGACTAAAAAAAAAAGAACGATACGAGTATGTATCGACTATAGGGATATTAATCCAACTTATCCTAAAGAAAACTATCCAACCCCCTATATCGATCAAATAATCGATGATTGTGCCGGCAGTGAAATGTTTTCCTTTATGGATGGTTTTTCCGGTTACAATCAAATAAACATACTCCCTGTTGATCAGCCAAAAACAACTTTTATTTGTCCATGGGGGACATTTGCTTATTGCAAACTACCATTTGGACTGAAGAACATTGGAGAAACTTTTCAAAGGGCTATCTCTTACGCATTTCATGACATTAAGCACATTGTGGAGCCTTATCTCGATGATTTACCTGCTCATTCATCACGTAGGGCTGACCATATCACTCACTTACGAGCTATCTTTATCAGATGTAGGCATTATCGAATTAGTCTGAATCCACACAAATGTGTTTTTTGTGTAGAGTCGGTTCGTTTACTGGGATTTGTTGTTTCGAAAGCAGGCATTCACGTCACTCCATCGAAGGTCCAAGATATTGTCAATTTATCTCCTCTTTCGACTTTACGCCAACTCCAAAGTTTGCTGGGGAAAGCAAACATTTTACGTCGGTTCATTCCTAACTATGCCGAGCTTACAAAGGGTTTTACCTGGTTGCTGAAACAGAACATTCCATTCTTTTGGGATGAGATTGTTGATCGATCTTTTGATGCACTTAAACACGCGTTGACCCATGCACCGTTATTGCATCCTCCCAACTACAATCAGGATTACGTTTTGTACCTCGCTGCTTCTCATTCCAAAATTGGGATGGTTTTATTTCAGGAAGACGAATCTAACACTGAACATGTGATTTACTATCTTAGTCGAAATCTGCATCCGATTGAGATAAAATACACACATGTGGAGAAATTGGCCTTCGCAGTTGTCCAAACTATCCAAAGATTTAGACATTACATCTTGTTACGTAAAACCATAGTAATTTCTGACTATAACCCTATGATGTACATTTTAACCAAATAATTACTAGGGGGCAAGTATTCCAAATGGATAGTCATCCTACAGGAATTTGACTTGGACTTTGAAAATCCAAGGCAAAGAAATCTTTGGTATTTTCGGAACTGATGTGCGATTTCCCCTCTACTGATACTAAAACTGTGGCAGAGGAGCTCATTGCGGACGAATCTTTGTTTCTTATCAGTACTCTTGATCCATGGTATGGAGATATTATCGTTTATCTCCAAACCCAATCCTTTCAGCCTGAAATCTCATGATCTTAGCGATGGAAAATACGCTTCCAATCCCAACAGTACAATATTATTGGTGATACACTCTATCGTCGTGGAGCGGATTCTATTTTCTGACGCTGTCTGACTCATGAAGAAGCTGAAAAGGTTTTAAATGACTACCATTCTAGAGCATGTGGCAGTCATATGTCTAGGTATGCCACAACCTAAAAGATATTGCGCGCTGGTTATTTCTGGCCTTCTTTATTCAAAGATTGTATTTATGCAGTCCGGAAATGCCACAATTGTAAACTTTCTGATCGTAAGATGCGTGTGCCACCTGCTCCTCTTCACCCTATAATTGTTGTCGGTCCTTTCACAAAATGGGGTATTGACTTTATTACATGTAACCCTCACTCGGTCGAGGGGCATGCGTATATTATCTTAGCGGTAGATTATTTTACTAAGTGGGCTGAGGCGATGCCTACATTTTCGGTTGACGGAAAGAATATTGCAACTTTCGTATTTAATCACATAATTGCTAGGTTTGGTGTTCCTCAAGCCATTATTACAGATCATGGAAGTCATTTTCGGAACATCATGATGACTGAATTGACAGATCAACTCGGCCTGCACCACGATAGTTCCACTCCATATTATCCGCAGGACAATGGTCTGGTTGAAGCCATAAATAAATTTTTAGTCACCATGATCAGACGAATTATTGGTATTCATAAGACGAATTGGCATTCCATGTTATTGAACCTTAGTAAAAACATCAACGGGTTTCACTCCCTTTCAACTGGTTTACAGTTTGGAAGTCGTCTTGCCGATTGAATGTGAAATTTCGTCACTGAAATTAGCAATAGAATCACTCCCAGCTAAATTTGAAGAGGAGAAACATTTTTTGTACTTGGCTCAGCTGGATGAGAATCGACGAAATGCTACAACAGAAAACGAGGCTCATGTCAAAAGAATAAAAGCTCAGTATGATAGAAGTGTTACCCATCGAAATTTTTTAGAAGGAGACCTAGTCTTAGTTTATGATCAAGCCAACAATAAGCTAGGAGATGGGAAATTTGTGCCCATGTGGCATGGTCCTTTCATTGTTAAGCAAAAGCTGGCAAAAGGGGCCTATGATTTGATAGATTTTGATGGTGTCCCTTTAGATAAACCCAGAAATGGGATTTATCTGAAGCGATATTATGCTTAAATTTGTAGTGGAGATTTTTATTAGATTAGATTTCTTTACTGCTGGTGCGTCTTAGATTAGAAAAGCGTGCCTAGTTTAGAAGTGTGTTTTTTATCACTATTCCTTCTTATCTAAGTTTTACTCTTGATATTGCAGATGTCGATGTCTCTTCAAACCTACATTGGTTTTGCTGATGGCGGTTCTCGTAGTACATGGAACATTTCTTCCGCAGCTTGGGTTATCTATTCACCCTCTAACGAGTTAGTATCCATGCATGGGGTAAACCTTGGTCAAACAACGAATAACATTGCCGAGTATAGTGCAGTGATTGAGTTATTATCTGAATCCATATCATTTGGAATTCGGAGTTTGATTGTTAGGTTGGATTCTGAACTTATTGTATTACAGTGTAACAGGTTTATGCTATTAGAAATCCAATGTTATTACGGTTATTTTTAAGAGTTCATCTCTTGGAACGTGAATTTGATTACATTGAATGTCAACATATTCCAAGACATTTAAATACATTAGCATATGCGGTTGCTTCTAGTATGATAAATCGACATTTGCAATAATCAAAACAGTAAATCAAACAACATTCATAACATGTACACAAATAGCCGGTAAATAGTGATATATCGTAGTATAGAAGTGTTTTCAAAAAATATACATTGTCTTCAATCATAGGTTGGAAACACCTTATGATCGGAAAAATGGTAACACAAAAGGTCAAAAATATGAGTCTATGACACAATCATCCTATCACTGATGGTGATCATGATAAGAGACCACTGCCCGGGTCACCCTACATAGGAACCTCTTAAAAGATCCTGGGACACTAATCACGTATCTCTGTAATCTGAGTGGAATCTCATCTATGTTTGTCTCTAGAATGTCTATAGTTAGACGCTCTAGGTGATGCTCTAAATCAGACAGGATTTCTACTGATTGGCCTATTGGGGCTGGTGCGGCTGCAACTGGTTGTCTTCTTTCATAAGGCTGGAGATGGGCTGGTCGCCGTGGGCCCACATCTAAATTCAAAAATTTTGGTTATTAGTTTCAAGATGATCAAAAAAAAAAAAAAAATAGAACTTAGAAATTGTTGAAAATGATATTACCTGAGTCATCCCACTGTTCCCCTACTGAAAGAGTCATCTCTCGGTCGCCGTGAAAATCTATCCCGTCATATGGAAATTCCTCTATAACAAAAAGTTGTTGTTCCAGCCAATGAAAATATGAAGGAGGAAATTGAACAATCTCGATGCCCTCAATACCATGACGGGCCATAAATGCAACCCAACGAACCATCCTGGGTTCTCGAGGTCGACCGACATCGACAAGAATTTTTTGTGGAGCTAACATGGGGATCCTCTCTAGAGCAAAGGTGACTACGATGGATCCATATCCAAATTTATTTAGTTTTCCATTCTTCACCCTAATTATTTGGCCTTTTACATTGGCCAACACATCTTCGCACCAGTTGAAAATGGTGCCTCGAAAACAGTCCACAACAATGCGCATTTGGGAACTGTTAGCCACATGCAGTGCTGCACTCCCACAAAGTCTGGTAATAGTAAATGCAATGAATTTCAGCTCGGGATGGATGATATTTTTTATGTCAATCCATTTGTCCCTGGGATCTGCCTGATCATTACAGAACTCTTGTCAAAGACTAGCGACAGTCTGGCCACCTGGCCTAGTCCCAAACAAGAAAAAATTTTCGCCCCTCTTGGAAAAATCAATCAGAAAATAAATATCCTCTACCTCAATTTCAAGCCGGTAGCCACCAATATTGAAACACTGGTCCTATACATTCCACCTGTTTACCAGCCATGTTAGGAGGTGTACTTGTGCCCTTATGCCTTGGATGGCCCAGAATTTATACAAACCGCATGCTCTTAATGATTGCATTGTGGGAAAATGGAGAATTGCGACGTCATCCATGTCCTCATGCTCACGTTCTCTCCAAATCAACATCTTGTTAATCCTACAATGCATAAAAAGATATGTTAGAACAATCTAATTTGAAAATTTTTTTGTGGAAAATGAGAAATTTGATTTTGAAATTCAAATGAGCAAGGACCGCACTTTGTCTTCATACACAGTGCGTAGGAACGTACATGCACTGTGGGACAAGTGTGGACCCATGAATTTTTTATACTTAGAAAAAAGTCGGGGTCCATAGGGCCCATGTGTTGCACCTGCGGACCTCTGCGAGCAATTTTTTAAAACATATTTTTCCCTTAAAAGTAAAATCTAAAGCCTACAAATGAAATGTAAATGGATGAAATGAAAGATTAGGAGGTCGTGGATTACCTGGAGTTGATGGTTCTCGATTTCGTCGGACGAATTTTCCAGAATCTTCACAGGAACTTTTTTACCCAAAAGCTTTTACTTTTCACTCTAAACTCGAATGGTAAAAATGAAGCTGAAAAAGTCCTTTTTATAAGCTTTTTTGAATAAATAAGTTTTTAATTTGTTTATTTTTCACTTCTAAAAGGGTATTTTTGAAAGCGTTTTTACTTATTTTAAACAAGTATGTGTAATCTTTCAAGTTTTTGTACAGAAATTGGATTTTTCAGGAGAATTGATCATTTTTCAACAAAAAGCATACTTCTATCACTTTTTCAGACTCTTTCAAAAAATTTACGAAAAAGTGAAACATTGGAGTCCTCTTTTAAGCCTTTTTCAGACTCTCTAAACATGAAAAGATTGCCAAGTACTTGATTATTCGAACTCGTTAAAGTAAATGAATAATAGTCCTTTCAGTATAAGTTTATTCCTTTTACGGACTAAAATGGACTATTTATGAAAAAGGTAGACGTTGACTAATTACGGTCAATAGAGTTCTCTCCCGTATTATTTTATCCTTTTTCAGGCTTGAGAGACTAAATTTACGAAAAAGTACACCCATGGATTTTTCTTAAGCTTTCTCGTCTGACTCCCTAAAATTTAAAAACACCGAGTTTCTCCTATACTGGACTTGTTAAAATTTAATAGTAAAGGAACTGTTAAATTTCAAACAGGAACGGACCACTCCTTCTTAGGGTTCAAATCTTAAACTAAGTTGGACTCATCCGAAGGATGAACTTATAAAAAAGAAAATTTTATCCTCCTCAAGCTTGTCAAAAATAAAGAGGTACTTGCCAGAAATTGTAGGGGAAAAGGGAGAAAAATGAACTTGTTTGTTATATTTTTGCTTTTCGAAAATCCAGTTAACCACTCTTGAACACGACACTTTTCGTTCACCTGGGTTAGGAGATCCTTTGCCTAACAGTTAATCAAACCACATTGAAAGTCTTCATCCAGTTTTTGGGTATTAGCTTTGGGTCAATTGTTACCAAGCCATCTGCAGTGTTGTTATGTGTTCAAGAGGATAGTTCAAATAAACCATTCATCTATGAAATATCTGTCTTCCCTTTTGATCATCCCTAAGTCAGTCGTTGCCAATATATTTTCAAAACTTGATCTATGATTTTGTGTTGTGGTCCTACCTACGATGGATCACTTTCTATCGACGACAACTCATTATCTAGGAATTTGATCTAGAAATCATCAGTACCTTGAAATCTGCATGCCTCAATAGTAGATTTCTCGCCTTCGACGACAGGTTACATCATTGACCTTCGATCGACTGATTCCGTGACATGTTTGACTTCATCTCATTCATTCACATTTCATGGATTGTATTGGGTACTTTGGGAACCATTGAAATTACTGGTGGTTACTCTCACACTTGTTAACAGTTTACATCATTGACTGGTAATCAAGTAGTTTCTACCATGTTTGACTTCAACACATTCATTCACATGGATAGAATCATACTAGTTCGAGATGCAGAAATCAAGACCTTGGATCTAGTTTCTACCATCTAGGCTACAAGGAATTTTGTTATCATTTATACAGTGGAATATTTATAAACAGATGGCTGCGTCCAGACTGTGTCTACACATGTCTATAATGTGATGTATTCAAAATCATTCCTGTATCAGAACAATTTGAGTCAGTTTCTAGTTAGTTTTGAACTGAGTATGGGAATGCCTACCCCAGTGATGATATGTATACATATATATTTTTCACTGAATGTTTTTACAGGTTCCGACTGGGGTGTCCACTGGATGATCTTTGAAATGATAAAGTACTGCACTCTTCATATATGACAGACTTCAGATTCATCTATTCTAGAATTTTCACTCTAGGGGGCAATCTATTACACTGAAAATTGTCATCCTGACATTCTGCTATGTGTATGAGCTCATTATTACTCATACTCACCCCTTTTCAAGTCTAACATATTAGTTCCTCCTGTCAAGCCTTGAAAATCAGAGAAAAGTTCCTAAAAATCTCCTAAACTTTGGTGTTGCACTTTCTCTCTATGTTTCCTGCAGTCCCGCACCTAATGTTCAGGTCTCCTACATACCTGAACGCACTTTCTCTGTGTTACAGGTGCGGATCCCTGTAAAGATAAAAAAGGCGCAAGCAAATTCCAAAAAGCTCAATTACAGTAAATTCTAGAAGCCTCTAGAAAGAATCTTGCGGTGACAGAACCGCTCTTTTGAGGTGCATGTATCCCTTACCTTATGGAGCTAACCCCTTGATGTGAGGAGCTTATCCCTATGAAGGGGATTCTATCCCTTCATAGTTGGAATAGAAAACCTCCTCTTTTCCACTATAAAAAGAGGCATTGGGTAGCCTCAAAGGGAGTTGAAGCTTTAGAATATTTGAGGTTAAGTGTTGTTGGGATTCAGACTCATTTGACTAAGATTTTTGTGAAGAGAGATCACATACCTCTATTTGTCTTGGTTGGAGGAGTGCAGAGCTTATCAAAGTAGAGGAGAATCCTTCTTCGAACCCCAGGAAGGCCTGTGCAACATCAAGGCTCAGGTTGTAAGGTTTTCCCTCTTTTGAAATTAATACAAATATACTCATTTTTCTCAATAAGTTGTTAGTTAATGGTTTATTTCATAGTTTCCTTGATCACTATGATAAGCATGGTTTATGATGATGTATATACAGGTGCTATTTAATATTTTTCTTGTTTTTGACTGCAGGTACGAAGAAAACTCTTTCAAGTGCACGAGAGACAACAACGACTTCAAACAAGCGCTGGACATACGGTAAGTCTTTTACACCTCTATAGAGATTTTTGTAAATCATATATGCTTAGAGAAAGATTAGTTTATTTGGATGTTTTTTTCCAGATACTTTTAGTACTAGGGAGATTGATCCTATCCACAAGACGGATTAATCCACACAACAAATTGGTGACTCCGCTACGGATGAACTTGTTTTTTCTTGTTCTCTTTTATTTTGATTTGAGGAAAAAAATTTCCTGGTTTTTGATTGAAAGATATCTGCCTGGGTAGCTTAGGTTTTCTCTTCTTTTGAAAATTTTGAAATCTTTTATGTTTTTCTCTAGTTTTTCTGGGGACCGCACTTTGTCGGTTTTGCACAGTGCAGGCAGTTTCGTGCTTTCCTTAAGTAAACAGTGCGGGACCGCACCTGTTACTTCTGGAAGCATGCAGACCCTGTTAAAATTTTGAAAAACTCTAGATTTATTTCTTCAGTTTATCTTTATTTTGATTTATAGTTTTTTGGTTTCTGCCCAGATTGATGATTGTTTCTATCAAAATCCTTTTGTGAATGAATTCCAGCAGTATTGGTGTTTTGATGATTTTCTAGAAGTTTTGCGTTTTGGATTTCTTTTCACTTGATCTTTGTAGTGATTCGAAGCATTGGCAGTTTGAAGTACCTCATATTACATTGGTATTTTCGTCTTTTTGCTGAATCTAACCTGATTATGAAATCATCCTTTATTAAGAAATAGATTTACTTGTTTCTTTGCAAATCTGAGAAAAAAACTTTGTTATAGGTTTTTGAATTTCATTTTTTATAAAAAACATATTTGAGTGTTTTTTATCTACTTGTTATTCTGGACGAATAGATCCTTAGTTTGCTGAAAAATTAACACATTCTTCAAAAAATATTAAAGCTTTTATTCAATTAGATTGTTAAAGTTTGTAGATCTCAAAATTAGTTTTGTAGTTTCGAGTGCTTTTAGAAATTTGTAGATTTCTTTTGAAGGAAAATTGTTTTTGTAGCTTCAAGTTTTTGAAAGTGAAATGATTTTTTTGTGAGCTTTGACAATTTTTCTCATTTTGAGTTATTGTTGAAAAGACCAAAATATTTTCTTTCAATTACTCTTTATGTTAAAAGAAGGAATTGTTTCTTAAAAGAATTGCATTCTCGAACTCTTTCTTTAGCTAGAATTTCATTGAAAGAAAATGAATTGATTATCATTTTTAGTGTTTTTGGAAGTCGAGTCTTCACACCATCAAAGTTTCATTTCCACACCCATTTACTTAAGAAACAACTCACAAAAGTAACACTTAATTAAAATTCATCTAGTAATCTTTTTATTTCTAGGGTTCTTATCACCAACATAGCTTAGGCTAGTATCTTGGAGTAGGGAGTAATTAACTCTCCAAGATAGTAAAAAAAAACAAGTAGATAAATCTTGCGGTAGGAAATAAATCCAATTGTAATTTGTATAATCTAGGAAGATTCTCTTAAAGAATTCAATCACGAGATCATGTCCGAACCTTTGAGACAATCAATTTTGTTTCATTGGGGAAGATAAAAGATTTTGTGTGCATCACAAATGGTAAACCTTGAATTAACCATTGTCGAGGAGCCTAGGGTCACTTTTCGGTAAACCTCAGATTTACCATGTCGAGGAAACTTCAAGGGGATTAAGATTTGTTACACTAACCTTGTGCGTGGGATCGGATTGTAGACTGTTCCCCTAGTTATATTTGTTACTATTGGTAACCTTAGTGTCCATAACCTTAAGATTATTTGCTAAGGTGATGGTGAAGGAAATATCTCACTGTACCTGGAGTAGACGTCAACTAGACTCACTTGGAATCTCTGGGGGGTTCTCTTCACATGAGATGGTTTTGTGAAGAAACTTGTGCCAGTCTGTTTCATTACGCAGGTTGTTGGGGTAACTTTTCCAACCGCCCTTTCTATATTAAATTTCTACTAAGTTGGATTTCATCACCAACTAGTGTTTTTAATACGGGAAGTTACTGTTTGTGTGTGGTTTGAACTCTTAGATTTTTAAGCGTGTGATTCATATATTTGTTTCTTTAGAGACTTTAGGTGTTTTCATTGAAATTTTATTTGTTTGTGTGTGATTAGTTAATATTTAATTGTGGCGGAATTGCCAAGACAATCCCGGAGACTACAAGGGAAAACCCCTAAATATACACCAAGTCAGCTTGAAGGGCTTCATGCTCTAGTATCATCTAGCAGTGGTAGGATTAGATCAATAGAAATTGGAACTTCATCTATAGTTGTTCATCCTGATCATCAAATACCCACAACAGAACACATTCAAGAACCGATTTCAGTTTCTAAAGTTATTGATAGTATTTCTCCTTCCAGTGAACTAGCTGATGAACCTGAAATCTCTAAACCTGAAACTGAACCTTCTGTTTTGGAAACATCCTCAGGATCTATTACACCAACTTCTAGTGATCCTGGTTCACCTAGGGTAAGAAATATTGTCACTGATGATCTTCCATCTGACCTTATTTCCATTGAAGAACTTACTAATCCAGACGAAGAATTATCTCTTCCTGAAACCCCTCAGTCTTTAAATTTTAGGGAGCATGAATCTATTTTCTACAGCCCTATTCGAACTACTGCTTGGTATCTCTCCTTGAATTTTTTTTTAGAGAATCCATGTCTTGCTTTTTCTCCACCTCAAATTCCATTTCATCCTACACCCAAAGGTTACTATCCGTCATCCATTATGGAAGGAGAATCATCCATGTTTTCCCATCACCAAAATCATTTTTACACGGTGGTCCTCTTGTTCCTCCGGGATATCAAGCTCTGTCTACTACTTTCTCTGGAGCAGCTCCTTAACAATTGAAAACGTGTTATCATCTGGTCTTAATGGAGTTAAAACTGAAACATCAAACACAGAGAAAATCTTTATGATGTCTAGTAATATTCCGAATCCTCAACCTCAAGGCAGTCAGTTACTGCCTGGAGGGAAATTTCAGGGAAATCAGTTACCGCCTGGGGGGAAACCTCAAGGTAGTCAGTTACCACCTGGGGGGAAACCTTCAGGAAATTAGTTACCACCTAGGGGGAAACCTCAAGGTAGCTTTTTCCCAGGACAAACTGTTTAATCATATTATTTTGGGGGACCACCCCAAGGACAGTACATACCTCAAGGGTATCAACCTTCAGGATAGTACATACCCTAAGGTCAACCCCAAACTCAATATGATCCTCAGGGTCCTTATCAACCCCAGCTTCAGTACACACCTCAGGGTTATCACCCTCAAGGTCAATACCCAATTCAAGGTTTCCAACAGCCTTGTGGTCAATCATCTATACAAGGAGCTGGAAATTTACCACTTACTTATCAACCCTACATTCAACCAGGCTATGGTCCTTACGTTCAACCTTCTACAGGACAATACCACGGAATGAACATGGTGTGGGATCTGTCCCAATATCAACAACCTATGCAGCCTAATGTGTAGTTTCCTTCTCAACCTGGACAACCTTTGGTTTCTGGTCCAACCAAGCAACCTATCCAGCCAATTATTCAAAAATCCCCGATATTCCAAAACAATGTCAAATAGCTGCAGCTCCTTCAGGGTATCATGCCACTGACGGTATGGTTGGTACAGTCAATACTAAAAGAAAGAATAAATCTTCAAAGAATTCTTCTCCTATTATAACTTTACCTGATTCCTCGAAAGGAGAGTCCTCCCCCAAAGTTTTGGCTGACATTCATGTCGTAGAGACATCTACGACCAAATCTAAATTTGGTGGTAAAAAGAAAGGGAAGAATAAAAAGAAAAAAATTCAAAAGATAAAACTGATAAAAACGAATCCAATGACGAAAAACACAAACCTCGTTATCCTTGTTACATTTGTGACAAGGATCATTTTACTAAGGAATTCCCACATCGAGAAGAGGTTGCGAAATTTGTTAAAGGTTCACAACAACTTGTTGTCTTGAAGGATCCTTTTCCGACTCAAGATAGTAATATGGTTGGTTCTACATCGAATGCCTTAGAAGAACCTATTTTGATGATGTCTCATGTAAGGATTGCGACGTGATCACAAGATTATGGTACTAATAATCCTGTTGATGGTAAAGAAGCAGAATCTTTGAGTGGAAATACATCAACTACACCTCCTCCTGTTTTTGGTCCGCTACAGATCGAGAAACCAAATCCAGACTTAATAATCAAACCGCCTGCTAAAGATGTTCTTCGTGAATCAACTTTCAATCCAAATGGGAGAGTTGCTCAGAATTACAACATTGTTGAAGACTTAGCTATTTCTCCTTCAGCAATGTCGGCTTTGGAAGTGTTGCAATCATGCCCAGCACAACATAAATTTTTTTTCTGCCATAGGAGCTGTCGATATTCAGTATTATAACCTTATAATATTCAATTTAGAAAATAGTACACCTCGCCTACCTCACCAAATGGCTTTCCAAATTCTAGTGTTAGTAAAAAACAGGCTGATCTTTTAGACTGTGATTGATGAGGGAGCTTCAACGTGTATTATGTTGATTCAGTGTTGGAAATCGCTTGGTTCTCCTACACTTAATCAATCTCCCATGATTCTTAAGGCTTTTGATGGTCGAGGTTTCCACCCTTTTGGTATTTTGCAAGATTTACCCATAGGGGTCGAAGGTAAAACCGTAAATCTAGATGTGGAAGTGGTGGATGCCCCTCTAGATTACAACCTTCTCCTGGGTCGTATTTGGACTTATTATATGACTGTTTTTGTTTCTTCGGTCTTTCGGCTCATAAAATTTCCATATCAAGGAAGGATCCTTACAACAGATCAGTTAACTTATTTTTTTTCTGACCTAGCCTCTATAGAAACAATCGAGCAAGTTGGTAAAGCGGTTATCCCTTACAAGGATGTTGGATTAGGTTTGATTAAAGATTCTGGTTTACTAGGAACTTTTTCCTTTCCTCCTCCTAACGTATCACCTTTTATTGCAACTATTCACATGATTTCGTCAGACACTGTTATGTTTGATGAACCTTGGATCGTACCTTCCGACTTCGAGTTAGATTCATTTGATGGCATGATGCCTTTGAGTCCATTTTAAATTTCATATCAGGTTGTACAGTCACTTTCCAACCCCTCTTCAATTGAAACTGATCCAATGAATGGGATCCATGAGGAATCACTTTCTATATCTAGTTCAGCAACAACGACATTTCCTGATCTTGTTCATACTGATGAGCAGATTTGTGAATTTTTGTCTATTAACGATTTACCATGGGAAGATCTACATCACCGATCTACGTTTTTACCTGAGCTGGATTATTTTGAAGATGATTTTGCTTCTATTTTTACTGCTGAATATGTCAAAGAACCGTAGAATCCATTGCAAAATCCTGATTCTGAGTTAAATTTCGAAAATATCTCTCGAACGATTCCAATTGAAATTTCAGTAAATCTAGGAATAATTGAAAACATTCATATAGGTTCTTGCTTTACGGAAGATGAAATTCAAACTTATAAAGCCCTATTTCAAGAATTCCATGATGTGTTTGCGTGGTCCTATGAAGAAATGCCCGGAATCGATCCATCAATTGTCGTACATGAAATCAAGACTTACCCGGATGCCAAACCTGTCCGTCAATGTCTACGTCAAATACATCCTAGAAAACCTGCTGCTATCAAAGAAGAAGTTGAAAAATTACTTCGTGTAGGTTTCATTTATCCAATTCCTTTAATGGATTGGGTATCGAATATTGTTCCCGTGACTAAAAAACAAGGAACGATACAAGTATGTATCTACTATAGGGATATTAATCGAGCTTGTCCTAAAGACAATTATCCAACCCCCTATATCGATAAAATAATAGATGATTGTGCCGAAAATGAAATATTTTCCTTTATGGATGGTTCTTCCGGTTACAATCAAATAAACATACTCCCTGCTGATCAGCCAAAAACAACTTTTATTTGCCCGTGGGGGGCATTTTCTTATTGCAAACAACCCTTTGGATTGAAGAACGTTGGAGAAAATTTTCAAAGGGCTATGTCTTACGCATTTCATGACATTAAGCACATTGTGCAGCCTTATCTCGATGATTTACCTGCTCATTCATCACGTAGGGCCAACCATCTCACTCACTTACGAGCTATCTTTATGAGATGTAGGCATTATAGAATTAGGAGGAATCCACACAAATGTGTTTTTTGTGTAGAGTCATGTCGTTTACTGGGATTGACGCCAACTCCAAATTTTGTAGGGGAAAGAAAACTTTTTACGTCGGTTCATTCCTAACTATGTCGAGCTTACAAAGGGTTTTACCCGGTTGCTGAAATAGAACATTCCATTCTTTTTGGATGATATTTCTGATCGATATTTTGATGCACTTAAACACGCGTTGACCCATGCACCATTATTGCACCCTCCCAACTACAACCAGGATTATTTTTTGTACCTCGCCGCTTCTCATTCCACAATTGGTATGGTTTTAGTTCAGGAAGAAGAATCTAACACTGAACATGTGATTTACTATCTTAGTCGGAATCTCCATCCGATTGAGGTCAAATACACACATGTGGAGAAATTGGCCTTGGCAGCTGTCCAAGTTGTTCAAAGATTTAGATGTTATATCTTGTTACGTAAAACCACAATAATTTCTGACTGTAACCCTAGGATGTACATTTTAACCAACCAATTACTAGGGGGCAAGTATTCCAAATGGATAGTCATCAAGTAGGAATTTGACTTGAAATTTTAAAAATCCAAGGCAAAGAAATCTTTGGTATCTGTGGAACTGATGTGCGATTTCCCCTCTACTGATACTAAAATTGTGGCAGAGGAGCCCATTGCGGATGAATATCTATTTCTTATCAGTACTCTTGATCCATGGTATGGAGATATTATCGTTTATCCCCAAACCAAATCTTTTCGGATTGAAATATCATGATCTCAACGACGGAAAATACACTTCCAATCCCAACAGTACAATATTATTGGTGATACACTCTATCGTTGTGGAGCGGATTCTGTTTTCCGACGTTTTCTGACTCATGAAGAAGCTGAAAAGGTTTTAAATGACTGCCATTCTGGAGCATGTGGCAGTCATATGTCTGGGTATGCCATAGCCCAAAAGATATTGCGCGCTGGTTATTTCTGGCCGTCGTTATTCAAAGATTGTATTTTTCAGTCTGGAAATGCCACAATTGTCAACTTTTTTATCGTAAGATGCCTGCGCCACCCGCTCCTCTTTACCCTATAATTGATGTTGGTCCTTTCGTAAAATGGGGTATTGACTTTATTACATGTAACCCTCACTCGACTGGGGGGCATGCGTATATTATCTTAGCGGTAGATTATTTTACTGAGTGGGTCGAGGTGATGCCTACATTTTCAGCTGACGGCAATACTACTGCAACTTTCGTATTAAATCACATAATTGATAGGTTTGGTGTTCCTCAAGCCATTATTACAGATCATGGAAGTCATTTTCGAAACATCATGATGACTGAACTGATAGATCAACTTGGCCTGTGCCACGATAGTTCCACTCCATATTATCTGCAGGGAAATGGTCTGGTTATAGCAATAAATAAAGTTTTAGTCACCATGATCAGACGAATTATTGGTATTCACAAGACGAATTGGCATTCCATGTTATTAAACCTCAGTAAAAACATCAATAGGTTTCACTCCCTTTCAACTGGTTTACGGTTTGGAAGCCATGTTGCCGATTGAATGCAAAATTTCGTCACTGAAATTAGCCATAGAATTACTCCCAGCTACGTCTGAAGAGGAGAAACATTTTTTGTTCTTGGCTCAACTGGATGAGAATCAACGAAATGCTGCAATAACAAATGAGGCTTATGTCAAACGAATAAGAGCTCAGTATGATAGAAGTGTTAACCCTCAAAATTTTTTAGAAGGAGACCTAGTATTAGTTTATGATCAAGCCAAAGATAAGCTAGGAGCTAGGAAATTCATGTCCATGTGGCATGGTCCTTTCATTGTTAAGCGAAAGCTGGCAAAAGGGGCCTATGAGTTGATAGATTTTCACGGTGTCTCTTTAGATAAACCCAGAAATGGGCTTTGTCTGAAGCGATATTATGATTAAACTTGTTGTGGAGATTTTTATTAGATTAGATTTCTTTACTGCTAGTGTGTCTTATATTAGAAAAGCGTTCCTAGTTTAGAAGTGTGTTTTTTATCACTATTCCTGCTTATCTGAGTTTTACTCTTGGTCGTCGTGGGCCCACATCTGCATTCAAAACTTTTGGTTATTAGTTTCAAGACGATAAAAATAAAATAAAATTAGAACTGAGAAATTGTTGAAAATGATTTTACATGATTCATCCCACTGTTCCCCTGCTAGGAGAGTCATCTCTTGGTCACCGCAAAAATCTATCTCAGCATATGGAAAGTCCTCTGTAACAAAAATTTGGCGTTCTAGCCAAAAAAAATATGAAGGAGGAAATCGAACAATCTCGACACCCTCAATACCATGACGGGCCATCAATGCAACCCAATGAACCATCCTAGGTTCTCGAGGTCGACCGACATTAACAGGAATGTTCTGCGGAGCTAACATGGGGATCCTCTCTAGAGAAAATGTGACTACGATGAATCCATATCCAAATTTATTTAGTTTTCCATTGTTCGCTCTAGTTAGTTGGCCCTTTACATTGGCCAACAGAGCTTCGCACCAGTTGAAAATGGTGCCTTGAAAACAGTCCACAACAATGCACATTTGGGAATCGGTAGCCACATGCAGTGTTGCACTCCCACACAGTCTGGTAATAGTAAATGCAATAACTTTCAGCTCAGGATGGATGATAGTTTTTATGTCAATCCGTTTTTCCCTGGGGTCTGCCTGATCATTACAGAACTCTTGTCGAAGACTAGTGATAGTCTGGCCACCTGGCCTAGTCCCAAACAAGGAAATTTTTTCGCCCCTCTTGGACAAACCAATCAAAAAATAAATATCCTCTAGCTCAATTTTGAGCCGGTAGCCGCAAATAATGAAAAAATGGTCCTGTACGTTCCACCTATTTACCAGCCATATTAGGAGGTCTACCTGTGCCCTCATGCCTTGGATGACCCAGAATTTATACAAACCGCATGCACTTAATGCTCGCATTGTGGGAAAATGGAGCATTGCGGCGTCATCCACGTCCTCATGATCACGTTCTCTCCAAATCAGCATCTTATTAATCCTACAATGCATAAAAAGATATGCTAGAACAATCTAATTTCAAAATTTTTGGGCAGCAAATGAGAAATTTGATTTTGAAATTCAAATGCGCAAAAATACACTTTGTCTTCATACACAGTGCATAGGAATGCATGCGCACTGTGGGACAAGTGCGGACCCATGACTTTTTTCTACATAGAAAAAATTCAGGGTCCGCAGGGCCCATGTGTTGCACCTGCGGACCTCTGCGGGCGATTTCTTAAAACATATTTTTCCCTTAAAAATAAATTCTAAAGCCTACAAATGAAATGTAAATATATGAAATGCAAGATTAGGAGGTTATGGATTACCTGGAGCTAACGGTTCTCGATTTCGTCTGATGGATTTTCCAGAATTTTCACAGGAACATTTTTACCCAAAAGCTTTTACTTTTCACTCTAAACTCGAATGGTAAAAATGAAGCTGGAAAAGTCCTTTTTATAAGTTTTTTCAAATAAATAAGTTTTTAATTTGTTTACTTTTCACTTTTAAAATTGTATTTTTGAAATCATTTTTACTTATCTTAAACAGGTATGTGTAATGTTTCAAGTTTTTGTGCAGAAATTGGATTTTTCACGAGAATTGATCATTTTTGAACAAAGAGCATACTTTTATCACTTTTTCAGACTCTTTCAAAATGTTTACGAAAAAGTGAAACATTGGAGTCCTCTTTTAAGCCCTTTTCAGACTCTCTAAACATGAAAATATTGTCAAGTACTTGATTATTTGAACTCGTTAAAGTAAATGAATAATCATCCTTTCAGTATAAGTTTATCCCTTTTACGGACTGAAATGGACTATTTATGAAAAAGTTATACGTTGACTAATTATGGTCAATAGAGTTCTCTCCCGCATTATTTTATCCTTTTTCGGGCTCGAGAGACTAAATTTACGAAAAATTACACCCATGGAGTTTTCTTAAGCTTTTTCTTCTGACTCCCTAAAATTGAAAAACACCGAGTTTCTCCTATACTGGACTCGTTAAAATTTAATAGTAAAGGACCCGTTCAATTTCAAAAAGGAACGGACCACTCCTTCTTAGGGTTTGAATCTTAAACTAAGTTGGACTCATCCAAAGGATGATATTATAAACAAGCAAATGTTATCGTCCTCAAGCTTGTCAAAAATAAATAGGTACTTGCCAAAAATGGTGGGCGAAAAGAGAGAAAAATGAACACGACTCTTTTCGCTCACCTGGGTTGGGAAATCCTTTGCCTAACAGTTAATCAAACCATGTTGAAATTCTTCATCCGGTTTCTGGGTATTAGCTTCGGTTCAATTGTTACCAAGCCATTTGCAGTGTCGTTATGTGTTCAAGAGGATAGTTCAAATATACTATTCATCTGCGAAATATCTGTCTTCCATTTTGACCATCCCTGAGTCAGTCCTTGCCAATATATTTTCAAAACTTGATCTATGATTTCGTGTTGTGGGCCTACCTACGACGGATCACTTTCTATCGAGACAAATCATTATCTAGGAATTTGATCTAGAAATCGTCAATACCTTGAAATCTGCATGCCTCAATAGCAGATTTCTCCCCTTCGATGACAGGTTACATCATTGACCTTCAATCGAATGATTCCGTGACATGTTCGACTTCAGCTCATTCATTCACATTTCGTGGATTTTATTGGGTACTTTGAGAGCCATTGACATTGCTGGTGGTTACTCTCAAACTTGTTAACAGTTTACATCATTGACTGGTAATCAAGTGGTTTCTACCATGTTTGACTTCGACACATTCATTCACATGGATAGAATCGTACTAGTTCAAGATGCAGAAATCAAGACCCTGGATCTAGTTTCTACCATCTAGCCTACAAGGAATTTTTTTATCATTTATACAGTGGACTATTTATAAACAGATGGTTGTGTCCATACTGTGTCTACACATGTCTATAATGTGATGTATTCAAAATCATTCCTGTATCAGAACAGTTTGAGTCAGTTTCTAGTTAGTTTTGATGTGAGTATGGGAATGCCTACCTCAGTGATGATATGTATACATATATATTTTGCATTGAATGTTTTTACAGGTTTTGACTGGGGTGTCCACAGGATGATCCTTGAAATGATAAAGTACTACACTCTTCATATATGACAGACTTCAGCTTCATCTATTCTAGACTTTTCACTTTAGGGGGAAATATGTTACACTGAAAATTTTCATCTTGACATTCTGCTATGTGTATGAGCTCATTATTACTCATACTTCCCCCTTTTCAAATATAACATATTATTTCCTCATGTCAAACCTTGAAAATTATAAGAGAAAATTTCCTAAAAATGTCCTAAACTTTGGTGTCTCACTTTCTCTCTATCTTGCCTGTGGTCCCGCACCTAATTTTTAGGCCTCCTGCATACCTGAATGCACTTTCTCTGTGTTACAGGTGCATACCCCTGTAAATATAAAAAATACGCAAGTAAATTCCAAAAATATCAATTACAGTAAATTCTAGAAGCCTCTAGAAAGAATCTTGCGGTGGCAGAACCGCTCTTTTGAGGCGCATGTATCCCTTACCTTATGGAGCTAACCCCTTGATGTGAGGAGCTTATCCCTTTGAAGGGGGATTCTATCCCTTCATAGTTGGAATAGGAAACCTCCTCTTTTCCACTATAAAAAAAGGCATTGGGTAGCGTTAAAGGGAGTTGAAGCTTTAGAATATTTGAGGTTAACTGCTATTGGGAGTCAGACTCATTTGACTAAGATTTTTGTGAGGAGAGATCACATACCTCTATTTGTCTTGGTTGGAGGAGTGCAGAGCTTATCAAAGTAGAGGATACTCCTACTTCGGACCCTGGGAAGGCCTGAGCAACATCAAGGCTCAGGTTGTAAGGTTTTCCTTCTTTTGAAATTAATAAAATATACTCATTTTTCTCAATAAGCTGTTAGTTAATGGTTTATTTCATAGATTCATTGATCACTATGATAAGCATGGTTTATGATGATGTATATACAGGTGCTATTTAGTATTTTTCTTGTTTGTGACTGTAGGTACGAAGAAAATGCCTTCAAGTGCACGAGGTACAACAACGACTTCAAACAAGCGTTAGACATACAGTAAGTCTTTTACACCAGTATAGAGATTTTTGTAAATCATATATGCTTAGAGAAAGATTATTTTATTTGGTTTTTTTTTGCTAGATAATTTTAGTACTAGGGAGATCGGTCTTGTCCGCAAGAAAGATTAATCCACACAACAAATTGGTGACTCCGCTGTGGATGAACTTGATGTTTTTTTGTTCTCTTTTATTTTGATTTGAGGAAATGTTTTTCCTGGTTTTTGATTGATGGATATCTGCCTAGGTAGCTTAGGTTTTCTCTGCTTTTGAAAATTTTGAAATCTTTTATGTTTTTCTCTAGTTTTTATGGGGACCACACTTTGTCTTTTTTTCACAGTGCGGGCAGTTTCGCACTTTCCTTAAGTAAACACTACGGGACCGCACTTGTTACTTCTGGAAGCCTACCAACCCTGTTAAAATTTTGAAAACTCCAGATTTCTTTCTTTATTTTATCTTTATTTTGATTTAGAGTTTTTTGGTTTCTTCCCAGATTGATAATTGTTTCTATCAAAAGCCTTTTGTGAATGAATTCCGACAGTATTGGTGTTTTGATGATTTTCTAGATGTTTTGCATTTTGGATTGCTTTTCACTTGGTATTTGTAGTGATTCGAAGCATTGGCAGTTTGAAGTACCTCAGATTACATTGGTATTTTCATCTTTTTGCTGAATCTAACCTGATTGTGAAATCATCCTTTATTAAGAAATACATTTACTTGTTTCTTTGGAAGTCTTCGAAAAAAACTTTGTTATAGGTTTTTGAATTTCATTTTTTATAAAAAAACATATTTGAGTGTTTTTGATCTACATGTTATTATGGACGAATATATCCTTAGTTTTTTGAACAACCAAGTAAAACATTCTTCAAAAAATCTTAAAGCTTTTATTCAATTAGATTGTTAAAGTTTGTAGATCTCAAAATTAGTTTTGTAGTTTTGAGTGCTTTTAGAAATTTTTAGATTTCTTTTGAAGGAAAATTGTTTTTGTAGCTTCAATTTTTTGAAAGTGAAATGATTTTGTTGTGAGCTTTGATAATTTGTCTCATTTTGAGTTATTGTTGAAAAGACCAAAATATTTTCTTTCAATTACACTCTATGTTCAAAGAAGGAATTGTTTCTTTAAAGAATTGCATTCTCGAACTCTTTCTTTAGCTAGAATTTCATTGAAAGAAAACGAATTGATTAACATTTTTAGGTGCATTTTTAGTGTTTTTGAAGTCGAGTCTTCACAACATCAAAGTTTCATTTCCGCACCCATTGAATTAAGAAACATCTCATAAAATTAATGCTTAATTAAAATTCATCTAGTAATATTTTTATTTCTAGGGCTCTTATCACCAACATAGCTTAGGCTAGTATCTTGGAGTAGGGAGTAATTAACTCTCCAAGATAGTAAAAACAAACAAGTAGATAAATCTTGTGGTAGGAAATAAATCCAATTGTAATTTGTATAGTCTAGGAAGCTTCTCTTTAAGAAGTCAATCGTGAGATCATGTCTGAACCTTTGAGACAATCAATTCTGTTCCATTGGGGAAGATAGAAGATTTTGCACTCATTACAAATGGTAAACCTCAGATTAACCATTATTGAGGAGCCTGGGGTCACTTGCTAGTAAACCTCGGATTGACCATGTCGAGGAACCTTCAAGGGGATTGAGCTTTGTTACTCTGCCCTTGTGCGTGGGATTGGATCGTAGACTGTTCCCCCAGTTATATTTTTTATTGTTGGTAACCTTAGTGTCCATAAGCTTAAGATTATTTCCTAAGGTGACGGTGAAGGAAAGATCTCACT
Organism: Pinus albicaulis; assembly: GCA_034641835.2. NCBI lineage: Eukaryota > Viridiplantae > Streptophyta > Pinopsida > Pinales > Pinaceae > Pinus > Pinus albicaulis. The sequence goes on from MU968317.1 coordinate 33,808,151, forward strand.
GTACCTAGAGCAGATGTCGACTAGACTCACTTGAACTCTCTGGGGGTTCTATTCACACGAGATGGTTTTGTGAGGAAACATGTGCCAGTCTGTTTCATTAAGCAGGTTGTTGGGATAACTATTCCAACCGCCCTTTCTGTATTAAATTTCTACTAAGTTGGATTTCATCACCAACTAGTGTTTTTAGTACTGGAATTTATTGTTTATGTGTCGTTTGAACTCTTAGATTTTTAAGCATGTGATTCATTTGTTTGTTTCTTTAGAGAATTAAGGTGTTTTCATTGAAATTTTCTTTGTTTGTGTGTGATTAGTTAATATTTAATCGTGGTGGAATTGTTGAGACAATCGCGGAGACTACAAGGGAAACCCCCTAAATATACACCAAGTCAACTTGAAGGGCTTCGTGTTCTAGTATCATCTAGCAGCGATAGGATTAGATCAACAGAAATTGGAACTTCATCTATAGTTGTTCATCCTTATCATCAAATACCCACAACAAAACACATTCAAGAACCGATTTCGGTTTCTGAAGTTACTGGTAGTATTTCTCCTTCCAATGAACTAGCTAACGAACCTAAAATATCTGAACCTGAAATTGAACCTTATGTTTTGGAAACATCCTCAGGATTTATTACACCAACTTCTAGCGATCCTGGTTCACCTAGGGTAAGAAATATTGTCACTGACGATCTTCCATCTGGCCTTATTTCCATTGAAGAACTAACTAATCTAGATGAAGAATTATCTCTTCTCGAAACCCCTCAGTCTTTAAATCTTAGGGAGCATGAATCTATTTTCTACAGCTCTATTTGAACTACTGCTTGGTATCTCTCCTTGACAATTTTTTTAGAGAATCCGGGTTTTGCTTTTTCTCCACCTCAAATTCCATTTCATCCTACACCTAGAGGTTACTATCCATCATCCATTATGGCAGGAGAGTCATCCATGTTTTCCCAGTCACCAGAAGCATTTTTACACAGTGGTCCTTCTGTTCCTCTGGGATATCAGGCTCTATCTGGTACTTTCTTGGGAGCAGCTCCTCAACCAATTGAAAATGTGTTATCATTTGGTCTTAATGGAGTTAAAACTGAAACGTCGAACGCATAGAAAATCTTTATGATGTCTAGTAATATTCTGAATCCTCAACCTCAAGGCAATCATTTACCGCCTGCAGGGCAATTTCAGGGAAATCAGTCACTGCCTGGGGGGAAACCTCAAGGTAGTCAGTTACCACCTAGGGGGAAACCTTCAGGAAATCAATTACCACCTAGGGGGAAACCTCAAGGTAGCTTTTTCCCAGGACAAAATGTTTAATCATATTATTTTGGGGGACCACCCCAAGGACAGTACATACGTCAAGGGTATCAACCTTCAGGACAGTACATACCCCAACGTCAACCCAAAACTCAATATGCTCCTCAAGGTCCTTATCAACCCCAGCTTTAGTACACACCTCAGGGTTATCACCCTCAAGTTCAATACCCAATTCAAGGTTTCCAACAGCCTTCTGGTCAATCATCTATACAAGGAGCTGGAAATTTACCACTTACTTATCAACCCTATGTTCAACCAGGCTATGGTCCTTATGTTCAACCTTCTACATAACAATACCCCTGAATGAACATGGTGTGGGATCTGTCCCAATATCAACAGCCTATGCAGCCTAATGTGCAGTTGCCTTCTCAACCTGGACAGCCTTTGGTTTCTGGTCCAACCAAGCAACCTGTCTAGCCAACTATTCAAACTCCTGCACCTAGTTCTGTTCAGCAAGCTAGGCCTAGTACACCTAAGACTCCGCCTCAAATTGCTGGAACGTTTGTTCAACCTACAACACCTATTTCTGGAGTATCTGTAGCTCTGAGTTCTTCTATCCCTGCATCCATGCAAATCCCTCAAGTCTCTATAACCCAGTCAGGATCTTCAGTTCAGACTTCGATTCAGATGTTTGCGAGACAAGCCGGTACAAGTACAGTTGTCACAAGTCAACCGCAATTCATGTATCAACCGTACCATGGACAGCCTCAATTCTGTTCTGTTTCACAAAATCCAAATTATCAGTATCAACCGTACCCTGGCAATACTTATCAATAGCCTCAACAACCATAGTTTGGTTCGGTTAATCCTGGTTACTCGGGAGGTTACACAATTCCTAATGCAAATCCTATTCCCAGTTATCCTGGGTATCCTCCTCCTGGAACTACTTTAGCTACTCAAGGTTTTTGCGACCCTAACCATCAGTTACCATTTATTGTAACTTTGGATTTACCTGATTTGAGACGCCTTACGAATGATCCAATTTTTTATTATCCATATTAGCCACCAATGCCGCATAATTTTCCCAGTGATATACTGAAATTCGAAGGTAAGTCAGGAGAGGATCCATCAAATTCGAAGGTAAGTCAGTAGAGAAAATATTTATGATGTCTGGTAATATTCTGAATCCTCAACCTCAAGGCAGTTAGTTACCACCTGGAGGGAAATTTCAAGGAAATCAGTTACTATCTGGGGGGAAACCTTAAGGTAATCAGTTACTGCCTGGGGGGGAACCTTCAGGAAGTCAGTTACCACCTCGGGGGCAACCTCGAGGTAGATTTTTCCCAGGACAAACTGTGGAATCATATCATTTTGGGGGACCACCCCAAGGATAGTACATACCTCAAGGGTATCAACCTTCAGGACAGTACATACCCCAAGGTCAACCCCAAACTCAATATGCTCCTCAGGGTCCTTATCAACCCCAGCTTCAGTATGCACCTCAGGGTTATCAACCTCAAGGTCAGTACCCAATTCAAGGTTTCCAACAGCCTTCTGGTCAATCATCTGTACAAGGAGCTGGAAATTTACCACTTACTTATCAACCCTACGTTCAACCTTCTACGGGACAATACCGTGGAATGAACATGGTGTGGGATCCGTCCCAATATCAACAGCCTCTGCAGCCTAATGTGCAGTTGCCTTCTCAACCTGGATAGCCTTTGGTTTCTGGTCCAACCCAGCAACCTATCCATCCAACTATTCAAACTCCTTCACCTATTTCTGTTTAGCAGGCTGGGCCTACTACACCTAAGACTCCGCCTCAAACTGTTGCAACCGCTGCAACGTCTGATCAACCTACAACACCTATTTCTGGAGTATCTGTAGCTCCGAGTTCTTCTATCCCTGCATCCATGCAAATCCCTCAAGTCTCTGTACCCCAGTCAGGATCTTTAGTTCAGACTTCGGTTCAGATGTCTGCGGGACAAGCCGGTAAAAGTACAGTTGTCACAAGTCAACCGCAATTCACGTATCAACCGTACCAGGGACATCCTCAATTCGGTCCTATTTCACAAAATCCAAATTATCAGTATCAACCGTACCCTGACTATACTTATCAACAGCCTCAACAACCCTAGTTTGGTATGGTTAATCTTGGTTACCCGGGAGGTTACACAATTCCTAATGCAAATCCGATTCCTAGTTATCCTGGGTATCCACCTCCTGGAACTGCTTTGGCTACTCAAGGTTTTCGTGACCCTAACCTTCAGTTACCATTTATTGCAACTTTGGATTTAACTGATTTGACACGCCTTACGAATGATCCAATTTTATGCTATCCGTATTGGCTGCCAATGCTGCATAAGTTTCCCAGTGATATACCAAAATTCGAAGGTAAGTCAGGAGAGGATCCATCAAATCACATCATGACTTATCACCTCTGGTGTGAGTCTAATTCAATAATTGATGATTCAATTCGCTTACGTCTTTTCCAAAGAACTCTTATTGGTCTTGCTGCCAAATGGTACATTGAGTTACCACGAGGCTCTTTTAATAATTCCAGTTAGTTAGCAACTGCCTTCTTGACTCATTTTCAGTTGCCTGTTAGATACAACAATCACACGAAACTATTAACTTCACTAAAAAAGTCCATGTCCACGTATATTTCTAATCATATTCTTGAATGGTGATGTAGAAGGCGTTTGGTGAAAGTTTACATTCCGGATCAAATTTTGGCGGAATGGTTTGTTAAATCATTGTTACCCAAAATCACTGAAGACGTACCTAAGGCTGGTGTTGTTACTGAAGAGCAAGTGATTTCTCAAGCTCAGTACCTTGACCTCGTTTATACGCAGTCAGGTACTTTACATGAAAAAATCCCCGATCTTCCAAAACAATGTCAAATAGCTACAGCTCCTTCAGGGTCTCATGTCATTGACGGTATGATTGGTATAGTCAATACTAAAATCAAGAAGAAATCTTCAAAGAATTCTTCTCCTATTATAACTTTACCTGATTCCTCGAAAGGAGAGTCCTCCCCTAAAGTTTTGGCCGACATTCATGACGTAGAGACATCTATGACCAAATCTAAATCTAGTGGTAAAAAGAAAGGGAAGAATAAAAAGAAAAAAAATTCAAAAGAGAAAACTGATAAAAACAAATCCAATTACGAAAAATGAAAACCTCGTTATCCTTGTTACATTTGTGACGAGGATAATTTTACTAAGGAATTCCCACATCGAGCAGAGGTTGTGAAATTTGTTAAAGGTTCACAACAACCTATTGTCTTGAAGGATCCTTTTCCGACTCAAGATAGTAAGATGGTTGGTTCTATCTCGAATGCCTTAGAAGAACCTATTTTGATGATGTCTCATGTAAGGATTGCGACGTGATCACAAGATTATGGTATTAAGAATCATGTTGATGGTAAAGAAGTAGAATCTTCTAGTGCAAGTACATCAACTACACCTCCTCCTATTCCTGGTCCGCTACAGATCAAGAAAACAAATCCAAACTTAATAATCAAACCGCCTGCTAAAGATGTTCTTCGTAAATCAACTTTCAATCCACATGCGAGAGGTGCTTAGAATTACAACATTGTTGAAGACTTAGCTATTTCTCCTTCAACAATGTCAGCTTTGGAAGTGCTGCAATCATGCCCAGCACAACGTAAATTACTTTTTTCTGCCATAGGAGCTGTCGATATTCAGGATTCGAACCTTATAATATTTGATACAGAAAATAGTACACCTCACCTACCTCACCAAATGGCTTTCAAAATTCTAGTGTTAGTTAAAAACAGGACAATCTTTTGGACTGTGATTGATGAGGGAGCTTCAACGTGTATTATTTTGATTCAATGTTGGCAATCGCTTGGTTCTCTTACACTCAATCAATCTCCGATGATTCTTAAGGCTTTTGATGGTCAAGGTTTCCACTCTTTTGGTATTTTGCAGCATTTACCCATAGGGGTCGAAGGTAAAACAATAAATCTAGATGTGGAAGTGGTTGATGCCCCTCTAGATTAAAACCTTCTCCTGGGTCGTAGTTGGACTTATGCTATGACTGTTGTTGTTTCTTCAGTATTTCGGCTCATAAAAATTCCATATCAAGGAAGGATCCTTACAATAGATTAGTTAACTTATTTTTTTTTCCGACCCAGCCTCTACAGAAACAATCCAGCACATTGGTAAAGCGGCTATCCCTTACAAGGATGTTGGAGTAGGTTTGATTAAAGATTCTGGTTTACTAGGAACTTTTTCCTTTCCTCCTCCTGACGTATCGCCTTTTATTGCAACTATTCACATGATTTCGTCAGACACTGTTAATTTTGATGATCCTTGGATGGTACCTTCTGACTCCGAGTTAGATTCATTTGATGGCATGATGCCTTTGAGTCCATTTGAAATTGCATATCAGGTTGTACAGTCACTTTCTGACCCCTCTTCAACCGAAACTGATCTAATGAATGGGATCCATGAGGAATCACTTTCTATATCTAGTTCAGCCACAATGACATTTCCTGATTTTTTTCATACTGATAAGTATATTTGTGAATTTTTGTCTGTTGACGATTTACAATGGGAAGATCTACATCACTGATCTTCATTTTTACTTGAGCTGGATCATTTCGAAGATGATTTCGCTTCTATTTTTACTATTGAATATGTCAAAGAACCGCAGAATCCATTGCAAAATCCTGATTCTGAGTTAAATTTGGAAAATATCTCTCGAACGATTCCAATTTATATTTCCGTAAAGCCAGGAATAATTGAAAAAATTCATATAGGTGCTTGCTGTACGGAAGATGAAATTCAAACTTATAAAGCCCTATTTCAAGAATTCCGTGATGTGTTTTCCTAGTCCTATGAAGAAATGCCAGGAATCAATCCGTCAATTGTCATACATGAAATCAAGACTTACCTGGATGCCAAACATGTCCATCAACGTCTACGTAAAATACATCCTAGAAAGCTTCTGCTATCAAAGCAGAAGTTGAAAAATTACTTCGTGCAGGTTTCATTTATCCAATTCCTTTAATGGATTGGATATCGAATATTGTTCCTGTGACTAAAAAACAAGGAACGATACGAGTATGTATCGACTATAGGGATATTAATCGAGTTTTTCCTAAAGAAAATTATCCAACCCCCTATATCGATCAAATAATCAATGATTGTGTCGGCAGTGAAATGTTTTCCTTTATGGATGGTTTTTCCGGTTACAATAAAATAAACATACTCCTTGCTGATCAGCCAAAAACAACTTTTATTTGTCCATGGGGGACATTTTCTTATTGCAAACTACCTTTTGGATTGAAGAACATTGGAGAAACTTTTCAAAGGGCTATGTCTTATGCATTTCATGACATTAAGCACATTGTGCAGCCTTATCTCAATGATTTACCTGTTCATTCATCACGTAGGGTTGACCATCTCACTCACTTACGAGCTGTCTTTATGATATGTAGGCATTATCGAATTAGGCTGAATCCACACAAATGTGTTTTTTGTGTAGAGTTGGGTCGTTTACTAGGAGTTGTTGTTTCGAAAGAAGGCATTCGCGTCAATCCGTTGAAGGTCCAAGCTATTTTCAATTTATCTCCTCCTTCGACTTTATGCCAACTCCAAAGTTTGCAGGGGAAAGAAAATTTTTTACGTCGATTCATTCCTAACTATGCCAAGCTTACAAAGGGTTTTACCCAGTTGCTAAAACAGAACATTCTATTATTTTGGGATGATATCTCTAATCGATCTTTTGATGCACTTAGACACGTGTTGACCCATGCACCGTTATTGCATCCTTCCAACTACAACAAGGATTAAGTTTTGTACCTCGCCGCTTCTCATTCCACAATTGGGATGGTTTTAGTTCAGGAAGACGAATCTAACACTAAACATGTGATTTATTATCTTAGTCAGAATCTGCATCCGACTGAGATCAAATACACACATGTGGAGAAATTCACCTTGGTAGCTATCCAAATTGTCCAAAGATTTAGACATTACATCTTGTTATGTAAAAACACAGTAATTTCTGACTGTAACCCTATGATGTACATTTTAACCAAACAATTACTAAGGGGAAATTATTCCAAATGAATAGTAATCCTGCAGGAATTTGACTTGGAATTTGAAAAATCCAAGGCAAAGAAATCTTTGGTTTTTGTGGAACTGGTGTGTGATTTCCCCTCTACTAATACTAAAACTGTGGCAGAGGAGCCCATTGCGAACGAATATTTTTTTCTTATCAGTACTCTTGATCCTTGGTATGGAGATATTATCGTTTATCTCCAAACCCAATATTTTCGGCCTGAAATCTCATGATCTCAGCAATGGAAAATAGGCTTCCAATCCAAACAATACAATATTATTGGTGATACACTCTATCGTCATGAAGCGGATTCTGTTTTCTAACACTGTCTGACTCATGAAGAAGCTGAAAAGGTTTTAAATGACTACCATTCTGGAGCATGTGGTGATCATATGTCTGGGTATGCCACAGCCCAAAATATATTGCGCGCTGGTTATTTCTGGCCGTCGTTATTCAAAGATTGTATTTATGCAGTCCGGAAATGCCACAATTGTCAACTTTTATCATTATTATCACCCTATAATTATTATCATTCCTTTCACGAAATGGGGTATTGACTTTATTACATGTAACCCTCACACGGCCGGGGGCATGCGTATATTATCTTAGCGGTAGATTATTTTACTAAGTGGGCCGAGGTGATGCCTACTTTTTTGGCTGACGGCAAGACTACTGCAACTTTCGTATTTAATCACATAATTTCTAGGTTTGGTGTTCCTCAAGCCATTATTACAGATCATGGAAGCCATTTTTGGAACATCATGATGACTGAAATGACAGATCAACTTCGCCTGTGCCACGATAGTTCCATTCCGTATTATCCGCAGGCCAATGGTCTGGTTGAAGCCATAAATAAAGTTTTAGTCACCATGATCAGACGAATTATTGGTATTCACAAGGAGAATTGGCATTCCATGTTAATTTTAGCACTTTGGGCATATCGAACCCTAAACTTGATGTGGATATTTTTATTATATTAGATTTATTTACTGCTGGTGTGTCTTAGATTAGAAAAGCGTGCCTAGTTTAGAAGTGTGTTTTTTATCACTATTCCTGCTTATCTGAGTTTTACTCTTGATATTGCACATGTCGACGTCTTTTCAAACCTACATTGGTTTTGCTGATGGTGCTTGTCATAGTACGCGAAACATTTCTTCCGCAGCTTGGGTTATCTATTCACCCTCTGACGAGTTAGTATCCATGCATGGGGTAAGCCTTGGTTAAACAAAAAATAACATTACCGAGTATAGTGCAGTGATTGAGTTATTATCTGAATCCATATCATTTAGAATTCGGAATTTCATTGTTAGGTTGGATTCTGAACTTGTTGTATTACAGCTTAATAGGGTTTATGCTATTAGAATTCCAGTGTTATTATGGTTATTTTTAAGAGTTCATCTCTTGGAACGTGAATTTGATTACATTGAATATCAACATATTCCAAGACATTTAAATACATTAGCAGATGTAGTTGCTTCTAGTATGATAAATCGACATTTGCAATAATCAAAACAGTAAATCAAACAACATTCATAACATGTACACAAATAGTCGGTAAATAGTGATATATCATAGTATAGAAGTGTTTTCAAAAAATATACATCGTCTTCGATCATAGGTTGGAAACACCTTATGATCGGAAAAATGGTAACACAAAAGGTGAAAAATATGAGTCTACGACACGATCATCCTATCACTGATGGTGATCACGATAAGAGACCACTGCCTGGGCCACCCTACATAGGAACCTCCTAAAAGGTCCTGGGACACCAATCACACATCTCTATAATTTGAGTGGAATCTCATCTATGTCTGTCTCTGGAATGTCTAGAGTCAAACGCTCTAGGTGATGCTCTAAATTAGATAGGATTTCTGCTGATTGGACTACTGGGGCTGGTGCGACTGCAACTTGTTGTCTTCCTTCATAAGGTTGGAGATGGGATGGTCGCCATGGGCCCACATCTGCATTCAAAACTTTTGGTTATTAGTTTCAAGACGATCAAAAAAAAAAAAAAAAATAGAACATAGAAATTGTTGAAAATGATTTTCCCTGATTCATCCCACTGTTCCCCTGCCGGGAGAGTCATCTCTCAGTTGTTACGGAAATATATCCCAGCATATGGAAAGTCCTCTATAACAAAAATTTGGTGTTCCATCCAACGGAAATATGAAGGAGGAAATCAAACAATCTCGACGCCCTCAATACCATGACGGGCCATCAATGCAACTGAATGAGCCATCCTAGGTTCTGGAGGTCGACCGACATCGACAGGAATGTTCTGCGGAGCTAACATGGGGATCCTCTCTAGAGAAAAGGTGACTACAATGGATCCATATCCAAAGTTATTTAGTTTTCCACTCTTCGCTCTAGTTAGTTGGCCTTTTACATTGGCTAACACAGCTTTGCACCAGTTGAAAATGGTGCCTCGAAAACAGTCCACAGCAATGCGCATTTGGGAACCGGTAGCCACATGTAGTGCTGCACTCCCACACAGTCTGGTAACAGTAAATACAATAACGTTCATCTTGGGATGGATGATAGTTTTTATGTCAATCTATTTGTCCCTGGGGTCTGCCTGATCATTACGAAACTCTTGTTGAAGACTAGCGACAGTCTGGCCACCTGGCCTAGTCCCAAACAAGGAAATTTGTTCGCCCCTCTTGGACAAACCAGTCAGAAAATAAATATCCTCCAGCTCAATTTCGATCCGGTAGCCGCCAATAATAAAACACTGGTCCTGTACGTTGCACCTGTTTACCAGCCATGTTAGGAGGTCTACCTGTGCCCTGATGCCTTGGATGGCCGAGAATTTATACAAACCGCATGCTCTTAATGCTTGCATTGTGAGCAAATGGAACATTGCGGCATCATCCACGTCCTCATGCTCACGTTCTCTCCAAATCAACATCTTGTTAATCCTACAATGCATAAAAAGATATGTTAGAATAATCTAATTTGAAAATTTTTGGGCAGAAAATGAGAAATTTGATTTTGAAATTCAAATACGTGAGGACCGCACTTTGTTTTTATACACAGTGCGTAGGAACGCACGCGCACTATGGGACAAGTGCGGACCCACGACTTTTTTCTACATAGAAAAAATTCAGGGTCCGCAGGGCCCATGTGTTGCACCTGCGGACCTCTGCGGGCGATTTCTTAAAACATATTTTTCCCTTAAAAATAAATTCTAAAGCCTACAAATGAAATGTAAATATATGAAATGCAAGATTAGGAGGTTATGGATTACCTGGAGCCAACGGTTCTCGATTTCAGCGGACAGATTTTCCAGAATCTTCACAGGAACATTTTTACCCAAAATCTTTCACTTTTCACTCTGAACTCAAATGATAAAAATGAAGTTGAAAAAGTCCTTTTTATAAGTTTTTTTGAATAATTAAGTTTTTAATTTGCTTATTTTTCACTTTTAAAAGGGTATTTTTGAAAGCAGTTTTACTTATCTTAAACAGGTATGTGTCATGTTTCAAGTTTTTGTGCCGAAATTGGATTTTTCAGGAGAATTGATCATTTTTCAACAAAGAGCATACTTTTATGACTTTTTCAGACTCTTTCAAAAAATTTACGAAAAAGAGAAACATTGGAGTTCTCTTTTAAGCCCTTTTCAGACTCTCTAAACATGAAAATATTGCTGAGTACTTGATTATTCGAACTCGTTAAAGTAAATGAATAATCGTCCTTTCAGTATAAGTTTATCCCTTTTACAGACTGAAATGGACTATTTATGAAAAAGTTATACGTTGACTAATTACGGTCAATAGAGTTCTCTCCTGCATTATTTTATCCTTTTTTGGGCTTGAGAGATTAAATTTATGAAAAATTACACCCATGGAGTTTTCTTAAGCTTTTTCTTCTGACTCCCTAAAATTGAAAAACACCGAGTTTCTCCTATACTGGACTCGTTAAAATTTAACAGTAAAGGACCTGTTCAATTTCAAATAGGAATGGACCACTCCTTCTTAGGGTTTGAATCTTAAACTAAGTTGGACTCATCCAAAGGATGAGCTTATAAACAATCAAATGTTATCCTCCTCAAGCTTGTCGAAAATAAAGATGTACTTTCCAGAAATGGTGGGGAAAAAGAGAGAAAAATGAACTTGTTTGTTGTATTTTGACTTTTCGAAAATCCAGCTAACCACTCTTGAACACGACACTTTTCGTTCACCTGGGTTTAGAAATCCTTTTCTTAACAGTTAATCAAACCACATTGAAAGTCTTCATTCGGTTTCTGGGTATTAGATTTGGGTCAATTGTTACCAAGCCATCTACAGTGTCGTTATGTGTTCAAGAGGACAGTTCAAATAAACCATTCATCTACAAAATATCTGTCTTCCATTTTGACCATCCCTGAGTCAGTCCTTGCCAATATATTTTCAAAACTTGATCTATGATTTTGTTTTGTGGGCCTTCCTACGACGGATCACTTTCTATCGACGACAACTCATTATCTAGGAAGTTCATCTAGAAATTGTCAGTACCTTGAAATCTGCATGCCTCAATAGCAGATTTCTCGCCTTTGATGACAAGTTACATCATTGACCTTCCATCGAATGATTCCATGAAATTCTTGACTTTAGCTCATTCATTCACATTTCATGGATTATACTGGGTACTTTGAGAGCCATTGAAATTACTGGTGGTTACTCTCACACTTGTTAACAGTTTACATCATTGACTGGTAATCAAGTGGTTTCTACCATGTTTGACTTCGACACATTCATTCACATGGATAGCATCATACTAGTTCGAGATGCAGAAATCAAGACCTTGGATCTAGTTTCTACCATCCAGGCTGCAAGGAATTTTTTTATCATTTATACAGTGGACTATTTATAAACAGATGGATGTGTCCATACTGTGTCTACACATGTCTATAATGTGATGTATTCAAAATCATTCCTATATCAGAACAGTTTGAGTCAGTTTCTAGTTGGTTTTGATGTGAGTATGGGAATGCCTACCTCAGTGATGATATGTATACATATATATTTTGCATTGAATATTTTTACAGGTTCTGACCGGGGTGTCCATAGGATGATCCTTGAAATGATAAAGTACTGCACTCTTCATATATGACAAACGTCAGCTTCATCTATTCTAGACTTTGCACTTTAGGGGGCAATCTGTTACACTGAAAATTTTCATCTTGACATTCTGCTGTGTATGAGCTCATTATTACTCATACTTCCCCCTTTGGAAGTCTAACATATTAGTTCCTCATGTCAATCCTTGAAAATCAGAGAAAAGTTCCTAAAAATCTCCTAAACTTTGGTGTCGCACTTTTTCTCTATCTTACTTGATGTCCCGCACCTAATGTTCAGGTATCCTGCGTATCTGAACACACTTTCTCTATGTTATAGGTGCGGACCCCTATAAATATTAAAAAGGAACAAGTAAATTCCAAAAATATCAATTACAGTAAATTCTAGAAGCCTCTAGAAAGAATCTTGCGGTGGCAGAACTGCTCTTTTGAGGTGCATGTATCCATTAACTTATGGAGCTAACCCGTTGATGTGAGGAGCTTATCCCTTTGAAGGGGATTCTATCCCCTCATAGTTGGAACATAAAACCTCCTCTTTTCCACTATAAAAAGAGGCATTGGGTAGCCTCAAAGGGAGTTTAAGCTTTAGAATATTTGAGGTTAAGTGTTGTTGGGGTTCAAACTCATTTGACTAAGATTTTTGTGAGAAGAGATCACATACCTCTATTTTTTTTGGTTGGAGGAGTGCGGAGCTTATCAAAGTAGAGGAGACTCCTGATTCGGACCCTGGGAAGGCCTGTGCAACATCAAGGCTGAGGTTGTAAGGTTTTCCTTCTTTTGAAATTAATACAAATATACTCATTTTTCTTAATAAATTGTTAGTTAATGGTTTATTTCATAGATTCCTTGATCACTATGATAAGCATGGTTTACGATGATGTCTATACAGGTGCTATTTAATATTTTTCTTGTTTGTGACTACAGGTACGAAGAAAACTCCTTCAAGTGCATGAGGGACAACAACGACTTCAAACAAGTGCTGGACATACGGTAAGTCTTTTACACCTCTATAGAGCTTTTTGTAAATCATATATGCTTCAAGAAAGATTAGTTTATTTGGTTGTTTGTTGCTATATACTTTTAGTACTAGGGAGATCGGTCCTGTCCACAAGACAGATTAATCCACACAACAATATTGAAGGTTAAGGTTAAGATAAGGTTAAGGTTAGGGTTAGGCTATAGTTAAGGTTAAGTTTAGGTTAATGGTAAACTTAAGGTTAAGGTTAATTTAAGGTTAAGGTTAGGTAAGGGTAAGGTTAAGGTTACAGGTTTAGTAAGGTTAAGGTTAACGTTAAGGTTAAGGTTATAGTTAAGGTTAAGGTTAAGGTTAGGCTATAGTTAAAGTTAAGGTTAAGGTAAAGGTTAGGGTTAAGGTTAAGGTTACAGGTCTTAACCGTAACATCCACTATAACATTAACCCTAACGTTAACCCTAACTTTAACCTTAGCTATAGCCTAACCCTAACCTAGACCAAACCCTTAACCTTAACCTTAACCTAACTAAACCCTTAACCGTACATTTAACCTTCACCTTAACCATAATTTTACCCTTAACCTAACCTTAACCTTAACCTTAACCTTAAACTTAACCTTAATCTGACTAAACCTGTAACCTTAACCTTACCCTTACCTAACCTTAACCTAACCTTAAGGTAAGGTTAAAGTTAGGTTAAGGTTAAGGTTAAGGTTAAATTACGGGTAAAGTCAAAGTTAAGGTTAGGTTAATGTTAAGGTTATAGCTAAGGTTACGGGTTTAGTTACGTTAAGGTTAAGGTTAAGGTTAAGGGTTTGGTTAAGGTTAGGTTAAGGTAAAGGTTGAGGTTAAGGTTAAGTTCAAGGTTACGGTTAGGTTGAGGTTAAGGTTAAGTTTTGGTTAAGGATAAAGTTAAGGTTAAGGTTAGGTTAAAATTAAGTTAAAGGTTAAGGGTACCGTGATGGTAAGGTTAGGGTTAAGTTTAGGGGAAGGTTAAGGTTAACGTTAGGTTAATGTAAGGATAAGGTTAAGGTTAGGTTAGGTTAGGTTAAAGTAATTTTAAAGTTAAGATTAAGGTTATGGGAAGGTTAAGGGCTTAATCATACTCTTAACCTTAACCTAACATTAACCCTAACCTTAAGCTTGACCTTAACTATAACCTAACCCTAACATTAACCTAACCTTAACCTCAACTTTAACCTTAACCTTACCCTAGCATTAACCATAACCTTAACCTGACTAAATCCATAACCTTAACCTTACCTTAATCTAACTTTAAGATTAACCTTAACCTTAACCTAACTATAACCTTACCCTTAACCATAACGTTGACCTTAACTATAACCTAACCCTAACCTTGACCATACCATTAATATTAACCTTAACCTTAACCTTTACTTAATATTAACCTTGACCTTAACCTTAATCATAACCTTAACCTTACCTTAACCTAACATAACCTTAACCTTAACCTTACCCTTACCCTTACCCGTAACCTTCACCCTTAACCTTGACCAAACCCTTAACCTTAACCTTAACCTGAATAAACTCTTAACCTTGACCTAACCGTAACCTTAACCTTACCTTAACCTAACTTAACCTTGACATTAACCTTAACCTTAACCATAACCCTAACCATAACCTTAACCTTACCTTAACCATAACCTTAACCTTAACGTTAAACTAACCTTACCCTAATCATAACCTGAACTTTACCCTTAACGTAACCTTAACCTTGACCTTAAGGTTAGGGTTAGGTTAAGGGTAAAGTTAAGGTTAGGGTTAGGTTAAGGGTAAAGTTAAGGTTAAGGTTAGGTTAAGGTTAATGTTAAGGTAAGGTTAAGGGTAAGGTAAAGGTTAAGGTTAGGTTAAGGTTCAGGTCAAGCTTAAGATTAGGTTAAGGGTGAAGGTTAAGGGTAAAGTTAAGGTTAAGGTTAGGGGAAAGTTAAGGTTAAGGTTACAGGTTTAGTCAGGTTAAGGTTAAGGCTCACCCCCTTAACCTTAACCTTAACCTAACTATAACCTTACCTTATCATAACTTAACCTTAACCTTGACATTGAATTTAACCTTAACTACCCTAACCTTAAGGGTTTAGTCAGGTTAAGGTTAAGGTTAAGGGTTTTTTCAAGGTTAGGGTTAGGTTATAGATAAGGTCAAGGTTAAGGTTAAGTTAAGGTTAAGGTTAAGTTAAGGTTAATGTTAAGGGTTTGGTCAGGGTTAGGGTTAGGTTATAGTTAAAGTTAAGGTTAAGGTCAAGGTTAAGGGTAAGGTTAAGTTTAAGGTTAAGGGTTTGTTCAAGATTAGGGTTAGGTTATAGTGAAGGTTAACCTTATGTTAAGGGTAAATTCAAGGTTAAGGTTATGGTTAAGGTTAGCTTAAGGGTAAATTTAATGTTAATGTTAAGGTCTTTTCAAGGTTAGGGTTAGGTTATAGTTAAGGTTAAGATAGGGTTAAGGTTAGGTTGAGGTTAAGGTTAGGTTAAGGGTGAAGTTAAGGTTATGGTTAGGGTAAGGTTAGGGTAAGGTTAAGGTTAAGGTTAAGGTTAGGTTAAGGTTAAGGTTTATGTTAAGGCTAATGTTAAGGTTAAGGGTAAGGTTAAGGTTAAGTTTAAGGTCAAGGTTAAAGTTAAGTAAAGGTTAAGGTTAAGGTTAATGTTAAGGGTTTGGTCAAGGTTAGGGTTAGGTTATAGTTAAGGTCAACGTTAAGCTTAAGGGTAAGGTTATAGTTAGGTTAAGTTTAAGGTTAGGTTAAGGTTAAGATAAGGTTAAGGTTAAGGTAAAGGTTAGGGTTAGGCTAAGGGTAAAGTCAAGGTTAAGGTTAAGGTTACGGTTAGAGGTCTTAACCTTAACCTTCACTATAACTTAACCTTAACCTTAACCTTATCCTGAACCTTTATGGTTAAGATTTGGTCAAGGTTAGGGTTAGGTTATCTTTAAGGTCAAGGTTAAGGTTAGGTTAAGGGAAAATTCAAGGTTAAGGTTAGGTTAAGGTTAAAATTAGGTTAAGGGTAAATTTAAGGCTAAGGTTAAGGGTTTGGTCAAGGTTAGGGTTCGGTGTTATGGGTTTAGTCAGGTTAAGGTTAAGATTAAGTGTTTGGTCAAGGTTAGGGTTAGGTTATAGTTAAGGTCAAGGATAAGGTTAGGTTATAGTGAAGGTTAAGGTTAAGATAAGGTTAAGGTTAAATTTAACTTTAGGGTTAGGTTATAGTTAAGGTAAAGGTTAGGTTAATGATAAAGTTAACATTAAGGTTAGGTAAGGGTAAGGTTAAGGTTACGGATTTAGTCAGGTTAAGGTTAAGATTAAGGTTAAGGTGAAGGTGAAGGTTACATCATAGTTAAGGTTAAGGTTATAGTTAAGGTAAAGGTTACGGTTAGGTTATAGTTAATGTTAAGGTTAAGGTAAAGGTTAAGGTTATGGTTAAGGTTACAGGTCTTAACATTAACCTTCACTATAACATTAACCCTAACATTAACCCTAACCTTAACCTTAGCTATAACCTAACCCTAACCTTGACTAAACCCTTAACCTTAACCTTAACCTGAATAAACCTATAACCTTGACCTAAACCTTACCCTTAACCTTCACCTTAACCATAAATTTACCCTTAACCTAACCTTAACCTTAACCTTAACCGTATCCCCTTAACCTTAACCTTAACCATAACCTTAACCTGACTAACCCCGTAACCTTAATATTGCCTTTACCTAGCCTTAACATTAATCTTAACTTAACCTTAAGGTAAGGTTAAGGTTAGGTTAACGTTAAGGTTAAGGTTAAGTTAAGGGTAAAGTCAAAGTTAAGGTGAGGTTAAGGTTAAGGTTATGGTTAAGGTTAAGGTTATGGTTAAGGTTACGGGTTTAGTCAGGTTAAGGTTAAGGTTAAGGGTTTGGTTAAGGTTAGGTTAAGGTTAAGGTTAAGGTTAATATTAATGTCAAGGTTATGGTTAGGTTGAGGTTAAGGTTAAGGTTTGGTTAAGGGTAAAGTTACGGTTAAGGTTAGGTTAAAATTAAGCTGAAGGTTAACGGTAATGTTAGGGTAAAGTTAGGGTAAGGTTGGGGGAAGGTTAAGGTTAAAGTTAGGTTAAGGTAAGGATAAGGTTAAGGTTTGGTTAGGTTAGGTTAAAGTAAGGTTAAGGTTAATATTAAGGTTACGGGAATGTTAAGGGCTTAATTGTACCCTTAACCTTAACCTAACATTAACCCTAACCTTAAAATTGACCTTAAGTATAACCTAATCCTAAACTTAACCTAACCTTAACCTTACCCTAGCATTAACCATAACCTTAACCTGACTAAATTCGTAATCTTAACCTTACCTTAATCTAACTTTAACATTAACCTTAACATCAACCTAACTATAACCTTACCCTTAACCTTAACCTTGACCTTAACTATAACCTAACCCTAACCTTAACCATACTCTTAATATTAACCTTAACCTTAACCTTTACTTAATATTAACCTTGACATTAACCTTAAACTTAACCGTAACCTTAACTTTAACTTAACCTAACCAAACCTTACCCTTAACCCTAAACTTATCCTTGACCTTAACTATAAATCTACACCACAGAAATCTACAATCTATCATTAAGGGTAAGGTTAGGGTAAGGTTATAGTTAAGGTTAAGATAAGGTTAAGATTAAGGGTAAGGTTAAGGTTATGGTTAAGGTTAAGGCTAAGGCTAGGTTAAGTTAAGGTTTTGGTTAAGGTTCTGTGAAGGTTAGGGTTAGTTTATAGTTAAATTTAAGTTTAGGGTTAAGTTATTGTTAAATTTAAGTTTAAGATCAAGGTTAAGGGTAAGGTTAAGGTTAGGTTAATGTTAAGATTAATTTAAGGGTAAAGTTAAGGTTATGGCTAGGGTAAGATTAGGGTTAAGGTTAAGGTTAGGTTAAGGGTAAAGTCAAGGTGAAGGTTAAGGTTATGGTTATGGGAAGGTTAAGGTTAAGGTTAGCTTATAGTTAAGGTTAAGGGTTTGGTCAAGGTTAAGGTTATGGTTAACGGTAAAGTCAAGGTCAAGGTTAGGTTAAGGGTAAAGTCAAGGTTAAGGTTATTTTTATGGGAAGTTTAAGGTTAAAGTTAAGGTAAAGGTAAGGTTAAGGTTAAGTTCAAGGTCAAGGTCAAGGGTAAGATAAGGTTAAGGTTAAGGTTAGGTTAAGGTCAAGGTTAAGGTTAGGGTTAGGTCAAGGT
Source organism: Pinus albicaulis (assembly GCA_034641835.2). Taxonomy (NCBI): domain Eukaryota; kingdom Viridiplantae; phylum Streptophyta; class Pinopsida; order Pinales; family Pinaceae; genus Pinus; species Pinus albicaulis. Next base: position 33,826,717 of record MU968317.1, read on the forward strand.
TAAAGGTCAAGGTCAAGGTTAAGGTAAAGGTTAAGGTAAAGGTTAAGGTTATGGTAATGGTTAAAGTTAAGGTTACAGGTAGGTCAAGGTTAAATTAGGTTAAGGTAAGGTTAAGGTTAGGTTAGGCTATAGTTAGAGGTAAGGTTAAGGTTAGGTTAAGGGTAAAGTTAAGGTTAAGGTTAAGGTTAGGTTAAGTTTAAGGTCAAGGTTATGGTTATGTTAAGGTAAGGTTAACATAATGTTAAGGGTTACGGGTTTATTCAGGTTAACATTAAGGTTAAGGTTATGAGTTTAGTGAGGTTAAGGTTAAGGTCAAGGTTAATGTTAAGATTAAGCTAGGTTAATGTTAAGGGCTTAGTCAATGTTAGGGTTAGGTTATTGTTAAGGTCAAGGTTAAGGTTACGTTAAGGTTAAGGTTAAGGTTAAGGTTAACCTTTGGTAAAGGTTAAGGTAAGGTTAAGGTTAGGTTAATGTTAACCTTGACCTTGACCTTAAACTTAACCTTAACCTTACCCTTAACCTAACCTTAACCTTATCCTAACCTTAACGTTAACATTAACCTTCCCATAACCATAACCTTAACCTTAACCTTGACCTTAGCATAACCTTAACCTTAACCTTAACCTTTACCTAACCTTAACCTTAACCATAACCATAATATTAACCTTAACCTTAACCATAACCATAACCTTAACCATAACCATAACCTTAACCTTAACCTTAACGTTGACCTTAACTATAACCTAACCCTAACCTTTACCAAACCCTTAACGTTAACTATAACCTAACCCTAACCTTAACCAAACCCTTAACATTAATCTTATCTTACCTTTAACCTTAACTTATCCTTAAGGTTAACTTTAACCTTAACCTTGACCTAACCGTAACCTTAACCTTACATTAACCTAACTTAACATTAACCTTAACATTAGGTTAAGGGTAAAGTCAAGGTTAAGACTTAGGTTAAGGTTAAGGGTAAATTTAAGGTTAAGGTTAGGGTAAGATTAAGTTTAAGGTTAATGTTAAGGGTTTGGTCAAGGTGAGGGTTAGGTTATAGTTAAGGTCAAGGTTAAAGTTAGGTTAAGGTTAAGGTTAAGGGTTCGGTCAAGGTTAGGTTAAGGTTAAGGTTAAGGTTAGGTAAGGGTAAGGTTATGGTTAGGTTTAGGTTAAGTGTAAAGTTAATTTTAAGGTTATATTAAGGTTAAGGTTAAGGTTATGGGTTTAGTCAGGTTAACGATAAATTTAAGGTTACAAGTTTAGTTAGGTTAAGGTTAAGGTTAAGGTTAAGGGGGTAAGGTTAAGGCTAAGGTTAAGGGTGAAGGTTAATGGTAAGGTTAAGGTTAAGGTTACGGGTTTAGTCAAGTTAAGGTTAAGGTTAAAGGTTTGGTCACGATTAGGGTTAGGTTATAGTTAAGGTTAAGGTTAAGGGTTTCCTTGCCCTTAAACTTAACTTTGACCTTAACTATAACCTAACCCTAACCTTACCCTTAACCTTAACCTAATATTAAACTTACCCTTAACCTAATCTTAACCTTAACCTTAACCTGACTAAACCTGTAACCTTAGGCTTACCCTTAACCTTATCTTACATTGGCCTTAACTATAACCTTAACCTTAACTTTACCCTTAACCTAATATTAACCTTAACCTAACCCTAACCTTGACTTTACCCTTAACTTAAGCGTAACCTTCACTATAACCTAACCCTAACCTTGACCAAACCCTTAACCTTAACCTTAACCTTACCCTTAACCCTATATTAAAATTACCCTTAACCTTATCTTAACCTTTACTTAACCTTAAGCTTGACCTTGACCTTATCCTTAACCTTAACTTTACACTTAACCTTAACCTTAACCTTACCCTTAACTATAACTTTAACCTTAACTTTGACCTTAACTATAACCTAACCCTAACCTTGACCAAATGCTTAACCGTAACCTTAACCTTAACCTTACCCTAAACCTTAACTTATCCTTAACCATAATATTAACCTCAGGTTAAGGTTAAGGGTAAGGTTAGGGTAAAGTTAATATTAGGTTAAGGGTAAAGTTAAGGTTAAGGCTAGGCTTAAGGTTAAGGTTAAGGTTAAAGTTACCTTATAGTTAAGGTCAAGGTTGAAGTTAAGGATAAGATTATAGTTAGGTAAGGGTAAGGTTAAGATTAAGGTTAAGGGTAAAGTTAAAGTTAAGGTTATGGTTATGGAAAGTTATGGTTAAGGTTAAGGTTTGGTCAAGGTTAGGGTTAGGTTATAGTTAAGGTCAAGGATAAGGTTAAGGTTAAAGGTAAGGTTAAGGTTAAGGGTACGGTTAAGTTAAGGTCAAGGTTAAGGTTTTGTTAAGGTTAGGGTTAGGTTATAGTTAAGGTTAGGTTATAGTGAAGGTGAAGGTTAAGACATGTAACCTTAACCTTGACCTTACCCTTAACATTAAGCTTAACTTTAACCCTAACTTTGACTTTACCCTTAATCTAACCTTAACCAAACTTGACCTTAACATTGACCTTAACCTAACCTTAAGCTTAACCTTACCCTTAACCTTCACCCTTAACCTTAACCTAACCTTAACCTTAACTTTAACCTTAACCTTATCTTAACATTATCTTAACCTTAACCCTAATGTTCACCTAATATTAACATTAACCATATCATTAACCTTAACCTTAACCTTAAACTTAACCTAACCTTAACCTTAACCTAACCTTGACCTTAACCTTAACCTGACTAAACCCTTAACCTTACCTTTAACCTTCACCTTAACAATAACTTTACCCTTAACCTAACCTTAACCTTAACCTTAACAATAACCTTACCTTCTTAACCTTAACCTTAACCTTAACCTGACTAACCCTGTAACCTTAACCTTACCCTTACCTAATCTTAACGTAACCTTAAGGTAAGGTTAAAGTTATGTTAAGGTTAAGGTTAAGGTTAAGTTAAGGGTAAAGTCAAAGTTAAGGTTAGGTTAATGTTAAGGTTATAGTTAAGGTTACGGGTTTAGTTAGGTTAAGGTTAAGGTTAAGGGTTTGGTTAAGGTTAGGTTAATGTAAAGGTTGAGGTTAAGGTTAAGTTCAAGGTTACTATTAGTTTTAGGTTAAGGTTAAGGTTTGGTTAAGGGTGAAGTTAAGGTTAAGGTTAGGTTAAAATTAAGTTGAAGGTTAACGGTAACATTATGGTAAGGTTAGGGGTAAGGTTAGGGGAAGGTTAAGGTTAACGTTAGGTTAATGTAAGGATAAGGTTAAGTTTAGGTTACGTTAGGTTAAAGTAATGTTAAGGTTAAGGTTAATGTTATGGGAAGGTTAAGGGCTTAATCGTACTCTTAACCTTAACTTAACATTAACCCTAACCTTAACCTTGACCTTAACTATAACTTAACCCTAACCTTAACCTAACCTTAACCTAAAATTTAACCTTAACCTTGCCCTAGCATTAACCATAACCTTAACCTGACTAAATCGATAACCTTAACCTTACCTTAATCTAACTTTAAGATTAACCTTAACCTTAACCTAACTACAACCTTACCCTTAACCTTAACCTTGACCTTAACTATAACCTAACCCTAAAATTGACCATACCCTTAATATTAACCTTAACCTTAACCTTTACTTAATATTAACATTGACCTTAACCTTAATCATAACCTTAACCTTACCTTAACCTAAACTAACCTTAACCTTAACCTTAACCTTACCCTTACCCTTACCCTTACCCTTAACCTGACTAAACTCTTAACCTTGAACTAACCGTAACCTTAACCTTACCTTAACCTAACTTAACCTTGACATTAACCTTAACCTTAACCATAACCCTAACCTTAACCTTAACCTTAACCTTACCTTAACCATAACCTTAACCTTAACGTTAAACTAACCTTACCCTAATCATAACCTGAACTTTACCCTTAACGTAACCTTAACCTTGACCTTAAGGTTAGGGTTAGGTTAAGGTTAAAGTTAAGGTTAAGGTTAGGTTAAGGTTAATGTTAAGGTAAGGTTAAGGGTAAGGGTAAGGTTAAGGTTAGGTTCAGGTTCAGGTCAAGGTTAGGGTTAGGTTAAGGGTGAAGGTTAAGGGTAAGGTTAAGGTTAAGGTTAGGGGAAAGTTAAGGTTAAGCTTAAGGTTAAGGTTACAGGTTTAGTTAGGTTAAGGTTAAGGCTCACCCCCCTTAACCTTAACCTTGACATTGACCTTAACCTTAACTACCCTAACCTTAAGCGTTTAGTCAGGTTAAGGTTAGTCAGGTTAAGGTTAAGGTTAAGGGTTTGTTCAAGGTTAGGGTTAGGTTATAGCTAAGGTCAAGGTTAAGGTTAGGTTAAGTTTAAGGTTAAGTTAAGGTTAATGTTAAGGGTTTGGTCAAGGTTAGGGTTAGGTTATAGTTAAAGTTAAGGTTAAGGTCAAGGTTAAGGGTAAGGTTAAGTTTAAGGTTAAGGGTTTGTTCAAGATTAGGGTTAGGTTGTAGTGAAGGTTAAGCTTATGTTAGGGGTAAATTCAAGGTTAAGGTTAAGGTTAAGGTTAGATTAAGGGTAAATTTAATGTTAATGTTAAGGTTTTTTCAAGGTTAGGGTTAGGTTATAGTTAAGGTCAGGTTAAGGTTAAGGTTAGGTTAAGGGTAAAGTTAAGGTTAAGGTTAGGGTAAGGTTAGGGTAAGGTTAAGGTTAAGGTTAGGTTAAGGTTAAGGTTTATGTTAAGGTTAATGTTAAGATTAAGGGTAAGGTTAAGGTTAAGTAAAGGTTAAGGTTAATGTTAAGGCTTTGGTCAAGGTTAGGGTTAGGTTATAGTTAAGGTCAACGTTAAGGTTAAGGGTAAGGTTATAGTTAGGTTAAGGTTAAGGTTAAGATAAGGTTAACGTTAAGGTAAAGGTTAGGGTTAGGTTAAGGGTAAAGTCAAGGTTAAGGTTAAGGTTGCGGTTACAGGTCTTAACCTTAACCTTCACTATAACCTAACCATAACCTTAACCTTATCCTGAACCTTTATGGTTAAGATTTGGTCGAGGTTAGGGTTAGGTTATCTTTAAGGTCAAGGTTAAGGTTAGGTTAAGTGTAAAGTCAAGGTTTAGGTTAGGTTAACGTTAAAATTAGGTTAAGGGTAAAGTTAAGGCTAAGGTTAAGGGTTTGGTCAAGGTTAGGGTTAGGTGTTACAGGTTTAGTCAGGTTAAGGTTAAGGTTAAGGGTTTGGTCAAGGTTAGGGTTAGGTTATAGTTAAGGTCAAGGATAAGGTTAGGTTATAATGAAGGTTAAGGTTAAGATAAGGTTAAGGTTAAATTTAATTTTAGGGTTAGGTTATACTTAAGATAAAGGTTAGGTTAATGGTAAAGTCAACGTTAAGGTTAGGTAAGGGTAAGGTTAAGGTTACGGGTTTAGTCAGGTTAAGGTTAAGGTTAAGGGTAAAGTTAAGGTTAAGGTGAAGGTTAGGTCATAGTTAAGTTAAGGTTATAGTTAAGGTAAAGGTTACGGTTAGGTTATAGTTAAAGTTAAGGTTAAGGTAAAGGTTGAGGTTATGGTTAAGGTTACGGGTCTTAACATTAACCTTCACTATAACATTAACCCTAACGTCAACCCTAACCTTAAGCTTAGCTATAACCTAACCCTAACCTTGACCAAACCCTTAACCTTAACCTTAACCTGACTAAACCTGTAACCTTGACCTAAACCTTACCCTTAACCTTCACCTTAATCATAACTTTACCCTTAACCTAACCTTAACCTTAACCTTAACCTTACCCCCTTAACCTTAACCTTAACCTTAATCATGACCTTAACCTGACTAAACCCGTAACCTTAACCTTACCCTTACCTAACCTTAACCTTAATCTTAACTTAACCTTAAGGTAAGGTTAAGGATAGGTTAAGGTTAAGGTTAAGTTAAGCATAAAGTCAAAGTTAAGGTGAGGTTAAGGTTAAGGTTATGGTTAAGGTTACGGGTTTAGTCAGGTTAAGGTTAAGGTTAAGGGTTTGGTTAAGGTTAGGTTAAGGTTAAGGTTAAGGTTAAGGTCAAGGTCAAGGTTATGGTTAGGTTGAAGTTAAGGTTAAGGTTTGGTTAAGGGTAAAGTTAAGGTTAAGGTTAGGTTAAAATTAAGCTGAAGGTTAAGGGTAACGTTAGGGTAAAGTTAGGGTAAGGTTAGGGGAAGGTTAAGGTTAAAGTTAGGTTAAGGTAAGGATAAGTTTAAGGTTAGGTTAGGTTAGGTTAAAGTAAGGTTAAGGTTAAGATTAAGGTTATGGGAATGTTAAGGGGTTAATTGTACCCTTAACCTTAACCTAACATTAACCCTAACCTTAAACTTGACCTTAAGTATAACCTATTCTTAACCTTAACCTAACCTTAACCTTACCCTAGCATTAACCATAACCTTAACCTGACTAAATCTGTAATCTTAACCTTACCTTAATCTAAATTTAACATTAACCTTAACAGTAACCTAACTATAACCTTACCCTTAACCTTAACCTTGACCTTAACTATAACCTAACCCTAACCTTAACCATACCCTTAATATTATCCTTAACCTTAACCTTTACTTAATATTAACCTTGACCTTAACCTTAACCTTAACTGAACCATACCCTTAATCTTAAACCTAACCTTGACCTTAACTATAACCTAACTCTAACCTTGACCAAACCCTTAACCTTAACCTTACCCTAATATTAACATTCCCATAACCATAAACTTAAACTTAACCTTAACCTTAATCTCACTAAACCCGTAACCTTAACCTTACGGTTAAGCTTAAAGTTAAGGTTAGGTTTAAGGTTAGGGGAAGGTTAAGGTTAAGGTTAAGGTTAGGGTTAAGGTTAGGGGAAGGTTAAGGTTATAGTTAAGGTTAAGTTTAGGTTAAGGTTAAGGGTAAGGTTAACCTTAACCTAACCTTAACCGGTCGGCTCTTTTCCCTGTCATCTTTTCCTCTATTTATTTGTCCTAAGCATTTATCTTCTTTGTAGATTTGACCTGAAGATGGGTCTTGATTTAGACCCGAAATTTAGACTAAAAAATGAGGACTGTTGAGATTCCAAGTTTTGTATCTAAAAATCTACACCACAGAAATCTACAATCTATCATTAAGGGTAAGTAGGGTAAGACTATAGTTAAGGTTAAGATAAGTTTAAGGTTAAGGGTAAGGTTAAGGTTAAGGCTAAGGTTAGGTTAAGTTAAGGTTTTGGTTAATTTTTTTTCAAGGTTAGGGTTAGTTTATAGTTAAATTTAAGGTTAGGGTTAAGTGATAGTTAAATTTAAGTTTAGGATCAAGGTTAAGGGTAAGGTTAAGGTTAGGTTAATGTTAAGATTAAGTTAAGGGTAAAGTTAAGGTTATGGTTAGGGTAAGATTAGGGTTAAGGTTAAGATTAGGTTAAGGGTGAAGGTTAAGGTTATGGTTATGGGAAGGTTAAGGTTAAGGTTAGGCTATAGTTAAGGTTAAGGGTTTCGTCAAGTTTAGGGTTAGGTCAAGGTTAAGGTAATGGTTAAGGGTAAATTCAAGGTTAAGGTTATTTGTATGGGAAGGTTAAAGTTAAACTCAAGGTAAAGGTAAGGTTAAGGTTAAGTTCAAGGTCAAGGTCAAGGGTAAGATAAGGTTAAGGTTAAGGTTAAGGTTAGGTTAAGGTCAAGGTTAAGGTTAGGTTAAGGTTAGGGTTAGGTCAAGGTTAATGGTGAAGGTTAAGGTTAAGGTCAAGGTTAAGTAAAGGTTAAGGTTATGGTTATGGTTAAGGTTAAGGTTATGGTTAGGTCAAGGTTAAATTAGGTTAAGGTAAGGTTAAGGTTAGGTTAGGCTATAGTTAGAGGTAAGGTTAAGGTTAGGTTAAGGGTAAAGTTAAGGTTAAGGTTAAGGTTAGGTTAAGTTTAAGGTCAAGGTTACGGTTATGTTAAGGTAAGGTTAAGATAATGTTAAGGGTTACATGTTTATTCAGGTTAATATTAAGGTTAAGGTTACGAGTTTATTGAGGTTAAGGTTAAGGTTAAGGTTAAGGTCAAGGTCAATGTTAAGATTAAGCTAGGTTAATGTTAAGGGCTTAGTCAATGTGAGGGTTATGTTATTGTTAAGGTCAAGGTTAAGGTTATGGTTAAGGTTAAGGTTAAGCTTTTGTAAAGGTTAAGGTAAGGTTAAGGTTAGGTTAAGGTTAACCTTAACCTTGAACTTAAACTTAACCTTAACCTTACCCTTAACCTAACCTTAACCTTAGTGTAACCTTAACGTTAACATTAACTTTCCCATAACCATAACCTTAAACTTGACCTTAGCCTAACCTTAACCTTAAACTTAACCTTTAACTAACCTTAACCTTAACCATAACCATAATATTAACCTTAACCTTAACCTTAACCTTAACCTTGACCTTGACCTTAACTATAACCTAACCCTAACCTTGACCAAACCCTTAACCTTAACTATAACCTAACCTTAACCTTAACCAAACCCTTAACCTTAATCTTATCTTACCTTTAACCTTAACTTATCCTTAATGTTAAATTTATCCTTAACCTTGACCTAACTGTAACCTTAACCTTACATTAACCTAACTTAACATTAACTTTAACATTAGGTTAATGGTAAAGTCAAGGTTAAGACTGAGGTTAAGGGTAACGGTAAATTTAAGGTTAAGGTTACGGTTAAGGTTAGGGTAAGATTAAGTTTAAGGTTAATGTTAAGGGTTTGGTGAAGTTGAGGGTTAGGTTATAGTTAAGGTCAAGGTTAAAGTTAGGTTAAGGTTAAGGTTAACGGTTCGGTCAAGGTTAAGGTTAAGGTTAGGGTAAAGGTTAAGATTAAGGTTAAGGTTAAGATTAGATAAAGTTTAAGGTTAAGGTTAATTTTAAGGTTAAGGGTAAATTTAAGGTTAAGGTTAGGTTAAGGTTAAGGTTAGGTAATGGTAAGGTTATGGTTAAGGTTAAAGTTAAGTTTAAGGTTATATTAAGGTTAAGGTTAAGGTTACGGGTTTAGTCAGGTTAAGGATAAAGTTAAGGTTACAGGTTTAGTTAGGTTAAGGTTAAGGGGGTAATGTTAAGGCTAAGGTTAAGGGTGAAGGTTAATGGTAAGGTTAAGGTTAAGGTTGTGGGTTTAGTCAAGTTAAGGTTAAGGTTAAAGGTTTGGTCAGGGTTAGGGTTAGGTTAAACATAAACTTAAACATAACCTTAACCTTAACCTTAACCTTAACCTAAACTTAAACATAACCTTAACCTTAACCTTAACCTAAACTTAAACATAACCTTAACCTTAACCTTTACCTTAACCTTCACCCTTAACCTTAACCTAACCTTAAACTTTACCGTGACCTTAACCTTAACCTAACCTTAACCATAACCATAACGTTAACATTAACCTTAACCTTAACCTTAACCTTAAATTAACCTTATCCTTGACTTTAACTATAACCTAACCCTAACCTTGACCAAACCCTTAACCTTAACCTTAACCTGACTAAAGCTGTAACCTTAAACTTAACATTTACCCTTAGCCCTTACGTTACCCTTAAATTTAACCTTAACCTAAGGTTAAGATTATGGTTAAGGTTAAGGTTAAGGATAATTTAAGGTTAAGGGTAAGGTTAAGGTTAAGGTTATGGGTTTAGTCAGGTTAAGGTTAAGGTTAAGAGTTTGGTCAAGGTTAGGGTTAGGCTATAGTCAAGGTCAAGGTTAAGGTTAGGTTAAGGTTAAGGTTATGGTTAAGGTTAAGGTTAAGGTTAGGTAAAGTTTAAGGTTATGGTTAAGGTTAAGGTTATGCTCAAGGTTAATGTTAGGTTAAGGTTAATATTAGGTTAAGGGTAAAGTTAAGGTTATGATTAGGGTAGGGTTAAGGTTAGTTTAAGGTTAAAGTTATGGTTAAGGTTAGGGTAAGGTTAAGGTTAAGTTTCAAGTTAGCGTTAAGGTTAGGGGAAGGTTAAGGTTAAACATATGGTTAAGGTTAAGGTTTGACTTTATCCTTAGCCTAATCTTAAGCTTAACCTTAACCTTAACCTTATATTACCCTTAACCTTCACCTTCACCTAACCATAACCTTAACCTTAACCGTAATCTTACCCCCTTAGCCTTAACCTTAACCTTAACCTTAGCATTATCTTACCCTTAACCTTAACCTTAACCTTAACCCTTAACCTAACCTTAACCATAAATTTACTCTTAACCTAACCTTAACCTTAAAATTAACCTAACCTTAACCTTGACCAAACCCTTAACCTTAACCTTAACCTGAAAAAACCTGTAACCTTATCCTTAACCTTACCCTTAACCTTCACCTTAACCTTGAATTTACCCTTAACCTAACCTTGACCTAACCTTAACTATAACCTAACCCTAACCTTGACCAAGCCCTTAACCTTAACCTTAACCTTAACGTTAACCTAACCTTAATCTTAACCTAACCTAACCTTACCTTAACTTTACCCTTAACCTAACCTTAACCTTAACCTGATCTTTAACCTTATCTTTACCTTAAACTAACCTTAACATTAACGTTAACCTTAACTAAAGCCTTCTCCTAACCTTAACCCTAGCCTTAACATTAACTTTACCCTTAACCTAATCTTAACCTTAACTATAAGCTAACACAAACCTTAACCTTAACCATAAAATTATCTTTACCCTTAACTTTAACCTTAACCTTAACTATAACCTAATCCTAACCTTGACCAAACCCTTACCCTTAACCTAACCTTAACCTTGACTTTACCGTTAACATAACCTTAACCTTGACCTTAACCTAACCTTAACCTTAACTTTACCCTTAACCTAACCATAACCTTAACCTTACCTTAACCTAAATTAACCTTAACCTTGTCCTTGACCTTAAAATTAACCTTACCCTATCCTTACCCTTAACCTTCAGCTTAACCTTGACTTTAAGCTTAACCTTAACCCTAACCTTAACCTTAATTTTACCCTTAACCTAACCTTAACCTTAACATTCACCCTTAACCTCAACCTAACCCTAACCTTGACCAAACCCTTAACCTTATCCTTAAATTGACTAAACCCTTAAGGTTACAGTAAAGTTAAGGTTAAGTTTAAGGTCAAGGTCAAGGTTAAGATTAAGTTAGGTTAAGGTAAGGTTAGGGTTACAGTTAAGGTTAAGGGTAAGGTTAAGTTAAGGGTAAATTCAAGGTTAATGTTAACGGTTTGGTTAAGGTTCAAGTTAGATTATAGTTAAGGTTAAGGTTTTGGTCAAGGTTAGGGTTAGGTTATAGTGAAGGTTAAGGTTAAGGTTAAGTTTACGGGTTGAATTTACCCTTAACTTAACCTTAACCTTAACCTTAACCTTAACCTAACCCTAACCCAAACCTTAACCTTAACCTAACCCTAACCCAAACCTTAACCTTAACCTTAACCTTAACCTAACCCTAACCCAAACCTTAACCTTAACCTAACCCTAACCCAAACCTTAACCTTAACCTAACCCAAACCTTAACCTTAACCTTAACATTACCCTTAACCTAACCTTAACCTTAACCTTATTTTTATCTTAACCTTAACCTAACCCTAACCTTAACCTTATCCTTAACCTTAACATGAATTTTTACCCTAACCTTACCTTTTAACCTTAACCTTCACTATATACTAACCTTAACCTTAACCTGAACCTGACTAAACCCTTAAGGTTAGGGTAAAGTTAAAGTTAAGGTTAAGGTCATGGTGAAGGTTAAGGTTAAGTTAGGTTAAGGTAAGGTTATAGTTAGGTTAAGGTTAAGGTTAAGGTTAAGGTTAGGTTAAGGTTAAGATAAGGATAAGGTTATGGTTAAGGTTAAGATAAGGTTAATGTTATAGTTAAGGTTAGGTTAAGGGTAAGTCAAGGTTAAGGTTAGATTAAGGTTAAGGTTAGATTAAGGGTAAATTCAAGCTTAAGGTTAGGTTAAATTTAAGGTTAAGGTTAAGGGTTTGGTTAAGGTTAGTGTTAGGTTTTAGTTAAGGTTAAGGTTAAGGTTCAGGTTAAGGTTAAGGGTAAGGTTAAGATTATGGGTTTAGTGAGGTTAAGGTGAAGGTTAAGGGTAAGGTTAAGGTTAAGGTAAAGGTCAAGGTTAAGTTTAAGTTAGGTTAAGGGTAAGGTTATAGTTAGGTTAAGGTTAATTTTAAGGTTAGGTTAAGTTTAAGGTTACGTTACGAGTTTAATCAGGTTAAGGTTAAGGTTAATGGTTTGGTCAAGGTTAGGGTTATGGTTAAGGTTAAGGGTAAGGTTAAAGTTAGGTTAAGGTAAGGTTAAGGTTACGGGTTTAGTCAGGTTAAGGTTAAGGTTAGGGTAAGGTTAAGGTTAAGGTTATGGTTAGGTTATAGTGAAGGTTAAGGTTAGGGTTAGGTTATAGTTAAGGTTAAGGTTAAGGTTACTGTTAGTTCAAGGTTAAGGTTAAGGTTAAGGATAAGTTAAGGTTAAGGGTAAGATAAAGTTAAGTTTAAGATTAAGGTTAATGTTAAGGTAAAGGTTAAGGTTAAGGTTAAGGTTAAGGTTGGGTAAAGGTTAAGGTTAAGGTTAAGGTTGGGTAAAGGTTAAGGTTAAGGTTAAGGTTAGGTTATAGTTAGGTTAAGGTTAAGGTTAACTTTAGGTTAAGGGTAAAGTCAATTTTAAGGTTATGGTTAAGGTTAAGGGTAAGATAACGTTAAGGTTAAGGGGGTAAGGTTAAGGTTAAGGTTAGGTGAAGGTTAAAGTTATGGTTTGGTCAAGGTCAAGGTTAAGGTTAAGTTAAGGTTAAGGGTAATATAAGGTTAAGGTTAAGCTTAAGCTTATGATTAGGTTAAGGGTAATGTCAAACCTTAACCTTAACCTTATGTTTAACCTTAACCTTCCCCTAACCTTAACCCTAACATGAACCTTAACCTTAACCTTAACCTTAACCTTACCCTAACCATAACCTTAACTTTACCCTTAACCTAATATTAACCTTAACCTAACCTTAACCTTCACCATAACCTTAACCTTCACCATAGCCTTAAACTTTACCTAACCTTAACCTTAACCTAACCTTAACCTTGACCTTAACTAAAACCTAAACCTAACCTTGACCAAACCCTTAACCTTAACCTTAACCTAACTAAACCCGTAACCTTAACCTTAACCTTACCCTTACTCTTAACTTATCCTTAACATTAACTTTAACCATAATCTTAACCTCAGGTTAAGGTTAAATTTAAGGGTAATGTTAGGGTTAAGGGTAAAGGTTAATTTTAAGGTTACATCTTTAGTCAGGTTAAGGTTAAGGTTTTGGTCAAGGTTAGTGTTAGGTTACAGTTAAGGTTAAGGTTAAAGTTAGGTTAAGTTAAGGTTAAGGTCAAGGTTAAGGGTAAGGTTAAGCTTAGGTTAAGGATAAGATTAGGTTAAGGGTATAGTTAAGTTTAAGGTTAGGTTAAGGGTAAAGTTATGGTTAAGGTTAGGGTTAGGTCTAGGGTTAAGGTTAGGGTTTTTTCAAGGTTAGGGTTAGGTTATAGTTAAGGTTAAGGTTAAGGTTGAGGTTAAGGTTAAGGTTACAGGGTTAGTAAGTTTAAGGTTAAGGTTAAGGTCAAGGTTAATATTAAGGGTAAGGTCAAGGATAAGGTTACAGGTCTTAACCTTAACCTTCACTATAACCTAACATTAACCTTAACCTTAACCTTAACCTTCACCTAAACTTAACCATAACCTTAACCTTAACCTTCACCCTTAACCTTAACCTAACCTTAACCTTAACTTTGATGTTAACCTTAACCTATCCTTCACAATAACCATAACCTTAACATTAACCTTAACCTTAACCTTGACCTAAACCTAACCCTAACATTGAATTTAACAATAAAATAACCCTAACCTTCACCAAACCCTTAACCTTAACCTTAACCTGACTAAAGTTGTAACCTTAAACTTAACCTTTACCCTTAACCCTAACCTTACCCTTAAATTTAACCTTAACCTGAGGTTAAGATTATGGTTAAGGTTAAGGTTAAGGATAAGTTAAGGATAAGGGTAAGGTTAAGGTTAAGGTTACGGGTTTAGTTAGGTTAAGGTTAAGTTTAAGGGTTTGGTCAAGGTTGGGGGTAGGTTATAGTTAAGGTCAAGGTTAAGGTTAGGTTAAGGTTAAGGTTATGGTTAAGGTTAAGGTTAAGGTTATTGTTAAGGTTAAGGTTAAGGTTAGGTAAAGTTTAAGGTTATGGTTAAGGTTAAGGTTATGGTCAACGTTAAGGTTAGGTTAAGGTTAATATTAGGTTAAGGTTAAAGTTAAGGTTATGGTTAGGGTAAGGTTAAGGTTAGTTTAAGGGTAAAGTTAAGGTTAAGGTTATGGTTAAGGTTAGGTTAAGGTTAAGGTTAAGGTTCAGGTTAGGGTTAAGGTTAGGGGAAGGTTAAGGAAAGTTTAATGTTAAATATAAGGTTAAGGTTAAGGTTTGACTTTACCCTTAACCTAATCTTAAGCTTAAGCTTAACCTAACCTTATATTACCCTTAAAATTAACCTTAACCTTACCCCCTTAACCTTAACCTTAATTTTATCGTACCCTTAACCTTAACCATAACCTTAAAATTCAATTTACCCTTAACCTAACCTTAACCTTAACCTTAACCTAACCCTAACCTTGACCAAACCCTTAACCTTTACCTTAACCTTAAGCTTAACCTAAGCTTAACCTTAACCTAACCTAACCTTAACTTTACCCTTAACCTAACCTTAACCTTAACCTTAACCTTAACCAAAACCTTCTCCTAACCTTAACCCTAACCTTAACCTTAACTTTACCCTTAACCTAATCTTAACTTTAAATACAACCTAACCCTAACTTAAATTTAACCATAAAATTATCTTTACCCTTAACCTTAACCTTAATTTTAGTTATAACCTAATCCTAACCTTGACCAAACCCTTAACTTTAAACTTAACCTGACCTTAACTATAACCTGACCGTAACCTTGACCAAACCCTTACCCTTAACCTAACCTTAACCTTGACTTTACCCTTAAGGTAACTTTAACCCTGCCCTTAACCTAACCTTAACCTTCACTTTACCCTTAACCTAATATTAACCTTAACCTGACCTTAACCTTAACCTTAACCTAACCTTAACCTCAACCTAACCGTAACCTTAACCTTACCTTAATCTAACTTAACATTAACCTTGACCTTGACCTTAACCTTAACCTTAACCGTATCCTATCCTTACCCTTAACTTTCAGCTTAACCTAGACTTTAACCTTAACCTTCCCCTAACCTTAATTTTACCCTTAACCTAACCTTAACCTTAACCTTACCCTTAACCTTCACCCTTAACCTCAACCAAACCCTAACCTTGACCAAACCCTTAACCTTATCCTTAACCTGACTAAACCCTTAAGGTTAGGGTAAAGTTAAGGTTAAGGTTAAGATCAAGGTCAAGGTTAAGGTTAAGTTAGGTTAAGGTTACAGTTAAGGTTAAGGGTAAGGTTATGTTAAGGGTAAATTCAAGGTTAAGGTTAAGGGTTTGGTTAAGGTTTAGGTTAGGTTATAGCTAAGGTTAAATGTTTGGTCAAGGTTAGGTTAGGTTATAGTGAAGGTTAAGGTTAAGGTTAAGGTTACGGGTTGAATTTTCCCTTAACTTAATCTTAACCTTAACCTTTACCCTAACCTTAACCTTAACCTTATCCTTATCTTAACCTTAACCTAACCCTAACCTTAACCTTAACCTTAACCTTAACCTTAACATTAACCTTAACCTATCCATAACCTTAACCTTATTTTTATCTTAACCTTAACCTAACCCTAACCTTAACCCTAGCCTTAACCTTATCCTTAACCTTAACATGAAATTTTACCCTAACCTTACCCTTAACCTTAACCTTCACTCTATACTAACCTTAACCTTAACGTTAAGCTTAACCTAACTAAACCCTTAAGGTTAGGGTAAAGTTAAAGTTAAAGTTAAAGTCAAGGTGAAGGTTAAGGTTAAGTTAGCTTAAGGTAAGGTTATAGTTACGTTAAGGTTAAGGTTAAGGTTAGGTTAAGGTTAAGATAAGGTTAAGGTTAAGGTTAAGGTTAAGGTTAGGTTAAGGGTAAGCCAAGGTTAAGGTAAAGTTCAGGTTAAGGTTAGGTTAAGGTTCAGGTTAGATTAAGGGTAAAGTCAAGGTTAAGGTTAGGTTAAAGTTAAGGTTAAGTTTAAGGGTTTGGTTAAGGTTAGGGTTAGGTTTTAGTTAAGGTTAAGGTTAAGGGGGTAAGGTTAAGGTTAAGGTTAAGGGTAAAGGTTCAGGTTAAGGTTAAGGGTAAGGTTAAGGTTATGGGTTTAGTGAGGTTAAGGTTAAGGTTATGGTGAAGGTTAAGGTGACGGTTAAGGGTAAGGTTAAGGTTAAGGTAAAAGTCAAGGTCAAGGTTAAGTTTAAGTTAGGTTAAGGGTAAGGTTATAGTTAGGTTGAGGTTAAGTTAAGGTTAGGTTAAGTTTAAGGTTATGGTTACGGGTTTAATTAGGTTAAGGTTAAGGTTAAAGTTAGGTTAAGGTAAGATTAAGGTTACGTGTTTAGTCAGGTTAATGTTAAGGTTAAGGTTAAGGCTAGGGTAAGGATAAGGTTAATTTTAAGGATAAGTTAAAGTTAAGGGTAATATAAGGTTAAGGTTAAGGTTAAGGTAAAGGTTAAGGTTAAGGTTAAGGTTAATGTTAAGGTCAAGGTTAAGGTTAGGTAAAGGTTCAGGTTAGGGTTAGGTTATATTAAGGTCATGGTTAAGGTTAGGTTATAGTTAAGGTCAAGGTTAAGGTTAGGTTAAGGTGAAGGTTAAGGATAAGGTTAAGGTTAAGGTCAAGGTCAAGGTTAAGGTTAAGTTATGTTAAGGTTACAGGTTTAGTCAGGTTAAGGTTAAGGGTTTGGTCAAGGTTATGGTTAGGTTATAGTTAAGGTTAAGGCTAAGAAAATATTAAGGTTAAAGTTTTGGTTACGGGTCTATTGTAGCCACTACAATACCACCCAAAATTTTGGGTATATTTATAATTTTGGGTCCCCCTGCTCACTTAACCATTAGGGTTTTGACCCGGTTTGTAGTCATTGAACCTTATCACCATCATGACAAGATTATTTCGTCGCACCCATGCCATGTGTGGGAGGATCATCATGCATACACTCAAATTGAAACTTCTCTGTGCATTAAGTATATTCGTTAGAAGCCCTTTCATCATGGATCATTTAGGCATTATATTTAGATACTTCACCAATATCATGTAAGTTATTTAAGGGCATCATTCTCTATAGGGTAACTATGAACTAATTAATGTTATAATGTTTCATACAAGTCAGTCCCGTGGATGATATACTCATAAATATCATCACCATACCAAGTTAAACAAAATGAAGCGAAACAACAAGGCCACAACTGCGAAACAAGAAATTTTCATCCACATGCCCCCCACCTCATGTGGGGATGAGATTTAAGGCTAAATTTGAATACCGCATTACGACAGATGACAAGGATGTGCCAATAGGTGAGCAGGAGGAGCAAGTGAGCAGTATTGTTAAAAGGAAGATGGTGTGGTACATGTTTATCCAAATAAAGAATCAAGGAAAGAGCTTTTCATGTTGCTAATGCAACAAAATTATCCACTGATGTACATCAGATACTTATAATCACTCCATTGGGAAATGTTCATACCTTGTGCCTTCATGCATGAACCAGAAGCATTTGTTGCGTTTTATCAAATCTAAGCTGAAGGAGGAACCAAACGAGGTAGTTATATTTCGGGATTACAAATGTCTCACCTCAAAGGAAGTTTTTAAAGGTCCTACAAGATACCATCTCAATGTTGATCTCCCTCATGTACATGTAGAAGAGAATACATTTCACCAATTTGATAAGTCTAGTCTGAAGTATAACCCATGTGGGCAAAGTAGACTCATAAGATTTCCCTAAAGCAAGACAATCTCATTCAAGGTTGTTTTCTTGCTGAGCTGTCAAAACAAGTATGATCTGATCCGGAAGCAAGTGAATGTCAAATGGCATAACATGGTATATCTATTTATGAAAGGAAACAAAGCTAATGGAACTGGTCGGCAAGTGGTTTTGTTAACAATGAGATATACAACAAAAGTTACATTTGGTTAATTCAGTCTCCTCGACTGTACAATGTGTACAAAGGATGTTCGGCTTTTATATGGTATATGATGAAAGTAAACCCGAAAGGCATCCCATAAAGCACACCACAACCCTAGCTCCGTGGACAAATGATTTCAATCCTTCTTGTTCATATCATCCTTATTATTTCTATGCAAGTCTGTACGCACTCTACGAGCTTCATGAGAGGAATGACAAGAATTAATATTTGTCCTCATTATGGCAAGGCTGGTGATATTGTTCACTTGGAAATTGCATTCCTATGGAAATAATATTACGAGGCCTCCTATATTGGAGTGGCCCCATGTTTCCCTTTAAACATGCAATCCATTATCGATCCATTTGACAAAAGGAACCTCTTTTGCTGTTAGGTTTGGAAGCTCAATGCTTGTGATCTTTGTGAAAGCACTCACCGGCCAAGATTCTCTCATCCGTGGGAGTCTCATTGGATAGAAGAAAATATTACATCAGAGGCCTTGAAGGGAATGACATACATAAGAAAAATGTATCTCATATGCGAGTTGAATTTCGCCATGAAGTTTGGAAGGAGAAGGGTAATATCTAGTTCAAAGGGGAATCATATTTTTAATTAAAGGAGGGGTCCCATCCCATACAAAAGCCATAGTCAAAGGGAGAGCGAATGATTCCAATCACTATGAATTATAAAATTCCTTGAAGACCATGAGCTAACATAAGCATAGACACAGCTCCACAAATACACATAGTGTTGGGGTCCTAGTGATTTGGCAAACTGGCATAGAAAATGACTAGGCAACTTTAGAACCGCTTTGGAATCCTAGGATCTAGCCATCCTGGATTCAGAGAGGGATATCTATATGTAAGTATTGCTTTCAAAGATATTTCTTTATTCTTAGTTAAGATATTAGGCTATTTATGAAGTTCAAGAGGTTGTTTGTTTTGTTTCGGTTGGGAATCATTAACTGATATGGTCATATGAAGTGAAGAAGGAAGTAAGTGGAAGGATGTTTCAGCATGGGAAGATAGATCAGAGAGTGCTAAACCATTGGGCTATGGAGTCATAAATGGGTTTAATCACACATCAACCATCCAAGAGTTTTCAAAGGGAAAGTCATCTATATCAGAAGATCTTTTAAGTTGAGTTTGCGATAGGGAACATTAAGGAGTGAAATGAAAGTAGCAACTTGTATGAAAACAAAGGCAGCCTAAGATCAAGCAAGAAATTTTAACCTAGCCTACTTTTGGCATACACTCACGAAAAACACATATGAGATAAACATAAAAAACAACCTAACATCAAGAAAGGACTTTAAACCTTTCCTGATTTCGGTCTAATCTTAAGGGAAATCATCAAAGAAACTCTTTAAGACCAAATAAGGGACAGGGCTAACCATAGACTTCCTTGTTTAAGACTCTACTTAGCATGCAATGAAAATAACATTTAAGAATAGTATCTCAAGTTCTACTCATCAAGACATGGGCTCACCAACATTCTTGATTGGTTATACTCTGTTGATATCACTCTTAAATACAAATTTAGAGGAAAACATACAGATAAATCTTACCATTTAGAATTAGGGTACTTTAGAAGTAAATCCTAATCTATATTTTTCTACTCTTTATTAGAGAATGTGAAAAGAATGGAAAACATAAGGAAAGCCACAAAGACAATGAGGAAAACACATCACCAATGATTTAGATAAGGATCCAGTGAATCTACTGGTGTATTGATGTCCAAAACTAGTTACATAATTTGAGCCCAACAGCTTTTACAGTCCAATTCTTCTCTTCCTATCCTAGTATATTACAACTACTCAATAACTCTAACTCAACAACAGTTCAGCAATTAGCAATTTTCCAACCCTTTACAATAAATTTTCTATGACTACTTATAGGTGAACGAGGAAGAGTGCTGCAGAAATGGTAATAAATGTGAATTAAGACAGAGTGGGAGAAGTGTTCGAATGCCCATTCTGCTCAATAAACATAACATTGACTACTTGTACCATTTTGGTAGTTTTTTCATGTTTCTATGCATATCTGGTAGGCAAGGTAATAACTTCGAAGTGTTTCTTTGAAGATAACTGTGGCTAAAGTACCCTGTTTGACTTCTCGGATACGAAAACTGTCAGTTTTTTGGGTTTTGTAGCCCCATGTTTGCTTAATAACTGCTCTGATTGTTTCATAGAGGGTTAGGCAGAAGGATGGTTGTTAAAGTGTCTGTGTGAAGTAACATAGGCCACAGGTGTCCTTTAAGTTCTTAGGAGAAATAAATGCTTCTATGGATATGGCTTTAGAGGCTTTCCTCTACTGAATTATCTTCAAACTGTGTTGTCCTTCGAGACTATGAGTTTAGGTGTGTATTATTCAACTTAAAGATTAACCTCTTTGTCTTTATCTTTCTGATCTCCTTTTCAGTGTACCGGTAGTTTTGGCACCCTGGAGGGTTTTATTTGTAATCAATGTCCATAAAACCTTTGATTAAACTTTGAAATTCAATCCCTCAGCCCCTTTAAACCTTGATTCTTTGGCCTTGGGAGATCTTTGGACAAATCCGCCATTAAACCTGCATATGACGATAAACGAGTTAAGAAATCTTGCGTTTCTTGGTTTAACTGCAACATAGGGCTCAGGCATGGGCAGAGGAGAAGTGCAGAGGAGGCGAATGCAGGAGGGTGAGATTCCATTGCAGAAACCAAGCAGAGAAAGTTTAAACAGGATTTATGGCACGAAAAATAAAAAGGTGGATTTGGAAAACCAGCAGTGGTTTTCGCGTGAAGTTTGGGAAGTAAGTGGTATTGCCCCAGGGGAATGCAATTCGGTCCAATGGTTGACACGTATGCCTCTGAAAACCACCCATTTCATGTTCTAAACGGTCGATTAGATTTATTTGTGAAATGAACGCGAAAAAGGCTTAAGACCGTCTGATCTTGGGGGGGCCTAGATCTACGGTGGAGATTACGAGAAAACACAACAGGAAGGCTCCACGTGGTCGAGTGGGACCAATAGGGAAATAAGGAAAATATAAAGAAAATACATATAGCGGGGGCACTTCCCCAAGTTACATTTCTTAAATCAATACATAATCCCATCTCTCCAGTTTTCTTCCTAGTAGGTACCAAATTAGACACCCACTCTGAAAACCTAATAGGAGCAATTATCCCTGCTTCATACATTCGTTTGATTTATTTTTCAATTAAAGGTAGTAGTACAGGGTTGATTCTTATAAGTTTCTGTTTGAATGGTTTTTAATCTTCTTTCAGAGGTATTGTGTGCTGAATTATAGAGGTATCATATGATTTCAAATATTCATAACTCTAGGCAAAGACATCCTGGAATTCTCTTATTAGTTCAACATATTTTAGTTTTTCATCAGGAGGCAAAGATTTAGATAACTTTATTATTTTAGGATTTTCTTCAGTACCCAAATTATATTCCTCAACATCAGCTTTCAATGGTTCCATTTTGGGTTTCTTTGGAATATCATTAGAGTCGAAGAGATCTTCTAGAGAAGTTAATCCTTTAGTTAAATGATTATCTTTCAAATTAATAATCTCAGATTCTTCTTCTATAATCTCATCAACCTCCATTTGTTTAAGGTCCTACATTTATTTTTTGTTGAATTTTGTTGGATGAAGGATTTGAATTGCACTCTCTTCTAAAATGTTTGTTTCTTGTTCATTTATTTGATCAGATTCAATAACTGTATCTTCATCTATGTTACTGTTAGAAAATTCATTCTCTAGAGTCAGAAAATTGTTAATCTGATTGTCATTTGCAAACACTTGCCAATTCTTAAAATTGTCAGGTATAGCCGGTCTGTGTCTAATCTCAGCTGTGAACTGATGATTAGGTTCAAATGGTAATTTACAAGTGCAGGAAAACATTGCAAGACTATGAGCATGCAAATTTTGTTTTCTTGGGATTTTAGCAAGCGAAGTCTGTAGAAAAGTATTGAGAATCTCTACGACTGTTCCTCTATATTCTCTCAATCTGGGATCATTTGTAAAAAAGTGTCCTTTAATATGTTCAATGATTAAATCAGAATCTCCTATAACAAACACTCTAATTGCCCCTAAACTTTTGACAAGTTTAAGCCCTAACAAAATGGCTTCATATCCTGCCATATTATTAGTGCATTTAAAGTTTAATCTGTAAGCATGGCCTTCAGTATGATCATTTTCAATATTGTGTATCCAAATTCCAGCTCTTGCTCCTAACTTGTTAACTGAACCATCAAATTCTAAATGCCAAATAATTTCATGTTCATAATTACTGTGAGGCGTTTCAGGAACTTTCTTAATAGTGAGATCTGGTTTTTTACTTTCTTCTATTTTTTCTTGGGTATCTGATGTTTCATTGTCTTCAGAGATTTCCTGGATTTGAACACTAGATTTTGTATTTGCAATTTCTTTTGGTTCTGTTGCTGGAACTTCTAATTCAATGGGAAGATCAAATTCGGCATTATAAAGAATAAATGAGTCCATATCACAGTGTACTAAGTAGATGAGGAAATTTTTAGGTTTCTCCTGACTACTGACTACATATTTCATTAAATTTTCTCTGTATAGTCTCTTAGGTTGGTCGAATACTGAAATAGTAGCATATGACATGTCTAATTGAAGAGATCCTCCAATTTTTGCACCCCAAGATCTCGACAATAGCATACCATATTTTGGAGGAATATCTGCTACTACTATATCCATCAAAATTGTTTTTGCAGGGTATTGAACCAATGTAACACACAAATCTTTAATTAATCCTAAACATCTCACCTGACTTGAATCAAAATAAAAGAGATCTTTGTAAGGCCTGGTGATGTCTAGGTTTAATCTCTCCATTACAGCCTTGGGCATTAGATTGTGAGATGCCCCAGAATAAAGCATGGCATTATGAAGTATTTTATCATGTATGTTCAAACTCACATAGAATGGAGGATTTCCTCCACTTCCTGGTTTTCCATTTACTTCAGGGCGAAAAAATAATCTGGGTTGGTCATCAAAAAAATTTATTGGTTCATCACTTCCAGTAATATTGAGTGATCTATTGATTTGGCTTTGGTAGACATCATGTTTAGCTAATTTAGACAATGGAACAACTATTTTTAATTTGCCTACTTTAGCTTCCAGATTAAAATGTTTTTCAGTCTGAGTTCTTGTATTTCGAACAGTTGGATTCTCTTTATCTTCTTTGTTTTCGGTATTTTTCTTCTTCTCAAGAATGGGTTTGTGGGCTGAAGTTGTTTCCGAATCAACTTCTGGAGGTTCCTCTACATTTCCTTTGGAAGGAAGAGTATTGAAAAGTTGTCTGTTATTGAGTTGAGTATCGGATACATCTTCAATTATTGGATTAGCAGGATTAGGATCTGATCTAGAAAGAATATGTACAGGGGTAGTATTGGTTTTACCTTTGAGGGGTTTTTTTGTAGCTTTCTGTTTACTTGTTTCTGGGACATCAATCCTTCTGCTCCTAAAATTATATTTCTTGTGAAGTTTGTAAATGGTTGTATCATATTGTTCCTTAAAATCAAATGATTCTCCTGAATGGGTTTGAAATTGCTCAAGAATGTGAGCTTCTTGATCATCTTGGGTCAAGAAAACTTCTGGTTCGTTCTTGCGTTCAGTCAAGTTGTTTATTTGATCATATTCAGTTGGTTATTCAGAAGTTGAAGCTTTAATATAATTTTCCTGGAATGGGGGCATAATATTTTGGTCAGGACCAGTTTTTCTAGTATTTTGATTTTGGTTCCTTCTAAAATTTGGATTTGTCATAGTGTTGCTCGGTTGACCATCCCAAGGAGATTTCCTTTCAATTGTTTCTACTCTATCTCCTAGCCTTTCCATTCCTTTAATAATAACATCCAGTTTCTTTTCAAAAGCTGTGGGTTCTTCGTTTAAAGGCATTCTCCTTTCAGCTCTGGCTCTAGTTCATTTCTCTATTAGGTTGGCTTCAACACTAACAGTTATACTTTGCATTTATTCTAAAGTTTGAGGAGCTCTTTCCCTAAGCTAATACGCCATATTAGAATCAAATCCATCAGGGAATTTGATTAATACTGAATCTGGAGGAGGTCTAAGATTTTGGGGAACAACATTCTAAGCTTCATTGAACCTGGTGCAGTAATCTTGCACAGTCTCATTTGGTCTTATTTTTAGTTTTCCAAAGTCAGATAAGATTTGAAGAGGATATTTCTTCTTTTCCCATCTGTTTAAAAATGTTCTATAAAGAGCTGGTAAGTCAGTAACACTGTTTGCAGGAAGGGCTCTAAACCAGGTTCTGACTTCTCCAGTAATACTTTGGAAAAATATTCTCATTCTTACATAATCAACATCTATTTCATAAATTTCAAAATAATCAGTCATCTTTTTAGTATGTTGTTGTGCAGTGTAAGTACCAGAACCATCAAAAGGAGTGATTTTACTTTGGTAGTCTTGGGGCATAGCCACTGGATTGGCTGGTAACCTTAAGGGAGCATATCCATTTGCCATTGGAAGAGGTAGTGATGGAATAACAGGTGAGGTTGGTCTATGAGTGGTGGGTGGAGGAGTAGAAGGGGTAGTTTGAGGTTGAGATGTTTGAGGAAATGTTGATGAACTTGGAGAGGCTGAAGTGATCACAGAAATGTTTTATGTTCCTTCAGAGGTAAGCTCAGATTGTATGGAATTTCGCAAATGTTTATCAAGATGTGAAGTAACAAATTCAAGTTGTAAATCTTCAATAAATACTGGGTCTAGAACCAAATTGGACAACTCAGTTTCAGAAAAATTTACAAATAAAGAGGTTTCAAACTGCTCATCAAAAGGTTCGTCCTCAAGATAAATCCACTTCACAGGACATGATATTGATCTATAGAGAGGTAGAGAACTACCCGAACTTTCTTGACCATCTTGTCTCCTAAGAATTCTGGGGATCAGATTCATATTTTCAAACACAGGCGGTGGATTTGGATCAGGATTAGCTCTGGTGTAATGAGTCCTTTCTGAAGCCAGGTTTCTAGGTGATATATATTTTTTGGTTTTTTGTCTAAATGAAATGCACAATTACAACTTCAATAATTTCTTTAAGAAATTTAAGATTTTGGATTTGAATTTTCTTAAAGATTTATTTTATTAGAGAAACTGATCAAATGTTTGAAACCAAAGTTCATTTCATAAACTAGACCGGAGATAGACTGAAGCAGCATTTGTTTACTTATGCAATTGCAGCGCAAAAGCAGTTCAAAGGCTACCTGGCTAACTTTAGGCTCCGTCTGTAGTTTATAAAGTACACAATAGTAATAATAAAATTATTCAGGTCCCCAGCGGAGTCGCCACTATTTTATCACTCAGATTTTCCTTGAAGTTGTAGGGAAGAGGAAAGGGGTCCGAGGTAACCATAAACCAACTTTTAGGTACAGAATCTAGCCAATCTGTACCCAGAGAGGGCTCTCTCTGTAAGATTTAGCTTTGTTTTGAAATATATTAGGCTAGTTATGAAAGTACAAGGATTTTGATTGAAATTTGGGTAATGAAATTCTATAGCAGAGGGTAAGATTGAGTAATTTAGGCCATTGGGCTAATCGAGTCAAAGAAATATGACTTAACTAGATTAAGTTTCTTAACAAAAGATGGTTTCACAGGGCAAGGTAATCAAATATGGAAAAATTATAGATCTAAAGTGAATGGAATGGACTCAAAACGGTTGAAAGGTAACTAAGAATCCTTCAACATATTCTTTTGAGGGAACTAGGATGATTATTAATAAAGAGAAATTAAGAATTCCTTACTAAATAATCAAAATGCATAAACTAGAAAACAGGAGCAATTAAGAATTCACTGTTTAAGATAGTTCAGAAGAAAACATTTAGAATAATAAAGATTAAAAACAGATTGCACTTAAGCACTTCCTGATTTATTCCTTTTCGTTAATTATTCAGATATGAAACACAGATGGTATAATAAACAAGTATAAAACTTCAAAACATAAGAGATAGATGACTTATTGATCAATTGTCTGATTCAAGAATCCTGAGAAAAGTCTTCTGCATCAATTCTTCATCCAGTTAGTCATATGAAATTTATCCAACAGCACTTTATTCCAAAATAATCAATGTTACAACAATGTCTAAGAATTCACCCCGCTCAATACTCCAATTGAGGGAGTATTTATACAAAAAATTCTAAAAAATATCTCATAACAAATTGAGATATTATCTAGGATGACTCATAAGTATTTTACAACAAACTAGAGATAGATGGTCTCGTAGATAAGAAAAATGATAACTGCTGTTGTGCTGTTTCCTTCTTTTGAGAATGTGTTAGAGGCAAACCCTATGATTTAGCTTGTTGCTGTCCTCTTTAGTAAATTTGTGTTGGTTGCTCAGTTTTACTAATACTCTTTATCTGCACTGATACACTTTGACCTCTGTTTATCCTTTTATCCTTCTTATCATGACTTACTGTAGTAAATAATCAAAAATTCATGTAAGGATAATTTTTACAAAAGTTCCAACATATCTTCCCACCATTGAGCTTCTGGTATTCTGGTCCTTTGAAGCTTCCTCAGAGTTTCATCATCCTCAGTATATTTGAAGAAAGTAGGCTAAGTTGGGAATAAATGCTTTACCTCATCTTCGAGATAAAACAAATTTTCCAATCTATCATGGAGATTTTTGCCAGTAGGCAATGCTGCTGATGAACTAGTTGAGGAACTGGCCTGATTGTCAGCATGCTTGTTCAATTTCTCAACATAACTTTCAAGGTCCATTAATTTATCATATAAAATTAAAGGACTTGGTAATCCTTTATTCTGCAAAAGACTAAATCTCTTTGTAAAAGCATAGATCTCTTCTTGCATATTAGAGCATCTTCTTTCTAAATTCTGCAATAGAGTTCTTTTGGTAAAAACTCTTTTTATGTCCAAAATTGTTCCTGTTCTATCTTGGATACCAAGCTCTTCAATTTGGTGTCTGTTTTTGGTGTTTAAAAATTGTATGAGTTGGTTGTCTTCCTCAGGCATATTTCCTAATTATTATCTTGCCTTTTGAACTTCCTCCAGAGCCAATTTAACTAATTCATTCTGCTCATACATTATTTGAATTGATGACCAGACATCATATACTAACTGAATGATGTTGGTCCAAAGAATTTCTTTTATTTACTTCAAAGGCTTCTCCAATGTGAGATCCTTCTCAAATGCTTTAACCAATTTTTATAATCTGTGTCTCTTGTTTTCTCTACTACACTCATTTTTGAGAGATAATATTTTTGTTCTAAAGTGGTAAATTGTACCTTTGTTCTCTGGAGTTCTGTCACTTGGAGTTTCAATTCCTTCATTGATTTTATTAATTCTTCGGTACTTAAATTGGAAGTATTTCCTTGTGATAATTCTTTTGGCTGACCTTTTGTGGTTGTACCTATAATTAATTTTGTTGTAGATGCTGGGATATTAGGCTGCTTGTCTCTTAAGGCCTTTTCAAGCTCTTTTTTAGTTTCATTAAGTTTCTCATTCAATTTCAAGAGAAAATCCATCAATTCTTCTTCAAATTTTTTCTTTATGATTTCTGCAGTTTGTGGATGTCTTGAGGACGGTAACTTCAGTTGTTTTCTCAAAGCTATAATATCATCATCTTTCTTCTTGATCATAGCTTCTATACCTTTGACATCTTTGGGATTATGACCCAACCCAATTATTATTTCCTCCAAAGTCTTTATTCTGTTGTCTTTAGCCTGAGAAGAGGCTTTTTCAAGATTCAATTGAGCAGTAGTATTATTCAAGTACTCTTGTAATCTTTGGGTCATCATTGATTTATCAGTTAGAGTAGAATAAATCATTTCACCTGTTTGTTTATGCAGCTCAATCTGATCCAAAGGATGAATGTCCTTTGCTATTACTTCAAAATTAGTTCTGATATAATTTGCAGTTGTTTGAGGTTGTTGCACTTTGGGTTTGAAGTGACTCATTATCATTTTACCTTGCTAGATGTCATAAGCTGACATCAATCTTTGTTGATTCTTAAGAGCCATCTTCAAATATTGATTGTAAACTTGAAGCCTTAGTGGATCATTTCCGGCCTTGATATTTATAAATGTTCTTTTAATATCCCAGGCATCTTTCACTGGTGGTTTGAAAGAAGAAACTTCTACACTTTGCTGCCTTTGTAGTTCTTTTCTCTGAGAATTAGTGGATGTCCCACTGATTGTACATGTTTGCTGACTACCTAATTCTTCTCTTCTCTGACTATCAGGTATTTCTTGAACAGATTCTACTTCAGGAGGAGGATTTAATTTTTGTCTTTTAACATCAGGTTGTTCTAAAGATCCACTGACAGGGGTAGCAGCTTCAACATCTCTCTTCTTACCTTTTTCTACATTGAGAGGAGTTTGTAAAATTGAAATTTCAACCACATTGGTCTGAGTAGGAGAAATCTGTATTTGACACTGTTCTTTAGAAGTTTCAGGTTGTTCTGTCATTATGAATTTCTTTGTAACTTGTATATCAGCCTCTTTCTCCTTTCCTTTAGATGCTACTGTGGCTAATGCACTGATTTCTTGTAAATTTTGTTGAGAAGTCCCAGTAGAAGAAGGACCAATCCCTGGTCTTTGCACCTGTCCAAAAGAGTCTAGGTCAAGTATTTTTTCAAGGTATTTCATAACATTTTCAACACTGACCTGTTCACTATCTTGTTCTATCAATGTCCCTTCCATCCATTCATCCATATTGGCATATTGTTTAATTTCTGGGATTCTTTGATGAATGTATGGTGATAATTTGTTTTTCATCCTTCTATCACAAATAAAGCTATTTGGGTCATAAGGTACGTAGTATAATTATTTTTTGTAATTTGAGAGTCTTCTAAGATTGTTTCAGCTTCTTTTCCAGCATCCCTAGAGTTACAGACAAAAGGACCTAATTGACTCTTAATTTTGAGTTGAGTCTTTTACTTTGCATTGCAAAAATGGACTATGTCATAATTTATCATCTGTCTGAAATACTCTAAGGCAAAGGGCCTCATTAGGACATATTTTTGTAACTTGAAGGGGCATAACTCACACCCATATATTCTGATTTTTGTGTGATTCTGGTATAGGTACTAGTCACCTATCCTGTATTTCTTTGAGAGTTGGAGAATTTTCTTGATGTCACTATTGACCCTAGGAGGGGAGACTCCTGTCAAAAAGGTGGTTGCAGGGTGTAAAAATAGGTCAATAAACTCATTATAAGAATAAG
The DNA here is from genome assembly GCA_034641835.2 of Pinus albicaulis. Lineage (NCBI taxonomy): Eukaryota > Viridiplantae > Streptophyta > Pinopsida > Pinales > Pinaceae > Pinus > Pinus albicaulis. The sequence continues at coordinate 33,855,894 of MU968317.1, forward strand.
GAGAATCATAGGAATTATGAGTGATTGTAGACCAAAATATTACAGACCTAGGATTTCCTTTGCCATCAAGTTTCTTGACCTGGAAAGGGAAACTTTTTGATTGGTAGTAAAGCATGAGATGGTATATAACAGAGGAATACTTGAACACTCTTTCATTCTCTAATCTCATGAACTGATCATGGATTTTATTAGCAATGTAGGAAGCAAAATCATACTTGACAACAGGGGGTTTTCCAGGGGTAAAAATTGACAACAATACTAGGGTTAATTGATTAACATATTCACTAGTATTGAAACCCATTATAGAGGATATCATATTCAAAATAAGCCTTCCCACATCAGTGAAAAATGTATAACCATAAGGGGGAGGACCTTTGGGCTGATGTTCTGGCAACATGAAGGTTTGGCAGAGGTGATTTAACTCTTCTTGGGATAAATTGGCTGATTTCTCAAGTAAATATCCCATGGACAGGGGAGTGAGGGCTTGACCAGGTTGAAATTGTAACATTTCGTTGATAGACTGAGCAGTTATTGGGAAAAGGACAGTTTGACTCGGGGACAAAACTACTCGTTGATTGGGATCATAATTGGCATGACAGAAATGGATTATTTCAGGAAAAATGTGGACTGAGGGGAGAAGATACATGGGAAGATTAGATTCCCCTAATCCCAAAATGTCAGAGCCGTTCAGGTAGTTATCTCTACAGTGGAAAAAAATTCGAAGAGGATTTTCACTGAGGACGAGGTCTTTAATTTGGAAATCTCTATCTGCTAAAGGAATATAGTCTAAATCTCTGTGAGGGGCATTCAGGGGTGCAACATTTAGAGCCACGGGAATTTTCATTTCTGGTTCTTGTGGATTCAGAAATGAATTTAGGTTTTGATGAAAAAACGAGCACAATCACAGGTTTGGGAATATAATTGCAGTTCTGGGAATTTTTAGGAATAAAAAAGACCAAATTGAACTCTGTTTCAGTCTTTTGTGTGTAATTTAAAACAAAAACCAGGATGTTGCAGAGTTCAATGGGAATTTGGGTAAATACCTGTTTTCCGTGAAATGACCAGTAACTAAAATAGGTGTTGGCTATGGCGAGTGAATTCTGGAATGCCGGACTGCAATTTTCCTCAACAAGGTAGCGGTTGGCAAACTTCGACAGTTGATTTTGGAATTCATTGCATGGGACACTGGTCACTGCATGAGATAGTGAAAATGATGCGGGTACATTTGTTTTATTTGCAAAGTCAAAGGTTGGTAGGTTTTTTGTTTTTTAATGGATGACGTTAGCAAGTACGGTGGCTTTGTCATGGGAGGCAAACAGTAAGTGGTATTCATCACACAACGTTTGGGGATGGGCATTTTTAGGCGGAGGGCGAGCGATTCCATATGATGCATGACGCGTGACACGACACTGTTTAGAAAACCGCTTGGCCATCGCATGTTATTGTTCAGACGTGGATGCGCAACGATATGGATAATAACCATTGATCTCAGATTGGCTGATCGAACGATCTTCGGGAAAGGAAGATGACGGGAAATTAATAGTGCGGGCCCAATGTAATTTATTATGAAATAATCGCATCACAGGCGATTTAATTGGTGGATTAAGTTATTAATTAACCATGAGGGTTAATTAATCCCTTTATATGGCGGAGGGTTAGGTTTATTTATTAATCGAAAATTCAACCAATTAATTAATACTTATATGGTTATTTTTCAACCAAAGGGGCGGGATAATATTTTATTTGGGAATTTTTATTAAAATAATACGGGAATGGGTGGATTTTCATAAGGATTTAAATAATAAATTAGAAATGAATATGGAAAATGAATAGAAGCACTAAGTGTAAAACATCAAGTTAATGTATTTAATTTATGCTTGGATGAGAAGGTTTTTTATGAAATATTGCATAATTTTCCCAAGTAAAATAGGATTTTACTTAGGAAAAGTTTTTTTAGAAGTGAGTGAATGTCATGATGAATCATTTTAAGTAATTTAGACTTTTCCAATTATTGGGCCGAGGTTCCGGTCCCTCCAAAAGTCAAGGAAATGCCTTGAGCCCCTTTAATTTTCAAATGCCTTAGTACTTAGGGGAAATTAGTGAAATTTTTTAGGGAAAAATGAGAAGGAAAGTTAATAATTTGACTTTGCTTTGCTTGAAATTCTTCCAGTGTAGTGTCTGCCTTTGCACTTGTGATGAAAGTAAAGTTTTAACATATCTAGAGTCATTTTCCATCACATGTAATTCAGCAACAACATCTACCTACCCTACCTACTTTACCCTACCATTTTTTCTTCTTTATTATGGTGCACTTAGACTGGAAAACCCTTATCACACTTTCTTTCATTTTACATATGGAAGTCTATCTAATTCTATCCTTATTACATCCAAGGGCTCAGATTAAACTTTTGAGCTCCTTTTATTTACTCTACCAATCCACTTATCTGCCAAGATTAAACAGTTTGGTCAGATTTTATTCTCTATCTCTAAAACATGAAATTGAAAGATGAACTAGCCAAGCTTAAACTATTTGACTATTCATAAATTGTGGCATAAGATACAAGTTGCACACAATTTGTTTATTTATATAAGAACAAAAAGTAGTGGCATTTAGACTTGCACACTTTCCGTGGCCTTTCTTTTGGTGGGGTTCATTTTTTTTTTTTTTTGCCATTTTTATTCTTTTCACCCTTTAATTTTTCTTTTAGGGTATACCCTCTTTACATTTTTCGAAGTTTTTTGATTTTTTAATTTTTTTACAATATGGAAAACCTTTGTAACTAGAAAAGGTATGAACATATTACATAGCTCATCAAGTCAATCATGATATATGATACCTATTGGTATAGGAGTCTAACAGATATCATGAAAAACTATTCTAAATCTACCCTTATTCCTCCATGAGTTCAGATTAAATAGTTGAACTCATAGTTTTTCTACCTAATCTACCATTTGTCAGGGTTAAACTGTCTGACAGATCTGCATTCTCTATATTCTAAAGAGAAATTTAAAACACAGTCAAACAAAGATTAAGCTATCTAATTTGTTGTGATGGTTATGACATCAAAACTGACTGTTCATAGGCCTTTATTTGCAGAAAAGTGAAACAGAATTTGGAAGGTTTATGATCTGAAAATAATGAGAATCCTTCCTTCCTCCTTTCAGCTTTGATCTTGATATTTTGAGTTGTCTTCCTCTTCTTCATCTGATCCAAGTTTTCAGCATGGTAGGATCAGTTTTTTTCCTTTCTTCAGCTCAGGTTTTGATCTGATTAGAGCCATTCTTTCTCTTTGATTCTTTGGTTCATATTTTGAGCATATTAGAATCAATTCTTTCTCTATCCTAATCTAATATACTGATAAGCCAAGATTAAAATGTTTGGAAAATCTGATTCACTAACCTATCAGCATTAAATTGAAATCTATCTAGCCATGATTAGGCAGTATGACCAGATAGCCGTGCTCTTTCAAGTAGTGATATTTAAGCTTGCACACTTTTAGACTTATTTTCTTCTTGGTATGGGGCTATACCTTTTTTTTCTTTCTAATCTACGCTCTTTTCTCTTTTTCTATTGTTTTTGTATTTTTCAAAATAAAACGAAGCAGTGATATTTACAATGGAAAATGAAAGCTTTAAACAGAAGTTTTAGCAGAAATAGTGTTTGAGAATCCTGCCATTGACAGGACCCCCAAACAGGTATGTACCATCCATCTCCTATAGAAAAAATGCATTATGACCAATAACTGATTGAATAATGTAAGGGCCTTTCCATAAATTGTCAAACTTGCCATGTTTGCCCTTATCTTCTCTCCTGGAATCCCATTTGAGTACTTTGCCACCAATATTCAAATCACTGGCCTTTGTCCTCTTGTCAAATAGCCTTTTGATATCCTCTTGTACTTTTTGTGCTTTGTTATAAACTTCCTCCCTAGTTTGTTGAAGGTGTGTGGTCTGATTTATCCTTCTTATCATGCTATCTTCTTCTGATTGTATTTCTTGGACCAACTTCATCACTGGAACTCCCAAACTGGTAGGAAAAACTGCATCATCCCCATACACCAGCTGATAGGGAGACATTCCAATTGATTTCTTTGTTGTTAGTCTATCTGCCCATAAGGCATGTACCATCTCGTTGTGCCATGATCTCTGATTTTCTTCCAACAGCTTCTTTATTATGTTTACTAGGATTTTATTGGAAGATTCTACCAATCCATTTCCTTGAGGTTAATAAGCTCTAGAATGACCAAGCACAATCTGATATTTGTGACAGAAGTCAACCATGTTTTTATAACCAAATGAAGCGGCATTGTCAGTGATAATTTTCCTAGGACAACCAAATCTAGATAGGATATGATCTTCAAGGAATTTTATGATAATTGAATCTGTGGCATTCCTAGAAGGGATGGATTCTATCCATTTGGTGAAATAGTCCATGGCTGTGAGTATCCATCTATGTTGGGTAGATGAGGCAAGATGGATTTCCCTAATGAAGTCTAGGCCCCACTGTTGGAAAGGAGCTTCAATAGTGATTTGTTGCAAGGTTAAGGGAAGCAGTTTTCTCCTGCCTTCAAAGATTTGGCATTTATGGCAGGCAACTATCATTTTGTGGATATCGTGAAAGAGGGTAGGCCAGTAATAACCAACTCTAAGGATTTTACTAGCAGTGGTTTTCCAATTTAGGTGGCCTCCAAATTCCCCTTCATGAAACTCGTGACTGATACTTTCTGCATCAATCTCAGGAAAACATTTAAGCAATAAACCATTGACATTCTTCCGATATAAACAATTATCTAAAATGTAGTAATTAATAGCTTTTAACTTTAAGAATCTGGCCTTTTTTTTGGACAAACCAAGAGTTGCATTGAGATTAGTAAGCACATATAAAACATCAGCATACCAAGATGAATTAAGGAAATGATCTTCCACAAGTGGAGCTGGTAATTCTACCTATTCATCTAGTGCATCTATCATGTTTATATCAAGTGCTTGTAAGTTAGATTCATCCATTAACTGTGCTAGGCCTTGACCCTTGATGAGTTTAGTGGGTTTAATTTCCAAATCATATTCTAGTATCACAGAAATCCACTTTCCTCTTTTGCCATCAGGGTCTTGTGAGATAATGTCCTTCACCACTACATGAAGCAAAAATGCAATAACGTGAGAGTGTAAGATATAAACTCCGAAATATTTCAAGGCCTTTACCCATACATAGGCCTGTTTCTCCATTATATTATATTTCAGAGGTGCATCCCTAAGTGCCTTGCTGAAAAATACAATTGGTTGCTCTTGTCCTTCTGGATTTTTCTGTAATAGGACAATAGCCATAGTATGTTATGATGCAAATGAAAATATGAGGAAGTACTTAGTGAAATCAGGACTAATGAGAACCGGTGCTTGGGTAAGTGCATGTTTAACAAGTTCAAAGGATTTCTTTACTTCCAATGTCCATTTGACTCCCATATCTTTCTTTAGCATGTTTGTCATGTTCCTAAGGAGTTCTGCTAGGTTGGGTATGAACCTTCTTAGGAAATTAATCTTTCCAATGAAATATTGGAGTTCTTTTATGTTTCTAGGGAGACTGATTTGCAATATACCTTCAACCCTTTTTGGGTCTATCTTAATCCCTTTTTATGATATGATATGACCCATAAGTTTGCCCTCTTAGAGACCAAACAATGTCTTCTTTGGATTTAAAGATAGCCCAAACCTCCTACATTTCTCAAAGACTTTCCTGAGGTGTGCTAGTTGTTCTTCATCTATTTTGGAATAGACTGTGATGTCATCTAAATAAATCACAATGAAGTGTCCTATTTCTTCTGTGAAAGCAATATCCATGGCTCTTTGAAAGGTGGCACCTGTGTTCATTAATCTAGAAGGCATATTTACATACATGAAGGTGCCCCAAGGAGTAGTGAAGGCTGTTTTCAGTTGATCTTCAGGTAGTACCAAAATTTGGTTATATCCTGAAAAACCATCTAGCAAGGAGATCCTTTTGGAACCAACTACCCTTTGTAAGATATGTTCCATTTTAGGTAGGGGGTAGTTGTCCTTTAACAAGCCTCTGTTCAAGTTCCTGAAGTGAATACAAAGCCTAATTTCTCCTATTTTCTTCCTCACGGATACCAAATTAGAAAACCATTCTAAGTATCTCACAGGGACAATGATTCCAGCATCATACATTTTCCTAATTTCATTCTCAACCAGAGGTAACTGCACAGGGTTTATTTTGCGCAATTTTTTCCTGAATGGTTTCTAGTTTTCCTTGAGAGGTATCTTGTGCTAAATGGTCTCTGTGTCATATGCCTTTAAATCCTCATAGCTCCAAGAAAAACCATCAGAAAATTCTTTAAATAGCTCAATATATTTCAGTTTAATGTGAGTTAGCAATGTTTTAGACAGTTTGATCATTTTGGGTTTGTCTTTACTGCCTATATTGCATTCCTTGATATCAGAATCAGTGGGTTCTATTGTTGGTTTCTTGGCAACATCATTAAAATCAAACAAGTCTTCTAGAGGAGCTAGTCCTTTGGGTAAGCCTTTGTCTTTGGACTGTAATACCTCTATGTCTTCTTTTTCTGAGTTTATGTACTCTTCTGTGTGATTTTTAAACTCATTGGTTAGTAGATATATTTATGCAATGGGAGGAGGTTCCTTTTGGTCACGTTGTTCCTCATCTAGACAGTTTTTATCATACTTTGAGTCTGAATTATGCAATTCAAACTCATTTCTGAACTACAAAAAGTCCTCTATCTATTTATCTCCCTTAAAGAGCTGCCAATATTTTTCATTGTCTGGGATAGTTGGCCTATATTTCACTTTTACATTGAATTGCTTGTTGTCATAGGGTTTTTGACATAAGCTGGAAACGCAAGCCAATCCATTGGCAAGGATTTTTTGGCTTCTAGGGACAAAAAAAAGTTCATATTCCTCAAAGGTTTGCAAAAGGTCCATAGCATCATTTCTATAGGGTCTTAGTCTTGGATGTTTGGTAGTGTATTCTCCATTTTTCTGCCTAATGATCGATTCGGAATCTCCAAGAACAACTATCCTCTTGGCTCTTAATTTCTTCAGTGATTGCAGTCCTAAGAGGAGTGCTTCATACTCTTCTATGTTATTAGTGCATTGGAACTTTAGCTTGTATGCATGGCTTTCAACATAATTGTTCTCAGTGTTGTGAAGCCATACACCTGCTCCTGCACTAGTTTTATTACAAGACCCATCAAAACTCATACTCCAAAGAGGGCTAGTTTCATACTTGGTATTATTTTCATTTTTTCCCTCTTTGTCCTGTGTGTTCTAACTGTCATAATGCAGTTCTCTGGGTCCCGCAGCATGTTTGGATTGGACTTGTTCCTTAAGTTTTTCATGGAGTTCCAACCTTTCTTCTTGACTCCCTTGATTTGCACTAATATGATGGATAGTGGGTTTCTCATGCTCTTTATTTTGTTTGTTGCAACTTTCATCTTTGGCACATTGTTTTAGAGCTTCTCTCTCCTTAATTTCTATTATGTTGGGTGATTGTTCACTATCCAACTCTAGTTCACCAAAGCTTTCATCATTGCAAAGAATGAACGAGTCTAGGTCTATGTGGATAGAATAAAGAGGGGAATTCTCTGATTTTCTTGATTGCTCACCATAAATTTTATGTGTGATTCCCTATAAAATATCCTAAGTTGACTGAAGACAAGGATGGTGGCATATGTCATGTCCATTTTTATGGTACCTTGCAGCTTAGCACCCCATGATCTCAAAAGAAGCATGCCATATTTGGGGGGCACATCAACCACTACCACATCCATCACCATGCATTTGGCTAGGATTTGGGTCAAGTTTACACAGATATCTTTGATCAAGCCTAAGAATTTCACTCTACTGGAGTCAAAGGAATACAAGTATTTGTATGGTCTAGTTATCCCGAGACCTAATCTCTCCATGATTACTTTGGGCATGAGTTTATGAGAAGCCCCTGAATCATGCATAGCATTGTGTAAAATTTTATCATGGATATTCAAACTGACATAGAAAGGAGGGACCACTCCTTCCTGGAATTTCCCTTCAATTTTAGGACCAAATAAAAGGGCTGGTTGATCATCATGGAGGTTGACAGAGTCATTATTTTCTTCTATGCTTAAAGCTTTCAAAACCTGACATTTATATACATCTTGAGTGACTAACTTAGTGAGGGGGACAAAGATTTTGATTTTAGCAATTTCACTTTCTAAACTGAAAGGGAACTGACTCTTTGAAGGGTTAAAATATTTCTTGTTAGTCACTAATTTACCAGCAAAATTAGCTTGCTGATTTTCACTATGTACATTAGTTAAAATAGTTCTTTCAGGGGTACTAGCTGAAGTACTAGCGCTACTAGGGCCAATAATCGGTTTATCAGCATTCTGAGTGACTTTGCCCTTGTTTTTACCAGAACTTTCAACTTCTATTTTGTTGTTTTCAGCAGCCCCTTTAACCACTTTTTTAGATCTGTTCTTAACAATAGTCTCAGAGGTTTTTGTTTGTGGAGTTTCTTGTTTCTTTTTGCTTCTGAGGTCATATTGCTTGTGGACCTCCATGATTTCATTCTCAAAGCCTTGCCTATAATCTTCATATTCTAAACCTTCATTATCAAAATATGTATATGCGGCTTGGTCATCCTCTGTGAAAAAGGCAGGGTCTTTATTGTTAACTCCTAGCATGTTTATAATTGTTCCCTCTGACTCTTCTATCATTCCTCCTCTTCATCAACATAATTTTCTTGAAATGGAGGTCTGACTTGTTGATCAGAATCTCTTTGTTTCATCTGAGGGGGTTTCTCCTAAAGTTCTAGTTCTGATTTTGAGTCTGGTTCCTGTTTTGGGCACTTGTTTGGATAGCTAACCTCTCCATAATTTTTTCTAACCTATCCATGTTCTTGGCTAGATGGTCTAATTTTGAGTCAGATGTAGAAGGTGCAGTGTCCTCTCTATATGTCACTTTCTTTTCAGTCCTCATCTTGGCTCTTTTTTCAATCAGATTAGCTTCCACACTAAGATCTCCCTTCTGCATCTCTTCTAAAGTTAAGGGATCCCTTTCTCTAAGCTGATAAGCCATTTCAGGATCAAATCCTTCAGGAAATTTGGCCAAGGTTGATCCTTGTGGAGGTTTCAAGTCTAGAGGCAGAGCATTATACACACTATTGAATCTGGTGCAATAATTTTGAACACGTTCCCCAGGGTTTCTCTTTAGGTTGTTTTAATATGAAAGTATTTGGAGTGGAGTCTTCCTAATTTCCCATTTTTTTGTGAATGTTTGATGTAAAGAAGGGAGATCATGAATACTATGAGGAGTTAAGCCTTTAAACCATTTCTTGGCTTCTCCTCCTAAACTTTGCGCAAAGATTCTTATTTTAATGGTCTCATCTTATATTTCCATATAATCAAAGGCATCATTCATCTTGTCTACATGCTATTGAGCAGTAGTGGACTCAGTTCCAGTGAAATGGGGAATTTTAGACTGATATTCATTGGGTAAAGGAACCAAAGGCTGCGGTAACACTGGGGGAGCATACCATGTTGCCATAACAATATTTTTTGGGAGTAAAGGAGTGGCTTGAATAGCAGGTATATGGATGGCAGAAGTGCTTCGAAGACTATTGAGAGGATTTAGGGTGAGAGAGACCCAAGTTATGAATGAAATGGAGATTTGGAGGTGTGGATGGAGGGGTTTCTCTAATGCTAATATGTTTACCACTATGTGGTGGCGAACTTGGAGGCTCAAGTCTGTCTAATCTATACCACTAAGTGACTTATTTTTGGGTAAATTACTTGCTAAATCTAAGTCAACTTGAGTATCTCATAGAGTTGTAAGGTTTTCGGGAATAGAGTTAGCTCTATGAATAGGTTTGAAAATAGTTGGATCCCTAGATACAGGAGACTTCCTAAGAATTCTTTCCGGATTATCAACTATTTCAGGAGGGTTTGGGTCAGGGTAAGCTCTGGTATGAATTCTTTTTAAAGCCATTATGTTAAGTTTCAGACCCAAAAAAAGAAGAAAGTTTGCCAGATATAACAATATTTAAGAGGTAAACTAGCCTTTAACAAAGAAACTTAATCCTCAAAGTTTCCTAAATGGATGTGAATAATGTTTTAATGGTAGTGTGGGCTGCCCCAATGGAGTATTCATGAAACCAAGAATAATCAGCAGGCCTACTAATCACCAGTGGAGTCTTTTGATCTTTTAGGAGTTTTGGAGTCGCCAGGTGGATGATTTCAAATGTTCAATATGATTTGATGTCCACCACACTAATTAACTACCAGTATAAAGTTGTTGTGGGTTTTTTGAGTTTTCAGGATGCCTAATATAGCAGTTTACTCAGAGTTGTTCCGAAGTGGAGTCGCCATTATGTTGGGGTCCTAGTGATTTGGCAGACTGGCATACCAAATGACCAGGCAACATCAGAACTGCTTTGGAATCCTAGGATCTAGCCATCCTGGATTCAGAGAGGGATCTCTCTATGTAAGTATTTTTTTCAAAGATATTTCTTTATGCTTAGTTAAGATATTAGGCTAGTTATGAAGTTCAAGAGGTTCTTTGTTTTGTTTCGGTTGGGAATCATTAACTGACATGGTCATATGAAGTGAAGAAGGAAGTAAGTGGAAGGATGTTTCAGCATGGGAAGATAGGTCAGAGAGTGCTAAACCATTGGGCTATGGAGTCATAAAAGGGTTTACTCACACATCAACCATCCAAGAGTTTTCAAAGGGCAAGTCATCTATATCAGAAGATCTTTTAAGTTGAGTTTGTGATAGGGAACATTAAGGAGTGAAATGAAAGTAGAAACTTGTAAGAAAACAAAGGCAACCTAAGATCAAGCAAGGAATTTTAACCTAACATGCTTTTGGCATACGCTGATCAAAAACACATATGAGATAAACATAAAAAGCAACCTAATATCAAGCAAGGACTTTAAACCTTTCTTGCTTTCGGCCTACTCTTAAGGGAAATCATGAAAGAAACTCTTTAAGACCAAACAAGGGACAGGGCTAACCATAGACTTCCTTGTTTAATAATATACTTAGCATGCAATAAAAGTAGCATTTAAGAACTGTATCTCAAGTTCTACTCAGCAAGACATGGGCTCACCAACATTCTTGACTAGTTATACTCTATTGATATCACTCTTAAATACACATTTAGAGGAAAACATACAGATAAAGCTTATCAATTAGAATTAGGGTACTTTAGAATTAAATCCTAATCTATATTTTTCTGCTCTTTATCATAAAATGTTAACAAAATAGAAAACATAAGGAAAGTAACAAATACAATGAGGAAAACACATCACCAATGACTTAGATCAGGATCCAGTGAATCTGCTGGTGTATTGATGTCCAAAACCAGTTACATAATTTGAGCCCAACATCTTTTACAGTCCAATTCTTCTCTTCCAAACCTACTATATTACAACTAATCAGTAACTCTAACTCAACAACAGTTCAAAAATTAACAATTTTCCAACCCTTTAAAATAAATTTTCTGTGAATACTTATAGGTGAACGAGGAAGAGTTCTGCAGAAATGGTAATAAATGTGAATTAAGATAGAGTGGGAGAAGTGTTCGAATGCCCATTTTTCTCAATAAACATAGCATTGACTACTTGTACCATTTTGGTAGTTTTTTCCTGTTTCTATGCATATCCGGTAGGCAAGGTAATAACTTCGAAGTGTTTCTTTGAAGATAACTGTGGCTGAAGTACCCTGTTTGACTTCTCGGATAAGAAAACTGTCAGTTTTCTAGGTTTTGTAGCCCCATGTTTGCTTAGTAACTGCTTTGAATATTTCACAGAGGGTTAGACAGTATGATTGTTGTCAAAGTGTCTGTGTGAAGTAACATAGGCCGCAGGTGTCCTTTTAGTCCTTAGGAGAAATAAATGCTTCTATGGATGTGGCTTTAGAGGCTTTCCTCTGCTGACTTGTCTTCAAACTGTGTTGTCCTTCAAGATTGTGAGTTTAGGTGTGTATTCTTCAACTTAAAGCTTAACCTCTTTCTCTTTATCTTTCTGATCTCCTTTTCAGTGTACCGATAGTTTCGGTGCGCTGGAAGGTTTTATTTGTAATCAATGTCCATAAACCTTTGATTAAACTCTAAAATTTGATCCCTCTACCCCTTTAAACCCTGATTCTTTGGTCATGGGATATTTTGGACAAATCCACCATTAAACCTGCACATGATGATAAACAAGTTAAGAAATCCTGCGTTTCTTGGTTTAACTGCAATAGAGGGCTCGGGCGTCGGAGGAGGAGCAATGCAGAGGAGGCGAATAAAACGGGGTGAGCTTCCATGGCAGAAACCAGGAAGAGAAGGTTTAAACAAGATTTATGGCGCGAAAAATAAAAAGGTGGATTTGGAAAACCGGTTGTGGTTTTTGCGTGAATTTTGGGCAGTAAGAGGTATTACCCCAGGGGAATGCGATTCGGTCCAATGGTTGACACATATGCCTCTAAAAACCACCCATTTCACACTCTAAACGGTCGATTAGATTTATTTTTGAAATGAACGCGAAAAAGGCTTAAGACCATCTGATTTGGGGAGGGCAGATCTACGGTGGAGATTATGGGAAAACACAATGGGAAGGCTCCGCGTGGTCGGGTGGGACCAGCAGGGAAATATGGAAAATATAAAGAAAATACATATAGTAGGGGCACTTTCGGGTATGGAAAGATTTGTGAACCTAGTGTTTCCACAATGAATCTTGGCCATTGGATCGGGATAAAGAATGGATGGCTCAGATCTAATTGCAAGATCGGCCATCGAAGGGGTAAAGGTTCTGGGAACCAAAAAAGAGATCAATGATGAGCCGATGAGCTATGAGAGAAGCAACAACGATGAACGAAGGACTGTCGGATTTGGAAGCAGATCGGCGGTCAGGGTTTTATCGGGGGATCGCATTGGCGGGGGAAAACAGAATCGGGGGAGGGTTGCTGCGATGTGCAATGGAGTGAGAAGTGCACCGACCATCCGATCCTTAGGGAGATGGATGGTCACGATTTCATCAGCCGATCAGCCATCAATGGAAAAAGAAGACGGAAGTAGGAACTTTGGATTGTGCCGATGCAATGGAAATATGGATTGCCGATGCGCTGATTTGCTTGGTCACGGAGCTCAGGTCATATGAGCACGGGGCGGAAGATTTAAGCCCTCAGAATATCGCATTGGGGGGGGGAAAGAGGAAGGGACGCAGGCCTTTGGAGTTGCGATTTGTGATTTGCTGAGTACCGTCAGATCTGCAGCGAGATTGATGGGGGGGGTTTAAAGCGGGAAAGCGCACAAGGCCTAAAGGTTTAAAATGAGCAGAAAATAGGCTGAGATGGAGTCTTTTGAGGTTTTTCTAGATTCTAATAGAGTAAACGAAGGGGTATTTAAACAAATAAAAAAGGATTTTTATGGTTTGAAAGGGGATTTTTTAGGGAATTGGAGGGATAATTAAGGGAAAGGGGGATTTTTAGGAGGGAATAATGGAGAAGAGGCTTTTGAATGCAGAGATCAAATAGCCAGGTTTTTTGAAGGATAAGGAACATAGTAGAGGCTTCAAGAAGTCACAGATTTTGCCTGAAATTTGTTTCTTAAAGACTAAAAGACCCATTTTTAGCCATCTTTACATATGTCAAAATTATGGATGGCTAACACATAGTATGGAATTCTCGATGAGCCATACCTTGCACATCATTATGCAAATTTCTGCACAGCGTAGGCATATATGGGTCATGAAGCCTTGTTGATTGAGAAGAAACTTAACGCATGTGCCATTGTTATCAAAGCCCTCCTCATGTAAAACTAAAGAGCGCTTAATGGATTGATTAAAGACGCATACATGACATCTTGTGGTAGGGGAGGGGGGGCACATAAGGAAAAGAGGGTGCGGCCCGATGAAGACCATTTGCAGCTGATCGGAGAGGACGAGGAAAACCACGGAGCAGCGAAAGGGTGACCCGTCTATTCCGCACTTGGTCTTATCACAGTGCAGTCTCTGGCAGCATGCCGTGATCAACATTAGTCATGAGAAAACTACATACTATGGGTATTTATTCAGCCATCAATACCGTGACTATTCTAACTCCTCATGTTTGACACAAAGGAAATTACCCACCAAATTTTCAAGATATAGATAAATATTACAAAATATTTCTTCACGTCGTTCATGGGCTATTTTCTTTCTATGCCATCGCATCATCACACACGATTCTGGAAATCCCATACTTCCCTTGGTGCATGAGAGGGATGCAAATAATCATGAAATTTCCTCTCAGATTGGACAGGCCATGAATAGCTGTGTCACGGACACAACATCGATCATGGATCGATTGAATGTACAATAGGGAGTTCTATTTGAAATGTCTGAGGGAATGTGACCTATGGTGTGTGCGACCAAGTCACTGGGTTGAAAATCATGTATAGCATTCTAAAGTGTGACTTCCATGGCCATGCGACTGTGTGACTAAGTTGATGAGTCGCAAAGCTGATGAAGCAAGTCAAAACTGCGACTGGCATGGCAGTGCAACCATGCCAATTTTGTGAGGTCACGTTTCAAACTAAAGAAAACACTGGGTCGCATTACTCTTTAGATCGCTGGGTCGCACAAGCTCATAAACAGGCTGACGGCGCGACCTCCCCTAAATTGCGACTTTGCGACTTCGCCTGGGAGTCGCATTCCCCCTCTAAGTCGAGCTCTCACATCACATCACCTAATTAACTGCCCATTTCATCTGGTATGCGACTAGGCAACAACTAGTGAGTCACACTACATAGGGTCGCAAGATCTCCCCTCAAGAAGACAGCTGGGGTTGTGACCTCATAATTCGGTAATCCTACAACCTGCGATTTTTGTGCACAAAATGATAAAGCTTACTAACAGTGTCTGGGGAAGAACACGATGAGCGGCAGCACCATGGTTTCAAAGCAATTAGACACGTCAATGTGCAGGCTCATGGGAAATTGCAAAACTAGAAAATCCTGCTCGAGTTACCACTTCTCATTTGGCACAAATTACATCCCTCTCCATGCATAGGATCAATGCTTGGTTTACATTTGCATGTATATGCAGGATTTAAGTGACAAAAGCTAGATCTTGGCATTCTCGCACGCTCTCCAAATTACGACCTTTCGAACTCCATTCCAAAGGGTCTCTTCGTTATCAATATCCCGACGTAAACCTTATAAAATTGGTAGAGTATCTTCAGCGCATATCATGGTTTCCGTATGAAGAACATAAGGAGGGAAAAGTCCCAGTTGGCACTCCATTTCCAATGGGTTCTAGAAAAATAGGAGGTATGATTTGATACCAGCAAGGCAAACCTCTGCCCTAACCATACAAGATCAATGGCTCTGATGACAGAGGCACCTAGGAAGAAATAAATACATCTCCATTGATCCTATTGATGGGCTCCACCGTAAAAATTCAGATCCTAGGAGAACTCAGCGGAGACTATGCTGTGACACATATCTCAGGCTTTAACTTTTCGGATTCCTTTGCTTGTGGCTTTCAGCTCCCCAGAAACTTGTTGTTGTATATGGATGATCACAACCTTTATGTGTTGGATGTATATAATTTATCAAATATCTCTAGGGTCTGTACATATTTTTGTCACAAAGCCTATATATGGGATATTTCTAACCCTCTACCAAATCACAAGATGGAAACTAGAAACCCATTACATTTTTTTGGAGATGGCACATGCAGAGGGTCTTTTATCCTATCAAAGGGTTTCACTACAAACATTCAAATACCGGGAGAACTCAGTGAAGACAATGCTTTGGCACAAAATTTGACCACACAGGGGTCTAAATTTATTATTTTCACTCTTATAATTAATTAAATAAGCCTCTGGAATTATTATTATTCGATCATGAAGACATGTAACCTATGTTATGTGATTGCAGGTGGAAGTTTTGTTTGCACGAGGAGCTAGAGTCTTTCCCAATAAGCAAAGAGGTCCTTTGCAGAGCAAGTGGATTCTCACGAAACCCCAAGAAACTCACTCTAAGATCAAAGGCACCTGGTCAAGCTCACGAGACAGATATGTAAGAAAACGAATCCTGTCGCGAAGTCCATAGATCACCGAAAGAATATTTGCTCGAGGTCGCAAGTCATGGATTGACCAAGGTAGCAATTCACGGATTGACCAAAGTCGCAGGTCACAGATTTGCTCGAGGTTGCAGGTCACGGATTGAACAAGGTCATAGGTTGTAGATTGCCTAAGGTCACAGGTCGTAGATTTCCTAGGTTCGCAGGTCACGGATTGCCCGAGGTTGCAGGTCATAGATTTCCCAGGGTCGTGGGTCTCAAATAGTCCAAGTCACAAACCAACCCAATAGTCGGGAAGACCAAGAGTCAAAGGGGAAACTCAAGGGTCATCTCAGCCTATATGTACAACTTTGAGGAAGGATTCATGGGACTTTTAGCTCGAAAATGAAAGCCAATATGGTAGAGGAATTGTGGCCAGAGAGCTAAAGGCACTCAGCTCTTGATATCAAGTAGAAAAAAGGGTAGTGAGGCTAGGGTTTTGCATCATGCTTTGAGATGAGCAACCCATGTTCCACTATTGGATTTTAATGAGTTGTAAACATGTATTTGATGTTGCAGCAACATTAATAATATATTCTCCTTCCTGGCATTGATTCATGTGCTTGTTTGTGGTGATATTACTAGTTGTTTAGTACTTCATTATGTTGTACGTTTTCTTTCATGCATGTCATCGGTTATGAACTATTTCTCAATGGTTGTATGTATGTCTGCTTTTTGATTAGTGTTTATTTGTCCTTGCCACGACAGTAGTCTATTGTGAACTACTTTGCAGTTAACTTCTGGCGTGTTTTCTTTCACATATGTTTGACTGGTTTTCGGCTAACTGATCCCAGTTACGGCATATCCCCCTTTTATTTTTTCTTCTTAGACTTGCTGGTACCTTTGTTTATGGTTCGTTAATCTTGGGCTGATTTTTTGCTTCATTGATTGGTAATTTCACCTTCGCCTCTGCTCCGTCATCTTCTCATCTGACAAACAAGAGTGGAAACAATTATGGCGACAGCTGGGCCCACATACCGGATGTGGCTCCTATCCAAATGGTGTGAGGTCTAATTGGGACCTTTCACTGGGGAGACCCCCCTTGTTGTCGACAACACATTTTTTCCTGTCAACAAATTGGCACTAGAAGGAGGGCCAAATGATAAGCTGAGCCCTTAGAGCCTGTAGTTAGTCTCATATATGTAATGGCTCATCCCCAAATCATTATCCTGAGGTGTTTATCGGATCTATCTAGTTCTCGGTGCTCAATCCCCGATGAACCTATGTATCACTTGTCCCAGTTAAAATTCGATGGTGAAAGTAGAGTTTCCATAACCAATCACCTTTCGAATTTCTGTGAGTTTTGTTAGTGTTATGAAGTTGACATCGAGGAGTTGGCTTGCATGCTTTTCTCCCTCACTCTCGAAGGCTACGCTGAGAAATGGTGCCGCACATTGCCGGTAGCTTCCATCCATTCATTTGAACAGCTCGCTAATGAATTACAATAAGCTTTTCATAGGTACGATTTTCAAAATGTATTAATGAAGTTAAATGAGATCAGAATGGAACCTCAAGAATCTATAGAGGAGTTTTCTATCAGGTTTGTTAATTTTTTTCTTGAGTTCCCAGAAAGGGATATCGATTGGACATATTTAATTGAATAGTTTCGACACGTGATTTTCGTTTCCCTAGAACAATTTAAATCAACAACCAAGCCTGATCCTAGTGACTATTCTGATGATGTTCAAGTTTCCAGTTATTCATATTTTGTCCCAAAATCTTTCACACACTTTGTCAAATCAGAGTTTGAAAAGCATACTGGCCTAACATCTCTCCTTATCAATGAAACCTATCTCAAGTCCACCAAATTTCTGTCTAGGTACGATTATAAATCTCATTCTCATACTGATAATAAATTGAGTCTTGTCCCGGGAAAAGTTTATTTCCCTACAAAATCATTGGACCATGATGGGCATATGAAATCATTGACCTCTCTGGATGACACTGATGTGCATGAAGAAGTCCCTTGTGCGGTTGATACCCCTGCTTCCAAATATTTTCTTTCATTATTCCCTGATTTATTTCATAAGTCCACCACACCAGTAATTTCTTCAATTCATTCAAAATTTTCTTATACTGCTATTGGCGACAATCATAAGCACGCAGGTGGTGTTTCACAATCACACTACGAAATTGATGAATCCCTTATGTCTGATATTTTTCATCCAAAATATTTAAAAAACCAAAGGAGTGTCTTCCTGCCTAGGCAACTTCAAGACATTTATTTTATCAATTCATCCCAACTGTTAACTCTTGTGAAGCCTAATGTGCCAGGTACCCAACCTGATCAAACTGATGGCTCTAGTGATCACTTCTTATCTGAAAACATATTCACTCATAACGCTGAGGACAATCACTCATATCTTTTTTTCGACCATATGAAGCCTCCAAAATTTGATGATTTTCTTTGCGAAGATTCAAGGACCCATCAAGAAATCAAAGAAATTCAACTTCTGTTGGCTGCTACCTCAATTTCTTATGATCCTGATGAGACCCCTCAAACAAGTCCAACTAGGGTTCCTTGCATTAGGGTTTATGAAACGATGGTTCCCATGTATCACAATCCTCTCAGCATAGCCGCGTCATATGTCAACTCATCCGAGTAGGTCTTCCATTTGAGTGATATTTCCCTGTTTACAGATCTCTATGACCTAACAACCGATATGCAACAACTGATGTACCATAATTTATTCACTGGAAGGGAAACACCGACCAATTTCTCTGATATTTTTGGTTGTTGCCCAGCTAGTACTAGTTGCATTCAGGCACAAGCGTGTGATGTTTGGCAAACCTCTCTACTCCCTGAAATTTTTGAGAAAGGCTTCCTATGTAGAGAGGTAACACAATGACTCTGCTGGGGTACTGACTAGGCTCACTGACAGTGTAGCAATGTTAGTGATTTATTGAAGTGACTCCGTTGGGGTACTATCCAGGCCTACTGGCAGCAGAGAAACACCAAAAAATTATTTTAAAAATTCTGAATATAATAAGCTCGCTGCCTTTCTCTCTACATCATCAACCAACCATTGGAATCCGTAAACATCCTCTTTGTCGCGTTTTGATTAATGAGACCTAGCTGGGGCACAAGGATCAGGCATATCTGAAAAGGTAAAAATAATACATGGGTACCCTTAGAATTTTTTAATATTCCCTTGCATCCCTACCTGGACTCAGACTTTTGTTGGGGTGTTGATAGAGATGCTGGATTCTACCAGTGGTTCGCCAATTTTTGTAGCCGCTACAACACCACCCAAAATTTTGGGTATATTTAAAATTTTAGGTCCCCCTGCTCGCTTAGCCATTAGGGTTTTGACCTGGCTTGTAGTCATTGAACCTTATCACCATCATGACAAGATTCTTTTGCCGCAGCCATGCCATGTGTGGGAGGATCATCATGCATACATTCGAATGGAAACTTCTTTGTGCATTAAGTATATTCGTTAGAAGCCCTTTCATCATGGATCATTTAGGCATTCTGTTTGGATACTTCACCAAGCTCATGTAAATTATTTAAGGGCATCATTCTCTACAGGGTAACTGTGAACTAATTAATTTTATAATGTTTCATACAGGTCAGTCCCATGGATGATATACTCATAAATTTCATCACCACATCTAGGGAAATAAAATGAAGCGAAACAACAAGGCCACAGCTTCAAAACAGGACATTTTCATCCACATGCCCCCTAGTCCATGTGGGGATGAGACTTAAGGCTATAGTTGAAGATCTCGTTAAGGCAGATGACAAGGATGTACCAATAGGTGAGGGGGAGGAGCAAGTGAGCAGTATTGTTAAAAGGAGGATGGTGTGGTACATGTTTATCCAAATAAAGAATCAAGGAAAGATCTTTTCATGTTGATGATGCAACAACATTCTCCACTGATATAAATCGGATACCTAGAATCAATCCATTGGGAAATGTTCATACCTTGTGCCTTCATGCATGAACCAGAAGCATTTGCTGCGTTTTATCAAATCTAAGCTGAAGGAGGAACCAGACGAGGTAGTTATATTCCGGGATGGTAAATGTCTTACCTCAAAGGAATTTTTTGAAAGTCCTACAAGATACTAGCTCAATGTTGATCTCTTGGATGTACATGTAGAAGAGAATACACTTCACCAATTTGATAAGTCTAGTTTGAAGTATAACCCATGTGGAAAAAGTAGACTCTGAAGATTTCCCTAAAGCAAGACAATCTCATTCAAGGTTGTTCTCTTTCTGAGCTGTCAAAACAAGTATGATCTGATCTAGAAGCAAGTGAATGTCAAATGGAAGAATATGGTATATTCGTTTATGAAAGGAAACAAAGCAAATGGAACCAATCAACAAGTGGTTTTGTTAACAATGAGATATACAGCGAAAGTTCCATCTGGTTAATTCAGTCTCCTCAACTGTATAATGTGTACAAAGTATGTTCAGCTTTGATATGGTAGATGATGAAAGTAAACCTAAAAGGCGTCCCATAAAGCACACCCCAACCCTAGCTCAGTGGACAAATTATTTCAATCCTGATTTTTCATATCATCCTTATTATTGCTATGCAAATCTTTACGCACCATACGAGCTTCACGAGAGGAATGACAACAATTAAACTTCATCCTCGTTATGGCAAGGCTAGTGATGTTAATCACTTGGTAACTGCATTCCTATGGAAATAACCTTAGGATGCTTCCTAGATTGGCGTGGCCCCATGTTTCCCTTTCAACAAGCGATCCATTACCGATCCATTTGAGAAATTGAACCTCTTTTGCTGTCAGGTTTTGAAGCTCAATGCTTTTGATCTTTGTGAAAGTGCTCACCGGACGGGATTCTCTCATCCACGGGAGTCTCATTGGATGGAAGAAAATATTACATCAGAGGCCTTGAAGGGAATGACATACAGAAGACAAATGTATCTCATACGCAAGTTTAATTTCACCATGAAGTTTGGAAGGAGAAGGGTAATATTTGGTTCAAAGGGGAATCATATTTTTAATTAAAGGAGGGGTCCCATCCCATACAAAAGCCATAGTCAAAGGGAGAATGAAATATTCCAATGACTATGCATTATAAAATTCCTTGAAGACCATGAGCTAACATAAGCATAGACACAACTCCATAAATGCGCACTGTATGGACTGCTTGATGAGCGATACCTCGCACATCATTCTACAAATTTTTGCACAGTGTAGGCATATATGGGTCATGAAGCCTTGTTGATTGAGAAGAAACTTAACACATGTGCCATTTTTATCAAAGCCCTTCTCATGTAAAACTAAAGAGCGCTTAATGGATTGATTAAAGACGCACACACGGCATATTGTGGTAGGGGAGGGGGGCCACACAAGGAAAAGAGGGTGCAGCCTGATGAAGACCATTTGCAGCTGATCCAAGAAGATGAGGAAAACCACGGAGCAGTGAAAGGGTGACCTGTCTATTCCGCGCTTGGTCTTATCGCAGTGCAGTCTCTGGCAGCATGCTGTGATCAACATTAGTCATGAGAAAATTGCATATCGTGGGTATTTATTCAGCCATAGATACTGTGACCGTTCTAACTCCTCCTCTTTGACAATAAGGAAATAACCCACCAAATTTTCAAGATACAGATAAATATTACGGAATGTTTCATCACGTTGTTCATGGGCTTTTTTCTTTCTGTGCCATCGCACTGTCACACATGAGTCTAGAAACCCCATACTTCCCTTGGCGCATGAGAGGGATGCAACTCATCATGACATCAACTCTCATATTGGACAGGCCATGAATAGCTACGTCATGGAAACAACATTGATCATGTCTCAATTGAATTTAGAACAGGGAGTTCTGATCGAAATGTCTGAGGGAATGGGACCTATGGTGTTTGCGACCAACTCATTGGGTCGCAGATCATGTAGAGCGATCTAAAGTGTGACTTCGATGGCCATGCGACTATGCGACTAATTCGCTGAGTCGCAAAGCTGATGAATCAGGTCAAAACTACGACTGGCATGGCAGTGTGACCATGCGACTTCTGTGAGGTCACATTTCAAACTAAAGAAAACGCTAGGTCACATTACTCTTCATATCGCTGGGTCGCACAAGCTCAACAACAGGCTGCCGGCGCGACCTCCCCTACATTGTGACTTTGCGACTTCACCTGGGAGTCATATTCCCCGTCTAAGTCGGGCTCTCACATCGCATCACCCAACTAACTTCCTGTTTCATCCGGTATGCGACTAGGTGATGGCTAGTGAGTCGCACTACCATAGGGTTGCAAGATCTCCCCTCAAGAAGGAATCTGGGGTTGTGACCTCATAATTCAGTAATCCTACAACCTATGCTTTGCATGCAAAAAATGAGAAGGCCTACTGACGGTGTCCGGGGAAGAACACGATGAGCAACAACACCATGGTTTCAAATCAGTTAGACATATCAATGTGCAGCCTCGTGGGAAATTGCAAAACTAGAAACTCTTGCTCGAGTTACCACTTCTCATTTGGCACAAATTGCATCCCTCTCCATGCATAGGATCAATGCTCGGTTTACATTTGTGTGTATATGCAGGTTTTAAGTCATGAAAGCCAGATCTTATCATTCTCGCATGCTTTCCAAATTACGACCTTTCAAACTCCATTCCAAAGGGTCTCCTCATTATCAATATCCCAACATAAAACTTATAAAATGGGTAGAGAATCTTCAGAACATATCATGGTTTCCGTATGAAGAAAATAAGGAGGGAATAGTCCCAGTTGGCACTCCATTTCCAATGGCTTCTATACCAATAGGAGGTATGATGTGATACCAGCAAGGCGAACCTCTACCCCAACCATACAAGATTGATCGATCTGATGACAGAGGTGCCTAGGCCGAAATAAATACATCTCCATCGATCCTATTGATGGGCTCCACCGCAAACATTCAGATCCCGGGAGAACTCAACGGAGACTACGCTATGACACATATCTCAAGCTTTAACTTTTCAAAGGCCTTTGCTTGTGGCTTTCAGCTCCACAGAAACTTGCTGTTATATATGGATGATCATAGCCTTTATGTGTGGGATGTAAATAATTTATCAAAGATCTCCAGGGTCTGTGCATATTTTTCTCACAATGCCTATATATGGGATATTTCTAACCCTCTATCAAATCACAAGATGGAAACTAGAAACCCATTACATTTTGTGGGAGATGGCACATGCAGAGGGTATTTTATCCTATCAATGGGTTTCACTGCAAAAATTCAGATACCAGGAGAACTCAGTGAAGACCACATTGTGGCAAACCACTTGACCACACAAGGGTCTAAATTTATTATTTTCACTCTTACAATTAATTAAATAAGCCTCTAGAATTACTATTATTCGATCATGAAGACGTGTAACCTATGCTATGTGATTGCAGGCGGAAGTTTTTTTTGCACGAGGAGCCAGAGTCTTTCCCAATAAGTAAGGAGGTCCTTTGTAGAGCATGTGGATTCTCACAAAATTCCAAGAAACTCACTCTAAGCTCAAAGGCACCTGGTCACATTCACGAGACATTAAGATACCAGGAGAACTCAGTGAAGACCACATTGTGGCAAACCACTTGACCACACAAGGGTCTAAATTTATTATTTTCACTCTTACAATTAATTAAATAAGCCTCTAGAATTACTATTATTTGATCATGAAGACGTGTAACCTATGCTATGTGATTGCAGGCGGAAGTTTTTTTTGCACGAGGAGCCAGAGTTTTTCCCAATAAGCAAGGAGGTCCTTTGCAGAGCATGTGGATTCTCACGAAATTCCAAGAAAATCACTCTAAGCTCAAAGGCACCTAGTCACATTCACGAGACAGAGATGCAGGAAAAGGAATCTTGTCACGAAGCCCATAGATCACTGAAAGAAGATTTGCTCGAGGTCACAAGTTGCGGATTGACCAAGGTAGCAAGTCACGAATTGACCGAGGTCATAGGTCGTAGATTTTCTCAAGGTCGCAGGTCACGGATTGACCAAGGTCACAGGTCGCAGATTTCCCAAGGTCGCGGTCGTAGATTTCCAGGGTTGCAGATTGTGGATTTCCTGAGGTCGTTGGTTGCAGATTTCCCAGGGTCATTGGTCACAAATAGTCCAATTCGCAAACCAGCCCAACAGTCGAGAAGACCAAGAGTCTAGGGGGGAAATAAAGGGTCATTTCAACCTATATTTACAACTTAGAGGAAGGATTCACGAGACTTTTAGCTCGACAATGAAAGCTAGTATGGTAGAAGAATTGTGGCCAGAGAGCTAAAGGCACTCAACTCTTGGTATCAAGTAGATAAAAGGGTAGCGAGGCTAGGGTTTTGCATCATGCTTTGTGATGAACAGCCCATGTTCCACTATTGGGTTTTAACAACTTGTAAACATGTATTTGACATTGCAGCAGCATTAATAATATTTTCTTATTGGGCCTCTGTAATTTAGTAGAGTGGCAAGACTAAATGATGCAGAGACTGCATCAAAAACAACTTTGGGATTCTAGGATCTAGCCCTCCTGAATCCAAAGAGGGATCTCTCTATAAGTGCAAAGATTGATTTATCTTTTAAGGCTTTAGTATGATATTAGGCTAGTTATTAGGAACAAGGGTTTTTTGTTTGTTAGGTTGGTCGAGGTATGATCTTTAATTGAGTGGAGAATCCTGAAAATGAAAGAGTTTTAGGGAGGTGAAAGTGTGAATAATCAATCAAGGTTCAGCTGATAGGATAAGTATGAAACTGCACTTATTCCATTGGGTTATGGAGTCATAAAAGGTTTTAATTGTACAACAGTTATCAAGAGTGGTCCATGGGGCAAGTCATCTATATAAAAATATCCTTTAGATTAAATGATGGAATGGAACATTAAAATGTTGTGAAGGTGGAAAAAGCCAATAATTTCAACAAGGATTTATCAAATTTCGAAACAAGAAAATCCATTTTTAAGTAATTGTTTCAAACCAGCCAAAGGACAGGGCTAACCGTAGACTTCTTTGGACAAGCTTGTATTAAAGCTAACTTATCAGACAAATAATCCAGAAATCCATATGACTACTTTCATAAAAGATGAAAACAGATAAGAAAAACAAAGTGCATCTTAAGATCAAGTCAGATATCATTAAAATCCAGGCCTGCTTTCAACATACTCTTAGAGAAACTTTCAAACAATCTTTGGAGAAATAACTACAAGACAAGGCAAACCATAAACTTTTCTAGTTTTACTCTACTTAGCATGTAATGAAAATATCATTCAAGAACAATGTTTAAGTTTAGCACTTCAAGACATGGACTAACCAACATTCCTTGACAATGTTTACACTTAATTTAAGTCATTCTTATATACACAAAGGAGGAAAAAATAAAGATAAAGCTTATCAGTGAGAGTAGGGTACTTTTAAGAGTAAATCCTAGCTCTATATTTGTTGTTATTTATCAGAGAAAATGAACAATTTTGTGGAAAACATAAGAAGGAAAACAATTACAATGAGAGGCACATCACCAATGGTATAGACCAGGATCCCATGAATTAGCTTGTGTATTGATGTCAATCCAGTTACATACTTCAAGTCCAATTTTTCAGAACAACAACAACTTCTCTTCTCAACCTAACTTCTTTGATTACAAACAGAGCTTCAACAGCCTATGAGAACTATTTACATGCAAAAAAAATTTAGCAGCAAGTATTACATCAAAGTCCAACAACCAACCCTTTACAATGTGATCCTCAAGGAGATTTTATAAGAAAATGAGGAGGTGGAAGAGTTTCTAGGGTTCAAGTGTCATTAATTCTATACTAAATGCAATTCCTAGCCTTGAAAACCATGCAAGGCATAAGGCAGGAATGCATTGAATTATAACTCTATTTCATGTACTATGTTTATGTTTTTTAGGCCTAGTGGATAAAAAGATTGACTTTAAGGCTTTTTCATCTTTTACAATAACTTCATTGACAGTTTAAAATGTATTCTTTTGTTCAAAATAACTTTTCAGCTGTCTTTAGGCAAATATCTCCTGACTGGGCAATAATTATGCCTTCTTTTGATTTATTGAAGCTGCAGGTGGCACTCTGGTAGCTGAAGAGGATATTTTAGCCTCTGATGTGGCAGTGGGGGCCTCCTTTACTGATATTTTTCTCTATATTACCTTAAAACACCTTAATCTGTCTTTACTCTATGTTTTAGGCTTAATTAGCCTTGATCTTTGTTCTTGGGTCTTTGTTCCTTAACACTGTCTTTATCCTTTAAACCTGTGGATTAAAAACCTTGCTATTCAGGTTTTTAGGCATTAATCCCTTTACTATTAATTCTCCATTCTGATACAATTTTTTTGTTTGTTTATGTAGGTGGCTTTATGCATTTGGAGGGCCTCTGCTAAACCCTGGATCGTGATCCAGATGTTTTAAACCTGGATTCAAAACTCGCAGCTCCTTTTTCCTTTGATTTTAAGCCACAAAATTGTCATTCTGGGCCTTTTTGTCACCTGACTGTGACTGGGAAAAACAAAGAGAAAACACCATAAAAACCCTACAAAAACACACAAACTCATTATAAAATCCTGCGGAATTTGGTTAAGACTGCTTTTAGAGGTTTAATGGAGGGCATGGAGCTGTGAGAAATGGGGAAATGCAACGGAAGGGAAGGAAATCCCATCAAAAATAGTTAAGTAGGTGAAAAATGGAGTTTGTGCGCGGCAGCGAACGTGGATCGTTAGATTAGAATGATCAACGGTTGAGATCATTCAGTGAAACACTTGGGAGAAAAGATGGAGGGAAAAATGCCTGGGGGCAAAGTTAAGCCAGGACTGTCCGATCTCAAAGATCGATGGCTGGGATCAAAGTGAAAATAACACTGTGGAGGATGGCAGTTTGGTAGAAAATCGGCAGTGGTTTTCACAAAATATTTTGGGGGGTAGGTGGTATTTCTCAAAACAATGCAATACAATACATTTTTTGACGCGTGTCCCTCCCAATACCGCCCATTTCGCAAATTTTTTGGGCATTAAACCTTAGGAAATTTTTTTTGCGATATGGGATATCAGTCGTCAGATTGAAGGCTCTAGATCTGACGGTGCGGATCGCAAGCAATATGGGTGAGGTGCATGGCATGGGATGGTAGTGGGAACGACGGGTGCATCAACATTTTTTTCGCATAGTCGGTGGGTGTTTGAGTTATCGGGTTAAGTCCCAATCGTCCGATATCTCGAATGAACGGTTATGATTGAAGGAATGAGTGGATAGACGAATGGAGCAAAGGGTAAGGTAGGGAGAATGGGTGGATGAAACAAGGGCCGATGGCTGTTGATCTACAGAGATCAACGACCCGGATCCATTTTAAAATTTACATGTTGGGAATGAAAAAAATAAAGGAAATTTGGGTTCTGAAAAGTTTTTTAGGCCTTTAAGCACCCGATTATGGGGCTTTGGCCATATGATTTGGGGGCTAAATGAAATAATTTGTCATGGGATTAAGAACCTTATAGTGTAGAAAATGATTTTTAGGCCAAAAAGCAGTTTTTTAAAAGCCAAAATAAGGGTTCTGATAGAGGAAAGGAGGGAATTTAAAACCAAATAAAGGGGAGATATAAGGTTTTAAGGGGGGTTTGATGATTTTAAAGGTTAAAAAGAAGGTAAAATAGAGGGATTTCATGGAGGAAAGAAGGATGAAAATGGGGTTTATTTATGAGAAAAGGAGTAGTGAAAATGATGAAAGATGGAGTTTTAAGCAGTCTTTCTTTTGGAAAATAGCAGGTTCTTTAGGATAAAGAGGGAAACAATAGTGAAGATTAACTCAAAGGGTAAAGAACATCATAAGACTTAAAAATATGATAGGTTTTGAAAGGAAACTATCTCTTGAAGGCTAAAAAATATTTAGCCACCATTTGGTATGACAAATTTTATAGGTGGCTAACAGTGGCTCCACTTGGGGATGGCATCTTCTTCAAGGTGTCAAGAACCTCAGCTATTGATCTTTGTCTTTTCAGTAAACCAGTGCCTTATCCATGGGGCAGCAACCTTTCTTTTCCTTTGTTGATCTTCTTTTGATCTGACAATCTTTGCAATAGTTTGAAACAATGGAATTCTATCAAAACAACATCTCTACCTACCCGATCCTAATAATCCTAATATTTTTTCTTCTTTCAGAGTGCATTTTGGATTGGAAAACTATTTTTATAAATATTTTATTCTTTTGAAAAAATTAAACTAATCTAAGTCTAAAATTATTCCTCCATGAGTTCATATTAAGAAGTTGAACTCGTAAGTTTCTCTATCTAACTACTATCTGTCAGGATTAGATTGTCTGATAGACCTTTATTCTCTAATTTCTAAAAAAAAAAAATTAAAAGAAGCTAAGCTAGGATTAAATAGTCTAACTTGCTACTGATCTATGGCATAAAACAAGCTGCACATAGACTAAAATTTGCAGAAAATTAAAACAAAAAGGTGAAGGCTTAAGATTTGAAAATTTCAAAACATCCTTCATTATTTCTTCAGCTTTGGTTTTGAATTTGTTTGAGCTCTTTCCTCTTTCTTTCCTGGTTCAAGTTTTGAGTATATTGAAACTAGTTTATTTTCTCTCTTTGGCTCAAGTTTTAATCGAATTAGAGCCATTTTTTTTTTTTTTTTGAGATTCATAGGTTTACATTTGAGCTTGTTTGAACCTTTGTTTTTCTATCCTAATCTACCTTACTGATAAGCCAAGATTGAGCTGTTTGGCGGATCTAATTCAATAACCTATCAGCAGTAAATTGAAAAGCTAATTATTCATGATTAGGTTGTATGACTAACTAGAAGTGTGTTTTTAGGAGTGGCATTTGAGCTTGCACACTTCCAGACTTTGTTTCTCTTTTTGGTATGGGGTTGTCCCTTTCTTGTTTTTACAATCTGCCCTCTTTTCTATTTTTATTGTTTTAGCATTTTTTCTTTTTCTAACTTTGAATGCAATGATGGATATGATATTTACAATGAGGAAAAAAATAAACAACTTCAAACTGGTACAGTTAAGAAAAATAATGTTTGAGCATCTTGCCATTGACAGGACCTCCAAAAAGTTCAGTTCCATTCTCTTCATGCAAGAAATAAGCATTGTTACTAGCAATAAAATGAATGAGATAAGGGCCTAGCCATAAGTTATCAAAATTTCCATGTTTTCCCTTATCTTCTCTCCTGGAATCCCATTTCAGAACTTTGTCACCAATGCTGAAATCACTAGCCTTTGTCCTTTTATCAAACAACTTCTTGATGTCTTCTTGCTTGTGTAGTGCTCTGTTGTAGACTTCCTCTCTGGTTTGTTGAAGATGTATGGTCTGATTTATTCTTCTTTCCATATCATTATCCTTAGACTTTACTTCTTGGATCAGCTTCATGACTGGCACTCCTAGACTGGTTGGAAAAATTGCATCTACTCCATAGACAAGCTGGTAGGGTGACATTCCAATTGATTTCTTAAGTGTTAATCTGTCAGCCCATAGTGAATGTACAAGCTTTGTGTGCCATGATTTCTTATTGTCTTCCAATAATTTTTTTATTATATTCACCAATATCTTGTTTGAGGATTCTGACAACCCATTACCTCGAGGGTAATTAACAGTAGAATGGCCCAATGTAATTTGATATTTATGACAGAATTCAACCATATTTTTGGATCCAAATGCAGCAGCATTGTTAGTGATAATCTTCCTAGGACAACCAAATCTAGATAGGATATGAGTTTCAAGGAATTTTATGATGACAGAGTCAGTGGCTTGCCTAGAAGGGATGGCTTCTATCCATTTGGTAAAATAGTCTGTTGCAGTGAGGATCCATCTATGTTGGGCAGATGAGGCTAGATGGATTTACCCAATGAAGTCGAAACCCCACTGTTGAAAAGGAGCTTCAACAGTGATTGGTTGCAGAGGTAAGGGAAGCAATTTTCTTTTTCCTTCAAAGAGTTGGCATTTGTGACAGGAAATAATCATTTTGTGGACATCTTGAAAGAGGGTGGGCCAATAGTAACCAACTCTAAGGATTTTATCGGCAGTTGTCTTCCAATATAGGTGGCCTCCACATTCTCCTTCATGAAATTCATGCTTGATCTTATCTACATCATTCTCAGGCAAACATTTAAGTAATAATCCACTAGCATTTTTCCAATATAGACATTTATCCAAAATGCAGTAATTAACAACTTTCAACTTTAAAAATCTTGCCTTTGTTTTAGAAAAACCAGGAGGTGTATTTAAATTGAGCAAGACATATAAAATATCAACATACCAAGATGAATTCAGAAAATGGTCTTCAATAGTTGGAGTTGACATCTCCTCCTGTTCATCTAAGGCATCTAACATGTTTATATCAAGAGCTTCAAAATTAGACTCAGCCATTAATATTGCTAGTCCTTGGCTTTTTATGAGCTTAGTGGGCTTGATTTCTAAATCATATTCAAATATCACAGCAATCCACTTTCCCCTTTTTCCATCTAGATCTTGGGTTAAGATGTCTTTCACAACTGAGTTAGGCATAAATGCAATTATGTGAGAATGTAAAATATAAACTCTGAAGTCTTTCAAGGCTTTGACTAAGGCAAAGGCTTGTTTTTCCATGATATTGTACTTCAGAGGTGCATCTCTCAATGCCTTACTAAATAATGAAATTGGCTACTCTTGTCCCTTCAAGTTTTTCTGTAATAGGACAACATCCACTGTGTGTTATGATGCAAATGAAAAAATGAAAAAATATTTGGTAAAATTAGGACTAATGAGAACTGGTGTTTTGGTTAATGCTTGTTTTACCAGTTCAAATGATTTCTTTGTTTCTAAGGTCCATTTAACTCCTTCTGTTTTAAGCATATTGGTCATGCTTCTAAGGAGTTCAGCTAGATTGGGTATGAACCTTCTCAAGAAATTAATCTTTCCAATGAAAGATTGAAGTTCCTTGATATTTCTAGGATGGTTGATTTGAAATATACCATCAATCCTCTTTGGATCTATCTTTATCCATTCTTTTGATATGATGCGTCCAAGTAGTTTGCCTTCTTGGAGACCAAACATTGTTTTTTTTGGATTTAAAGATAACCCAAATTTTTGCATTTCTCAAAGACTTTTCTCAAGTGTTCTAGGTGTTCTTCATCTGTTTTGGAAAAAAAAGTGATATCATCAAGGTAAATAATGATGAAGATGCCTAATTCTTCTGAGAATGCAATATCCGGCTCTCTGAAATGTAGTACCAGCATTCATTAAACCAAAGGGCATTTTCACATACATGAAAGTACCCCAAGATGTAGTAAAGGTTGTTTTGAGTTGATCATTAGGATATACTAATACATGATTGTAACCTGAGAAGCCATATAACAAAGAAATCCTTTTAGAACCAACTAGCCTTTGTAAAATATGATCCATCTTGGGTAAAGGGTAGTTTTCCTTCACAGAGGCTTTGTTTAAGTTTCTAAAATCAATACAAAGCCAAATCTCTCCTATCTTCTTCCCAATTGACACAAGATTAGACACCCACTCTGAGTACCTAATAGGGACAATAATTTCAGCTTCATACATTTTCTTAATTTCTTTTTCTACCAGAGGTAATTGAATAGGGTTAATTCTGTGCAATTTTTGTTTAAAAGGTTTCTGGTTTTCCTTAAGGAGTATCTTATGATGAATTATCTTTGTATCATAGGATTTTATATCCTCATAACTCAATGCAAATACATCAGAAAATTCCTTGAAGAGCTCAATATATTTCAGTTTTATGTGAGCTGGTAAGGTTTTAGATAGTTTGATCATTTTTTGTTCTTGTTCACTACCTATGTTACATTATTCTACTCCAGTTTCAATAGGTTCCAGTTTTGGTTTTTTGGCAACATCATTGAAATTAAAAAATTCTTTTATTGGGACCAGTCCTTTTGGCAAGTTTTGAGCGTTAGATTGTAGCGTTTCTAAGTCTTATTTTTCTAAATTTGCACTAATTTTTGCTGTATGTTCAATTTTTTTAGATAACAGATTTATCTCAGCAATATCTGGAGACTTTACTTATTCCTCAAGTAGATTTTCTTCAATAGGACAGTCATTTTCATAATATGAATCTGAACTAGGTGGCTCCAATTCTTTTTTGGACTATAGGAGGTCTTCTATTTGTTTATCTCCATCAAAAACTTGCCAGTATTTTTCATTGTCTGGGACAGCTAGTCTCAATTTGACTTGGGTGGTGCATTGTTTGGTTTCATAAGGTGTTAGACAAGTTCTAGCAGCAAAGGCCAAACCATTGGCAAGGACATTCTGGTTTCTTGGGACAAAGATAAGTTGGAATTTATCAAACATTTTTAATAAGTCCATGACATCATTTCTATAGGCTCTAATTTTGGGGTGTTTGGCACTATATTTCCCATTCACTTGCCTAACAATCAACTCTGAATCCCCATGAACTTTTATCCTTTTGGCCTCTAATTTCTTCAATAAGTGTAGGCCTAAAAGGAGGGATTCGTAGTCAGCTATGTTATTTGTACATTGAAGATTTAACCTATAGGAATGCCCTTCAGCATGATTGTTTTCAGTGTTGTGTATCCATATGCCCGCTCCTGCATCATTTTTAGTGCAAGACCCATCAAAGTTCATACTCCAAAGAGGACTAGTTTTAGATTTACTATTTTGAGTACTATCCTCTTTATCTTTTGTGCTTTCAGATTGCTCTTGTAAGCCAACACTATGTTGAATTTGGTTTAATTCCTCATGTTCTTTATTATGTTTTGTATTATTCTCTTGACTCTCAAGTTTGAAAACCAATGGAAGACTGTTTTGTAGCCCTAGATCTGTGATTAGTTTGTTGTAATTTTCTGATTTGGAAAACTGTCTTGATGCTTTTGTCTTGTCTTCCTCCTTTTCTGTGTCTGCCACTATGTTACAGTGAGGGGTGGCCACTAATTCAGTTAAGTTTTCTTGCTCATTGAATGTTTCATGATTGAAGAGAATAAATGAGTCAAGGCTTGTATGCACGAAATAAAGAGGATATTTTTCAGGTCTCTCTTGTCTACTGACCATGTATTGCATGTGAGACTCCCTATAAAGTCTTCTAGTTTGATTAAAAACAGGGATAGTAGCATATGCCATATCCATTTTCATTGTTCCTTGTAACTTAGCTCCCCATGATCTTGATAAAATCATACCATATTTTGGGTGGACATCAGCCACTGCAATATCCATCACTAAACATTTGGCTGGAATTTGAGCTAAGTTTACATAGAGGTCTTTGATCAAACCTAAACATTTTACTCTACCGGAGTCAAAGGAGTATAGATCTTTGTATGGTCTGGTGATTTCAAGGCCTAGGCTCTCCATTACTTCTTTGGGCATTAAGTTGTGAGAGGCCCCTGAATCATGCATAGCATTGTGCAAAATTTTGTCATGAATTTTCAAACTAACATAAAATGGTGGAACTGGCCCTTCTTGGTATCTCTCCTCAATCTTAGGACCAAATAAAATCTCTAGTTGGTCATCATTGAGGTTAACAATGTCATTATTTTCTGCTATGTTGAAAGCTTTTAAAATTTGTGATCTATATACATCTTGGGTGACTAATTCAGTGAGGGGAATAGAGATTTTAATCTTGGCAATTTCTTGTTCCAAACTAAAAGGCAGTTGATTTTTTACAATGTTTGTTTCAGCCTTGTTAATCACCACTTTATCAGCAAAATCAGTTTTATGATTCCCTCTATTTACATTGGTCAAAATTGTTTTAATATGAGCAGTAGCTGAAGTGCTAATGCTGCTAAGATCTGCACTCTGTTTTTCATTAATTTGAGTGCCTTCCTCTTTGCTTTGATCATAATTTACAGCCACTGTTTTGTCTTTCTGTTTTACAATTTTGATTTTATTCACAGAGCTGTTTTTTGTAGAATTTTCAGTGGTTTTGATCTTGAGAGCTTCATGATTCTTTTTACTCCTAAGGTCATATTATTTTAGGGTTTCTATGATGACATGTTCCAGCTCTTGATAATAATTTTTATCCTCTGTTCTTTTATCATCATAGGGTGTGTATAGAACTTGTTTTCTATTAATAGGGACATCAAAGTGGTCACCACCTATTCCCAACATGTTTATATCATATTCCTCTATTTGCTCACTTGTTTCTTCAACCTCACTTACATAGTTTTCTTGGAAGGGAGGTCTGATCTGTTGATCATCTTCTCTTTTTCTATTTTTAGGTTGATTTCTCCTAAAGTTCTGATTTTGATTCTGAGATTGATTTTGATTTCTGTTTTGGGGAGCTGATTGGTTTTCTCTAGCTTGTGATCTTTCAAGTATGCTCATCTTTTTCATCATTTCTTCCATCATCCTTTCTGTTTTCGAGCTAGATGTGGAGGGTGCAGATTCCTTCCTAAATGATACTTTCTTCTCATTCCTCATTCTAACTCTTTTCTTAATCAAATTTAGCTCCACAACAATAGCTCCCTTCTGCATATCTTATAAAGTCAAGGGGTATATTTCTCTTAGCTAATAGGCCATTTCAGGATCAAATCCTTCAGGAAATTTGGCCAAGGCTGAACCTTGTGGAGATTTAAAGTCTGGGGGAAGTGCATTATAAACACTATTGAATCTAGTGCAATGATCTTGAACACTTTCCCCACTGTTTCTTTTGAGGTTGTTGTAGTCTGAAAGTATTTAGAGAGGGTTTTTCCTAACTTCCCACTTGTTTAGGAATAAATGATGGAAGGCTTGGAGATCATTAATACTATTAGGGGTTAAGATTTTGAACCATTTTCTTACTTCTCCCCCTAGACTTTGAGCACACAATCTAAGTTTAACAGTTTCATCATCTATCTCATTTCTATCAAAATAGTCATTCATCTTGTCCACATGTTGTGAAGTAGTAGTAGTACCACTGGCATCATATAATGGTATCTTGGACTGATAGTCCTGTGGCAGATTGACTAGAGGTAAAGGAAGGACTAGAGGGGCATACCATGTTGCCATGTTAGGAGGTTGTGGAAAAAGTGGGGGGTTTACAGGTGGAGGGTGTAAAATGGGAGGGGTTTGATGGAATGGTGTAGTTTGAATAGTGGGTTTATGGATAATAGAAGTGGATGGACCAGCAAGAGATTTTTGAGCCGATCTAGGATGAGAGAAACCAAAATTATGAAGGAAATCCAAATCAGGTGGGGTAGTTTCTTTGCTACCAAGATGTTCACTTCTATATTGGGATGAAGTTGGAGACTCAAAATCTATATTATCTATATCATCAAGTGACCTAGTTCTGAATGGGTTTCTCAAGTCAACTTGCGAATCTTGTAGAGCTGCAAGGTTTTCAGGAACATAATTGGCTCTTTGGATTGGTCCGACAATAGTCGAAGCTTGAGCCTTAGGAGACTTCCTAAGTATGCTTTCAGGATTATCAACTATCTCAGGAGGGTTTGGGTCAGGATAGGCTCTAGTATGAACTATTCTAGAAGCCACTATGCTATATTTTCAGACCCAATAATAAGAAAAGTTTTAACAAAATATGACAATCTTTAATAGGTTAAATGATATTTTAGCAAGAAAACATTAATCCCCAAATTCTTCTGTACTGAGTTTAAATGATATTATGATAAAGGGTTTCTCAGTGGAGTCTTTGGAAAACCAAGGAAAATTAGCAGGCCTACTGATGTTCAGTGGAGTCACCAGGTGGAAATTTTTATCTCTTTTGGAGGTAAAATGTTTTATGGTCCACCACCATATACCAATCTAAAATGTTTTTGGGTTTTTAGAGTTTTTTTAGTCCTATAGGTTAAGAGAGTGTCCTAAATCTATTTCAACACTTAGCTATGGTGATGAGACAAACAGAGTTTACTCTTATGGCTTAGATAGCTTATTCCCTCAAGTTTTGATAAGGTTCTATGAAAATCCTAAGGGTTACTTAGTTTGTCACTGATTCAAATAAGTCCTATCATGATCACCATTTGATTTGGTAGTGCTTGAAGAAAGTTACTTATACTGCATTGAATGTTGAGTGATTTGTTTTAAGGATTTTACTCAAATATCCCCAGCATGGTCGCCAGAAATGTTGGGCCTCTGTAATTTATTAGAGTGGAAAGACTAAATGCTGCAGAGACTATATCAAAAACCAGTTTAGGTTTCTAGGATCTAGCCCTCCTGAATCCAGAGATGGATCTTTCTATAAGTGAAAATATTGATTTATATTTTAAGGCTTTAGTATGATATTAGGCTAGTTATTAGGAACAAGGGTTTTTCTTTTTTTAGGTTGGTCGAGGTATGATATTTAATTGAGTGGAAAATCCTAAAATGAAAGAGTTTCAGGGAGGTGAAGGTGTGAATAATCAATCAAGGTTCAGCTGATAGGATAAGTATGAAACTTCACTTACTCCATTGCGCTATGGAGTCATAAAAGGTTTTAATTGTATAACAGTTATCAAGAGTGGTCCATGGGGCAAGTCATCTATATCAAAATATCCTTTAGATTAAATGATGGAATGGAACATTAAAATGTTGTGAAGGTGGAAAAAGCCAATAATTTCAACAAGGATTTATCAACTTTCCAAACAAGAAAAGCCTTTTTTAAGTAACTGTTTAAAACCAGCCAAAGGACAGGGCTAACCATAGACTTCTTTGGACAAGCTTGTATTAAAGCTAACTTATTAGACAAACAATCCAGTAATCCATATGACTACTTTCAGAAAGGATGAAAACAGATAAGAAAAACAAAGTACAACTTAAGATCAAGTCAGATATCATTAAAATTGATGCCTGATTTCAGCATACTCTTAGAGAAACTTTCAAACAACCTTTGGAGAAAGAAATAGAAGATAGGGAAAACCATAAACTTTTCTAGTTTTACTCTACTTAGCATGTAATGAAAATATCATTCAAGAACAATGTTTAAGTTTAGCACTTCAAGACATGGACTAACCAACATTCCTTGACAATTTTTACATTTAATTTAAGTCATTCTTAAATACACAAAGGAGGAAAACATAAAGATAAAGCTTATCAGTAAGAGTAGGGTACTTTTAAGCATAAATCCTAGCTCTATATTTGTTGTTCTTTATCAGAGAAAATGAACAATTTTGTGGAAAACATAAGAAGGAAAACAATTACAATGAGAGGCACATCACCAATGGTATAGACCAGGATCCCATGAATCAGCTTGTGTATTGATGTCAATCCAGTTACATACTTCAAGTCCAAAGTTTCAGAACAACAACAACTTCTCTTCTCAGCCTAACTTCTTTGATTACAAAGAGAGCTTCAACAACCTCTGAGAACTATTTACATGCAGAAAATTTTGAGCAACAAGTATTACATCAAAGTCCAACAAACAACCCTTTACAATGTGCTTCTCAAGGAGATTTTATAATAAAATTAGGAGGTGGAAGAGTTTCTAGGGTTCAAGTGTCATTAATTCTATACTAAATGCAATTCCTAGCCTTGAAAACCATGCAAGGCATAAGGCAGGAATGCATTGAATTATAACTCTATTTCATTTACTCAGTTTATGTTTTTTAGGCCTAGTGGATAAAAATATTGACTTTAAGGCCTTTTTATATTTTACAATAACTTCTTTGGAAGTTTAAAATGTATTCTTTTGTTCGAAATAACTTTTTAGCTTTCTTTAGGAAAATATCCTCTGACTGGGCAATAACTATGCCTTCTTTTGATTTATTGAAGCTGCAAGTGGCACTCTAGTAGCTGAAGAGGATATTTTAGCCTCTGATGTGGTAGTGGAGGCCTCCTTTACTATCATTTTTCTTTGTCTTACCTTAAAACACCTTAATCTGTCTTTACTCTGTGTTTTAGGCTTAATTAGCCTTGATCTTTTTTCTCGGGTCTTTGTTCCTTAACATTGTCTTTATCCTTTAAAGTTGTGGATTAAAAACCTTGATCTTCAGGTTTTTAGGCATTAATCCCTTTACTGTTAATTCTCCATTATGATACACTTTTTTTTTTTGTTTATGTAGGTGGCTTTATGCAGTTGGAGGGTTTCTACTAAACCTTGGATTGTGATCCAGATGTTTTAAACCGAGGTTCAAAACTTGCAGCTCCTTTTTCCTTTGATTTTAAGCCACAGAATTGTCATTCTGGGAATTTTTTTCACCTGACTGTGACTGGGAAAAACAGAGAGCAAACACCATAAAAACCCTGCAAAAACGCACAAACTCATTATAAAATCATGTGGATTTTGGTTAAGACTACTTTCAGAGATTTAATGGAGGGGATGGAGCTGTGTGAAATGGGAAAATGCAGCGGAAGGGAAGGAAATCCCATCAAAAAAATAGCAAGCAATCAGTGATACGATACATTGCTCATCAGGGGAAGCAGATTTAAGCCAAAACAATGCGATACGATACATTGTTTGACGCGTCTCCCTCCCAATACCGCCCATTTCGCAAAAAAATTGGGCATTAAACCTTGGGCACAAAAATTTTACGATATGGGATATCGGACATCAGGTTGAAGGCTCCAGATCTGATGGTGTGGATCGCGAGCGACGAGGGTGAGGTGCACAACATGGGATGGTAGTGGGATCGACGGGTGTGTCAACATTATTTTCACATAGCGGGCAGGTGTTTGAGTTATCGGTTTAAGTCCCGATCATCCAATCTCTTGAATGAATGGTTAGGATTGAAGGAATGAGTGGATAAATAGATGGAGAAAAGGGTAAGGTAGGGATAATGGGCGGATGAAAGGAGGGTCGATGGTCATTGATCTACAGAGATCAACGGCCAGGATCCATTTTAAAATTTACATGTCGGGAATAAAAAAAATAAATGAAAGTTGGGTTCTGAAAAGGTTTTTAGGCTTTTAAGCACTCGATTGTGGGGAAAAGGATTTTTAGGCCAAAAGACATTGATTTTTAAGCCAAAATAAGGGTTCCGATAGAGGAAAGGAGGGAATTTTAAACCAAATAAAGGGGAGATATAAGGTTTTAAGGGGGTTTTGATGATTTTAGAGGTTAAAAAGAAGGTAAAATAGAGGGATTTCATGGAGGAAAGAAGGATGAAAATGGGGTTTATTTATGAGAAAAGGAGTAGTGAAAATGATGAAAGATGGAGTTTTAAGAAATCTTTCTTTTCGCAAACAGTAGGTTATCTAGGATAAAGAGGGAAATAGCAGTGAAGATTAACTCAAAGGGTAAAGAACATCATAAGACTTCAAAATATGATATTTTTTGAAAGGAAACTATCTCTTGAAGGCTAAAAAATATTTAGCCACCATTTGGTATGACAAATTTTATAGGTGGCTAACATATTCTCCTTCCCAGCACTGATTCATGTGCTTGTTTGTGGTGATAGTACTAGCTATTTAGTACTTCATTATGTTGTAGGTTTTCTTTCATGCATGTCATCAGTTATGATTTATTTCTCAATGGTTGTATGTATGTCTGTTTTTGGATTAGTGTTTATTTTTCCTTGCCACGGCGGTATTCTATTGTGAACTACTTTGCAGTTAACTTATGGCATGTTTTCTTTCATATATGTTTGACTGGTTTTCAGCTAAATGATCCCAGTTATGGCATATACCCCTTTTATTTTTCTTCTTAGACTTCCTGGTACCTTTTTTTATGGTTCGTTAATCTTGGGCTGATTTTTTTCTTCACTGATTGGTAATTTCACCTTCCCCTCTACTCCGTCATCTTCTCATCCAACAACCAAGAGTGGAAACAGTTATGGAAGCAGCCAAGCCCACATACCGGATGGGGCTCCTATCCCAAATGTTGTGAGGTCTAATTGGCACCTTTCACCGGGGAGACCCCCCTTGTTGTCGGTAGTACATTTTTTCCCATCAACAGGGTCTTAATATTAACCTTCACTATAAATTAACCTTAACCTTGACCTTAACTATAACCTAACCCTAACATTGACCAAACCCTTATCATTAACCTTAACCTTAAACTAACCTTAACCTTAACTAAACCCTTAACCTTAACCTAACCTTAACGTAACCTTAATCTTAACTTAACCTTAACTTTAACCTTACCAAAAATTTAACCTTAACCTTAACCTTAACTTAAACTTAACGTTAACCTAACCTTAACCTTAATCTTAACCTAATCTTAACCTTAATCTTGACCTTAACCTTAACCTTACCCTTAACCTTAAACTTAACCTTGACCTCAACTATAACCTAACCCTAACCTTAACCAAACCCTTAACCTTAACCTTAATCTTAACCATAACCTTAACCTTAACCTTCCAATAACCATAGCCTTAAACTTAACCTTGACCTTACCCTGAACCTTAACCTTAACCTTACCCCCTTAACCTTAACCTTAACCTTAACCTGACTAAACCCGTAACCTTAACCTTAACTTTACCCTTAACCTAACCTTAAACATAACCATAACCTTAACCTTAACCTTACCCTTACCTAACCTTAACCTTAACCTAACCTTAACCTTAACCTAACCATAACCTTACCTTAACCTTAAACCTAACCATAACCTTAACTTTACCCTTAACCTAACCTTAACCTTAACCTTAACTTAACCTAAACTTAACCTTAACTATAACCTAACCCTAACCTTAACCTTAACCTTGACCTTGACCTTAACCTTAACCTTAACCTTAAACTTACCCTTAACCTTCACCTTAAGCTTGACCTTAAGCTTAAGCTTAACCTGACTAAACCCATAACCCTTGAACTTAACCTTAACCTAACCTAACCTTAACCTAACCATAACCTTAACCTTAACCTAACCCTAACCTTGACCAAACACTTCACCTTGACTTTAACCTTAACTGTAACCTTAACCTTAACCTCACTAAACCCGTAACCTTAACCTTAACCTAACCTTAACCTAGACCTTAACTATAATCTAACCCTAACCTTTGCCAAACCCTTATCATTAACCCATAAACTTAACCTTATCTTTAAGGTTACGGTTAAGGTTAAGGTTAAGGTTATGGTAAAGGTAAAGGTCAAGGTCAAGGTTAAGGTTAGGTTAAGGTAAAGGTTATGGTTACGGTTAAGGTTAAGGTTAGGGTAAGGTTAAGGTAAAGGTTAAGGTTAAGGTTAAGGTTAAGATTAAGGGTAAGGTTAAGGGTAAGGTTATGTTAAGGGTAAATTTAAGGTTAAGGTTAAGGTTAAGGTTAGGTTAAGGGTAAAGTCAAGGTTAAGGTTAGCTTAAGGTTCAAGTTACGGGTTTAGTCAGGTTAAGGTTAAGGTTAAGGTTAATATAAGGTTTGGTTAACCTTAACCTTACCCTTAACCTTATCTTAACCTTACCCTAACATTAACCCTAACCTTACCCTTAAACTTTACTATAACCTAACCCATAACTATAATTTAAGGTTAAGGTTAAGGTTACAGGTTTAGTCAAGTTAAGGTTAAGGGTGAAGGTTAAGGTTAGGGGTTAACCAAACTTCAACCTTAACCTTCACTATAAGGTTAGGTTATAGTAAAGGTTAAGGTTAAGGTTTCTGTTAAAGTTAGGTTATAGTTAAGGTTAAGGGTTTGGTTAAGGTTAAACGTTATGGTTATGGTTATGGGAAGGTTAAGGT
Organism: Pinus albicaulis; assembly: GCA_034641835.2. Lineage (NCBI taxonomy): Eukaryota > Viridiplantae > Streptophyta > Pinopsida > Pinales > Pinaceae > Pinus > Pinus albicaulis. The sequence goes on from MU968317.1 coordinate 33,897,399, forward strand.
TAAGGTTAGGTTAGGTTAAGGGTTTAGGTTAACGTTAAGGTTAGGGGTAAGATAAGGTTAATTTAAGGTTAATATTAAGGTTTTGGTTAGGTTAAGGTTAGGGTTAAGGTTAATGTTAAGGTCAAGGTTTAGGTTAATGTTACTGTTAAAGGTTAAGGTTAAGATTATGGTTAAGGTTAAGGTCAAGGTCAAGGTCAAGGTCAAGGTCAAGGTTAGGTTAATGTTAATTTTATGTTAAGGTTAAGATAAGGTTAAGGGTAAAGTCAAGGTTAGGTTTAACCTTAACCTTAACCTTAACCTTAACCTGACCTTAACCTTAACTTTAACCTTACTAAACACGTAACCTTAACCTTAACCTTAACCTTAACCTTGAATTCAACATTAATGTAACCTTAACCTTAACCTTAACCTCAACTTTAACCTTAACCTTACACTAGCATTAACCATAACCTTAACCTGACTAAATCTGTAACTTTAACCTTACCTTAATCTAACTTTAACATAAATTCAATCTAATTCCAACTATAACTCTTTATTTCTTAACTCTATCCCTTGACTTAACTATATCCTAACCTCAACTTTGACCATATTGATATCCTAAGACAACTCTGATTAATATTAACCTGGACTCAACTCAACGTTAACTACAATCAGAATTTGCTTCTAACTCACCTACTCTTAATTCCGGACTTCATTTTGAATTTAATCTTGATTTAACTTAATTTACCTGCACCTTCAATATTCTTTGACCAAACCCTTAACCTTAACTTGACTAAACTCCTAACCTTGACCCAACCGTAAGGTTAAGGTTAAGGTTATGGGTTTAGTCAGGTTAAGGTGAAGGCTTACCCCCTTAACCTTAACCTTAACCTAACTATAACCTTACCTTATCATAACTTAACCTTAACCTTGACATTGACCTTAACCTTAAGTTTAAATTTACCCTAACCTTAAAGGTTTAGTCAGGTTAAGGTTAAGGTTAAGGGTTTGTTCAAGGTTAGGGTTAGGTTATAGTTATGGTCAAGGTTAAGGTTAGGTTAAGGTTAAGGTTAAGGTTAAGTGAAGGTTAATGTTAAGGGTTTGGTCAATGTTAGGGTTAGGTTATAGTTAAAGTTAAGGTTAAGGTCAAGGTTAAGGGTAAGGTTAAGGTTAAGGTTAAGGGTTTGGTCAAGGTTAGGGTTAGGTTATAGTGAAGGTTAAGCTTAGGTTAAGGGTAAAGTTAAGGTTAATGTCAAGGTTTTTTCAAGGTTAGGGTTAGGTTATAGTTTTATAATAAGGTTAAGGTTAGGTTAAGGGTAAAGTTAAGGTTAAGATTAGGGTAAGGTTAGGGTAAGGTTAAGGTTAAGGTTAAGGTTAGGTTAAGGTTAATGTTAAGGTTAAGGGTAAGGTTAAGGTTAAGGTTAAGTTCAAGGTTAAGGTTAAGTAAAGGTTAAGGTTAAGGTTAATTTTAAGGGTTTGGTCAAGGTTAGGGTTAGGTTATAGTTAAGGTCAAGGTTAAGGTTAAGGGTAAGGTTATAGTTGGGTTAAGGTTAAGGTTATGGTTAGGGTAAGGCTAAGATAAGGTTAAGGTTAAGGTTAAGGTTAGGGTTAGGTTAAGGGTTGTAATGTTCCAAATTTTTGCAAATAAATTAGAACATCAATTTTTGCTCATATTATCTAGGAGATAAATAAAATGGATGAGGAGACCCATTTGCATAAATAAAATTCCACATGAAGTGAGAAGGGATCTATGGAGTAACCACTTTTGCACCTCCTAGTGTGAAAAGGGGGCAAACACATGAGGATGAGGCCATGTTGACCAAGTCAACAGTGCAACACAAGAGGGTGTAGCTTGCTTGGGAAGACAACGCAATTAGTGAGGGAATAAGATTCCTTGTGGGAGAAACCCTAATTGGGTGGGGTCCATTCCATAGAGGCATCATTTTTCATATAAGGAGAATGAGGCAGCCATAGTGATCATTATTGAAGATTTGGACTTAGAGTCTATTTGTAATCTCCAGCTGTTCAGCTGAATTGCAGTGCCTTTGGCAGGAGGGATTCCTGTTTAGGAGTTCCTCTCCTCCCTTGAGTAGCTTAAGAAGGATTTCTCTTCATTTCTCCATATCCAGGCATTTGGCCAAAGCCACTTCTTCATCTACAACGCAGTCACTAGGTTGTGTTGCAGGTGTTGCTGTGGAGGAGATTCCACAACACCATTCCTTGTATCATCTCTCATAGGAAGGAGTTCCTATTATTTGTGAGGATCAACAAGGAGGGTTTCTAGAGCTGATTTACATATTTTGGCAGAAGTCCAAGCTTCTCCGACCTTCATCAGCGCAGTCCCTTCCATAGACTATGTTATCTCAGAGTTTGTCTGCTGTGGGGGTTTGTTCCACCATTTTGGAGGAAGATATTTCTTGTGATGAGATCAGCCTTGCACTTAAGGAATCCATTGGAGGAGGTTGTTTCATTTTGTAGGCCATATTAATTCTCCTCCTTCTATTGTATATTTTGAGTTGCTACAGCTACCCAACAACTCCGGCATTATTGTATTTTCATATTTTGTACATGTATTGCAGCCATTGATTCTAAGGATTGTTTATTAGTGTTATAGTAGTATTTTCAGGGGTTGAAAGCATGATCCCCCTCATTTCTTGAGCTATTATTGTAATATCATTTTATTATCATTTTACATGTTGCAGTGTCTCCATATGACTACGCAGTCATAGCTAGGGTTCACATGTATACCAGTGTTCTCTTGTACTTTTTCCTTGATGATTGGTATTGGTCATCTTGAGCATCATTTCCCTCAAGATTTGGTATACATTTGCAGCAGCTATTATTATAATCATATGGCTATTATTTCTCCGTAATTTTCAGAATTTTGAGCAAGTTACTCTTCATGCTTATGTTTTGCATATTGCTGTAGCTCATTCCCTTGAGCAAGATCTTCCTGAGGAAGAAATATTTTCATAGCTATAGGCAGAGTCTAAGGAAGGGCCGGATAGCCTTCGGTTCTCATCCTCTCTTTAGAGGTGAAATAACTGGTAAAATCCCTCTTAGTCAATCTCTGACATAGCCTTGTTCATATTTCCGACAAAGGAACATTTCAGCGGTGAAAAAGTTGCTGATTTCCATTTCGGGATATTACAGTGGTATCAGAGCATCTTTCTTGGCTCAGCCTGTGGCCTTCAAGCCCAAGAAAGAAGAAATAAAGATGATTAAGAGGATGGGATTGAACCTCCCCAAGGATGTTGAGGAGAAAGAAGAAAGAGAGGAGGAAGGACCCTGCACTTCCTATTCTCATCAAGGAGTCAAAATTTTGAGTAGGAAGAAGACTCCATTTTCTGATGGAGGAAAAGGGGATAAGCTTACAATGTTTCTTCCTAAATATGCACAGAGAATTCATGGAGATCTCAAGGATATTAGGAGGGAAACATATGAAGAATCCCCAAGAGGGTTTGATCCTAAAGCAAACTCTAGATTTGTACATAGTGGGTGTGAGCATTCAGTCACACACTATGAGGGTCAACGCAGGCATAGTCCCAGTAGTCCCATGAGGGAGGTGGAAGAAGAAGGAGGAGTGACCAAGGAGAGAAGGCAGCGTGGTAGATCCTATCTATCACATTTTGATGGTTCACTTACCGGTTCAGCCAAAGCTTGGGTGGAGGAATTAGACACATTTTTGCAGCAGCACCAAATTCCGGAAAGTCAAGCTACCAGAGTTGCAGCGTTGCATATGAGAGGTGAGGCCTATGATTGGTGGATCTTTAAATCCTTTCCTTTGAAGAATAATGGCATTATATCTTATGCAAATTTCACTAAGGCATTAGTGAAGATATTTGATGGGAGGATTCTTGAGACACACATGATGGGTTTGCACAAAGAAGACCAAACAAAACCCTTTCATGAAAACGCAATGCCTCTTTAGAAAAAAATGGAGGAGGCCAAAAATCTGAACCAAAACTTGTTGGAGAAGGAACTTTCATCTCACATATTGAAGCAAGGGAGTATGAGGATCTCTTTTCCAATGGAGGATATAATCATTAAGAGGTTGCCCACTCATGTTGCAGATATTGAGGGCAACAACGCTATTAGATCTGGAGTTGATCTAACACCTCATGCAGAGGGAAGAAGATATCTTGCTCCACATAAAGGGATGCTTGCATCTTTGCAAGGGAGTCCCCAGGATCTCATGTATAGAGATCAAGGCACATCTCATTTTTTACCTGTGCCACTGTTGAGGAGGTGTGGAACCTTGGAGACACAAGGAGGAAGTAGGGAGAAGGCCCAGCATCATGAGATGAGGAGTACACATCCCTATTCATCTATGGAGGTTGATGCACCTGAGGAGGTGATTGGATTGCGCAGTGGAAGCATGGAGGGTTATCTCCATTCATCTATTCAGTAATCTCTTGATAATGATGTCTCATTGCATGGAGAAATTTTGTAGGAAGATCTCCAAGATCTCATGTGTGGAGATCAAGGAACAATTCATGTGCCATTATTAGAGAGGTCAGAAACCAGGGAGTCACAAGGAAGATATGGGGAGAAGAACCAGTAGCATGAGTTGAGGAGTACTCACCTAGATCCATTTTCAGATTTTACTGCACCAAGGAGGGAAGATGGATTGTGCAGTCGGGGCATGGACATAAGTATTCATCCATATGTTCAATCTTCTCTTGATAGAGATGTCTCACCACATGGAGGAATTTCACCCAGGAGGCCACTAGTTCAGCAAAGGAGGATGGTTTCTTCACACTTGGGGGTACCACTCATTGATTTTGTAGAGGTGGGAACCTCAGGAGAGCTTGAGACAGCAGTGGGAATTTTGGATGGACTCATGAAGGAGGGATAAATTTCTTCAACCTCATCTACACCTACTCTCATTGTATATTTTGCATTGTGGCAGAAGCAGTCTAGGAAGGATAACAACCTTCCAATTTGTGACTTGGGCATCGGGGATGTCAAGGAGGAGGACATCTATATGACAGATGTTCTTCATGAGGAACTACCAGCGCTATCATTATGGAGGATAGATTTGCATTGGAACTCCCAACTATTGGTGGGATATTCAAATGATCCTTTCACCTGCAGGACATTTGATGATCAACATAGGAGGAGATGCGCCAACCATATGGAGATGGGGGAATCATCACAACCATCCATTTTCCCTTTATGGATGAGAGGAGATTCATCTATGAGTCCCTCAAATGATATGAGCAGAGAACATGGTAAGGGTGTACATTGTTTTTAACATGATTATTTGTATGGTATATGTATGCATCCCTTAACCATACACATGCAAGAGAATGCTCCAAGAAGGAGCATACATTTTGCTAGACCTCATGGTTTAGTGGGGGACATAAGCATGGCTAATGGCCATTATCTTGGAGGACTTGGGGAGGATAGAGATCATGGAGGACATGCTCAATTTTCATTAGGAATCATTTACCTTTCCCAAACCTGTGAGGAGATTGATGCAACACACCAGTGGTCGAGTGGCCCCAATTTTTATCAGTCTCTATGGCAGTGGAGCAGTAACCTACGTTGGTTACACTTGACGGACCATTTACCTTCTCATTTGTTATACATGGCAGAAATCATGATGCTCCTATTTGCAACCTATGATTCTATTGTTCATGCCTCTATGAGGAGCAGGATTGAGGAGGAGACACATAGGATGGATGTGTCAATTGAGGGAGGAGTCTCTCACTTCTTTTGCATTGCATTTTCTAATGGGAACATGAGAAATGGTATGGCCACTACAGCAGCAACAATGTTTAATTATGAGGTGAGCCATATGATTGGTATGAGACCATATGAGGATGATTCCCGACTTATCACATATCGAGATGTCTGGGCCAGCATGTCTTGCAGCGTTGGGGGAGAGACCTTGAGAGGTCCAACCTTCTTCTTTCCACTTAATGGCAACATTATTGCAGCCCAAGATCAACAAAAACTCTACACTTATCTTAAGTGGAGAGATGGATAGTGTGGGGTAGACTATAAGGTCTACCATGTGCAAATTTTCAGCCAACCTTCTTTTCCAGAGCCAAAGGTGGATGATATTTTTCCTGAGTTGCCTAGTTGGGAGGTGACTCAATTTGCATGGCACATAGCTTGGGGATGGATGGAACATATGGGGGAGACAATTCCCATTGGATTTCAGACTCCATTCCTCAAGGGGGAACCTCTAGACACCACTTGCTATCCTCTTGAGCATTATACCTTACATGATGTTGGCTTGATAGCTACTTGCATGCTAAGGGGGAGTATTGTGGAGGATTTGATTGATGAGATAACATCACTGCACTTGGAAGAGATCATCATATAGGAATGATATAGGCAGTAGAGAAGAAGAAATAGTCTATCCTTTCACTTTCTTGAGGGCAAGCAATCTTTGGGAGGGGAGCACTGTAATGTTCCAAACTTTTACAAATAAATTGGAACATTAATTTTTGCTCATATTATCTAGGAGATAAATAAAATGGGTGAGGAGACCCATTTGCATAAATAAAATTCCACATGAAGTGAGAAGGGATCTATGGAGTAGCCATTTTTTGACCTCCTAGTGTGAAAAGGGGGAAAACACATTAGGATGAGGCCATGTTGACCAAGTCAACAACGCAACACAAGAGGGTGTAGCTTGCCTGGGAAGAGAACACAGTTAGAGAGGGAAGAAGATTCCTTGTGGGAGAAACCATAATTGGGTGGGGTCCATGGCATAGAGGCATAATTTTGCATATAAGGAGGATGAGGCAGCCATAGAGATCATTATTGAAGATTTGGACTTAGAGTCTATTTGTAATCTCCAGCTGTTCAGCTGAATTGCAGTGCCTTAGGCATGAGGGATTCCTGTTTAGGAGTTCCTCTCATCCCTTGAGTAGCTTAAGGAGGATTTCCCTTCATTTCTCCATATCCAAGCATTTGGCCAAAGCCACTTCTTCATCTATAACATAGTCACTAGGTTGTGTTGCAGGTGTTGCTGTGGAGGAGATTCCACAACACCATTCCTTGTATCATTTCTCATAAGAAGGAGTTCCTATTCTTTAGGAGGATCAACAAGGAGGGTTTCAACAGCTGATTTCCATATTTTGGCAGAAGGCCAAGCGTCTCCCACCTTCATCAGTGTAGTCCCTTCCATAGAATGTGTTATCTCAGAGTTTGTCTGTAGTGGGGGTTTTCTTCACCATTTTGGAGGAAGAGATTTCTTGTGCCGAGATCAACCTTACACTTAAGGAATCCATTGGAGGAGGTTGTTTCAGTTTGTAGGCCATATTCATTCTCCTCCTTCTATTGTCTATTTTTAGTTGCTGCAGCTACCCAGCAACTCTGGCATTATTGTATTTTCATATTTTGTACATGTATTGCAGCCAATCCTTCTAAGGATTGTGTATTAGTGTTATAGTAGTATTTTCAGGGGTTGAGAGCATGCTCCCCCTCATTTCTTGAGCTATTATTGTAATATCATTTTATTATCATTTTACATGTTGCAGTGTCTCCATATGACTGCGCAGTCATAGCTAGGGTTCACATGTATAGCAGTGTTCTCTTGTACTTTTGCCTTGAGGATTGGTATTGTTCATCTTGAGCATCATTTCCCTCAAGATTTGGTATACATTTTCAGCTGCTATTATTATAATGATATGGCTATGAGTTCTCCAGCATTTTAAGAAGTTTGAGAAAGTTACTCTTCATGCTTATGTTTTTCATATTGTTGTAGCTCATTCCCTTGAGCAATATCTTCCTGAGGAAGAAATATTTGCATAGCTATAGGCAGAGTCTAAGGAAGGGCCAGATAGCCTCCAATTCTCATCCTCTCTTTGGAGGTGAAATAACTGTTAAAAGCCCTCTTATTCAATCTCTAACATAGCCTTGTTCATATTTCTGACAAAGGAACATTTCAGTGGTGAAAAATCTGTTGATTTCCATTTTGAGATATTACAAGGGTAAAGTCAAGGTTAAGGTTAAGGTTAGGGTTACGGATCTTAACCTTAACCTTCACTATAACATAACCTTAACCTTAACCTTAACCTTAACCCTTACCCTAACCTTAACCTTAACCTTGACCCGAACCTTAACCTTATCTTAACCTTAACCTTCATTATAACCTAACCTGAACCTTGACCTTAACTATAACCTAACCCTAACCTTAAGGGTTTGTTCAAGGTTAGGGTTCAGTTATATTTAAGTTCAAGGTTAAGGTTAGGTTAAGGGTAAAGTTAAGGTTAAGGTTAGGTTAAGGTTAATGTTAGGTAAGGGTAAGGTTAAGGTTAAGGTTATGGTAATGGGAAGGTTAAGGTTAAGGTTAAGGTTAAGTTAAGGTTAAGGTTAAGGTTTGGTCAAGGTTAGGGTTAGGTTATAGTTAAGGTCAAGGTTAAGGTTAGGTTAAGGGTAAAGTAAAGGTTAAGGTTAGGTTAAGGTTAAGATTAAGTTAAGGGTAAAGTTGAGGCTAAGGTTAAGGGTTTGGTCAAGGTTAGGTTTAGGTGTTACGGGTTAGTCAGGTTAAGGTTAAGGTTAAGGGTTTGGTCAAGGTTAGGGTTAGGTTATAGTTAAGGTCAAGGTTAAGGTTAGATTATAATGAAGGTTAAGGTTAAGATAAGGTTAAGGTTAAATATAAGGTTAGAGTTAGGTTATGGTTAAGGTTAAGGTTAGGTTAAGGTTAAGGTTAGGTAAGGGTAAGGTTAATGTTACAGGTTTACTCAACTTAAGGTTAAGGTTAAGGTTAGGTAAGGGTAAAGTTAAGGTTACAGGTTTAGTCAACTTAAGGTTAAGGTTAAGGTTAAGAGGGTAAGGTTAAGGTTAAGGCTAAAGGTAAAGTTAAGGTTAAGGTGAAGGTTAGGTCATAGTTAAGGTTAAGGTTATAGTTAAGGTAAAGGTTAAGGTTAGGTTATAGTTAAAGTTAAGGTTAAGGTAACGGTTAAGGTTACCGGTCTTAACCTTAACCTTCACTATAACATTAACCCTAACCTTAACCCTAAAATTAACCTTAGCTATAACCTAACCCTAAAATTGACCAAACCCTTAACCTTAACCTTAACCTAACTAAACTCGTAACTTTGACCTTAACCTTCACCTTAACTATAACTTTACCCTTAACCTAACCTTAACCTTAACCTTAACCTTACCCCCTTAAACTTAACCTTAACCTCACTAAACCCATAACCTTAACCTTACCCTTACCTAACCTTAACCTTAACCTAACCATAAGGGAAGGTTAAGGTTAGGTTAAGGTTAAGTTAAGGGTAAAGTCAAAGTTAAGGTTAGGTTAGGGTTAAGGCTACGAGTTTAGCCAAGTTAAGGTTAAGGTTAAGGGTTTGGTTAAAGTTAGGTTAAGGTTAAAGTTAAGGTCAAGGTTAGGGTTAGGTTGAGGTTAAGGTTTGGTTAAGGGAAAAATTAAGGTTAAGGTTATGTTAAAATTAAGCTGAAGGTTAAGGGTAACGTTAGGGTAAGGTTAGGGTTAAGGTGTGGGGAAGGTTAAGGTTAAAGTTAGGTTAAGGTAAGGATAAGGTTAAGGTTAGGTTAAAGTAAGGTTAAGGTTAAGATTAAGGTTATGGGAAGGTTAAGGGCTTAATCATTCCCTTAGCCTTAACCTAACATAAACCCTAACATTAACCTTGAACTTAACTATAACCTAACCCTAACCTTAACCTAACCTTAACCTCAACTTTAACCTTAACCTTATGATAGCATTAACCATAACCTTAACCTGACTAAATCTATAACCTTAACCTTACATTAATATAACTTTAACATTAACCTTAACCTTAACCTAACTATAACCTTACCCTTACCCTTAACCTTGACCTTAACTATAACCTAACCCTAACCTTGACCATAACCTTAATATTAACCTTAACCTTAACCTTTACTTAATATTAACCTTGAACTTAACCTTAACCGTAACCTTAACCTAGCCTAACTTTACCCTTAACATTAAACTTAACCTTGACCTTAACTATAACGTAACCCTAACCTTGACCAAACCCTTAACCTTAACCTTACCCTAATCTTAACCTTCCCATAACCATAAACTTAAACTTAACCTTAACCTTAATCTGACTAAACCCGTAACCTTAACCTTAAGGTTAAGGTTAAAGTTAAGGTTAGGGTTAATGTTAGGGGAAGGTTAAGGTTAAGGTTAAGGTTAGGGTTAAGGCCAGGGGAAGGTTAAGGGTATAGTTAAGGCTAAGGTTAGGTTAAGGTTATGTTAAGGTAAAGGGTAAGGTGAACCTTAACCTAACCTTAACTGGTCGGCTCTTTTCCCTATCATATTTTCCTATATTTATTTAACCTAATTGTTTCTCTTCTTTGCAAATTTGTCCTGAAGATGGGTCTTGATTTAGACCCAAAACCTAGACTAAAAAATGAGGACTGTGGAGATTCCATTTTTTGTATCTAAAAACTACACCACAGAAATCTATAATCTATCGTTAAGGGTAAGGTTAGGGTAAGGTTATAGTTAAGGTTAATATAAGGTTAAGGTTAAGGGTAAGGTTAATGTTAAAGTTAAGGTTAAGGATAAGTTTAGGTTAAGTTAAGGATAAGGTTAAGGTTTTGTCAAGGTTAGGGTTAGGTTATAGTTAAATTTAAGGTTACGGTTAGGTTATAGTTAAATTTAAGTTTAAGGTCAAGGTTAAGGGTAAGGTTAAGGTTAGGTTAAGGTTACGATTACGTTAAGGTTAAAGTTAAGGTTATGGTTAGGGTAACATTAGGGTTAAGGTTAAGTTTAGGTTAAGGGTAAAGTCAAGGTCAAGGTTAAGGTTATGGTTATAGGAAGGTTAAGGTTAAGGTTAGGTTATAGTTAAGGTTAAGGGTTTGGTCAAGGTTAGGGTTAGCTTAGGGTTAAGGTTAAAGTTAGGTTGAGGGTAAATTCAAGGTTAAGGTTATGGTTATGGGAAGGTTAAGGTTAAAGTTAAGGTAAAGGTAAGTTTAAGGTTAAGGTCAAGTTCAAGGTTAAGGGTAAGATAAGGTTAAGGTTAAGGTTAAGGTTAAGGTTAGGTTAAGGTCAAGGTTAAGGTTATGTTAAGGTTAAGGTTAAGGGTGAAGGTTAAGGGTAAGGTTAAGGTTAAGGTCAAGGTTAAGGTTAAGGTTATTTTTAAGGTGAAGGTTATGGTTAGGTCAAGGTTAAATTAGGTTGAGGTAAGGCTAAGGTTAGGTTAGGCTATAGTTAAAGGTAAGGTTAAGGTTAGGTTAAGGGTAAATTTAAGGTTAAGGTTAAGGATAGATTAAGGTTAAGGTCAAGGTTACGATTATGTTAAGTTAAGGTTAAGATAATGTTAAGGGTTACGGGTTTATTCAGGTCAAGGTTAAGGTTACGAGTTTAGTGAGGTTAAGGTTAAGGTTAAGGTTAAGGGGGTAAGGTTAAGGTTAAGGTCAAGGTCAATGTTAAGATTAAGCTAGGTTAAGGTTAAGGGTTTGGTCAAGGTTAGTATTATGTTATAGTTAAGGTCAAAGTTAAGGTTAAGGTTAAGGTTAAGCTTAGGTAAAGGTTAAGGTAATGTTAAGGTTAGGTTAAGGTTAACCTTGACCTTGACCTTAACCTTAACCTTTTGCTTAAAAATAACCTAACCTTAACCTTAACCTAACCTTAACGTTAACCTTAACCTTCCCATGATCATAACCTAAACCTTAACCTTTACCTTAACCTAACCTTAACCTTAACCTTAACCTCAACCTTTACCTAACCTTAACCTTAACCTTAACCATAACCATAACCTTAACCTAACCTTAACCTTGACCTTAACTATAACCTAACCCTAACTTTGACCAAACCCTTAACCTTAACTATAACCTAACCCTCACCTTGACCAAACCCTTAAACCTTAACTATAACTTAACCCTAACCTTAACCAAAACCTTAACCTTAACCTTTTCTTACCCTTAACCTTAACTTATCCTTAACGTTAACGTTAACCTTAACCTTGACCTAACCGTAACCTTAACCTTACCTTAACCTAACTTAACATTAACCTTAATGTTAGGTTAAGGGTAAATTCAAGGTTAAGAATGAGGTTAAGGTTAAGGGTAAAGTTAAGGTCAGGTTAAGGGTAAATTTAAGGTTAGGGTTAGGGTTAAGGTTAGGGTAAGATTAAGTTTAAGGTTAATGTTAAGGGTTTGGTCAAGGTGACAGTTAGGTTATAGTTAAGGTCAAGGTTAAGGTTAAGGGTTTGGTCAAGGTTAAGGTTAAGGTTAAGGTTAGGGTAAAGGTTAAGGTTAAGGTTATGGTTATGGTTAAGGTTAAGGTTAGATAAAGTTTAAGGTTAAGGTTAATTTTGAGGTTAAGGGTAAAGTTAAGGTTAAGGTTAGGTTAAGGTTAAGGTTATGTAAGGGTAAGGTTATGGTTAAGGTTAACGTTAAGGTTATGGTTATCTTTAGGTTAAGGCAAAAGTTAAGGTTAAGGTTATATTAAATTTAAGGTTAAGGTTACAGGTTTAGTTAGGTTAAGGTTAAGGTTAAGCTTACAGGTTTAGTTATGTTAAGGTTAAGGTTAAGGGGGTAAGGTTAAGGCTAAGGTTAAGGGTGAAGGTTAATGGTAAGGTTAAGGTTAAGGTTATGGGTTTAGTTAGGTTAAGGTTAAGTTTAAATGTTTGGTCACGGTTAGGGTAAGGTTATAGTTAAGGATAAGGTTAAGGGTAAGGTTAGGGTAAGGTTAGTGTAAAGGTTCAGGTAAAGGTTAAGGTTAAGGGTTTCCTTGCCCTTAACCTTAACCTTGACCTTAACTATAACCTAACCCTAATCTTACCCTTAACCTTAACCTAACCTTAACCTTACCCTTAACCTAATCTTAACCTTAACATTAACCTGACTAAACCTGTAACCTTAAGCTTACCCTTAACCTTATCTTACATTGGCCTTAACTATAATCTTAGCCTTAACCTATCCTTAACTATAACTCTACCCTTAACCTAACCCTAACCTTGAATTTACCATTAACTTAACCATAACCTTCACTATAACCTAACCCTAACCTTGACCAAACCCTTAACCTTAACCTTAACCTTACCCTTACCCTTAACCTTACCCTTAACCTTATCTTAAACTTACCCTTAACCTTATCTTAACATTTAATTAACCTCAGGCTTGACCTTGACCTTAACCTTAACCTTAACCTTAACTTTACCCTAAACCTTAACCTTAACCTCACCCTTAACCTTAACCTTGACCTTAAATATAACCTAACCCTAACCTTGACCAAATGCTTAACCATAATGTTAACCTCAGGTTAAGGTTAAGGTTAAGGGTAAGGTTAGGGTAAGGTTAATATTAGGTTAAGGGTAAAGTTAAGGTTAAGGTTAGGATTAAGGTTAAAGTTAAGGTTAAAGTTACCTTATATTTAAGGTCAAGGTTGAGGTTAAGGGTAAGGTTATAGTTAGGTAAGGGTAACGTTAAGGTTAAGGTTAAGGGTAAAGTTAAGGTTAAGGTTATGGTTATGGGAAGGTTAAGGTTAAGGCTAAGGTTAAGTTAAGGTTAAAGTTTGTTCAAGGTTAAAGTTAGGTTATATTTAAGGTCAAGGATAAGGTTAGGTTAAGGTTAAGGTTAGGGTTAAAGGTAAGGTTAAGGTTAAGGTTACGGTTAAGTTAAGGTTAAGGTTAAGATTTTGTTAAGGTTAGGGTTAGATTAGACTTAAGGTTAGGTTATAGTGAAGGTTAAGGTTAAGACCCATAACCTTAACCTTGACCTTACCCTTAAGATTAGTCTTAACTTTAACCCTAACTTTGACTTTACCCTTAACCTAACCTTAACCAAACTTTACCTTAACATTGACCTTAACCTAATCTTAACCTTAACCTTACCATTAACCCTCACCCTTAACCTTAACCTAACTTTAACCTTAACTTTAACCTTAACCTTATCTTAACCTTATCCTAACCTTAACCTTAGCCTTAACCTAATCTTAACCTTAACCATAACATTAACCTTAACATTAACCTTAAACTTAACCTAACCTTAACCTTAACCTTAACCTGACTAAACCTGTAACCTTAACCTTAACATTAACCTAACCTTAAACTTAACTATAACCTAACCCTAACCTTGACCAAACCATTAACCTTAACCTTTCCCTAACCTTAACCTTAATGTTAACTATAACCTAAACCTAACTTTGACCAAACCCTTAACCTTAACCTTAACCTGACCTTAACTATAACCAAACCCTTACCTTGACCAAACCCTTACGCTTAACCTAACCTTAACCTTGACTTTACCCTTAACCTAACCTTAACCTTAACCTTCCCCTAACTCTAACCTAGCCTTACCCTAACAATAACCTTAACTTTACTCTTAACCTAATCTTAACCTTAACCTAACCTTAACCTTACCCTTAACCTTGACCTTGACCTTAACTTGAACTATAACCTAACCCTAACCTTGACCAAATGTTAACCTTAACCTTAACTTAACCTAACCTTAACCATAACCTTAAACTTAACCTTAACCTTAAACTTATCTTAACCTTAACTATAACCTAACCCTAACCTTGACCAAACCTTAACCTTAACCTTAAGTCTACCCTTAACATAACCTTAACTTTAACCTTAACCTGAACCTTAACCTTATCTTAACCTTAACGATCACTATAACCTAACCTTAACCTTGACCTTTACTATAACCTAACCCTAACCTTGACCAAACCCATAACCTTAACCTTAATCCTATCTTAACCTTAACCTTCACTACAACTAACCTTAAATTTAACCCAACCTTAACCTTGACCTTATATTACCCATAGCCTAACCTTAACCTTAACTATAACCTAACCCTAACTTTAACCTTAACCATAACCTTATCTTTACCCTTCACCTTAACCTTAACCTTAACCTAACCTTCACCTTAACCTAACCTTAACCTTAACCTTAACCTTAACCTAACCTAACCTTAACCTTAACCTAACTCTAACCTTACCCTAACCTTAACCCTAACCTTACCCTTAACCTTAACCTTAACCATAATCTTAACCTAAGGTTAAGGTCAAGTTTAATGTTATGTTAAGGGTAAAGTCAAGGTTAAGGTTAGGTTAAGGTTAAGATTAGGTTAAGGGTAAAGTTAAGGTTAAGGTTAAATGTTTGGTCAAAGTTAAGGGTTAGGTTATGGTTAAGGTTAGTTTAAGGGTAAATTCAAGGTTAAGGTAAAGTTAAGGTTAAGGTTAGGCTAGGGTTAACGTTAAGGTTAAGGTCAAGGTTAGGGATAGGTTATAGTTAATGTCAAGGTTAAGGTTAAGGGTAAGGTTATAGTTAGGTTAAGGTTAAGCTTAAGGTGAGGTTAATGTTAAAGTTAGTTTAAGGTTAAGGTTAAGGTTAAGGTTAGGTTAAGGTTAAGGTTAAGGTTAAGGTTAAGGGTTTGGTTAAGGTTAAGGTTAGGTTTTAGTTAACGTTAATATTAGGTTAAGATTAAGGTGAAGGGGGCAAGGTTAAGGTTAAGGTTAAGGGTTTGGTCAAGGTTAGGGTTTGGTTATAGTTAAGTCAAGGTTAAGGTTAAGGGTAAGGTTATAGTCAGGTTAAGGTTAAGGTTAAGGTTAGGATAAGGTTAAGATAAGGTTAAGGTTAAGGGTTTGGGAAAGTTTAGTGTTAGGTTATAGTTAAGGTTAAGGTTAAGGTTAGGTTAAGTTAAGGTTAATGTTAAGGTTAAGGGTAAGGTTAAGGGTAAGGTTAAGCTTAAGATAAAGTTAATATTAGGTTAAGGGTATATTTAAGGTTAAGATTAGGTTAAGGGTAAAGTTATGGTTAAGGTTAGGGTTAGGGTTAAGGTTAGGGTTTTTTCAAAGTTAGGGTTAGGTTATAGTTAAGGTTAAGTTTAAGGTTGAGGTTAAGGTTAAGGTTACGGGGTTAGTAAAGTTAAGGTTAAGTTTAAAGTTAAGGTTAAGATTAAGGGTAAGCTAAAGGATAAGGTTAAGGATCTGTTGAAGCCTAGAAAATCTCTGCTTCAAACATTGGGGAAAACCACGCAGTCGGGACCTTAGGGCAGCTCCTTTTCTGTTTGGTATGGTGGCTCCGACTGGATTTAAAGGACCAGTTTCCTTATAACTAAATGGGTTGATGATGGGTTGATTTGGATGAGTGGAAATGGGACTAAATTGACTGAAATAAAACTATTTAATTTAAACTAAATACTGATAAAGAAATTCTAAAACTAACCCGGGAAATCATATGTGAATACAACTTAGAATTATTCCAATTTGACAATAACCATAAAAATGTATTAAAGTTTAATTGAAATTGTGCAGTAACAAATAAAGATAACTTTGTTTAAGAAATTAAATAGACTTATATTAGCATATTGTATTCATCATAGTATAACATCTATATATGCTTATGAAAGATAACATTTCAATTATACTCAGAAATGATATATAAAAAGAAACGTTATGAAAAACAAATATATATAAATGATAGAAAATTTTAAAGCGAATATCATATAACAAAGGAAATTAACAGTGAATAGATAAAAATACCTTATCCATATTGAAAGCTTCCAAATGAAATCTGATACTCTAATCCAGTAATTCTGATGCAAAATCAAATCCAAAGGTACAGAAATGCAACACTTCAAAGATAATTTCAGCACAAAATCACCAGATGTGATCCTTTATAAAATATCAGAGGCAATGGAGTACAGAAATGTAATCTCCAATTCAAAAATATTACAACTCTAGATCCCCTCTCTAAATGCATGAGAGGGATTTAAATAATAAATTACATAAAAAAAGAATCCTACTACTACTGCTACAATCTATCAAATTAAAAACAGAAATACTATCTTAAAATGAAACTGATGCATTGCTTTTCTTTCTCGCTTGATGTAGCCAAGTTGCAAATTTTCAGCATATCTTGGAGCCTCGGTGGATGACTCATCTCGGAATGTAACTGTCTAGCGTATGTGGCATCGGAAAATTCTGGAATTAAACAATCAACAACATTTGAAAGGAATTTAATAGCCATTTGTTGATTGTATGGCTTAATTAAATCAGTCCACATATTGTCCCAAGATATTGCTTGAATTTTGTTGATCTTTTGACTTTTATTCAGCATTTCTTCTTTCCATCTGCAATCGGTTTCTTTAATCTTAGGAAAAATACCTGGAACACAATCTGAAATGAGATTAATTGAATACAAGCTGTCATTGATAAATTGCGTTATCTTACTCATCATGCTTCTAGCTCTTGATATTGCTCTCTCGGCTTTCATTAACTGATGTTCCCATTCTGTAAACAAGATTTATTTATGTCTTTCTTCTATCCTAGGAAGAATAGCTTCTCTTCATTTTTCTGTATCTTGCCAAGTAAGAAATTCAGAAATCTTTTCATCAGCATCATCAATTTCTTGCCTGAGAGTAATAATGTTCTGGATCAAGGACGATGTGATATCACAAAATGGTTCTGCTTGTGATAATTTTGCACAAAATTCATTTAATTTCTGAGACAACAGTTTATTAATTTCAAGAGCTTCCGATTTGAATTCACTTAATTTATGGAAATCTTTGAACCTATCTAAAGCTGCTTGAAATTCTTTTTCCTGTACGATCTTCACATTCTTCTCATTTTGCAACAAATCTTGTAACTTGGAAATTTCTTGATTCAATTGTTGTTGTTTACCTAAGACCTGCTCATCAACTTTCTTCTTTTCTGTGGCAAGTTGTTCTTCTAACTCTTTAGACTTGAGCTCTTGATCTTGTAATTTTTGTTCCAATTGAGCAATCTTTTGTTGATTTTCATTAGCTTGTTCTTCAAGTAAAGCTATATGGAGATCTTTTTGAGTCATTAACTGAGAAACTTCTGCAGCTTTATCTATTGTTGCAACACTATATGCTCCTACATATTGGGACAACTTAGTGAGATCCTCAGATGGATTCACTTCAGTATTCTTGTAAACAATATTCATGAACTCCTCCTGTGGAGTGGAAAACATGTCCTGATCCATCTTCTTTCTTTTTCTCCGTTTTCTAACAACAGCCTTATGTTTAGGGCTATAAAATACATCCAAAGGAGGGATCTCCTCAATCTTCAATACAATCTACCCTGTAGGATGTTCAGGAATGATTTCGATGTCCTAATCTTCTTGCTCTTTATCTTTATCCTGCAGTCCTAATTGCTGAGCGAATTGATCATATTGTTTCAACAATTGAGAGGAAACATTAAGATCAGAAGAGTCTATAATTTTCCCAGTATTTTCTTTTCCTTCCAATTGTGTATCTGTTTTCTCTGTATTTGTTCCCTGCTCAATGGTTTTGCTATCTGATCCTCCTTTTTTATTATGCACGTTAGTATCAGTACTTGTGCATTTTTCTTTTGTTTGAGTTGTGGACTACTGATCAGTATTTACATCGGATTTTCCATCAGTGCTCACCTTTTCAGTATGTACAATGGGCTGGTTAATAGTCTATTGTGTAATGACTTTATCGGCAGATGTTTCTCCTAGTGTTTTTCTAGATGTACCCTCTGTTTCTGACCCTTGTATAGAATTCTCAGTTGGTCTAGAGGAACTTTCAACAATCTTTGACTTCTAAATAACAAAAATTTATTCATTTCTTCCTTCTGGAATTTAGACTTGGCCAAATCATAAACTTAAGAAAAATCATTCAACGAAACAAACAAATCATCAAACTCATCTGGTTCATGCCCAAATCAAGCAATCGAAACTGAAGCAGTAAAATTAAAAGCTATCTGTCGTGGATCATATTGTCTCCCCGGAATGGTTGCAAATTTAAAACCCTTTATTTTGGTGACTTCCTTTTCTGCATGTTTGAAGTCATTCAAAGTAAAATGACCACAATTGAATGGGAATGGAGGCCGCATTATTTTCTTACTATTGCTTAGAGCTCTGGATATTCCTTCAACTGTTAATTGATAGGAGATTTCCTGGGCGAGAAGTTTGTCTGGAACAAAAAGAGGGAGAACATGGGGTTCCACAATACTCCCAAAAATCCTGATGTATGTGAATTTTTCTTCTCCAAACCAATCTCCTATTGAGGATAAGTCAGCTTTAGCTTTGTCGAAGAATCTAGGAGGGAAGCGATTGAAAATGGTTTGAAAGACAGGGATAAGGAAACCATGACATATTCTATACACATGATCTTCGAAATGAACTTTCCAAAGAATTTTATGATATATATGAATCGGGGTGGGATCTTTGGGAGTCCATTTCCATCCTAACAAGGGAAACTCAGAATTAAAACAAAGAGCGTCTAGAATATAAGCACAAAAGAAAAAAGGAGTGGAATTTCCAGCGGTTTTATCTTGTCTGTACTCGAGTATTCTATTAGCCATTCTATCAGAGAGGATAACAACCCAGTCCATAATGTCAAAATTGACAACAGCTAAGATTAATGGGACCATTTGTGTAGAAAACCTAGCAGAATTTTGATTACCAAATAATCTACACATCATGGCAGCGGCATAGCAATACGGGGGTAAGAGGGAATCTACTGAATACATATCGGATGATTCATTTCTGTGCTTCTCAGGATTTTTCCTCCAATCTTTGATAGGATCAGATTGAACTTTATTATTATCAACAAACTCTTTGATAAATTCTTTGTTATAAACCTTCTGCGGATCAGGAAGATGATACATTGCCTTAATGTCTTTTGCTTTAAACGACCCAAAAGACACTCCAGAAGCTGAAACAAACATTCTGTCCTTTATTTTCACACTATCGATGACCCATCGAATCACATCATAATAAGGCATGATGCTTGCTCTGGCTGCAATTCGATGTAGAAATGAATTTGCAAGTGATTTTTCAGTAATCTCAGAGTCAGAATCTGAGCTATCTTCATCTGGAACTGATGCCTTTTCCACTGTGACTTTGGGGTTTTATTTCTCCAATAGATTGTAAACTCCTTCCCACGTCATTCTTCCGAGCCCTTGGCATGATGTACTTGTAACTAATCTCAGTTTTGTTGGCTTTTATTTTGAGACTGTAGGAGTCTCAACAAACTTAACGGGAAAAACAGTCTTGGTTCTCCTCGCTCTCTTCGACATTTCTGTGTTTGATACTATTTCCCTTTGTCTGTGAACGAAAGGGTTCAGCGTTCCTTGATTCTGAAAGACAATAAACTTTCAGTCGTGACAAACAAGCAACTTGAAATGAACGATTATGAACTCATGATTCATTATTTATTGGTTTCGTATAGCGCGTAAATGTTCTTTTTGGGTCACACTCATGTATTTAAAACCGAATCATCAACCAATATTCGTTTGATTTGCTATTGAATACCAACGTACAATTGGAGATTTGACGCTTGTGAAATTTTATAATATTTACCTATCTTGAATCCTTCGAATGTAATAAATGTCATGTATCAATCGCATCGAAAGTTTTCAAATGGTACATAAATATCATAATATAAATTTCTCGATTCGCCGATTGCGATTGCAAACTTTTCCGATTTCCGATTCGATGATCATAGATCGCAATCGGGGAGTTTCAATCGAAAAGAATTGTTAATGGCTTTCTCCGATTTCCGATGGTGGGGTCTACCATATAAAGGTTTTTCTCATTTAAACGAACGAATGTTTGTTTTCCTTTTGAAAAGTGTTTTTTATAATAACGCGCGTCGCATCGGAGAATTTTAAATTGTCCGCAAAGAATTCATTAAAAAGTGTTCCGATCATGCGATTGCGATTAGTCGTATCGCATCGGAGGTATGTAAATGAATAATTTAAACCCTTTGCGATTGAAGTTTTGCGATTGAACTAATCGCATCGGAGAATTTGAGCTTTTATGTTAAATTTTCCTCTAAGGATTTCTCCGATCTCCGATTGCGATTATTATTCATGAGACTTTTTACAATTGACTTGTTTTTATATGATAAGGTCTTTTATATTTGATCGGATCGGAAGTTTTGAATGTTGTATTTTGTTTGTAAACAAACAAAGATGAGATTTTTCAAAACAATGAATCTTTATTTCTATAAAAAGAAAAAGGGACCCTATTTCTAAATGAATTTTATTCTAAAATTAAGAAAAAGGGAGGGTTGTTGTATAGTACAACAATTGACGATTCACTGAAAGAACCAGTTATCTATGAAAAAATAAAACGAATACTATATTTTTAGTAAGTAAAGATTTTTAAAGATAATGAAAACTATCCTAGGATAATCAAAAATAAGATCTAACTTATGAAAAAGAATAAAAATTATTTACAATTTCTTTCTAGTTTCTTGAGAATAAAAACATTTTTGGGTTATCTCAAGTTTTGATTGGTATTAATAATGAAGTAAGTGGATTTCTCCAAGTTTGGTTTTATAATATACTCTATTGTCATAGGTATTGCCTCTGCTTCCCGCAAATGTTCATAGTTTCGACAGGGTTACCTTTTAACCATTAACTATTCATTGTCCCATCCAACTAAGAATATGACTTTTTTAAAAGATAAATTCATAAGACACATTATCTCATGTTTTTTTTTTGTATTTTATTTATTTTTTATTTTTAAGAGCCATTGGTCTGGTTTGGTAGCCAGTTAATAACAATGCCATTCACTAGTTGTAATTAAACTGAACAAGCTGGCTCGTGATGAGACCCCTTGTCTTATATTTATAAGCCATTACCCTGTTTTGATGTGCAGTATTGGTAATGTCAGTTTCATTACTTCTTATGAATATGGTAAGTCGGCTCATGATGAGACCTCTTATCTCTTAAAATTTTTACATAATTTCTTAGAATTACATTCTAAAAAATCACAACCTAAATGGATGGGGTGAAATAGTTTTATCCTTAAGAATCAATGGATGACAATTTTTAGAGTTTTTTGAGTACCAAGACTTGAATAATCTTTACTTTTATAGATAACCTTTCTCTGCTTAATAAAATTATAATGATTTACATTTCCCTCAAGTTTTCAAAAGATCATGCAAATAATTGGAATAATCTTTCAAAGTTTAACATCTTATTTAAAACTATCAAAAGACTATGATCATTTCTTTAAAAATTCTTATTTACATAAAATAAATATTTATAATATTCTTCCTAAGAATTTTATAACAAGTAAACAGTCAATTAGAGACTCATTAACAACCTTTATTTGAAAAAACAATTAAAAACTTTGCAGAAAGGAATATGTACAGTTTAAGAAGGGGTTACCTCCTTATGAAAAGAATTTCTTCAAGATAAGCCCATTTACAGGAAGAGATTCTCTCTTACCTATTAGATCTTGGAGTATGAATGTATTTGAGCCTATATTTTCAACGATCTGAAATGGTCCAAGCCACATTTTCTGAAACTTGGTATGCTTACCTTTTTCTTCATGTGCTTTATCCCATTTCAGAACAAGATCACCAATTGACAAAAATTTTGAGCTGGTAGAACTTGCATCAAAAGAAGATTTTACAAGTTGTTGATGTTTTTCATGAATAATCTTAGCTTTATCTCTATCTTCTTCTAATTTAAGGATTTGATCATATCTCAATTGAATGGATGAAGAAGGATTTTCTTCAATAAATTGCACTAGGGCTAATGATGGAAGAGTTAAATTTGATGGTATCACAGCTTCTTTTCCATAAACTAAAATGAAAGGTGAAGTTCCTATTGAAGCTTTTTCAGTGATACGATCAGCCCATAATGCAAAGATTAAAGACTTGTGCCAATTCTTTTGATTTTTATCAATGGTCCTTTTAATGATTTTGATGAGATTTTTGTTAGTGGATTCAGCCAAACCATTACCTTGTGGATAATAATTTGCTGAATATTTTAGTTTAAAACCTCTTTTGACTGCAAATTCTATTAAACTATTTCCAGAAAAATAAGATGCATTATCAAAGACAAGAGCTTGAGGTACACCAAACCTGGTTATGATGAATTGATCTATGAAATCAATAATTGCATCAAAATTGGCTACCTTCAAAGGGATTGCTTCTACCCATTTCGTAAAGTAATCAGGTGCAGTAAGGATGTATTTGTGCTATTTGGAAGAATGAGGTACTATCTCACCAATAATGTCAAGCCCCCATTGTTAAAATGGTTGCTCAATACTCACTGGTTGCAAAGGAAAAGCTGGTTTCCTTTGTCTTCCACTTGCAGTTTGGAAAATTCTGCACTTCCTTACGTAGTCATATGTATCTTTAAAAAAGGTAGGCCAGTAATAACCAGCACACATTATTTTGTGAGCTGTGGTATCACCTCCAAAATGACCTCCTGCTGGCCCATCATGCAATTCCTGCAAAACCTTTTCGGCTTCAGTCTTTTCAAGACATCTTAATAAGATTGAATCATAATTTTTTCTGAATAACACATTATCAATGATCTCATATTTAATAGCCTTTAACCTTAAAGCACGTTTACTCTTATAGCTGAGATTAGAAGGAGCATACCCATTTTTCAAGTAATAGATGAGATCAGCATACTGAGATTCAGAATCTGTAACACTTATCTGACTTACTTGAATATCTTGATTTGAATCTTGATTTTTTGGTATGTTATGAGCTCCTGCCAATAGTCTGCAAAAACCTTGTCCTCTAACAATCTTAGCTGGTTTAATATCAACATCATATTCTTGCAAAGCTGTTACCCAGTTAGCTCGTTTTTCTCCTACTTCTCTCTGAATTAATAATTGCCTCACTGCATAGAATGGGACAATGATTTTTGTATGAGTTTTCAAGAGAAAAGGTCTGAAATGCTTGATTGATTTAAACACGGCAAAGGCTTGTTTTTCAACATCGGAATAATTCAGCTCAGCTCCTTGCAGATTTGAGCTAAAGAAAGAAATTGGTGCTTCAATTTTCTGATCATTGAGCTGTGTTAAAACAGCTGCATAGGATGTCTCGGTGGCTAACGTATACAAAATAAAATCTTTAGAAAAATCCGGGGTACTCAATGCTGGTGCATTAATGATCGCTTGTTTGATCGCCTCAAAGGCTTCTTTCTCTTTATGCCCCCATTTGAATACTGAATTCTTCTTGATCATATTTTGCATAGGTAAAACAATTAAAGAAAAATCAGGAATGAATCTTTTTACAAAATTGATCTGTCCAAGAAATGATTGCATGGATTTTTTATTATGAGGTAAAGAAATATCAGAAATTTCTTTTACTCTATCTGGATCAATGTATATACCATCTTTTGACACAAAAAATCCTAAGATTTTTCCCTCATCCAAAGCAAAGAAAGATTTCTTTGGATTTAAGTAAATACCAAACCTTCTACATCTTTCAAATATTTGCTTTAAATCATGTAGATGATTGGCTCTCTTTTTTGAAAATACTATTATGTCATCAAGATAAAGAACAACTGACTTATTGATCAGACCTTTAAATTCTATGTCCATGGATCTTTGGAAAGTTGCTCCTGCATTTATTAAACCAAAAGGCATTTTTTGATAAGCATAAGTTCCCCATTTTGTTCTGAAAGTTGTTTTCAATCTGTCATTTGGATGAACTAAGACTTGATTATAGCCTAAAAATCCATCAATAAAGGACATAAGTTCAGAACCAGCTACCTTTTGAAGTATATGTTCCATGGTTGGCAATGGGAAATTGTCTTTTAAACATGCCTTGTTTAAATTTCTGAAATCAATGCAGATTCTTATATCACCATTCTTCTTCCTTATAGGTACCATATTGGAAACCCAATTGGAGTGCCTGATAGGAAAAATGATTTTGGCTTTTAAAAGTTTATTAAGTTCTGATTTGATTTGTCCTTCGAGATTTGGATGAACCTTCCTTAGATTTTGTTGAACATGTTTAATATCAGGAAGCATTGGAATTGTGTGTTGAATAACCGAAGTATCATACGTTTTTAAATCATCATAATTCCAAGCAAAAACGTTTTTATATTTGTTCAAGAGTTTAATGAAAGCATTACTTTCCTCTTGTGTTAAATTGAGTCCTAAATTAACGTTTTGAGGTTTGGAATCAGAACCAAGATTTACTAATTCAAACTTCAATGTGGAACTTTGAAGTTTGGCATTAGTGACTTTCTTGAATCTGTCTTTAATATCATATAAGTCCTCCAATTTAACAACAGATTTCGGAATGGGATTTTCATTACCTTTTGAAGAAATTTGTAAATCATGATCATTTTCATCAATAATTTTCTCATCATGTGATTTCTTTGAAGTCATGAAATTTAAAATATCTTGATCATGATAGAAAACTCTCCAATTTGTGACATTATCGGGGATAGATGGGTGAAAAATCAATTCTACAGAAAACCTATCAGGACTACAATCTTCAGCAGGAAGGAGTTTAGATGCAACATTAGCTAACAAGTCAGCTGATGTATTTTGATTCCTCGGAATAGGAGAAATATTGAATGCTAAAAAATGAGTGGTAAGATCTTGTGCTAGGTTTTGATAGTGTTTAAGATGTCCTGAAAGGCAATGAATAGTATTCCTAACTTGTTTTATGATAATTTCGGAATCACCAAAGACTTTCAAGTATTTAACATCTAACCCTGTAGCTTTATAAAGTCCTTGAACCAAGGCTTCATATTCTGCGGTATTGTTAGTACACTCAAATTCTAACCTACATGACAACATGATTTTCTCTCCATCTGGATCAATTAAAATGCATCCTGCTCCAGCTCCATCACTAGACTTTGATCCATCAAAATATAACGACCAAAATAAAGATTTATCTATTGGCTTGTCGGAAATATTTACAATTCTAGAAGGATCAGATTGTGAAAAAATTTCTATTTGAGAAACAAAAGTATTTACAGAAAAAGGTGATTGGGGTGCTTCGAAGTTTCCAAGAAATGATTCAGTAGAATAAGCTCCAAAAATATTGTTGTTGAATGCCATAGGTTCATTAGGTTGTTCAAATTTAGTGATAGTGTGGGTCATGTTTTTCTCGTTCAATTTTGGTTTGATTTGGTTTCCCTTTGTAGGGAAGCCACATATGTGAATAATCAGTCGAGATATAGCCATTAAGTTTCGCAGACCAGTCCCTGCTTAAGATTAATCCATAGAATTCAGGAATATCAGCAATCAAAATATCAATTCTTTGGACAATTCTAGGATCGGAAGCTAATCTCATAGTAACTGAATTGATTTCTCCTACAACTTGAACTTTAGAGCGATCCAATTGAACAATATGAACTGCCAATTTCTGTGGTTCGATATTCAATTTGGCACAAACAAAAGTAGGCATTATATTAGAGGAAGCTCCAGAATCAATAAAACAATTATGCAGATTTTTATTGTACATTTCATAAGTCAAAAGAAAAGGAGGATTTTGAGAATTTGACTTTTCTCCAATGAGCACGGTATCAGTAGCATCTACCTTATCTGGTGGCTTACCAGCTCCCCTAGCTGCTTTTGCAATTACACCACTTGGTAAAGGAGCAATTGGTGTAGCATTTAATTCTTTCAATAGAAACTTCTGCTGGTGTTTTAGTTTGCTGAGTTCATGTAAGGAAATGTTGGCTTTAATCTTTTTCATGTCTTCAACAATGTTATACTCCATAGGATCTGACACCACTAAAGTCTTTGTTGTCGATGAAGGAGGATTAGAAGACGATGGCTGATTTTGGGTAGGTAATGGAGAAGCTTTCTTTGCAGGGGATTTGTCTTTGGTACTTGGAGTTGCAATTTTCTTTTTAGGAGCTGTTTGTATAGGCTCTGCTGTAGATTTACTCCTAGTACTTATAGGCATAGCTTCTTGTTCTACCTCACTATCAGAATTAGGGAGAATAAAATCCCACATTCCATGCAATTCAGCTATTTCTTCATTCTCATCTTCCTCATCTGATATTAAAGATGTATCTTCTTCTTATTCCTCTTCTTCTGATTCTGCATTAGAGATTGCATTAGGAGGTTTAGATTCAACTTGGTTTCTTTTGAAATTTCGGAATGGTTTTTTAGTAGAAGTTTCAACTACTTGTTTTTTAATTTCAACCATTTCATTTGACATGGTTTTAAGAACTTTCTGTAAACCTTCCATGTCATATGGATCTTTGGCCTTTTTCTTTGAATCATCTTTGAAGCTGACTTTCTTTGATTTCCTTTCATCAATAGCATTTTTCTTTTCTAGAGAAATAATTCGTTTTTCTACTGCAATAGCCTCTTTCATATTCTCGGCTAATGTAGGTTTTGCAGCTCTATCTACAAAAATTGCTATGTTTGAGGGTAAGGCAGTTATGTACCATTCACTTCTGACTTGTTCACTAGGCCTTGAATCTGTGTGAATTTTGTTCAAGAGTTTGTTGAATCTAGCGTTGAAATCTTTAATGGGTTCCTTGGGTTCTGCTTTCAAATTTGAGAGATCATTGATTAAAGTAGCTATTGATCTGTCATCTCCAAATTTGGTTAAAAAATGATCTGCAAAAATGGCCCAACTTGTTATGGATCCCGAAGGTAATGAAAAGTACCATGATCCTGCTGCTCCTTGAAGAGTATAAGGGAATAGTCTGACTACAACATCTTCATGTGTGACTCCATTCAAATTTACAGCCAGCATAAAGTTATTGATATGTTCTTCAGCTTGAATGTTAAGATCTAGACTAAATTTTGGAAGCCATTTCCCAGGATTGTCTGGTAAATCATGTAAAGGTGCAGCCATGTTGACTGCCCTTGGAGTAGCCCATGGTCTAGCCATTATTGGAACAACTATTGGAGGAGTAGTAGAGACAACTGTTGAAGGGGTAATAGAGACTGTTGGTGTTGGAACATAAATTGTTGGAATGTGTGATGTTGAGATTAATGATGATTGAGGAGAAGATTATTGAGCAGATGATGTGGAAACAACTGCACTTTGTTGAGTTGTGGTTTCGGAAACAAGTGATTGAATATGAGATGATGAACTTGTATCACTTTCTGATTCCGATTGAATTCTTTTTGTCTTGCCCTTACTAGGTAAAGGAAATTCTTTCGGAGGAATACCAATTTTTTCACTTTGCAGCCTAGTAAGAGGTTTTGAAGGAACAAATTTTGAGCTTACACTACCTTCAGATATTTCAGACTCTTCAAGAGATAATGAGAATCCTTTCAATTTATGGATTAAATATTGAACTTCAGGAGACTCAGGAGATTTCTTGTCTGAATGTTTTTAGATTTTGGTAGTGGGTGTCTAAATATTTTTCTCAATTTCTTCTCTAGGATTTTGAATTTCAGAAGAAATTGAAGAAGTTGATGAGGGTTTTTTGCTCTCAGAATGGCCTGTGGATAAATATTTACTTGCCATTCATAGCTCAGGCCCTCCTTCTAGCGCCAAAAATGTTGAAGCCTAGAAAATCTCTGCTTCAAACATTGGGGAAAACCACCCAGTCGGGACCTTAGGACAACTCCTTTTCTGTTTGGTATAGTGGCTCCGACTGGATTTAAAGGACTAGTTTCCTTATAACTAAATGGGTTGGTGATGGGTTGATTTGGATGAGTGGAAATGGGACTAAATTGACTGAAATAAAACTATTTAATTTAAACTAAATACTGATAAATAAATTCTAAAACTAACCCGGGCAATCATATGTGAATACAACTTAGAATTATTCCAATTTGACAATAACCATAAAAATTTATTAAAGTTTAGTTGAAATTGTGCAGTAACAAATAAAGACAACTATGTTTAAGAAATTAAACAGAGTTATATTAGCATATTGTATTCATCATAGTATACCATCTATATATGCTTATGAAAGATAACATTTCAATTATACTCAGAAATGATATATAAAAAGAAACGTTATGAAAAAAATATATATAAATGATAGAAAATTTTAAAGAGAATATCATATAACAAAGGAAATTAACAGTGAACAGATAAAAATACCTTATCCATCTTGAAAGCTTTCAAATGAAATCTGATACTCTAATCCATTAATTCTGATGCAAAATCAAATCTAAAGGTACAGAAATGCAACACTTCAAAGATAATTTCAGCACAAAATCACCAGATGTGATCCTTTATAAAATATCAGAGGCAATGGAATACAGAAATGTAATCTCCAAGTCAAAAATATTACAACTCCGGATCCCCTCTCTAAATGCATGAGAGGGATTTAAATAAGAAATTACATAAAAATAGAATCCTACTACTACTGCTACAATCTATCAAATTAAAAACAGAAATACTATCTTAAAATGAACCTGATTCATTGCTTTTCTTTCTCGCTTGATGTAGCCAAGTTGCAAATTTTCAGCATATCTTGGAGCCTCGGTGGATGATTCATCTCGGAATGTAACTGTCCAGCGTATGTGACATTGGAAAATTCTGGAATTAAACAATCAACAGCATTTGAAAGGAATTTAATAGCCATTTGTTAATTGTATGGCTTAATTAAATAAGTCCACATATTGTCCCAAGATATTGCTTGAAGTTTGATGATCTGTTGACTTTTATTCAACATTTCTTCTTTCCATCTGCAATCGATTTCTTTAATCTTAGGCAAACTGCCTGGAACACAATCTGAAATGAGATTAATTGAATACAAGCTGTTATTGATAAATTGCGTTATATTAGTCATCATGCTTCTAGCTCTTGATATTTCTCTCTCGGCTTTCATTAACTGATGATCCCATTCTGTAAACAAGATTTCTTTATGTCTTTCTTCTATCCTAGGAAGATTAGCTTCTCTTCCTTTTTCTATATCTTGCCAAGTAAGAAATTCAAAAAAAATTTCATCAGCATCATCAATTTCTTGCCTGACAGTAATAATGTTCTGGATCAAGGATGATGTGATATCACAAAATGGTTCTGCTTGTGATAATTTTACACAAAATTTATTTAATTGCTGAGACATCAGTTTATTAATTTCAAGAGCTTCCGATTTGAATTCACTTAATTTAGGGAAATCTTTGAACCTATCTAAAGCTGCTTGAAATTCTTTTTCCTGTACGATCTTCGCATTCTTCTCATTTTGCAACAAATCTTGTAACTTGGAAATTTCTTGATTCAATTGTTGTTGTTTGCCTAAGACCTGCTCATCAACTTTCTTCTTTTCTGTGGCAAGATGTTCTTCTAACTCTTTAGACTTGAGCTCTTGATCTTGTAATTGTTGTTCCAATTGAGCAATCGTTTGTTGATTTTCATTAGCTTGTTCTTCAAGTAAAGCTATATGGAGATCTTTTTCAGTCATTAACTGAGAAACTTCTGTAGCTTTATCTATTGTTGCAGCACTATATGCTCCTGCATATTGGGACAACTTAGTGAGATCCTCAGATGGATTCACTTCAATATTATTGTAAACAATATTCATGAACTCCCCCTGTGGAGTGGAAAACATGTCCTGATCCATCTTCCTTCTTTTTCTCTGTTTTCTAACAACAGCCTTATGTTTAGGGCTATAAAATACATCCAAAGGAGGGATCTCCTCAATCTTCAATACAATCTGCCCTGTAGGATGTTCAGGAATGATTTCGACGTCCTGATCTTCTTTCTCTTTATCTTGATCCTGCAGTCCTAATTGCTGAGCGAATTGATCATATTGTTTCAACAATTGAGAGGAAACATTAAGATCAACAGAGTCTATAATTTTATCAGTATTTTCTTTTCCTTCCAATTGTGTATATGTTTTCTCTATATTTTCTCCCTGCTCAATGGTTTTTCTATCTGATCCTCCTTTTTTATTATGCACATTAGTATCAGTACTTGTGCATTTTTCTTTTGTTTGAGTTGTGGACTGCTGATCAGTATTTAGATTGGATTTTCCATCAGTGCTCACCTTTTCAGTATGTACAGTGGGCTGGTTAATAGCCGATTGTGTAATGACTTTACCGGCAGATGTTTCTCTTGGTTTTTTGCCAGATGTACCATCTATTTTTGACCCTTGTATAGGAATTCTCAGCTGGTCTAGAGGAACTTTCAACAATCTTTGACTTCTAAATAACAAAAATTTATTCATTTCTTCCTTCTGGAATTTAGACTTGGCCAAATCATAAACTTGAGGAAAATCATTCAACGAAACAAAAAAATCATCAAACTCATTTGGTTCATGCTCAAATCGAGCAATCGAAACTGAAGCAGTAACGTTAAAAGCTATCTGTCGTGGATCATACTGTCTCCCCGGAATGGTTGCAAATTTAAAACCCTTTATTTTGGTGACTTCCTTTTCTGCATGTTTGAAGTCATTCAAAGTAAAATGACCACAATTGAATGGGAATGGAGGCCACATTATTTTCTTACTATTTCTTAGAGCTCTGGATATTCCTTCAACTATTAATTGATAGGAGATTTCCTGGGCGAGAAGTTTGTCTGGAAAAAAAAGAGGGAGAACATGGGGTTCCAAAATACTCCCAAAAATCCTGATGTATGTGAATTTTTCTTCTCCAAACCAATCTCCTATTGAAGATAAGTCAGCTTTAGCTTTGTCGGATAATCTAGGATGGAAGCGATTGAAAATGGTTTGAAAGACAGGGATAAGGAAACCATGACATATTATATACACATGATCTTCGAAATGAACTTTCCAAAGAAGTTTATGATATATATGAATCGAGGTGGGATCTTTGGGAGTCCCTTTCCATCCTAACAAGGGAAACTCAAAATTAAAACAAAGAGCGTCTAGAATATAAGCACAAAAGAAAAAAGGAGTGAAATTTCCAGCGGTTTTATCTTGTCTGTACTCGAGTATTCTATTAGCCATTGTATCAGAGAGAATAACAGCCCAGTCCATAATGTCGGAATTGACAACAGCTAAGATTAATGGGACCATTTATATAGAAAACCTAGCAGAATTGTCATTACCAAATAATATACACATCATGGCAGCGGCATAGCAATATGGGGGTAAGAGGGAATCTACTAAATACATACCGAATGATTCATTTCTGTGCTTCTCAGGATTTTTCCTCCAATATTTGATAGGATTAGATTGAACCTTATTATTATCATCAAACTCTTTGATAAATTCTTTGTTATAAACCTTCTGCGGCTCAGGAAGATGATACATTGCCTTAATGTCTTCTGCTTTAAATGACCCAAAAGACACTCCAGAAGCTGAAACAAACATTCTGTCCTTTATTTTCACACTATCGGTGACCCATCGAATCACATCATAATAAGGCATGATGCTTGCTCTGGCTGCAATTCAATGTAGAAATGAATTTGCAAGTGATTTTTCAGTAATCTCAGAGTCAGAATCTGAGCTATCTTCATCTGGAACTGATGCATTTTCTACTGTGACTTTAGGGTTTTCTTTATCCAATATATTATAAACTCCTTCCCACATCATTCTTCCGAGCACTTGGCATGATGTATCTGTAACTAGTCTCAATTTTGCTGGCTTTTATTTTGAGACTGTAGGAGTCTCAACAAACTTAACGGGAATAGCAGTCTTGGTTCTCCTCGCTCTCTTCGACATTTATGTGTTTGATATTACTTCCCTTTTTCTGTGAATGAAAGGGTTTGGTGTTCCTTGATTCTGCAAGACAATAAATTTTCAGTCGTGACAAACAAGCAACTTGAAAGGAACGATTATGAACTCATGATTCATTATTTATTGGTCTCGTATAACACGTAAATGTTCTCTTTGGGTCACACTCATGTATTTAAAACCGAATCATCAACCAATATTCATTTGATTTGCTATTGAATACCAATGTAAAATTGGAGATTTGACGCTTGTGAAATATTATAATACTTACCTATCTTGAATTCTTCGAATGTAATAAATGTCATGTATCAATCGCATCGAAAGTTTCCAAATGGTACATAAATATCATAATACAGATTTCTCGATTTTCCGATTGCGATTGCAAAATTTTCCGATTTCCGATTAGATGGTTTTAGATCGCAATCAGGGAGTTTCAATCAAAAATATTTGTTAATGGCTTTCTTTGATTTCCAATGGTGGGGTCTACCATATAAAGGTTTTTCATTTAAACGAACAAATGTTTGTTTTCCTTTTGAAAAGTGTTTTTTATAATAACGCGCGTCGCATCGGAGAATTTTAAATTGTCCGCAAAGAATTCATTAAAAAGTGTTCCGATCATGTGATTGCGATTAGGCGCATCGCATCGGAGGTATGTAAAATGAATAATTTAAACCCTTTGCGATTGAACTAATCACATCGGATAATTTGGGCTTCTATGTTAAATTTTCCTCTAAGGATTTCTCCGATCTCCGATTGCGATTATTATTCATGAGACTTTTTACGCTTGACTTGTTTTTATATGATAAGGTCTTTTATATTTGATCGGGTCAGAAGTTTTGAATGTTGTATTTTATTTGTAAACAAACAAAGATGAGCTTTTTCAAAACAATGAATCTTTATTTCTAATTCTTTTATTTCTATAAAAAGAAAAAGGGACCCTATTTATAAATGAATGTTATTATAAAATTAAGAAAAAGGGAGGGTTGTTATATAGTACAACAGGGTCTTAACCTTAACCTTCACTACAACTTAATCTTAACCTTAACCTTAACCTTGACCTTGACCTAAACTTAACCATAACCTTAACCTTAACCTTGACCTTAACCTTAACCCTTAACCTTAATCTAACCTTACCCTTAACCTTGACCTTAACCTTAACCTAACCTTAACCATAACAATAAACTTAACCTTAACCTAAACCTAAACCTTAACCTTACCTTAACCTTGACTTTAACATAACCTAACCTTAACCAAACCCTTAACCTTAACCTTAACCTCACTAAAGCTATAACCTTAAACTTAACCCTAACCTTACCCTTAAATTTAACCTTAACATGAGGTTAATATTATGGTTAAGGTTAAGGATAATTTAAGGTTAAGGGTAAGGTTAAGGTTAAGGTTACGGGTTTAGTCATGTTAAAGTTAAGGTTAAGGGTTTGGTCAAGGTTACTGTTAGGTTATAGTTAAGGTCAAGGTTAAGGTTAGGTTAAGGTTAAGGTTATGGTTAAGGTTAGTTAAAGTTTAAGGTTATGGTTAAGGTAAAGGTTATGGTCAAGGTTAAGGTTATGTTAAAGTTAATATTAGGTTAAGGGTGAATTTAAGGTTATGGTTAGGGTAAGTTTAAGGTTATTGTCTACTCAACTTAGTGTTCCTAAATTGATGTCATAAATTTTCAACCAGGGCTAGTAAACTGTTGAAGTGAAGTGCACTATATGTGCCTAGGTATCTTCTTCCTACTTTGTTGTGTTTAGTGTTTTTCTAGTGTTTTTGGTTTTGTGTTTCTATGCTAAGAGGAAAAGAACTAAGTTGTTGGCAAAGAGAAGTTATTGGTCACACTAAAACAGAGAAAAAACTATTTTAAACTATGTATGGCACCTAAGAAAAGAAAATGCTAATTCACCAATTGTAAAGCTTGACAAGAAAAATAACTCATAACATTACACTCAGTCCAATTCATTTCATTAGAGGTATGTTGTAACAACTTGAGAAAAGGATAAGTTTAATGCAATGAGGTTCTTCTAAGTAAACAACAACTTACAATATCACAGAGAAAATCTCATCCATGGTTAGAAATTAGTTGGAACACATTAAAAAAATATTATCATCAAAATAGTAAGGAACCCTACACTAAATTAACTTATGACACTAAAATTAACCCATTCTGCAACTCAAAATGTTACTGTCAAGCCTCATTCAAGGGTTAGAGATCTCTTGGAATAGCTTTGGAAAAAGGTTGCTTATAAAATTATGAGAAATTGCAAAACAGTCAAGACTTCAAAATGATATTACTAATTCTTGTCCATATGATAATGAAGTGTTAGCAGAGATTAAGAACAAGAGCAGTTTTTAAATAATGAAGGCCTTTTAAGTCTAATTTAACAAGACTAAAATGAAATTAATAAAACTTGAAATACAATGGACAGAACTGAGCTACTATGCAATTAACCTCTGAAATAATACAACTGAACTAAAATTCAATTAACCTCGGAAATACTAGAGCTCTATCTCATTAAGTGTTAGTGATATTTTGGAACAATTCATAAGAACAAGATTAGTTGCACTATTCGATGTAAGTGAACATAAAACATGAAGTTCAGAAAACTGCCTAAATTAGGATGAAACAAAGCTAAAGTTACTTATCTAAACAATATGCACAGAGCCTTTCGGGCAGTAGGGGCCCTCTACCACCATATTGGCACACGAATCTCCTCAAGATTGCTTCAGATCATGCATTAAAGTTGTAATTCTTTCATTAAAGGAAAACACTTCAAAAAAAGAGTATTACAGTCTTGGACAACTTAACAAAAAAACATCAACTAAATAACTGTCTCTCGGTTCCCCGAGTTATTATTATAAGAAAAATACATAACTACCCTTGAGAAGAAATAGGGATAAGTGTCTTTTTCAATTAAAATCAAATTAGAACTCCTGTGGAGGCCTCATACTTTGCTGAAGACATCTGTAGAGTCCTTGTCCTGGTAGAAGTCTACCTCTTAGTTTTGGTTTTCTCCACGTGCATAACCACTTGCAGATTTTTGCTAAGAATTTGTAGAGGGAAAGGAATGATGTAGATGAGGTTTGGAATTAAACCATATGCATTTTTACTTTAAGTGACACCTATAACCTATGTGAACATAAGGATAGTTGTGGAATATGTGACTAGCTATAGAATGGCTGCATTCTATAGCTAAGTCTAGTAAAAAATCACTACAACAACAAAACGATAAAAGTATAGCAATTCAGTCATTATATGCATTTTTAAAGTGACTTTAATCAATCCTATTGATCTTTTAAGCCTATAATTGATAAAGGACAAAGGAAATTAAATAAAATTTGGTGAAAGAAAAAGACATCTTTGGGGCTCAACAGTTAGTTTAAGGGTAAGTTAACGTTAAGGTTATGGTTAAGGTTAGGTTAAGGTGAAGGTGAAGGTTTAGGTTAGGGTTAAGGTTAGGGGAAGGTTAAGGTTAAACATAAGGTTAAGGTTAAGGTTTGACTTTATCCTTAACCTAATCTTAAGCTTAACCTTAACCTTAAGCTTAACCTTATATTACCCTTAACCTTAACTTAACCTTAACCTTAACCTTGACCTAACCATAACCTTCACCTTCACCTAACCATAACCTTAACCTTAACCTTAACCTTTCCCCTTTAACCTTAACGTTAACCTTAACGTTATCTTACCCTTAACCTTAAACATAACCTTAAACTTGACTTTACCCTTAACCTAACCTTAACCTTAACCTTAACATAACCCTAACCTTAACCAAACCCTTAACCTTAACCTTAACCTGACAAAACCCATAACCTTAACCTTAACCTTACCCTTAACCTTCACCTTAACCTTGAATTTACCCTTAACCTAACCTTAACCTAACCTTAACTATAACCTAACCCTAAGCTTGACCAAACCCTTAACCTTAACCTTAACCTTAACTTTACCCTTAACCTAACCTTAACCTTAACCTTAATCTTAACCTTAACTAAAACCTTATCCTAACCTTAACCTTAACTTTACCCTTAACCTAATCTTAACTTTAACTATAACCTAACCCTAACCTTAACCTTAACCATAAAATTATCTTTACCCTTACCCTTAACCTTATCCTTAACTATAACCTAATCCTAACCTTGACCAAACCCTTAACCTTAACCTTAACCTGACCTTAACTATTACTTAACCTTAACCTTGACCAAACCCTTACCCTTAACCTAACCTTAACCTTGAATTTACCCTTAACGTAACCTTAACCCTGACCTTAACCTAACCTTAACCTTAACTTAACCCTTACCCTAATCTTAACCTTAACCTAACCTTAACCTTAACCTAACCGTGGACTTAACCTTACCTTAGCCTAACTTAACCTTAACTTGACCTTAACCTTACCCTATCCTTACCCTTAACCTTCAGCTTAACCTTGAATTTAACCTTAACCTTTGTTGAGTCCCAAATTTTCATCTTTTCCATACATTTTTCCATACCTTTTTCACTCACCTAAACCTCCCAAATTGTCAATATCATGTGCAAAAGAGCATCTAACATGGCTTTTAATTGTATTTTTGTGTTTGCTATATGATCTAGATTTTGTTCATTCAGCTGCGAAATCTTGTACTTTAAAAAAACTGTTCTTTCTGACTATTTTGTGAAACTATGCCTACATAGGTGTCTACAAGGGAAGCGAGCCACATGGCTTGAGTCGGGAATAGCGATGGACATGGTTCGTCTATTAATTCCAACAAACTCGTCCAAAGAAGCCGCGGTCAAGGCCATCCACGTGGAAGTCAACTATGGAGTTTCATGTCGGCTGGACTCTGTTTCGTGGCAAATAAACATCCATACGGCCGTTTCTAAGCTTGTGGAGGTTAAATCGACATCTGTGCAGATTTCTGGAGTTGAATTGAAGCATCCACCTTCCGTAGATTCACTTTCCAACACGGCCATACTCCTATATCCGTGGCTGTAGTGGTCTACGTGCTTCTCCATAATAGCTTTAAAGACAGGTCCATAGTTTATTTGTTATATATATTCGCGTTTGCATGCGATTGATCGATATTAGTGAATAGTCTGTTATCTTTTGATTAGTCCATACGTAATGATTCTGTTGGCCCACTTGTGTAAAGTAACATTACCGATACGTAATATTGCTTTTGTATGAGAAGACCTCTTGTTTTTCAACTTAATTCGTATTTGAGGGCTAGTTGCCCAGTTTGTGTAGAGGGTCCTGCTACATTTAGGTGCACATTGCTGTTAGCATATTTTCTCATTTGTTTCTTTAAATGTGTATTATAATCCATCCATATGTTCATACTTTGCAGTTGTTTCATTTCTGTTTATACATTTCCATAATTTCCATTTCATTTCTGTCTTTCATGCTTTTATGATTGTTAATCACTGATCAGTTTTCTTGTGCAGGTTTTAGGTAGACAGCCCGGGCATTTTCATAGTATTTTGGCTAATGACATGAAACTAACATTGTTCTGCTGCTAGTTTTCCTTTCATAGCTTTTGTTTAACTTCAGTCTTGCTTTGTTCATTTAGTTTTGTTTATTGCTTAGGTAGTTAAAATTTAGATATACTAATGTTGCTCATGGCATCTTGATTTACTCTTTGAAAACCACATTTGGGTGATGGTGAGGGATTGCATTATGAAATGTGTAGTTTAGTATTAGTTTCTTTCGCAAATTTAGATATACTAATGTTGCTCATAGCATCTTGATTACCTAAAGCTAAAATTGGTGCGACTCTAGGGATTTGCGATATGAAATGTGTAGTTTAGTATTAGTTTCCTCTTCGCAAATTTAGATATATTAAATCATGTGACATCTTAGGTTACTCGAAAGCCAGTGAGTGATGGTGAGGATTGAATCATGATATATGGTTTAATTACGTTTACTTATCAAATTAATATCAGGTTACTCAAGTTGTTTATGATTACTTCCGAAAATCATAGCTGGACTAATGATGAAGGGTCAGAAGATAAATTGATGTAATCTGATTTAGATTTATTTTGTTGCAATTTTTGAATTTCCTTAAGCATAGTTTCTTTTATGTTTAGTTGGTAGCAAGAATAGTTTGGTTTTCATGCTCACTAGTTTACTGTTTTGATTTATTAGATTAGCAACACCTTTTCATTTCAGCAGTACATTTTCATTTTCTTTCAAGTCTTGTCATTGTAAATTTCAATTTGCTTTTTAAAGTTTCAAGATGGTAAATCATTATAGGGGATATCACTTCCTTGAAAAAATATAACCAAACTTGTTTTCATCTTAGAATTTCCATTTCACCTTAGAAAAACCAAAAACGACAAAAAGTTAAGAAATAGGTTATCTTGCACATATAGTGCGCCGCACTTCATCAGCTTACGATTCCCGGATTGACAAATTAAATACAGCAATTTAGGACACACTAAATTGACCAAACATTTTGGCGCCGTTGCCGGGGAAGTGTAACTAGGTAGCCAATTTCTTAAAAAAAAAAAACATAAAATTATAAAAGAAGGGAAAACTTGATAACTTCTTGAAGTATGCTCTCCTCTTGCACCTAGTGTGATCTGGAGGATCAGAAAAGAGAGTTAATGGTTTAGTAATTTCTTAAGTATGCTCTCTTCTTGCACCTAGTGTGACCTGGAAGATCAGAAAGAGAATTATTAGCCCAACTTTTTAAAAAATAAAAAATAAAAATAAAAAATGACATGCATAGAGCAAGAGATTCTAGGGGAAGGTTTATAGCTAAAGCCAAGAGTTCGATTTTCACAACTCCATCTTCTTCAAGGCATAGACCAGATTCACCACCATCTACCCCTAGCCTTAAGATTTTTGGAAGTCAAGGAACAGCTGAATTAGAGGATTCTCCTATACCACCTACTAAAAACCACTTAGAAAACAAAGAGACTTTCTCTCATCCTTCCTTGGTAGAAGAACTAGAGGACTATAAGGACTCTAAAGAAACTATCATGGCAGAGGAAGTAATAAATAGAGGTGGAGGTAGAGGGGAAGCGAAAGGGATAACAGTGTGAAGGAATTGTAATGATAGTGGAGTGTGTTGGGATTCCTATAGTTGATGAAACTCATGCAGCAATGAAAATATCTCACCTTCTATTCCCTAAACTTTTATTCTTTTATGGATTAGAAGTGAGGTTCTGAAACATTGCAATTTGAGTTTTGGAAAGTTGTAATAGAACTTATGACTATATGGAGAATTCTCAAAAATAGCTAACTCCTTCAATGATGAGGGTCCTTTGAAATGGTTCATGGGATGTACTCAATCTATTAGGACTTGGAATGATATGAAACAAACATTTTTGGATAGATACTTGGACTATTGTATGCCCACCAATCACGAGGATGAGGTATTCAAAATGATGCAAAAAGAAGATGAAAATTTGGAAGACTTACTTGAAAGATTTCAATACAACTTGAAAAGAGCAAAGATGAGCAACTTAGATGATGAAACTTTGAAAGCCCTCATAT
Organism: Pinus albicaulis; assembly: GCA_034641835.2. Taxonomy (NCBI): domain Eukaryota; kingdom Viridiplantae; phylum Streptophyta; class Pinopsida; order Pinales; family Pinaceae; genus Pinus; species Pinus albicaulis. Next base: position 33,937,095 of record MU968317.1, read on the forward strand.
TAAAAGCCATTAGAGATGAATGGATAGATATTTTAAACATGATGGGGAAATGAGACATTTCTCAACTCCCACTTCGTGATATAACAGAACTATGTGTCCATCTCTCAAGAGGAAAATCTAAAACAGGAAAAGGGCCTAGGGATCCTTCTCTTATTAGGGCTAACAAATCTTTCATGGGATCGGAAAGTAGGAAATTGTGCTGTGTGATCGATTTAAAAGCTGGCTGATATTTGAAGAGCCTTAGTGAACAACTAGACACCCTTAAGATCCAAAACAAGCAGAAACAGATGCTCTAGCCATCTTTTGTCCGAAATGTAGGAAGAAACATGCTTTAAGGGAATGTCCCTTGGATGCAAAGTTGTAGAAACATGCGTGGTTTTGTCAGAGAATATGAGACCAAGGATTGTCCTTCAATTCCTGGACTCAAAGCTGTCTTTCAAGAAGATCCAAATTCAGTGGAATCTCTCTATTTTGTTGCAAGAAGACCTTGGCAGGGACAACAAACTCAAGGGTTTAACAACCCTATGAATTTTCAAACCCCACCAAACTGGAATCCTTGGCAACAACCTTGGCCCCAACATCAAAATCCATATCAGCCATGGGTACAAGGGATGAAAAATCCTTATGGGATATTTGCTCAATTTTATCAATATCCTCCATCTTTTCAAAATCAACAAGCTCCACAACTTCCAAACCCAAATCCACAACTTTCATTGCCATTTCCACAACAACAACCTTCTCAAAAAAATACAAATCCTCAACTCATGCTCCCATACCAACAGAAGACAAATCAACTTCCAGCTCAGCCATTGCCAAATCCTAACAATAAGAATCCTCAAACTACCTATATGGTAGAAGGACAACAATTTCCTACCTATATGATTGTTCCTCTCAACGATGTACAACTCAGATCTGGTAGAGTTTTAGAAAAACCTTCTATAGATATTCAAGAGCAAGATACCTCTAAGGAGGACTCTCTTCAAGTTAATAAGGGTTCTGAGAAAGAATCTCTTCAAAATTCAAGCATGCAAAAAGAAAAAGAAAAGTTAACACCCACAACTCCTATAGTTGAGCAACCAACATCTTCATCTACACCTCCTTTTCTGGAAAGACTACAAATTGATAAGGGGGTGGAAAAACAAATCTTGTTGCCTAACTATGACTTTCTAGATGAATTGAAGAATGTATGTATCAAGATTCCATTGCTACAAGCCATTCGAGAAATTCCTATTCTAGCAAAAACCATAAAGGAGTTGAGTTTCAAAAGACCAGGAAGGAAACTAAAAGACACAAGAAGAATCCACCTGGTAGGAAAGATTGCAGATATTATGATGGGAAAAATTACCATGCAGAAGTATGTAGATCCAGGAAGTCCAATTGTGAAGACACATATAAATGGGATAGAAATTCCAAACACATTGATTGACTTAGGGGCTGCTATCAACATTATGAGTAGACAGACTATGGAACAGCTAAAACTTCCTAACCTTCTTTTTACACCTACCTTACTGCAACTTGCAGATCGATCAATTATTAAACCAGATGGTGTATTAGAAGATATTTCAGTCTCCTTAGATTCTTGGGAATATCCAGTAGATTTTATGATTTTGACTCCCAAGAATAATCTAGGAGGACATCCAATTATCTTAGGAAGACCTTGGCTAGCCACAGATGATGCTTTTATTAGTTGTAGATCTGGAGACATGTACATTTCTAATGGTAATTCGACAAAGAAATTCAATTTGTATCCTCCAGCAAGAGCAATCACAGAAGTAGGAGACAATGAATGGGTCGATGATGAGGACATTATACAACCTGTCTTTACCATTTCTGAAATCGGTGAGGATAGTCAAATTCTGAACACATTAGAAAATTTTGAGACATCTTCAGAATATGACCCCACACAATTTCAGTTGGAATCTGACATAGAATATTTATCATCTAGACAAATGTCTCTTTACTCTATGGAAGAGTTTGGTAATTCTGCTATTGAGATTTTTCCAGAAAATACATTGAATATCAATAAACATCTGGAGAAGTCACAACAAGAAGAACTAACCAGAATCTTGCAAAAACATTCTACTGCATTTGCATGGGAGTATACTGACATGAAGGGTATTGATCCTAAGACTTGCATTCATCATATCTATATTGAGGAAAACAGTAGACCAATGAGACAACCTCAAAGAAGGATGAATCCAAATCTTAGGGAGATAGTGAAAGAAGAGCTCCAAAAACTTCTCAATGTAAACTTCATTTATCCAATTTCAGATAGCCGATGGGTTTCTCCTTTGGTTATAGTGCCTAAAAAGAATGGTAAATGGAGGGTATGCATTGATTACAGGGAATTGAACAAAGCAACTTTGAAGGATCACTTTCCTTTGCCTTTTATTGATCGGGTATTAGATACATTAGCAGGTAAAAAGTACTTTTCATTTTTGGATGGTTTTAGTGGCTATAATCAAATTCAGGTAGCACCTGAAGATCAAGATAAGACCACATTTACTTGTCCATGGGGAACTTTTGCCTACCGAGTGCTTCCTTTTGGGTTATGTAATGCACCGACAACATTCCAAAGAGCAGTACTAGGAATTTTTTCTGATCTAATCCATGATTGTGTAGAGGTTTATATGGATGATTTTACAGTTTATGGTAATTCATTTGAAGAGGCATTAGAAAATTTGGAAAAGTTCTTATAAGATGTAAAGAAACAAACCTTTCATTAAGCCATGAAAAATGCTTTATGATGTTTACTGAAGAGATTGTTTTAGGACATCATATTTCGGGAGATGGGATTAAGGTTGATAGATCAAAAGTTGAAGTCATCTCTAAGTTACCTATTCCAAATTGTCAAAGAGATGTTAGAAGTTTTCTAGGATTTACTGGTTACTATAGAAGATTTATAGAAAACTTCACTAAAATAGCATCTCCCCTCTTCAAATTGCTTACAAAAGACTGTGAATTTAAATGGGATCCTGATTGTCAATCAGCTTTTGAAACTTTGAAAACAAGAATATCTGAAGCACCTATTTTGAGAGGACCAAATTGGAAACTTCCTTTCCATATTTCTACAGATGCTTCAGATACAGCTCTTGGAGCTGTGTTGGGTCAAAAATATTTAATTCCTTATGCCATTTATTACACCATTAAAAATTTGACTCCCACAGAGTTGAATTATACTGTGACTGAAAAAGAGTTCTTAGCTGTTGTTCATGCAATTAATAAGTTTAGACATTACATAACAGGCTATGAAACTTTTATTCATACTGACCATTCTGCAATTAGATATTTAATGAACAAAACTGTTACTAATGGCAGAGTGACAAGATGGCTTTTACTTTTGCAAGAATTCAATATTACTGTGTTGGATAGACCAGGAAAACAGAATACAGTAGCTGATTTCTTGTCTAGGATTCAGAATACTAAAGAAGATTCTCCTATAGAAGATAAGTTTCCTGATGAATACTTGTTTGCAGTAACTATTAAGACCCCTTGGTATGTAGATATTGCTAACTATTTGGTTACAGGGAAACTACCTTCACATTTATTTCCAAGAGAAAAACGAAAAATTATTTAGGAGAGTTCAAAATATTCATGGATTTCTAACGAATTGTTTAAAACAGGGCCAGATCTTGTGATCAGAAGATGTGTCAGGGAAGATGAAATGCTTGATATTCTTAAGGCATGTCATGATGAACCATGCGGCAGACACTTTGCAGACAAAAGGATGGCCTATAAAATCCTCTCTTTAGGATATTATTGGCCTTCCCTCTTCAAAGATGCAAAACAATATGTCAAAAGGTGTGATAGCTGCCAAAGAGTAGGGAAACCTACCCTTTCAAATGAAATGCCATTGCAAACATAGGTACTCATTGAACCCTTTGAAAAATGGGCTTTGGATTTCATTGGACCTATTAATCCACCATCTAAGCAAAAGAAGTATATATTGGTTTGTACTGATTATGTTACTAAATGGGTAGAAGCTAAAGCATTAGTATCTGCTACTGAAAATTCAGTTGTTCATTTTCTTTATGAGGATATTTTTACTTTCTTTGGTGTTCCAAGAGAAATTGTGACAGATCAGGGGAGCCAATTCACATCCAATTTGGTGGAAAAGTTGATGGAAGAATACAAAATCAAGCACAGAAGATCTACTCCTTACCATCCACAAGAAAATGGTCAAGTGGAGTCCACAAACAAAGTTCTTGAAAGTATCATCACCAAAACTGTTCATCTACATAGAAGAGATTGGGCAGAAAGGCTTCCAGAAGCCTTGTGGGCCTACAGAACTACATGGAGGAATACAACAGGACATTCTTCCTATGAACTTGTTTATGGGAAAGAAGTCTTGCTCCCCATTGAGTTCCAAGTCAAGACCTTCAAGATAGCAGTTCAGTTGGGGATGGACTTATCAGAAGCCCAAAAGCATAGAATGGAGCAGTTGAATGAGCTAGATGAAATCAGACAAGAAGCAATTCTAAGAACTGATCTAGTTCAATATCAAAGAACCAAATGGCATGACAAATATATCAAAGAGAAGAAGTTTCAAGAAGGAGATTGGGCATTGCTATTTGACTCCAAGTTTAAAAATTTTCAAGGTAAATTTCAGACTCATTGGCTTGGGCCATATGAGATTGACAAGATCTTTAGCAATGGAGCTGTAAGAATCAAGACCATTGATGAGTTTCAAACTCCTCTTATCGTGAATGGCCATAGATTGAAAGTTTATCATAAGCCACTCTCAAAAGAGGACTTTTTCAAGATGTTTCAAGAAAGTTCTGCAATCAGGCTGGTACAGAAGAATTCTTCTTCTCCACCAGCCTAGCTTTTGTTTTTCAGTTTAAAAAAAATAAAATAAAATAAATAAATAAATAAATAAAATAAAATAATAATAATAATAATAATGGTATAAGCCTGAAAACCAATCATTGATTGGCAGTCTTATACAGAAAATATAGGGTGAAAATCAGGGAAACCTGACACTCTATATTTTCCAAAAAAATCTCTCCTTCATTTCACAAGCTTTGTCACCACCCACTCCACTTCATTCCATTTCATTTCATCTCATTCCACTTCATTCCATTTCATTTCATCTCATTCCACTTCATTCACTTCATTTCATTCCATTCCATCAATAAAAATCTTTTTCATGACCATTTCCATCTGGTCATTTGTCATTTGTTCATTTCCATTCATCTAAGTAATAGCTGTGTCAGTTTCCGCAGCTGACATCTGTTTCCGCAGCTGACTCCAGTTTCCGCAGCCAGAAGCAGATTCCGCAGCTACTACTCTGTTTTCAAAGAGAATGTACAGTCAGATGTTATTTTCATAATTATGAAATAAAATGCAGGAGAGAGGATCAATGGAGCATTCAAGACACCAATGGAGATCAATCAGTTGAAGACCAAGGGCAAAGGCAAAGATTCCAAAGGTATGAATAAAATTTATTTCAAATAGTATTGAAAAACACATTTTTACATAGTTTTGAACCATGAGCTCTATCCATTACGCGCAATGATTATATTGACAGTTCTGTAACCTTTCACGATCTCCATATTATCCTCTTGCATTTATTCACAAACGGTTTCATCATTAAACCCCGATTTTCACTCATGATCCAATATCCCACCGGTGATAATGAAGCGTATTTGATTTGACCAAGGACTCTTACAAGCCACATCAAGTCACAACCGTTGATTGAAACGTGTTCACATTTATTTCGTAGCCACCAAAATTCAAAATGCGGCTGAATGTGTTATATTCTATCAATCTACTCAGTCCTATCTTTGTTATGTTTTCGAAACCCCACTCTGTTCTGTTTCATCCCGTTTTGTTCCTTTTGCTCATTCTCACTCCCGGATATCTACCCACAGTCTCATTCATTCCCATTTTATGATACATCCCCACAGCCATTGTGCTCGTTTCTGAGCATTCAACCATTCTACTTCCATTTGAAACCCTCACGAAGGCAAATTTGTGAAAAACAGAGAAGTGAAATGGGTAAATTGCTAAGGGCAGAGCCGGAAGGACCAAAGTTTATAGAGGGATATCCGCAAGCAAAGGAGATATTGAAGAAAGCAAAATGGTTGCGTTTTATTCATAAATTCAGAGGTTATCACAGAGAAGTTACGAAAGCATTTGCAAGGTCATTTGATGGCTCGGAAGCAGAAATTGGAGACCTCAAGTTTTCGGTCAATGAAGCATCAATAGCAACAGCCACGGAACTTCTTCAGGAGGGAGAGCGTTGGTTCAAAAATAAAAGCATCAGTGATGAGGCATGGAGAACAATCTTACGAAACCAAGGTATGGACATAACTGTTTTTAAGAGAGGAATTCTTGTGCATGCATTGAAGGAAGAATGGGCCACTTTACTGCTAATTGTTCAGAAATTCATTACATGTGAAGGCCGTTTTGGGTCCATGTACATGTACCATACCAGGCTATTAATGAATTTTCTAGAAAACCAAACTCTCAATCTCCCATATTTTCTATTCAATATCTTGAAGAAAATGGCTGTGACTGTTCAAAAACACTTAGGAGATGTAGAGCCTCATCTATATCACCACGGCCTTATAAAAATTCTGATTGAAAAGGAGTTAAAGGAAAGAAAAGACACATGGGAACAATTTCTAGTTAGAAATTTCTTTGAGGAAACTCAGGAAATTCCTGAAGGTAGTTCAATAAGAAGGAGTAGAAGAAAAAGAATAAATGTTGAAACCCAAATTACTCCTACTCAGGAAATTCCCGCAGCCAGCACAGCAAGAAGAAGTAGGAGGAAAAGAACAATTGATGAAATCCAAAATACCCCTACTACTACTATGGAAAGAACTGATAGGGAAGAGAGACTGGTAAAAAGAAAGAAGAAGGAAATCAAGGGTAAGAAGCCAATAACACCAAAAGGGAAAGAAACCATTGAGGCTGTACATAAAACTCCTTCTTCTGAAGAAGAAGATCATCAAGTGCTATCAGAAAGATTAGTTTATCTTCAAAAAAAGTCATCCATGCCCAAGACGGCAGAGAAAGGAAAACAAAAACTAAAGGATAGTGTACCACAGCGTGTGAGGAGAAGCAGCAGACTAAAGGGAAAATTGAGAAAAACACAAATTAAAGGTCCTCATTTCATTGATTTGGGTGAGGAGACATCTGAACAGTCCCCAACTGACCATATTCCATCTCAGTCAGTTAGTGAACCTGGTTCATTCCATTCCCAATCAGAAAATGAGCATACTCCATCTTATTCTCAGCAAAATATTGATGTAAGCCCTCTTCGGCTAGATTTTGAACATAACTCTCCTTCACAGCATTTTGGGGACAGCCCAATAAAAATGACACCTGAAATAGACCCCAAGCAGCAGGAGGTATATGACTATATAGAATCTTTGGAAAAGGCAGCCACAGGTCCAAGTACTTCTTCCATTCAGCCACATACATTGCAGGATGATTTGGTCCAATCATTAAAACAGGAAATTTTTGAGCTGGAGATTTTAAATAGGCACATCAAAAATGAAAATGAAACATTGAAAGAACAAGGAAAGCTGGACAAGATCATCCATGATAATACTATGTTACATTTGGGAATATGGCAGAAGAAGAATAAGAAATTGAAAAGGAAATGCCAGAAATTGAGCAGAGCACTTGTAAATATCAAATTTAGGTGCTTAATGAAGAAACCTAGAATGTTGGCAGTACCAAGGAAGAAGAGGAGAGGATTGGATGTGTTGGCTGAAGTATCAAGACACATGAATTGAAGAAAGAGTATCAAATTTTGGTTGCATGAGGACATGCAACACCTTCACAGTGGGGGTATGTTGAGTCCCAAATTTGCATCTTTTCCATACATTTTTCCATACCTTTTTCACTCACCTAAACCTCCCAAATTGTAAATATCATGTGCAAAAGAGCATCTAACATGGTTTTTAATTATATTTTTGTGTTTGCTATTTGATCTAGATTTTGTTCATTCAGCTGCGGAATCTTGCCACTTTCCGCAGCTGCTGCAACTTTCCGCAGCTATTTTGTGAAACTCTATGCTACAGGTGTCTACAAGGGAAACAAGCCACATGGGCAGGTCAGGAATGACGTGGACATGGTTCGTGTCCTATTGGTTCAAGAAAACTCATCCAAAGAAGCCGCGGTCAAAGGCGTCCACATGGAAGTCAACCATGGAGTTTCATGTCGGCCGAACTCTGTTTCGTGTCACATGAAGACCCATACGGCCGTTTCTAAGCCTGCGGAGGTTAAATCGACATCTGTACAGGGTTCTAGAGTCGAATTCAAGCATCCACCTTTCATAGATTTACTTTCCAACACGGCCATGCTCCTATATCCGTGGACGTAGTGGTCTACGTGCTCTCCACTAGCATGAACTTTAGGAAACAGTTATAGTTTGTTGTTATATATATTGCGTTTGCATACGCATATGAAGTTAGTCGATATTAGTGAATGTAGTCTCTGTTATCTTTTGATTAGTCTGCTCTGTAGTGATTACGTTGCACTTGTGCCGTAACATTACCATTCTGTAATGAACTGCTTTTTAATATGAGAAGACTCTGTTTTTCAACTTAATTCATGTTTGAGGACCGTTGCCAAGGCTGTGTAGAGGGCCCCTGCTCAGCTAAGGTTTTGTGTATTAGTGTATATTTCTCATTTCGTTTCTTTAGAAATCATTGTATCATAATCCATTCATATGTTCATACTTTGCAGTTGTTTCATTTCTGTTTATACACTTCCATAATTTCCATTTCATTTCTGTCTTTCATGCTTTATGATTGCTAATCACTGATCAGTGTTTATGTTTCGGGTTTTAGATAGGCAGCCCGGGCATTTTCATAGCTTTTTGACTAATGACATGGAACTAACATTGTTCTGCTGCTAATTTGCTTTTCATAGCTTTTGTTTAATTTCAGTATTGCTTTTTTCATTTCAGTTTTGTTTATTTTCTTCAGTAGTTAAAATTTAGATATACTAATCTTCTCATAGCATCTTCAGTTTTCCTCAAACTACAATTTGGGTGATGGTGAGGGATTGCATTATGAAATGTAGTTTAGTATTAGTTTCTTTTAAATTTATATATACTAATAAACAAACAGCATCTTCGATTTACCTAAACCACACCAAGTGACCCATTATGGTGAGGATTGCATTATGAAATGTGTAGTTTAGTATTAGTTTCTTTTAACAGAATTCGTGTATAATGGAAATACTTAATGACATGAAGAAAGTCTTCAGTTGCTTCAGAAAGCCACATAATTTGGACTGATGGTGAGGGATTGAATCATGAGTGTATGGTTTAGTATTAGTTTATGCAAACTAAATATCAGTTACTCAAGTTGTTTATGATTACTTCCGAAAATCATAGCTGGACTAATGATGAAGGGTCAGAAGATAAATTGATGTAATCTGATTTAGATTTATTTTGTTGCAATTTTTGAATTTCCTTAAGCATAGTTTATTTTATGTTTAGTTGGCAGCAAGAATAGTTTGGTTTTCATGCTCACTAGTTTACTGTTTTGATTTATTAGATTAGCAGCACCTTTTCATTTCAGCAGTACATTTTCATTTTCTTTCAAGTCTTGTCATTGTAAATTTCAATTTTCTTTTTAAAGTTTCAAGTTGGTAAATCATTATAGGGGATATCACTTCCTTGAACAAACATAACCAAACTTGTTTTCATCTTAGAATTTCCATTTCACCTTAGAAAAACCAAAAACGACAAAAAGTTAAGAAATAGGTTATCTTACACATATAGTGCGCCGCACTTCATCAGCTTACGATTCCCAGATTGACAAATTAAATGCAGCAATTTAGGACACACTAAATTGACCAAACAACCTTCCCCTAACCTTAACCTTAATTTTACCCTTAAGCTCACCTTAACCTTAACCTTACCCTTAACCTCCATGCTTAACCTCAACCTAACCCTAACCTTGACCAAACCCATAACCTTATCCTTCACCTGACTAAACCCTTAAGGTTAGGGTAAAGTTAAGGTTAAGGTTAAGGTCAATGTTAAGGTTAAGGTTAAGTTAGGTTAAGGTAAGGTTAAGGTTACAGTTAAGGTTAAGGGTAAGTTTAAGTTAAGGGTAAATTCAAGGTTAAGGCTAAGGGTTTGGTTAAAGTTCAGGTTAGGTTATAGTTAAGGTTAAGGGTTTGGTAAAGGTTAGGGTTAGGTTATAGTGAAGGTTAAGGTTAAGGGTTGAATTTACCCTTAACTTAAAATTAACCTAACCTTAACCTTAAATTAATCTTAACCTTAACCTTAATCTTATCCTTATCTTAACCTTAACCTAACCCTAACCTTAACCTTAACCTTAACCTAACCTTAACCTTAAACTTACTTTTATCTTAACCTTAACCTAACCCTAACCTTAACCTTAAACTTAACCTTAACATGAACTTTTACCCTAACCTTACCCTTAACGTTAACCTTCACTATATACTAACCTTAACCTTAACCTTAACCTGACAAAACCGTTAAGGTTAGGGTAAAGTTAAAGTTAAGGTTAAGGTCAAGGTGAAGGTTAAGGTTAAGTTAGGTTCAGGTAAGGTTATAGTTAGGTTAAGGTTAAGGTTAAGGTTAGGTTAAGGGTAAGTCAAGGTTAAGGTAAAGTTAAGGTTAAGGTTAGGTTAAGGTTAAAGTTAGATTAAGGGTAAAGTCAAAGTTAAGTTTAGGTTAAAGTTAAGGTTAAGGTTAGGGGTTTGGTTAAGGTTAGGGCTGGGTTTATTTAATGTTAGGGTTAAGGGGGTAAGGGTAAGGTTAAGGTTAAGGTTAAGGGTAAATGTTCAGATTAAGTTTAAGGGTAAGGTTAAGGTTATGGGTTTAGTGAGGTTAATGTTAAGGTGAAGGTGAAAGTTAAGGTGAAGGTTAAGGGTAAGGTAAAGGTCAAGGTCAAGGTTAAGTTTAAGTTAGGTTAAGGGTAAGTTTATAGTTAGGTTAAGGTTAATTTTAAGGTTAGGTTAAGTTTAAGGTTACGGTTACGGGTTTAATCAGGTTAAGGTTAAGGTTAAAGTTAGGTTAAGGTAAGGTTAGGGTTACGGGTTTAGTCAGGTTAAGGTTAAATTTATGGTAAGGTTAAGGTTAAGTTTAGGTTATAGTTAAGGTTAAGGTTAGGGTTAGGTTATAGTTAAGGTTAAGGTTAAGGTTATGGTTAGGTTAAGGTTATGGTTAGGTCAAGGTTAAGGTTAAGGTTAAAGTTAAGGATAAGTTAAGGTTAAGGGTAAGATAATGTTAAGGTTAAGGTTAAGGTAAACGTTAAGGTTAAGGTTAATGTTAAGGTCAAGGTTAAGGTTAAGTTTAAGGTTAGGTAAAGGTTAAGGTTAGGGTTAGGTTATAATTAAGGTCAAGGTTAAGGTTAGGTTATAGTTAAGGTCAAGGTTAAGGTTAGGTCATAGTTAAGGTCAAGGTTAAGGTTAGGTTAAGGTGAAGGTTAAGGATAAGGTTAAGTTTAAGGTCAAGGTCAAGGTTAAGGTTAATTTAGGTTAATGTTATGGGTTTATTCAGGTTAAGGTTAAGGGTTTGGTCAAGGTTATGGTTAGGTTATAGTTAAGGTTAATGTTAAGTAAAGTTTAAGGTTAAAGTTAAGGTTACTGGTCTTAACTTTAACCTTAACTATAGCCTAACCATAACCTTGACCTTAACTATAGCCTAACCCTAACCTTGACAAAACCCTTATCATTAACCTTAACCTTAAACTAACCTTAGCCTTAACTAAACCCTTAACCTTAACCTTAACCTTAACCTTAACCTTAACCTAACGTTAACATAACCTTAATCTTAACCTAACCTTAATCTTAACTTAACCTTAACCTTAACCTTAACTTAAAATTAACCTTAACCTAACCTTTACCTTACCCTTAACCTAATATTAACCTTAATCTTGACCTAAACCTTAACCTTAATCTTAACCTTACCCTTAACCTTAAACTTAACCTTGACCTTAACTATAACCTAACCCTAACGTTAACCAAACCCTTAAACTTAACCTTAATATTAACCATAACCTCATAACCTTAACCTTAACCTTTACCTTACCCATAACCTTAACCTTAACCTTACCCCCTTAACCTTAACCTTAACCTTAACCTGACTAAACCCGTAAACTTAACCTTAACCTCGACCTAACCTTAACCTTAACTTTACCCTTAACCTAACCTTACCCTTACCTAACCTTAACCTTAACCTAACATTAACCTTAACCTTAACCTTATCCTTTACATAGCCTTCACCTTATCTTAACCCTAACCTTACCTTAACCTTAACCCTAACCATAACCTTAACTTTACCCTTAACCTAACCTTAAAATTAACCTTAACTTATCCTAACCTTAACCTTAACCTAGCTGTAACCTTAACCTTGACCTTGACCTTAATCTTAAACTTAACCTTACCCTTAACCTTCACCTTAAGCTTACGCTTAACCTGACTAAACCTGTAACCCTTAACCTTAACCTTAACCTAACCTAACCTTAACCTAACCATAACCTTAACCTTAACATTAACCTAACCCTAACCTTGACCAAACCCTTCACCTTAACTTTAACCTTAACCGTAACCTTAACCTTAACCTAACCTTAACCTTGACCTTAACTATAACCTAACGGAAACCTTTGCCAAACCCTTAACATTAACCCATAAACTTAACCTTACCTTTAAGGTTACGGTTAAGGTTAAGGTTAAGGTTAGGGTAAAGGTTAAGGTTAAGGTTAAGGGTAAGGTTAAGGTTACGTTAAGGGTAAAGGTTATGGTTATGTTAATGGTAAAGGTTGCAGTTATAATTAAGGTTAAGGTTAGGGTAAAGTTTCAAGTTAAGGTTAAGGTTAAGATTAAGGGTAAGGTTAAGGTTATGTTAATGGTAAATTTAAGGTTAAGGTTAATGTTAGGTTAAGGGTAAAGTCAAGGTTAAGGTTAGGTTAAGGTTCAAGTTATAGGTTTAGTCAGGTTAAGGTTAAGGTTAAGGTTAGGATAAGGTTTGGTTAACCTTAACCTTACTCTTAACCTTATCTTAACCTTACCCTAACCTTAACCCTAACCTTACCCTTAACCTTATCTTAACCTTAACCCTAATCTTAGCCTTTAACCTTAACCTTATCTTAACCTTATCCTAACCTTAACCTTAACCTTAACCTAATCTTAACCTTAACGATAACCTTAACCTTAACCTTAACCTTAAACTTAACCTAACCTTAACCTTAACCTTAACCTGACTAAACCTGTAACCTTAACCTTCCCCTAACCCTAACCTAGCCTTACCCTAACCATAACTTTAACTTTACCCTTAACCTAATCTTAACCTTAGCCTAACCTTAACCTTACCCTTAACCTTGAACTTAACCTTAACTTTAACTATAACCTAACCCTAACCTTGACCAAATGTTAACCTTAACCTTAACCTTAACCATAACCTTAAACTTAACCTTAACCTTAAACTTATCTTAACCTTAACTATAACCTAACCCTAACCTTGAGCAAAACTTAACCTTAACCTTAAGTCTATCCTTAACATAACCTTAACTTTAACCTTAACCTGAACCTTAACCTTATCTTAACCTTAACGATCACTATAACCTAACCTTAACCTTGACCTTTACTATAACCTAACCCTAACCTTGACCAAACCCATAACCTTAACCTTAATCCTATCTTAACCTTAACCTTCACTACAACTAACCTTAAATTTAACCCAACCTTAACCTTGACCTTATATTACCCATAGCCTAACCTTAACCTTAACTATAACCTAACCCTAACTTTAACCTTAACCATAACCTTATCTTTACCCTTCACCTTAACCTTAACCTTAACCTAACCTTCACCTTAACCTAACCTTAACCTTAACCTTAACCATAACCTTAACCTTAACCTTAACCATAATCTTAACCTGAGGTTAAGGTCAAGTTTAATGTTATGTTAAGGGTAAAGTCAAGGTTAAGGTTAGGTTAAGGTTAAGATTAGGTTAAGGGTAAAGTTAAGGTTAAGGTTAAATGTTAACCTTAACCTTACTCTTAACCTTAAGATAAGATAAGGTTGATGTTAGGTTAAGGGTTAAGGTTAATGTTAGGTTAAGGGTAAAGTCAAGGTTAAGGTTAGGTTAAGGTTCAAGTTATAGGTTTAGTCAGGTTAAGGTCAAGGTTAAGGTTAAGGTTAAGATAAGGTTTGGTTAACCTTAACCTTACTCTTAACCTTATCTTAACCTTACGCTAACCTTAACCCTAACCTTACCCTTAATCTTAACTATAACCTATCCCATAACATTAACCTTCGAAAATCCTTAACCTTAGAATTAAAATTAACCTAACCTTAACCTTACCCTTATCATTCACCTTAGCCTTCACCTTAACCTTAACCTTAGCCTGAGCAAACCTTATACTTAACCTTAACTTTACCCTTAATGTATCCTTAACCTTAACCTTAACTATAGCCTAAGCCTAACCTTAACCTTAACCATAACCTTATCTTTACCCTTAACCTTTGTTGATGTATAAAAGGTATATTTTTAGCACCTATTTATCCTACATTAATCATCAATCCGAGAACAACTTTTTGTTTCAAGAGTGTACTATGTTTGAGGCTACAATTTGAGCTAATAGCAATGTTGTGTGAGATGCACTACAATATTTGAAACACAAGAGTAAATGGATGCTGGAAAAAAAATCTAATCACACAAACTCAAAGGCTCTGAAACTTAACTATTCACTCTGTAAAGCATCAATCAAGGATACAGTAGCAATAAATCATTCCTTTAGAAATTGATATAACTGAAATCAAACTAGAACAAGGAAATCAAGCTGGGAATGAGGAAGAAATAACCAATGTTCTCTATAGTTGACAGTCTTGATTTAAAGAAATTAAAGAGAAATAGAATTTGAACTAAGAAAACTCTGTAAACTTAATGAACTGGAAATGAAGAACAAATTGTAATTGAATAACAATGTAAATAAGCAAGCTCTCTGCAATCTGAAACTAATGAATCGGAAATGAACAGCACACTGGAATTGAACAACAAATGCTAACTAATGCATCAAATCTTAAATTAATGAAATCAACTAATGAAATCTATTGAACACCAAACCCTGTCGACAGAAAACGTTATTAAGTAGCAACCTTAAATGAACAACAATCCAATGGAACAAAAAATAGAGTTAAATATTGAACATCAAAGCTTTATAAGCAATAACAAGATGAATAATACAGGAATTAAGATCCTTGTTGAAATGGAACAACAATGCAATTCATTAACGCAACACAACAATACAAATAAGCGATTAAACAACAACTAATTAACTTTGCAACTGTAATAAAAACGACCACGATTATCACACAACGGTAATTAAAAGATAGAAATACAAACAACAGATCGATTCCACCATGGCCGGGCCCGTAGCACCAGTGAAACATTGCTAGGTTATTGCAGAGCTTGAACGATGGACTTGAAATGCATCTTTGTATTAATTAAACATAAAAAAAATTTACAGTGACCGCTCTCTGATCACGAGAGTCAATAAAGTACATAATTACAAGAGAAATGTTTTAATCAATGATTCGACTCCTTCAATATCTAAAGGCATTGCCTTATATAACAACTTCGACGGATAAGACAAGGAACAAGATAAGATTTGAACAACGATCCCTCAGGATCGAAGGATCCTGAGGGATTCGCTTCCTTTATTTCTTTAGCTATCACTTGATCTTCTTCAGCTGAAGCTGTGTTGTTCCTTGCATTCTCTTAGCAATGTGTTCTAATTTTCTTCTCTTTGACAGGATATGGTCTATTACTGGAGGAAAAACAGTTACTCCTGCTTTAGCCTCACCTTTGGTATAGTTTTTCACCTCGTTTGATTCCTGTTTTTGACAATAAAAGGAAGTTTTTAGTTACTTTTTACAATAAACATAATTCTTTGCAATTCTATCATAATTATGTAATAAATCACCTTTCTAGAATAAAAAGAGTTATGTTTAAAGGAAAAGAATGAGAAAATACATGTTGAATTCATACCTTTTTCAACACTCAACGTACCCCCCTGCTTACCATTTTTCATGTCCTCATGAAAACCATAGTTTACATGCAAAGCAGTTAAAGAATAGGCTGGAGAAGGTTTTTCATCAAGAGGCCTAAAACCATGATTTGCAGCTAAAGCTTCGAAGATATGTCCTCTCTGTCCTTCAGGTATTTCATAAATGGCTTTATAATCTGTTGCAGGGTACCATGCAATGGGGCTTCAAAACCTACACCCTAGCCAAAATGGGCCTTCCCTCAAGATGAGGTTGCTATAGAGAACCAAACGGCCAACAGCTAATACAAAATTTTTATAGTTAAATGGCTCTCTATTTTGAACATTCCAATTGGAAATCCCCCATCAGACTTTCGCTGCTATATAGGCCTGGTCTCTAATAGATAGAAAATATTCTACCCCATTCAAGACAATTTCTTTATGGACAGGCCCCAATGCTTGGATAACACCCTCTCTTGTCATGAGGCTCTTCTGCCTAGCCCATAATTGCAATGGGTGTTTTGGTTAACTCCTAACCCACAAGTCTAACTCATTTTCTTGCCTTTGGAAAACATTATAGGCTTTGAGCAATTTTAACTGATTAACAAAAAATGAAATAAATGCTTGGTATTGGATGTCACCCAAAAAAGGGCTGGGATTTATCTCAATTTCATTCTCCAATATAAGATTATGTAAATAAAACTCACAAAGGAGACGTTGTACCTTAACCCCATAGATTTTACAGCATTTTACAAAATCCTCTACCGTGTTTAACTCTATGGACTTTCCTGCCCTAACTGCTTTAATTTTTAACTGTAAATATCTCTCTAATAAAAATAAAGCATAATTCTTGGCAAGGCATCTACACGCTAAAATATCTGTGTATAATGAGCAGAGAGTATCCATTTGATTCCAGGCTATTTTTAATTTATTCATTAAATTTTCAGCCCTCTCCTCTGCCTTCCGATACTTCTCATAGGCTTCAGCCTCTGCTGCATGGGTGCTCTTCATCTGTTGCTGCAACTCCTGGTATATTCCTCTAGGGATAGTGTATTCTTCAAGTTTTTCTCTTTCCCGCTGAGCCTATGCCAACTCCTCTTGGAGTTTGGCTATAGTAGGATCACTAAAAGTGTTTTGACTACAGGCTTGTACACTTTCATTTGAGGTTGTTGCATCCGGAACAGTTGTATCTGGAACAACTTCCTGCTATTCCATATCTTCATGATTAGGCTCAGCCTGGGTTTCCATAGTCTCTACAACTTGAGGCTTTGTTTTAGTGGCCACTTTCCTCTTTTTAGGGCTCGTTTGGTGACTATGCTTCTCTTATTTGGGGTTTGTTTGGGCATTTGCTTCATTTTAATAACCGTAGTAGTCTGCCTAAGTTTTTCCACTAGCTTTTGAAGCTTTTGCCATTCCCTAAAAAGTTTCTCAATTTCAATTACTTTCTTTCTCCTCCTCGTTGGAGTGGCTGTTCCTTTTTCTGAACCCAATTGCTCAGTGGGGGTTTTCTTCTCAGCAGCCATGCCTTCAGTTGGGCTTGCTTCCTTTTTTTCTATGTGGAGCACTTATTTAGTATTAATATGCTCCCGTATGCATTCTTCAGGGGTAATAACCCTAATTGGCTTTGCTGTTCCCTGAGAATTTTCAGTTTGGAACACCGTTTCAGTGTTCACCTCTTCCTGTCCACACTTCTCAGGGGAAGTAACCCTAGCTGATTTTTCTGTTTCGTTAGGGTTTCCTCTTTCTATTTCATCTGGCATTTCCTCAACCATCTCTTTATTGGTAACAGCTTGCTCCTGCAATTGGTTGATATCAACATTAAGGTTCAGTGGGCTGTGGGGCTACACATATTCGCTCATATTGGCCAAGATTTGGGCCAATTGGTCCTCTTGCAAAGGGCTTTGTGGTGAACTTGCCGTCGTGGTTTCGGGAGGCTCTACTCCCTCTCTTTCATTCTCACTGCTGCGATTATCTTCTTCCTCTTCATAGGTATGGTAACTAACTTCTTCCTCATCAGAGTAGCAAATTTATTCCTCTAAACTAGTATGAGGACTTCCTTCTTCTTCCTCAATTCCCTCTTCTTCATCATTTCCTTCTCCTGGGCTGCTTTTTTTCTCACCACTGGTGTGGTGGATCATTTCTTCTTCATCCTCATCAGTGCGATGACTCCTTCCTTCAAGTTGTGGGGGTTTTTCATCCTCCAAGCTGGGCAATTCCAAGGGCTGGCTACTGCTACCCTGAAGGCCTTCTAACATCCCCCTACTTCTTTTTAACCGGGAGGATTGTCTACGTTTTGATGGCTCTGCTGTAGTGCTAGCCATTCTCTTGCGTTTTTGGGTAGGTAGGGCTAATCCTCCATCAATCAAAAATATCACTTCTTCCCAACTGGTCTATTGTTGCACAAGGCTGTAAATTACTATCAATCTAATTAAGAAATGGTGGCTTACCACCATGTCTATGTGACGAGATTTTATTATACTATGGGCAACATTATGCAGTAAAGAATTTAAAAATGTAGGCAGGTTTATGGTACATTTCTGTTTTAACAATGCTAATAGCTTAAGGTGGCGAGTTCTTACCACATCTTTCCTCCCATCGCATGTTATGTAGGCCTAGATTACTTTTGCCAACTCTGTCCATTTTTCTCCCCACGACACTGGCTGAACTCCTTTCCCTTTGACAACCAGGTTCTGCCATTTCTCTCAGAAAAGGTTCATGGCATCTTGGAGTTTCACCTTCTTATGGGTCCATATGCCTCCTTCCGCTGGTAGACTAGACACCTGTACAATTATTTCATCTGTTACTGCTATCTGTCTACCTCTAACCATGGAGTAACCTTCCTACAAATTCTGTAAAAACTCGATAGCTATTGTTTGATGAGGTTGTTGTAGCCTTTTGAGGTATGTAATCCATCCCAAGTTTTCCAAAATTTCTCATGTAGCGCTTGAAACAACCAACACCTGTGGCTCACTATGAATTGGTCATCCTCCCATTTTACCTGCACACTGTTAATTCCTCACAAATGCACAGAAATGAAATGGAACAAAACAACACAGTATTTAGTGAATATCGGAATAATACCGTCAAGCCTTCACTATTACTAACAATATATGCATTTAACCCGCATGCGGATATTAAAAGGCATCCGCGCCCCCTGAAGGGTGATAGGTCATCCTTGACCGTCAAATAAGAGAGTAAAGGACTGCACAATAGTCGTAAAAAATTTGAATATCATACACACTTATGATACATTCAAAAATGATTACATTACTGAAATCAACGCATGATATTAAATTGCAAATAGATATGGAAACGTTCATACAAGGATTCGAAGATAGTGGAAGGGACAGCTGATGTAAAAACAAGTACTTATGCAATCATTGTTCTCATAAACTATTATGATCAGGTTATGAATAATTTTCATGTATAATAGGTTCAAAACGAAGGGTTTAAAGGTATCCTCTCATTTGATCTTATGTAAATATATAAGAAAAAGGTTCATCCTTACTATTGATTTGAGAAATGTGACTCCAATACCATCAGTAGAGCTTTGTTTCCCATAGGTGTCTATAACCTTGAAAAAGTTGCTTTTTCACCCTTGGAACCATTATCCTTTATTTATGCCTAGGGAATTGCTTTGTAATGTCATGATGGAGGCCACTGTGGTGGCTTGGGAACCAGATGAACCACAATGCCATTCATCAGGAAGCAGTGAAAGGTGGTCAGGTCGGCTCGTGATGAGACCTCCTGTTGCATGGACTTTTTATTATTTTCTCTAAGTTTCCCATTGGACCATATCCCTAGTGTGGTGGCCATAATGGGAATTCCACTTCACTGCTTCCTTATGATCATGGTAGGCTGGCTCTTTATGAGACCCCCTATCCTCCATCTGCCATATCATAGAATTGTTAATAATTACATAATTTTTTTTCCTTTATCCTTTGTTTCATCTATAACACTTCCCTACTTATATATAGAGGATGGCTCAACACTCCTTAAGAGTAGGGATGGTGGAAGACGTCTGGACATCTCAATGGAAAAAGATATTCCTTTATTCTTATTTAATAAATAAAGATCAAAGAGAGATAGTTAAGGGAAGAACCAACATGATAAAAATACCCGATCATATTAATTTAAATGAGGATAAGGACAAAAAAGCAATATAAATGGTTGTGTCCTTTCCTTTCCTTTATCATTGCAAAACTATTTCTTAAAAATAACAATTTCTCTTGATTTGCTGATTTCAGTAATTTCTAATTTGTGTATCCTTACATAAATTGTGTGTTTGCCATCAAGAGAGTCATGAAGAATTCATAAATATCCTCAAAATTCTATTCAAAATCAAGAAAAAAAATATACTCAAAAAGTGATGTTCCTTTAGAAAGGAACAACAAAAACAATCTGTGAAAATGTTGTTCCTTTGGAAAGGAACAACAAAAAGACAAGCGGAAAAGTTGTTGTTCCTTACGAAAGGAACAACAAGAAACTATTGTTCCTCTGGAAAGGAACAACAAAAACAGTCGCAATCAAATTGTTGTCCCTTTTGAAAGGAACAACAAAAATGCAGTAAGAAACTGCTATTCCTTCCGAAAGGAACAATAAAGAAAACACTCAAACACACTGTTTCTTGAGAGAAACCGCTGTTGTTCCTTAGAAAGGAACAGCTTAAGAAATAAATTTTACACAAAAAACAAGCAAAATAAAGAAAAAAAACATTATGTACAAATTTCAAAATAAATAAATGATTCATAGAATGGGTGGTGAGGAGGAGTTTCCTCCCTCAGCAAGAATCTGCATGGTGGAATCTCCCCATAATTGTTGGTAAAAGGATTTCTGATTAAGCGGTTTATGGTAAAGTCGCACTCGATGACCGTTTACTTTGAAGGAATGCCCAGATCCATCAATGGTGGTTAATGTGATGGTTCCATTATCATGCACCTCTTGTATTTCGTAAGGTCCAAGCCATCGTGTCTAGAGTTTTCCTGGGAAATCTTGAAACCTGGAATCATATAGGAGTGCCCAATCTCCTTCGTGGAAGATTTTCTCTTTGATGAGGGCATCATGCCATTTTGTGCTCTGTTGTTGAATTAATGTAGTGTGCTTAAGAGAAGAGAGCCTAATTTCATCCAACTCATTGATTTGCTGTAATCTTCTGACCTGGGCTTCATTTAAGTCTAAACCCACCCCCTAGGTTGTTCTTAATGTCTGAATTTCAAACTCTATCGGAAAGATGGGCTCTTTTCCAAATACCAATTGATACAGTGAATACCCCGTGGTACTTCTCCATGTTGTCCAGTACGCCCACAAGGCTTTGGGTAATCTATAAGCCTAGTCTCGTCTGTGTGAGGCAACTGTTTTTGTTAGTATAGATTTGATGACTTTATTTGTGCTCTCTACTTGGCCGTTTGCCTGTGGGTGGTATGGGGTTGTAATTTTGTGCTAAATGTGGTAATTCTGTAATGTTTCAACGAGTTTATTACCTACAAAATGCAATACTCCATCTGTGATTATGTCCCTTGGGAGGCTGTATTGCACAAATATTTGGAAAAGAAATTGTATTACAGAATCCTCTGTAGCTTTCGAAAGTGCCTCTTATTCAACCCATTTAGTGACATACTCTATTGCAACTAGGATGCATGTTCTTTGGTTCGATGGGGGGTTAATGGGACCAAAAAAATCCAGTGCCCAGCGTTCAGATGGTTCAATTACTAATTGTGGGTTCAAAGGCATTTCGTCAGATTTTCCAGGGCGACTCGCCCTTTGGCAGCTATCACAGGCCTGCACAAATTTTTTAGCTTCTTTAAAAATTGTAGGCCAATAGTAGCCTGTCTGTAAAACCTTGTGGGCAGTTCTATGATCTGCAAAAAAATTTCCACACGACCCGTCATGGCATGCTTTCAGAATATCAAATACTTTGTCCTCTCGGATGCATCTCCTGATTTTCATATCTGACCCTGTATGAAACAGGTACCCCCAATATAAGATAATCGGGTACTACGCTGTATTATTTGCTTTTGTTCATTAGGCGTTAGATGTTTTGGTAATTTACCTATTGCTAAGTAATTTTCTATATCAGCATACCATGGGGTTCTAATAGTAACAGTGAATAAAAGTTCATCTGGGAAGTGATCTTCGATTGCTGCTACATCTATTGGCTTTGGCATTTGTGATAGGAAATCAGATACATGGTTCTCTTTTCTAGGTCGATCTTTAATTGTGATATCGAATTCCTGCAATAAAATCAACCATCTTGTAACTCTTCCATTTGTAACGGATTTATTTGCTAAAGATTTAATGGCAGAGTGATTGGTATATAAAACTACAGGATACCTAGTTATATAATGTCTAAACTTATTTACAGCATGAAATAGAGCTAAAAATTCCTTCTCAGTCACAGTATAATTTAATTAAGCAGGAGATAGATTTTTGCTAATATAATAGATTGCATATGGTTTCTTATCCTCTTCCTTCCCAAGCACTACTCCAATTGCTATGTCTAAGGCATTAGATGAAATTTGGAATGGAAAATTCCAATTTGAGCCCCTCAGCACTGGGGCTATTGATACAAGATTTTTCAGATCCTTGAAAGCATCATCACATTTATCTGTCCAAATAAAATAAACATTTCCTATTAGTTCATATAAAGGTGCAGCTATTTGAGAATAATGTTCTATAAATATTCTATAATAACCATAAAATCTGAGAAAGCTACGTACCTCTGTTTGTGTGGTAGGAGTAGGCATTAACAAAATTATCTGAATTTTGGCTAGATCCACCTAAATTCCAACTGCTGAAATATAATGTCTTAAGATAAGTCCTTCAGTCATCATTATATGACACTTTTCATGGCTTAAACAAAGCCTTACATCTTTGCAACACCTTTTCTAAGTTTTCTAATGCTGGCTCAAAATCATCTCCGTAAGGTGTGAATTCATCCATATACACTTCGAGCCCTTCATTTATTAAGTCTAAAAAGATGTTGAGAATGGCCCTCTGAAATGTAGCAGGGGAATTGCATAGGCCAAAGGGTAAGAATGGATAGGAAAATTCCCCCCAAGGATAGGTAAAAGTGGTTTTGTCTTGGTCCTTAGGGGCAATCTGGATTTGATTGTACCCACTGAAGCCATCTAGGAAAGAAAAAAAATTATTTCCTACTAATGTATCTAATACTTGGTCAATGAAAGGAAGAGGAAAGTGGTCTTTCTGGGTTTCTTTGTTCAGTTCTTGGTAATCTACGCATATTCTCCACTTTTCGTTCTTCTTTGGTACCACTACTAATGGAGAGACCCACTTGCTATTAGATATTGGGTAAATGAAATCAACATCCAATATTTTTTGTAATTTAGCTTTCAAAATATCTTTAAGGGGAGGTTTTAGTCTTCGTTGGGGTTGGCGAATGGGTCTCACATCTTTTTCGGCTCCCAAATAAACTAAGGCATTTGGAAACAATTGCCCATTGATTTTCACCTTCACTGTTGGGGTTCCTATGTTTTGGCCAGATTGGCAAAATCAAAAGATAAGACAACATCAAACTACTTTGGGGTTCAAGGATCTAGCCATCCTGAATCCAGAGAGGGATCTCTCTATGAATGAGTTTAAAGATGTGATCTTTAAAAACTGAAATGTGATATTAGGCTAGGATTTGGAGAGGGTTGCTTCTAACTTCCCATTTTTTATGAAATTTTTATGTAAGGTGGGAAGATCATTAATGCTATTAGGAGGCAAAGCTTTAAACCATTTGTTCACTTCTCCTCCTAAACTCTGAGCAAATATCCTCATCTTAATTGTTTCATACTCTATTTCCATGTAGTCAAAGGAATCTCCCATCCTATCTACATGTTGTTGAGCGGTGGTGGA
Source organism: Pinus albicaulis (assembly GCA_034641835.2). NCBI lineage: Eukaryota > Viridiplantae > Streptophyta > Pinopsida > Pinales > Pinaceae > Pinus > Pinus albicaulis. The sequence goes on from MU968317.1 coordinate 33,960,938, forward strand.
TTCTTTACCAGTGAAATGAGGAATCTTAGACTAATATTCATTAGGTAAAGGAGCTAAAGGCTAGGGCAGCACCAAGGGGGCATACCATGCCGCCGTGATTGGAGGTGGAGGTGGATTCACAAGAGATGGATTAAAAAAAGGGACAGTGGGCTAGAGTGGAGTGGTTTGGAAAGTGGATGTTGGATGAACAGATGTGGATGGACCAATGATAGATTGCTAAGCTGATCTTGGATGAGAGACACCTAAATTAAGAAGGAAATGCAAATCAGGTGGTGTGGTTTCTCTACTACCAGGATGTTCACTTTGTTCTAGGGATGAAAGTGATGACTCTGAATCTAGCTGATCTAAATCATCGAGGGACCCTCTTCTAAATGGATTTCTTAGATCTACTTGTGATTGCTATAGAGCTACAAGGTTTTCAGGAACTGAGTTAGCTCTCAAGGGTGATTTGAAAATAGCTGAAAATTTAGGAGACTTCCTAAGTAATCTTTCAGGGTTATCAACTGTCTCAGGTGGGTTTGGGTTAGGGTGAGCTCTAGTGTGAATCTTTCTAGGAGCCACTACGCTGTGTTTTTTGGACCCAACTAAACAAGAAAGGTGTTAATCAGATATGACGATCTTTGAGAAGTTAAGTGATCTCTTGCTAAGAAAACTTTAATCCTAAGGCCCTCTTACTGGGTTTGAATGATTTTATAATGGTTACGGGTCCTCCCAGTGGAGTATTAAGGTCTTTAGGATTGTGGAGTCGCCAAGTGGAAGTTTTTAGCTCTTTTGGAGGTAAAAGGTTTTATGGTCCACTACCATGTTTATTGATTACCGATCTAAAATATTTTTGGGTTTTTTCTGATTTTCTGTGATTGTATGCAAAACTAAGGAGTTATAAAAGCTGGCCAAGCAACTATGAACTAAAAAATTCCCTAGTGGAGTCGTCATTATGTTGGTGATGACAATGGGACATAGACCAATGTTAGCAGTTATGACAACCAGATTTCTCCCTAGTGGAGTCTCCATTATGTTGGCAATGATAATGGGACACAGACCAATGTTAGCAGTTAGGAAAACCATATTTGTCCCCATTGGAGTCGCCATTATGTTTGGGTTCCTATGTTTTGGCTAGATCGGCAAAACCAAAAGATAAGACAACATCAAACCACTTTGGGATTCAAGGATCTAGCCCTCCTGAATCCAGAGAGGGATCTCTCTATGAATGAGTTTAAAGATGTGATCTTTAAAACCTGAAATGTGATATTAGGCTAGTTATTAAGGGCATGGGTTTTTTTTGTTTGTTTTTTGGTTGGACAAAGGCATGATGAAGTTGAAAGCAGTTCAAAATAAAGGGTGAAGATGTCTGCAAGTGAAGGAATGATTCGACTGACAGAAAAGGCAAAGACAGTTTAAACCCATTGGGCTATGGAGTCATAGGAGGATTTTAATTAGACAGCAAGGTTCAAGAAGGATCTATGGGGCAAGTCACTTATGTCAAAAGGATATCTTAAGTCGATTTTATTGGAATGGAACAGATAGGAAATGGAGAACCAAAAAAATGAAGAACAGTGAAATTCTAAGATCAAATAAGTTCTTTCAAACTATTTTGCTTCGGCATGTACTTAAGAAAAACATAAAAGTATTCTGATATCAGGTAAGTGATTTTAAACCAGTCGGCATTGAAGTAATTTTAGTTAGAAAAAACATTTAAAAAACAGTTAGAATAACTTAAGATCGGGTGAGTACTTTCAAACTACCCTGCTTTCAGCATATTATATAAGGAAAACATAGATAACAATCACAAAGAGCAATCTAGATTAGGCAAGTACTTCGAAACCGACCTGCTTCAATATACTCTTAAAGAGAACTTTTGAATGAAGAAAACATAGAAATAAGGCTTTTAGTAAGAGCAGGGTACCATTGAGAGTAAATCCTAGCTCTACATTTGTTGTTCTTTATCAGAGAAAGTGGATAGAGTGAAAACATTAAAAATAATAAAAATTGACAGTGAAGAACACATCACCATTGACATAAATCAAGATCCCATAAATCAACAACTTGTATTTGATGTTCAAACCAGTTACAATCAGGCAAGCCCGGTAGGTCTCTACAACTTCGAACTTCTCATATCAGCTTATGTATCCTCAATTTGCAAACAGGGCATCAGCAACTTCTGAAAACTATTACATGCATTCAGATGTCCCGAGACCAACAATTTCTCATCTTCTACAGAAGTATTTATAGAAGAATGAGGAGGTGGGATCTCGTGAAAGATCTCTTGGGTCAATTAATACAGATTGATGACTTCTCGGCCTTTGAGGGGCTCGATGAATAAATTTACAGATGTTTATCTGCATTAATTGATTTACACTTAGGATTAAGCTTGGTGGGAGCTTTTGTTGACTTTTGAGGCTCTATGTCATGTTGAAGTAACTCTGTTTCTACTCCCAGAGGCCTAATGATCGAAAATATTTGTTTCTGGGCTATTCTTAATCTTTAAAAATAGTTTTGCCAACAATTAGAGATAAGATCTTTGATTTGTATTAATTGTTCAGCTGTCTTTAGGCAAACACCTCTTGTTCAGGTAATGACTAAGCCTTCTTTGATTTTTGTGAGGCTGCAGGTGCCATTAGGAGCTGGAGAGGGTTAGATTGGCCTCTGCTTCTGGTGCTGGAGGCTTTCTTGGATTGACAGATGCCTTCGTCTCTTCCTAAAACACCTTTAAGTTACTTGAGATCTGTGTTTTAGATCTGATCAAGCTTATCCTGTGTCTTCCGGTCTTTATGACGTCTTTATCCGTGGATTTAGGTTTTTGATTTGCTGAATGTGTGCCCTAATCCTTCAAAATTTTCTAGGAAATCTTCAAACATGAGTTTCTACTTTGGCTTATATCTTTTAACACTAATACTCTTTGCTTCTTTTATGTATTTCTATGTCTTCTTGATGTGCAGGCCGCATAGGGCTCATATGGCATCAATGCCTCATGAAACATTAACGAGAAGTGGAGTTTGAGTCCAGCGAATGGTTCCATTTGATGAATCAAAGGCACGAGAATCATCATTCATAGCCTTCGGCTTTTCTTTTAACATAATGGAAAACCATTAATCACCTGCAAAACATGAAACCAATTAAGAAATCCTGCATTTTGGGTTAAAATTCTTTAGAGGGCATGGGAAGAGAGTAGGGTCATTGGATGGAATCATCCAATGGTTGGGATTCATTAGATGCGGTCAAAGGGGAGTGGAGGAAGAGAATAAATCAGAGTTGTCGATTGCACGAAGATCGATGATGGGGATTAGTTGAAAAACATTAAGTGGAAAGGAAAAAGGCGATGGAATAATGCGGGAAAGATCTGGACCGTCTGATCTGGACACGTGGATGGTCCAGTTTCAATTGGAGGATTGCAATCGACGGGGAGAAAGTAAGGGTGCGATAGAAATCGCTGATGCGATTGGCGTGATCGGGGAGGGCCGATGCGATGGTGTGATCAGGGAGGCCGACGCAATTGCACGATTGGGCCATCACAATCAGAGCCGTGGGCTTGGTCTTTTTTATCTAACCATTTTCAAAGTTTTCGATGCGATTAGCACTTGGGACCATAATCCTTGGCCCCGGGTGAAAGTTATATGGAATGAAAAGTGGATGGGGTGGGGTTTTAATAAAGGGACTCAATCGCATTGGAACTTTTGATGTGGTCTTTTCGATCTACCCATTTTTACAAAAAAACATAACTCCGGTGCATTTAGACCAAACTTTGGGTAAAAATGTTTTTTGGATTTACAAAGGGAAAAATGAATTGGGAATGAATATTTATAATGTTATAACGCTCGACTCTAGGTACAAGGTTTTATGAAACGATAATATGATCGGGGCGAGATGAAACGGAGGGCTAAATCGTATAGGAGTTTTTGTAATGGCAAAAATACTTGCACGCTTGGATTTTTGTGATGTGATAAGCACTTGGATGACTAGCGCTTGGTTATAGTGTTGGGGCGCATGGAGGGGAAGTGGTTTAAGGCTTAGCCTGAGGGGGCTTAAGTCTATAATACAACAAAGGCATTTTTTATGGATTTTTTCAAGTTTTTCAATGGATTTGGAGGTTTTAGTAGAGTTTAAAAAGGAGTTTTAAACTCTGCAAGGTGGATTCTATGTAAGTGAGGTTGAGGAAACAAATGAAAAATAGAGGAAAATGATGGGGAAAAATGGAGTAAAAATGAAGGTTAGTTTCTGAGTGGAAGAAGGGGAGAAAAGGGGATTTTGCAGCAGTCTTTTCTCATGTAAGTTTAGCAGAATTTCTGAGTTCTGAAGGGAAACAACAATGAATATTTTTAGAAAAGGGCATGACGTCTTCAAGAGGCTTCAAGAGATAAAATTTATGCAATAAACCATTTCTTGAAGGCTCCAAAAAAACTTTTGGCCACCTTTTGATAGAACAAATTTTATAGGTGGCCAACAGTGACTATAGGATTTCCTGGGTCTTCATATTTTACAGGTTTTTCCATTCCTAATAATAAGTCAGATAGAGTGCCGACTACTTGGATAGTTGGGTTGGTTGTTTTTCTCCTCTTTGGCTTCTTTATACATAATTCATTAATGGTTTTTGCATAAATAGGAATGTCTTGGATAGCTTGGAGGAGAGGGATTTTTTTACACACATTTTTTAATTCTCCCAGAAGATCAAAATCAGGATATTCTATTGGGCAAGGTATAATTAATCATTCTAGGAATGGTGGAGAAGAGGTGGTTGCTTGTTGTGGAGTTTGATGTTGAGTTTTTTTTTGAACCACCTTCTCTTTTTTCCATGTTTGTTCTACGAGTAACGTATCTTCAGTGTGAACATTTTTGTCTACCTCTGTTTCTCCTATGCACCCAGATCTCAGTTGAAGGTCATTACACTCCCTCAATTCAGTTTCTAATTCTGGTGGTTCCATTATTTGGACAGACTGAACTGGCCTATTGTTTGGGTTTGGGTTGGGTTGGGCTGGGAGTTGTGGTCTTAAATTGGTTTGGGGGTTTTTTGGCAATGGATAGGGAGCTGGTAGTGTAGGTTGAGAGAGGGGAATTGTTCCCGCTGGCTGATTTGTAGGTATTTTCCAATTTGACTACTAGGCTTGACTCTGCGAAGTGGAGGGGGTCCATTATGTTGGATAGGCATTGTTTTGCCAAAACGGTGGGCATAAAGGAAAAATTGGCCAATTAGTTTGGTTTGTTTGATTTGGCCATGATGATGTAGGAAATGGCTGTTGTGACCAATTGGGGAAAGGTGGTTGATTTTTCCACATTCCATTATATGCCAAGAATTATATTGAGGAGGCTGAAAAGAAGAGAATGGATCAGTTGGCATACCTGATTGTCGTGGCTGCCATTGTCGGCGGTGATTAAGTAAGCATACCACTTCTGATTCTTCTTCTGCCTCTTTATAGACTGATTTTAACCCAAGAAGTGAGGGACATCATTCTGTGGGGTGATATTTTGTGCAGATAGAACAAACTTTGATTATATCCAGCGGGCACTCTTTGTGGCTGTGTTTCTTCTTTCACTTAGGACAGAATATTGCCAAGTTTTGTTCGGCTTCTGCTTGATTTTGTTTAGCTTGCATAATGTTGAACTGTGTTGTTAGAGTCCCTAGAATATCTATTTTAAAAAATACCAGCATATTTCCAATATCTACACGAGTTACACCTTCACTGGAGGTCTTATTATCCCTTCTGATCATGTCATGTTCCGCTTATTTTAGCCTTGTGCTGCCTCTCAAACTCGTGATACAAAAATCAATAATGTTAGCATAGATTTCCTGATATATATCACCTTTTCCCATAATATTTAATGTTTCAACCCATTGATCCTTCACCCCCCTAATTAATGTAGTTTTCAGCACATTATCAGGTAAGGGTAAATATGCATAAAGAGATCTTTGGAGGTTGTACTGAAATCGTTCCACATATTCTTCCATAGTTTCATTGGGTTTTGCTGTCATCTGAAATATTTCATCTTTTAGTTCCCGAGACCTGCAATAATCCTGATATTTCTTTAAAAACGCAGCTTTCATCTGATCCCAATCATTTATAACCCCTCCACCTAATCCCATAAACCATCATAAAGCTGATCCTTTTAATGTGGAAGGACATAATTTTAATTTTTGGGGATCAGTGGTATAGTCATACCTCCTGCATAATACATCAAATTCAAACAAAAATGCATCTAGATCTTCCGATGTCAAGCCATGGAATGTAGGAATATGTTGAAGAGGAATGGCTTTGATAGGTGCATTAACTGCAGTGTCCACAATGGGATATTGTAGTGTGGAATTTTGTTGAGGTGTTTGCTGGTTCTAGTTGTGGGCCATTTGATCAAATATGTGCCAATATCCTTCTGGGATCTCAAAGGAATTCCTGGGCTAACTAGAAGGAATATGAATTACCTTGACAACACTCCCTTGATTCAGAATAAGTGTTCCCTGTTGGCCTACTATCTGAGGACATTCAGGTCCTTTGTTTTGAATGATGTTGACAACACTTCCCTTATCTGGGCTGCTCACTGTTTGGATTACTTCAAGAGGAGATTTTGGTTCTTCTGTTTCCCCTGTTTCCCTTTCTCCTTCGCGGAGATTACTAGAGTTTCCTTCTTGTGGAGAAATTAGGCGAGAATTCTCAATTTCTTGGGAATTTTTCTCAATTCCTTCCGTTTGACTATGTATCTCAGCAAAGGCTATAGATGGTGACTCTATGCCCTGAAGGGAACTTGTAGGCTGTCTAGAAATAGCTTTCCTAGTTCCTACTAATGGCTGAGATTCAGTTTTCTTAAGGATTTCATCAATGAAAGTTGTTCGCCCAAGGGTCACCAGTCCCTTAGGTTTTTCGAGTTTAGGAGGAATTTTGTTTTGTTTAGATTTTCTATTCATTCAAAAAAAAAATACTTCATTCCTACCTAAAGAAAGAAATTTACCCAATTTTGCTGTGAAGTGGGCTATGAGAAAGTATGTTCCTTGCTCGGTGTGCAGGTTCTTACCTTCCGTCTTTAATACCCAATTCTTCACAAGTAGAAAAAAAAGGTCAAATGTGCATCACTCCTTCTAAATGGCATACACTCTCCCCGGCAATGGCGCCAAAATGTTGAGCTATAAAAGGTATCTTTTTAGCACTTATTTATCCTACATTAATCATCAATCCGAGAACGACTTTTTTGTTTCAAGAGTGTACTCTGTTTGAGGCTGCAATTTGAGCTAAGAGAAATGCTGTGTGAGATGTAGTACAATATTTTAAACAAAAGAGTAAATGGATGCTAGGAAAGAAATCTAATCACACAAAATCAAATTCTCTGAAACTTAACTATTCACTCTGCAAAGCATCAATCAAGGATACAGTATCAATAACTCATTCCTTTAGAAATTGATGCAATTGAAATCAAACTAGAACAAGGCAATCAATCTGGGAACGAGGAAGCAATAACCAATGTTCTCTACAATTGACAGTCTTGATTTAAAGAAATTAAAGAGAAATAGAATTTGAACTAAGAAAACTCTGTAAACTTAATGAACTGGAAATGAACAGAAAACTGTAATCAAATAAAAATGTAAATAAGCAAGCTCTCTCCAATCTGAAACTAATGAATCAGAAATGAACAACACACTGGAATTGAACAGCCAATGCTAACTAATGAATCAAATCTTAAATTAATGAAATCAAATAACAAACTCTGTTGAACACCAAACCCTGTCGACAACAAACGTTATTAATTAGCAACCTTAAATGAACAACAGTCCAATGGAACAACAAATAAAGTTAAATATTGAACAGCAAAGATTTATAAGCGATAACAAGATGAATAATACAGGAATTAATATCCTTGTTGAAATGGAACAACAATGCAATTCATTAACGAAACACAGCAATACCAATAAGAAATTCAACAACAACTAATTAACTTTGCAACCGTAATAAAACCAACCACGATTATCACACAATGGTAATTAAAAGATAGAAATACAAATAGCAGATCGATTCCACCAAGGCCTGGCCCGTAGCACCAGTGAAACATTGCTGGGTAACTGCAGAGCTTGAACGATGGGACTGAAATGCGTCTTTGTATTAATTAAACATAAAAAGTGTTTACAGCGACTGCTATCTAATCACGAGAGTCAATAAAGTATAGAATTACAAGAGAAATGTTTTAATCAATGATTCGACTCCTTCAATCTCTAAACGCATTGCCTTATATAACAACTTTGACGGATAAGACAAGGAACAAGATAAGATTTGAATAGTGATCCCTCAAGATCAAAGGATCCTAAGGGATTCACTTCCTTTCTTTCTTTATCTATCATTTGATCTTCTTCGGCTAAAGTCGTGCTATTCCCTACCTTCTCTTAGCAATGTGTTCTGATTTTCTTCTTTTTGACAGGATATGATCTATTACTGGAGGAACAACAGTTACTCCTATTTTAGCCTCGCATCTGGTATATTTGTTCACCTCGTTTGATTCCTTTTTTTGACAATAAAAGACAATTTTTAGTTACTTTTTATAATAAACATAAGTCTTTGCAATTCTATCATAATTCTATAATAAATCACCTTTCTAGAATAAAAAGAGTTATGTTTAAAGGAAAATAATGAGAAAATACATGGTGAATTCATACATTTTTCAACGCTAAACAATCTTAACCTTAACCTAACCTTAACCATAACCTAATCTTAACCTTAACCTTATCCTGACCTTAACTAAAACTTAACCCTATCCTTGACCAAAACCTTAACCTTAAACTTAACCTGAAATTTTACCTTAACCTTACCCTAACCTTAACCTTAACATTAACCTAAGGTTAAAGTTAAGCTTAAGGTTAAGGTAAGGTTATAGTTAGGTTAAGGTTAATTTTAAGGTTAAGATAAGGTTAAGTTTAATGTTAGGTTAAGGTTAAGGTTTAAGGTTACGATTCTTAACCTTAACCTTCACTATAACCTACCCTTAACATTAACCTTTACCTAACCTTAACCTTAACCTTAATCTTAACCTTGAACTTAACTAAAACCTAAACCTTAAACTTAACCTTCCCATAACCATAACCTTAACCTTAACCTAATCTTAACCTTGAATTTACCTTAACCTAACCTTAACCCCTTAACCTTAACCTTCCCATAACCATAACCTTAACTTTGACTTTACCCTTAACCTAAACTTAACCTTAACCTTAACCTTAACCTGACTAAACTCGTAACATTAAGATTAATTTAACCTTAACCTTGACCTTAACTCTAACCTAACCCTAACCTTGACCAAACCTTAACATTAGCCTTAACTTAACCTTAAACTTAACCTTCCCATAACCTTCACTATAACCTAACCTTAACCTTAACCTTAACTTTAACCTTAACCTTAACCTAACCTTGATGTTAACCTAAGGTTAGGGTTAGGTTATAGTTAAGGTCAAGGTTAAGTTTAATGTTAAGGGAAAGGTTAAGGTTAAGGTTAATTTTAAGGTCAAGGTTAAGGATAAGTTAAAGTTAAAGTTAAGGTTAGGTTAAGGGTAAAGTTAAGGTTAAGGTTAGGTTATACTTAGGTTAGGTTAAGGGTAAAGTTAAGGTTAAGGTTAAGGTTATGGTTAAGGTTATGGTAATGTTAAAGGATAAGGTTAAGGTCATGGGTTTAGTCAAGGTTAGGGTTAGGTTAAGGTTAAATATAAGGTTAAGGTTAGGTTAAGGTTAAGATAAGGTTACGTTAAGGGTAAAGTTAAGGTTAGGGTTAGGTTAAGGTTAAGGTTGGTTAGGCTAAGGTTAAGGTTAAGTTTAAGGGTAAAGTTAAGATTAAGGTCAGATTAAGGTTAAGGTTAAGGTTAGGTTAAGGGTAAATTCAAGGTTAAGGTAAAGTTAAGGTTAAGGTTAGGTTAAGGTTAGGGTAAGGTTAGCGTAAAGGTTCAGGTTAAGGTTAAGGTTAGGGGTTTGGTCAAGGTTAGGGTTAGGTTATAGTTAAGGTTAAGGTTAAGGTTGCGGGTTTAGTCAAGTTATGGTTAAGGTTAAGGGTAAAGTTAAAGTTAAGGGTAAACTTAAGGTTAAGTTTAAGGTTACGGGTTTAGTATGGTTAGGATAAGGTTAAGTCTAGGTTAAGGGTAAAGTTAAGGTTAAGGTTATGGTTAAGGTTAGGTTCAGGTTCATGTTAAGGTTTAGGTTAGGGTTAAGGTTAAGGGAAGGTTAAGTTTAAAATTAATGTTAAGGTTAAGGTTAAGGGTTTAGTCAGGTTAAGGTTAAGGTTAAGGTTATGTGAAGGTTAAGGTTAAGGTTAAGGTTAAGGTTGGGTTTAGGTTATAGTTAAGGTTAAGGTTAAGGTTAAGGGTAAAGTTAAGGTCAAGGTTAAGGTTAAGGGTTTGGTCAAGGTTAGGGTTAGGTTATAGTTAAGGTCAAGGTTACGGTTATGGTTAAGGTAATGTTAAGATAAGGTAAAGCATAAGGTTAAGGTTAAGGTTAGGTTAAGTTTATGGTTAAGGTAAGGTTAAAGGTAAAGTTAAGATTAAGGTTAGGTTAAGGTTAAGATAAGGTTAAGGTTAAGGTCAAGGTCAAGGTCAAGGTGAAGGTTAAGGTTAAGTTTAAGGTTTAGGTAAGGGTAAGGTTAACCTTAACCTAACCTCAACCTTAACCTTGACCTTAACTATAAACTTAACCTAACCAAACCCGTAACCTTAACCTTAACCATAACCTTGACGAAACCCTTAAGGTTAGGTTAAGGGTAAAGTCAAGGTTAAGATTATGGTTATGGGAAGGCTAAGGTTAAGGTTAGGGGAAGATTAAGGTTAAAGTCAAAGTTAATGTGAAATTTAGGTTAACGTTAAGGTTAGGTTAAGGGTAAAATTAAGGTTAAGGTCGGGTTATGGTTAACCTTAACCCTTAACCATATCTTACCGTTAACCTTAACCTTAACCTTCACCTTAACTTTACCATTAACCTTACCTTAACGTTAACCTAACCTTAACCTTAACCTTAATCTTAAACTTAACCTTAACCTTTAACCTTAACCTTAACATTAACTTAACCCTAACCTTGACATAACCCTTAACCTTAACCTTAACATAACTTTAGCCTTAAATTTACCCTTAACCTTGACTTTAACCTTAACCTGCCCCTAACATTAACCTTAACCTTAACCTTAACCTTCCCCTAACCTTAACCTTAACCTTGGCCTTGACTTTAACCTTAAGATAACCTTAACCTAAACCTTACCCTTAACCTTCACCTTAATCTTAACCTTAAGGTTAAGGTTATGGTAAGCGTAAGGTTAAGGTTACGGGTTTAGTCAAGTTAAGGTTAAGGTTATAGTTAGGGTCGAGTTTAAGGTTAAGGTTAGGTTAAGGTTAACCTTACCCTTACCTTAAGCTTTCCCTTATCCTTAGGTTAAGGTTAGGTTAACCTAAGGGTAATGTTAAGGTTAAGGCTAAGGTTAGGTTAAGGTCAAGGTTAAGGTTAAGATTAGGTTAAGGGTAAGGTTAAGGTTAAGGTTATGGTTAGGTTAAGGGTTGAGGGTAACGTTAAGGGTAAAGTTAAGGTTAAGGTTAAGGATAAGGTCAAGGTTAAGGTTACGTTAAGGGTAAATTCAAGGTTATGGTTAAGATTAGGTTAAGGCTAAAGTCAAGGTTAAGGTTAAGGTGAAGGTTAAGGGTAAGGTTAAGAATAAATTTATGTTTAAGGTTAAGGTTAAGGTTAAGGTTAGGTTATAGCTAAGGTCAAGGTTAAGGTTAGGTTATGGTGAAGGTTAATTTTAAGGTTAAGGGTGAAGGTTAAGGGTAACATTTAGGTTAAGACCTGTATACTTAACCTTCACCCTTAACCTTAACCTAACCTTAACCTTACTAAACCTTAACCTTAACCTTAAACTTATCTTAACCTTGTTGGGAAAAATACTGAGAGGGGGGTGAATCAGTATTTACTGCATATTCAAAACTTTTTACTTTTTCTTACTTCTAAAACCCATACGCTACTTTGCTGAAGCCAACTAGCGTATACACGCGGATATCCTTCATAAAACTCGCGTATACACAGAGATCTAATTATGCCATTAATTCTTCACTTATATCATTCCATCATTCATTCATTAGATGTTCTATAAACAATAAACATGTGCAGTAAGAACAGAATAAACCATCACACATAAGCATCACACATGAACACCAGGATTTTTAGGTGGAAACCCAAGTCGGGAGAAAACCACCGCTGCAGTTGCTCAGCCTTCAATATTTTATTATAGAGAAAACATCTTACAACATATGTGCCGGTGCAGACTCTACCAGCACGCAGGCACCCACCTGTGCTCGTTTACCAGCCTCTCCTGGAAGGGAGCTCCAACCCCCTGACTCGTTTACCAGCCTCTCCTGGAAGGGAGCTACGACCCCTCGATCTCGTTTACCAGCCTCACCTGGAAGGGAGCTACGACCCCCTGACTGAAGGCTACAACCCTCAGCACCTCTATGGACCACGTTTCATCAATTTTCACACTGGATCCAAAGCTTTCTTTAGGACACCACTTGCAGGCCACATTTCATCATATTTTCAAACTGGACCCTTTCCATAATTTTAAGCACAGTCAACCATGAAACAGATACATATAACTCACTGACAGATATTAGTAAACCAGCAGAACAGATCAGACATTTCTTACCACAGACTTCAGCAAACCCTAGTTTGCATACACACTTTCCTTTCACTGATGTCGCGTATATACGCGCTTCTGTTCACATAAACCAGCGTATACTTCTGTACATATTACAGATCCAATTTCATTGCGCATACGCGCTTTCTCTTCAGCGAAGCCGCGTATATACGCGCTTCCTCTTCGGCGAACTAGCGTATGGTTCTTCAGAATTTTATGTCATTGCAATTCTTCACAACAGATACATCACTTCAGATTTTACCCTTTACCTCAGACATATGTTCGCCTCATCACAGATCTAATCATTTCATAAATAGATCTAGCAAATATAATTACATTTCAGATCTAGATCCCCTTCTTCATCATTGGTGCATCATACATTCAGATCTATCATTCAACTGTAACCCTTTCCATTCAGATATCCTTCAGAGAGAAGTATTCATTCAAGCTCAGACATCTTTCACCCACACTCATGATTTGCACAATGAATTTCTTCTCTTTATATAGGTTTACCCTTTTTCAATACCATGAGCCCAAAACTACATTACTTCCGATGGTATTCCTGGACGGGGTCATTTAGACGAATCATTACCCAATACAATGGGTCAATATCATGGTGGTTACCCCTGGTTTTTCACTTTATGAGCACTTTTTCCCATACATGACTTGGCACGTACTTTACCGCGTGCATACGCGACTTCTCCTAGGAAAATCCGCGTATGCCTTGAGACATACTCTTTTCATCATAGATCTAGCACATATTGAATTCCTTTCTTCATTACCTACTGTACTCTCTGTAGATACATCATATTTTCATCTTTAAACAGGTTCATCAAGACATATTCTATCAAGCACAACTTCATCAAGTAAGTTGCCATCATCTTCATCAGGTGGGTTGCCATTCAAGAACAACTCTCTACATCATACTATCAACAGACAACATATCACATTAGATTTACATCATTTACCAAGTCCATCAAGTCAAGAATAAATTCATCAGGTGTATTTCCATCAAGGACAACACATGCCAACAATCTCATGTCTTCATCTTCATTCAGTGGGTTGCCATCAAGGACAACACTCTGCATCATGTTGCCAACAAACCTTAACCTAACCTTAACCTTAACCTTAACCTAAGCATAACCTTAACCTTAACCTAACCTTGAATTAACGTTAACTTTAAATTTACCCTAGCCTTAAACTTAACCTTACCCTTACCCTTAACCTTAACCTTATCTTAACCTTAACCTAACCCTAGCTTAACATTTACTTTACCTTAACCTAACCCTAACCTTGACTTTGAATTTACCTTAACCCTTTAACCTTAACCTTCACCTTAACCTTAACTTTACCCTTAAATTAACCTTAACCTAACCTTAACTATAATCTAACCCTAAAATTGACCAAACCCTGAACCTTAACCTTAACCGTAACCTTAGCTATAACCTAACCGTAACCTTGACCAAACCCTTAACTTTAACCTTAACCTTAACCTTAACTATAACCTAACCTTAAATTTTCCCTTAACCTCACCCTAACCATAACCTTAACCTAACCTTAACCTTAACCTTAACCTTACCCTTAACCTTATCTTAACCTTAGCTTAACCATACCCTTAAACTTGCCCTTAACTATAACCTAACCGTAACCTTAACCTTAACCTTAACATAACCCAAACCTTAGGTTAACCTTAACTTTAACCTTAGCTTGACCATAACCATAACCCTAACCTTAACCTTAACCTTCCCCTAACCTTAACCCTAACCTTAACCTTAAGTATAACCTAACCCTAACCTTGACCAAACCTTAACCTTAAGGTAAGGGTTACGGTTAGGGTTAAGGTTAGGGGAAGGTTAAGGTTAAGGATAAGGTTAAGGTTAGGGTTAAGGTTAGGGGAAGGTTAAGGTTAAATTCAAGGTTAAGGTTTAAGGTTAAGCCTATGGTAAGGTTAAGGGTAAGGTCAAGTTTAAGGTTAAGGTTAGGTTAAGGTTAAGGTTAAGGTTAGGGTAAGGGTAAAGTTAAGGTTAAGGTTAAGGTTTGGTCAAGGTTAGGGTTAGGTTATAGTTAAGTTTAAGATAAGGTTAAGGTTATGTTAAGGTTAAGGTTAAGGTTAAGGTTAGGGTTATGTTATAGTTAAGATTAAGGTTAAGGTTAAGGTAAAGGTCAAGGTTAAGAGTAAGGTTAAGGTTAGGTTAAGGTTATGGGAAGGTTAAGGTTAAGATTACCCTTAACCTAACCTTGCCCTTAACCTAACCTTAACCTTAACCTTAACCTTACCTTAAACTTAAGGGTTTAGTTAGGTTAAGGTTAGTCAGGTTAAGGTTAAGGTTAGGATAAAGTTAAGGTTAAGGTTAGGTTAAGGGTAAAGTCAAGGTTAAGTTTAAGGTCAAGTTTAAGGTTAAGGTTAGGGTTAGGGTTAGGTTGATGTTAAGGTCAAGGTTAGGGTTAAGGTTAGGTTATGTTATAGTTAAGGTCAAGGTTAAGGTTAAGGTTACGGTTTAGTCAGGTTAAGGTTAAGGGTGAAGGTTAAGGTTACGGGTCTTAACATTAACCTTACCCTTAACCTTCACTATATCCTACCCTTAACATTAACCTTTACCTCAGCTTAACCATAAAATTAACCTAGCATTAACCTTACCTTAACCTAACTTCAACCTTAACCTTCACTATAAGGCTAGGTTATAGTGAAGGTTAAGGTTAAGGTTGCGGTTAAGGTTAGGTTATAGTTAAGATTAAGAGTTTGGTTAAAGGTTATGGTTATGGTTATGGGAAGGTTAAGGTTAAGGTTATAGTTATGGGAAGCTTAAGGTTAAGGATAAGGTCAAGGTTAAGGTTAAGTTAAGGGTAAATTCAAGGTTAAGCTTAAGATTAGGTTAAGGGTAAAGTCAAGGTTAAGGTTAAGGTGAAGGTTAAGGGTAAGGTTAAGACTAAAGTTAAGGTTAAGGTTAAGGTTAAGGTTAAGGTTAGGTTATAGTTAAGGTCAAGGGTAAGGTTAGGTTATGGTGAAGGTTAAGGTTAAGGTTAAGGGTGAATTTTAAGGGTAATATTTAGGTTAAGAATCGTATCCTTATCCTTCACCCTTAACCTTAACCTAACCTTAACCTTACTAAACCCGTAACCTTTACCTTAACCTTAACCTTGACTTTACCCTTAATACCTTGAATTTAACTATAACCTAACCCTAACCTTGACCTTAACTTTACCCTTAACTTTAACCTTAACCTTAAACTTAACCTTCACCTTAAATATAACCTAACCCTAACCTTAACCTTAACTTTAAATTTACCCTTAACCTTCACCTTAACCTTAAATTTTTCCTTAACCTTAACCTTAAATATAACCTTAACCTTAAATATAACCTTAACCTTAACCTTAACCTTAACTTAACCTAACCTTAACCTTCCCCTTGACCATAACCTTAACCTTAACCTTGACTTTAACCTAACCTAACCTTAACGTTACACATAACCTAACCCTAAAATTGAGGTTAGGTTAACCTTGACCAAACCCTTAACCTTAACCTTAACCTAACCTTAACCTTAATCCTAACCTGACCTTAACCTTAACCTTAAACTTAACCTTAACCTTATCTTAACATTAACCTAACCTTAACCTTAACCTTAACCTAAGCATAACCTTACCCTTAACCTGAACCTTAACCTAACCGTAACCTTTACCTTAACCTTAACCTTAACCTTAACCTAACCTTGACTTAACCTTAACTTTAAATTTACCCTATCCTTAACCTTAACCTTACCCTTACCCTTAACCTTAACCTTATCTTAACCTTAACCTAACCCTAACCTTAACCTTTACTTTACCTTAACCTAACCCTAACCTTGATGTTGAATTTACCTTAACCCCTTAACCTTAACCTTCACCTTAACCTTAAATTTACCCTTAAATTAACCTTTACCTAACCTTAACTATAACCTAACCCTAAACTTGACCAAACCCTGAACCTTAACCTTAATCGTAACCTTAACTATAACCTAACCCTAACCTTCACCAAACCCTTAACTTTAACCTTAACCTTAACCTTAACTATAACCTAACCTTGAATTTTCCCTTAACCTTACCTTAACCATAACGTTAACCTAACCTTAATCTTAACCTTACCCTTAATTTTATCTTAACCTTACCATAACCATAACCTTAAACTTGTCCTTAAATATAACCTAACCCTAACCTTAACCTTAACCTTCACCTAACCCTAACCTTAGGTTAACCTTAACCTTAAACTTAGCCTAACCATAACGTTAACCCTAACCTTAACCTTAATCTTCTCCTAACCTTAACTGTAACCTTAACCTTAAGTATAACCTAACCCTAACCTTGACCAAACCTTAACCTTAAGGTTAAGGGTTAAGGTTAAAGTTAAGGTTAGGGTTAAGGTTAGGGGAAGGTTAAGGTTAAGGTTAAGGTTAAGGTTAAGTTTAGGAGAATGTTAAGGTTAAATTCAAGGTTAAGGGTTAAGGTTAAGCCTATGGTAAGGTTAAGGGTAAGGTCAAGGTTAAGGTTAAGGTTAGGTTAAGGTTAGGGTAAAGGTAAAGTTAAGGTTAAGCTTAAGGTTTGGTCAAGGTTAGGGTTAGGTTATAGTTAATTTTAAGATAAGGTTAAGGTTATCTTAAGGTTAAGCTCAATGTTAGGGTTATGTTATAGTTAAGGTTAAGGTTAAGGTAAGGTTAAGGTTAAGGTCAAGGTCAACGTCAAGGGTAAGGATAAGGTTAGGTTAAGGTTATGGTTATGGGAAGGTTAAGGTTAATTTTAAGGGTTAAGACAGGTTAAGGTTAAGATTACCCTTAACATAACCTTACCCTTAAACTTATTTTACCATTAACCTAACCTTAACCTTAACTTTAACTTTACCCTAACCTTAAGGGTTTAGTTTGGTTAAGGTTCAGGTTAGGATAAATTTAAGGTTAAGGTTAAGGTTAGGTTAAGGGTAAAGTCAAGGTTAAGGTAAAGTTAAGGTTAAGGTTATGGTCAAGTTTAAGGTTAAGGTTTGGGTTAAGGTTAACGCTAATGTTAAGGTCAAGGTTAGGGTTAAGGGTAGGTTAGGTTATAGTTAAGGTCAAGGTTAAGGTTAAGGTTACAGGTTTAGTCAAGTTAAGGTTAAGGGTGAAGGTTAAGGTTACGGGTCTTAACATTAACCTTACCCTTAACCTTCATTATAACCTACCCTTAACATTAACCTTTACCTAACCTTAATCGTAACGTTAACCTAGCCTTAACCTTAACCTAACTTCAACCTTAACCTTCACTATAAGGTTAGGTTATAGCCAAGGTTAAGGTTGCAATTAAGGTTAGGTTATAGTTAAGGTTAAGGGCTTGGCTAAGGTTAAAGGTTATGGTTATGGTTATGGGAAAGCTAAGGTTAAGGTTATGGTTATGGTAAGTTCAAAGTTAAGGTTAGGTTAGGTTAAGGGTTTAGGTTAAAGTTAAGGTCAAGGGTAAGACAAGGTTAATTTAAGGTTAAGATTAAGGTTTTGGTTAGGTTAAGGTTAGGGTTAACGTTAAGGTCAAGGTTTAGGTTAATGTTACGGTTAAAGGTTAAGGTTAAGGTTATGGTTAAAGTCAAGGTCAAGGTCAAGGTCAAGGTCAAGGTTAAGGTTAGTTTAGGGTAAATTTTAGGTTAAGGTTAAGATAAGGTTAAAGGTAAAGTCAAGGTTAAGGGTAAAGTCAAATTTAGGTTTAACCTTAACCTTAAGCTTAACCTTAACCTAACCTTAACCTTAACTTTAACCTTACTAAACACGTAACCTTAACCTTAAACTTAACCTTGAATTCAATCCTAATGTAACCTTAACCTTAACCTTAACCTAACCTTAACCTTAAAGTCAAGGTTTAGGTTAAGATTACGTTAAGGGTAAAGTTAAGGTTAAGGTTAAGGTTTGGGTTAAGTCAGGTTAAGGCTTAACCTTAACTTTAACCTTAACCTTAACCTTCCCATAACCATAACCTTAACCTTTAATTTATCCTTAAACTAACCTGAAGGGTAAAGGTTCAAGTTAATGTTAAGGGTAAGGTTAAGGTTACAGGTTTAGTAAGGTTAAGGTTAAGGTTAGGTTAAGGTAAATTCAAGGTTAAGGTTAATGTTAAGGTCAAGGTTAAGGGTAAATTTAAAGTCAATGTTAGGGTTAGATTATATTTAAGGTTAAGCTTAGGTTAAGGGTAAAGTTAAAGTTAAGGTTAAGGTCAATGTAAATGTTAATTTAAGGTTAAGGTTAAGATTAGGGTAAGGTTTTTCTTAACCTTAACCTTAATCTTAACGTTAACATTATGGTAAGATTATAGTAACATTAACCTAACCTTAACCTTAACCTAATCTTAGCCTTAGCCTAACCGTAACCTTAACCTAACCTTAACCTTAACCTTAACCTTAGCCTTAGCCTAACCGTAACCTAAAGGTTAAGGTTAAGATTAATATTAACCTTAACCTTAACCTAACATTAACCTTATGGGAAGGTTAAGGTTAAGGTTAAGATTATGGTAACATCAACCTTAACCCTAACCTTAACCTTAACCTTAACCTAACCATAACCTTAACCTAACTTTAACCTTAATCTTAAACTTAGCCTAACCATAACCTTATCCCTAACCCTAACCTTAACCTTAACCTTAACCTAATCTTAACCTTACCCTTAACCTAAACTTAACCTTAACCTAACCTTAACCTTAACCTTAACCTTACCCTTAACTTAATCTTAAACTTAACCTAACCTTAACCTTACCCTTAACCTTGACCTTAACCTTGACCCTAACATTAACTTAACCTAACCTTAACTATAACCTAACCCTAGCTTTGACCAAACCCTTAACCTTAACCTTATCTTAACCTTAACCTAACCTTAATCTTAACCCTAACCCAACTATAACCTTACCCTTAACCTTAACCTTGACCTTAACTATAACCTAACCCTAACCTTGACCAAACACTTAACATTAACCTTAACCTAACCCTAACGTTGACCAACCCTTAAAATTAACCTTAATCTTAACTTTCATCTTAACCTTAACCTAATGTTAACCTTAACCTAACCCTAACCTTAACCTAACCTTAACCTTAGCCTAACCATAACCTTATCCCTAACCTTAACCTTAACCTAATATTAACCTTAACTTTAACCTTAACTTTAACCTAACCTTAACCTTAACCTTAACCTAACTTTAACCTTAACATTAACCTTAACATTAACCTTAACCTTCCCATATCCATAACCTTAACCTTAACCTTAACCTTCACCTCAACCTTTAGTTTGACTTTACCCTTAACCTAACCTTAACACCTTAACCTTAACCTTAATCTTCTCATACCCATAACCTTAATCTTGACTTTACCCTTAACCTAACCTTAACCTTAACCATAACCTAACCCTAACCTTGACCAAACCTTAAATTTAACTTTAAATTAACCTTAAACTTAACATTAACCTTCCCCTAACCTTAACCTTAGCCATAACCTTCACCTTCACCTAACCTTAACCTTAACCTTAACCTTCCCATAACCGTAACCTTGACCTTAACCTTGACCTTACCCTTGACCTTAACCTTTGCCTTCACCTTCACTTTCACATTGACCTTAACCTTAACCCTACCCTTAAACATATCTTAACCTTAACCTAACCTTAACCTTAACTTTAAACTTATCCTTAACTTAACCATAACCTTAACCTAACCTTAACCTTACCCTTAACCTTATTTTAACCTTACCTTAACCATAACCTTAGAAGTAACCTTATCCTAACCTTAACCTTGACTTTACGTTTAGCGTAACCTTAACCATAACCTTATCCTTACCCTTACCCTTAACCTTAACGATAACCTTAACCTTCACCTTAACATTGACTTTAAGGTTAAGGTTAAGGTTATGGAAGGTTAAGGTTAAGGTTAACCTTGACTTTACACTTAATCTAACCTTAACCTTAACTATAACTTAATTCTAACATTGACTATAACTTTACCCTTACCCTTAACCTTAACCTTAACTATAACCTAACCCTAACCTTACCCTAACTATAACCGTAACCTTAACCTTACCTTAATGTAACTTTACCTTAACCTTACCCGTAACCTTAACCTTAACGTTACCCTTAACCTCAAATTTACCCTTAACCTTACCTTTAACCTTATCTTAACCTTAACCTTAACCTTCACCTTAACCTTTACTTTACCCTTAACCTTAACCTTAACCTTGACTTTACCATTAGCCTAACCTTAACCTTAACCTTAACCTTCACCTGACTAAACCCGTAACCTTAACCATAACATAACCTTAACCTTAACCTTCCCATAACTTTAACCTTAACCTTAACTATAACCTAACCTTAAACTTGGCCTTAACTATAACCCAACCCTCAGCTTGACCAAACCCTTAAAATTAACCTTAAAATTGACCTTAACCTTAAAATTAACCTTAACCTTAACCTTAAACTTAACCTTGAACTTAACTGTAACCTAACCCTATCCTTAACCTACCCTTAACCTTGACCAAACCCTTAATGTAACCTTAACCTTGAATTTACACTTAACGTAACCTTAAGCTTGACCTTGACCTTACCCTTAACATTAACCTTAACCTTAAACGTAACTTGACTAAACCTGTAACCTTAACCTTACCCTTAACCTTACCCTTAGCCTAATCTTAACCTTACCCTAACCTTACCATTACCCTTAACCATAACCTTAACTGAAACTTAACCTTAACGCTAACCTTATCCTTATCTTAAACTTAACCTACCTTAACCTTCTCCTTAACCTTAACCTTAACCTTAAGTTTAAATTTTTGGGTAAGGTTAGGTTAAGGTTAGGGTTAGGTTATAGCTAAGGTCAAGGTTAAGGTTAGGTTAAGGTTAAGGTTAAGTTAAGGTTAATGTTAAGGGTTTGGTTAACATTAAGGTTAAGGCTAAGTTTAAGGTTAAGGTTAGGGTTAAGATTAGGTTAGGTTAAGGTTAAGATAAGGTTAAGGATAAGGTTAAGGTTACATTACGTGTAAAGTCAAGGTTAAGGTTAGGTTAAGGTTAAGATAAGGTTAAAGTTAACATTAGGTTAAGGTTAAGTTAAGGTTAAGGTTAAGGTTAAGGGTTTGGTCAAGGTTATGGTTAGGTTATAGTTACAGTTATCGGAAGGTTATGGTTAAGGTTAAGTAAAGGTTAAGGTCAAGGTTAATGTTAAGGGTTAGGTTAAGGTTACGGTTAAGGGTTTGTTCATGGTTAGGTTTAGGTTAAGGTTAAGGTTAAGGTTAGGTTAAGGGTAAAGTTAAGGTTAGGGTTAGGTTAAGGTTAATGTTAAGGGTAAAGATAAGGATATGGTTAAGGTTAAGGTTAAGGTTAGTTTAAGTTCAAAGTTAGGGTTAACCTTAAATATAACCTAACCTTAACCTTGACCAAACCCTTAACCTTAAGCTTAACCTGATTAAACCCATAACCTTAACCTTAACCTTAACTATAACCTAACCCTAACCTTGACCAAACCCTTAACCTTAACCTTAACATGAACCTTAACCTAGCCTTAACCTTAACCTTAGCTATAGCCTAACCCTAACCTTGACCAAATCCTTAACCTTGACTTTAACCTTAACCTTAACTATAACCTAACCCTAACCTTGACCTTAACCTTAAGCTAACCTTAACCTTGACCTTAACTATAACCTAACCATAACCTTGACTTTAACCTTAACCTTAACTTTAACCTTCCCATAACCATAATCTTAACCTTGACTTTACCCTTAACCTAACCTTAACTTTAACCTTAACCTAACCTTAACCTTAAATTTTACTTTACCCTAACCTTAAGGGATAACCTAACCCTAACCTTGACCATACCCTTAACCTTAACCTTACCCTTAACCTTAACCATCCAAAAACCTTAACCTTAATCTTAACCTTAACGTAACCTTAACTTTATCCTTACCCTTAAACTTACCCTTAACCTTCACCTTAAGCTTAACCTTAACCTTAATTTTAACCTAACCAAACCTTAACCTTAACCTTAACTGTTACACCATTTTTTGGTCATCTAACTTTTCATCATTAGATGGACCCAAGTACACCATGTAAGACCAGTTTTACCCCAAGTAAAACTGCTTTCACTATGATTAATTAGGAAACCCCAAAAGGAATAATTAATTAAACCATACTTTAATTATTATTCCCAGTCATGTTTAACCCAAAAACAAAGAAATTAATGAGATAAACCCATAGTTATCTTATTATTTTCTAGGAATAATTATTTAACAATATTCCTTGTTAAATATGACCAAATCAACCACCATTAATCAAATAAATCATTATTTATTTGATTATATCCCAACCACTTCCTTAAAAAGATAAATAAATCATTTATTTATTTATTTTTCACTAATCAAGGGATTTGACCCAAGTCAAACACCCTTTTCCTCCAACAAATAATAATAAAATATTCCATAGAGGTGGATCTAGATGTGATTAACATTATTTTAATCATGCACCAAGATCTAGAAGGACCCAATATTTTGTTATAAATAGGAGGGTTTTCCCCATCATTCTTCACCTTTTGTTGCGTACTAGATCACTCTGGATCTATACACTCGGTCTCATTTTCTGCCATTGTTGTTCCCATTGAGATCTACCTTCTACATTGGGTTTTCTACATCTACAAGAGAGAGAAAGCTTAGATCTGAAGTGCTGAGGACTACAAAGAACCCATCCCATTGAGGAGATCTGGATACACCTTCTTGTTTCCTCCCAGGTGCCCTGTAATATAAAAAATTCATTCAAAAATCGTGTTCTTGTCTTGTCTGTTGGATGCATGGAGCAAACTCTTTACTTTACTGCTTAATGTCTTTCCATTTATAGATCCGTTTGTTGCAGCACTTTAACTACTAATTGCAGATCTGAAGATGTTTTGCAGCCATTATTGTTGTTAGGGCTATTAGTTATGCGTAGCTAAAGTGGTTCTTTTTCGTACGCTTCGACAAAGAATTCATACTAACAAATGGCGACTCCACACGGGTTTTAAATTACGACCGCTGTCGTTTTTCATATTCCCGCATATCCAGCTACTTCAGGCCCTAGGGCTTCTTTTTTAGCTGCTTAGTTTTTCTCTTTTCATGTCATTTTTCTCACATAAAACCCTAAAAACCTAAAATTTCTAACTTCCGTGTGTTTCTGGCCCTATTGCGCAGGTAAGCGACACCAGCCGCACCCGAGACGGCAATTTTTCAGAAAATCTGCCGCCGAAACAGCCGGAACGGGGGGGTCGCACCTTTTGGCCCAAAACCTGCGACCTGGACGCACCTTTTGGCCTGTTTCCTGCGACCTCAACTCAGATCAGGTCAGAACCTGCGACCTGCCTTTTTTCCAGCATTTTTTCTGTAATTTTTCTGGGTTCTGCTGCAGCCTCTGCCAGGGTTTTCCAGCCTCTGTCTCAGCCCGCCTTGACCAAGATCTGATCTGTTTTTACTCATCTAAGTGGGAACCCAGCCCCTTAAGGCTTTAGTACCCTCCACTTTTTGTGGAAGAGTTTCAGCTGTTTCAGCCGTCGGTTTCAGAGCTTCAGCCCTTTCTTTTTCCAGATCTGTGACCTCACTTCCAGATCCATCGAAATCAGCCTCTTTTCCTTTCAAATCACCTCTTGTCGTTTTGTTTGGACCTCCTCTAAAGGCCTCTGCCTTGCCCCCCCCCGGGTTTTTGCTGATTTCCCTTTTTCCAGCCACCTTGCCTCTGTCTCTTGGCTGTGATCTGCACCCCTTATCTGCAGCCTTATCCTCCGGATCTCTGTCCCCTTTGACCCTAGATCTGTTGAGCTTCCTTTGTGTGTGTTTCCATAGTTTTTCCCTTTCTTTTCAGCATAGTTTTGAGAGACCCACTTTCTTGGGTTTGATAGATGCATATGTAGTTGTTATTTTTCTGTTATTTCAGCATTTTTATTCTGTTCTCTGTAGGTTTATTTTCAGCTACGTTGCACACTTTTTTGCTCTCAACAACGGAAAGGGTTTAAAAATTAAAATTAACGCACACCACACACTGACCCTAAGTGAAGAAGCGTCTGGTTTACACCGCCTGGCAAAGACTCTAAAATCAATTGTCACTGCACCTTATCTGCCCTTGACCTTCTTGATTCTGTCCCTTTCTGCCCTTGTCGGTTTCCTTCTTCCTGTCATCATTGCGCCCCAAAGGCGCCTTTCCCGGAGACTTCTTGGCCTTCATCCTCAGTTTCCGGTTGATCGACCTGCTCCGCACCGTCGTCGTCGAGCCAATCCACCTTCGAGTCCGCACTCCGACTCCTCTCCTGATTCATCGGGTCCCCCTTCTCCTTCCGGTTCTCCCCCTCCGACTCCTTTTACCTTCACCATGTCCGGATCAGGGCCTAATGCTAGCGGTTCTCCCGGCCCCAATTCCGGCCCTACTTCTAGCGGAACCGTCACAACCACTACTCCGGCCACCCCTGTGCTGCCGTACATTGCAGGCCTCAGCCTCCCCGATTTCCATCAGTTGATTAATGACCCCATTCACCATAATACTACCTGGCCCGCTATGCCCACCAAGCTACCCTCTGATATCCCTAAGTTTGAGGGCCTTAATGGCGAAGACCCAACCAATCACGTCCGGTCTTTCCACATGTGGTGTTCCTCCAACTCCATTACCGATGACTCCATCCGTCTTCGTTTGTTCCAACGCACACTTACCAGCGAAGCTTCTAAATGGTATGTCGAATAGGCCACTTCCTCCCATACCACGTTCGAGACTCTTGCCCAAGCCTTCTTGTCGTACTTCCAGCTCCCTCTCCGATACGACACTGGTACGGAGCTCTTGACTTCATTTAAGCAATCCTCTTCCACACGCCTTTCTTCCCATGTTCAGGAATGGCGACGAAGACGGAGCTTATGTCGAGCCCCTCCCTTTGAAGATCGGGTTTACATGGACTCGTTCCTTCGCACCCTCCCATCTCCCATCGGCAAAGATGTCGCCTCTCACTTTCCTCAATCTGAAGAAGCCGCCCTCAAAATAGCTTTAAAATATGACCTGATCTACGCTCAATCTGGTTATGTTTATACCGTTCTCCCTGACATCCCCAGGCCCGGTGGCGCTAACGCCCCGGGGGCATCTCATTCCGCTGACGGTATTGTTGGATCTCTTTCCCACCCCTCTGCTCACCCTCCTATGAGCCATGGCCCTCCTCAGGGAGGGGCCAGCACCTCTAGCACTCTGCCCCCTCCCGGCAACATGTATCCAAGATACGGCATGCCTCCTCCTTTTGCCCAACCTCCTGCTTACCTCAATGCTGCCCAACCCAACCCTTACTTTTATCCGCAGCCTGGTGCGCCAACTCCTCCAGCATATGCGCTTCCGCCTCCCTTGCCTCCTCACCACCTGCAACAGCCCTTACAACACCCTCCAGGGCAAGTATTTGCACAACAGGGTGCGTTTATTCCCCCTTCTTCTCAAAGAAGGCGGAGAGGCAACCAGAACCCATCTGCCCCCGGTAACCGAGGACCCAATTCTGGTATGGACCCTAACACTAGCAACCAGCCTCAGGGCATCCCGCCCAGGCCGGACAGGCCGCGTCGCACAAACAAGCCCTGTTCGTGTTGCAGTGATTACGGTCACTACACTCACGATTGTCCTCTCTTACCCCAGATGCGACAGATGTGGGAGTCTCAAGCCACATTGCGCGGACAACACACCTCCCCTCACGCTCCTCCTAATGTGGCCACTACCCCGCCAGCTGTGTTCACTGATCCTTTCCCTCAACAGGGATTCGTGGCTACCCAACCCCCCGACAGCCATGCAGCCACACCCTCGTCCATTTCCGGTTCCTCTGACTACCAGATCCTTATGATGCGCTCCGATTCGTCCCCTTCTGTCGACCTTCACCTTCAAACTCGGTCTCGCCAGTACCCCAAGCCTCCTGCTCAGTCTGCTCCCGAGCCTCCATCTTCAGGTTCTACAGAGCCTCTTTCGACACCCAGTGGCCCCTTACACATCCCTCAACCCAAAGTTGAGGTTCACCCAAAGATTCCAAAGGGTCCATTACGCCGAAATGCTGCTTTCGGTCGAGCCGCCCAATCGTACAGTATAGTAGATGATTTGGCACAATCCCCTGCTGCCATTTCCACACTGGAACTCCTCCAGTCGTGCCCTTCCCAACGGAAGGCTCTACTATCTTCCGTGGGCGCTGTTGATCCTGCTGATGACCAAATGATTGTTTTCGACGCCACTCAATCAGACCACCCCCCTCTTCCTCCTTCCGTTGCTTTCCAAATCCCAGTCAAAATCCGGAACGCCACTGTATCCCGGTGTATAATTGATGAGGGGGAATCCACCTGTGTGATGTCCGCTTCGGTTTGGAAACAACTCGGATCCCCTGAGCTGGCCCCTTCCACGATCACCCTTCGAGCGTGGGACGGTCATGCCTCCCAGCCTATTGGCCTGTTTCGTAACTGTCCCATCACCCTCGCCGGTACGACTGTTTGCGTTGATGTCGAAGTCATTGACGCCCCTCTAGACTACAACATTCTATTGGGGCGAAGCTACACCTATGCCATGTCTGCTGTCCCATCCGCGGTCTTCCGCAAGATGTCTTTTCCACATAATGGAAAGATAGTCACCATTGACCACCTATCGTATCATGAGCCGCCGTCTCCATCCGCCTCCGAGACGACCATCTCTTCTGTAGCCAACAAGCAAACCGTCGATTCTTTGACCAGTGTCTCCCCCGGCGTCTATAAAGATTCCATCCTGCTTGGAACTTTTCCTCACCTTCCTCCCCCTCCTGTTACTGATCCCAGCTTGTCGAATGTTTGCATGATGCAATCGTCTCAGGCTGCCCATAAACGGCCTGCCTCGGCTAGCCCGCACCCTCCTCCCCGCCCGCCGCAACCCGCTCCTAGCCATCCATCTCAGCCAGCCGGACCTCCTCTTTCTGGCCCTCCCCCTACAGCTGGTGCCCCCGAACCTCTTTATCCTCCAGGCTCGGTCCCCCCCGGCCTTAACCATCTTGGCGCCGTACCTCCTGGTCATTACCCTGCTGGACAGATCCCCTTCTTGGCTCCCCCTCCCGGAGTATATTCCGTCCCCGTCATGGCCACCCTTTCTCTCCCTAACTTGACCTTGGGTATTCCGGTTTGGTACCTTGACCCCCCAGCCGCCACCCCCCCGGGTCACCCCAAACCTTACATGGCTTTGACACCGGTTCAACCGGTCCCCCTCGCTTCCTCCATAGCCACTGTGCCCCCAGCACCTCCACAGGACCCTTCTCCTGTTGGGTCGGCTCCCGGGAAGAAAGGCAAAGCCCGCAAGGGGGCAACCAAAGACCAAACCACCCCGACCAACCCGGCTCCTTCTCCACCCCCAAAGCCTTGTGCCTTATGTGATGTCATTGGTCATGCCACCCATGCTTGTCCCGAGTTACCTCGTATCCGACCCATGGTAAACTTCGCGTTCCCCGACACTACGGTCCCTGAAACTCCCACTCCTTCTTCGACCGTTCCCAAGAACGCCAAGACTCTCCGCACCAACAAGCCTTGTGCTTTGTGCGGTGTCCATGGCCACTACTCCCATTATTGTCCTCACCTGACACATTACCGCGCCTCCCTTGAGGTGATCCGCGAGTATGAGGTTGAACAAAGTCAATCCGCCTCTCCCATTCTCGCGCAGTATGCTTCAGGCCAGCCTGAGGATCCCCCCGCTCCGATCCACATCCCCCCCCCTGATGTTCAGATGACGGAGTCTACAGTCACCATTCTTTACCTATCCTCCTCTGCACGACACCCGGAGCCTAGCCCGTCTACAGCCTTCCCCATTGTGTCCGTTGATACCCGAGATCACTCCACTTGTGTCTCCATTGACCTCCGCAGCCCGAGTCCTCGCCATGTTTCTGATAGCTCTCATACATCACCTTGTGTGAGCCTTGATCATCCTGCCCTTTCCCCCTGCCATTACTGCTCGATGACTTCTGTACCCTCACGCTGCCGTCATTTCCTTTCATCCCCTCATTTATTGTCTTGTCACACCATTTTGCAGGACCCCCCGTCCACACCCTTTATCGGTTACGCCGACGGTGCAAGTCGCTCCTCCAGGAATCTTGCCTCGGCAGGGTGGGCCATCTTCACCCCCTTGCATGACCTCGTTCTGTCTAACGGGGTATGCATTGGTTCTGCCACCAACAATCAGGCCGAATATGATGCAGCGTGTGGCCTATTAGCCGATGCCTTGTTGCATCGCATCCGCCATCTGCACGTTCATTTGGATTCCCTGCTTCTTGTAATGCAACTAAATGGTGTTTATCATGTGCATAACCCTGTGCTGTTCAGACGCTATTTACGAGTGAAAGTCTTAATACGTGCGTTTGAAACCATCACTTTCAACCATGTACCCAGAGACCAAAATCACTATGTAGATAGTATTGCAAACCATGTTCTAGATTGGCATTTATCACACCCAAGTCATACAAGACAATAACATTAAATCAACCATCACGAGACGATGCATATCCATAATATGTGTCGCAAACCATATATTGATGAGTCCATCTACTCTGATACATACGACATGCCCATAGCATGTTCCAAAAAACTGGGGGCACCATACGCCCCCCCATACATATACTTACGACGTGCCCATAGCATGTTCCACAAACTGGGGGCACCATACGCCCCCCCATATATATCCATCCGACATGCCCATAGCATGTTACAAACAAAATCCAAAAAACAGGGGGCACCATATGCCCCCCCATACATTCTAGGGGGCACCACTTGCCCCTACACACATCCGAGAGGGCACCATATGCCCCTATATCTGGCCAATACACGATGAACGCCCTGATCCGCCTGGATCTCTGTCCGAAGTGTTCCCAGATCCCTCTCCCTCCAGTTGACCCGCAACTCTGCCATACCTGCACAACCACATTCTTTTTGTCAGGGTACAGATCGGGAACACCATAACCACACACCACAATCCAACTCCCAGCCATAAAACAGCACCAAACCCCCCTTATCTCCCAGGTCGCAGTTTTCTGCCATTTTCTCGACCAGGTCGCACTTGTTGCCCTAATACCTGCGTCCTGGGTCGTACTTTTTGCCCCAAAAAAGTGCGACCCGGCCATAGAGATGAAGGAGGGGCTGTTTCTGGGGGTTTTTGGGCCCTCAACTGCAAATGTAATCCATCAAAATGCAAGAGCAAGGTTAGGCCTCTCGCCTCCAACTGACAGATCTCGAATCCAACGGTCGGTTTGTCCGCTACGTTCGCCGCAAGATTTAGGGCCTTCTCTCCTCTCCACATTCACCACAACAACAATAGAAAATGAATGATTTTGGAGGGAAAACTGCCTCATTAAAAGAGAACCCCTGTTTCTTCTTTCGACTGCTGCGACCACACCGTAGCCCCGTTCGACGAAACGTCAGCACCGCTGGATAGATCTCACCGAGCTCTCAAATGGGTTTTCCTTAGTTTTTGGTGATTTGATACTTCACCCGGACACATTTTTCCACGAAGGGTTACTTCACCGCTCCTCAAAATCGAATTTCCTCACTTACGACACTTGTACTTGGGGCACCATATCGCCCCCTTACTTGTCCATGTTCATGTTGATTTTCGTCATGAGTGCCCACCTTGTACTCATGCTTCTATGACCCCCCACTGGGGCCTTTATTGTGTGGCAGCACTATCTAGTCGCCCTTGCTTAGAGCATCCGAGTTGAGTCATCATTGCATTCATGGAGTCTATCCTGCATCCCTTTACACCATACTATAGCCCTCCATTCTTTTTTGCTTGGTTCCTCTCTTGTGTCGCATCTCATGACCTTCAGCCCCACTGTCCCCTGTCCCTTTCGATATTGTGTCAGTCGCTGCCATGTCATTCATGCCCTTTATGCTCTAACAAGGGAAGTCGTCCATTCGCCACTCCATCCTTCCCATTTCCACCATCATCATTAGTGTCAGTCTGTCCGTCGCTCTATTGCCCTTCTCTCGTACCTTAGTTGAGGATCTCTCATTACCTCACCTAAGGTGGACCTCCTTCTGTCGACCTCAGCACATTTATTCCAGAAGCAAGGTCTAGAGGGCGGTGTACCTTGGTTCCAGCTTCCATTTTTGTTCGGTGCCTCGGATCAGACAGGGGGATTTCTTACCTCCCTTTGACTTGATTGCTTCTCCAGCTCCTTTCAGCATGATCGAGATTCGTATACTGGACAGTCCAGTGACCCAGCAGCAGCTCTTGATGATTCCCCGGCGTGTGTGAGATGTCTCAGCCCTCATGAGGGGGTGGCCCTGCAGGTAGCCCCCCACATGCCCGGATGACCTCTTCATTGCAGCCTTTGATGCCGCTCCAGATTTTGATGATGTTGGCCTTAGCCACTTGCAGCAGCTCTATGATTTGCATGTACCAGTCAGATTTTGTGAGCCCTTCCCCATTTACAGGGGGCATTTGGGGTTGTATTTATCTCATGTACTCCGATGATATTGTACTAGTCCTGGCTGTTATCCCAGGCACAGCATGTATGTGAGACTATTCATTGTATTTTTATCTGGCTCTTGATTATGCCAGCTGTATTCTATGGTTCGGTCCCTTGTTCACTGGACACACTATTCTTTTGTACTTTGTCACTGCGGGCATAGGTATGCCTCCCCCGCCGCCTTCAGCACAGGTACCCTCTCATAACAGAGACTTGTTGCACCTGCGAGTCTCGTCTCCT
This sequence comes from Pinus albicaulis, assembly GCA_034641835.2. Taxonomy (NCBI): domain Eukaryota; kingdom Viridiplantae; phylum Streptophyta; class Pinopsida; order Pinales; family Pinaceae; genus Pinus; species Pinus albicaulis. Next base: position 33,992,225 of record MU968317.1, read on the forward strand.
CAGGGTCTAGTCCTTCAGCACACTATCTACCTCATATTTCTCTCTCTGACATACCCATTTGTTGTCTAGTGATTGTCTTCTTACAACGTACTTCGGTCATACGATTTGCTCCTGACACTCGCACGCTGGGGGGCAATCTGTTACACCATTTTTTGGTCATCTAAATTTTCATCATTAGATGGACCCAAGTACACCATGTAAGACCAGTTTTACCCCAAGTAAAACTGCTTTCACTATGATTAATTAGGAAACCCCAAAAGGAATAATTAATTAAACCATAATTTAATTATTATTCCCAGTCATGTTTAACCTAAAAACAAAGAAATTAATGAGATAAACCCATAGTTATCTTATTATTTTCTAGGAATAATTATTTAATAATATTCCTTGTTAAATATGACCAAATCAACCACCATTAATCAAATAAATCATTATTTATTTGATTATATCCCAACCACTTCCTTAAAAAGATAAATAAATCATTTATTTATTTATTTTTCACTAATCATTTATTTATTTATTTTTCACTAATCAAGGGATTTGACCCAAGTCAAACACCCTTTCCCTCCAACAAATAATAATAAAATACTCCATAGAGGTGGATCTAGATGTGATTAACATTATTTTAATCATGCACCAAGATCTAGAAGGACCCAATATTTTGTTATAAATAGGAGGGTTTTCCCCATCATTCTTCACCTTTTGTTGCGTACTAGATCACTCTGGATCTATACACTCGGTCTCATTTTCTGCCATTGTTGCTCCCATTGAGCTCTACCTTCTACATTGGGTTTTCTACATCTACAAGAGAGAGAAAGCTAGATCTGAAGTGCTGAGGACTACAAAGAACCCATCCCATTGAGGAGATCTGGATACACCTTCTTGTTTCTCTTAAAGGCATGCCTAAGATAAAATTCATAAAAATCAAGCCTGCCTTACCTCTTGAGCATGAGCAACTCACTCATAACTTGCTTATGCTCTTTTCATTTATAGATTCATGTATTGCAAGACTTTAATCACTATCAGACGAAGATGTTGCATATGGCTATTATTGTTAGGGCCTATTATCATGCAGCTGGTTCTTCAGTCGCTTGCTAAAGAATTCATACTAACATTAACTTTACCCTTAACCTCATTCTTAACCTTAGCTATAACCTAACCCTAAATATAACCTAACCATAACCTTATCTTTACCCTTAACCTTAAACTTAAATTAACCTTAACCTTAACCTAACCTTAACTTTAACCTTAACGTGACTTTAACTATAACCTAACCCTAACCTTGACCAAACCCTTACCCTTAATTTTAATTTAACCTGAACCTTCCCATAACCATAACCTTAACCTTAACCTAACTTAAACTTAACCTTTACCTTGACCTTAAACTTAACCTTACCCTTAACCTTCACCTTAACCTAACCTTAACCGTAACCTTAACCTTAATCTTCCCCTAACCTTAACCCTAACCTTAACCTTAACTTTACCCTTAACCTAACCTTAACATTAAATTTAACGTTAAATTAACCTAACCATAAAATTAACCTTACCTTAACCTTGACCTTTAACCTTAACTGTAACCTTATCTTTACCCTTAACCTTAACCTTACCCTAACCATAACCTTAACTTTACCATTAACCTAATCTTAACCTTAAAATTAACCATAACTATAGCCTAACCCTAACCTTAACCTTGACCAAACCCTTAACCTTAATATTAATCTTAACCTTAACCTTAACGTAACCTTAACCTTAACCTTAACTTTAACTTTACCCTAACCTTAACCTTAACCTTAATATTAACCTTAAATTATAAATTAAGGGTGAGGTTAAGGGGGTAAGGTAAGGGTTTGTGTTAGGGTTAAGGGTTAGAGTTTGCTTTCGTCCCTTCTGGGTCTTTATCTGTCGGTTGTATACTCCCTGCCGTAGGTTAATTATGTGGCTACCTACCCTGTGTGCACAATCAGTGATACTGCCATTGTGCATAGTGTGCTGGGGGCATTGGGTCCTGATTTCCGAGATGTTGTTCTCCTATCTAGTGTGGAAATCTTGGAAGCCATGACTTCTTATTCATCATGATTAAGGGTCATTGGAGCAGAGTTTGTTTTCTTGTGTCAAGCTCCTTAAAAAATGAAACAAGCTCGTTGGAGCAGAGTTCATTTTCTTGTGTCAAGATTCTTAAAAAATGAAACAAGGTCATCGGAGCAGAGTTCATTTTCTTGTGTCAAGCTCCTTAAAAAATGAAACAAGCTCTTATGAGCATAGTTCTTTTAATGTGTCAGCCTCGTTAAAACAATGAAACACTTTCCTGTTCAATTCAAGTCTTTGATAAGATCTCGTAAAATCCCAGTCGAGTCTTTCTCTTGATCTCATAACTTGAACCTTCACTCCATCTTCATTTCATATGGATTGAAGCTTGGGGGGCATGTACCTCGAATTGAGTCACCATGCTAGGGGCATGCAAACTTTTTAAAGCATAACTTGTTTCCGTTTCAAGCTTGTGTAAAAGTGAAACCAGTTTCAAGCATAGTTTATGTTTGTTTCAAGCTTGTGTAAAAATGAAACCTTTCCCATTTTACCTCTCGTGATTTCCATTTTATCAGCCTGTTTTTCTAGATGAGCCTTGGTTTTATCACTCCATTGTCCCCATATTCTTGGCTGATCATATGCCTTCACTTGGTTGTTTTACCCATTCCTGAGGAACCACTGCGATGAGTGGTCTTGTTAGACAACCTCTTAACCTTTACCTGTTTTGAGCAGTTCCACCATTACTAGAACCAGTTGCTACCCTTTATACCACTCGTTCCTTTAGGAGGAGTCAACTTTCAACTCTTTTCTGACTCTTAAAAATTGAAAAGATTGCCGAGACTCTTGTCATTTTGAACTCATTAAATGGTTGCAAAACGATATCTACCCAGTATACGTTTACCCCTTTTTCGGGCTGGGATGAATTATTTACGAAAAAGGAATACCTTAGCCAATTACGACTAAGAGGTTCTCCCAGACACAGTTTTCTACCTTTTCATATCTGAGGGACTATTTTACGAAAAGGGACTTGTTGAAGTTTTCTTTTGTGCCTTCTTTTCAAACTCTCTAAACATGAAAAGATGTCAAGTTATTCCTTTGTCAGACTCGTTAAAACTGATGACATCAGACTCCGTCGTTATTTTTTTATTCGAGTTCCTCCTTCCTAGGGCTTTTAAAAAGTACTAGTTTGGATTTGTCTGAAGGAAAAACTTATATGACAAGCATATGGTATCCTCTTCAAGCTTGTGTAAAAATAAAGAGGTACTCGCCAGAAATGGTGGAGGAAAATGGAAGTTATTCGTCAGTTGTGTCGGTAGTATGTCACTCTTGAACATCACACTTGTCTGCAGTTCATGTCAGGTTGGGATATCTTCACTCTGTCACTTTCCCTCCATGGGTTTGGGAAATTTGTTTGCCTCTCATTCGATTACCAATTTTGTCAACATGACCTCTGATCCTATTTGAGTCAAATGTTTCCAAATTCTAGAGTCGTGTCGCTGATATGTTCAAGAGAAAATCCTTGTGTAGTTTGTACATTCCCTGATCCTCTGTTTTAGTCTTGATTCACACTCATATTACCTTCTCTATTTCGTGTCAATGATGTGGGATTCATTATGAACCTCCTTCAATGGATCAATTCCTGTCGACTTCAGCTCATTATCCGGGAAGTTTATCTAGAGACTCCTTTCTGGTACCTTAAAGCTTACATGCCCTAATTGCAAGTTCTTCGCATTCGATGACAAGTTCACATCATTGGCCTTCGATCGGGTGATTTCACGGGTGTTTGAATTCAGCTCACTATTCACATTCCGTGGATTGTACTAGTAGTACCTTGAGAGCCATTAACATTATGGGTGGTTTCTCTCGCACTTGTTAATGGTTCACATCATTGACCGATAATCAAGTTATTTTCTAGCATGTTCGACTTCAACACATCTATTCACATGTTGGAATTTGTACTTTGATCGAGTGGTGTCAGAGCACAAGACCCTAGGCTTCGATCATAAAATTCCAGGTTGCGAGGAGTTATGAGTCATTCATGATTATATACATGATTCTTTATATGGATGGCTATGATCATACAATGGGTTATCTTGTTTTGATCGTCTCTATATGGATGGCTGTGCCCATACCGTGGATCTATTTCATATGATCAATCATGTTCGGACTTCATACTTTAGGGGGCATCTTTTACACAATAATTTTTCATTGTCCCTGCAATCCCCATCTCGCACATTGGAGGGTCATTTATGTGACTAATTAGAGGTGTCATGCCTTGCAAATACCATCATTGCATCCCTTTCCATGAGGACAACATTCCCTCTGTTGACCATTTCCTAAGCAAACCACTAAAAACACTTATTTTTTCCTTAGCGCTGGTAGCCCGTTATGCCCTCACACCAATGGGGAAAATTAACACTGAGCCCGTGCCAGTTGGTGCCCTGTCTCAGTGAGCTACCTATGCCAATCTGTTTATGGAATTTTTTTTAAAAATAGAGGTGAAGTTTCGATCACAACAACTTCGTGGATGAGTCATAGGGAGTGGTTCGACTGAGTAACCATGGCCTTCCTCCTTTGGCCTCTTGTTTCCACCTTATGGGGAAATATCCCAAGGGATAAGGTCTCCCTTCCACTATTGTAGGGATCCCAACCTCTTCCTCTCCTCTATAAATATATCCATCTTCCATTGATGTGCTGGTTGAACATGTTCTAGTTGAACAGATAGTTGAAAAAGTTAGCATAGAGGAGAAGCAATCATAGCTTCAAGAGAATAGTGCAGAGTGTGATTGTTTTTGTGTGTTCAGAACATAGTGAGATTTTGGACCTTTGTTCATGAGGGTGTGACAAACATGCTTGGATAGAGACCTTCCGAAGGAGAACCTCAACATCAAGGCTTGGTTGTAAACTCTCCTTGTCTTTATCATAATAAAATTCATTTGATGTTTATCTTCCACTCTTGTTTACATTTATAATGAGATTTATAGCATTCCTTGATCAGTTAGATAGGTTGTAATTGTTTTATGTTTGTCATGGTTTTACACTTGTTGTGGTGTCTTGACTATCTGTACATGTAATCGAACATTGGTAGCAGTGTGTACCAAGTTTGAGAAGAGCGACAAATCAAGAAGCTTCGACGGAAGAAGAGAACATAGCATCAGAACAAGGTAGGACATCTTCCTTGCTCTGAATTTCATTTACAATCTAGGAAGGTATATGTTAGTATGTTCTCGTAGTTGCTAGACCCACCCTAGGGCTAGAGGGATCGCCTATGTCCGTAGAGGGGATTTACCTGGACAAAAATAACCTAACCTTAACCTTAACCTTCCAATAACCATAACCTTAAACTTGACCTTGAATTTACCCTTAATCTAACCTTAACCTTTACCTTCCCCTAACCTTAACACTAATCTTACCCTAACCATAACCTTAACTTTACCATTAACCTAATCTTAACCTTAAATTTAACTATAACCTAACCCTAACCTTAAATTTAACTATAGCCTAACCCTAACCTTGAAAAAACCTTAACCTTAACGTTAACGTAATCTAACCTTAGCATTAAGCTTAACCATAACCTTAACCTTAGCCTTAACCTTAGCCTTACCCTTAAAATTAACCTTATCTTAACCTTAAATATAACCTTATCATAACCTTACCCTTAACCTTAACCTTAACTTTACCCTTAACCTTGAATTTAACTCTAACCTTAACTCTAACCTTAGCCTTAACCTTCCCCTAACCTTAACCCTAACTTTAACTTTAACCTTAACCTTAAGGTTAAGGTTACAAGTTTAGTCAAGTTAAGGTTAAGGTTAAGTTTAAGTTTATGGTTATGGGAAGCTTAAGGTTAGGTTAAGGTTAAGATTAGGGTAAGGTTAACGTTAAAATTTTGGTCAAGGTTAGGGTTAGGTTATAGTTAAGGTCAAGGTTAAGTTTAAGTTTAAGGTTAAGGGTAAGGTTAAGGTTAGGTTAATTAAGGAAACGTTAAGGTTATAGTTAAGGTTAAGGTCAAGGTTAAGATTAAGTAAAGGTTAAGGTTAAGGTTAGTATTAAAGGTTTGGTCAAGGTTAGGGTTAAGTTATAGTTAAGGTTAAGTTTAAGGTTAAGGTTATGGTTAAAGGGATAAGGTTAAAGTTATGGTTAAAGGGGTAAGGTTAAAGTTATAGGTTTAGTCAGGTTAAGGTTAAGGTTATGGTTATGGTTAAGGGGTTAAGGTTAAGGTTATGGTTAAGGGGGCAAAGTTATGGTTAAGGTTAAGGTTAAGGTTATGGTTAATGCTAGGGTAAGGTTAGGTTAAAGTTAAGGTTAAGGTTAAGGTTAGGTTAGGGTTAAAGTTAAAGTTAAGGTTAGGTTAGGGTTAAAGTTAAGGTTATGGTTAGGGTACGGTTAGGGTAAGATTAAGGTTATGGTTAGGGTAAGGTTAGGGTTAAGGTTAATGTTAAGATTAAGGTTAAGGTTAAGGGTTTAGTTTAGGTGAAGGTTAAGGTTAGTATTAAAGGTTTGGACAAGGTTAGGGTTAAGTTATAGTTAAGGTTAAGGTTAAGGTTAAAGGGATAAGTTTAAGGTTATGGTTAAAGGGGTAAGGTTAAGGTTACAGGTTTAGTCAGGTTAAGGTTAAGGTTATGGTTAAGGGGTTAAGGTTAAGGTTATGGTTAAGGGGGTAAATTTAAGTTTAAGGTTATGGTTAATGCTAGGGTAAGGTTAAGGTTAAAGTTGAGGTTAAGGTTAGGGTTAGGTTATATTTAAGGTGAAGGTTAAGGTTAGGGTTAATGTTAGGTTAAGGTTAAGGGTATGATTAAGCCCTTAATATTCACATAACCTTAACCTTAACCTTAACCTTAATTTAACCTAACCTAACCTAGCCTTAACCTTATCCTTAACTTAACCTAACTTTAACCTTAACCTTCCCCTAACCTTAACCTTAGCAATACCCCAACCTTACCCTAACCTTACCCTTAACCTTCAGCTTAATTTTAACCTAGCCTTAACATTAACTTTACCTTAGATATAACCTTAACCTTAACCTCAACCTAACAGTAACCTTGACATTAACCTTAAACTTAAACTAACCTTAACCAAACCATTAACTTTAACCTTAACCTGACTAAACCTATAACCTTAACCTTAACCTAACCTTAACTTTGACTTTACCCTTAACTTAACCTTAACCTTAACCTTACCTTAAGGTTAGGTTAAGGTTAAGGTTAAAGTTAAGGTTAAGGTTACGGGTTTATTTAGGTTAAGGTTAAGGTTAATGGGGTAAGGTTAAGGGGGTAAGGTTAAGGTTAAGGTTAAGGTTAGGTTAAGGGTAAAGTTATGGTTAAGGTGAAGGTTAAGGTAAGGTCATGGTTACAGGTTTAGTCAGGTTAAGGTTAATTTTAAGGGTTTGGTCAAGGTTAGGGTTAGGTTATAGCTAAGGTTAAGGTTATGGTTAAGGTTATAGTGAAGGTTAAGGTTAAGACCCATGACCTTAACCTCAACCTTAACCTTTACCTTAACTTTAGCTATAACCTAACCTTAACCTTTACCTTAACTATAACCTTAACCTTAACTATGACCTAACCTTCACCTTAACCTTAACTTTATCCTTAACCTTAACCTTAACCTAGCTAAACTTGTAACCTTAACCTTACCCTTACCTAACCTTAACCTTAACCTAACCTTAACCTTAACTTTACCATTAACCTAACCTTAACCTTAACTATAACCTAACGCTAATCTTAAATTTAACGTTAACCTTAAAAACTTTGTAAGTACTAATTTCAGTTAAGTAGGTCTTGAGTCATTTTTCTTTTAGTCAGTTTCAACATAGTTTCAGAGAAAGTGTGTGCTGTCATCATTATTTCAATTTGGGGCCCGAAGTGAAGGCTATAAAGCTGAAGGTTGATTTCAGTTTTAGTTTGGTTTGTCAGAGTCAAGTCTTTCAGTCAGATTTCAGTCCTAAAATTGAGTCAAGAGTCTGGTTTTGGTCTATCGACGTTATTGACTCCATAGCCCAATGGACGAAGGAACTGCATACTTTCCGAGATATCTGTAGTTCTTAGCACCTCCAAGGAGCTACCATCCCCATTGGAGCCAATGTTAGTGTCGGTATCTTCATCCCTCCGTCAGTGATCAAAATTCTCTTGTTACATGGAATATTAGGTGTCTCACTTAGTCAACTACATTCCATTAGGAGCATGGATCATTTGACGATAGTGGCTTGTTGTTTATTTTTCCCTCATGTCCTTTACCTGCTGGCCCATTTCCATTCATTAAGATCATTTGCAGTCACTTTTTGTCTTATAGTTTGCAAGAGTCATTTTTTTTAGGGTTTCAGTTTCATTAGGTCTAGGGTCTCATCACAAAGGTCTTCAAAATGCCCAATAATGGTCAGTAGGTGCATGAGGATTTTTAATAAAGTTCCAGTACTAAATAATTTTGATCATCATATTCTTAGAAATGTATTTTTCCTCAAAACTCTGTTTTGAGAAAAATTGAGTATTTTAGGTTTTTACTGGATAAATTGATGTAATTTCAGTTCTCTCATATGTAAATAACTTCAATGGAAACCCTGGTCACCTTGTCAAACTTTAGAAACCCTGCAAGGCAAACAAAAATCAAGTCAGGCGTAAATGAAGTAAAATGCCCAAAAATAGAGTTGAAAAGAGCTCATTTGCATTCAAAGAAGAAAGATTGAGCAAGAGAAGGACGTGTTGAACAAAGGGAGAAAAATTGCAGCAAAACTGTTCAAGTTCGTTGGCATGGCACATTGGCTGAGAGGCGCGGCACATAAAAGTGGCGCGGTGCATAAAGTTGGCCTCCACAATGTAAAAAATACACTGGCGCAGCGCATTGAGCAGGTGCGGTGCGTTGGGTTTGTGGCACGACGCATAGAGCTGCAAGCCCGATTTCACCTATAAACTTTCTCAAATTTCCAAATTTGCTCAATCTTATGGTGTGAAAGTAAGTCAAGGTTTTTTCTATTACAAGTGAAGAGTTTTTCTTAGAATTTATGGTGGTTTAGTGTGTAGAAACTCAAACCCTACCTCCTTCCAGATTTGCTCAAAAACAATGGCTTAGAGTTTGTCTTTGTGTTTTTGTTACCAAATCCACTCCATCACTCCCTCACTTTTTCACTCCTCCATTCATTCTTCACTTTAATCCATTCATTCCCTAATTCCCATATTCTTTAAATCCCACTATCCTAAACCCTAATTGCTATCCCAAAATCCTAAAAATTGTCCCTAAAACCCTTCAATTCCCCAAATTCCAATTGACAATATTCCCAACATTCCCCTTACCCTCTCCCTTCATATTCCCTCATACATTTTCATACCCTTGGCAGAAAAATATTAAAGACACCTAAAATCTCTTCATACTCATCCAAGACAACACAAACTTTGGCAAACATGGAATCTGATTCCTCTTATGACCGAGATGAAGAGACACACAGTGATTATCGAGGAGGCGAAAAGAGAAAAATAGACTTCAGATCTTGGCCGAGGATTCCTTGGCCTAGCATAGCACATAATGGAGGAAACTCAGCCCAAATTTCAAAAAACTTGGGACACTTTTTACATTTTTGAAAATTTTGGCCTAAAAACAGACTTTTCTGCTCTATGCGCCGCTCCACTTGGCGCACACTTTTGATTGGGCGGTCCTTTTGATGCAAACTCAAAATTTTTGGATTTTCATGGAAAAATATGCATGCCTACCTATCGCCAAGAAATTTTGACAGATTTTGGGCTTCCATAAGGGTCAAAAACACCCCAAAAATGACCTTTCTGCACTTTTTTTGACACACAGGAAGCAATGTTGGGAGAAATCAGTTTAGATTTTGTTGGAACAGCTCATATAATTGTGAGCTCGACCCCTAGAGGCTGGGATGAGTTATTTTTTTCTATATCTTGTGGGTTTTCAGTCATTAGCATGGTTACTCTTTTGGGAATGCTTTGAGCATCATTGTACATTCGTCTCTGAAGTTTGGCAAGGAATAGACTAGGGTTTGCCGCACTCTATGGGATTATTGTGGTATTTTTCTTTGATAGTGTGTTTCTCTCTGTTAATTTAAGTCTACTTTTTTTTTATGTATATAATTTTCCCTCTTATTTCTTCTTAAATTAAAAAAATAAGGATAAATGTAGAATTCATTAAAATTTGTAGTGCTCTACCTAGGGTTTGTTTAATTTTCTATGTTTTCAGCTGTTTGGAGAGGATCCTTGAAGGTTTCTTGCCCTCTTCAAGTCTTCACCTTTCTAAAATCTCCATTTCCTTAAAATTTAAAGTGTCAAATCAATTTCCTACCTTGCCCCATTCATATCTCTCTAAAACTGGGCCTCATTCCCCAGACCCAAAATCTGCCTTTCCCTTTGATCCAATAAAACACCCTTAAAATAAAATCAAATTCTTTTGCATATATACGTAGCCTAAAATCAACCTTCATTCAAGTCATCTCAAGCCTCATTAATCATTTTTTGATGAGATTGACTAGGAGAGAGGCCTCTCCCAATTTGGTAGGGTGTTGTAGCCCCTACAACACCCTCCAAAAAGAAGACCCCCATTTCAAATTTTTGGAGCCCCTTGAAACTAAAGAGAAACCAAGTGAGGAACCCTTAAGGCCAAGTCGCCAAGTCGCAAAGTTAAACTATTGATGAAAACTGCGACCACACGACTAACGACAGCGACCCCGGGCAGCCGGTGTGATCGCGAGGTGCTCCGTCTCCAGACTGACCGGCTGCGACCCGCGACCTTGTGACCACGAACCCGAGGTCGTAAGTTGCAAAAGCTGGGTCGCAGGCCTAAACACTCAGGTACTCAGTTTTAATGAAAAGTGCGACCCAGCGACCTTGCGACCCCGCAACCCCAGGTCGCCAGGTCGCAAGGTCGCTAGGTCGCAAAACGCTGGAATGAATAGATTTGTGACCCAGAGACCTCGCATTAAATGCCCACACGTGCGACCTTCTATATAAAGGAGGTCTCTAGGTCACATTTTACACATTCAACGATTTGAAAGAAAACGCCTCTGACAGCTCGATTGGCGCGATTTTCCCTGGTAAGTTGCCATTTCTTCCTGCTTTTTCCATTATGAGCATTTCTTACCAAACCCATGTCCCCTTAGGCCTTTAAATTGCCCCTTATCTGAGCTTTTACATTTTTTGTTTCAATTTAGGAGTGTTTTGTGACCCTGCTTTCTCCACAAATATCCAACCTCACCACACTTCTGGTTCAAACTCTCATAGCCTTGTCCCTTGCTCTTAAAACCATTCCTCAGCTCTTCCTAGACCCAGCTAGCTTATAAATTATCAAGAGGAGGGAGAAAAGAAACCTTACGACCGCACGCATGCAAAACCCCCCAGAAAGCCTTAGCGCGACCTGCGACCCAGCGACCTAGTCGCGAGGTCGTAAAGTCGCATTTTCTTCAGATTGCTGGAATCAGCGACCCAGCGACCTAGTCGCAAGGTCGCAAGGTCGCATTTTCCAATTTTCCGGAGAGTTGCGACCCAGCGACCCAGCGACCTGGTCGCGAGGTCACAAGGTCGTATTTTCCTCTGTGTTCGTAATTTGCGACCCAGCGACCCAACAACCTAGTTGCAAGGTCGCAAGGTCGCATTTTCCAATTTTCCGGAGAGTTGCAACCCAGCGACCCAGCGACCTGGTCGCGAGGTCGCAAGGTTGCATTTTCTTTTGTGTTCGTAATTTGTGACCCCGCAACCCTACGACCTAGTCGCAAGGTCGCAAAGTCGCGCCTAGACCTCTTCTTGCAATCTGCGACCCCGCGACCCAGTAAACCAGTAACCTAGTTTTACATGTGTATCAGCTAAATTTCATCACTAAACTATAACTGGTTTTATATCATCATGTTGTTCTTATCTTGGGATTCCTTTATGAATTTGACAGGTGAACTTCAAGAAGACATAGAGTGCATACCTGTTTTATCATATTCTAGTGACATGGCACCCCCGCTATCCCGGAAGAAGGACAAGAAAGTGGTGGAAGAAATTGACGAGCTAGACGTGGTGTCCCTACCCCCAATATATAGGGATAAACTATGTACATTTGCAAAAGAAGACAGCATGCGATGGTACCAAGTGTATCATGAGTTCCCACATCGGAAGAGGAATTCCCAGAAGATCTCCCAGACTGGGAAATATACTTGGAAGTCAAAAGGTCCAAGCTACATCTGGCAGGGGTGCATCCAGCCATATTTCCATGCCCGGAGGTTATAGACCGGATCATACAAAGGACGGATCCCAAGAAGTTTGTGATCCGAGACAGTAAAGGTAGGGCTTTCACTATGCTCGTAGGCTCAGATGCCCACCTTTATTACTCGTTGCCTCGCCCAGATGAGTACTTCACTCCAGAATGGGCTATTGCTCATGATGTTCCGATAGTTGATACTATTAGACAATGGTGGGAGGAGCTCGAGAAATTTAAGGTCAAGAAAGACCAAGAATATCTGGTGGCTAGCCTGAGAAAGGTTTATAAATTAGTTGCCTCCATGCTTTGCAGGCTTTACAAGCGCCCGGATTGCTCCACTTTCAGCGGTAGTTGGGCTACTATCATGGAGTATGTGACAACACATGGCACCCATTTCAACTGGGCTGGCATACTGATGACTTCGATGTAGAAAAAATTGTCCGTGGCATTGGCCCCAGATGAGGGAATGCCTTCCGAATTTTACATGGCCTCTTACCTACTGGATGATGTCTGCGCAAGATTACACGTTGAGGGATGGGCACACAACTAGGACTGCGAGCAGTCTCGTGCAATTCATCTGCAAATCAGGGTATTTTGGGAGTCCAAGTACAAACAGGATATAGAGAAGATCTCCCAAGTATTTATCCCCTCTCTATACAGAAACTTATTTGGCCAAGACGCCCCCTGCATGTCTTGGCGGGCCAAAGAGACTCTAGTCAAAGTGGCACATTGGTTCCCTTTCCCCGGATATACCTTCATCTGAGTCTTTGGATCTTATAGGGCACCACATGCTATGCCTCGCTTTGTTACAGACAAAATGCTCCTTTAGGAGGTATGCTTCTAGATGTCTCAAGGCTTCTCCAACGTCATGTCTAAAGGAAAAAAGAAGCCGTGGCCCACGCTACCCCTCACCATTGGCACGTGCACGGTTAAAGACTTCAAGGAAGTAGCGGCGGAGGGAGAAGCAATGAAAAGCTATTAGCTTGGGGCGCTAGAACACCGAACATATGACCCGGAGAGAATAGTTCCTGAACACTACGTGAAAGCTAAATTCAAGTGGACTTATCAGCATATTGAGCGCCCGGCAGAAGATGAAAGAAGGAACTGGTATAACGCTGAAATACAATTTGCTACGGGAGTAGACGTGGTCCAAGAAGATCCAGATGATCAGAGCTTGGAAGACAGAAGACGTCAGTTGGGAGGTTCCTCTTCCTCTTTACCCCAGAAGTCTCGGACCAGCATAGGGCTTACTACATCTATCCAACAAAAAGAAGCAGAAGCAAAAGCCCAGCAAGAAAGGGAAAAGAAGATAAAGGAGGATGAGGAAGAACGCCAGAAGAGTGCGACGGTAATGCAGAAGAAGAAGCAAGCCAAGGAGGCCAGGAAATAATTGAGGAAAAGGAGGCACAGGCCGCAGCAGAATGGGCACTCAAGGTAGAGCTGCACAAAGCAGAAGTTGAGTGCCAAAAGAAGGCCGAACAGGCTGCTAAAGCTGAGCGCCAAAAGAAGACTGAACATGCTGCTGTTGCTAAACAAAAGAGGAAGGCCGAAATAGAAGCAACAGTAGAAACTGAACGCCGACGAAAGGAAGAAGAGGAAAATAACAGAGAAGAAAGGGAGGATGACCTTCTAGAAGACATCGAGGTAACTCCCCTCGAGATACCTCTGGGCAGTACCAAGTTCTCTGATGTTAGATCCCCCCAGGGGCAGGAAGAGGATTTATTTAACCTCACCAGACTCACATTGGATCAATTCTCTTTCAAAATCCGGTAGGAGAAAAGAAGATCTCTGGCGCAAAGTCCCTCTGCCACATCCACAGTTGCAACAGGCAAAGACATAGTCCTTGATACCAGGACTAATCCTGTAATGATAGCATCGGCGGGTACTGCCTTTGCCACAGCCACGAAAGAGAACGTAACCAGAATGAGTAGAGAAATAGTCTCTCTCCAAAATATACTACAAGTAGCTGAGCAACGCGAGAAAAGAGCAGAACAGGAGAAATCAGAATTGAGAGCAGAAGTTCAACAACTCCGAAACCAGATTCCACCGGTAAATGAAGTCCCACTGGCCATTTTCAAAGAGTGTGAAGTGTTAGAAGTAACCATGAGGCAAGTGTATGGAGAAATGTTCACCATTAAACAAACAGTCACCCCACTGGTAAGAGCATGAGCAAAAACCAAGCAAAAGCACGAGCAGCTAAGGGAGGCCTCACAGGCCTTAGACAGGATGATGGGCTAGACAGTACAATACCCTCAGGCACCTAAAATTTTTCCCAAAAGGGATTGGATTCACACACAGGATGCTAAGTTTCAGCTCTGTATGGCAATACAATCTAAGGACAAACTATCTAAGGACCTGGACAAGGTAATGTCTTCATACAACCACCTGATCAGCGGTATCGACTCGATGCACACTTTTCACCACATTTCTTCTCTTGGGGCATTGGACGAAGAGAAAGCCTGGGAGAAAGTGGACCAAGACATCCAGTCATTTCTGCAGCCTATCAAGCAAGCCGCTGCTGCTCCCGAGCCCGCAGCATCTCAAGAACATCTCAGTCAGTTTATTGCTACTCCAGTTCGGATTTATACCAAACTTGCCTCTCTTTCAAACCAAATCTCACAGAAAAGGGAAACCTTAGTGCCAAATGATTTGGAATGCATGCATTGGTTGAAGGAGGAGGTTCCTCTGGTGTCCCCCATAGCGGAAGAGTACCAGTCATGGAAAGATTTTCTCAAGGAGCAGCAGATTGACGTCCCTGACCTCAACATTGCACGTTCATCTCCGCAGCCCGGTAGCAACAAGTCATGAGCAGCAGGTAGAGGCAGGTCGCAGGTCGCACTATCTGCCCAGGTCGCAGGTCGCACTGTCTACCCAGGTCACAAGTCGCACATACTAGACAGGTCGCAGGTCGCAACTTCTTCAAGGTCGCGAGGCAACTCAACGGGCAGGCAGGCGAAAAGTTGAGAAGCCCAAAGGGAAATTTTGTGCTATAAAACTCCCTATGGGGAAAGCCCCAGGGGCTTTTTATTTTTGGAGACTCAAGAGCTACATTGCATTGTATTAAAAAGATTATACTCTTATACATGTGAATACAGATACTTGTTACAACCCCTTTGTTTGGATGATGTGTTTTACTGCGTGAACACTAAGTGTATTTCCTCATACAGTTTCAGAACATCTTTTGATTAATGAAGCTGTCCTCTTTATAGCATCATTTATGCATCATAGCGTTCTGTGTTTGTATGGATGATGTTCAGTTTACCATTTGCTCTATTAATGAATGTTAATGAACTATTTTGTTAGCATTTCATTTTATCTTTCAGAAAGTAAAGGGACATCTCGCCATAAAGAAATATTTCTGTTGTGGTCAGACTACCTTACAAGCAGTACCCCAAAGACATGTTGCTAACAAAATCTCCTTAGGCGTACATATTTTATTTATTTCCTAGCTACATTAGTGTTTTATTCGTGTTTAATGTGTCAGTCATGTATTCTGTATCATGTGAATGAGTGTGTGTCCGCAGGTTCAATCAGGTTCTTTTGAGACCGAAGGGAAGGCGTATTAAACGGTAGCCGGACCCACACCCCGGACGGGATCCCTACTCCAAATGGTTCAAGGTCTAATTGGGACTTTCTACCGCGGAGATCCCCTACTGTTGGCCGGACAAATTTTACCGTCAACAGATTTTGGTGCTAGAAGGAGGGCCTGAATTGTAGCCTCCTAGCATACAACAAACTTTCCATCACAAACTCCCCAAGGGGAGGTCATAAACAATGAAACTGTCCCTCCTCCTCTGGAATATATCCCAGAGAGGGAGACTCGATATTACGAAATCACCAGGGCGCAGTTGAGAGCCTTGCGCCCAGCTGCCCATGATCTTATTAGAAATTTACGATTTACTCCAATCATGGAATACCTTGCCCACACTAGAACCCCTCCGGAGGACATCACTCGGAATGGTGCCCTTGCAAGTACCATACCCAAACTCGTAAATCTCATGTTGGAAGACCTCGGCACTGCTGTTGAGGAAAATGACCCGATTCTCCAAGAGGGCGAAGAATTTGGTGACACCGAACCTTTCCCCGACTCCCAGCCTAACCAGACTCGGCAAAAAAACAACCAGGCGCATCCCCCACCCAGAGATGGTGAAGAAGACAGAGGCCGAGGAAATGTAGACGGGGGAAATAGGGCTTGCAGAAATGAAGGAGAAAGGAATAGAGCTCGCAGAAATGAAGGAGAAGGAAATAGAGGCCGAGGGGCTGGAGTTAGAGGACATATAGGCCGAGGCCAAGGAAACCAAGCTCACAACCGTCACCCAAACCTAATTATGCCTCCTATCCACAACTTGGGATATCTTAGAGATTTTGTTTACCATGGGAGACACCAAGACGAACACTCTTGTCATGAGTCAGAAGCATCTATCTCAGGTTCGGGAGGTGAATCTGAGCCTGAGTTTAGGCAACAGCAACGGGCTAGGAGAGTGCAACCCCTAGCCAGGATGGCTCAATCCCCATTAAATCTTTTGGGCCCACTCCACGATCTTCCTAGGCATCTGGAAAAACACCTCCCCAAGTTTGATCCTCAGAAAGGCACCTTAGCTGAAGATCATATCAGCAGCTTCTATTTGTCTCTGCAAATCATGAGAGTCCAGTTTGATGATGTCGCATGTCGACTGTTTCCCCATACTCTCGAAAAACAACCTGCCACATGGTACCGCTCTCTCCGCAGTGCCTCTATCACTTCATGGGACCAATTCTGTCGCGTATTCCTGCAGAAGTTTTCAGAAGATAAAAATCCTTCCATGCTTCTCACGGAATTGAGCACCATCAAGTGTCATAAAAAGGAGAAGGTTAAGAACTTCAACTAGCGCTTCGCTACCATACTGCAGAAGTTTCCCCCAAACCTGGCGTTGGATGACTCAATCACCATTGACTACTATACCAAGGCTCTCCCTAGGGACATTGCCGTTTTCGTCAAACGTGAAGCCCGTGCTACCCTTACGGCTAATTATGAGGCTGCTCTTGCTGTGGAGAAAGACATGCTTTCGATAGGAGCCATCGATCACGAAGGGAGAGATGATCACAAGACTAACACCAAAAGGGGTCAGTCCTCCACTCCTAAGACCATCGACAGAGATAAAGATGCCTTTGATTTTGAAAGCATGGCAAAAACCCTCAAGCTCTTAACGAATGAAGTCACAGACCTAAGGAGAAAGGGCACAAAATCCACAACTAGCAATAAACCACCCAAACCCTTTTTCAGAAAAAACAATCCCAACACTAACAGACCTCCGTCTAACCCAAATACTACTCTCAATGTGGAGGAAATAGGGAAAGACAACTTCTGTTCTTTCCACCAAGCTGCCCACTCTGAAAAAACATGTCCTCAATGGATTGGCAGCATGACAACAGTAGTTAACCAACTTTTAGATGACCAAACTATAGGGGATGTGACGGAGGATGATATTTCAGATCACGATGAGGATCTGCCCTCGAACGAAGAACCAGGATCCTCCATCCTTACTTTTGACATAATCTGAGGTGGGGACAGCCTTACCTCCATTGATATCAACATGGAAGATACTCCCAAAGACCAGCCCGTGCGGAATTATAGTCTAAGGAGAAAAGGACCTGTTCCCGAGCAATCTTATGAAGACAAGAAGAGGGCTTTCCTAAGGAAAATTCTGCCCCCAGGAAACGGAAAACAATCTGCTCTGGAGAGGCCTGCCAACAACATTACCCAAGCAAGTCAAAAGAGCAAGCTCCCGACAGAATCTCCAAAACCATCTATCGAGCCTAGCCCTCAACCAGAGTCTAGCTATAACATTGTTGAGGATATGAAAAAAACAAGAGCAAACATCTCTCTCTATGAGCTGGCTCGCATTACTAACCAAAGAGAACTCATTCTAAAAGATTTCGTGAATACTTCAGCTACAAAAACTGTAAGCGACACGTCTGCGCAAGCCGGTCCAGATGTACAGTCTATAGTAAATGCCATCAATACCAACTCAAGAGGATCCACGCCTCCTTTCCTTCTGTCCTTCAAAATTTTTAACTTCAACGTCCACAACTCTCTAGTAGACTCCGGTGCCTCTACAAACTTCATGCCCTTATCTGTTTGTAAAAATCTGAACATTCGCCCGGAGAAAACTAACGCAAAGATCATACAACTCGACAGATCACAGGTGCTAGCCATAGGAGAATTGAACAATGTCATCATCTGCCTGTCGTCAGACTCTAGGGTCCATCAATACATTGACATTGTGGTTGTCGACATCCCTGAAGCATACGGCCTATTGCTTAGTAGGGACTGGTCCAACAAGTTGCAAGGCTATTTCGCCACCGACTGGTCCCACTTGTGGCTTCCTTACAAGGGGCGGAATAATCAAATCAGGATTGAGAGTGAACCATATATGAAACACACCGTGACTGATTTGGATGCCCTTAATGAACCCATCAGCTTTGCCCAGGAGGAGCTTGGCATGTGTTTTCTGGAAGCCATATTCAGATGTTACCAACCCCCTCAATCTTCCGTAGGCCCCGAGGTCCAATCTGAACTAGCACTTATCGCAGAGGAGCAAGTCACCCCTGTCTCACGCCCAGCCGAAGCCCCTCCACAACCTATTACCCCAAAAGACCCGGAAAGTGACATGTGGACCTTGTATTACGACGGTTCCAAGACCCATGACGGAGCTGGTGCAAGCTGCATTTTTCTTGACCCCCACAAGAATAAATTCTTAATCTCATGCCGGCTAGAGTTCCAGTGCACCAACAACACTGCCGAGTACGAGGATTTAATCCTCGGACTTAAGAAGGCGCTAGACTTGAAGGTAAAATGCTTACAGGTCATTGGAGATTCTGAGATTATCACTCGCCAGGTACGCAACACTATTCACTGTTTGTCTCCACATTTAAAGAAGTATGAACAAGAGGTATGGCGATTGATTTCTGCTTTTGATGCATTTGGAATTAAATCTGTTCTTAGAATGCACAATGCAATAGCTGATACTCTGGCTAATGCTGCTGCTAGGTTTACCCCTTTGAGGGACGGTTTTTATATTGAAGTTGTATATAGACCCTTTGTGCCAGATAACATTACTAATCTACGCGTTTTTGACGATGATCAGCAGGTCTTGGACTTTATGCTCAATACTGAAATATTCAAAGACGCGGCGATAGATGAGGCAGAGCATGATCTTGCTTTGCAGAAAGAACACGATGAACGTAAAGAGAACTCCATGCCCAAGAAGGTGGTGTCTTTAGAAAAGCTCTTCGATCTACAAAGCCAATTCCACGGCCCCCTTACCACCAAAGTCCAAAGTTCCATATTGGCACATCGGCAAGTAAACTTGGGGTCAGAGGAGAACCCTAAGTTCGTTAACCTCGGCAAAGACTGTAGTGATGAGGAGACACGGGCCTTCACCCAATTATTCCGGAAGTATCGAGATGTATTTTCTTGGACGTATGCAGATCTACGTAGATGCGATACCCGAATCATTCAGCATGTGATACCCGTGAGGGAAGGCGTTAAACCCTTCCAACAAAAACTCAGAAAAGTGCATCCCGCTTTGGAGCCAATGATTCTGAAAGAACTTAAGAAACTCTTGGATGCACGCATTATTTTTAAAGTTCGTCACTCCACATGGGTGTCGAATTTGGTACCGGTACGAAAGAAGTCTGGAGAGATCCACTTGTGCGTAGATTTCTATAATCTGAATCAGGCCTCAAACAAAGACAACTACCCGGTGCCATCCATGGAATAGATATTGCAAGCTGTGTCTGGATCTGAAATGTTCTCCTTATTGGATGGCTTCTCTGGTTATAACCAAGTGCTGGTAGCTAAGTTGGACAGATTGAAAACTACCTTCCGGACCAAATGGGGGACCTTTGCTTTTAGGCGCATGCCCTTTGGATTGATCAATGCGTGAGCAACCTTCCAACGGGCCATGGATATAGCCTTCCGTGCTTTGATAGGGCAAAGTGTAGTGGTCTATTTAGATGATGTTACTATGTTTTCAAAACGTAGAGGCGATCATTTACGCCACCTCAAGCAAATATTCGAGAGGTGTAGAAGGTACGGGATTTCGCTCAACCCTAAAAAGAGTGTTTTCGTTGTGGGAGAGGGGAACTTGCTAGGCCACATTATAACCAAGCAAGGCATTGTAGTTGATCCAGAACGGGCGAAAGCTATTGCTCAGATTCCTCCCCTGAACAGCAAGAAAGCAATGCAATCATTCTCGGGGAAAATAAATTTTGTCCGTAAATTCATCTCGGATTTTGCCCAAATAGTTAGGCCACTGCAGGGAATGATAAAAAAGAATGCGATGTTTCAGTGGAACCTACCGGAAAAGGAGTCCTTCGACAATATCAAACGGGCTATAGCTGAAGCTCCTTCCCTCCAAAGTCCAGATTTTGGCAAAGGCTTTATCCTATATACTTTTGCTTCAGATTCCTCACTTGCGGCTGTCCTTACGCAGAAAGATGGCAACAACGATGAACGGCCCATTTCTTTCATGAGCACTGGTTTGCAAGGAGCTAAGTTGAACTACCCAGAAATCGAAAAACAAGCCTATGCGGTCTACAAAGCGGTCAAGCATTTTAGGCCCTACATCTTGAAAAATCATGTCACAGTTTTTGTTCCATACCCAGCTGTCCGCTCACTTTTCGTGCAACAGGAGCTGGGCGAAAGGCGAGGCAACTGGGTGGCGTGCTTGCAAGAATACGATTTAGAATTTAAACTGGCACACACCGTTAAAGGACAGGGCTTATTCCAAATGGCTGCAGAAGCCGCAAGTTCCCATCGAACTGAAGAAGAATGTTGGGAACAAGAAATTGAAATGTATCAGAGTGACCACGTGCCTTAGCAAAGTAGCTCCTCTTGGTATTCCGTCATTTCAAGATATTTGGCCCAAGGCACCATGGACCCTGCTCTTAATGCCCATCAGAAACACGCAATAAGACTCAAAGCCGCTTCTCACCAACTAATCCGAGGTAAGCTATTCAAGAAACATCACCATGGGGTCCTGTTACGTTGCTTGGAAAATGACGAAGCGTAGAAAATTTTAACCGAGCTGCATGACGGACCAGCTGGAGGTCATTTTTCCGGAGATACTACCGCCCATAAGATAATGCGCGCAGGATACTATTGGCCTACTCTTTTTAAAGATGTGCATGCATATGTTTGGAAATGCATCCAGTGCCAGAAGTTCGCAAACCGAGAAGCACGGCCAGCTGCCCCCTTACTCTCAATAGCAGTGGAGGAGCCTTTCCAACAGTGGGGTTTGGATGTAATCGGTGAAATCACACCTCACTCTTTTAAACAACACCGGTATATCCTTACAGCTACTGATTATTTTACCAGGTGGGTCGAAGCAACACCTCTACGCCAAATCAATGATCAGGAGGTAATAGAATTCCTCACGCATTCCATCATCACCAGGTTTGGCGTTCCAACTTCTTTAGTTTTCGATAATGCGACTTACTTCTCATCCTTTAAATTATATGATTTTGCGCTGGAAAATGGTATTGTTCTGAAACATTCTACAAATTACTATCCCCAGGGAAATGGATTAGCTGAGTCAACTAACAAGAATCTTATCTGTATCATTAAGAAGACCCTGCTATCCCACCAGTGCAACTGGCACAATGCCCTTCACAATGCACTTTGGGCTGACCGTATCACTCCCAAGTCCTCTTTAGGCACCTCTCCATATTTTTTCGTGTATGGAAAAGAAGTTGTTCTTCCTCCTCATATGTCTCTCCCTGCCCTTCAACTGTCCCAAGAATGTCATGGTACCCCATGCCCTACCTTACAGACTCTAATAGACACCTTGCTGAAATTGGAGGAAGAAAGGCAGAAGACCCGGGAAAAGTTTGCCATCCACCAGAGTTGAATCAAGAGATGGTTTGATAAAAAATCCGCAGGGAATAAAATTTTTGAGGTAGGAGACCTGGTCCTAAAATGGGACAAAGCTCATGAGGACAAGGGAAAGCATTCCAAGTTCCAAGCACTATGGACAGGCCCTTTCCAAATTAAGGAAAAGTTAGGATCCCACACTTTTAGATTGCAAACCCTTGAAGGACGAGTCGAGGTCCTCCTGGTAAATGGGCATGACCTCAAACACTATTTTACTTAGCAGCCCTTAGAGGGCTATCTTATTTTGTACCATAGTTTCTTGTCTCACCTTTTTTTTAAAAATAAATAAATAAAAAAAATCAAATAAAAGTTTAAGGATTTGTTAGAGCCACGCAATTGGCACACTGTAATAGGTTCTATGCTGATGGAAAGAATTTTTCGATAGACTCAAAGGAGGCAAAAGCTTGCTTGTTCATTGCACCTAAAGGTAGCATATCACTGAGCCCGAGTCATCAAGCGGGAAGCTTACCTCGCTAGTCTGAGAGGGTGTCCGCAAATGAAAATGCAATGTAGTGGTAACCAGACCAGAAGGGAAAAGAGGTACTCTATGCTACGACAGGGTATCTGGGAAAAACCTAAGTCCTCATACCAGACCAGGAACAACCTCTCTGCAAGCAAAATAATTCGAGATCCCTCATCCGCCCAGGCTAAATTTCCATCTCAAATAAGTGCCATGAGCACATCTAAATAAGTGCCTTAGGCACATTCAAAATAAGTAAAATAGCACACTAATAAAGGGTAAATGATTGAGAAAGGCTTCCTGCATAGAGAGGTGATGTAACGACTCCGCCGGGGTACTGACTAGGCTCGCTGGCAGCGGAGCAACGTTCACGATTCCTAGGCAGTGAATCCGCCGAGACCGAGAGGTTCGCTGGCAGCAGAGCAACACGATGAGGAAAAAATAATCGTACCAGACCCTGTAGCCGCCTGGAGTTCTCCAACCCTTCCAGTCCGGAGATCTAAAGGAATGAATTTGGTTAAACGGCACCCGAACAGGCTAGCAGATTGAGCAGCCCAGCAAGGTGCCAAAGGTTAGGAAATGTCAACCGCAAGGTAAAAGAAAACAGACAGCAGAGGCCCCTCCCTCCCCCCGCCAAGACTAACCATCAGCAGAGACTCAGAGTTTCTCCAGTGAATCGCCATTTGTTGTAGCCACTACAACACCCTCCAAAAAAAATACCCCCATTTCAAATTTTTGGAGCCCCTTGAAACTAAAGAGAAACCAAGTGAGGAACCCTTAAGGCCAAGTCGCCAAGTCGCCAAGTCACAAAGTTAAACTATTGATGAAAACTGCGACCCCGCGACCTTGTGACCCTGCGACCCCAGGTCGCCAGGTCGCCAGGTCGCAAGGTCGCAAATCTCCAATTTTAATGAAAACTGTGACCCCACGACCTTGCAACCCCGCGACCCCAGGTCGCCAGGTCGTCAGGTCGCAAGGTCGCAAATCTCCAATTTTAATGAAAAGTGCGACCCAACGACCTTGTGACCCCACAACCCCAGGTCGCTAGGTCGCAAGGTCGCTAGGTCGCAAAACGCTGGAATGAATAGATTTGCGACCCAGCGACCCCGCATTAAATGACCGCACGTGCGACCTTCTATATAAAGGAGGTCGCTAGGTCGCATTTTACACATTCAACGATTTGAAAGAAAATACCTCTGACAGCTCAACTGGCACGATTTTCACGGGTAAGTTTCCATTTCCTCCTGCTTTTTCCATTATGAGCATTTCTTACCAAACCCATGTCCCCTTAGGCCTTTAAATTGCCCCTTATCTGAGCTTTTACATTTTTTGTTTCAATTTAGGAGTGTTTTTTGACCCTGCTTTCTCCACAAATGTCCAACCTCACCACACTTCTGGTTCAAACTCTCATAGCCTTGTCCCTTGCTCTTAAAACCATTCCTCAGCTCTGCCTGGACCCAACTAGCTTATAAATTCTCAAGAGGAGGGAGAAAAGAAACCTTACAGCCGTGGGCGCGCAAAACCCCCAGGCAAGCCTTATCGCGACCTACGACCCAGCGACCTAGTTGAGAGGTCGCAAAGTCACATTTTCTTCAGATTACTAGAATCTGCGACCCAGAGACCCAGCGACCTAGTTGCAAGGTCGCAAGGTCGTATTTTCCAATTTTCCGGAGAGTTGCGACCCAGCGACCCAGCGACCTGGTCGCGAGGTCGCAAGGTCACATTTTCCTATGTGTTCGTAATTTACGACCCAGCGACCTAGTCGCAAGGTTGCAAGGTCACATTTTCCAATTTTCCGAAGAGTTGCGACCCAGCGACCCAGCGACCTGGTCGCGAGGTCGCAAGGTCGCATTTTCCTCTGTGTTCGTAATTTGTGACCCTGCGACCCTGCGACCTAGTTGCAAGGTCGCAAAGTCGCGCCTAGACCTTTTCTTGCAATCCGTGACCCTGTGACCCAGTAAACCAATAACCCAGTTTTACATGTGTATCAGCTAAATTTCATCACTAAACTGTAACTGGTTTTATATCATCATGTCGTTCTTATCTTGGGATTCCTTTATGAATTTGACAGGTGAACTTCAAGAAGACATAGAGTGCATACCTGTTTTATCAGATTCTAGTGACATGGCACCCCCACTATCCCGGAAGAAGGACAAGCAAGTGGTGGAAGAAATTGACAAGTTGGACGTGGTATCCCCACCCCCAATATACAGGGATACACTATGTACATTTGCAAAAGAAGACATCATGCGATGGTACCAAGTGTATCATGAGTTCGCCACACCGGAAGAGGAATTCCCAGAAGATCTCCCAGACCGGGAAATATACTTTGCAGTCAAAAGGTCCAAGCTACATCTGGCAGGGGTGCATCCAGCCATATTTCCATGCCCGGAGGTTATAGACAGGATCATACAAAGGACGGATCCCAAGAAGTTTGTGATTCGAGACAACAAAGGCAGGGCTTTCGCTACGCTCGTAGGCTCGGATGCCCACCTTTATTACTCGTTGCCTCGCCCAGATGAGTACTTCACTCCAGAACGGGCTATTGCTCACGCTGTTCCGATAGTTGATACTATTAGACAATGGTGGGAGGAGCTCGAGAAATTTAAGGTCAAGAAAGACCAAAAATATCTGGTGGCTAGCCTGAGAAAGGTTTATAAATTAGTTGCCACCATGCTTTGCAGGCTTTACGGGCGCCCGGATTGCTCCACTTTCAGTGGTAGTGGGGCTACTATCATGGAGTATGTGACAACACATGGCATTTGTTTCAATTGGGCCGGCATACTGATGAATTCGATGCAGAAAAACTTGTCTGTGGAATTGGCCCCAGATGAGGGAATGCCTTCCAAATTTTACATGGCCTCTTACCTACTGGATGCTGTCTGCGCAAGATTACACTTTGAGGGATGGGCACACAACTGGGACTCTGAGCAGTCTCGTGCAATTCATCTGCAAATCAGGGTATTTTGGGAGTCCAAGTACAAACAAGATATAGAGCAGATCTCCCAAGTATTTATCCCCTCTCTATACAGAAACTTATTTGGCCAAGACGCCCCCTGCATGTCTTGGCGGGCCAAAGAGACTCTAGTCAAAGTGGCACATTGGTTCCCTTTCCCCGGATATACCTTCATCCGAGTCTTTGGATCTTACAGGGCACCACATGCTATGCCTCGCTTTGTTACAGACAAAATGCTCCTTCAGGAGGTATGCTTCCAGATGTCTCAAGGCTTCTCCAACGTCCTGTTTAAAGGCAAAAAGAAGTCGTGGCCCATGCTACCCCTCACCATTGGCGTGTGCACAGTTAAAGACTTCAAGGAAGTAGCGGCAGAGGGAGAAGCAATGAAAAGCTATCAGCTTGGGGTGCTAGAACACCGAACATATGACCCGGAGAGAATAGTTCCTAAACACTGCGTGAAAGCTAAATTCAAGTGGACTTATCAACATATTGAGCGCCCGACAGAAGATGAAAGAAGGAACTGGTATAACGCTGAAAGACAATTTTCTCCGGGAGTAGAAGTGGTCCAAGAAGATCCAGATGATCAGAGCCTGGAAGACAGAAGATGTTAGTTGGGAGGTGCCTCTTCCTCTTTACCCTAGAAGTCTCGGACCAGCACAGGGCTTACTACATCTATCCAACAGAAAGAAGCAGAAGCAAAAGCCCAGCAAGAAAGGGAAAAGAAGATAAAGGAGGATGAGGAAGAATGCCAGAAGAGTGTGATGGCAACGCAAAAGAAGAAGCAGGCCAAGGACGCCAGGAAAGAAAAAGAGGAAAAGGAGGCACAGGCCGCAGCAGAACGGGCACTCAAGGCAGAGCTGGACAAAGCAGAAGTTGAGCGCCAAAAGAAGGCCGAACAGGCTGCTGAAGCTGAGCGCCAAAAGAAGACCGAACAGGCTGCTGTTGCTGAATGGAAGAGGAAGGCTGAAATAGAAGCAGCAGCAGAAAATGAATGCTGGCGAAAGGAAGAAGAGGAAAAGAACAGAGAAGAAAGGGAGGATGACCTACTAGAAGACATCGAGGTAACTCCCCTCGAGATACCTCTGGGCAGTACCAAGCTCTCTGATGTTAGATCCCCCCAGGGGCAGGAAGAGGATGTATTTGACCTCACCAGACTCACATTTGATCAATTATCTTTTAAAATCCGGCAAGAGAAAAGAAGATATCTAGCGCAAAGTCCCTCTGCCACATCCACAGTTGCAACAGGCAAAGACATAGTCCTTGATACTAGGACTAATCCTGTAATGATAGCATCGGCGGGTACTGCCTTCACCGCAGCCACAGAAGAGAACGTAACCAGAATGAGTAGAGAAATAGTCTCTCTGCAAAATATACTACAAGCAGGTGAGCAACGCCAGAAAAGAGTAGAACAGGAGAAATCAGAATTGAGAGCAGAAGTTCAACAACTCCAAAACCAGACTCCACCGGTAAATGAAGTCCCACTGGCCATTTTCAAAGAGTGTGAAGTGTTAGAAGTAACCATGAGGCAGGTGTATGGAGAAATGTTCACCATCAAACAAACAGTCGCCACACTGGTAAGAGCACGAGCAGAAACCAAGCAAAAGCACGAGCATCTCAGGGAGGCCTCACAGGCCTTAGAAAGGATGATGGGTTGGACAGTACAATACCCTTAGGCACCTGAAAATTTGCCCAAAAGGGATTGGATTCACACACAGGATGCTAAGGTTCAGCTTTGTATGGCAATACAATCTAAGGAAAAACTATCTAAGGACCTGGACAAGGTAATGTCTTCATACAACCACCTGATCAGCGGTATCGACTCGATGCACACTTTGCACCACATTCCGTCTCTTGGGGCATTGGACGAAGAGAAAGCCTGGGAGCAAGTGGATCAGGACATCCAGTCATTTATGTAGCCTACCAAGCAAGCCGCTGCTACTCCCGAGCCCGCAGCATCTCAAGAACATCTCAGTCAGTTTATTGCTACTCCAGTTCAGATTTATACCAAACTTGCCTCTCTTTCAAACCAGATATCACAGAAAAGGGAAACCTTAGTGCCAAATGCTTTGGAATGCATGCATCGGTTGAAGGAGGAGGTTCCTCTGGTGTCCCCCATAGTGGAAGAGTACCAGTCATGGCAAGATTTTCTCAAGGAGCAACAGATTGACGTCCCTGACCTCAACATTGCACGTCCATCTCCGCAGCCCTGTAGCAGCAAGTCATGAGCAGCAGGTAGAGGCAGGTCGGAGGTCGTACTGTCTACCCAGGTTGCAAGTCGCATATACTAGACAGGTCGCAGGTCGCAACTTCTTCAAGGTCGCGAGGCAACTCAACGGGCAGGCAGGCGAAAAGTCGAGAAGCCCAAAGGGCAATTTTGTGCTATAAAACTCCCTACGGGGAAAGCACTAAGGGCTTTTTCTTTTTGGAGACTCAAGAGCTACATTGCATTGTATTAAAAATATTATACTCTTATACATGTGAATACAAATACTTGTTACAACCCCTTTGTTTGGATGATGTGTTTTACTGCGTGAACACTAAGTGTATTTCCTCATACAGTTTCAGAACATCTTTTGATTAATGAAGATGCCCTCTTTATAGCATCGTTTATGCATCATAGCTATCTGTGTTTGTATGGATGATGTTCATTTTACCATTTGCTCTATTAATGAATGTTAATGAACTATTTTTTTAGCATTTCATTTTATCTTTCAGAAAGTAAAGGGACATCTCGCCATAAACAACTATTTCTATTGTGGTCAGACTACCTTACAAGTAGTACCCCAAAGACGTGTTGCTAACAAAATCTCCTTAGGCGTACATGTTTTATTTATTGCCTAGCTACATTAGTGTTTTATTCATGTTTAATGCGTCAGTCATGTATTCTGTATCATGTGAATGAGTGTGTGTCCGCAGGTTCAATCAGGTTCTTTTGAGACCGAAGGGAAGGCGTATTAAGCGGTAGCCGGACCCACACCCCGGACGGGATCCCTACTCCAAATGGTTCAAGGTCTAATTGGGACTTTCTACCGGGGAGATCCCCTACTGTTGGCCAGACAAATTTTCCCGTCAACATAGGGCTACCTACCAGGTTAAGCGTGGTTTGATGTTACCCTAGATTCTGCATTTTTCAGCCTGAGGTAGATTTAGGCCATAACATAGTGGCGACCATACTGGGGAAGAAAAATTGTTTTCTTGTTAGTGTTATTCGTTTTATAAACTACAGACGGAGCCTAAAGTTATGCTAGGTAGCCTTTGAAATGCACATTGCTTTGCAAGTGCATAAGTAGATAAAGATAAATGCTACTTCAGTCAATCTCCGGTCTTGTCTTATAAACGTAACACTTGACTTGTAAATTGCCCCAATACATGTATCAAAGTTAGATCTGATGGTTGATGGTGGACAATGATCAAACATAGGAAGGTTGAAATCATTCACCTGGTGACTCCAGTGTCGAAGAATCCCAAGTTTCCAAATTTTTATGGCGTCTCTAATCTTCAAGAATCAGTAGCCTGAGGAATTTCTTAGTGAAATCATTGTTATCAAAATGGTTTCATTGGATCGAAGGTATGATCCCATGAGCCGAGATCACATTCTAGGTTTTCCAAATAAAATTCCTAAGGTAGATTGGAAAAGGAAGTTGCCTACGTTTAAAGATGATGATAGGAAGGATGTTGCTTTACATATGGTTAGATTTCACATACATATTCGCAAGTTGAAGGTTGATTTTCCTGAAGATTTCTTGATGAAGATATTCATGGCCACTCTAGAAGGTGAAGCTCGATCTTGGTATGAAAGTTTTCCCCCTGCTTGTATTTACTGTTTAAAGGATTTTCATACCATGTTCTTTGAAAGGTATAAAGAATCTTATCCATCCTTAACTTTAGTTCAGAACTATTGTAGCCATGTTCATAGTTTTATTAAAAATATTGAAAAAATTTATGAAGATGATGACTTCATGGACGATGAGATCATGGAGGCTCTGTACGAAAATACATTTCAATAGCATACAGAAAATTTAGAGGATACTTGTCAAGACTAGCAAGTTGAAGATATTTGTACAACTGAAAACGATGAAAGAGAAGGTTTTGTTTCAGATCTTTCCATAGAAGAAGACAATATGCAGGAAAATCAAGTTTCAATTTGGGAATGTCATAAAGTCAAGTAAGCTATTTTAGATCTAGATTCAGATCGTGATGATCAAGAATACCTTGTGCTGAATCCCATGAAGGAGAAATCTGCTGTTGAGATCATCTGGAATGAAGAAGACAGATTTATTGACCCAAATGTTCTCATTTCATTAGAACAAAGCCTTCATGAGGATGTAATATAGTCAGTTCATGAAAAACAAGATGAGATCTTTGTTCAAGTAAGTGAAAAATATTCTTTCAATAACTCAGTGATAAATGATAATTTGATTGCCATGTCATATGAAGATGATCAACAATGTTTTCAAATTTCAGAATATCAGGGAATTAAGGATTGTCATTCAGGTTTTTCATGTTTTAAAATGTTATTTCATGAAGATAATCACTGCTTGAGAAAAAGAAAACAAAAAGTATTATCTCCTATATCTGAAGATGAGATAGATCAACTCCTGAAAGGTCATGTTACAGCCCAAGCTAAAGTAGATTTGCAGTGCCCACATGGTCAAGAAAGTGTTGGTGAAACTTCTTCCTCTTTTGAAAATGGTGACGGTCTTGTAATTAGCTTTATAGATCAACAAACATATAATATTTTCTTTCAAGAAGATGATAAGGCTTTCATGTTTGATAATCTTGAAGATTTTTTCTTATTTAAGAATGACCTATACCATGAAGTTGAGGAATATGAGCTTGAGAGAGACAATATGCCAGAATTTCTCATGGTTAAGGAACTTACAACTAACACTCAGATGGCAGAAGCTTATACCTCTCTGTACCTTCCTATCACTCAGAAATCAATTGTTCTTTCAGATCAGAATGAAGCGAGTAGTTGTATTTTTGTTGCTAGATTTCAAGACCAAGTAGTGCTTCAGGATTTTCAAGATCCCTTCGGCATTCTTTTGCAAGCATCAGAAAAGATAAATTTTGACTGGTTCGTTATCATAAGCCTTGGTTTCAGTGGCTATTGTGAGTTGCCTACATGTACATCGTTCTACCTACTCGAGAAAAGTGAGAGCAAAATTTTGGTATGTAGCCATCTGCTAGATTGGTTACATTGGAAGGCTCACTACACATGATTGTACATATTCCATCAGTAGGTAGTTGGTTGTCATAATGATTTGAAACCCTCAAATCTCGATGGAATGCTGCCATTAAAAAAACTGTGTAAGTAATAATTTCAGTTAAGTAGGTCTTGAGTCATTTTTGTTTTAGTTGGTTTCAACATAGTTTCAGAGCAAGTGTGTGCTGTCATCATTCTTTCAGTTTGGGGCCCAAAGTGAAGGCTATAAAGCTGAAGGTTGATTTTAATTTTAGTTTGGTTTGTCAGAGTCAAGTATTTCAGTCAGATTTCAGTCCTAAAATTGAGTCAAGAGTCCGGTTTTGGTTTGTTGACGTTATTGATTCCCTAGCCCAGTGGACGAAGGCACTGCCTACTTTCCTAGATATTTGTAGTTCTTGGCACCTCCAAGGAGCTACCATCCCTATTTGAGCCAATGTTAGTGTCGGTATCTTCATCCCTCCGTCAGTGATCAAAATTCTCTTGTTGCGTGGCATATTAGGTGTCTTGCTTAGTCAGCTGCATTCCATTAGGAGCATGGATTGTCTGACAGTAGTGGCTTGTTGTTGATTTTTCCCTCATGTCCTTTACCTCCTGGTCCATTTCCATTCATTAAGATCATTTGCAGTCACTTTTTGTCTTATAGTTTGCAAGAGTCATTTTTTTTAGGGTTTCAATTTCATTAGGTCTAGGGTCTCATCACAAAGGTCTTCAAAATTCCCAATAATAGTCAGCAGGCGCATGAGGAGTTTGAATAAGGTTCCAATACTAAATAATTTTCATCATCATATGCTTAGAAATGTATTTTTCCTCAAAATTATGTTTTGAGAAAAAATGAGTATTTTAGGTTTTTACTGTATAAATTGATGTAATTTCAGTTATCTCATATGTAAATAACTTCAATGGCAACCCTAGTCACCTTGTCAAACTTCAGCAACCCTGCAAGGAAAAAAAAAATCAAGTCATTCATCTCATTAAAGTCACAAATTAAGTAAACTGCCCAAAAATAGAGTTGAAAAGAGCTCATTTGCATTCAAAGAAGAAAGATTGAGCAAGAGAAGGTTGTGTTGAACAAAGGGAGAAAAATTGTAGCAAAACTATTCAAGTTCATTGGCTGAGAGGCGTGATGCATACAAGTGACGGGGCACATAGAGCCGGCCTCCATAGTGTAAAAAATACACTGGCGGGCGCATTGAGCAGGCGCGACACGTTGGGTTTGTGGCGCGACACATAGAGCTGCAAGACCGATTTCACCTATAAACTTTCTCAAATTTCCAAATTCGCTCAATCTTATGGTGTGCAAGTAAATCAAGCCTTTTTCCATTGCAAGTGAAGATTTTTTCTTAGAATTTATGGTGGTTTAATGTGTAGAAACTCAAACCCTACCTCCTTCCAGATTTGCTCAGAAACAATGGCTTAGAGTTTGTCTTTGTGTTTTTGCTACCAAATTCACTCCATCACTCCCTCACTTTTTGACTCCTCCATTTATTCTTCACTTTAATCCATTCATTCCCTAATTCCCATATTCCTTAAATCCCACTATCCTAAACCCTAATTGCTATCCCAAAAGCCTAAAAATTGTCCCTAAAACCCTTCAATTCCCCAAATTCCAATTGATAATATTCGCAACATTCCACTTACCCTCTCCCTTCATAGTCCCTCATACATTTTCATATCCTTGGCAGCAAAAGATTAAAGACACCTAAAATCTCTTCATACTCATCTAAGACAACACAGACTTTGGCAAACATGGAATCTGATTCCTCATATGACCAAGATGAAGAGACACACAATGATTATCGAGGAGGCGAAAGAGAAAAATAGACTTCAGATCTTGGCTGAGGCTTCCTTGGCCCAGAATAGCACATAATGGAGGACACTCAGCCAAAATTTCAAAAAATTTGGGACACTTTTTGCACTTTTAAAAATTTTGGCCTAAAAACAAACTTTTCTACTCTAGGCACCGCGCCACTTGGCGTGCGCTTTTGATTGGGGGCTCCTTTTGATGTAAACTTAGAATTTTTGGATTTTTCATGGAAAAATATGCATGCCTACCTATGGCCAAGAAATTTTGACATTTTTTTGGCTTCCAGAAGGGTCAAAAACACCCAAAAATGACCTTTTTGCCCCTTTTTTGACACACAGGAAGCAGTGTTGGGAGAAATTAGTTTTGGAGGGGTAAATGATGGCCAAATTTAGAAATTCTACTTGTGGTGGAAAGTAGGTAGGTAGATATTTCCAAAAAGCCCACTTGGAGAAAAATTGGACACCAGGATGGTCTCCAAAATCAGTTGTAAACTGGCGCGACACATAGAGAAATCAGGCATGGCGCATTGGAGGATTTTGCTCATTTTTGACTCAGTAACTCTGTTTTTCGCCTAGTTTTTGATAGTTTGACTTTCTTACTTCTAAATTTCAAAATCATGATGTAATTTGATGTCATTTGATGGATATTGATGTAATTTTGTTAAATTTTCACTCATGGAAGTAGATTCATCCATCAAAAGGTGAATTGCAACTGAATGAATCAGTTTCCTAGTTTATAGAGGCAAGCTGTTCCACTGCCTACTTTCTAGTTCTCAGTTTAGATTTTGTTTGAACAGCTCCTAAACTTGTGAGCTTGACCCCTAGAGGTTGGGATGAGTTATTGTTTGTCTATATCTTGTGTTTTTTCAGTCATTAGCATGGTTGGACTTTTGGGAATGCTTTGAGCATCATTGTACATTCATCTCTAAAGTTTGGCAAGGAATAGATCAGGGTTTGCAGCACTCTATGGGATTCTTGTGATATTTTGCTTTGATAGTGTGTTTCTCTTTGTTAATGTAAGTCTACTGGTGTTTTATGTATATCATTTTGCCTATTATTTCTTCTTAAATTAAACAAATAAGGATAAAGGTAGAATTCATTAAAATTTGCAGTGCTCTACCTAGGGTTTGTTTAATTTTCTATGTTTTCAGCTGTTTGGAGAGGATCCTTGAAGGTTTCTTGCCCTCTTCAAGTCTTCACCTTTCTCAACTCTCCATTTCCTTCAAATTGAAAGTGTAAAATCAATTTCCTTCCTTGCCCCATTCAGATCTATGCAAAACTGGGCCTCATTCCCCAGACCCAAAATCTGTCTTTCCCTTTGATCCAACAAAACACCCTTAAAATCAAATAAAAATCTTTTGCATATATACCTAGCATAAAATCAGCCTTCATTCAAGTCATCTAAAGCCTCAATGATCATTTTTTGCTAAGATTTACTAGGAGAGAGCCCTCTTCCAATATGGTAGGGCTAACTACCAGGTTAAGCGTGGTTTGATGTTACCCTAGATTCTGCCTTTTTTAGCCTGAGGTAGATTTAGGCCATAACAAGGTTAAGGTTAGGTAACCTTAACCTTAACCTTAACATGTAACCTTAACCTTAACCTTGACCTTAAATATAACCTAACCCTAACCCTAACCTTGACTTTACCCTTAAAGTAACCTTAACCTTGACTTTACCTAACCAAAGTTAAGGTTAAGGTTAAGGTTAAGGTGAAGGTTAAGATAAGGTTAAGGTTAGGTTAAGGTTAGGGTTAAGATTACGGGTTTGCTCAGGTTAAGGTTAAGTTTAAGGTTAAGGTTTAGTTTAAGGTTAAGGGTTTGGGAAGGTTAAGGGTAAGATAAGGTTAAGGTTAAGGTTAAGGTTAAGGTTAAAGTTAGGTTAAGGTCAAGGTCAAGTCTAAGGTTAAGGTTAAAGTCAAGGTCAAGGTTAAGGGTAAAGTTAAGGTCAAGGTTAGGGGTAGGTTATAGTTAAGGTTAAGGTTAGGTTAAGGGTAAAGTCAAGGTTAAGGTTAAGTGTTACGCCTTGACTTTACACTTAACTTAACATTAACCTTCAATATAATCTAACCCTAAGCTTTACCAAACCCTTATCCTACCCTTAACCTTAACTTTGACTTTAAGGGTAAGGTTTGGTCAATGTTAGGTTTAGGTTATAGTTAAGGTTAAGGTTAAGGTTAGGTTAAGGTTAAGGTTAAGTTAAGGTAAAGGATAAGGTTAAGGGTTAGGTTAAGGTTAAGGTTAAGGGGTTAAGGTAAGGTTAAGGTAAAGTCAAGGTTAAGGTTAAGGTTAAGTTTTAGGTGGTAAGGTTAAGGAGAAGGTTAAGGTTAAAGTTAAGGTTAAGGTTAGGTTAAGGTTAAGTTAAGGGTAAAGTCAAGGTTAAGGTTAAGGTGAAGGTTAAGGTAATAGTTAAGTTAAGGTTAATATTAAGGTTATGGTTATGGTTAAGGTTAAGGTTAAGGTTAAGGGTAAATTAATGGTTATGGTTAAGGTTACGTTAAGGGTAAAGTCAAGATTAAGGTTAGGATAAGATGCTTAAGGTTATGGTTAAGATAAGGTTAAGATAAGGTTAAGGGTAAGGTTAAGGTTAAGGTTATGGTTAAGGTAAGGTTAAGTGTAAAGTTAAGGTTAAGGTTAGATTAAGGTTAAGATAATTTTAACGGTAAGGTTAAGGTCAAGGTTAGGTTAAGGTTAAGATAATTATAAGGGTAAGGTTAAGGTCAAGGTCAAGGTTAAGGTTAAGGTCAAGGGTAAGGTCAAGGTTATGGTTAAGGTTATGGTTATGGAAATATTAAGGTTAAGGTTATGGTTAGGGGAAGGTTAAGCTTAAGCTTAAGCTTAAGCTTAAGGTTAGGGTTAAGGTTAGGGGAAGGTTAAGGTTAAGGTTTGGTCAAGGTTAGGGTTAGGTTATGGTTAATGTTAAGGTTAGGTTAAGGGTAAATTAAAGGTTAAGGTTATGGTTATGGGAAGGTTAAGGTTAAGGTTAAGGGGTTAAGGTTAGGTTAAGGGTAAATTCAAGGTAAAGGTTAAGGTGAAGGTTAAGGTTAAGGTTAAGGTTATGTTTATGGGAAAGTTAAGGTTAACGTTAAGCTTAAGGTTAAGGTTAAGGGTTTGGTCAAGGTTAGGGTTAGGTTATAGTTAATGTCAAGGTTAGGTTAGGTTATAGTTAAAGTGAAGGTTAAGGTCAAGGTTAAGGTGTTGTGTAACCAGCTTCAACAATAGAAGAAAAGAGATATCAACGCCTTAGAAATAAGCCACTTCGAGGGGGCAACCTCCAATACATTAAATAAATGCACAATT
Source organism: Pinus albicaulis (assembly GCA_034641835.2). Taxonomy (NCBI): domain Eukaryota; kingdom Viridiplantae; phylum Streptophyta; class Pinopsida; order Pinales; family Pinaceae; genus Pinus; species Pinus albicaulis. Next base: position 34,028,067 of record MU968317.1, read on the forward strand.
CTTGGATGATTCAATTTACAAAACCTCCTTTCTATATATAGGAGTCCATGGGGCCATAATGTAATCCTAGTGGGCCACAATGTAATCCTAGCCGACCTAACAATAATAATTTAAGGGCACAATAATAACAAAATGGGGGTTACAAGGGTACAATAATAACAACAAGGGGGTTACACTAATAACAATAAGGGACTATACTAGTAATATAGGGACCTAACATGCCCCTCTCCTTCAAAAAAGTGTTGTCCTCAATGCTTGAGTAGCTTTGGGTGCTTCTGTATAAAATTATTATCCTCCCATGTAGAATCTTGGGTGGGTAAGTTCTTCCACTTGATGAGATACTCTGGAATTGATAGATTCCGTAGTTGTCGAGTTCTTATTTCCGTGACCGCTTCAGGTTCCAATATTATTTTTCCTTCCTCGTCAATTTCTGGCAATATTGTTTGAACTGGAATATTTTCACCTATAACCTTCTTTAAGCATAGGCTTATGGAAAAGCGGATGTACGCAGAAAGCGGAAGCTCCGATTTCGTGGCATGCCATGGTGCCAATGTTTTGCAACTTTTAACATAAGGACCATAAATATTTGGCGATAATTTATTATCCTTCTTAGCTTGCTTGAGGGACATTTTTTTATATGGTTGTAATAGTAAAAATACCCAATATCCTACATCAAAACTTCTCTCGGCTATGATGTTGATCTTTGTTGTTTCCGGTCGATTGTGTGCCAAATTCAAGTTATCCTTTAAGAGTTGGAGAACTTCTTCTTGATGCTCGATGTGATCTTCCACTGCTTGAACCTTCGAATTTTCTCTTAAAGATGATGTGATGGATGGTGGATGATATCCATAAAGTGCCATAAATGGGGTCATTTTTGCTGCAGTATGGAAGGAAGTGGTATACCACCATTCAGCGAGAGGTAACCACTTGACCCATTGTGTTTGTTTATCAGATACAAAACAACGAAGATATCCTTCCAAACATTTATTTACTATCTCAGTTTGACCATCAGGTTGAGGATGATAAGATGAGCTATGAGCTAATTGAGTACCCAAACAAGAAAATAACTCCGTCCAAAAATTTCCAGTAAAAATGGGATCTCTGTCGCTCACAATAACCCTTGGGCTTCCATGAAGCTTTTGAATTCTGTCCATAAATGTAGTAGCAACTGTACTTGCTTTAAAGGATGAGATAATGCACAAAAGTGTGCATACTTGGTAAGTCTATCAACTACCACCATGATGACACTCTTTCCTTCGGACTTAGGTAAACCTGTGATAAAATCCATTGAAATCTCCTCCCAACGTTGACTTGGAATGGAAAAAGGTTGTAGAAGTCCTGGGGTCTTAATTGTTTCCACTTTATTCTGCTGGCAAACCAAACATTCCGCCACAAACTTTCGAATATCAGATTTAAGGCCATCCCAAAAAAATTCTTTCTTCTCCCTGTGGTAAGTTTTTAAAAATCCTGAGTGTCCTCCTAAAGGAGAAGTGTGCAATTCCAGAAGAATCTTTTGTTTTAGTTGGGAATTCTTACAAAGATATAAGCGATCTTTGTGCCATAAGGAATCATTTTTCCAACTAAATGTATCAGATGTACTAGGATCTTGCTGCAACTTTTGAATGAGTGTCCATACATCTTTGTCCTTCTTCCATTCATCTCTTGCTTCGGTTATCCAATCTGGTTGGATAATAGAAATGGCACAAAGCAATGCTTCCACCTCTTCATTATTTCTTAAGAGTGCATCTGCAACAACATTAAGCTTTCCTTTTTTGTAGATTATTTCAAAGTCATAACCCAACATCTTTGTGACCCATTTTTGCTGCTCTTCTGAAGATAGTCTTTGTTCCAAAAAGTGTTTAAGACTATCATGATCGGTTTTTACCTTAAGTGTCTTCCCATTAGGTAAATTCGCCTTTTCTTTAGTGCATTCAGTATTGCTAACATTTCCTTCTCATAAATAGGTTTCTGTAAATACTTTCCTTTGATTGGACGACTTTCAAAAGCAATGGGTCTTCCTTCCTGCATTAAAACTGCACCAATTCCATTTCCTGAGGCATCACATTCCACAATAAAGGTTTTTGTGAAGTCTGGCGTAGCTAAGACCGGTGCTAGGCACATTGCCTCTTTAAGATGTTCTAAGGCCTTAGTTGCTTCAGGAGTCCATGAAAATGCATCTTTCTTCAATAATGTTGTTAGAGGTGCTGCTATTCTCCCATAATTCTTAACAAACTTGCGATAATACCCTGTTAACTTGAGAAATCCTCGCAACTGCTTTATGGTTGTGGGGAATTTCCATTCCTTAATGGCTTTAATTTTGTTAGGGTCTACCTTAACACCCTCGTGAGATACAATATGACCCAGATATTCCACCTCTTGTACTCCAAAGAAACATTTGGATGTTTTTGCATATAATTGTTTCCCCTGCAATAGTTTGAGCACCCTGTCAACATGTTCAACATGATCCTTCCAAGACCTGCTATAGATTAGTATATCATCAAAAAATACTAGCACAAATTTTCTAAGGAAGGGTTTGAAAATGGAATTCATCAACCCTTGAAATGTAGAAGGTGCATTGGTAAGGCCAAAAGGCATGACAAAAAATTCAATAACTCGTTCGCCATATTTTCGGAGGCATATGGCAAACATGATCATATCTCCCAAAATATGGCGAACCAAGCTCTAAAATTTTTAGACAAACTTCCTCAAGATTTCAGCTTCACACCCTAAAAATTTCAGCTTCTGAAGCTTCATAGAAAAAAAGTTTTAGCAAAATACCACGATGACCTGTTTAGAGCAGCGAAACCCTAGAATCCCAACCTCTGATACCAAATGTTGTGTAACCAGCTTCAAAAATAGAAGAAAATAGATATCAATGCCTTAGAAATAAGCCACTTCGAGGGGGCAACCTCCAATACATTACATAAATTCACAATTCTTGGATGATTCAATTTACAAAACCTCCTTTCTATATATAGGAGTCCATGGGGCCATAATGTAATCCTAGTGGGCCACAATGTAATCCTAGCCGACCTAACAATAATAATTTAAGGGCACAATAATAACAAAATGGGGGTTACAAGGGTACAATAATAACAATAAAGGGGTTACACTAACAATAATAAGGTACTATACTAGTAATATAGGGACCTAACATAAGGTTAAGTTAAGGTGAAGGTTAAGGTTAAGGTTAAGGTCAAGGTCGAGGTCAAGGTTAAGGTTAACGTTAGGTTAAGGTTAAGGTTAAGGTTAAGGTCAAGGTCAACATTAAGGTTAAGGTTAGGATAAGGGTAAAGTTAACGTTAAGGTGAAGGTTAAGGTTAAGGTTAAGGGTAAAGTTAACGTTAAGGTGAAGGTTAAGGTTAAGGTTAAGGTTGTGGGTTTAGTCAGGTTAAGGGTTTGGTAACGGTTAGGGTTAGGTTATAGTGAAGGTTAAGGTTAAGTTAAGGGTAAATTCAGGGTTAAGGTTAGGGTAAGGTCATGGTTAAGGGTAAAGTCAAGGTTAAGGTTATGTTAAGGGTAAAGTCAAGGTTAAGGTTACATTAAGGGTAAAGTCAAGGATAAATTTAGGTTAAGGTTAAGGGTAAAGTCAAGATTACGGTAAACTTAAGGTTAAGGTTAGGTTAAGGTTACAATTAGGTTAAGGTTAGGTCAAGGTTAAGGTTAATGTTAAGGGTTTGTTCAAGGTTAGGGTTAGGTTATAGTTAAGTTCACGGTTAAGGTTAAGGGTAAGGTTATAATTAGGTTAAGGTTAAGGTTAAGGTTAGGTTCAGGTTAAGGGTATGGTCAAGGTTAGGGTTAGGATATACTTAAGGTTAAGGTTAAGGTTAGGTTAAGTTAAGGTTAAGGTTATTGAACTTAGCCTTAACCTTAACCTTCCCACTCCAATCCGATGCCCAGAGAAAGAGTTATTGAAACTTATCCTTAACCTTAACCTTCCCATAACCATAACCTTAACCTTGACCTTACCCTTAACCTTAGCCTTAACCCATTAACCTTAAACTTAACCTTACCCCATTAACCTTAACCTTAACCTTATCCTTAAACTTAAGCTTAAGCTTAAGCTTAGCCTGAGCCTTAACAAAGACCTTAACCTTGACCTAAGGTTAAGGTGAAGGTTAAGGGTAAGGTTAAGGTTAAGGTTAAGGGTTACGCCTTGAATTTACACTTAACCTTAACCTTCACTATAACTTAACCCTCACCTTGACCAAATCCTTAACCTAACATTAACCTTAACATTCCCATAACCATAAACTTAACTTTAGCCTAAACTTAAGCTTGACATTAAGGGTAAGGTTTGGTCAAGGTTAGGGTTAGGTTATAGTTAAGGTTAAGGTTAGGTTAAGGCTAAGGTTAAGGTTAAGGTTAAGTTAAGGTTAATGTTAAAGGTTTGGTTAAGGTTAAGGTTAATGTTAAGGTTAAGGTAAAGTCAACTTTAAGGTTAAGGTTAATGTTAAGGGGTGAGGTTAAGGTGAGGGTTAAATTTAAGGTTAAGGTTAAGGTTAAGTTAAGATTAAGGTTAGGTTAAGGTTAAGTTATGGGTAAATTCAAGGTTAAGTTTAAGGTTAAGGTTATAGTTAAGGTAAGGTTAAGGTTAAGGTTAAGGTTAAGGTTATGTTTAAGGTTAAGGTCAAGGTCAAGGTTAAGGTTAAGGGTAAGGTCAAGGGTAAGTTCAAGGTTAAGGTTAAGGTTATAGTTATGGGAAGGTTAAGGTTAAGATTATGGTTATGGGAAGGTTAAGGTTAAGGTTAGGGAAAGGTTATGGTTAAGGTTAAGTTAAGGTTAAGGTTAAGGTTAAGGGTTAGTGAAGGCTAGGGTTAGGTTATGGTTAATTTTAAGGTTAGGTTAAGGGAAAATTCAAGGTTAAGGTTATGGTTATGGGAAGGTTAAGGTTAAGGTTAAGGGTTTAAGGTTAGGTTAAGGGTAAAGTCAAGGTAAAGGTTAAGGTGATGGTTAAGGTTATGTTTTAGGAAAGGTTAAGCTTAAACTTAATGTTATCATTAGGTTAAGGTTAAAGTTAAGGTTAAGGTTAAGGGTTTTTTCAAGGCTAGGGTTAGGTAATATTTAAGGTCAAGGTTAGGTTAGGGTATAGTTAAAGTTAATGTTAAGGTCAAGGTTAAGGTTAAGATTAAGGTCAAGTTCAAGGTCAAGTTTAATGGTAGGTTAAGGCTAAGGTTAAGGTTAGGGTTATGTTATAGTTAAGTTTATGGTTAGGGTAAGGTTAGGGTTAGGTTATGGTTAAGGTTAGGGTTAGTTTAAGGTTAAGGGTAAAGTTAAGGTTAGGTTAAGGTTAAGGTTATAGTTATGGAAAGGTTAAGGTTAAGGTTAGGGTAAAGGTTCAAACCCTTAAATTTAACCTTAACCTTTCCCTTAACCTTAACCTTACTAAACCCATAACCTTAACCTTAACTTTAACTATAACCTACCCCTAACCTTCACCAAACCCTTAACCTTAACCTTGACCAAACCCTTAACCTTAACCTTAACCTCACTAAACCCATAAACTTAACCTTAACCTTAGCCTTAACTATAACCTAACCCTAACCTTGACCAAAACGTTAACCTTAACCTTAACCTTAAGTTTAACCTTCCCTTAACCTTAACCCTAACCTTAAACTTAACCTTAGCTTTAACCTTAACATGACTAAACCCTTAACCTTAACTTTACCCTTAACCTTAACCTTGACATTGACCTTAACCTAACCTTAACCTTAACCTTAACCTTAACCTTATCTTACCCTTAACCTAACCTTAAACTTAGCTATAACCTAACCCTCACCTTAACCTAACCTTAACCTTAACATTAACCTTAACCCTAACCTAACCTTAACCTTACTCTAACCTTAACCCTAACCTTAACCTTAACTTTACCCTTAACCTAACCTTAACCTTAACTTTAACCTTAACTTAACCTAACCTTAAGCTTATCCTTAACCTTAACCTTAATTAAACCCTTAACCTTGACTTTAACCTTACCCTGAATAAACTCGTAACCTTAACCTAACCTAAACCTTGACCTTATCCTAACTTAACCTTAACCTTAACCTTAAACTAACCCTAGAATTGATCAAACCATTAACCTTAACCTTGACTTTACCCTTAACCTAACCTTAACCTTGACCTTAACTATAACCTACCCCTAACCTTCACCAAACCTTAACGTTAACTTAATATTAACCTTAACCTAACCTTAACCTTAACCTTAACCTTAGCCTAACCATAACCTTAACCTTAACCTAACCCTAAACTTAACTTTACCCTAAACCTAACCTTAAACTTAACCTTAACCTAACCCTAACCTTAACTTTACCCTTAACCTAAACTTAACCTTAACCTTATCTTAACCTTAACCTTAACCTTAACCTTAACCTGACTAAACATGTAACCTTAACCTTACATTAACCTAACTTTAACCATAACCTTCCCCTAACCTTAACCTTATCCTAACCTTACCCTAACCTTAACCTTAACTTTACCCAGAACCTTACTCTTAACATAACCTTAACCTTAACCTTGACGAAACCCTTAACCTAACCTTAACATTAACCTTAACCTTAACCTAACCCTATCCAAAGTTAAGGTTAGGTTAAGGGTAAAGTTAAGGTTAAGGTTTGGTCAAGCATAGGGTTAGACTATAGTTAATGTTAATATAAGGTTAAGGTTAAGGTTAAGGGTAAGGTTAGGTTAAGGGTAAAGTTAAGGTTAACGGTAAGGGTAAGGTTAAGTTCAAGTTCAAGGTCAAGGTTAAGGTTAGGTAAAGGGTAAATTTAAGGTTAAGGTGAAGGTTAATGATAAGGTTAAGGTTAAGGTTACATGTTTAGTCAGGTTAAGGTTAAGGTTAAGGGTTTGGTAACGATTAGGGTTAGGTTATAGCGAAGGTTAAGGTATCTTTAAGGGTAAATTCAAGGTTAAGGTTAGGTTGAAGTTAAGGGTAAAGTTAAGGTTAAGGTAAAGTTAAGGTTAATGTTAGGTTAAATTTATGGTAAGGTTAAGGTTAAGGTTAAGGTTAACGTTAAAGGTTTGGTCAAGGTTAGGGTTAGGTTAAGGTTAATTTTAAGGGTTTGGTAAAGGTCAGGGTTAGGTTATAGTTAAGGTCAAGGCTAAGGTTAAGGGTAAGGTTATAATTATATTAAGGTTAAGGTTAGGTTAAGGTTAAGATAAGGTTAAGGTTAAGGGTTTGGTCAAGGTTAGGGTTAGGATATAGTTAAGGTTAAGGTAAAGGTTGGTTAAGTTAAGTTTAAATTCAAGGTTAAGGGTAAGTTTAAGGTTAGCTTAAAGATAATATTAGGTTAAGGGTAAGGTTAAGGTTAAGGTTAAGTTCATGGTAAAGTTAAGGTTAAGGTTAGGGTTAAGGTTAGGGGAAGGTTAAGTTATAGTTAATTTTAAGGTGAACATTAAGGGTAAGGTTAAGGTTAATTTTATGGGTTTATTCAAGTTAAGGTTAAGGCTAAGGGTTTGGTCAAGATTAAGGTTAGGTTAAGGTTAAGGGTAAAGTTAAGGTTAAGGTTAAGGTTAAGGTAAGGTTAAGGTTAAGGTTAATGGTTAAGGTTAACTTAATATTAACCTTAACCTTAACCGTAACAATAACCTTAACCTTAACCTTAATATTAACCTAAATAAACTGATAACCTTTACCTAACCTCAACCCTAACCTAACCTTAACCTTAACCTTAACCTTCCCATAACCATAACCTTAACTTTAACCTTGACCTTACCTTTAACTTTAACCTTAACCTTAACCTTACCCCATTAACCTTAACCTTAACCTTAACCTTCCTATAACATTAATCTTAACCTTACCATGACCTTAACCTTGACCTTAAACTTAACCTCCACCCTAAAGCTTACCTTAACCTTAACCTAATCTTAACTTTTACATAACCTTAACCTTAACTTAACCTCGACCTTAACTATAACCTAACCCTAACCTTGGTAAGGTCAAGGTTAAGGTTAAGGTTATGGTTATGGGAAGATTAAGGTTAAGGTTAAGGATTTGGTCAAGGTTAGGTTTAGGTTATAGTTAAGGTCATGGTTAAGGTAAAGGTTACGAGTTTAGTCAGGTTAAGGTTAAGGGTAAATTCAAAGTTGATGTTAGGTTAAGGTTAAGGTTAGGGTTAAGGTTAAGGTTAGGGGAAGGTTAAGGTTAAGGTTAGGTTAAGGTTAAGGGTGAAGGTTATGATTACAGGTCTTAACCCTAACCTTAACCTTCACCCTTAACCTTAACCTTAAGCTTAACCTTCACTATAACATAACCTTAACCTTCACCTTAACCTAACCTTAATTATAACCTAACCTTCACCTTAACCTTAACCTTACCTTTACCATAACCCTAACCTTAACCTTAACCTTACCCTTAACCTTAAACAAACCCATAATCTTAACCTTAGCCTTAACCTTGAACTTAACCTTTACTTAACTTAACCTTAACCTTAACCTTAACTATAACTTAACCCTAACCTTGACCAAACCCTTAACCTTAACCTTATCTTAACCTTAACCTAGCCTTAACCTTAACCTAACTATAACCTTACCCTTTATCTTAACCATGACCTTAACTATAACCTAACCCTAACCTTGACCAAACTCTTAACATTAACCTTAACCTAACCCTTACCTTGACCAAACCCTTAACATTACTCTTAACCTTAACCATAACTTTAACCTTAACCTTAACCTAACCCTAACCTTAACTTTACCCTTAACCTAACCTTAACCTTAACCTTAACCTAACCCTAACCTTAACTTTACCCTTAATATTAACCTTAACATTAACCTTAACCTAATATTGACATTAACCTTAACTTTAACCTTATCTTAACCTTAACCTAACCTTAACCTTGACTTTGCCCTTAACGTAACCTTAACCTTAACCTTACCTTGACCTTAACTATAACCTAACCCTAACCTTGACCAAACCCTTAACCTTAACCTTAACCTAAACCTTTACCCTAACCTTACCCTAACCTTATCTTAACCTTAACCTAACCTTAGCCTTACCTTAACCTAACTTTAACCTTAACATTAACTTTACCCTTAACCTTACCTTAAGTGTTTAGTCAGGTTAAGGTCAAGGTTAATGTTAAGGGTTTGGTAAAGGTTAGGTTAAGGTCAGGGTTAAGTTTTGGTCAAGGTTAAGTTTAAGGGTTTGCTCAAGGTTAGGGTTAGGTTATAGTTAAGGTTGAGGTCAAGGTTAAGGTTAAATTTAACCTAACCTTCCCCTAACCTTAAACTTAGGGTTAAGGTTAAGGTTAGGTAAATGTTAAGGTTAAGTTTAATGTTAAGGGTTTGGTTAAGGTTAGTGTTGGGTTATTGTTAATGTCAAGGTTAGGTTAGGTTATACTTAAAGTTAAGGTTAAGGTCAAGGTTAAGGCTAGGTTAAGGTTAAGGTTAAGGTTAAGGTCAAGGTCAAGGTTAAGGTTAACGTTAGGTTAAGGGTAAGGTTAAGGTTAGGCTTAAGGTTAAGGTCAAGGTCAACGTTAAGGTTAAGGTTAGTTTAAGGGTAAAGTTAAGGTTAAGGTGAAGTTTACGGGTAAGGTTAAGGTTAAGGTTGCGGGTTTAATCAAGTTAAGGGTTTCGTAACGGTTGGGGTTAGGTTATAGTGAAGGTTAAGGTTAAGTTAAAGGTAAATTCAAGGTTAAGGTTAGGGTAAGGTCACAGTTAAGGGTAAAGTCAAGGTTAAGGTAAAGTTTAGGTTAAGGTTAGGTTAAGGTTAAGGGTAATGTTATGGGTTTAGTTAGGTTAAGGTTACGGGTTTAGTCAGGTTAAGGTTAAGGTTAAGGGTTTGGTCAAGGTTTAGGTTGGGTTAAGGTTATGGGTAAATTTAAGGTTAAGGTTAGGTTAAGGGTAAAGTTAAGGTTAATGTTAGGTTAAGGTTAAGGTTAAGGTTAAGGTTAGGGTAAGGTTAAGGGTTAAGGTTCACTTAATCTTAACCTCAACCTTAACCTGACTAAACCCGTAACCTTTACCTAATTGTAACCTTAATGTAAAATTAACCTTAACCTTAACCTTCCCATAACCTTAACCTTAACCTTAACCTTACCCTTACCCTTACCCTTAACCTTAACCCATTAACCTTAAACTTAACCTTAACCCATTAACCTTAACCTTAAACTTAACCTTAGCCTTAACCTTAACCTTAACCTTAACCTTGACCTAAGATTAAGGTGAACATTAAGGGTAAGGTTAAGGTTAAGGGTTACGCCTTGAATTTACACTTAACTTTAACCTTGACTATAACCTAACCATCACTTTGACCAAACCCTTAACCTAACCTTAACCTTAACCTTCCCATAACCATAACCTTAACCTTAACCTAACCTTAAGCTTGACCTTAAAAGTAAGGTTTGGTCAAGGTTATGGTTACATTATAGTTAAGGTTAAGGTTAAGGCTAGTTTAAGGCTAAGGTTAAGGCTAGTTTAAGGCTAAGGTTAAGGGCTTGGTTAAGGTTAAGTTTAAGGGTAAGGTTAAGGTTAAGGTTAAGGGGTTAAAGTTAGGTTAAGGTAAAGTCAAGTTTAAGGTTAAGGTTAAGGGGGTAAGGTTAAGGTGAAGGTTAAAGTTAAGGTTAAGGTTAAGTTTAAGTTAAGGTTAAGGTTAGGTTAAGGTTAAGTTAAGGGTAAAGTCAAGGTTAAGGTTAAGGTGAAGGTTAAGGTTATAGTGAAGTTAAGGTTAAGGTTAAGGTTAATGTTATGGTTAAGGTTAAGTAAGGTTAAGGTTAAGGTTAAGGGTAAAGATAAGTTTATGGTTAAGCTTACGTTAAGGGTAAAGTCAAGGTTAAGGTTAGGATAAGGTTAAGGTTATTGTTAAGGTAAGGTTAAAGAAAAGGTTAGGTTAAGGTTATGGATAAGGTAATGTTAAGTGTAAAGTTAAGTTTAAGGTTAAGATAAGTCTAATGGTAAGGTTAAGGTCAAGGTCAAGGTTAAGGTTAAGGTTAAGGGTAAGGTCAAGGGTAAGGTCGAGGTTAAAGTTAAGGTTATAGTTATGGGAACGTTAAGTTTAAGGTTATGGTTAGGGGAAGGTTAAGGTTAAGTTTAAGTTTAAGTTAAGGTTAATGTTAAGGTTTAGTGAAGGTTAGGGTTAGGTTATGGTTAATTTTAAGGTTAGTTTAAGAGAAAAGTCAAGGTTAAGGTTATGGTTATGGGAAGGTTAAGGTTAAGGTTAAGGGGTTAAGGTTAGGCTAAGGGTAAAGTAAAGGTAAAGGTTAAGGTGATGGTTAAGGTTAAGGTTAAGGTTATGGTTATGGGAAGGTTAAGCTTAAGCTTAAGGTTAACATTAGGTTAAGGTTAAATTTAAGGTTAAGGTTAAGGGTTTGGTCAAGGTTAGGGTTAGGTAATAGTTAAGGTCAAGGTTAGGTTAGGTTATAGTTAAAGTTAATGTTAAGGTCAAGGTTAATATTAAGGTCAAGGTCAAGGTCAAAGTTAATGTTAGGTTAAGCATAAGGTTAAGGTTAGGGTTAGGTTATAGTTAAGGTTATGGTTAGGGTAAGGTTAGAGTTAGGTTATAGTTAAGGTTAGGGTTAGGTTAAGGTTAAGGATAAGTTTAAGGTTAAGGTTATGGTTATGTCAAGGTTAAGGTTAAGGTTAAGGTTAGGTTAAGGTTAAGGTTAAAGTTAAAGTTAATGTTAAGGGTTTGGTCAAGGTTAAGGGTTTGGTTAAGGTTAAGGTTAAGGTTAGGGTAAAGGTTCAAAACCTTAAATTTAACCTTAACCTTTCCCTTACCCGTAACCTTACTAAACCCGTAACCTTAATGTTAACCTTAAACTTAACTATAACCTATCCCTAACCTTGACCAAACCCTTAACCTTAACCTTTACCAAATCCTTAACCTTAACCTTGACCTCATTAAACCCATAAAATTAACCTTAACCTTAGCCTTAACTATAACCTAACCCTAACCTTGACCAAAAAGTTAACCTTAACCTTAACCTTAACCTTAACCTTCCCCTAACCTTAACCTTAACCTTAACCTTACCCCCTTAACCTTAAACTTAACCTTAACCTTAACCTTAACCATAACCCTAACCTTGACCGAATTCTTAACCTTAAGCTTAACATGAACCTTTACCCTAACCTTGACCAAATTCTTAACATTAAATTAACCGTAACGTTAAACCTAACATTAACCTTAACTATAGCCTAACCCTAACCTTGAATCTTAACCTTAACCTTATTCTTACCTATAACCTAACCCTAACCTTGACCTTAACTTGACTAAACCCGTAACATTAACCTTAAACTTGCCTTAGCCTAACTTTAACCTTAACCTTTCTCTAACCTTAACCCTAAACTTACCGTAACCTTACCCAACCCTAACCTTGACCAAACCCTTAACCTTTACCTTAACCAAACCCTTAACCTTAACCTTACCCTAACCTTAACCAAACCCTTAACATTAACCTTAACCTTAACCTTACCCTTAACCTTCACCTTAACCTTAACCTTAGCCTTAACCTTAACATGACTAAACCCTTAACCTTAGCTTTACCCTTAACCTTGGCCTTAACCTTAACCTTAACTTTGATGTTGACCTTAACTTAACCTTAACCTTAACCTTATCTTACCCTTAACCTAACCTTAACCTTAACTATAACCTAACCCTCAACTTAACCTAACCTTAACCTTAACCTAACCTGAACCTTCCCCTAACCTTAACCTTAACCATAACCTTAACCCTAACCTTAACCTTAACCTTAAAATTTCCCTAACCTTAACCCTAACCTTAACCTTAAATTTACCGTTAACCTAACCTTAACCTTAACTTTAACCTAACCTTAACCTTAACCTTAATCAAACCCTTAACCTTGACTTTAACCTTAACTTGAATAAACTTGTAACCTTAGCCTTAACCTAACCTAAACCTTGACCTTATCCCAACCTAACCTTAACCTTAACCTTAACCTAACCCTCAAATGGATCAAACCCTTAACCTTGACTTTACCCTTAACCTAACCTTAACCTTGACCTTAACTATAACCTACCCTTAACCTTGACCAAACCTTAACCTTAACCTTAACATAATCTTAACCTTAAGCTAACCGTAACCTTAACCTAAACTTAACCTTAACCTTAACCTTATCCTAACCATAACCTTAACCTTAACCTTAACCTAACCCTAACCTTAACCTAACCCTAACCTTAACCTTAACCTAACCTAACCTTAACCTTAACTTTACCCTTAACCTAACCTTAGCCTTAACCTTAACCTTATCTTAACGTTAACCTTACCCCAACCTTAACCTTAATCTTAACCTTAACCTTAACCTAACTAAACCTGTAACCTTAACCTTATGTTAGACTCCTATACCAATAGGTGTCATTTTTCATGATTGACTTATTGAACTATGTAATATGTTCAAACCTTTTTCTTGTGCAAAGGTGTTCCATATTCTTAAAAAATCAAAAAATCAAAAAATTTAAAAAGTGTAAAGAGGGTATACCCTAAAAGAAAAATCAAAGGGTAAAAAGAAAAAAATAGTCAAAAAAGTGAAAGAAATGAACCCCAAGCAAAAAATAGACTAGGAAAGTGTGCAAGTCAAAATGCCACTACTATTTCATTTTATGTAATAAATGAAATTGTATGCGGCTTGTCAAACTTTTTCCACAATTTATGAAGAGTCAAACTGTATAAACTTGACTCATTCATTTTTTAATTTCATGTTGTAGAATAGTGAATAAATATCTGACCAAACAGTTTAATCTTGGGAGATAAGTAGATAGGTAGAGTTAATAAAAGGTGCTCAATAGTTTAATTTGAGCCCTTGGATGTAATAAGGGTAGAATTAGATAGATTTGCCTTGTAAAATAAAAATATTGACAAGGGTTTCCCAGTTTAAGTGCACCCTAATAAAGAAGAAAAATGGTAGTGTGAAGTAGATAGGGTAGGTAGATTGTGTTGCAAAGTTTCATATGATGAATGATGGTGCTAAATGTGTTTAATCCTTTACTTTCATCATGAGTATTGAAGCAGAATATACATTAGAAAATTCACAGAAAGAAAAGTCAAAATCATTAACTTCCCACATCACTTTCTCCCTAAGAGTTTTACTAATTTTCCCAAAGTGCTAAGGTATTTGAAGATTAAAGGGGCTCAAGGCATTTCCTTGACTTTTGGAGGGACCGGACCCTCGGCCTAATGATAAAAAAGACCTAAGTATTTGAAGCTATTTATCATTATAAACATTCCCTTTTAATCTTTTCCTAAGTAAAATTCTATTTTACTTAGGAAAATCATGCAAATTTCCATAATAATCCCTCAAAATTACTTACTATTCTATGTTTAAGTGTTGAAATTGAAATGATACAATTTACTTCAGAAATCTCCACTTTCCTAGTTGTGTAAAGTATTTTGAGTTTCCATTGTCCCTTTGTCATATTAACATTTAACTTTACATATTAAATCCTTATACAAATCACCTTTCCCTATATGTATAACTCCTCCTATACAATATCCCCAAAACCCTCTTATTATAGATTTCTAGCCAAAGTATTTAATTCCATATATTTGAAATAAAAACCCTCATTATAATTACCTTTGGTTAGAAATATATCTTTATAATTTACCCCTTCCCCTATGGTTAATAAATTTCATTAATTTATTACCATATAATAACAATATTGAAAAAGTTTTAAACATATGTTGTATGTTTTAAAAGAAAAATGAAATAAAACCTGAAGTTTTAATTTAAACCAAAACTTAGAAAAACCCCAAGCCTCCGTGACCCGACCCCTCTTAAACCAGGGGGATTAATTAATCACTCGGATTAATTAATAACCAAGCATTCCCAGCCAATGAGATGCCGCCCGGAATAGTTAAATTAACATTAATTGCTTTGGGCCCGCGTGTTAAATCCCCCACCATCTTCACGTCATATCACCCGTCCGATCGCCCATTCCCGGATCAACGGCCCGCTGTAATTCCGCTAGCCATCCATCGTCCGATCGTTAACGCGCGGGATCACGGTGGTTTCGAAACAGTGCACCCGCCACGTGTTGATCTCCAAATGGAATCTCTCCCATTCCACAAAAAACCGCCAACCCCCGAAAGCGGTGAGGGAATTACCGCTTACCGCCCAATCCCGATGACGTGTCCTCCCGTACAATAATGACGTCATCCTCGAAAAAATAAAAAAATCCCTATTGACTTTGTAAATAAAACAAAATTCCGTGTATTTTCTGTCATTTTCTCTGTTGAAAGCGACTGCGCCCTCCACTGAAAAATTCGAAAATTCCACTGTTTAAGCCGCTGTCAACCAAAATTGCGGAATGCCATTATTATACCAGTGCCTGAGCATCCACCCGCCATTAACCAGTGCCTGTTAATTTCGAAGTTCTCCATAAAACAGGTATTTATCCGTTTTCCTGCTGGAACTCTGTAAAAAATCCGCCTTCCAGTGTTAAATTCAAGCCATAATCTGAAAAGAAGTTTTATATTGGTCTGTTTTAGTTCGTGCAACTAAAATAATATTTTCAAAACTGAAATTACGCTCATTTCTGTGAAAAACCCCCGGAATTTCCAATTTGAATACACAAGAACCAAGATGGAAGTCCCGGTAGCCCTGAGTGTAGCCCCATTAAATGCCCCCCACAGAGAGTTGGAATACTTGCCATTAGTGGATAAAGACTTTCAAATTAAAAACTTAGTGTTTGATGAAAATCCCCTTCGAAGTTATTGTCACTGCAGAGATGATTATTCGAAAGGTTTGGATGTCATTGGGTTATGGGAATCCAATTTCCCAAGATATCTCATCCCCTCAGTCCGTATTTTCCCAAAAATTATCCACTACTGTCATTCCAATTATGATCCAACTCAAAGAGCAGTGTTATCCCCGGACTAGAGTATCCTTTTTCCCATTACTCCTCAAGCTATTAATACAATGCTCCATTTCGAACCTGATCAAAACCTTACTCCCTTGTCAATGGAAGAACTACTTGAAAAGCCTACTCAGTTGTCCCAAGAAAAATTGAAATGCATTTGCCAGAACTTTATGTTACCTAAACATCAACCTAAGGGACCTCCTCCCTATGGTTTTGCTTATTTTACTAATTTAGGCAAGCTCATCCTGAATATGATATCCTTTGTGCTGGGTTTTAATACTAGTGAGTATGTTGATGAATTAACCTTAGTATTATTATCCATCTTCACTCCTGGATAGCCTCCTGCTGTAAAATATGGCTTTGCATCTTTCATTGCCAATAAAATCCATGACCAGTTCATGAGGCTAGATAATGAGAAAGTGTTTAAATATTCTTCAGTCATTTACCATCTCATCATCTATTATCAATCAGAGAAGTTCTCTTTTCCTGTTAAAAAGCTTGATGCCAAGGGAAACCATAGATCTGTTATATTTTGGTCTGCCATAACTCACAGTTCCTATAATTCTCCCTATTCTTATGCTGAGTTCATTGATCTTTTCATTCATCCTGTAACTACCTTGTTGACAGGAGTTGCTCCTCCAAGGCTAAGCAATGAGATTAAGAAAAATTTGCAGCTTTCAAGGACATACAAAGTTGGAGACTGGTATTTATACAAAAATTATTTAGAGATCAGAATATATGGATTTGAACTTTGTCCATTCAAATTGCCTAAATATGTGCCCATGAGACTTTTTGCCTTAGAATATTTCAGGCAAATGAATAATTCTGATGTTATTCATTTTTGTAATGTTAATAAGAAAGCACAACTCAGAATCAAAAGTCAGTTAGGTCCCTTTATATGCAATTCTAGGGATGCTGAACATGAAGCAGAAAATATATTGCAAAACCATTTCAAGTTACAAAAGAGTTCCCATTAGATTCCTTATGATCCATTCAGTTTCATCTGTGACAAAAGAATGAAGAACAAATCAGCACCCTACTTTCACCACAGAATTCCAGAAATAGAACAATATGCTAATCAAGATGAGTGGGTGGAAGGAACACTAGTTGAGCAAGATAGTGAAGAAGACAATATGAACAAAATTATGAAAGATCTTGAGAAAAAGTTTTATCTAGAATCTCGTGGGCAAGTGCAGGTACCTCATATTGGCACTTCTTCAGCAGGAAATCTTCAACAGGGATTACAAGAAATCAGTCCATCAATTACAATTGAGTCTAAAGGCAAAGGGAAAGAACCTGAAGTACAAGTTATTGAAACTTTCATTATGACAGAAAAGCCTCAAACCTCCAAGGCACTAGATCAAACACATGTTTCCCCTGTTAAAGTTAATCATCCTGAGGTTTCAGAATTACAAACTCCATCTAATATGGAAATAGGAAATAAAAGATAGGTTGCAGATCCCACTCCTCCCAAAGAACCTTCACAACAACACTAAGATAAGAAGCAAAAACTGAATCCACTTCTAGAAGTGGAATCTATAGATGAGATGTTTGATGGTGAAAGAGAAGATAGTCAACTAACTCGTTCAGTTAGTGTAACACACACAGGTCATAAAGGAAAGGAGTTAAAAAAACAGTTGAGCACTGAAGTATCTTCTTTTAAACAGCCAAAGACAGATGCAGGTGATATAAAGAAGACTTTCATTAATATAAAAGCCAAGAATGACCCATTGAGGATGCATGTATATGATCAGTATCTTAGATTGGATCCACATAATCAAGAAAGATTAATGTCATCTTTTGACATTCAGCAAGGGAATATGATGATGAGCCATTTCAAATCCAAAGTGCCAAAACCCAAGACAACATCTGATTACATTAGGACCAAATTTGAGGTCCTAGAAAAAGACATTCATCAATTAGACCAGATAGAGCTACATAAACAAACCGGGGAAATGATATATTCCACCCTTACTGATAAAGCAATGACAGCCCATAGACTGCAAGATTCTTTAAATAATAAAAATACCCAGTTGCAAATTGAGAAAGCTTTTTCTCAGGCAAAAGATAACAGAATAAAATCTCTGGAAGAAATAATCATCAGTTTGGGTCACAATCCCAAAGAAATAAAAAGCATTGAGGCACTGATTAAAAATAAGGATGATGATATTGCTGCACTGAGAAAACAATTGAAATTACATGCCTCAAGGCATCCCCAAACTCAAGAAGTTTTGAAGGAAAATTCACAAGAAGAAATGATGGAATTGCTCCTGAAAATGACTGAGCAACTGAGTGAGACCGAGAAAGAACTGGAGTAGGCATTAAAAGAAAAAGAAGCTATCATGCAGACATCTACAATAGGTACAGGTACAATAGCAGTAGATCAACAAACAGATCCATTACAGGTGCATACATCTAATTTAAGTTATGATGAATTAGTAAAACAAATGGAAAGTTTAAAACTCAGAGTCACTGAACTTTAGTCTACAAAATTGCAGCTCACAAATTTGGAACAAAAATATGATATGTCAAAAAACACCGTTGCTGATAACACAAGGGAAATCAAAAGACTAGAAAAATTGGTTAAGGCTTTAGAAAAAGATCTCTCATTAGAAAAGCTTTTAAGAGAAATAAATGAAATTCTTTGGAATAATATTATTTATTCAATAAAGAGTATTTGGTCCTTTGTTCAAATAATTTTTGAACAAAATGACTTGGTCAAAGTAGCTCAGGAAGAAATTGACAAAACAAGAGAAGAATTAAGGGACAGAACTGAGCAAGCAAATCAACTTATACAGTTTTTGAACACCCAGACCAAGCAGCAGCTTGGAATTGAGGACAGGACAGGTACTATTTTAGAAATAAAAAGGGTTTTTACGAAGAGAACTTTTCTGCAAAATCTGGAAAGAAAATGCTCAGATATCCAGCAAGAGGTCAGTGCATTTAAAGAAAGGTTTAATGTTTTATTAACCAGCGGGTTGCCCAGTCCGATGCTTCCAGAAGACAAAATAATGGAACTGGAAACTTATGTCAACAAATTAGACATACATGCTCACAACGTCACATGTTCCTCTACTAGCTCATCAGAATCAACATTGCCTACAGGGAGGAATCTCTACGACAGGTTAAAGAATTTGTTTCATCTTGAGCATGAAATAAAGTATTTGTTCCCACATCGGCCCAATTTTTTCAGATACACAGAGGCCGATGAAACATTAAGAAAAATGAAAATAACCGTAATAGCAGAAGACAAATGGTGGGAAGACTTGTTAGAAATTTTGTAAAATTCATCTTCAGATAGAAAATTTTGCCTTTTACTATTGTGTAAAGGATAAATAGATGACTAAAGGTTAAAGAGTATCAGTTTGGCAGTTGAAAGTGTATCAGTAGAAACGAAGAGTATCAGACAAGCAAGGCAGTAAAAAATAATTACTCAAAAGGACATCATCGAGCCCTATTGTAGGCCCTGCCTCCAGCACATCCACAAAGGGAGGAAATAGCACTCCAGCAGTTACTTTTTTTCCTATCTACGAGACCATCTGTCTCCTTTTTATTGTAACTTATTCATTAGTCACCCTAGATTATTTGCTAGGTTAGTGTGAGATATTTTCAATAATTTTTTGTATAAATAAACCCTCAAAGAAAGTATTGAGGGTGGATTCTACTACTTGGCTGTGACATTGATGTTTTTGGAATAAAATTGTTTTGGAGAAATTTATTTGTGGCTTACTGGATGACAATTTGAAGCTCAGGACTTTTTGCAGGATTCTTGTGTCAGACTCTAGTTCAATAAGTCTTTCTATCATATGTCTTAAGTTTTATATCTGTTTATATTATCATTATTTCCATTTATGAATAATTGAAATAAAAGAATAAATCAGAATTTACTTGATTGTACTCTGATTTCAATTGTGATTATTCTAAATGTTTTCCTCTAAATTAGTTATAATCAATGAATTCTTAATTGCTCTTGCTTCGCTAATTTAAACATATTGATTACTATAGTAAATAATTCTTCACTGCTCTTTATTTGTAATCATTCCATTTCTTTCTTTTGAACATGTTGAAAGATTCTTGAGTGCCTTTCATCCTTTCAAAAACCTATTCCATCCACTTTAATTCCTAGAAATTGTTCTATGTTTTGCTATCTTGCCCTGCAAAACCATCTTGTGTGTAGAAGATTAATCCAGTAAAGCCATCCTTTGACTCCATAGCCCAATGGCCTGAAAATATTCAACCTTGCCCTTAGTTGGCGGATTCCACCATTCAAACAAAATCAAAACTCTTGGAATTATAACTAGCCTAAAACTTTTTAAGAACAAAACTAAATTTTAAAGAGAGAGCCCTATTTGGATATAGATTGGCTAGATTCTGTATCTGAAGGTTGGTTTGTGGTTACCTCGGGTATACTTCCCTTTTCCACAACTTCAAGGTCAAGGTCAAGGTCAAGGTCAAGGTCAAGGTTAAGGTTAGGTAAAGAGTAAAGTTAAGGTTAAGGTGAAGGTTAACTTTAAGGTTAAGGTTAAGGTTACGTGTTTAGTCAGGTTAAGGTTAAGGTTAAGGGTTTGGTAACGATTAGGGTTAGGTTATAGTGAAGGTTAAGGTAACATTAAGGGTAAAGTCAAGGTTAAGGTTAGGGTAAGGTCAAGGTTAAGGGTAAAGTCAAGGTTAAGGTTATGTTAAGGGTAAAGTCAAGGTTAAGGTTAGGTTAAGGTTAAGGGTAAAGTCAAGGTTAAGGTTAAATTTAGGTTATAGTTATGGTTAGGTTAAGGTTAAGATTAGGTTAAGGTTAAGGTTAAGGTTAAGGTTAAGGTTTATGTTAAGGGTTTGGTCAAGGTTAGGGTTAGGTTAAGGTTAATGATAAGGTTTTGGTAAAGGTCAGGGTTAGGTTATAGTTAAGGTCAAGGCTAAGGTTAAGGGTAAGCTTATAATTAGGTTAAGATTAAGATAAGGTTAAGGTTAAGGGTTTGGTCAATTTTAGGGTTAGGATATAGTTAAGGTTAAGGTTAAGGTTAGGTTAAGTTAAGGTTAAGGTCAAGGTTAAGGGTAAGGTTAAGGTTAGCTTAAGGTTAATATTAGGTTAAGGGTAAGGTTAATGTTAAGGTTAATTTCATGGTAAAGTTAAGGTTAAGGTTAGGGTTAAGGTTAGGGGAAGGTTAAGTTATAGTTAAGTTTAATGTTAAGTTTAAGGTGAAGGTTAAGGGTAAGATTAAAGTTAAGTTTATGGGTTTATTCATGTTAAGGTTAAGGTTAAGGGTTTGGTCAAGGTTAGGGTTAGGTTAAGGTTAAGAGTAAAGTTAAGGTTAAGGTTAAATTTAGGGTAAAGATAAGGTTAAGGTTATGTTAAGGTTAAGGTTAAGGTTAGGGTAAGGTTGGTGTAATGTTAAGGGTTAAGGTTAACTTAATCTTAACCTTAACCTTAACCGTAACAATAACCTTAACCTCAACCTTCCCATAACCATAACCTTAACCTTGACCTTACCCTTAACCTTAACCTTAACATTCCCATACCATTAACCTTGACCTTACCATAACCTTAACCTTAACCTTGACCTTAAACTTAACCTTACCTTAACCTTAACCTAATATTAACCTTTACCTAACCTTAAACTTAACTTAACCTTGAACTTAAATATAACCTAACCCTAACCTTGGTAAGGTCAAGGTTAAGGTTAAGGTTATGGTTATGGGAAGATTAAGGTTAAGGTTATGGTTAAGGATTTGGTTAAGGTTAGGTTTAGGTTATAGTTAAGGTCAAGGTTAAGGTAAAGGTTATGGGTTTAGTCAAGTTAAGGTTAATGTTAAGGGTAAAGTCAAGGTTGATGTTAGGTTAAGGTTAACGTTAGGGTTAAGGTTCAGGTTAGGTTATAGTTAAGGTTCAGGTTAAGGTTAAGGTTATGGTTAGGGTTAAGGTTCAGGTTAAGGTTAAGGGTGAAGTTTACTATTATGGGTCTTAACCTTAACCTTAACCTTAACCTTCACCCTTAACCTTAACCTTCACTATAACATAACCATAACCTTGACGTTAACCTTAACCTTAACTATAACCTAACCTTCACCTTAACCTTAACCTTACCTTTACCATAACCTTAACATTACCCTTAATCTTAACCATACCCTTAATATTAAACCTAACCTAACCTTAACCTTACCATAACCTTGACCTTAACCTTAAATTAACCTAACCTTAACCTTAACCTTAACTATAACCTAAACCTAACCTTGACCAAATCCTTAACCTTAACCTTATCTTAACCTTAACCTAACCTTAACCTAACTATAACCTTACACTTAGCCTTAACCTTGACCTTAACTATAACCTAAACCTAACCTTGACCAAACCTTTAACATTAACCTTAACCTAACCTTTACCTTGACCAAACCCTTAACATTAACCTTAACCTTAACCATAACCTAATCTTAACCCTTAACCTAACCGCAACCTTAACCTTAACCTTAACGTTATCCTCACCATAAATTTAACCTTAACCTTAACCTAACCCTAAACTTAACTTTACCACTTAACCTAACCTTAACCTTAACCTTAACCTAACTCTAACCTTAACTTTACCCTTAATATTAACCTTAACCTAATCTTAACCTTAACCTTAACCTTAACCTTATCTTAACCTTAACCTTAACCTAATCTTAACCTTAACCTTAACCTTAACCTTAACCTTGAATTTATCCTTAACATAACCTTAACCTTAACCTTACCTTGACCTTAACTATAACCTAACCCTAACCTTGACCAGACCCTTAACCTTAACCTTAACCTAACCCTTTACCCTAACCTTATCTTAACCTTAACCTAACCTTAACCTTACCTTAACCTAACTTTAACCTTAACCTTAACCTTAAATTTACCCTTAACCTTACCTTAAGCATTTAGTCAGGTTAAGGTTAACGTTAAGGGTTTGGTAAAGGTTAGGTTAAAGTTAGGGTTAAGTTATGGTCAAGGTTAAGGTTAAGGGTTTGGTCAAGGTTAGGGTTAGGTTATAGTTAAGGTTAAGGTAAAGGTAAAGGTTAAACTTAACCTAACGTTTCCCTAACCTTAACCCTAACCTTAGGTAAGGTTAAAGTTAGGTTAAGGTAAAGTCAAGGTTAAGGTTAGGTTAAGGGTAAAGTTAAGGTTAAGGTTAAGGTTTGGTTAGGTTAAGGTTAAGGTTAAGGTTAAGGTTGACCTTACCCTTAACTTAAATTTACCCTTAACCTTAACCCTAACCTTAAAATTAATGTTAACCTAACACTAACCTTAATTTTACCCTTAACCTAACCTTAACCTTGGCTTTACCCTTAACGTATCCTTAACATTAACCAAACCCTTACCCTTAACCTTAACCTTAACCTTATCCTAAACCTTGACCTTAACCTTAACTTAACCTAAACATTAAGCTTAACCTTACCCTTAACCTTAACCTTAACCTTCCCAAACACTTGAGGTTAGGTTAAGGTAAAGGTTAGGGTTAAGCTTAAGGTTAGGTTAAGTTTAGGTTAAGGTTTGGTTAAGGTTAGGGTTAGGTTAAGGTCAAGGTTAAAGTTAGGTTATGGTTATGGTTATGGTTAAGGTTAAAGTTAGGTTATAGTTAACGTTAAGGGAAAAGTCAAGGTTAAGGTTAAGGGTTATGTTAAGGTTAGGTTAACGTTAAGGTTATGGTTAAAGTTAGGTTAAGGGTAAAGTTAAGGTTAAGGTTAACGTTAAGGTTAAGTTAAGGTTAAGGTTTGGTTAAAGTTAGGGTTAGGTTATATTTAAGGTCAAGGCTAGGTTAAGGTTAAGGTTAGGTAAAGGTTAAGGTTAAGTTTAATTTTAAGGGTGTGGTCAAGGTTAGGGTTAGGTTAAGGGTAAAGTTAAGGTTAAGGTTAAGGTCAAGGTTAAGGGTAAAGTTAAGGTGAATTTTAAGGTTAAGGTTAAGGTTAGGTTAGGATAAGGTCAAGGTTAAGGTATGGTTAAGGTTAAGGTTACTGGTTTAGTTAGGTTAAGGTTAAGGTTACGGTTGAGGTTAAAGTCAAGGTTAAGGGTTTGGTTAAGGGTAAGGTTAGGGTTAAGGTTAGGGGAAGGCTAAGGTTAGGTTAAGGTTAAAGTTAAGGTTATAGTTAAGGATAGGTTATAGTTAAGGTTAAGGTTAGCTTAAGGGTAAGATAAGGTTAAGGTTAAGTTTAGGTTAATGTTAAGGTCAAGGTCAGGGTCAAGGTTAAGGTTAAGGTCAAGGTTAAGGGTAAATTTAAGGTCAAGGTTAGGGTTACATTATAGTTAAGGTTAAGGTTAGGTTAAGGGTAAAGTCAAGGTTAAGGTTAAGGTGAAGGTTAAGGGAAAGGTTAAGGTTAAGGGTTATGAGTTTAGTCAGGTTAAGGTTAGGGTTAAGGGTAAGTTTAAGGTCAAGGTCAAGTTCAAGGTCAAGGTTAAGCTTAAGGTAGGTTAAGGGTAAAGTTATAATTGGGTTAATTTTAAGGTTAAGGTTAGGTTAAGGTTAAGATAAGGTTAAGGTTAAGGTGAAGGCTAAGGGTAAGGTCAAGGTTAAGGGTAAAGTTAAGGTTAAGTTTAAAGTTACTGGTTTAGTATGGTTATGGTTAAGGTTAAGGTTAAGGTTATCTTAAGGTAAAGTAAGGGTTAAAGTTAGGTTAAGCGTAAAGTTAAGGTTAAGGTTAAGGTTTTGTTAGGTTAAGCTTAAGGTTAACCTTATCATTACCTTAACCTTAACCCTAACCTTACCCTTAACCTTAACCTTAACCTTAAATTAACCTTAACCTTAACACTAACCTTACCATCACCTTAACCTTAACCTTAATATAACCTTAACCTTATCCTAACATTAACCTTAACCCTAACCTTAACCTTACCCTTATCCTTCACCTTAACCTTAACCCTAACCTTAACCTTAACCTTAGTCTTAGCCTTAGCCTTAGCTTAACCATAACCTTAACCTTAACTTTAACGAAACCCTAACCTTAAATTTACCCTTAACCTAACCTTAACCTTAACCTTAACCTTAACCTAACCTTAACCTTGAATTTACCCTTATACTAACCTTAACCTTAACTATAACCTAAGCTTATCCTTGACCTTAACTTTATCCTTAACCTTGACCTTAACCTTGACCTTAACCTTAACCTCAACCTTGACCTTGACCTTAACCTACCCTTAGCCTTATCCTACCCTTAACCTAACCCTAACCTTGACCTTGAATTTAACCTTAACCTAACTTTAACCTTAACCTTAACCTTAAACCGACTAAAACCCTAACCTTAACCTTAACCTTGAACTTAATTATAACCTAACCCTAACCTTGACCAAACCTTAACTTAACATTAACCTTAACCTTAACCTTAACCTTTCCATAACCTTAACCTTAACCTTAACCATAACCTAACCTTAACCTTGACCTTAACTATAACCTAGCCCTATCCTTGACCAAACCCTTAACCTTAACCTTAACCTTAACCTTAACCTTTACCTAACCTTAACCTTAACCTAACCCTAACCTTACCCTAACCTTAACCCTAACCATAACTTTAACTTTACCCTTAACCTAACCTTAACCTTAACCTAACCTCAACTATAACCTTAACTTGACCTTAACATTAACCTTACCCTTAACCTTATCTTAACCTTACCTTAACATTGACCTTAACTATAACCTAACCCTAAGCTTGACCAAACCCTTAACCTTAACTTTACCCTTAACCTAACCTTAACTTTAACCTTACCCTTAACCTTAACCTTAACCTTAACGTGAACCTTAAACCTAAACTTAACCTTAACCTAAACTTAATGTTGACTTTACCCTTAACCTTCACCTGAATAAACTCGTAACCTTAACCTTGACCTTAAATATAACCTAACCTTAACCTTAACCTTGACTTCACCCTTAACGTAACCTTAACCTTAACTTTACCTAACCAAAGTTAAGGTTAAGGTTAAGGTTAATGTTAACGTAAAGGTCAAAAAAAAGTTAAGGTTAGGTTAAGGTTAAAGTTAAGGATACGGGTTTAGTCAGGTTAAGGTTATGTTTATTGTTAAGGTTAAGGTTAACGGTTTGGGAAGGTTAAGGTTATGGTTAAGATAAGGTTAAGGTTAAGGTTAAGATTAGGTTAAGGTCAAGGCCAAGGTTAAGGTTTAGGTCAAGGTTAAGGGTAAATTTAAGTTCAAGGTTAGGGTTAGGTTATATTGAAGCTTAAGGTTAGGTTAAGGGTAAAGTCAAGTTTAAGGTTAAGGTGAAGGTTAAGAGTAAGGTTAAGGTTAAGGGTTACACTGTGAATTTACCCTTAACTTAACCTTAACCTTCACTATAACCTAACCCTAAGCTTGAACAAACCCTTAACCTAACTTTAACCTTAACCTTAACCTTCCCATAACCATAACCTTAACCTAACCTTAACCTTAACCTTGATCTTAAGTGTAAGGTTTGGTCAAGGTTAGGGTTATGTTATAGTTAAGGTTAAGGTTAAGGTTAGGTTAGGTTAAGGTTAAGGTTAATGTTAAGGGTTTGGTTAAGGTTAAGGTTAAGGTTAAGGGTAAAGTTAAGTTTAAGGTTAAGGGGTTAAGGTAAGGTTAAGGTAAAGTCAAGGTTAAGGTTAAGGTTAAGAGGGTAAGGTTAAGGTTAAGGTTAAGGTTAAGGTTAAGTTAAGGTTAAGGTTAGGTTAAGGTTAATTTTAGGGTAAATTCAACGTTAAGGTTAAGGTTAGGTTAAGGTTATGGTTAAGTTAAGGTTAACTGTAAAGTTAAGGTTAAGGTTAGGTTAAGGTTAAGATAAGTTTAAGGGTGACGTCAAGGTCAAGGTCAAGGTTAAGGTTAAGGTGAAGGGTAAGGGTAAGGTCAAGGTCAAGGTTAAGGTTATGGTTATGGGAAGGTTAATGTTATGGTTAGGGGAAGATTAATGTTAAGCTTAAGCTTAAGATTACAGGTAAGGTTAAGGTTAAGGTTTGGTCAAGGTTAGGGTTAGGTTATGGTTAATGTTAAGGTTGCTTTAAGGGTAAATTCAAGATTAAAGTTATGGTTATGGGAAGGTTAAGGTTAAGGTTAAGGGGTTAAGGTTAGGTTAAGGGTAAAGGCAAGGTCAAGGTTAAGGTGAAGGTTAAGGTTAAGGTTAAGGTTGTGTTTATTGGAAGGTTAAGGTTAACGTTAAAGTTAAGGTTAAGGGTAATGGTTTTTTCAAGGTTAGGGTTAGGTTATAGTTA
Organism: Pinus albicaulis; assembly: GCA_034641835.2. Lineage (NCBI taxonomy): Eukaryota > Viridiplantae > Streptophyta > Pinopsida > Pinales > Pinaceae > Pinus > Pinus albicaulis. The sequence goes on from MU968317.1 coordinate 34,055,052, forward strand.
ATGTCAAGTTTATGTTAGGTTATAGTTAAAGTTAAGGTTAAGGTCAAGGTTAAGGTTAAGTTAAGGTTAAGGTTAAGGTAAAGGTCAAGGTTAAGGTTAAGATTAGGTTAAGGGTAAGGTTAAGGTTAGGGTTAGGTTATAGTTAATGTTATAGTTAGGGTAAGGTTAGGGTTAGGTTATAGTTAATGTTATGGTTAGGTTAAGGTTAAGGTTAAGGTGAAGGTTATGGTAATGGTTATGGGAAGGTTAAAGTTAAGGTTAAGTTAATGTTAAGGTTAAGGTTAAAGTTAAGGTTAAGGTTAAGGTTAAGGGTAAGGTCAAGGTTAGGGTTAGGTTATAGTTAAGGTTAATATTAGGTTGGGTTATAGTTAAATTTAAGGTTAAGGTTAAGGTTAAGTTTAAGGTTAAGTTTAGGTTATAGTGAAGGTTAAGTTTAATACCTGTAACCTTAACCTTGAACTTACCCTTATCCTTAACCTTAACTTTAACCCTAACCTTGAATTTACCCTTGACTTAACCTTAAAATTCAGTATAACCTAACCCTAACCTTGACCAAACCCTTAACCTTAACCTTAACTTGACCCTTAACCTTCACCTTAACCTTAACCTTACTAAATCTGTAACCTTAACCTTGACCTTAACCTTAACCTTTCCCTAACCTTAACCCTAACCATAATCTTAACCTTAACTCTTAACCTTAACATTACCCCCTTAACCTTAACCTTAACATTAACCTTGACCTTAACGTTAACATAACCTTAACCTACCCTAACCCTAACCTTGACCAAACCCTTAACCTAAAATTAACCTTAACTATAACCTTAACATTAACCTTGACCTTAACCCATACCTTGACCTTAACCTAACCTTTACCTTATCTTACCCTTAACCTAAAATTAACCTTAACTATAACCTAACCCTTAGCTTAACCTAACCTTAACCTTAACCTAACCTTACCTTTCCCCTAACATTAACCCTAACCTTAACCTTAGCCTAACCATAAATTTAACCTTAACCAAACCCTAACCTTAACTTTACCCTTAACCTAACGTTAACCTTAACCTTAACCTTAACCTTATCTTCACCTGAACATTACCCTAACCTTAACCTTACATTAACCTTAACCTTACCCTATCCTTAACCTTAACCTCACATTAACCTAACTTTAACCTTAACCTTCCCCTAACCTTAACCTTATCCTTAACATTAGCCTAACCTTAACCTTAACCTTACCCTAACCTTAACCTTAAGTTCACCCATAACCTTACCCTTAACCTACCCTTAACCTTGACCTTGACCAAACCCTTAACCTAACTATTACATAGTAATTTGTCATCGTCCCTGAAATCCCCGTCCCGCACATTGGAGGGCTCATTTCTTGACCTGTGAGCAGTGACATGGCTTGAAAGCACTTTCATGACATCCCTCTAAACAATAGCTTTCATTTCCCTGAAGACATCTCCTTGTGAAAAACCCTAAAAATGCCCTTTTTGCATTGGCGCGGGCAAACAGTTCAGTACCCGCACTAATGGGGAAAATCCTTCAAAGAGGTCGCGCCAATTGGTGCTCTGTCCTAGAGTCTCACTCGCGCCAGCCAATTTAAGGAGTGTTTTTTAAAAATAAATGGCGGAAGTTTCTTCCTAACAAATTCATGAACTGGTATCTATCTTGAGTTGGGAGGTTTGGCTCCGGATTTCGATGTAGAGGAAGTGGTTTGCCACTTCTCATGGAAGCTTCCTTGAGGATAGGGCCAATCACATGATTATAGGGATCCCAACTCCCCTTCCTCCATCTATAAAAGCTTGCCCATCTCCATTGCAAGCTAGTCTTCAAGTTCCCAAATTCCCAACAGCCTTATGCTGCAAGAGCCTCCATAATTCCCTTAAGGCGAAATCCAAGAAAGGAGACTATTTTCAAGATCTGAAGAGAGAGATTTGTCCCATCCTTGATAGGCTTTTCAAGACATGTTTTGCTGGCAACCCACCGAAGGAGAATTCAGCGTCATAACTATGTTTGTATTATTCCTTTGATTGATTAATAATAAGCGACTATTGGTTATGGTTTCACTCTTGTTATTGTTTATGTTGATGAGTTATGTCCTTTATGACTGACATATAGTTGCATCTATTGGATTTTACGCTTGAGTTTGTTTTTTTTCTCGTGTGTGCAGGCGTCCTATCACGGAGATCGTGGGGATCTTGATCTGCTAGAGCTAAGGAACGTGAGCGCTACCTCTTCTACAAGCAATAGCATTGGATTCTAGGTATGCCTTCATCTCTAGTCGATTTATTTGCAATTAGGAACCTGCACTATAGCGTGAACGATTGTTGCTAGACCCGGTCTGGGCTAGTAGGGATCGCTTCTGTCCACAGAGGGGATTTACCTCCACACCACTAACCTTAACCTTAACCTTAAGGTTAAGTTCAAGGTTAAGTTCAAGGTTATGGTTTAGGTTAAGGTGAAGGTTAAGGGTAAGGTTAAGGTTAATATTGCGGGTTTAGTCACGTTAAGGTTAAGGTTAAGGGTTTGGTAATGGTTAGGGTTAGGTTATAGTGAAGGTTAAGGTTAATTTAAGGGTAATGTCAAGGTTAAGGTTAGGTTAAGGTTAAGGGTAAAGTCAAGGTAAAGGTAAAGGTAAAGGTTAGGTTAAGGTTATGGTTAGGTTAATGTTAAGGGTTTGGTCAAGGTTAGGGTTAGGTTATAGTTAAGGTCAAGGTTAAGGTTAAGGGTAAGGTTATAGTTAGGTTAAAGTTAGATTTAGGTTAAAATAAGGTTAAGGTTAAGTGTTAGGGTTAGGATATAGTTAAGGTTAAGGTTAATGTTAAGTTAAGTTAAGGTTAAGTTTAAGGTTAAGAGTAAGGTTAAGGTTAGGTTAAGGTTAAGATTAGGTTAAAGTTAAGATTAAGGTTAAGGGTTTGGTCAAGGTTAGGTTTAGGTTATAGTTAAGGTTAAGGTTAAGGTTAAGGCGAAGGTTAAGAGTAAGGTTAAGGTTAAGGTTATAGGTTTATTCAGGTTAAGGTTAAGGTTAAGGTTTTGGTCAAGGTTCGGGTTAGGTTAAGGTTATGGCCCATGGGTAACGTTAAGGTTAAGGTTAGGTTAAGGGTAAATTTAAGGTTAAGGTTAGCTTAAGGTTAAGGTTAAGGTTAGGGTAAGATTAGGGTAAGGTTAAGGTTTAAGGTTAACTTAACCTTAACTTAACCTTAACCGTAACCTTAACCTTAACCTGACTAAACCCATAACCTTTACCTAACCTTAACATTAACCTGACTAAACCCATAACCTTTACCGAACCTTAACCTTAACCTTAACCTTAACCTTAACCTTCCCATAACCATAACCTTAACCTTAACCTTGACCTTACCCTTAACCTTAACCTTAACCTTGCCCCATTAACCTTAACCTTAACCTTACCCCATTAAACTTAACCTAACTTTGACCTTAACTATAAACTAACCCTAACATTAGTAAGGTCAAGGTTAAGCTTATGGTTATGGTTATGGGAAGGTTAAAATTAAGGTTTTGGTTAAGGTTAAGGGATTGGTTAAGGTTAGGTTTAGCTTATAATTAAGTTCAAGGTTAATATTAGGTTATGGTTAAGGTTAAGGTTACGGGTTTAGTCAGGTTAAGGTTAAGGTTAAGGGTAAAGTTAAGGTAAAGGTTAGGTTAAGGTTAAGGTTAGGTTTAGGGGAAGGTTAAGGTTAAGGTTAAGGTTAAGGCTAAGGTTAAGTTAAGGTTAAGGGTGAAGGTTAAGGTTACCGGTCTTAACCTTAACCTTAACCTTAACTTCACCCTTAAGCTTAACCTTAACCTTCACTATAACCTAACATTAAGCTTGACCTTAACTATAACCTAACCTTGACCTTAACCTTAACCTTACCTTAACCTTAACCTTACACTTAACCTTAACCAAAACCTTAATCTTAACCTTAACCTAACCTTAACCTTACCCTTAACCCTGACCTTAACCTTAACCTTAACTATAACCTAACCCTAACCATGACCAAACCTTAACCTTAACCTAACCTTAACCTTAACCTTAATCTCTCTATAACCTTACCCTTAACCTTAACCTTCACCTTAACTATAGCCTAACCCTAACCTTGACCATACCCTTAACATTAACCTTAACCTTAACCTTAACCTTAACTTAATCTTAACCTTAAACTGTCTATAACCTTTACCTTACCTTAACCTTAACCTTAACCTTAGCCTAACCTTAACCTAACCCTAACCTTAACTTTACTCTTAACCTAACCTTAACCTTAACCCAACCCTAACCTTAACTTTACCCTTAATATTAACGTTAACCTTAACCTTAACCTTAACTTGATCTTAACCTTAACCTAACCGTAACCTTAACCTTAACCTTACATTAACCTTAACCTTAACCTTACCTTGACCTGAACTATAACCTAACCCTAACCTTGACCAAACCCTTAACCTACACCTTAACATGAACCTTTACCCTAACGTTACCCTAACCTTATCTTAACCTTAACCTAACCTTAACCTTGGCTTTAACCTTAACGTAACCTTATCCTTAACCTTAAGCTTAACCTAACCTTAACCTAACCATTAACCTTAACCTTAACCTTACCTTGACCTTACCCATAACCCAATCTTAACTTTAACCCTAACCATAACCTTAACCTTAACCTTTACCTAACATTGACCTTAACTATAACCTAACCATAACCTTAACCTAACATTAACCTTGAACTTAACTATAACCTAACCTTAACCTTGACCAAACTCTTAACGTAACCTTAACCCTTACTTTACCCTTAATGTAACCTTAACCTTGACCCTGACCTTGACCTTAACCTTAACCTTAACCTTACCTTAACCTAAATTTAACCTTAACCTTAAGCTTAACCTTAACTTTACCCTTAACCTAACCTTAAGGGTTTAGTCAGGTTAAGGTTAGGTTAAGGTTAAGGTTAACGTTAACGGTTTGGTTAACGTTAGGTTAAGGTTAAGCTTAAGGGTTTGTTCAAGGTTAGGGTTAGGTTATAGTTAAGGTTAAGGTCAAGGTCAAGTTTAACCTTAACCTAACCTTCCCTTAACCTTAACTATAACCTAACCTTAACCTTAACCTAAAACTTTACCCTTAACCTAACTGTAACCTTAACCTTAACCATAACGTTAACCTTAACCTTCAACTTAACCTTAACCTTAACCTTAACTTAACTATAACCTTAACCTTCACCTTAACCTTAACCTTAACCTTGATTTTAATCTTAACTTAACCTTAACCTAACCTTAACCTTAACCTTAACCTTACCCTTAACCTTAACTTTAACCATAACCCTAAGTTTAACCTTAACCTTAGCCTAACCATAACCTTAACCTTAACCTTAACCTAACCCTAACCTTAACTTTACCCTTAACGTAACATTAACCTTAACCTTAACCTTAACTTTGCCCTTAACCTTGACCTTACCCTTAACCATTAATATAACCTAACCTTAACCTTAAGGTTAGGTTAAAGTTAAGGTTAGGGTTAGGTTAGGGTTAGGTTATAGTTAAGGTCAAAGTTAAGTTTATGGTTACCGGTTTAGGCAGGTTAAGAATAAGGTTAAGGTTAATGTTAAGGGTAAGGTCAAGGTCAAGGTTAAGGCTACGTTAGCTTAAAGTAAAGGTTAAGGTTACGTTAAGGGTTTGGTCAAGGTTAATGTTAAGTTAAGGTTAGGGTCAGGTTATAGTTAAGGTCAAGGTTAAGTTTAAGGTTAAGGGTAAGGTTAAGGTTAAGGTTAATGTTAAGGGTTAGGTCAAGGTGAGGGTTAGGTTATAGTTAAGGTCAAGGTTAAGGTTACGTTATAGTTAAGGTTAAGGTTGAGGTTGTGCGAAGGTTAAGGTTAAGGTTAGGGTTAAGGTTAGGTTAAGGTTAAAGTTAAGGTTAAGGTTAGGTTAAGGTTAGGGTTATGGGTTTAGTCAAGTTAAGGGTAAAGTCAAGGTTAAGGTTAAGGTTAAGGGTAAATTCAAGGTTAAGGGTAAAGTTAAGGTTAAGGTGAAGGTTAAGGGTAAAGTTAAGGTTAAGGTTAATATAAGGTTAAGGGTAAGGTTAAGGTTAAGGTTACGTTAAGAGTAAAGTTAAGGTGAAGGGTAAAGTTAAGGTTAAGGTTACGGGTAACGTTAAGGTTAAGGTTAAGGTGAAATTTAAGGTCAAGGTCAAGGTTAAGGTTAATTTAGGTTAAGGTAAGGTTAAGGTTATGGTTAGGGTTAGTTTATAGTTAAGGTTAAGGTTATGGTTAAGGGTAAAGTTAAGGTCAAGTTAACCTTACCCTTAACCTTCACCCTTACCCTTAACCTTAACCTTCAATATAACCTAACCTTGACCTTGACCTTAACTATAACCTAACGTTGACCTTAACCTTAACCTTACCTTTACCTTAACCTTAACCTAACCTTCCCATAACCTTTACAATAACCTAACTTTAACCTTAACCTTCCCCTAACCTTAACCTTAACCTATCCTTATCCTTAACCTTACCCTAACCTTACCCTAACCTTAACCTTAACTTTACCCATAACCTTAACCTTACCCTTAACATAACCTTAACCTTGACGTTGGCCAAACCCTTAACCTAACATTAACCTTAGCCTAACCTAACCTTAACCTTAACCTTAACCTTTTCTTAACCTTAACCTTCCCATAACCTTAAGCTTAATCATAACCATAACCTAACCTTAACCTTGACTTTACGCTTAACGTATCCTTAACCTTAACCTTAACCTTAACCTTCTCATAACCATAACCTTAACCTTAACCTTAAATTTACCCTTAACCTAACCTTAACCTTAACCTTAGCCTTATCTTAACCTTAACCTAACCTTAACCTTGACTTTACCCTTAATGTAACCTTAACCTTAAGGGTAAAGTTAATTTAACCTTACCCTTAACCTTATCTTAACCTTAACCTTATCTTAACATTACCTTAACCTTAACCTTCCCAACCCTTAACCTTAACCTTAACCTAACCTTAACCTAGTCTTAACCTTACCCTTAAGCTAACATTAACCTTGAATTTACCTTTAACATAACCTTAACCTTAACTTTAACCTTACTAAACTCATACCCTTAACCTTATCTTAACCTTAACCTTTAATTAACCTTAAGGGTTAGGTTAAGGTTAAGGTTAACCTTGAATTCACCCTTAACCTAACCTTAAACTTAACTATAACCTAACCCTAACCCTGACCTTAAGTTTATCCTAAACCTTGACCTTAACCTTGACCTCGACCTTAACCTAACCTTCCCCATAATCTTAATCTTAACCTAACCTTAACCATAACCGTAACCTTAACCTAACCTTAACCTTAACTTTAAAATTATCCTAACCCTAACCTTGACCAAACCCTTAACCTTAAACTTAACATTACCCTTAACCTTAACCTGATTAAACCCATAACCTTAACCTTACCCTAATCTTAACCTTAACCTAACCTAAACCTTAACTTTACCCTTAACCTGACCTTAACCTTAACCTAACGTAACCTTAACCTTGACCTTAACCTTAACCTTAACGTTAAATATAGCCTAACCCTAACCTTAACCTAACCATAACCTTAACTATAACCTAACCCTAACCTTAACCTTACCCTTAACCTTATCTTAACCATAACCTTCACTATAACTTAGCCTTAACCTTAACCTTAACCTTAACCTTACCCTAACCTTAACCTTAACCTTAACCTTAACCTGACTAAACCCATGACATTATCCTTACACTAACCTATTTTTGACCTTAACCTTAACCTTAACCATAACCTTAACCTTGACGAAACCTTTACCCTTAATCTTAACCTGACTAAGCCTGTAACCTTAACCTTAACCTTAACCTAACTATAACTTTACCCTTAAGCTAACTTAAACTTAACCTTGACCTTGAACTTAACCTTAACCTTAACCTTAACTTAACCTTACCCTTAACTAAACCCATAACCCTAAACCTTAACCTTACCCTTAAACTTCACCTTAACCTTAACCATGAATTTACCCTTAACCTAACCTTAACCTTAACTATAACCTAACCCTAAATGTGACCTTAAATTTACCCTTAACCTTGACCTTAACCTTGACCTTGACCTTAACCTGACCTTAACCTAACCTTAACCTTAACCTTATCTTACCCTTAACCTAACCTTAACCTTAACCTTAACCTAACGTTAACTTTAACCATAACCTTAACTTTACCCTTAATCTAACCATAATTTTAACCTTAACCATAAGCTTAACCTTAACCTTGACTTTTACCTTTAACCGTAACCTTAACCTAACCCTTGAATTTTACCCTTACCCTTAACCTTACCCTTAACCATAACCTTAACCTTAAATTTACCTTAACCTTAGCTTTACCCTTAAGCTAACCTTGACCTAACTAACCTTAACTTGACTAAACCCTTAAGGTTAGGGTAAAGTTAAAGTTAAGGTTAAGGTCAAGGTCAATGTTAAGATTAACTTAGGTTAAGGTAAGGTTATGGTTAGGTTAAGGATAAGGTTAAGGTTAGGTTAATGTTAAGGTTAAGGGATAAAGTCAAGGTTAAGGTTAAGGGTAAGGTTAATGTTAAGGTTACGTTAAGGTAAAGGTTATAGTTAAGGTTAGGGTTAAGGGTAAAGTCAAGGTTAAGGTTAGGTTAAGGTTCAAGTTACGGGTTTAGTCAGGTTAAGGTTATGTTAAGGTAAAGGTTAAGGTTAAGATTACGTTAAGGTAAAGGTTATCCAAAATGGGTATCCAAATATCCTCTCATATTTCAAAAACAAAAATTTCAACGCAAAATATCTGCCTCCATTCGTTTTTCACGGATCATTCGAAATGAGTCCCGAAATCAATTTGTCACTTTGTGCTTGTGTGGCCACGCTTGCATCTCCAAAATGCGTATCCAAATATGCTCTCGGATTTCAAAAGAGAAAAGTTCAGGTCAAGATATCCTCGTTCGTTCGTTTTCTACGGATCGTCTGAAATGAAACCCGAAATTAATTCGTCACTTTGTGCATACAGGGCCACACTTGTAACTCCAAAATGGGTATCCAAATATGCTAATGGATTTCAAAACTGAAAATTTCAGCCCCTGATATCCGCATCCATTCGTTTTTCATGGATCATCCGAAATGATTCCCGAAATCAATTCGTCACTTTGTGCATGCGGGGCAATGCTTGCATCTCCAGAATGGGTATCCAAATATGCTATCAGATTTCAAAACCCGAATGTTCAGCCCCCAATTCCCACGTCCGTTCCTTTTTAACGAATCATCCGAAATGAGTCTCGATCTCAATTCGTCACTTTGTGCATCCAAGGCCATGCTTGCATCTCCAAAATTGGTATCCAAATATGCTCTCAGATTTCAAAACCAAAAATTTCAGCCTCTAATATCCCCGTCCGTTCATTTTTCATGGATCGTCTGAAATGAGACTCGAAATCAATTCGTCACTTTGTGCATCCAGGGCCATGCTGCATCTCCAAAATGTGTATCCAAATATGCTCTGGAATTTCAAAACTGAAATGTTCAGCCCCCCATATCTGCATCTGTTCGTTTTTAACTGATCATCCAAAATGAATCCCGAACTCAATTCGTCACTTTGTCCATACGCGGCAATGCTTGCATCTCCAAAATGGGTATCCAAATATGCTATCGGATTTCAAAACTAAAAAGTTTAGCCCCTGATATCAGCATCTGTTTATTTTTCATGGATCTTCCGAAATGAGTCCCAAAATCAATTGGTCACTTTGTGCATGCGGGGCCGCACTTACATCTCCAAAATGGGTATCCAAATATGTTCTCGGATTTGAAAAACAAAAATTTTACCAACCGATATCCATGTCCGTTAGTTTTTTACGAATCATCCGAAATGAGTCCCTAAATCAATTCATCAATTTGTACATGTAGGGCCACTCTAGCATCTCCAAAATGGGTATCCAAATATGTGCTTAGATTTTAAAAAACGAAAGGTTCAGCCCCAGATATCTGTGTCTGTTAATTTTTCACAAATCCTTCGAAATGACTCCCAAAATCAATTCATCACTTTTTTCATGCGGGGAAATGCTTGCATCTACATAATGGGTATCCAAATATGCTATCAAATTTGAAAACTGAAAAGTTCAGCCCCTGATATCTGCGTCCATTCATTTTTCACAAATCGTCTAAAATGAGTCCCGAAAACAATTCATCACTTTTTGCATTTGGGGCCACACTTGCATCTCCAAAATGGGTATCCAAATATGTTATCAGATTTCAAAACTAAAAAGTTCCACCCCCGATATCCACGTTCGTTTTTTTCACGGATCATTCGAAATGTGTCCCAAAATCAATTCATCACTTTCTTCATGCGGGGCCACAGTTGAATCTCCAAAATGGGTATCCAAATATGCTCTTGGATTTCAAAAATGAAAAGTTCAACCGCTGATATCCATGCCCGTTCATTTTTTACGGATCATCTGAAATGAGTGCCTAAATAAATTCATCACTTTATGCATGCATGGCCATGCTAGGATCTCCAAAATGGGTTTCCAAATATGCTATCATATTTCAAAATAGAAAATTTCAACCCCCGATATCTGTGTCTGTTTATTTTTTTCACGAATCATCCAAAATGAGTCCCGAAATCAATTTGTCACTTTGTGCATGTGGGACCGAAAATTTTAGTCTCCGATATCCGCATCCGTTTATTTTTCACAGATTGTCCAAAATGAGTCCCGAAATTAATTCATCACTTTGTGCATGCAGGGCCATGATTGCATCTCCGAAATGGGTATCCAAATATGCTTTTGGATTTCAAAACCCAAAATTTTAGCCCCCCATATCCGCATCAAAAAGTTTTTCGTGGATCGTCTGAAATGACTCCCGAAATCAATTTGTCACTTTGTGCATGTGGGGCAATGCTTTCATCTCCAAAATGGGTATCCAAATATGCTATCAGATTTCAAAACCGAAAATTGCATCCCCTGATATCCCTGTCCGCTCATTTTTCATGGATCGTCCGATATGGGTCCCGAAAACAATTCGTCACTTTGTGCATGCAGGGCCACACTTGCATCTATAAAATGGGTATCCAAATATGCTCTCGGATTTAAAAACAGAAAATTAAAGCCCCAGATATCTATGTCCGTTAATTTTTCACAGATCATCCGAAATGATTCCAGAAATCAATTCCTCACTTTGTGCATGCGGGGCCATGCTTGCATCTCCAAAATGGGCATCGAAATATGCTCTCAGATTTCAAAACCAAAATGTTCAGCCCCCAATATCAGCGTCCGTTCGTTTTTCATGTATCATCCGAAATGAGTCCTCAAATCAATTTTTCACTTTCTGCATCCGGGGCCATGCTTGCATCTCCAAATTGGGTATCAAAATATGCTCTCAGATTTCAAAACCGAAAAGTTCAGCCCCCGATATCCATGTCCGTTCGTTTTTTACGAATCGTTCGAAATGAATCCCGAAATCAATTTGTCACTTTGTGCATGCAAGGCCATAGCTTTATAAGCTTACCTTTTATTAAATATTATTTGTAAATGTTTTTAAAACTTAAATAAATGCTTTTAAATATTTTAAAAGAATTTGAAAAGTTCTTTGAAATGTTTTTAAAACATTGTAAAAGCATTCTAAATTTTTTTTTAAACCATTTTAAAACACTTTTAAAACGTCTTAAAATGCTTTACAAGTTTTTTAAAAGGATTTAAAAATGTTTTAAAACATTTTAAAAGTTGAGAGTGCAAGCTTCTGTGATCCATAACATTTTAATTAAAAATCTTCTGGGAAATCACATAAGAAATCATTTTAAAAGTGTTTCCAAACATTTTAAAACAAATTTAAAAAATTTTAGAAGTGTTTTGAAACATTTTAAAATAAATTTTAAAAGCGTTCCAAGATATTTTAAAAGCGTTTCAAATATTAAAAGTGTTTTAAAATATCTTGAAAGCATTTTACAATATTTTGAAATATTTTGAAATGTTATAAAAATCTTTTACAAATTTTTTGAAATATTTTAAAAGAGTTTTATAATGTCTTAAAAACATTTTAAATGTGTTTAAAAGCACGTTATAACATTTTAAACAATGTTTTGTAATATTTTAAAAAACATCTTTTTTTATGATTTTATTAAAAACATTTACTAAAAATGATTAAACGCTTTAAATATTTGATTTAAACATATTAATAAGAATTTAGAATATTTTATAAAAGCTTTAAACCATTTATAAACATTTATAAAAATTATTGATGTGAGCTTTATAAGCTTAACTTTATAAGCCTTTTACAATATTTTGAATATTTTGAAATATTTTAAAATATTTTAAAATGTTTTGAAATGTTAGAAATGTCCTTTAAAATATTTTACAAAATTTTAATATTTTAGTATTTTAAAAGGTTTTCGAAACATTTTAAAAGTGTTTCGAAACATTTTAAAATGAATTTAAAACATTTTAGAAGTGTTTTGAAACATTTTAAAATAAATTTTAAAAGTGTTTCAAAATATTTTAGAAGTGTTTTAAAATATCTTGAAAGTGCTTTACAATATTTTGAAATATTTTAAATGTTATAAAAATCCTTTGAAACATTTTACAAAATTTTTAAAATATTTTAAGAGAGTTTTATAATGTCTTAAAAAAATTTTAAACGTGTTTAAAAGCACGTTATAACATTTTAAAAAGTGTTTTATAATGTTTTTAATAGCATTATTTTTATGTTTTTATTAAAAAAAATTACCGAAAATGATTAAACTCTTTAAATATTTTATTTAAACATATTAATAAGAATTTATAATATTTCATAAAAGCTTTAAACCATTTATTATACCTTTATAAAAATTATTAAATGTTTATATTGTTAGCTTTATAAATTTTATTAAATGGTATTTATAAAAAAAATTAAAACTTAAATACATGCTTTTAAATATTTTCAAAGAATTTTAAAAGTGTTTTGAAAGGTTTTTAAAACATTGTAAAAGCATTCTGAAAACATTTTAAAACCATTTTAAAACACTTTTAAAAGGTTTTAAAATGCTTTACAAGTTTTTAAAAAGGATTTAAAAACATTTTAAAACATTTTAGAAGTGTTTTGAAACATTTTAAAAGTGTTTTGAAGAATTTTAAAATTAATTTAAAACATTTTAAAAGTGTTTTAAAATATTTTAAAATAAATTTAAAACAATTTAAAAGCGTTTGAAAATATTTAAAAGTGTTTTAAAATATCTTGAAAGCATTTTGCAATATTTTGAAATATTTTAAAATGTTATAGAAATCCTTTAAATCATTTTAATTTTTTTTTTTAAATATTTTCAAAGAGTTTTATGATGTCTTAAAAACATTTTAAACTTGTTTAAAAGCACATTATAACGTTTTAAAAAGTGTTTTATAATGTTTTTAAAAACGTGTCTTTTTATGATTTTATTACAAATGTTTATTCTAAAACACTTTTAATATAAATTTAAAATATTTTAGAAGTGTTTTAAAACATTTAAAAACAAATTTAAAACATTTAAAAACAAATTTAAAACATTTTAAAAACATTTCAAAATATTTTAAAAGTGTTTTAAAATAACTTGAAAGTGATTTACAATATTTTGAATGTTATAAAATCCTTCAAAACATTTTACAAATTTTTAAATATATTTTAAATGAGTTTTACAATGTCTTAAAAACATTTTAAATGTGTTTAAAAGCACGTTATAACATTTTTAAAAATGTCTTATAATGTTTTCAAAAATGTTTCTTTACGATTTTATTAAAAAAATTTACTCAAAATGATTAAACGCTTTAAATATTTGATTTAAACATATTAATAAGAATTTATAATATTTTATAAAATCTTTAAACCATTTATAAAATATTTATCAAAATTATGAAATGTTTATAATGTCAACTTTGTAAGCTTAATTTTTATTAAAAGCTATTTATAAACATTTTTAAAACTTAAATAAATGCTTTTAAATATTTTAAAAGAATTTTAAAATTGTTTTGAAAGGTTTATAAAACATTTCAAAAACATTCTAAAAACATTTTAAAACCATTTTAAAACACTTTTAAAACATTTTAAAATGTTTTACAAGTTTTTTAAAAGGAGTTAAAAGCGTTTTAAAACATTTTAGAATTGTTTTGAAACATTTTAAAATAAATGTAAAACGTTCTAAAGTGTTTTGAAACATTTTAAAATAAAATTTAAAAGCATTTCAAAATATTTTAAAAACGTTTCAAAATATTTTAAAAGTGTTTTAAAATATCTTGAAAGAGTTTTACAATATTTTGAAATATTACAAAAATTCTTTAAATCATTTTACAAATTTTTAAAAATATTTGAATTTTTTTTATAATGTCTTAAATACATTTTAAACGTGTTTAAAAGCACATTATAACATTTAAAAAGTGTTTTATAATGTTTAAAAAAAAAAAAAAAATTAACGATTTTATTAAGAACATTTACTAAAAATGATTAATTTCTTTAAATATTTGATTCAGACATATTAATAAGAATTTAGAACATTTTATAAAAGATTTAAACCATTTAGAAAAGGTTTATAAAAATTATTAAATGTTTATAATGTGAGATTTATAATCTTAAATTTTATTAAATGTTATTTATAAATGTTTTTAAAACTTAAATAAATGCTTTTAAATATTTTAAAAGAATTTTAGAAGTGTTTTGAAAGGTTTTTAAAACATTGTAAAAGAATTCTAAAAACATTTTTAAACCATTTTAAAACATTTTTAAATTTTTTTAAAATTCTTTAGATTTTTTTTAAGAGGATTTAGAAATGTTTGAAAACATTTTAAAAGTGTTTTGAAACATTTTAAAATAAATTTAAAACATTTTAAAAGCGTTTTGAAACATTTTAAAATAAATTTAAATTATTTTAAAAGCATTTCAAAATGATTTTAAAAGATTTCAAAATGATTTTAAAACATTTTAAAATGATTTTAAAACATTTTGAAGGACTTTTAAAACATTCTAAAGTGCTTTTAGAATAATTTTGAAATGTTATAAAAATCCTTTAAACCATTTTACAATTTTTTAAAAATGATTTTAAAATGTCTTTAGAAACTTATAAACTTTTTAAAACTCTTTTAAAACCTTTTAAAATAATTTTAAATTTGTTTTTAAAGGTTTTAAAAGAATTTTTAATACACTTTAAAAGAATTATTAAAAAGTTTTAAACCCTTTAAAAACAATTTTAAAAAGCTTTAAAATATTTTAAAAGAGTTCTAAAATGTTTTGAAAGTATTTTAAAATATAAAATCACTTTATAATCTTAGCGTTTATTAACAACATTAATCTTACACATTAACATTTTTTAAATTAAAAAAAAACAGTTTAAATATTATAAATAAATGTTAATGTTAAACAATTATTAATAAATAGATTTTTTACCACTTTAAAGTTACTTTTAAAGTGCTTTAAATAATTTTAAAGCGTTATTAAATAATTTTAAAAGAATTTATTTAAACATTTTGAAAACACTTAAAACCACTATTAAAACTGTTAAAAATATTCTAAAGTTATTTAAAATGTTTTAAAATGCCTTTAAAATGTTTTAAAAAAATTTAAATTCTTTAAAACATTTTAAAACAAATTTTAAATTCCTTAAAACATTTTAAAATGATTTAAAAACATTTTGAAGGACTTTTATAATTGTTTAATGCACTTTTAAAACATTTTAAGGTGCTTTTAAAATCATTTTGAAATGTTATAAAAATCCTTTAAAATATTTAAAAACACTTTAAAATGTTTATTTATTTATTAAAACATTTTGAAACTTCAATGTTTATAAGCACTTTAACCATCATTTTTAAAGGTTTTATAAAATGCGTTAAAGATTTAGTATGCTGGTAAAAATAATTTTAATAAACGGTTTAATATCCTAATAAATGCTTTAATAAATATTTAAGCATTTATAAAAGTGTTCGTTTAAGAGTTAATTTACATATTAAAGTGCATTTATTAAGTGTTTTAAAGTGATTTTAAAATATTTAAAAGAGTTTTATAAAAACATTAAAAATATTTACGATTTATGATTTAAAATATAAAATATTTAAAATATATACGATTTTTTAAAAATATTTTAAAAGAGTGTTATAATGTCTTGAAAACATTTTAAACATTTAATCATTTTAAAACGTTTTAAGAGAATTTTAAAAGTGTTCTGAAAGGTTTTTAAAAAATTATAAAAGCATTCTAAAAACTTTTTAAAACCATTTTAGAACACTTTTAAAACATTTTAAAATGCTTTACAAGATTTTTAAAAGGATTTAAGAACATTTTAACACTTTTTGAAGTGTTTTAAAACATTTTAAAATAAATTAAAAACATTTTAAAAGCATTTCAAAATTATTTTAAAACATTTTGAAGGACTTTTAGAATTTTTTAATGCACTTTTAAAACACTTTAAAGTGCTTTTAAAATCATTTTGAAATGTTATAAAAATCCTTTAAACCACTTTAAGATTTTTTTAAAATATTTTAAAAGAACTTCATAATGTCTTAAAAACATTTTAAACATTTTAAACATTTTAAAATGTTTTAAAAGAATTTTAAAAGTGTTTTGAAAGCTTTTTAAAACATTGTAAAAGCATTCTAAAACAATTTTTAGACCATTTTAAAACACATTTAAAACGTTTTAATAAACTGTTTAACATCCTAAAAAATTCTTCAATAAATCTTTAGGCATTTATTAAATTGTTCTTTTAAGAGTTAATTTACATATTAAAGTGCATTTATTTAAAGTGATGATCTACATAGTAAAACGTTAACTAACATATTAAAGGGTTTAAAAGAAGAAGGCTTTTTAAAAACATTTTAAAGGTTTTTAAAAGACGTTATAACATTTTTAAAAGTGTTCTATAATGTTTTTAAAAACATATTTTTATGATTTTATTAAAAAAATTTACTAAAAATGATTAAACACTATAAATATTTCATTTAAACATATTAATAAGAATTTAGAATAGTTTATAAAAGCTTTAAACCATTTATAAAACATTTATAAAAAATATTAAATGTTTATAATGTAAACTATAAGATTAATTTTTATTAAATGTTATTTATAAACAAGTTTAAAATTTAAATAAATGCTTTTAAATCTTTTAAAAAAAATTTAAAAGTGTTTTCAAAGGTTTTAAAAACATTGTAAAAGCATTCTAAAAACATTTTTAAACCATTTTTAAACACTTTTAAAACATTTTAAAATGCTTTACAAGTTCTTTAAAAGGGTTTTAAAATGTTTTAAAACATTTTAAAAGTGTTTTGAAACATTTTAAAATAAATTTTAAAAGTGTTTCAAAATATTTTAAAAGTGTTTTAAAATATCTTGAAAGCGTTTTACAATATTTTGAAATATTTCAAAGTATTGAAATATTTTGAAATATTTTAAAATATTTTGAAATGTTATAAAAATTCTTTAAAACACTTTACAAAATTTTTAAAATATTTTAGAAGAGTTTTATGATGTCTTAAAAACATTTTAAACGTGTTTAAAAGCACATTATAACATTTTAAAAAGGGTTTTATAATGTTTTTATAAACGTTTGTTTTATGATTTTATTAAAAACATTTACTAAACATGATTAAATGCTTTAAATATTTGATTTAAACATATTAATAAGAATTTATATTATTTTATAAAAGCTTTAAAACATTTATAAAACATTTATAAAAATTATTAAATGTTTATAATGTCAGCTTTATAAGCTTAAATTTTATTAAATGTTATTTATAAATGTTTTTAAAACTTAAATAAATACTTTTAAATATTTTAAAGAATTTTCAAAGTGTTTTTAAATGTTTTTAAAACATTGTAAAAGTATTCTAAAAACATTTTTAAACCATTTTAAAACACTTTTAAAACGTTTTAAAATGCTTTACAAGTTTTTTAAAAGAATTTAAAAATGTTTTAAAACAACTTAAAAGTGTTTTGAAACATTATAAAATAAATTTAAAACATTTTAGAAGTGTTTTGAAACATTTTAAAATAAATTTTAAAAGCGGTTCAAAATATTTTAAAAGTGTTTTAAAATACCTTGAAAGCGTTTTACAATATTTTGAAATAATTAGAAATGTTATAAAAATCCTTTAAAACATTTTACAATTTTTTAAAAATATTTTAAAAGATTTTTATAATGTCTTAAAAACACTTTTAAATGTTTTTAAAAGAACATTATAACATTTTAAAAAGTGTTTTATAATGTTTTTAAAAACATTTACCGAAAATGATTAGACGCTTTAAATATTTGATTTAAACATATTAATAAGAATTTAGAATATTTTATAAAAGCTTTAAACCATTTATAAAACATTTATTAAAATTATTGAATGCAAGGTTTATAAGCTTAACTTTGTAAGAGGTTTACAATATTTTCAAATATTTTCAAATATTTTTTTAAACATTTTATAAAAGCTTTAAACCATTTATAAAAATTTATAAAAATTATTAAATGTTTATAATGTCATCTTTATAAGCTTACCTTTTATTAAATTTTATTTATAAACGTTTTTAAAACTTAAATAAATGCTTTTAAATATTTTGAAAGTGTTTTGATTTGTCTTTAAAACTTTGTAAAAGCATTCTAAAAATATTTTGAAACCATTTTAAAACACTTTAAAATGTTTTAAAATGATTTACAAGTTTTTTAAAGGATTTAAAAATTCTTTAAAATATTTTAGAAGTGTTTTAAAATATCTTGAAAGCGTTTTACAATATTTTGGAATGTTATAAAAATCTTTTAAAACATTTTACAATTTTTTAAAAATATTTTAAAAGAGTTTTATAATGTCTTAAAAACATTTTAAACGTGTTTAAAAGCACATTATAACATTTTAAAAAGTGTTTTATAATGTTTTTAAAAACGTTTTTTTTACGATTTTATTAAAATCATTTACTAAAAATGATTAAAAACTTTAAATATTTCATTTAAACATATTAATAGGAATTTAGAATATTTTATAAAAGATTTAAACCATTTATGAAACATTTAAGAATTATTAAATGTTTATAATGTCAGCTTTATAAGCTTAACTTTTATTAAATGTTATTTATAAATGTGTTTAAAACTTAAATAAATGCTCATAAATATTTTAAAAGAATTTTAAAAGTGTTTTGAAATGTTTTTAAAACATTGTAAAAGCATTCTAAAAACATTTTAAAACCATTTTAAAACACTTTTAAAACGTTTTAATATGATTTACAAGTTTTTTAAAAGGATTCAAAAACGTTTTAAAACATTTTAAAAGTGTTTTGAAACATTTTAAAATAAATTTAAAACATTTTAGAAGTGTTTTGAAACATTTTAAAATAAAGCTAAAAAGTGTTTCAAAATATTTTAGAAGCGTTTCAAAATATTTTAAAAGAGTTTTAAAATATCCTGAAAGCATTTTATAATATTTTGAAATGTTATAAAAAAAATTTAAATAATTTTACAAAATTTTTAAAATATTTTAAAAGAGTTTTATAATGTCCTAAAAACATTTTAAACATGTTTAAAAGCACGTTTTAACATTTTAAAAAGTGTTTTATAATGTTTTTAAAAATATCTTTTTTACGATTTTATTAAATTTTTTTAACTAAAAATGATTAAACGCTTTAAATATTTGATTTAAACATATTAATAAGAATTTAGAATATTTTATAAAATCTTTAAACCATTTATAAAACATTTATAAAAATGATTGAATGTCAACTTTATAAGATTTACTTTATAAGCCTTTTACAATTTTTTGAAATATTTTAAAATATTTTAAAATGTTTTGAAATGTTAGAAAAATCCCTTAAAATATTTTACAATTTTATAAAAATATTTTAAAAGAGTTTTATAATGTCTTTAAAACATTTTAAACGTGCTTAAAATCACATTATAACATTGTAAAAAGTGTTTGATAATGTTTTTAGATACATTTTATTACAATTTTATTAAAAACATTTCGAAAAATGATTAAACTCTTTAAATATTTAATTTAAACATAATAATAAGAATTTAGAATATTTTATAAAAGCTTTAAACTATTAATAAAACCATTATAAAAAACTTTAAATTAAAACCTTAACCTTAACCTCGACCTTAACCTTAACCTAAACTATAACCTAACCCTAACCTTGACAAAACCCTAACCTTAACCTTAACTGTTACACAGCATTTTGTCACCGTCCCTGCAATCCCTCGTCCCGCACATTGGAGGACTATTCCTATGACCTGTGAATAGTAAAATGACTTGAAACCACCTTCATGGCATCCTCTTGCATAAGGAGAAACATTCCCCTAAAGAACATTTCCTCTGAAAAACCCTAAAAATAGATGTTTTAGCCTTGGCCCGACTAGCCAGTTCAGCCCCTGCGCCAATGGGGGAAATCCACACTAGAGGGCGTGCCAACTGGTACCTTGTCCCTATGTTTCACTCGTGCCAAGCTTAATAAGGGATTTAAAAAAAAAAAATGGCAGAAGTTTGATTTCAACAAACTCCTGAATGAATCATCAAAAGGAGTTGAGTGGTTTAGCTTCGGATCTCCATGTATAGGAAGTGGTTTTCCACCTATCATGGAAGCCTCCTTAGAGATAGGGTGTATCCCATGATTATAGGGATCCCAACTTCCTTTCCTCCATCTATAAAAGCTTGCCTTTTCCATTAGCAAGCTAGCTTAACTTGTAGGAAGGAAACTATAGCCGGGCAACCTTTGAGAGCCAAGCCAAAGAGAGAGAGCTTCGTCCAGATTCCTGACAGGCTTTGTTGAGACACGCTCCACTATCAGCTCCACCGAAGGAAGATCATAGCGTCAGAGAATTTGGTTGTAATCTCCCTTTTTTCATTTATAATATAAGCGACTCTGATTTTGGTTCCATTCATGTGTTCAGTTCTTTATGTAATGCAATGAATTATATCCTCTCTAACTGATATATGGTTACATGCTTTAGATTTTACGTTGTATATTGTTGTTTCCTCACACGTGTATAGGTGTTCAGACCTGTCGAATGGAAGGATCGTGATCTATCAAGCGAGGGACGAGAAACATCATATTTTCTTCAATGACAACTACATGGGATTTGAGGTAATCTACTTATCGCAATCTTTGTATTTTTGTAACTAGGAACCAACGTCATTGCATGACTTGGTTGTTGATAGACCTGCTCTGGGCTAGTAGGATCGCCTCTGTTCGCAGAGGGGATTTACCTCTTCAACAAACTAGCGACTCCGCTAGGGAGGCAGTTGGAGTTAGTCTTTCTTCTTTTGGTTGTTTTTGGCTTTTGAGTGATTTATTTTCTCTTCTGGTTCACCTCCTTTGGTGTCAAACCCATGTTCAACCCCCAAAAGACCCGATCCAGTCTATGTTTGTCCTTTTTCATCTTTTTTGATAGTAAACTCGATTGGCGCGGTTTAGTGCTTGACAGTCGCGCCAACTGGTGCTTGTTGCTAGTTAGGCCCCTGCGCCAACGTTGTTTTGGCGCAGATTACAACCAAATAGGCGCGCCAACTCTATTTGGTGGTAGGTTTTTCTTTCTTTTGGGATCTCTAAGCATGATTTTTGGTCTTGGTGTCTTTTTCTTATTGATTGAGTGCCTTGAAGTCTTTGTCGACTGTGTTTGTCCCTTGTCCTCTGGTTGTTTTCCCTTTACTATCAGTTTTGCATTCTAGCCCTAGGGCTTCTAGGTGCTATAGTGTGCTGAGCCTCCCATGGGAGTTTCTTGGTTCTTGCTTTTTCGGTCAACTTCATTTTTGCTTCTTTGGATTCATTTTGCTGGATTCCATTGCATCATTGCGTCAGTTGAGTGATTGTTCTCTCTTTCATTCAAGTTTCTCTTTGTCTCATTCCAAGCCTAGATTACACAATTTGTGTGAGTCTTTTTGAGATTCTTCTTCGATTTGAGGGATTTCTGCTTCAGTTTGGGCTCGATTATGTGCATTCATATTGAGTGAACTTGTTTATTTCAGCTCTCTCACTGTCATTTCTCAAATTGATTTATTCATTAGTTTTTTCATTCATTTAGTGCATTTTCTCTAAAACATTGAAAAATACAAAAAACGAATTTCTTTGCATTTGGATTAGTCTAGTGAAAATTGAAAGATCTTTCGCACTATTAGTGTTATATAACTCTAAGAGAGAAGTTTTCTAGTTTCATTAGCTTGCATTAGAGACAGTAGTGGATGTTTTTGCGCTCATTTTGTTGTTATTTGAAAATCTCTCATCCCTCCCGTAGATAGCTCTTCATTGAAAAAAGTGATATTTTGTGGCATGTAGTGTGCATTTACAAGATTTGTTGAGATCCAAAATTCGATAGGGCCTGAAATTGAAACATAAATTGAAGATCAACTCTAAAATTTATTCAATTAACCTAAGACAACATTGAAACATTAATGGAATATCTAGAGGTCTAGGCTAGTGATGTGTTCCGGCATCGTTAAACCTAGTAGCTGTCATTCGCCATCTAGCCTTAGACAACACTAGTATGGACTTGTTATCCCCGTACCATCGCATATATAAAGGGAGAGCCCATTAGGTTTCTATCCTTTATCCGTAGGAAGACGAATCTTCCACCTTTTACCCATGATACACCAGACACAACATTCGAGGAGATTACCTGCATGTACGTCAATTCCTTGGTTGATTTCTTTTTCATTTTTTAACCAAGGTGTATATGGAAGTTCACAGATATCTGGTACACCCATCTGCCTAGATTACCAGAGTAGTCATTTTGATCTTTACTGACTCATTAAATTTGAAAATATCATCAAGCACTTGTACTTTCATGCTTGTTTCCAAATTGAAAGAGATAAAGTCATCTTTTACTGGTTTCTAGACTCTTAAAACATGAAACAGTAAAATTTCTAGTTTCAATGTGGTAAAATCAATCACCTATGATCACACACCCATTTAGAGATTGATTTTTCGGCATGTTGTTATTTTCCTTGATTTTTCCCGTGTGTCTTTGTTTTGATCTCTTCCTATTTTCATTACAGTCATAGTGGTGGAACCCCCAGTTTCGTCTACTGGTAGTCCTTACACAGACGATTCATCATAGGTCTCCCAGTCCTCTGCTGAGTATCAGCAACCTATTGTATCTGAGTTTCCCGACAGGGGACCGGTTATATCTGAGCTTCCCTTTGGTGGACCAGTTGACTTCAATTGACCCTTGTCCAATGCTTGGTTTGGATTTGGAGTAGGGGAACACATCCCTCCTCTTACATTGGGATCGCCTTTCTTGGCTGCTATTATACCTCCTAGTCCTCGTCATCTTTTAGAAGATCTTGCAGCAGGGTCAGATATGGACTCACCCAGTCCTTCTCCTAGTGAGGAAATTCCTACATCTAGTGAAGATTACCAGCTTTTTCCTGAAAACATCCCCGAACCTTATGTTATGTCTTCACTTGGTCCTTCACTCCCAACTGAATATAGGTCTTTAAGTCCAGTCATGGCCATTGTTGCCTCTATGGGAATATCGACTCCATCCACAAGGTCGACTATTCCCTCGTTAGGGATGTCGCCATCGACACCTCTCACGACATCTCCTTTCGTTACATAAGTACCTATTAGACCTAATTTTTGCGTGGCTGCATCTACGCCTGCTGTCACTACTCAGTCGGCTAGGACCTCGTCAGTTCCTGAAGACGTTTACATAGATTTTGCTATTCCTAAGAATATTTCTCCTGAGGATTATCGGTTGTCTTTACAACCGTCAAACTCCAAGGCTGGTTAGTCCTCTCAAGATCTCAACTATCCTTAATTTTCCCATTATGGACCGAATGGTGCCCCAATTTACATATTTCCATATCAATATGATGAGAAGGGAAACCCCCTTTGTTTTCCTGCTCCTGAGGCTTATCAGTATATTAACGATTTTCTATCTACCCAGGCTGGGCAACCTTCTAGCCTACAAGGACAACCCTTCCAGGGACAACCTTCGGCCTAGCCTGGTTATCTATATGACCCACAAGGACAACCCTTACAGGGACAACCTTTGGGCCACCAGGGATTGTTGTACAGTCTGCAAGGGCAGTCTTACAACCCCCAAGGTCAACCTCTATAGCCTCACGTTGTGGTCTAGTCGCGACAACCTCAAGGACCCACAGGGCAACCGGGGTATCAACCTGGACTATAGTATGGTCCTAGGGGGTAAACCCATCCTTCTCAACCATTGGTGCAACCTCAACAACCTCATTTTCCAATTGGTAAAAATGTTGCACAACCAGGGCCATATTATGGTCCTGTCACAGGCCAACCTGGTTATCAGGCACAACTTGGCCCTCTCCTGCCATCAGGCCAACCTGCTCAACCAGGGCAACCTAGTGTTCTTCATCAGCCAGCCCAACCTATTCAACTAGGACAACCTATTCATCCAGGCCAACCTGTTCAACCAGGGCAACCTGCACAGCCAGATCAACCTGTTCAACTAGGACAACCTGCACAACCAGTTAACCCTACTCAGTAGTCGATCTATTCTATGCCACATCCGAATCCACCTATGCACCCAACTTATCAGGCTCAGCAGGGTCCCATTTACTAGCATCCTGTTCGACCCCAAGGTGACTATTACCTTCAAGGTCGGTCTCGACCAGTTTTCAGCAACTGTATCAACCCAATTATACGAATTATACCCCCTATGGTCAGAATCCTCCAGGACAAAACCAATGGGGGCAGAGTTATGCTCAACTAGGTTGGAGTACAGGTACATGTCCTTATTGGGGACCTGGCATGCCTTTTAATCCTCAGTGACCTTTCCTCGCCACGTTGGAATTACCGGATTGTGTCTAAGTTGACCAATGATCCAATTCTTCATAATCCATATTGGCCTCTAGTTCCGATGAAGGTACCTAGTGACTGTCCCAAATTTGAAGGAAAATATGGAGAATACCCCTAAGCACATGTCATGACCTACCATTTGTGGTGTTATTCGAACTCTTGTGTTGATGACTCAATCTGTCTACATCTTTTCCAGCGCACTCTTACCGATGTTGCTGCTAAATGGTACATAGAACTACCACGTGGTATTTTTCAAGACTTTAATACTCTAGCCATGGCATTCATGACACATTTCTAGTTACCGGTTCGTTATGAAACTAGGACGCATCTCCTGACATCTCTGAAATAGAACAAAGCCACTCATATTTTAGATCATATTCATGAGTGGAGATGTCATCTTAATTTGATCAAGTTTGACATTCCTGATCAGCTTCTAACTCACTAGTTCACTACCTCCTTTTCAACAATATTTCACAGGGCATTGCTATGGGGGCATGTGTAACCGAGGAACAAGCCATTTCTCATGCCTAGTACCTTGATTTAGTGTACTCTCAGTCCGACATGTTATATGATATCTTGACTGATGCCCCGCGGCCCAGGACCTCTAAAGCACCACCTACCCCGTCGGTTGATGGTGTTATTGGTTATGTTTCTTAGAATTCTCGTAATTCTTCTAATGGGAAGTAGAAATCGAATTATTCGAACAATTCTGCTCCTCCCGCTACCCCAAATTCTGGTAAGACCTCAGAGGTCAATGTCGTTCAGGCCAATCTTGCGAACAAGACTTCCAAAGGGAAGAAGAAGGGAAAAGGCAAGGCCAAATCTAATGCCCCGAAACTAGAATTCTCCAAACCGCGTGTTAGGAATCTGTAATTTTAGCAGATTGGTGAGACTAAAATTGTAGAAACAACATCGTTTCAACCAACTTTGGGATTCTAGGATCTAGCCCTCTTGAATCCGGAGAGGGATCTCTCCAATAAGTGCAAAGATGGATTTGTATTTGAAGTTTTGGGGTAATGATATTAGGCTAGTTATGAAGGCCAAGGGTTTTTTTTTGGTTTTGGATGATTGATCATGATTATTAGTTTGAGAAGAAAGTTCTAAGTGAAAAAAAGTTCCAAAGGCGAGAAGTTGCAAGTGAACAAAACAACTATGGCTAAAAAGATAGATATAACGCGGGTTTTTAGTCCATTGGGATATGGAGTCATAGGAGGATTTTAATTTGGACAGTAAGGTTCAAGCAGGATCCATGGGGCAAGTCACTTATGTCAAAGGAAATCTTAAGGTGATTTTATGGAATGAAACAGATTGGAAATGAAGAACAAACAATGAAGAAATAGTGAAACAACCTAAGATCAAGTAAGTTCTTTTAAATTATCTTGCTTCAGCATGTACTTAAAGAAAAACATAAGAGTATTCTGAGATCAAGTTAGTACCTTTAAACTAGGCTGCATTGAAGTACTTTAAGTTAGAAAACATTAAAAAATAGTTGAACAACTTAAGATCAGGTAAGTGCCTTTAAACTACCCTGCTTTCAACATATTCAATAAGAAAAACATAAAAGTATTCTGAGATCAGGTTAGTGCCTTTAAACTAGCCTGCATTGAAGTACTTTCAGTTAGAAAACATTTGAACAGCTTAAGATCAGGTAAGTGCCTTTAAACTACCCCGCTTTCAGCATATTCAAATAAGAAAACCACAGATAACAGTGACAAAGAGCCATTTAGATCAGGAAAGTGCATTTAAACCGGCCTGCATTGATGTACTCTTCAAAGAGAACGTTCAAATGAAGAAAACATAGAAAATAAAGCTTTCGGTAAGAGTAGGGTACTGTTGAGAGTAAATCCTAACTCTATGTTTGCTACTCTTTATCAGAGAAAATGAACAAAGTGAAAACATTAAGAAAAATAACAATTGACAGTGAGGAACACATCACCATTGAAATAAATCAGGATCCCATAAATCAGCAGCTTGTATTTGATGTTAAACCAGTTACAGTCTTCAAGTCCAATGTTTCAGTTCAGAAATCATCTTCACTATTTAGCCTAACTAATCTATCACAAGCAGAGCTCCAAGGGCCAGTGAACACTATTTACAATGAGGATTTTAAGCTCAAATGTATTTCAAAGTTCTGTAACCAACAGTTTCTCATCTTCTACATAAGTATTTATAGAAGGATGAGGAGGTGAAATTTGATAAAAGATATCTCAAGGCAATTAATACAAATTCGAGACTTCTTGGCCTTTTGCAGCGCTCGATGAAGAAGTTTACAGGTGGTTCTCTGTATTAACTATTTTACAATTAATATCAAAGCTCAGTGGGAGCTTTATTTGACTTTGAGGCTCTGCATAATGTTTTGAGTAACTCTGCAGATATTTATTGCATTAAGTGGCTTGCAGAAGTAACTCCCTGGCTGCGCTGAGGCAAATATATTCGTTTTATCAATAACTTAGGCCTCTGTTTTGAATGCTTTGAGGCACAAGTGGCATTTATGGTAGCTGGGAGGAATCAGTTCACCTCAAATGTGGCAATGGATGCCTTCTGTCTAAACACTTATGATATTCCTTTAATTGTGTTTTAATTTAGGGAATTAGGCTTTTGATAATCATTCTTATCCGTAATTCCCAAATTTGTCTTCAATCTTCTACTCTGTTGTGCTCTGTTCTTCAATAATTATACTCTTTAACTGTGCTTTGAATAAAATAGTGTCTTGTCGATGTGCAGGGACGCACACGGCTCTTTATGGTATCGGCACCCATGGAGCATTTGATAAAATGTGAAATGGAGCCCTTTTAGTCCCTTTCCCTTTGATAACCAAAAGGCCAGAAGATCGTGACCTTTGGCTTTCTTTTCCTTCGTAGTATGGTAAAAAACCTTCGAAACCTACAAAACAAACAAAACATTATGAAATCCTACGTTTTTAGGTTAAACTACGTTGGAGGCGTCGAGGAGAAGCATGGTCGTTGGATAAATCATCCAACGGTGGAGATCTGCGTAGAAAGGAAAAAAGAAGAGCGGGAGAAGAATAAGGTGGAGTGATTTTGGACCATCCGATATGGACACATGGACGGTCCGGATTCAATTGGAGGATTGCAATCGGGGATCGCAACTGGGGGTGGTGAGAAAATGGAGCGATTGAAACATGTGATGTGACGAAGTGCAGGTCGTCGATCTAAGATTAGATCAACAGTGGAAAATAAATCGGGGGAAAGGCCGATTGGGGGAACAAACAAATGCATGCGATGGAGATTTGCGATGTGAGTTTGCGCGGAACGTTGATCTGAGGATCAGATCAATGGTGGAAAGTGAATTGGGGAAAGGCTGATTGGCAAGAGAAACAAGTGGATGCGATGTAAAAATGCGATGCGATGGAGCGTTGGACGCTTGATCGGCTGTCGATCAACGTCGGGGATTTGTTTTAGAATGAACTGGCAGAAAAACCTTTGCGATATATGATAACCCAAACTTTGGAATAAAACAAAGGTTTTATGGGGTGGAATATATATATATGGTGGACAGGCGCCCGACTGCGGGGCCTTTGGTCTTTACGAAATGTGATATGCCCGGGGCGTATAAAAAAAAAGGCCAATCGCAATCAGGCCATCGGGCTTGGTCTTTCAATCAACCCATTTAAACATTTGTGATGTGATTGGCACCTGAGACCTTTAACTCTTGGTCCTGGGCACAGTCTATATGAAGTAAGAAGGTGGGGGGCAGAGTTTATATATACAGGGAATCAATCGCATCGAAACATTTTGATGTGGTCTTTTCGATCAACCCATTGGATTTCTCCAATTGCGATTGCGCGATCGGTCTTTTTAATCTACCCATTGAAATATTCAACACGTGACTTTAGTTTTTTAGATTAAACTTTGGAAAAATGGGTTTTAAGACTTTACAAAGAAAACGAACGATCGGAGGTGGAATTTTACAAGTTTTTATGGTTTATATGAGAAATAATATAATCGGGGGTTTTATAATAGAAATGCTTGATCGCATCGGAAATTTTTGGAACATGGGAAAGACTTGCACTTTTTGAAATTTTTCGATGTGATAAGTGCCGTGAGGGGCTTAGCACCTGGTTCTAGGGTGTGGGAATGTGGGGGAAGTGGTTAGGAATTAGCCCAAGGGGCTTAAGTCCGTAGTAATAAAACTTTGTTTTTTATGAAATTTTCAAAGTTTTTAATGGAATTTGATGGTTTTAGTAAGGTTAAAAAGTGATTTTTTAACCTTGTAAAGATTATTTTCATGAAGGGAAGAAAATAAATCATGAAAAAAAAGGAGTTTTATGGAGAAAAAGGGGGAGAAAATGGAGGTTAGTTTTGAGTGGGAGAAGGGGGAAAATGATGGTTTTTTAGTAGTCTTTTCTCATGAAATTAGCAGAATTTTTGAGTATAAAATGGGAACAGTAATGAAGATTTTGGACAGAGGCATGAGGCCTTTCAAGAGTCTTCAAGAGCCAACAATTTTTAGCAATAAAATTTGTTCCTTGAAGGCTCAAAAATTTTTAGCCACCTTTTTCTATAACAAATATTATAGGTGGCTAACAGTGGCTCCACTTGGGGATGATGCCTTCTTGAAGGCATCAAGAACTTCAGACTTGCATTCTCTAGGAGGCTGACCTATGCCACATCCATTATGCTCTCTGGGAGGCTGACGTGTGCCTAATCCATTGGGCTGCCCTTCCTTTGCTGGGATGATCTTCTCTGAAAAAATATTAGCAGCTATGAAAAACAATGGATCTTCATTCAACAAGCTTTCTACCTACCCAATCCTACTAATCTAACATTTTTTCTTCATTTAGAGTGCATTTGGATTGGAAAACTCTTTTCACAACATTTATTTCTTTTGAAAACAGGAAATATAATCTAATTCTACTCCTTATTCCTCCATGAACTCAGATTAAACAGTTGAGTTCATATATTTCTCTACCTAATCTACTGATCTGTTAGGATTAAACAGTCTAATAGATTTTATTCTCTAATTTATACAACAAAAATTTAAAAATAGTCAAGTCAAGATTAAGCTATTTGACTTGCTGTGATCTATGGCATAAAAAAAAAAGCTGCACATAGATATTTATTTTGCAGAAAATTTAAATAAAAAATGGAAGGCTTAATATTTAAAAATTTAAAGCACTTCCTTCACCTTTTTACAGCTATGTTTTTTCCTCTTTTTGAGTTGTCTTTCTTTTTCCTTGTTCTCTGGTTTAGATTTTGAGCTGATTAGAACTAGATTTTTACATCTCTTGACTCAGAATTTGAAGCAGTTTTGATTCGTTTTCTTTTTGGAAACTTAGGTTCAGATTTTGATCATGTTTGAACCTCAATTTCTATCCTAAACTATCTACTGATAAGCCAAGATTAAGCAGTTTGGAAAATCGATTTCACTACCCTATCAGTAGAAAATTTAAAGTTAATTAGTCAAGATTAGATAGTTTGACTAACTGGAAGTGTGTTATTCAGGAGTGGCATTTGATCTTGCACACTTTCAGAATTTGTTTCTCTTTTTTGGTATGGGGCTATATCTTTCTTTCTTTCACAATCTGCCCTCTTTTCTTTCTTTCTTTGTTTTTGTATTTTTGTATTTTTTATTTTTCTTCAAAGCAGAAAACAACAACTAACTACATGCTCAAAACTGAGCTTTATTGACATTCCTATCTAACCTATTCTAAACATGGAGTATTTACATTTATAATATGATACAAAAATGCCAATGTAACCAGCTGAGTAATGTCAAGAAGAAGTAGAAAATCTGGCTGCTTGTCAGAGGTATCCATAGAATATATTGAAGATTAACCTTCAATACCAAGACTATCACAGAAGGTCACATCTTTTCATGTCTCTGTCTCTTGCAAAGGATCACTACTTGATAATTTGAGCCAGTTGGGATTTCCACACACTCTTCCATAGGATCAACAAAGAAAAGATGAATATTCTCTTCTTTTTGGCCCTCCATGTCTGGTAGATGGTCTGCTTCCAAGACTTCAGCTTTGAGGACTATCTCTTCAGTATGTAGCTTGGAAGTATCGTCATCTTTAACCTGCACAATAGCAAACAGTGAAATATTTTCTTTCTCTAAATATATGCTTGCTTCTAATATACATTCAGGTTCTTGGGATGACAGTTTGACATTAATGAAGGTAGAATTTTCTTCTTGAAAAGAGGGTATATCCACAGTAGGATAGTCTTCTATCAGTTTCTTTCCTTTTTCTTCATCATCATCTGAACTGGAGGACTCATCATATTTGGCAGTGTTGTCCTATTGTAGCCCTGGTATGCTTGGATTCAGTGGGCTGAACTCTGTGAAGAGGTTATTATATTCTTGAGTGGGGGTGTTTTCAATGGTTTCCTCTTGCTCAAAAATTTCTTCATTACTCTTCTCTTCACCTTCTGAGTTGAAAGGATGTTGATTCCCAATAAAGTGAGTTTTTTATGATGGATCGAAAAGGATGATTGTGGCTTTCAAGATGATGATGGTGAAACTCAAGCACCAATAAAATGTTGGTTGCCCTGAATGATTAGTTTCTACTTTGAAATCATCATCATCATAAGACTGACCGAAGTTTGAAAATTTATTAGAATAAACATTTTCATCAGTCAAACATATTGGGATATCAGTAGGTCCTTCTTTATTCTGATCCACAAAAGAACTTTCTAAATCTGTACAATAAATTTCTCTATGTGAATGGGCAAGAGTGCTTGTTTTGCTAAAAGTTTCAGAGGCTGACTGTTTATAAATAGTCTGATCTATTTCCTTCTCTTTTAAAGGGGAAGATGTTTCCATGTCCCTTTGTATAGAAGTACAACAGTTCTCTGTCTCTTGTGAAGACTGATTTTGAGGTTGAATGTCTTCTTGAACCTCAGCTATAAGGGATGATGAATCAATATCTGAGTTTCCAGGGATATCTCGAGGGATGTTCTTTATTTCTTGGTTCATCTCTTCCTCAACTGATCCATCTATGTTCTTAAAATTTTTCAATAGGAGATTAAACTCATGAATGGTTATTAAAAGATCTTCAAGATGCATCTCTTCCAAAGCTTCCTCATTATCTATAATGTGTTGGGTGATGTTTTGTGATGGATCATAATATATTGCACCCAAAGATAATGATGTAGTGTTTTCTTTATAGTTCTCATAGAACACATATTCAAGGTCTCTTAAAGAAAACAAACTACTAGATCTTAAGAATTCATACCAATCCCTAGCTTTTCCTTATAATGTTAACATGAAAATTTTCATTAGGCAGTCTTCATGCCATTCAACTTTCAACCTCCATACATGTATGTGAAATTTGATAAGATGTAACAAAATTTCATCAAACTTTTCACCTTGGAAAATAGACAGGTTGTCATCCCAATTTACCTGGGGCATCTTATGTGGAAACCCAGGGATATGATCTCTACTCATTGGGGAATATCTTCATTGTATCCTTGGAATCATGTTCGTAAATCAAGAAAGAGGTCACTGTGTCTAGTCAATCAGTTCAGGGTCTTTTACCAGTGGATTCATTTGGTCTTCTGGGAGTCTTAGAGTGTGGAGTTGCCAGGTGGAAGATTTTTAGCTCCTAAGGAGGTAAAATTTTTAATGGTCCACCACCATGTGTTTCTTGTAGAGCTGGAAGGTTTTGAGGAACTGAATTAGCTCTCAAGGGTGATCTGAAAATAGTTGATAATTTTATCTTAGGAGAATTCCTAAGGATACCTTCTGAGTTATCAACTACTTCAGGTGGATCAAGGTCAAGATGGGTTCTAGTGTGAATATTTCTAGGAGCCACTATGATATGTTTTTCAAACCCAAATAAACAAGACAAGTTCAACTAGGTATAACAATATTTGAGAGGTTAACTAGTCTGTATTACAATTTTAATCCTAAAGTCTTGTGACTGAGTTTGAATGATATTACAATGATAAGGCTTCTTCCCAGTGGAGTCTTAAGGTCTGTTCAGGATTGTGGAGTCGCCAAGTGGAAGTTTTTAGCTCTTAAGGAGGTAAAAGGTTTTATGGTCCATCGCCATGTTTATTGAATACCAATCTAACTAGAGATCTTGGGTATTTTGAGTCCCTAAGGGTGTGTAAGATAAAATGCACTTAATTCCCCAGTGGAGTCTCCAGAAATGTTAGGAATATGTAATTTTAGCAGATTGGTGATACTAAAACTGCAGAAACAACATCGTTTCAACCAACTTTTGGATTCTAGGATCCAGCCCTCCTGAATCCAGAGAGGGATCTCTCCAATAAGTGCAAAGATGGATTTGTCTTTGAAGTTTTGGGGTAATGATATTAGGCTAGTCATGAAGGCCAAGGGTTTGTTTTGTTTTTGGATGATTGAGCATGATTATTAGTTTGAGAAGAAAGTTCTAAGTGAAAAAAAGTTCCAAAGGCGAGAATTTGCAAGTGAACAGAACAACTATGGCTAAAAAGATAGATATAAAGCTGATTTTTAGTCCATTAGGCTATGGAGTCATAGGAGGATTTTAATTTGGATAGCAATGTTCAAGAAGGATCCATGGGGAAAGTCACTTATGTCAAAGGATCTCTTAAGGTGATTTTATGTAATGAAACAGATAGGAAATGAAGAACAAACAAATGAAGAAACAGTGAAACAACCTAAGATCAGGTAAGTTATTTTAAACTATCTTGCTTCAGCATGTACTTAAAGAAAAACATAAGAGTATTCTGAGATCAGGTTAGTACCTTTAAACTAGGCTGCATTGAAGTACTTTAAGTTAGAAAACATTAAAAAACAGTTGAACAACTTAAGATCAGGTAAGTGCCTTTAAGCTACCCTGCTTTCAGCATATTCAAAAAGAAAAACATAAAAGTATTCTGAGATCAGGTTAGTGCCTTTAAACTAGCCTGCATTGAAGTACTTTCAGTTAGAAAAAATTTAAAAACAGTCGAACAACTTAAGATCAGGTAAGTGCCTTTAAAATACCTCGCTTTCAGCATATTCAAATAAGAAAACCACAGATAACAGTGACAAAGAGCCATTTAGATCAGGCAAGTGCCTTTAAACCGACCTGCATTGATGTACTCTTCAAAGAGAACGTTCAAATAAAGAAAACATAGACAATAAAGCTTTCAGTAAGAGTAGGGTACTGTTGAGAGTAAATCCTAACTCTATGTTTGCTTCTCTTTATCAGAGAAAATGAACAAAGTGAAAACATTAAGAAAAATAACAATTGACAGTGAGGAACACATCACCATTGACATAAATCAGGATCCCATAAATCAGCAGCTTGTATTTGATGTTAAACCAGTTACAGTCTTCAATTCCAATGTTTCAGTTCAACAATCATCTTCACTATTCAGCCTAACTAATCTATCACAAGCAGAGCTCCAAGGGCCAGTGAACACTATTTACAATGAGGAGTTTAAGCTCAAATGTATTTCAAAGTTCTGCAACCAATAGTTTCTCATCTTCTACAGAAGTATTTATAGAAGGATGAGGAGATGAGATCTGATAAAATATCTCTCAAGGCAATTAATATAGATTCGAGACTTCTTTGCCTTTTGAGGGGCTCGATGAAGAATTTTACAGGTGGTTCTCTGTATTAACTGTTTTAAAATTAATATCAAAGCTCGGTGGGAGCTTTATTTGACTTTGAGGCTCTGAGTAATGTTTAGAGTAACTCTGTAGATATTTCTTGCATTAAGTGGATTGAAGAAGTAACTCCCTGGCTGCACTGAGGCAAATATCTTTGTTTGATCAATAACTTCAGCCTCTGTTTTGAATGCTTTGAGGCACAAGTGGCATTTATGGTAGCTGGGAGGAATCAATTCACCTCAAATGTGGCGGTGGAGGCCTTCTGTCTATTAAACACTTATGATATTCCTTTAATTGTGTTTTAATTAAGGGAATTAGGCTTTTGATAATCATTCTTAGCTGTAATTCCCAAATTTGTCTTCAATCTTCTACTCTGCTCTGTTCTGTTCTTCAATACTTATACTCTTTAACTGTGCTTTGAATAAAACAATGTCTTGTCAATGTGCAGGGCTGCGCAGGGCTCTTTATGGTATCAACACCCAAGGAGCATTTGATAAAACGTGGAATGGAGCCCTTTTAGTCCCTTTCCATTTGATAACCAAAAGGCTAGAAGATCATGACCTTTGGCTTTCTTTTCCTTCGTAGTATGGGAAAAAACCTTCGAAACCTACAAAATAAACAAAACATTATGAAATCCTGCATTTTTAGGTTAAACTGCATTGGAGGCGTCAGGGAGAAGCGTGGTCATTGGATGAAAGCATCCAACGGTAGAGATCTGCATAGAAAGGAAAAAAGAAGAGCGGGAGATGAATAAGGTGGAGTGATTTTGGACCGTCCGATCTGGATACGTGGACAGTTCGGATTCAATCAGAGGATCGCAATCAGTGATTGCAACCGGGGGTGGTGAGAAAATGGAGTGATTGAAACATGCGATGCGACGAAGCGCAGGCCGTCGATCTAAGATTAGATCAATGGTGGAAAATAAATCGGGGGAAGGCCAATCAGGGGAACAAAAAAATGCATGCGATGGAGATTTGTGATGCAAGTTTGCGCGGACCGTTGATCTGAGGATCAGATCAATGGTGGAAAGTGAATCAGGGAAAGGCCGATTGGTGAGAGCAACAAGTGGATGCAATGTAAAAATGCGATGCGATGGAGCACTGGTCGCTTGATCAGCTGTCGATCAACGCCGGGGATTTGTTTTAGAATGAACTGGTGGAAAAACCTTTGCGATATATGAAAACCCAAACTTTGGAATAAAACAAAGGTTTTATGGGGCGAAAAATATATATATGGTGGACATGCGCCCGACTGTGGGGCCTTTGGTCTTTACAAAATGTGATATGCCTGGGGCATATAAAACAAAAGGGCCAATCACAATTGGGCCATCGGGCCTAGTCTTTCAATCAACCCATTTAAACATTTGTGATGTGATTGGCACCTGGGACCTTTAACTCTCGATCCTGGGCACAGGATATATGAAGTAAGAAGGCGGGGGGCAGATTTTATATATACAGGAACTCAATCACATCGGAACATTTTGATGTGGTCTTTTCTATCAACCCATTGGATTTCTCTGATTGTGATTGCACGATCAGTCTTTTTAATCTACCCATTGAAATATTCAAGATGTGACTTTAGTTTTTAGATTAAACTTTGGAAAAATGGATTTTAAGACTTTACAAAGAAAAAGAACGATCGAAGGTGGAATTTTACAAGGTTTTATGGTTTATATGAGAAATAATATAATCGGGGGTTTTATAAGAGAAATTCTTGATCGCATCGAAACTTTTTGGAACATGGAAAAGACTTACACTTTTTGAAATTTTGCGATGCGATAAGCGCCGTGAGGGGCTTAGCACCTGGTTCTAGGGTGTGGGAATGTGGGGGAAGTGGTTAGGAATTAACCCAAGGGGCTTAAGTCCGTAGTAATAAAACTTTTTTTTTTATGAAATTTTCAAAGTTTTTAATGGAATTTGATGGTTTTGGTAAGGTTAAAAAGTGAGTTTTTAACCTTGTAAAGATGATTTTCATGAAGGGAAGAAAATAAATCATGAAAAAAAGGATTTTTATGGAGAAAATGGGGGAGAAAATGGAGGTTAGTTTTGAGTGGGAGAAGGGGGAAAATGATGGTTTTTTAGCAGTCTTTTCTCATGAAATTAGCAGAATTTCTGAGTATAAAATGGAAACAGTAATGAAGATTTTGGATAGAGGCATGAGGCCTTTCAAGAGTCTTGAAGATCCAAAAAAATTTAGCAATAAAATTTGTTCCTTGAAGGCTCAAAAATTTTTAGCCACCTTTTGCTATAACAAATATTATAGGTGGCTAACACCACGTGCTGATGATGGTTCGCAACGAAAACTGAAGTACCCTTGCCTGATCTTCGATGAAGACCACTACACTAAAGATTGTCCCCGAAAATCCGAGGTTATTCAACTCCTTAAAGGCTCTTAGGGAACTTAGATAGTTCTTAAGGAACCTTTTCTGTCTCAACAGACCCAGATGGTCAAGCGGCCTTGACCGTCTGCACCGTTTGGGTCTCAGGTTTTCATGATGAAGGGTGTTGCACCTGTTTCTATTGCCACTAGATCGAAGGATTATGATGGATCATGCCAGGCAGCTGGGAAGGAAGTCGTTGATGGCCCGCCTCCCCCACCTACCTCTGGTCCTTTATAAATTGAGAAGCCCAATGCTGAACCCATTGTATGACCACCTTCCAAAGATGTTCTTCATAAGTCTTCCTATAATCCAAACACTTGTGCTGCTCAGCATTACATCATTTTTGAGGATTTGGCACAGGTACCCTCCGCAATTTCTGTGTTGGAAGTGCTTCAAAGTTTCCCATCTAAGAGGAAATCTCTGTTATCTACAATCGGTGGAATTGATCCTGTCGATTCTAGCCTTCTCACCTTCGATCTAGAGAATTTCGTCCCTCGACTTCTGCACCAGATTTACCTTGTTATACAAGTTAGCATCAATGGCCTCAATATTCATAGATCTGTTGTGGACGAAGGTTCCTCTACCTGTGTTATGTCATCTGCTTGCTGGAAATCCATCGACTCTCCAGCCCTCACTTCATCTCCCAATGCCCTCGAGGCATTCGATGGAAGGGAATCAAAACTCTTGGGTGTTCTTGCAAGTCTACCGATCACATTGCAAGGCAAAATAGTCAACGTTGAAGTGGAAGTTGTTGATGCTAAACTCAACTACAATCTTCTACTTGGTTGCAACTAGACCCATGCCATGCTATGCATTCCGTTCACCCTCTTTCGGTTTTTGAAGTTTCCACATGAGGGCAAGATTATTACTATTGATCAGTTGTCTTTTTTTACCTCCTCCTCTGAGAATAACGTGTCATGCGTGGATAAAATCCCCAATCCCCCCGACAGTGTAGGTCCTAGTCTTTTTAAGGACCCCATTCTCATGGGTATTTTTCCCATTCCGCCACCGAATACCATTCAAGTCAACATGATCTCCGGGTCAGATGACCCGTGGATCATCCCTTCTCCTAAATAGGTTACCTCTTTTGGAGAATTGATGCCTCTAACCCCATTTGAAATAAATTTTTGCGAGGTCGTTACCACATCAGATCCTGCTCCTACTGAAAATGCTCCTTTGAGCATGGCTCTTGATGTTTATTCTCAATCCCCTTGGCTCGGTGCTATAGACTTGCCCGATCCTTTGAGAGAATTTTTTATGTTTGACGAAGCTATCGTGGGGACTATGTCTCTTGAAGATCTGTCGTGGAGCGATGGACATCATCGTTCCTCGTTCATGCCCCGCCTGGGGGCAATGTCTAATTGTCTTGAGCGCTTTTCATCTCAAGTTCCCTCTCCGCCTCTCAAAATGCAAATATTGACTCATGAAGTATTTTTGAAAGGAAATCTGAGTAATATTACCCAAAAAATGCCTATCGACATCTTTGTTAAACTGGGGGTTGTCGAGAACATTCATGTGGGAGTCACTTGTTCTCCCGAAGAGATTCAAGTGTACACTAGCTTTTTCCGCAAATTCCGAGATGTTTTCACATGGTCTTATGAAGAGACACCTGGGATCGATCCCAATATCATCATGCATGAAATTACCACTTATCCGGGTGCAAAGCCTGTACGCCAATGTCTGCACCCAGTGCATCCTCGAAAAGCTGTTGTTATAAAAGTAGAAGTTGAGAAAATTCTTAAAGCGGGCTTCATATATCCAATCCCCCTAAAAAAATGGGTTTCCAATATTTTCCCTGTAGATAAGAAGCAGGGCACAATTTAGGTTTGTGTTGACTACCGAGACATCAATCAGGCTTGCCCTAAGCACAACTATCCCACTCCCTTTATAGATCAGATCATCGATGATTGTGCAGGGAGTGAGATCTATTCCCTTATGGATGGATTTTCGGGTTCTAATCAAATTAATATCCTTCCATCCGATCAACATAAGACTGCCTTCATCTGTCCATGGGGCACATTTTCCTATAAGAAGCTCTCGTTCGGCTTAAAAAATGCCAGGGCTACCTTCCAGCATGCCATGTCCTATGCCTTTCATGACATATGTAATATTGTTCAACCATATCTGGATGACCTGCCGACTCATTCAACCCGGTGTGAATACCATCTCGAACATCTCCGCCAGATTCTTCTCTGTTGCAGATGTTACAACATCAGGCTTAATTCTCACAAGTGCATCTTCTGCGTTGACTCTGTTCATCTTTTGGGATTCATTGTCTCTAAAGACAGAATTCACCTGGACCCTCTCAAGGTCGAGACTATTGTTAATCTCCCCTCCCCATCCTCATTGTATCAACTTCAGAGTCTTCAGGGAAAAGAAAATTTCTTACGTCACTTTATCCCGAACTATGCAGAAGTGGTTGAAGGGTTTATGCGACTTCTAAAACAGGGCATTCCCTTCCATTGGGATGAGATTTCTCTGCAATCCTTCGATAAACATAAGATTTTTCTTGTAAACGCTCCATTAATACATCCTCCCAACTATCATCATGACTTTACCCTCTATTTAACTATCGCATTCAGCACAATTGCCATGGTTTTAGTACAGGATGATAATGACGGAAATGAACACGTGTTTTATTATCTGTCCCAGAATCTCCTCAACACCGAAACGCGTTATGCCCACGTCAAGAAGTTGGTGCTTACCACGGTCCAGGTTTTTCAGTGGTTTTTCCATTACATCCTGTTGGGCACGGTAATCGTGATTTCTGACTACAACCCCATGACTTACATCTTGTCTCGACAATTGCTGGGGGGAAAGTACTCCAAATGGATTGTGATCCTTTAGGAGTTTGATTTGGAGTTCACTACTGCCAAATCAAAGAAGTCACTAGTTTTTGCTGATCTCATCTTCTCTCTCCCTACCGACTCTGTTTCGTCTCAATCTGAGGATCATATCCCAGATGAAACTCTCTTTCTAATAAGTACTCTCGATCCGTGGTATAGTGACATCATCATGTACCTTCAGACATCTACCTTCCGGTCCGAGTTGACAAAGGATGCTCGACGTCATGTTCGACATCAATCCCAACCATATCACATTGTTGGAGATACTTTATATCGTGTCAGAGTCGATTTTGTGCTCCGCTGATGTTTAACCTTGGAAGAGGCTGAGAAAGTCCTAAATTACTATCACAAAGGCACCTGTGGTAGTCACATGTCCGGTTATGCTACCGCCCAGAAGATTCTGTGTGCGGGTTACTTCTGGCCGTCTATATTTAAATACTGTATTGTTGCAGTTATAAAATGTATTGCGTGCTAGATCTTCCAACGCAAGATGCATGTGCCACCCCTCCCTTTACATCATGTCATTACCATAGGCCCTTTCGCCAAATGGGGCATTGATTTTATGACATGTAACCCTCACTCGGCCAGGGGGCATGCTTATATCATCGTTGTCGTAGATTACTTCACCAAGTGGGCCAAAGTGATGCCTACAATGGCCGTAGATGGTAAGAAAACTGCTCAATTCATTTTCAACCATGTGATCATGCATTTCAGCATTCCTCAAGCCATCGTCACTAATCATGGCACTCATTTTCAGGACTACATGATGGCAGAGCTGATATCAAAGTTGGGCTTGCATCACAACAGCTTGATGCCATACTACCCTTAGGAAAAATGCCAGTTGAGGCCGTGAAAAAGGTGCTTGTCACGATGCTTCAATGAACAATTGGTATACACAAATCCAACTGGCATCTCCAATTTCTCTTAACTCTCTAGGCCTACCAAACGTCAGTAAAGAGCACGATCAGATTTACACCTTTCCAGTTGGTGTATGGTCTATAAGCTACTCTTCCGGTTGAATGTGAGATCCCTTCACTGAAGTTGGCTGTGGAATTACTACCCGACACTTCCTTAGAGGAACAACGTCTCTTATACATGGAACGACTGGACGAAACTTGCCTCTCAGTTTCTTTGGTTATTGAGGCACATAAAAAGTGGGTTAAAGCTCATTTCGATCAAACGGTTTCTCCATGCTCTTTTATCGAAGGAGACCTCATCCACTTGTATGATCAAGCACATGATAAGCTTGGGGTAGGCAAATTCTAGCCTATGTGGCATGGGCCCTATATCGTTAAACATGTATTAAAAAATGGGGCCTATGATTTGATCAATTATGAAGGTCTTCCTTTGGCACAGCCCAGAAATGGGTTGGACCTGAAGAAGTATTATGCTTGAATAATTCTTTTGTAGTGTGTGTACATAGGTGATTTCTTCATTTTTGTGAATGTGTGGTGTGGTGTGCTTTGTAAGTGTCTTTCTGATGATTGGGTCTTCCTGATTGTGTAGATGTCTATTACTCCTTATGTCGGTTTCGCGGATGGTGCCTCCTGCAGTACCAGGAATATGTCTTTGGCAGCCTGGGTAATCTACAATCCTGCTGGTGAGTTAGTTAATTTAAAAGGTGTTTGTCTAGGACCTACTACAAATAATGTCGTAGAATATAGTGTCGTTTTGGAGTTATTGAACGAGGCCATTAACCTCGGTATTCGTGCATTACTTGTATATCTGGACTCACAGCTTGTAGTGTTACAGTTCAATGGTCACTACTTAGTTAGAAACCCATCCATTTTAAGACTGTATCTACATATTCGTTTACTAGAAATAAATTTTGATTACATCACATATTAGCATATACCCAGAAAAATGAATGCATTAACAGATACAGTAGCTAACATGGTATTAGATAGACATTTACGCAACTTGTAAAAAACATCATCATATGTGAAAAGATCCATGCAGAAATATATATATATGTGTGTGTGTGTGTGTGTGTGTGTGTGTCAAATGTTTGCAGCGTGTGAATCATATAAAATCCAAAAATATACATGTTTGTTTTAGTTATATCCGGAGACAACATGTCTCTCAAAAATATGCATATGAAAAGCCTAGGTGACTAATCAGCATGTTTCTCATGGTAGCATGTTACTGCCTGCACCAATCACCTCAGTAAGTGATGAAGGCGACTAGGCACCCTATGGTGTGCCTCTGATAAGCCATAGGGACATCAGCCAGGCAAGCATAATTAGGAATCCCAGGGCGATTCCCTCTAAGTTTTGAACTAGCTCGTTCCCCTCAGCTCCCTCACCTTGAGGGTTATAGGTGAGAGGGGTCCTCCATGCGATCGGTGACATCCCAACAGGCCTCTCTAGGTCAGCATATGCATACATATAGGATCATTTGTTATAAAATGCATGTATACCCAAAAAAATCATCATAAAATTCATAAAATCAAAAACATTCTTACCTAGCAACTCATCCCAGTCCTCTCCTTCTGGGAATGGAAGGTCTGGGTCTCCTGTGAAATCAGTACTAGCATAGGGCTAGTCCTCTACAATGATCAACTGTCATTGGACCCATCCGAAGAACTCGCGCTGCCATGAAATTTTCTAGCCCCTCTTGCTCTGGGCATCAGTGCTGCCCATCGAGCCATCCATGGCTCTCTCAAAGGTGGATCTGCGACTATCACCCCCTGGCCCTAGAAGATAGGTAGCCGTCCTAGGATGAATTATACCAAGATTGACCCATACCCAAACTGCTTCAGTTTGGCCTTTTTACATTTAGTCAATTGTCATTTTATATTCATGGTTACGGCTATGGCCCAATCAAATACTGTTGGGTTAATACATTCTGATGCCAGCAGGAGCTTCATTTTGGTAGCCTCATATGGTGCCCACGACCCCACAGCCCGCGTAATAGTACGTAACACCACTCTGAGTGCTAGATCAGGAACAGTGTGAATGCCAACTTTTCCACTACCTGATCTTGTTTTTTCCCCTGGGCATGCTCTCTCCATAACCATCGACATATTTTTGCCAGAAGGCCTGGTACCTGTCATAATCGGAACTGGACCTCTGTGAGAAAATCTAGTGATGAAGTAGACATCAGACACTTCGAGTTCAAGCACTTGATCTTGAAGCCTAAACTTCTCTTCATTCTCATCCCAGATACTTATCAAGTATTGTAAGAATTCAGGTTGTGCCCTGAGACATGGTGTCAAGAAGAATTTCTTTCAACCGCAATCCCGGAGAGCATTCATGCATTTCTCATTCCCAATTTCCATTTTTTCCTCTTCACTGTGCTCCATTTATTTCCATTCATTCACCATTGTGACTTTATACCTACATCAAATTGGTCATAAGCACATCATAAGATCCCTTGGGCATCCACAAATTCAATTTATTGGTTAAATTTTTGTGAAATTCAAGCGGAAAATGAAGTTGCGCGGTTGGTGCGACTATTTTTCTGACAGTCATGCCAGCTGGCACGACCCCTTTACAAAAAGATCTTGATTGGCACGGGTCCGTGCCTCATACCTGCGCCAACCGTGGAAGCCCTAAATTTTCAAATCCTCCCCTCAGGGATGTCAAATCACGATGGAAATCTATGAAATATTGATTAAAACATAGCTAATGGAAGTGGCTCTTATGTGGAAAAGACGAGATTTAGAATGATGCACCGGATCGTCCACAATCGTCACCGCAAGGTCACAGGGAAATAACTCACTATCGCTCTGCATAAGAGGTAAAAAGTAAAAAGTAAATACGTTTTTACTATTTGGTCATATTTATAACTTTTCGAAATAAAATTAGGTTTTGGAGCTTATTTTTCTGATATTTTATCATATTTTTGTCGAAAAATGGGTTTTAAGCTTGCTTTTTGTGCAACAACAGGTTTTCACGCGACTAGAATGACGATACGAGTCGTATTTTATACTTTTTCAGACTCGGTAAAAACATGAAAAAATCACTACTGGCGTCATATTTCAGCTCTCTTCTAATTCTCTAAAACTGAAAATATTGCCAAGTAGCTTGTCATTTTGAGCTCGTTAAATTGGCTACAAAACGACATCTACCCAGTATACGTTTACCCCTTTTTTGGGCTGGGATAGATTATTTACGAAAAGGGAATACCCTAGCCTATCACGACTAGGAGGTTCTCTAAGATATAGTTTTCTACCTTTTCAAATCTGCGAGACTATCTACGAAAAGGGAATGTTGGAGTTTTCTTTTCCGCTGTCTTTTCAAACTCTCTAAACATGAAAAGACGTCGAGTTCTTCCTTTTTCAGACTCGTTAAAACCTGATGACATCGGACTCCATCGTAATGACGTTACTTGATTTCCTCCTTCCTATGGCTCGTTAAATGTACTGGGTTGGATTTGTCCGAAGGAAAAACTTATATCACAAGCATATGCTATCCCCTTCAAGCTTGTTGCCAAAAATAATTGGAGTACTCACCAGAAATGGTGGGGGGAAATGGAACCAGTATCACCATCGTGTCGGTAGTATGTCACTCTTAAACATGGAACTTGTCTGCATTCGTGTCAGGTTGGGGACATCTCATCTTGTTTTCTGCTTGCCTCCATGGGTTTGGGTAATCCTTTTTGACTGCTCATCTGCTCTTTGCCATGTCATCATGACCTCAGATCTTTTGATGTCAAATACTTCCAAATCCACTGTCGTGCCACCGATATGTTCAAGAGAAGTTGGCCTTTGCATTTTTCAACCTCCCTCTAATTCTCTACTGATCTTGATTCGCAAACATCACATTCCTCTGTCTCGCATCGATGATGTGGGAAACACTATGGCCCACCTTCGATCAAGGTCAATTATTTTCAACTTCAAATCATTATCCAGAAAGTTGATCTAGATATTCCCTTGAGGTACCGTGGAGCCTACATGCCTCAATGGCAGGTTCTTCACATTCGACACAAGGTTTTCATTATTGACCTTCGATCGGATGATTCTCCAGGTGTTTGATGCCAACTCACTATTCACACTCCGAGGATTGTAACTATAGTACCTTGAGGGCCATCCTCATTATTTGTGGTTCCTCTCATGTTTGTTAACGAATTTCATTATTGGTTGGTAATCAGACAATTTTCTTGCATGTTCGACTTCAGCTCACTTATTCACATGCTCGGACTTGTACTCTATTTGGGTTGAGATGGAGCGCAAGA
Organism: Pinus albicaulis; assembly: GCA_034641835.2. NCBI lineage: Eukaryota > Viridiplantae > Streptophyta > Pinopsida > Pinales > Pinaceae > Pinus > Pinus albicaulis. The sequence continues at coordinate 34,099,714 of MU968317.1, forward strand.
CCCTGGATGTTGTCTGATGAAATCTAGGCTGCGGATTCCTTTTGGATTATCATGATTAGTTACGTTACTCATTTGATTGGATGGTTGTGACCATACCTGAGTCTACTAGTTGATCCTTCTTTACTGGATGGCTGCGTCCATACCTTGGATCCCGGTTATTGTACACTCTATTATGGATGGCTGCGCCCATACCACATATCATGTATTTGAGATATCAGTTTTATTTGTCTTCGCAGGTTTTCCGACGGCAGTGTTTTCAGTTGGGTGTGTTCTCATAAATCATTCCACCCCTCCCTCTCTCTCGAGCCTCATGCTTTAGGGGGCATCTGTTACACAACATTTTTTCACCATCCTCTCAATCCCTCGTCCCGCACATTGGAGGACTATTCCTGTGACCTGTGAATAGTAAAATGACCTGAACCACCTTCATGACATCCTCTTGCATAAGGACAAACATTCCCCTGAAGAACATTTCCTATGAAAAACCCTAAAATTAGATGTTTTAGCCTTGGCGCGACTAGCCAATTCAACCCCCATGCCAATGGGGTAAATCCACACTAGAGGGTGCGCCAACTATTGCCCTGTCCCTTTGTTTCACTCACACCAAGCTTAATAAGGGATTTTTAAAAATAAATAAATTTTGGAAGTTTCATTTCAAAAAACTCCTCAATGAATCATCAAAAGGAGTTGAGTGGTTTGGCTTTGGATCTCCATGTATAGGAAGTGGTTTTCCACCTATCATGGAAGCTTCCTTAGAGATAGCACCTATCCCATGATTATAGGGATCCCAACTTCCTTTACTCCATCTATAAAATCTTTCCTTTTACATTAGCAAGCTAGCTAAACTTGTAGGAAGGAAACTATAGCCGAGCAACCTTTGAGAGCCAAGCCGAAGAGAGAGAGCTTCATCCAGATTCCCGACAGGCTTTGTTGAGACATGCTCCACTGTCAGCTCCGCCGAAGGAAGATCATAGTGTTAAAGCATTTGGTTGTAATCTCCATTTTGTCATTTATAATATAAGCGACTCTGATTTTGGTTCCATTCATGTGTTCATTTCTTTATGTAATGAAATGAATTATATCCTCTCTGACTGATATATGGTTACATGCTTTATATTTTATGTTGTATGTTGTTGTTTCCTCACATGTGTACAGGTGTTTGGATGTGTCGAATGAAAGGATCGTGATCTGTCAAGCGAGGGATGGGAAACGTCATCTTTTCTTCAGCAAAAACTACGTGGTATTTGAGGTAGGCTACTTATCGCAATATTTGTCTTTTTGTAACAAGGAACCAACGTCATTGCGTGACTTGATTGTTGCTAGACCCGATCTGGGCTAGTGGGATCGCCTCTGTCTGTAGAGGGGATTTACCTCTTCAACACTAACCCTAACCCTAACCTTAACCTTAACTTTACCATTAACCTTAATCTTATCCTTGACCCCTTAACCTTAATCTTAACATAGTATTAACCTTAATTAAAACCTAACCCTAACCAAAACCTTAACCTTAACCTAAACCTTAACCTTAACCTCAATCTTAACCTTAACCATAACCCTAACCTTAACCTAACCTCAACCTTAACCTTAACCTTAACCTAACTTTAACCTTAACCTACCCTTAACCTTAACCTTAACCTAACTATAACCTTACCCTTAACTTTAACCTTGACATTAACTATAACCTATCCCTAACCTTGACCTTAACCTTAACCTAACCTTAACCTTAACTTTACCTTAACCTTGACTTTACCCTTAAACTAACCTTAACCTTAACCTAACCCTTAACCTTTACCAAACATTTAACATTAAATTTACCCTTAACCTAATATTAACCTTAACCTAACCTTAATCTTGAATTTACCCTTAATGTAACCTTAAACTTGACCTTAACCTGAGGTTAATATTATGGTTAAGGTTAATGGTAAGGTTAAGGATAAGGTTAGGGTTAAGGTTAGGGTAAGGCTAGGGTTAGGTTAAGTTTAAGGTTAGGTTAGGTTAAGGTTAGGTTAAGGTTAAGGTTAATGTAAAGGTAAGGTTAAGGTTATGGTTAAGGTTAAGGTTAAGGTTAAGGTTAGGTTAAGGTGAAGGTTAGGTTAAGGTTAAGGTTAAGGTTATGGGTTTGGTCAAGGTTAGGGTTAGGTTATAGTTAAGGTCAAGGTTAAGGTTAGTTTATAGTGAAAGTTAAGGTTAAGATAAGGTTAAGGTTAAGGATAGGTTAAGGTTAAGTTTATGGTTAAGTTTAAGGTTAAGGTTAGGTAAAGGTTAAGGTTAAGGTTAATGTTAAGGGTTTGGTCAAGGTTAGTGTTAGGTTATAGTTCAGGTTACGTGTTTATTTAGGTTAATGTTAAGGTTAAGGGTAAGGTTAGGTTAAGGGTAAATATAAGGTTAAGGGTTTAGTCAGGTTAAGGTTAAGGTTAAGGGTTTGGTCAAGGTTATGGTTGGTTCAAGTTACGGGTTTAGTCAAGTTAATGTTAGGTTTAAAGTTAAGGTTATGGTTAAGGTTAAGGTTAAGGGTAAAGTCAAGGTTAAGGTTAAGGTTAAGGTTAGGTTAAGGGTAAACTTAAGGTTAAGGTTAAGTTTTGGTCAAGGTTAGGGTTAGGTTATAGTTAAGGCTAAGATAAGGTTAAGGTTAAGGTTATGGTTAAGGTTAATGTTCAGTTAAGTTAAGGTTAAGGTTAAGGTTTGGTCAAGGTTAGGGTTAGGTTATAGTTAAAGTTAAGGTTAAGGTCAAGGTTAAGTGTAAGGTTAAGGTTAGGTTAAGGTTAATATTAGGTTAAGGTTAAAGTTAAGGTTATGGTTAGGGTTAAGGTTAGGGGAAGGTTAAGGTTAAGGTTAGGTTTAGGGTAAAGTCAAGGTTAAGGTTAGGATAAGGGTAAGGGTTTGGTCAAGGTTAGGGTTCGGTTATAGTTAAGGTCAGGTTAAGGTTAAAGTTAAGGTTTGGTCAAGGTTAGTGTTAGGTTATAGTTAAGGTTAAGGTTAAGGTTAGGTGAAGGTTAAGGTTAGGTGAAGGTTAAGGTTAACGGTTTGGTCAAGGTTAGGGTTACGTTATAGTTAAGGCTAAGGAGGATCACCGTCCCTGCAATCCCCATCTTGCCCATTGGAGGGTCATTTTTGTGACCAATAATTAGTGTCATGCCTTGCAAATACCATCATTACATCCCTTTCTATGAGGACAACACTCCTTCTGTTGATCATTCCCTGAGCAGACCCCTAAAAACACCTGTTTTTGCCTTGGCAATGGTAGCCCGTTATGTCCTCATGCCAATGAGGAAAATTAACACTGTGCCCACGCCAATTGGTGCTCTCTCCCAGTTGAGCACGCACGCCAATCTACTTATGGAAATTTTTTTTAAAAAATAGACGAAGTTTCGATTACAACAACTTCATGGATGAGTCATGAGGAGTGGTTTCGACTGAATAACCATGGCCTTCCTCCTTTGGCCTCTTGTTTGCACCTTATGGGGAACCTCCCAAGGGATAAGGCCTCCTTTCCACTATCGTAGGGATCCCAACCTCCTCCTCTCCTCTATAAATATAGCCATCTTCCATTGATGAAGGGGCTGAATGGTTGAGTCTCCAAGAGCCTTCGAAACACTCTTGCTTTGCATTAGCGAAAGTATATGAATGTTGCTTCAGTCAATCTCCAGTCTAGTTTATGAACTAAACATTTGGAGTATTTTCTTGTATTTGCGGTCGATCCTTGACTTTGCTTGCTTGATTAGCTCTTTTGGCTGGCTATTTTTGTGTGTTTGGCTTTTGTTTAGACTCACCATCCCTGATTTGCTTCTTGGATTGCTCTTTTCATTTTTTCTTAGTAAAATCGACTGGTGCGCTTATTAGCCTGATAGTCACGCCAATTGGCGCTTGTTGCCAGTGTATTACCTGCACCAATCCTGTTCTGGAACTAGATTCCGCCTGACAGTTGTGCCAATTCTGTAAGGTGACAGGGTTTGCTCTGTTCTAAGCTTTCTGAGCTTGATCTGTGTGTTTGGTTTCATTTTTTCGACCGCCTGAGTGTTCTGGAGCCTTGTTTGACTGACTGTGACTTTCATCCTTTGGTTTTTTGCCCTCTTCTATTGATTTTACATTCTAGACCTAGGGCATCTAGGTGCTATAGTGTGTTGAGCCTCCTGTGGGAGTTTTTGGTTTCTATCTGTTCAGTCAACTTTGTGATTACTCCTCTGCATTCATTTGGTGATTGTCTATCATTTTATTATGCTATTTGAGTGATTTGTTTCTTCTTCATTTGAATTCCTCTTTGTCTTTCTTTGAGCCTAGATTACATGGTTCATTTGAGTATTTGGGATTCTGCTTGAAGTGGTGAGTCTAGTCTTGGTTGGGAGAAATTCTTTGTTTTTTCATTTTCAGGCATTGGCGCTTGTTATCAGTTAGCAACCCATGCCAATTTTCCATCGGTGCTAGTTGTCAGTGAGAAAGTCATGCCAATTGGTGCTAATTGTCAATGATAAAGTCGTGCCAATTTTAGGGTGTGTGAAAATTGAGATTTTTTCCCTAAATCCTTCACCAGTGTGTCTTTCCCTTCTGGTCTTTTCACTGTATGAGCATATATTACATTGCTCATTGTTTGGAATGTCTTCTTTCCATGATTGCTTGATGTAAAAGGGAATGAATGCCTTATTTTGATCTCATGCTTTGGAAGTCCTCTTTGAGTTTGACCTCATATGTCTTCTCAACTTTTGAGGAATTTTGTTACAAAGTGTTTTGAAACAACGATTGCATTCTTAGTGTTTGATTACATCCTTTTTGCATTCATCCTTCCATTAAGAAGATTTGCGTTCTTTTAGTTTTCATCTCATAGTTTGCTTTTCGTTAAATGCATTAGATCACATTGCATTTAAAAGTATTTTTTTTTAGATCCATCATTGAACTTAGATTACATTGTTTAATGATCGAAAACTAGAAATCGCTTTGAGTGCATTCTCTTTCATTAAAAGTATGCATTAAGTAGATTCTCATTTCATCAAAAAATGCATTGAGTGCATTCTTATCATTTGAAAAGAAAAAGGAAATTGTGCATAGATTACAAATGCATAGTTTTCAAAAAGTGGATTTTGCATAGTTTACATTGCATTATTCGCATCGTTGAATGTTTGAAATTACTTTTGGATAGTGAAAGTCATCTAGTTTGGAAAAATTTTGTTTTTAGTATTGTTGTTTGTTGCATCATTGTTTGAAGTTCTTCCCTTAAATAGATAGCATTCATCGAATTGAAAAGTTTTCTTTTCTCATGTAGCTGCATATAGGAGATTGTCAGATGACATACGGTAGGGCCTTGAAACCGAAACATAATTGAAGATAAAAATTATAATTTATTCAATTTACACTAAGGCAACATTGGAACATTAACGAAATATTTAGAGGTCTAGGCTAGAGACATGTTCCGGCATCTTTAAACCTAGTAGCTGTCATTTTCCTTTTGGCTTTAGACAGCGCTAGTACGGACTTGCGCTCCCTGTACTGTCGCGTGTATAAAGGGAGACCCCACTAGGTTTCTATCCTTTATCCATAGGAAGCCGATTCTACCACCCTATACCCGTGATACACGGGACACAACATTCGGGGAGATTTCCTACACATACGTTAAGTCCTTGGTTGATTTCTCCTTCATTTTGAAACCAAGGTGTATATTGCAGTTCACGGTTATTTGGTACACCCTTTGCCTAGCATTCCTGAGTAGTCATTTCAATATTTTCTGACTCTTTAAATTTGAAAAGGTCATCAAGTGCTTGTCCTTTCACGCTTGTTTCCAATCTGAAAGTAATAGAGTCACCTTTTGCCTGTTTCTCAACTCTTAAAAGATGAAACAATAGAGTTTTGCTTCAATGTTTTAAAAATTAACTGCCCACAAAATATTCCTAGTTAAATTTAGTTTCCTTAGGGTGTTGTTCTAAATTTTTTTCTAATGGAAACTTTTCCAGAGTTCACCAACCAAGGAATCCCCTCCGATGGGAATCCTGGTCCTTTTCCTCCTTTTGGAAATGTTGGTGCTCCTTATATGGCAACGTTGTCCCTTCTTGGGTTAAATGTTGGGTTACATGTTTGGTTGTTTTCAACCTCTGTGGTCCTGAATGTCTCGCCTACTATTCAATCCGTTCCTCTGCCTGAACAATATCATGTTGAATCCAAGGTGGACCTCTCCCATTCTTTGCCTGTTTCTGCGTCCTCCTCTTCTACTTCGCCTGGTGAAAGTATGGATTCGAGTAACAAGGTGGCTAAGAAGAAGAAGAAGAATACAAAGAAGAAGAAGTACAATAAAGGAGAGGCTAGCTCTGTGGCTATCGCGCCTAAGAAGTCTCCACTTGATAAACCTTCCAACCCTCCACGGAAAGTCAAGTTCCCTTGCATGTTATGCATGGGAGACCATCTTCTTTGAGATTTCCCTGGCATTCCCAAGGTGCTTGAATTATGGTCTAATGGTTTTTCACCGTTGCATTCAGCTTTTGGGAGTCAAGTTGGGGGCACATCTTCAACTGATGCTAGTAAGCCTCCTAAGAAGCAGGGTAAGATTACGAATCCCTATAAGTTGTGTAAAGGGCACCATGCCATTCACCTTTGTCCGTATATGGATGAAGCCAAGAGAGTTTTTCAAAACTTAAATGTCTCTACACCATGCCTCCCGGATGGTTATAAATAGCTTTCTTTGAGTCGTCCACCATCTGATCCTACGATTGGTCAAGAGTCATCCTTGGTCAATCCCGCTCCCTCAGAAATTCAAATTCAGGAATCCATCCCCGACCAACCTTTGGTCGTGGGATCGGTTGAGCTGGCCCCGTCAGTGGTGCACCAGGTCTTTTCCGTTGAGAGTGGATATCACATCGCTTAGGTTCTTCTTGTTTCTTTATATTCTTCAGATTTGGAGAAATATTCTCCTATCCCTATATCTCAAGAAGCTACTTCTCCGCCTCCCGTGATGGAGGTCCCGGAGGATACTCCTCTTGCCTTCGAGATGGAGGTCATGGAGGATGATCCTTATTCTTCTGTAACACCAAGGGAAGACCATCTCAATTCGATGGTAGCCCCTCCAAGTAGTTTGGTTGCTTCCTTTGACTGGAGTCGATTTGCATGATACTGCCTTCCATCTTATGTGCCTTTTGAAATAACGATACAGGCCTTTGGTTTGGTCGTACCTAGCACCATTATAGACGAAGGTGTATCTGTTAATATTTTATCCTCAACTACTTGGCAAGCTTTCGATTCGCCGCCGCTTGTGCCTGTTATGCATAATCTGTTCGCATTTAACAGAAGAACTAGTCAACCATTAATAGGGATCCTTCCAAGGTTACCTGTTACTTTGGGAGGTAAAACTGTCCATATGGACATGATGGTTGTTCCAGGCCCCTTGGATTTCAATCTGCTCTTGGGGCGCGATTACACCTATGCCATGGGAGCGCTTGTCTCCTCCCTTTTTCGTTTGGTCTGTTTTCCGCATGAAGGACGGATTGTGACCATTGATCAGCTTTCGTTCTTTGGTCTTGATATGGCAGTTGGCCCGCCATCATCCCTTCCTAGTTTTTATCCACCCATTGTATCTACCCCACCATAGGTCAACTATGTGCCTACCTACCCCGTGCCTGTACTTAGTGATAGTGCCGTTGTGCATCAAGTGCTGGGGGCATTGGGTCCTGACTTCCAGGATGTTTTCCTTCCATCAGAAGTGGAACTCTTGGAAGCGATGACTTCTTTTTCCTTATGATGAGGTCTACCGAAGCACAGTTCCTCTTCTTGTGTCAAGCTCCTTAAAAAATTAAACAAGCTCGTTGGAGCAAAGTTCATTTTCTTGTGTCAAGCTTCTTACAAAATGAAACAAGGTCATCGGAGTAGAGTTCGTTTTCTTGTGTCCAGATCCTTAAAAAATGAAACAAGCTCTTATGAGCAGAGTTCTTTTAATGTTTCAGCCTCGTTAAAACAATGAAACACTTTCCTATTCAATTCAAGTCTTTGATAAGATCTCGTAAAATCCCAGTCGAGTCTTTCTCTTGATCTCGTAACTTGAACCTTCACTCCATCTGCATTTCATATGGATTGAAGCTTGGGGGGCATGTACCTCGAATTGAGTCACCATGCTAGGGGCATGCAAAATTTTTCAAGCATAGTTTGTTTCCATTTCAAGCTTGTGTAAAAATGAAACCGGTTTCAATCATAGTTTATGTTTGTTTCAAGCTTGTGTAAAAATGAAACCAACTTCAAGAAAAGTTTCCTGATTTCAAGCTTGTGTAAAAATGAAACCTTTCCCATTTTACCTCTTTTGATTGCCATTTTATTAGCCTGTTTTTGCCACATGAGCCTTGGTTTTCTCACTCCATCGTCACTATCTGCTTGGATGATCATATGCCTTCACTTGGTTGTTTTACCCATTTTTGAGGAACCGCTGTGATGAGTGATCTTGTTAGCCAGCCTCTTGACTTTTATCTTTTTTTGAGCAGTTCCACCATTACCGGAAACAGTTGCTACCCTTTATACCACTCGTTCCTCCAGGAGGAGTCATCTTTCAGCTCTTTTCTGACTCTCTAAACATGAAAATGTTGTCAAGTCCCTTGTTATTTCGATCTCGTTAAAGTGGTTGCGAAATGACATCTACCTAGTATAAGTTTACCCCTTTTTCAGGTTGGGATAGATTACTTACGAAAAAGGAATACCCTAGCCTATTGCAACTAGGAGGTTTTCTCAGACATAGTTTTTTACCTTTTCAGATCTGAGGAACTATTTACGAAAAGGGACTGTTGGATTTTACTTTTCCACTGTCTTTTCAAACTCTCTAAACATGAAAATACATCGAGTTCTTCCTTTGTCAGACTTGTTAAACTCTGATGACATCGGATTCAGTTGAAATGACAATATTTGAGTTTCTCCTTCCTAGGGCTCGTTAAATGTACTAGGATGGATTCGTGTGAAGGATGAATTTATATGACAAGAATATGGTATCCTCTTCAAGCTTGTGTAAAAATAAAGAGGTACTCGCCAGAAATGTTGGGGAAAAAAGGAACCAGAATCGTTGTCATGTCGATAGTATGTCACTCTTGAACATGGCACTTGTCTGCATTCGTGTCAGGTTGGGGACATATCACCTCATTATCTGATTGCCTCTGTGGGTTTGGGTGATCCATTTTGACCTTTCATATTTTCTTTTCCTCGTCATCATGACCCCTGATATTTTGATGTCAAATACTGCCAAATCCACTGTTGTTTCGCCGATATGTTCAAGAGAATTTTACCTCTACAAAAGTCTCAACCTTCCTCTGATTCTCATCTGATCCTGATTCACAAATACATTATGTTCCTCTGTCTCGGGTCGATGATGTGGGAAACACTATGGCCCACCTTCGATCAAGGTCACTTCTGTTGACATCAGCTCATTATCCGGGAAGTTGATCTAGAGACTCCCTTCTAGTACCTTGGAGCCTGCATGCCTCAATGGCAGGTTCTTCGCATTCGACGTGAGGTTTTCATCATTGGCCTCCGATCAAGTGATTCTATGGGTGTTTGATGCCAGCTCACTTATTCACATGCCGTAGATTGTACCTACAGTACCTTGAGGACCATTTTCATTATTGGTGGTACCTCTCGCATCTGTTAATAGCTTTCATCATTGGCTGGTAATCAGACGATGTTCTTGCATGTTCAACTTCAGCTCACTTATTCACATGCTTGAACTTGTACTCTGTTCGGGTTGACATGGAGTGCAAGACCCTGGATTTTGTCTGTTGGAATCTAGGCTGCGATTTTGTGGATTATTATGATTAGTTACATGACTCATTCATTGGATGGCTACGACCATACCTGAGTCTATTTATCGATCCTTACTGGATGGCTACGTCCATGCCTTGGATCTTGATTATTGTATACTCTATTTTGAATGGTTGCGCCCATACATATGTATCATGTATTTGAGATATCATTTGTATTGTTCTATGCAGTTTTTCCGACGGCAGTGTTTTCAGTTGGACACGTTCTTGTAAAGCATTTCACCCCTCTCTATCTCTCTCTCAGGCCTCATGCTTTAGGGGGTATCTGTTACACAGTAATTTTTCACCGTCCCTGAAATCCCCATATTTCCCATTGGAGGGTCATTTTTGTGACCAATAATCAGTGTCATGCCTTGCAAATACCATCATTGCATCCCTTTCCATGAGGACAATATTACTTATGTTGATCATTCCCTGAGAAGACCCCTAAAAACACCTGTTTTTTCCTTGGCGCTGGTATCCCATTATGTCCTCCCGCCAATGAGGAAAATTAACACTGTGCCCGCACGAATTAGCGCTCTGTCCCGGTTGAGCACCCGCGCCAATCTTCTTATAGAATTGTTTTTTAAAAAATAGGCGAAGTTTCTATTACAACAACTTCGTAGATGAGTCATGAGGAGTGGTCTCGACTGAATAACCATGGCCTTCCTCCTTTGGCCTCTTTTTTCCACCTTATGGGGAACCTCCCAAGGGATAAGGCCTCCCTTCCACTATTGTAGGGATCCAAACCTCCTCCTCTCCTCTATAAATATAGCCATATTCCATTGATGAAGGGACTAAATGGTTGAGTCTCCAAGAGCCTTCATAGCCTAATGAATGCTGCAATAGTTCTCATAGAGCCAAATCAGTAGCAAGGAGATTGACGATCAAAGAGAGAGGCTTGTACCCATTCCCGATAAGCTTTACCGAGACGTATTCCGCTGACGACCCACCGAAGGAAGATTCAGCGTCAGAGCTAGGTTGTATTTTCCTTTGTATGAATTAATGATAAGTGACTATTGGCTATGGTTCCACTCCTACTGCTCATTATGATCATGAGTTGTGTCTTCTCTGACTGATACATAATTGCATATATCAAGTTTTACGCTTTTGTTTTGTCCTGTTTCTTATGTGTGCAGGTGTTCAATCACGGCAAGCGAGAGGATTGTGATCTGCCGAAGTGAGGAAATGGGAGCATGATCTTCTCTACAAACAACAGCGTTGGACTTGAGGTAGGCCTTCATCGCAAGTTTTTCTATTGCAATTAGGAACTTGCACCTTAGAGTGGTACGATTTTTGCTAGACCCAATCTGGGCTAGTAAGGATTGCCTCTATCCGCAAAGGGGATTTACCTCTACAACAGGGTTTGGTCAACGTTAGGGTTCGGTTATAGTTAAGTTTAGGTTAAGGTTAAGGTTAAGGTTTATTCAAGGTTAGGGTTAGGTTAGAGTTAAGGTTAAGTTTAAGGTTAGGGAAAGGTTAAGGTTAATGGTTTCGTCAAGGTTAGGGTTACGTTATAGTTAAGGCTAAGGTTAGGTTAAGGTTAAGGTCAAGGTTACATGTTTGGTCAGTTTAAGGTTGAGGTTAAGGTAAGGTTAAGGTTAAGGTTAAGGTTAAGGTTAAGGTTAGGTTAAGTTTAAGGTTAAGGTTAAGGTTAATGTTATGGTTAAGGTTAATATTAGGTTAAAGTTAAGGTTAAGGTTAGGATAAGGTTAAGATAAGGTTAAGGTTAAGGTTAGGTTAAGGTTATGGGTGAAGGTTAAGGGTAAAGTCAAATCCAGGGTCAAAGTTAAGCTTAATGTTAAGAGTAAGGTCAAGGTTAAGGTTACGGGTCTTAACCTTAACCTTAACCTTCACTATAACCGAACCTTAACTATAACCTAACCCTAACCTTAACAAAACCTTAACCTTAACCTTAACTTAACCTTAACCTTAACCTTAACCTTACCCTTACCTTTAACCTTAACCTTAACCATAACCTTACCTTTAACCTTAACCTTAACCTTAACCTTAACCTTACCCTAACCTTATCCTAACCTTAACCTTAACTTTACCCTCAACCTAACCTTAACCTTATCTTAACCTTAACTATAACCTAACCCTAAGCTTGACATTAACCTTAACTAAAACCTTAACATTAACCTTAACTTTACCCTTATCCTAACGTTAACCTTAACCTTAACCTTACCCTTAACCTTGACCTTAACCTTAAATTTAACTATAACCTAACCCTAACCTTGACCAAACCCTTAACATTGATTGTAACTTAACCTTAACCTTAACCTAACCTTAACCTTGACCTTAACTCTAACCTAACCCTAACCTTTACCAAATCCTTAACCTTAACCTTAATCTTAACCTTAATCTTAACCTTAACCTTAACCTTTACCTAACCTTAACCTGAACCTAACCCTAACCTTACCCTAACCTTAACCCTAACCATAACCTTAAATTTAACCTTAACCTAACCTCAACCATAACCTTAACCTAACCTTAATGGTTCAGGTTAGGGTAAGGTTAATATTACGTTAAGGTTAAGGTTAAGGTTAAAGGTAGAATAAGGTAAGGTTAAGGTTACATATTTAGTCAGGTTAAGGTTAAGGTTATGGTTAAGGGGGTAAGGTTAAGGTTAAGGTTAATTTTAAGGTAATGATTAATGCTAGGGTACGGTTAAGGTTAAATTTGAGGTTAAGGTTAGGTTAAGGTAAGGGTTAGGTTATAGTTAAGGTCAAGGTTAAGGTTAGGGTTAATGTTAGGTTAAGGTTAAGGGTACGATTAAGCCCTTACCCTTCCCATAAACTTAACCTTAAGTTAACTGAACCTAACCTAATCTTAACCTTATCCTTACCTTAAAATAAATTTAACCTTAACCTTCCCCTAACCTTAACCCTAACCTTACCCTTAACCTTCAGCTTAATTTTAACCTAACCTTAACCTTAACTTTACCCTTAACCTAACCTTAACCTTAACCTCAACCTAACCCTAACCTTGACCTTAACCTTAACCTTATCCTTAACCTTAACCTATTCTTTAAAAAACCCTTAACTTTAACCTTAACCTTAACCTAACTAAACCCGTAACCTTAACCATAACCTTAACCCGTAACCTAACTTGTAACCTTAAACTTAACCCTAAACCCTTAACCTAACCTTAACCTTAACCTTAACCTTAATTTTACCAAACCTAACCTAACCTTAACCTTATCCTTACCTTAAAATAACTTTAACCTTGACCTTCCCCTAACCTAACCCTAACCTTGACCTTAACCTTAACCTAAACCTAAACATAACAAACCCCTTAACCTTAACCTTAACTTTAACCTGAAGAAACCCGTAACCTTAACCATAACCTTAACCCGTAACCTAACCCGTAACCTTAACCTTAACCCCAAACCCTTAACTTAACCTTAACATTACCTTAAGGTTAGGTTAAGGTTAAGGTTAAGGTTAGGTAAGGGTAAGGTTAAGGTTATGGGTTTAGTCAGGTTAAGGTTAAGGTTAAGGTTAAGGTTAAGGGGGAAAGGTTAAGGTTAAGGTTAGGTTAAGGGTAAAGTTATGGTTAAGGTGAAGGTTAAGGGTAAGATTAAGGTCAAGGTTATGAGTTTAGTCAATTTAAGGCTAAGGTTAAGGGTTTGGTCAAGGTTAGGGTTAGGTTATAGCTAAGGTTAAGGTTAGGGTTAAGGTTAAGGTTAAGGTTATATTGAAGGTTAAGGTTAAGACCCATAACCTTAACCTTAACTTTAACTATAACTTAACCTTAACCTTTACCTTAACTATAACCTTAACCTTAAATATGACCTAACCTTCACCTTAACCTTAACATTACCCCCTTAATCTTAACCTTAACCCTAACCTTAACCTTAACTTAACCTTAACCTTAACTTTACCGTTAACATAGCCTTAACCTTAACTATAACCTAACCCTAACCTTAAATTTAACCTTAACCTTATCTTAACCTTAACCTTCACTATAACCTAACCTTAACCTTGACCTTAACTATAACCTAACCTTAACCTTGACCAAACCCTTAACCTTAACCTTAACTTTACACTTAACCTAACCTTAACCTTGACTTTACCCTTAACCTAACCTTAACATTGACCTTAACTATAACCTAACCCTAACCTTGACCAAACCTTAACATTAAGCTTAAATTAACCGTAACCTTAACCTTAACTTTACCCTTAACCTAACCTTAACCTTGAACTTAACTATAACTTAACTCTAACCTTGAACAAACCCTTAAGGTTAGGGTTAGGTTATAGTTAAGGTCAAGGTTAAGGTTAGGTTATAGTGAACGTTAAGGTTAAGATAAGGTTAAGGTTTGGGTCAAGGTTAAGGATAAGGTTAGGGTAAAGGTTTAGGTTAAGGTTAAGTTTAAGGTTAGGTTATAGTGAAGGTTAAGGTTAAGACCTGTAACCCTAACCTTAACCTTAACCTTGAATTTATCCTTAACCTAACCCTAACCTTAACCTTAACCTTAACCTTATCTTAACCTTAACCTTAACCTAACCTTAACCTTAACCTTAACCTAACTATAACCTTACCCTTAACCTTAACCTTGACCTTAACTATAGCCTAACCCTAACCTTGACCAAACCCTTAAAGTTAACCTTAACCTTAACCTTTACTTAACCTTAACCTTGACCTTAACCTTAGCCTTAACCTTACCCTTAACCTTAACATTAATCTTAACCTAAACCTTAACCTTAACCTAACCTTAACCTTAACCTTACCCTAACCTTACCCTAAATTTAACCTTAACTTTACCCTCAACCTAACCTTAACCTTAACCTAACCTTAACCTTATCTTAACCTTAACTATAACCTAACCCTAACCTTAACAAAACCTTAACATTAACCTTAACTTTACCCTTAACCTAACCTTAACCTTAACCCTAACCTTGACTTTACCCTTAACCTAACCTTAACCTTGAATTTACCCTTAACTTAAGCTTAACCTTCACTATAACCTAACCCTAACCTTGACCAAACCCTTCACCTTAACCTTAAACTTACTCTTAACCTTGACCTTAACCTTAACTTTAATTGTAACCTAACCCTAACCTTGTCCAAACCCTTAACATTAACCTTATCCTTAACCTTAACCTAACCTTAACCTTGACCTTAACTATAACCTAACCCTAACCTTGACCAAACCCTTAACCTTAACCTTAACCTTAACCTTTACCTAACCTTAACCATAACCTAACCATAATGTTACCCTAACCTTAACCCTAACCATAACCTTAACTTTACCCTTAACCTAACCTCAACCATAACCTTAACCTAACCTTAACGGTTAAGGTTAGGGTAAGGTTAATATTACGTTAAGGGTAAGGTTAAGGGTAAGGTTAAGGTTAAGGGTAAAGTCAAAGTTAAGGTTATGTTAAGGGTAAGGTTAAGGTTAAGGTTTGGTTAAGGTTACGGTTAGGTTATAGTTAAGTTCAAGGTTAAGTTTGAGGTTTAGGTTAAGGTTAAGGTTAAGGTTAATGTTAAGGGTGAGGTCAAGGTCAAGGTTAAGGTTAGATTAAGAGTAATATCAAGGTTAAAGTTATGTTAAGGGTTTGGTCAAGGTTATGGTTAGGTTAAGGTTATGGTTAAGGTCAAGGTTAAGTTTAAGATTAAGCGTAAGGTTAAGGTTAAGGTTAAGGTTAAGGTCAATGTTAAGGTTAATTTTAAGGGTTTGGTCAAGGTGAGGGTTAGGTTAAGGTTAAGGTTATGGTTAATGCTAAGGTTAATGTTAATTTTAAGGTTATGAGAAGTTTAGTGTTATGGTTAAGGTTATGGTTAGGTTAAGGTTAAGGTTATGGGTTTAATTAGGTTAAGGTGAAGGTTAAGGTTAGGTTAAGGGTAAAGTTAAGGTTAAGGGAAAGTTAAGGTTAAGGTTATGGGAAAGGTTAAGGTTAAGGTTAAGGTTAAGGTCAAGGTTAAGGTTAAGTTAGGTTAAGGTAAGGTTAAGGCTACAGTTATGGTTCGGGTAAGTTTAGGGTTAGGTTATAGTTAAGGTTAAGGTTAAGGTTATGGGTTTAGCAAGGTGAAGGTTAAGGGTAAAGTCAAGGTTAAGGTTAAGGTTAAGGTTACGGGTTTAGCAAGGTGAAGGTTAAGGTTAAGGTTAGGTTAAAGCTAAGGGTGAAGGTTAAGGTTACAGGTCTTAACCTTAACCTTACCATTAACCTTCACCCTTAACCTTAACCTTAACCTTCACTATAACCTAACCTTAACCTTCACCTCAACTATAACCTAACCTTGACATTAACCTTAACCTTACCTTTAACTTAACCTTAACCTAACCTTCCCATAACCTTTACCTTAACCTAGATTTAACTTTAACCTTCCCCTAACCTTAACCTTAACCTTAACCTTAACCTAACCTTAACCTTAACTTTACCTTAACCCTAACCTTAACTTTATCCATAACCTTAACCTTACCCTTAACCTAACATTAACCTTGACCTTGACCAAACCATTAACCTAACCTTAACCTTAGCCTAACGTAACCTTAACCTTAACCTTAACCTTATATTAACCTTAACTTTCCCATAACCTTAACCTTAACCATAACCTAACCTTAAACTTTACTTTACCCTTAACACAACCTTAACCTTAACCTTCCCATAACCATAACTTTAACCTTAACCTTAACTTTACCCTTAACCTAACCTTAACCTTAAGCTTAACCTTAACATTATCTTAACCTTAACCTAACCTTAACCTTGACTTTACCCTTAACTAAACCTTAACCTTAACGGTAAATTTAAGTTAACCTTACCCTTAACCTTATCTTAACCTTAGCCTAACCTAATCTTAACCTTAACCCCTAACCTAATCTTACCTTAACCATAACCTTAACCTAACCTTAACCTTAACCTTACCCTTAACCTTATCTTAACATTACCTTAACCTTAACGTTCCCAAACCCTTAAACTTAACCTTAACCTAACCTTAACATTACCCTTAACCTAACCTTAACCTTGACTTTACCCTTAATGTAAACTTAACCTTAAATTTAACCTTACTAAACCTGTACCCTTAACCTTATCTTAACCTTAACCTTTACTTAACCTTAACCTTACCCTTAACCTTACCCTAACCAAACCAAACCCTTAACCTTAACTTTAACCAAACCCTTAACATTAACCTGACTAAACTCGTAACCTTAACCTTATCCTAATCTTAACCTTAACCTAACCTTAACCTTTTCTTGACCCTTAACCTAACCTTAAACTTTACCTAATGTAACCTTAAGCTTAACCTTGACCTTGACCTTAACCTTAACCTTAACCTTAACTATAACCTAACCCTAACCTTAACCTTACCCTTAACCTTATCTTAACCTTAACCTTCATTATAACCTAACGTTAACCTTAATATTAACCTTAACCTGAATAAACCCTTAACATTAACCTTACCTTGACCTAAATTTAACCTTAACCTTAACCTTAACCATAACCCTAACCTTGACCAAACCCTTAACCTAACTAAACCCATAACCTTAACCTTCACCTTAACTTGACTAAACTTGTAACCTTAACCTTAACCTAACCTTAACCTTAACCTTAACCTTAACCTAACTATAACCTTACACTTAACCTAACTTAAACTTAACCTTGACCTTGACCTTAACCTTAACTTTAACTTTACCCTTAACCTTCACCTTATCTTAACCTTAAATTGACTAAATTTGTAACCCTAAACCTTAACCTTACCCTTAACCTTCACCTTAACCATAACCTTGACTTTACCCTTAACCTTAACTATAACCTAACCCTTAACATTAACCGTTACCTTGACCTTAACCTAACCTTAACCTTAACCTTAACCTTATCTTACCCTTAATCTAACTTTAACCTTAAACTTAACCTAACCTTAAGTTTAACCATAACCTAACCTTAACCTTAACTTTACCTTAGCCTTGACTTTACCTTTAACCTTAACCTTAATGTGACTAACCTTAACCTGACTAAACCCTTAAGGTTAGGGTAAAGTTAAAGTTAAGTTTAAGGTCAAGGTCAATGTTAAAGTTAATTTAGGTTAAGGTAAGGTTATGGTTAGGTTAAGGTTAAGGTTAGGGTTAGGTTAAGGTTAAGATAAGTTTAAGGTTAAGGTTAAGGTTAAGGTTAGGTTAAGGGTAAAGTCAGGGTTAAGGTAAAGGTTAAGGTTAAGTTTAATATTAAGGTAAGGGTAAGGTTAAGGTTACGTTAAGGTAAAGGTTATGGTTAAGGTTAGGGTTAACGGTAATATCAAAGTTAAGGTTAGTTTAAGGTTCAAGTTACAGGTTTAGTTAGGTTAAGGTTATGTTAAGGTAAAGGTTAAGGTTAAGGTTACGTTAAGGTAAAGGTTATGGTTAGGGTTAGGGTAAAAACAAGGTTAAGGTTAGGTTAAGCTTACGTTCAAGGTTACGTTTAGGTTATAGATAAGGTCAAGGTTAAGGTTAGGTTAAGGTTAAGGTTAAATTAAGGTTAACGTTAAGGGTTTGGTTAAGGTTAAGGTTATTTAAAGCTTAATGTTAAGGGTAGGTTATAGTGAAGGTTAATGTTAAGACCCATAACCTTAAACCTTAACCTTAACATAACCTTAAACTTAACCTTATATTAACCTTAACCTAAGCTTAACCTAACCTAACCTAACCTTAACCTTAACTTTACCCTTAACCTTACCTTAACCATAACCTTAACCTAACCTTAACCTTAACCTTACCTTAACCTTACCTTAACCATAACCTTAACCTTGACCTTAACTATAACCTAACCCTAACCTTGAACAAACCCTTAACATTAAACTTAACCTTAACATAACCTTAACCTTAAATAAACCCTTAACCTTAACCTTAAACTTAAAATTAACATTAACCTTAACCATAACCTTACCCTAGCCATAACCTTAACCTTACCCTAATCGTAACCTTAACTTTAACCTTAACCTAACCTCCTTAACCAAACCCTAACCTTAATCTTAACCTAACCTTAACCAAACCCTTAACCTTAACCTTAACCTTAACCTAACCTTAATCTTGAATTTACCCTTAACCTAACCTTAAACTTAACTATAACCTAACCCTAACCTTGACCTTAACTTTACCCTTAACCTTGACCTTAACCTCAACCTTCACCTTGACCTTAACCTAACCTTAACCTTAACCTTATATTACCCTTAACCTAACCCTAACCTTGACCTTGACTTTACCCTTAACCTAACATTAACCTTAACCTTAACCTTAACCTGACTAAAACCATAACCTTAACCTTAACCTAACCTTAACCTTGACCTTATCTATAACCTAACCCTATCCTTGACCAAACCTTAACCTTAACTTAACATTAACCTTAACCTTAACCTTAGCATTCCCATAACATTAACATTAAGCCTAACCATAATCTAAACTTAACCTTGACCTTAACTATAACCTGACCCTAACCTTGACCAAACCCTTAACCTTAACATTAATCTTAACCTTAACCTTAACCTAAACTTAACCTTAAACTAACCCTAACCTTACCTAACCTTAACCCTAACCATAACCTTAACTTTACCCTTAACCTAACCTTAACCTTAACCTAACCTCAACCATAACCTTAACCTAAGCTTAATGTTAACCTTACCCTTAACATTATCTTAACCATACCTTAACCATAACCTTAACCTTGACCTTAACTATAACATAACCCTAAGCTTGACCAAACCCTTAACCTTAACCTTAACCTTAACTTTACCCTTAACCTAACCTTAATATTAACCTTACCCTTAACCTTAACCAAACCCTTAACCTTAACCTTAACGTGAACCTTAACCCTAACCTTAACCTTAACCTAACCTTAACCTTGACTTTACCCTTAACCTTAACCTTGACCTTGACCTTGAACTTAACTATAACCTAACCCTAACCTTAACCTTGAATTTACCCTTAACGTAACCTTAACCTTAAATTTACCTAACCAAAGTTAAGGTTAAGGTTAAGGTTAAGGTAAAGGTTAAGATAAGTATTGGAGAGGTAAATCCCCTCTGCGGACAGAGGCGGTCCCGACTAGCCCAGATCGGGTCTAGCAACAATCGAGTCACGCTAAGATGCAGGTTCCTAGTTATAAAAGACCAAGATGCGACAAGGGGCCTACCTTAAGTCCCACGTTGTTGTTGCTTGCCAAGAAGATCGTGCTTCTGTCCTTTGCTTTGGTAGATCACAATTCTCCCGCCTAGCACATTCGAACACCTACACGTACACGAAGAAACAACACACAACATAAAACCTAATACATGCAACCATATATCAGTCAGAGAAGATATAATTCATAACATAAGACATGAACATATGAATGGAACCATAATCAAAGTCGTTTATTATTAATCACAACAAAAGAAAGATACAACCTAAGCTATGACACTGGATCTTCCTTCGGCGGGTCTATAGTGGACCATGTCTCAATGAAGCTCATCGATAATGGGATAAATCTCTCTCTCTTCAGCTTTGGCTCTCAGAGGCTATCTGACAATAGTCTCCTTACTATTGATCTAGCTCTTAGTTCTATGAGAATTAAGGCTACTAAGACTACTAGCTTGCTAAGGGATGGAAAGCTTATATAGATGGTGGAAGGGGAGTTGGAATCCCTAAAATGGTGGGATTGGCCCTATCCTCAAGGAAGCTTCCATGATAGGTGGAAAACCACTTCCCCTACATGGAGATCTGGAGCCAAACCCCCCAACTCATTTTAGAGACTTGTTTAGGATTTGTTTGGAATCAAAATTCCACCATTTATTTTTAAAACACAATCCTTATTAATATTGGCGCAAGTAATACACTGGGACAGAGCGCCAGTTGGCGTGCCTTCTTTGGTGGATTTCCCACATTGGCGCAAGGGCTGAACTGGCTGGTCGCGCCAATGCTAAAAGGTCTATTTTTAAGGTTTTTAATAGGAAACTATCTTCAGAGGAATTATTGTCCTTGTCAAGGGGGATGCCATGAAAGTGGTTCAGGTCATGTCACTGCTCACAGGTCATCGAAAAGGCCCTCCAATGTGCGGGATGGGGGACTGCAGGGACAGTGACAAATTACTATGTAATAGATGCTCCCTAAAGCATGAGGCCCAAGAGAGAGAGAGAGAGGGGTGAAATGCTTTACGAGAACATGTCCAACTGAAAAAACTGCCGTCGGAAAACCTGCGTAGACAAGTACAACTGATATCTCAAATACATGATATGTGGTATGGGCGCAGCCATCCATAATAGAGTATACAATAATCAAGATCCAAGGTATGAACACAGCCATCCAGACAGGATCAATAAGTAGACCCAAGTATGGTCGTAGCCATCCAAGCAATGAGTCATGTAAGCAATCATGATAATCCACAAAATCCGCAGCCTGGATTCCAATCGACAAAATCCACGGTCTTGCGCTCCATCTCGACCTGAACAGAGTATAAGTTCTAGCATGTGAATAAGTGAGCTGAAGTTGAACATGCAAGAACATCGTTTGATTACCAGCCAATGATGAAAGCCATTAACAGACGCGAGAGGAACCACCAATAGTGACAATGGCCCTCAAGGTACTATAGGTACAATCCATGAAATGTGAACAGTGATTTGGCGTCGAACACCCACGAAATCATCCGATCAAAGGTCAATGATGAAAACCTTACGTTGAATGCAAAGAACCTACCATTGAGGCATGCAAGCTCCAAGGTACCAGAAAGGATTCTCCAGATTAGCTTCTTGGATAATGAGCTGGAGTCGACAGGAAGCAAACTTGATCGAAGGTGGGCCATAGTGTTTCCCACATCATCAACACGAGACAGAGGAACATAATGTTTGTAAATTAGGATCAGATGAGAATCAAAAGAAGGTTGAAACTGCAGAGGTCAACTTCTCTTGAACATATCGGTGACACGACAATGGATTTGGCAGTATTTGACATAAAAAGATCAGAGGTCATGATGACAAGGCAAAGAGTAGATGAGAGGTCAAAAGGGATACCCAAACCCATGGAGGCAAGCAGAAAATGAGATGAGATGTCCCCAATGCAACACGAATTCAGATAGGTGCCATGTTCAAGAGCGACATATTGCCGACACGACGATGGTACTGGTTCCATTTTCCCCACCATTTCTGGCGATTACCCCAATTAGTTTTGAAAACAATCTTGAAGGGGATAGCATATGCTTGTGATATAAGTTCTTCCTTGAGACGAATCCAACCTAGTACATTTAACGAGCCCTAGGAAGGAAAAACTCGAGTATCATCATCATGACAGAATCTGATGTCATCAGGTTTTACTGAGTCTCTCACAAAGGGAGAACTCGACATATTTTCATGCTTAGAGAGTTTGAAAAGAAAGTGGAAAAGTAAACTCCAACAGTCCCTTTTCATAAATAGTTCCTCATATCCGAAAAGGTAGAAAACTATGTTTGAGAAAACCTCCTAGTCACGATAGGCTAGGGTGTTCCTTTTTCGTAAATAATCTATCCCAGCCCGAAAAAGGGGTAAACGTATATTGGGTATATGTTGTTTCACAGCCAATTTAACGAGACCAAAACGACAAGTGACTCGACAATCTTTTCATGTTTAGAGAGTCAGAAAAGAGCTGAAAGGTGACTCCAGAAATAGCTTTTTCGTGTTTTTACCGAGTTTGAAAAATTATAAAATACAACTCACATCGTCGTCCAAGCTGCGTGAAAACATGTTGTTGCACATGACTGCGAGCGTAAAACCCATTTTTTGACAAAATATAATAAAATACTGGAAAAATGACTTTCATAACCTAATTTTGACTTTGAAAAGTTATAAATATGCCAGAAATAGTAAAAAAATATTCACTTTTACTTTTTACCTCTTGTGAGAGCAACAGTGAGCTTTTGTTGTGCAAACTTGTGGTGGCGATTGTGGTCAATCCAGTATGTCATTTTGGTTCTCATTCGTTCCAGGTAAGAGGCGCTCTCCATAGCTTTGTTTTGATTCATTTTTTTCTAGATGTCCATTGTGTTTTTGGATCCCTGAGGGGACCTTTGCAAACTTAGGGCTTGGCCAATTGGCACGGGTGTTGGGCACGAACCCGCACCAATTGGCTCCTTTTTGCAAAGAGGTCACACCAGTTGGAATGACTGTCAGCAAAACAGTCGCGCCAATGGCGCAACTCAAATTTCCGCTTAAATTTAACAAAATGTGAGCCAATTAGATGAATTTCTGAGTGTTCCAGAGATCTAATGAGGTGTTTATGACCATTTTAGTGCAGATACACGGCCACAATGGTGATCAAGTGGAAGGAAATGGAGCATGGTGAAGAAGATGAAATGGCCATGCAGAATGAAGCATGCATGAATGCTCTCCGAAACTGTGGTCTAAAAAAGTTCTTCTTAACACCATGTTTGAGAGCACAAACTGAGTTATTGCAGTATTTGATCAGCATTTGGGACGAGAACGAAGAAAAATTCAGGCTTCGAGACCAAGTGTTGGAGCTTGAAGTATCCAACGTTTATTTCATAACTGGATTTTCCTAAAGAGGTCTAGTGCCAATCATGACAGGTACTAGACCATCTGGTGAGAAAATGCTATGGTGATGGAAAGAGTGTGCCCAGGGGCACAAACAGGATCAGGCAGTGGGAAGGTTGATATCCACACGGTTCCTGATATTTCACTCAGGGTTGTACTCCACACCATTATGCAGGCTGCGGGGTCATAGGCACCGCATGAAGCAACTAAAGCACAACTCCTACTAGCATCTGAATGCATGAACCCGACACTTTTTGATTGGCTCACTACCGTAACAATGAACATCAAATGACAGCTGACGAAGTGCAAGAAGGCCAAAATGAAATAGTTTGGGTACGGTTCCATCCTGGTATCATTCATCCTTAAATGACTACCAATTTTCTAGGGCCAGGGGGTGATAGTCACTAAGCCATCATTGAGGGAGCCAAGGATGGCTCGATGGGCAGCACTCATGCCCAGATCAGGAGGGGGCCAACAAATTTCATGGAGGCCCGAGTTTTTTGTATGAATACGACTACAATTGATCATCATTAAGGATTGGCCCTATGCCAGTACCGACTTCATGGGAGACCCAGATCTTCCACTCCTCGAGGGGGAAGACTGGGATGAGGAGCTGGGTAAGAATCTTTTTGATTTTTTATGTATTTATGATTTTTTTTTAATACATGTCTATTCTAACAAAAAATCCTATATGTGTGTAGATGTTGGCCCAGAGAGGCCCACCGGGATGTCGCCCATCGCATGAAGGACCCCTCTCGCACACGATCCTCAAGCTGAGGGTGGCAAGGGAAGTGAGCTAGTCCAGAACCTAAAGGGTATCACCTGGGGGATCCTGGATTATGCCTGCCTAGCAGACGTCCTGATGGCTTACCAGAGGCACATTGTGGGGTTGCCTAGTCGCCTCCATCGATTACTGAGGCGAGTGGTGCACGCAGTGACATGCTACCACAAGCACCACGCTGATTAGTCATCTAGGGATTTTATATGCATATTTTTGAGAGATGTTGTCTTTGGCTATTATTAAAACATACATGTATATTTTTGAATTTATGTGATGTACACAAACTGCAAACTATTCGACACACACACACACACACACACACACATATATATATTTCTGGATGGATATTTTTACATATGATGATGTTTTTTAATATGTTGTGAAAAATTCTAATACAGTGTCATCTAATGCATTTGTTACATACGACACGACCCAATGGAAAAGTTCACAAAATGTATTACCACACAAATCACATTTTATCTTTTATGCAAGCTTAAAACACAAACGTAAATTATGCTTGAAATGAGGAAAACGGGCATGCCCCCAGTATGGTGTCTTAATTCTAGGTACATGCCCCCAAGCTTCAATCCATAGGAAATGGAGTGAAGGTTTGAAACAAAAGAGATTTGATCTACATCTAACCAAACTCGAATTGAACGGGCTCGTGTTTCATTATTTTAACGAGGTTGACACACTTAAAAGAACTGTCCTCATAGCAGCTTGTTTCATTGTTTTAGGAGCTTGACACAAGAAGAGGAACTATGCTCCAACGAGCTCAAAGGAGTAGGTTCAGGCGGGGGATAACCGGATACAAAAGGCTCAAGACAATCAGACATTGCCTCTAGCCCAGGCATGAACGAGGAACGATGATGTCCATTGCTCCATGGCAGATATTCAAGAGACATTGTTTCAACTATAGATTCATCAGAAGGGAATAATTCTCTTAAAGGATCAGGTGAATCTGCATCACCTAGCCAAGGGGATTGAGAATATATATATCCAGAGGCATGCTCGAAGGAGCATGTTCAGGAGGAGGAGGATCAAATGCAGTGACAATTGCACAATAATTAATCTCAACTGGAGTTAAAGGCATCGATTCTCCGAAAGAGGTCACCTGTTCAGGTGAAGGGATGATCCAAGTTTCGTCTGACCTAGAGATCATATTAACTTGAATGGTGTATGGTGGTGGCGTGGGAAAAATACCTATGAGGACGGGGTCCTTGAAAAGACTGGGTCCTACACTGTTGGGGGGATTGGCGATCTGATCCACGTAAGGAACGTTTTTCTTAGAGAATGAGGTGAAGAAAGACAACTAATCAATAGTGATAATTTTTCCCTCATGAGGGAACTTCAGAAGTGAGAAGAGGGTGGATGGAATGCATAGCATGGCGTGAGTCCAATTGCGACCAAGAAGAAGGTTATAGTTGAGATTGGCATCAACCACTTCTACTTCTATGTTGACTGTCTTACCCTGTAACGTGATTGGAAAACTCTCGAGAACACCCAGGGGTTTAGATTCCCGACCATCAAATGCCTCTAGGGCATTAGGAGACGAAGTAAGAGCTGGAGAGCCAATGGCCTTCCAGCAGGTGGATGAGATAATACAGGTGGAAGCACCTTCATCCAAAACGGCTCTATGAATGTTTAGGCTATTGATCCCAACTTTTATAACAAGAGCGATTTGATGTGGAAGTCGGGGGAGAAAATTTTCTAGGTCAAAGGTGAGAAGACGGGAATCGGCAAGATCGATTCCACCGATTGTGGACAACAGAGATTTCTGTTGCGATGGGAAACTTTGAAGCACTTCCAATGCAGACATTGCAGAAGGCACTTGTGCCAAATCCTCAACAATGCTATAGTGCTGAGCGGCACAGGCGCTTGGGTTATAGGGAGATTTTCATAGAACACCTTTAGAAGGTGGCCTCACAACAGGTTCAACGCTGGGCTTCATAATTTATAAAGGACCAGAGACAGGTGGGGGAGGTGGGCCATCAACAACTTCCTTCCCAGCTGCCTGGCGTGATCCAGCATAATCCTTCGAATGCGTAGCAATTGAAATAGGTGTAGCACCATTCATCATAAAAACTTGGGACCCAAATGGTGCAGATGGTGAAGGTTGCTCAACCATCTGGGTCTGCTAAGAAGGGAATGGTTCTTTGAGAACTGCTGGAGTCCCTTTGGGGCCTTTCAGAAGTTGACTAACTTCATATTGTTGGGGAAAATATTTGGTATAATGATCTCCTTCACAGATAAGGCAGGGGTACTATGGTTTACGTTGGGAACCATCATCAGCACGAGGTTTAGAAGACTCTGGTTTCGGGGCATATAGTTTGGACTTTCCTTTACCCTTATTCTTCCCTTTGGAGGCCTTTTCCGTAGGATTTGCCTGAACAACATTGACCTCTGTAGTTTTACCAGAATCCAAAGGGGTGGGAAGAGAAGAATTATGGGAAGAATTTGACTTCTACTTCCCATTAGAGGACTTCTGAGAAGTCTGAGAGATGGAACCAATAACACTATCCACCGATAGGGTAGCTAGTGCTTTAGAGGTCCCTGGCCGTGGGGAATCAGTCAAGATATCATAGAGCGTGCAAGACTGAGAGTACACTAGATCGAGGTATTGGGCACGAGCGATGGCTTGTTCTTCGGTCACACATGCCCCCATAGCAATATCTTGAACAATATTGATAACGAAGGAGGCAGTGAACCAATGCGTTAGTAGTTGATCAGGTATATCAAACTTGATCAATCTATGATAACGTCGCCACTCATGAATATGATCAGATATGTGGGTGGCTTTATCCTGCCTCAAAGAAATCAGGAGATGTGTCACGGCTTCATAAAAAACTGGTAACTAGAAATGTGTCAGAAAAGACATAGCTAACGTATTTAAGTCTTCAAAGATACTGCGGGGTAATTCTATATACCACTTAGAGGAAGCATCGATAAGAGTGTGTTGGAAAAGATGTAGACGAATTGAATCATCCACCCAAGAGTTTGAAGAATGCCATAGATGGTAGGTCATCACATGAGATTGGGGGTCCTCTCCAGCTTTACCTTCAAATTTAGGATAGTCACGACTCACCGAGCACCTTGGTTGGAACCGGAGGCCAATAAGGATTGTGAAGAATCGGATCATTGGTCAATTTAGAAATGTCTGGAAATTCCAATGTAGCAAGGAAAGGTAACTGAGGATTGAAATGCATACCAAGCCCTCGATAAGGACTTGTACCTGTACTCTAACCTGGTTGAGCATAACTTTTCCCCCATTAGTTCTGTCCCGGGGGATTCTGACCATAGAGGATGTAAGATGTATATTTAGATTGGTACGGTTGCTGATAACCAGTGTACAAGGGTTGATAACTGGGGTACAGACCCTGATTATATGTTGGCCCTGTTTGAGTAGTATATGGATTTGACTGCTGAGTATAGGTATAGCCTAGTTGTTGAAGGTAATAATTAGAACCTTGGGGCGGGTTATAAATCGGTCGAGATTGACCTTGAAGAAAATGACTGCCTTGGGGTTGAGTGATTTGCTGGTAACTGGGCCCTGTTGAGCCTGATGAGTTGGGTGCACATGCGGATTCGATTGTGGCATAGAGTAAATCGGCTGTTGATCAGGGTTGACTAGAAAATCAGGTTGGCCTGGTTGAACAGGTTGACCTGGCTGAGTGGGCTACCCTGGTTGAACAGATTGACCCGGGTGAGCAGGTTGTCCTGGTTGAACAGGTTGACCTACCTAAAGAGGGACATCAGGCTGCCCCAGATGAGCCGGTTGGCCTGGTGGTGGGATAGGGCCAGGCTGTGCCTGATAACCATTTTGACCTATAACAAGACCATAAAAGGGCCCTGGATATGCAACATTCAGACCAATAGGAAACTGAGGTTGCAAAGGTTTCACCATAGGTTGAGAGGGTTGGATTTGCCCCCCAGGACCATACAACGATCCCGGTTGGTACCCCGGTCGACCTGTGGGTCCTTGAGGTTACCCTGGTTGGACCACAGGATGAGGCTATATAGGTTGACCTTGAGGGTTGTAGGACTGTCCTTGCAAACCATATAACAACCCCGACTGGCCCGAAGGTTGGCCTTGTAAGGGTTGTCCTTGCAGGTCATAGAGATAACGAGGCTGGCCCAAAGGTTGGCCCTGGAAGGGTTGTCCTTACGAGTTGGAAGGTTGCCCAGCCTGGGTAGAAAGATAACCTTGAACATACTGACAAGCCTCTGGAGTAGGAAAACATAGAGGGTTTCCTTGCTCATCGTACTGATATGGAAAAATATAAACGGGTGTACCCTCCTATGCATAATGGGAAAAATAAGGATGGTTGGGATCTTGGGAGGACTGACCAACCTTAGAGTTCGATTGCTGTAGAGACAACTGATACTCCTCAAGAGAGATATTCTTTAGAATAGCAAATGCTATGTAGACGTCTTCAGGAAGTGACATGATCCTGACGGACTGAGTAGTAACAATGGGTGTAGATGCAGCTATGCAGACAGTAGGCCTAACATGTACTGATATGACCTGAGGAGATGACGTGAGGGGTGTCCTTGGGGACATCCCTAAAGAAGGAATAATCGGCCTCGTAGACAGAGTTGGTACTCCCATAGAGGTGACAGTGGCCACAATCTGACCTAAAGATCTATACCCCACTAGAATTCAAGGACCAGGCGAAGACATGACAAATAATTCAGGGTTTTTTTCTAGGAACAGTTGGTAAGCTTCACCAGATGTAGGGATTTCCTCACTAGGAGAAGGACTGGATGAGTCCATATCTGACCCTACCTCTAGATCTTATAAAAGACGGTGAGGAATAGGATGAATAATAACAGTTAAAAAAGGCGAACCCGATGTAAGAGGAGGGAAATATTCCCCTACTCCAAATCCAAATCAAGCATTGGATAAGGGCCAATTGAACTCAACTATTCCTCCAAATGGAAGCTTAGATAGAACTGGTCCCTCATTGGGAAACTCGGAGACAATGGGCTGTTGAGGTTCAGCAGAGGACTGAGAGACCTCTGACGAATTGTCTGTGTAAGGACTACCAGTAGATGAAACTGAAGGTTTCGCCACTGTGACAGTAATTAAAAGAGGAAGAGATCAAACAAAAGCACATGGGAAAAAACCAAGGCACACAATCAAATGGCCAACAAGAAAACTCTAAAAGGGCATGTGATTGCAGGTGATTTATTTTACCACATTGAAACTTAGAAACTTCACCATTTCATGTTTTAAGAGTTGAGAAATAGATAAAAGGTGACTCTATCTCTTTCAATTTGGAAATAAGCGTGAAAGGACAAGCACTTGATGATCCTTTCAAATTTAACGAGTTAGAAAAGATAAAAATGACTAATATGGAACTCTAGGCAAAGGGTGTATCAGATATCCGTGAACTGCAATATACATCTTGGTTCTAAAATGAAAGAGAAATCAACCAAGGACTTGAAATACATGTAGGAAATCTCCCCAAATGTTGTGTTCGGTGTATGACGGGTATAAGGCAGCCGACTCGGCTTCCTACAGATAAAGGATAGCAACCTAGTGGGGTCTCCCTTTATATACGCAATGGTACGGGGAGAAAAAGTATGTACTAGTGCTATCTAAAGCCAAGAGGAAAACGACAGCTACTAGGTTTAACGATGTCGGAACACATCACTAGCCTAGACCTCTAAATATTTCATTAATGTTTCAATGCTGCCTTAAGGTAGATTGAATAAATTTTAGAGTTGATCTTCAATTATGTTTCAATTTCTAGGCCCTACCGAATGTTATGTCTCAAAACCTTCTAAATGCACACTACATGCCACAATATATCACTTTTTTCAATGAATAGATAACTACGGGAATGTTGAGAGCTTTTCAAACAATAAAAAAACGATCACAAAACAACCACTAGTGTCTCTAATGCACGCTAATGAAATTAAAATCTTTTCTTTCAGAGTTATATAACACTAATAACGTAGAAATTTTTTCAATTTTGACTAACTAATCAAAAGCAAAGAGATTTGTTTTTGTATTTTCAATGTTTTAGGAGCAAAATGCACTAAACAAAATGAAAAATAATGGAGAGATCAATTTGATAAATGATAGCAGAAGAGTAAAGACAAGCAAGTTCACTCAAGGAAAAACACACAATCAGACCTCAAACTGATAGAGAAATCCCTCAAATCAAAGAGGAATCCCAAAACTCATACGAGCCATGTAATCTAGGCTCGAAATGAGATAAAGTGAAATTCGAATGAGAAAGAAGGCAATCACTCAAATAACGGAATAAAATAATGGAAAACCACCAAAAGAATGCAAATAAGCAACAACGGAGTTGACTGGACAAATGAAAACCAATAACTCCTACAAGAGGCTTAGCACACTATAGCACCTAGATGCCCTAGGGCTAGAATGTAAAACCAATAGTAGAGGGAAAACAACTGGAGGATAGAGGTCACACACAGTCAACCAAGGCTTCAGGACACTCAGGCAGTCGAAAAAATGACACCAAAACAAAAAATCAAGCTCAGAAGGCTTAGAAAGAAGCAAACCCTAGCACCACACAGGATTGGCGCGACTGTCTAGCTGCAACTAGCACCAAAACAGGATTGGCGCGAGGGTTGAACTAGCAATAAGCGTCAGTTGGCACGACTGTCAGGGAAAAACCACGCCAGTCGATTTTACTAATGTCAAAAAATAAAAAAGAGAAAACAGGGAGCACATTAGGTATGGTGAGGCTAAAAATAGGTTTAACACTAGAAAAAGGCAAACCAAAAGAGATAATCAAGTAGACAATGACCAAAATCAACCGAAAATACAAGACAAACTCCAATCAATGTCTCCCCAGCGGAGTCGCCAGTTTTTTGGAGAGGTAAATCCCCTCTGCAGATAGAGGCAATCCATACTAGCCTAGATTAGGTCTAGCAACAACCGAGTCACGCTAAGATGTAGGTTCCTAGTTACAAAAGACCAAGATGTGACAAGGGGCCTACCTTAAGTCCCATGCTGCTGTTGCTTGCCGAGAAGATGGTGCTTCCGTCCTTCACTTTGGAAGATCACAATTCTTCTGCCTAGTGTTAGTGTCAGTCTATTCATACTACCATCAGTGATCAAAGTTACTCTTTGCATTTTCATATTAGGAGTCCCATAATAATCAATTTCACCATTCTGCCAGGTCATGGATTCATTGATGGTAGTAATTTTCATCAGTTTTCCCTCATGTGAAACTTGCTAATTTTCCTCTCTATGGTCTTCAGTCATTATTCACTTTCATTCGAAAAATCATATCAGTAGATCATAGGATGGGTCTCATTAGTTTCTAGGGTCTCACCATGGTCAAATTAATGAGTCAAATGTTAATAATATCAGCAAGGTCATGAGGAAGTCAATAAATTCAAAGTCACAGCACCTGGAAGATCAAAGAGACATTTTATTCATCTTGATGTAATTTTCACCTCAAAGCCATGTTTTGAGGTGAAACATAATATTTATCCTTTATTATCATTCATTATGTAATTTTATATCATCATATGTAATAAGTCACAATTCAGAAGCTGTTATCTCCACAAAGTGATGTCCCTGCCTTCAGAGAAATTTTCCACATCATATTCAGCACCAAATCATCTTCCAAGTAGATCCATCAGAAAGAGCCCGAAAAGAGCTTTCCAACGATATACTACACTCTCAAAACTAACTTATGGATTGAAATTTATGCTTAAGTGAAGTAAAGGTCCTTATATCCTCATATACCCCCTATTTCCCATTTGTTCCCCTTTAACTTTATGTTTAAAGTTTTATATTTTCCTTATGAAATCCCTTTTTCCCCCTTCCGATTATAAAATCGCATTATAAATACATATGCGATTATGCGAAACCACTTCCCCTCCATGCCATAGGACTTTATAGTAAAAAAATTATTTTATAAAGTCCCATCGTATATAACCACTTCCCCTTTTCCATTACCCCTAAACTTTAATATAAATTTTATGCATAACCAGTTCCCCAACCATACTATATAATAAACAATATCAAAGTTCCGCCGAACCCAAGTCCCTTCCCCTTTCAAATCGCATCGCAAATATTAAACGTATGTCCTGATCAACCAATCGCAAATATCTCCGATGCGATTGATCGCATCACAAGTCTTGCGTCCTCTGATCGATCAATCACACCCCTCCTTCCGATCTCCTGATCGCGCACCTCCTTTCAATCCTCCGATCACAAAAACCCTCGATTTATCTCTCCACCCTTGATTTTCTCCACCGATTGGACGGTCCACAGCTAATCGAGCCATCACAATCGGCATTTCCCATATGTGTTGCATTCCTCTCCCCTCTGATGTTGCAATTGCGATTGACCCTGAGCCCACCATCAGTACTTCCACCCAATTCACATATGAAAGGCCCTGCCCTTTGAAACTTTGGTTATATTTATCACATGCAAAGGGGACCTCCCCCAAATTGCATCGGAGGTTCTTATATGTATCAGTCTGCCCATCTCCTGATTCCGATCCCCGATTTCAATTGTAACCCTTGGTCCCACCATTTAATTCCTCCGCCGTTCATTACCAAAATGCCTCGCTCCTTTGTAAAATTTAAATTTATGCATTTTGTTATATTAGAAAGGGTCAGTTCCCAATCGCATCAGAACTTTCGTTCTCCGTTCAAATAATATCCTGCCCGACTCTGATTCTGATTGTGATGGCACCATACTACAATCTGTTTATCTCTCCGCCCATCCATTGCGATTGCGATTGTTCACATCGGTCCCACCACTTAAACCTTCCACCCATTCATTGCAAAACCCCTTTTTCCTTTGTAAAAGTTAAAAACTATCCATTTTGTTTATTACAAAGGGTTTTCCCCAATCGCATCAGAAAATGTTGTTTCATATATATCACTTCGCCTGCCCCGCTCCTCGATTCCGATTGCAATTACACTTGTATTTTAATATGTTGTGTAACCAGCTCCAAAGAGAGAAGAAAAGAGATATTCACGCCTTAGAAATGAGCCACTTCGAGGGGGAAACCTCCAATACATTACATGAATGAACAATTCTTGGATGATACAATTTACAAAACCTCCTTTCTATATATAGGAGTCCATGGGGCCATAATGTAATCCTAGGGTGGGCCACAATGTAACTTAGCCGACCTAAAAATAATAATTTAAGGGCAATAATAATAACAAATAAGGGGGTTACAGTGGCAATAATAAGGGAAAGTGGGGCTACACTAACATAATAAGGGACTACACTATTAATATAGGGACTTAACATGCCCCTCTCCTTCAAACAAGTGTTGTCCTCAACGCTTGATTATTTCTTGATGCTTTTGTATAAAATTATCATCCTCCCGTGTGGAATCTTCTACAGGAAATTTCTTCCACTTGCTGAGATAATTTGAAATTGATTGTACTTGTCTATTTCTTGTTTCTATTATTTCTTCAGAACTTCTTTCAATGTGATGTTGATCTTCCTGTTGTTTTATTTGATTCTGCACCAAAGTTAGGTTATCCTGTGAGAGTTGGA
The DNA here is from genome assembly GCA_034641835.2 of Pinus albicaulis. NCBI lineage: Eukaryota > Viridiplantae > Streptophyta > Pinopsida > Pinales > Pinaceae > Pinus > Pinus albicaulis. The sequence goes on from MU968317.1 coordinate 34,133,228, forward strand.
GAACTTGTTGTTGATGCTCGATGTGATCTTCCACTACTTTACCATCCATATTAGATTTTATTTGATCCTTCAAACCATCCAACTTAGCCTTCATTTCTACTTTTAAACAATCTATGTCATCTTCAGTTGCTCTTCGTAAGATCGAAATTTTTTGCACTTGGTACCGTAATTTTGATATCTCATATTGCAATTCTTCATCTTCATGAGTCATAGTAGAGCCTTCTGAAGGCTTAATGGGTGTTGAATTCTTTTTAGGGGCCATTTTAAAATCCAATATTGATATCTATTCTACAAGTTTCCCTTGGAATCAATTCAACTTGATTCTTCAAACAAGACTTATGTAATTCGGAAAAAAAAATACACACCTTTTACTAGCTTTTAGGAGCTCGATATTGAAATTGAATTTTCTCTGTAATTGAAAATATTCAATATCTCAAATTCAGCCCTGTAGTAGCCCTCTGAAGCTTCTTTCAAATGCCACAGGTCTAACCTGATTTGGATTCTCCAAGACAAATTTGTGTCCAATCTCCCACAATGACCTAATTTTGGACTGGTTCAGTAGAGTGAACTTGTACGACTTGCCACGTATCATTGTTTTGTTCTTTGTCTCTGAAATTGATAGCCAAGAAACTGCAGGCCGTGTACTTGCAACCACTTTTGACGGCACTCCAATCAAATCTCTAGAGAGAGAGTTATTGAACTTTTCCCACGATCACCTCTTTGAGATGCAATTCTGGAGCCTGAAAAAGCACTACCTTCCACAGATCATATCTCCGAAAATATTGCGAACCAAGCTCTGAAATTTTTTGAAGAATTGCCCCAAGATTTCAGCTTCGCACCATATGAATTTCAGATTCTGAACCTTCGCAGAAACAATTTTATAGCGAAAATGCCACGATGACCTGTTTAGGAGCTTGAAAAAAGACCTAACTTCCACAGATGATATCTCTGAAAATATTGCGAACCAAGCTCTGAAATTTTTAGAAAATATTCCTCAGGATTTCGGCTTCGCACCCTAAAAATTTTAGCTTCTGACACTTCGTAGAAAAAAATTTATAGCGCAAATGCCACGATGACCTGTTTGGAGCAGCGAAACCCTAGAATCCAAACCTCTGATACCAAATGTTGTGTAACCAGCTCCAAAGAGAGAAGAAAAGAGATATTCACGCCTTAGAAATGAGCCACTTAGAGGGGGAAACCTCCAATACATTACATGAATGAACAATTCTTGGATGATACAATTTACAAAACCTCCTTTCTATAAATAGGAGTCCATGGGGCCATAATGTAATCCTAGTGGGCCACAATGTAATCCTAGCCGACCTAACAATAATAATTTAAGGGCACAATAATAACAAAATGGGGGTTACAGGGGTACAACAATAACAATAAGTGGGGCTACACTAACATAATAAGGGACTACACTATTAATATAGGGACTTAACATAATATGTTATGTCCTTCTACCCATCCTCTCCGATTGCAATTTATATGCAGGTACCGCCCATTTCCCTTCCCTTTTCCCATTTAAAATAAATTTTCCCTTCACTAAAGGAGAAGTTTCATTTAAAATGAATGTTTGTTAAAAAAAAGGTTGGTTTTATTCAAACAGCAAATGGAAAGCAAAGGCAACATTCAAAGGGCCGGGAGGTCATTTAAAACAAAGATATCTACAACAGCAAAATAGGAGATTTGTTCTTCGGTTTACCTATTTTCTTTCATACAGCCTAACATCAAAATATCCAGGTGGTCAAATGCAATGATGTCCCTTATTTTCAGGGGCAGATTATTGTATTTCTTTACTATGATTGTATTTTAGTTCTTCAGTTGTTAAAACATCCCCCTTCTCTTGTGGATCTATGTTCCCACACTTCAGCCTATTTAATGTAATTGTAAATAATTTGTAAAGGAGTAAAAGTCTGAGTCTGAAAGTAGGGGAATAGTGTGGAAGAACATCTCTACGCTACATTGTACAGTTTGATAGGAATTAATAAGAGATGCAGCTCTGATTTGTGGGATCCATGTGGTATGAGAGTTAGAATTTTTTTTTCTCCTTTGTTTCATATGTGAATTTTTATGTGTTCCATTCATCCATAAACATTTCCTTTTGAATGCTTTCAAGATAGAAGGTAGAATCCATTTTATATGCTCTGCTTTGGGAAATCGTTCATACTTTGTGTGTTTTCTTCTATTTGAAAAGGATCCATTTATTTTTCCCTTTTCAGCTCCGCACCAGTCTTTCCATCCCATCCTCTTTAAATTTTAATTGCTAATTTTCCGGCGTATCTTGCCCCATGAAATACCCTGTGTCCTAATTTAATTCCCGGTTTCAACTGTCCCTTTATATCCCGCACATCCCTGAAATTCATTCATTCATTCATTCTATTAAAACCTTTTATCCCTATCATTTTATCTAGCCTAATATTAGTCCATTTATTGTATTCCTTTGAATATTATTTTACGGATAGAGCCCTCTCCTATCCTTGTAAGGCTAGCTACAAGGCTGAGCGTGGTTTAGTTGTTACCCTGATTTTCCTTTTTCAGCCCGGGGTCCAATTCGGGTGCTAACATCTCTGGCGACTCCATTGGGGAATATTGTTTAGCATAGAATATTAATCACCCCAGTAATATTTTCTCAGTAAAGAATGACAAAGTATCATATCTGAATTTTGATGGTGAACAACAATCAGATGCATATAAAAGCTGAAAACATTCACCTGGCGACTCCATTCACTGAAAGATCCAGAAAATCAAATCCTTCATGGTGACTCCACTGCAGGAAGATCAATAGCTTTAAGATCTTTGTTTTAAGATGGAAAGTATGGCAAGAAGGTATGCTCCCATGAGCCGAGATAATATTCCAGGTTTCCCAAATAAAATTCCCAAGGTGGATTCACTTCAGAATTTTCCTATGTTCAGAAATATGGAAGGTAATGACGCTGCTCTTCATCTGGTAAAATTTCACATTCATGTGCATAAATTAAAGATTGATTTTCCTTAAGACTGTATGATGAAAATGTTTATGGCTACTCTGGAAGATAAAGCTCGATCTTGGTATGAAAGTTTTCCACCTGGTTGTATTTATTGTTTAAAATATTTTCATACAATATTCTTCGAAAAATATAAAGAATCTTGTCCATCCTTAATATTAGTTTAGAACTGTTGCAAATATGTTAATAGCTTCACTGAAAATCTTGAGAATTTTTATGGAGAAGATGAATTCATGGACAAAGAAATCATGGAAGCATTGTATGAAAATCCATTTCAGTAGCACGCATAAATATTAAAGGATACTTATCAAGATCAACAGGTTGAAGATCTTTGTACAGCTGAAAATGATGAAAGAAGAGGCTTTATTTAGAAATTGATTGAAATAAAGGATGAGATGCCGCTAAAGGATGTTCCAATCTTACATAGTGATAATGTTAAGCCAGATCTAGAGTTAAAATGTGATGAGGAAGAATATGATGTTCCAGGTCCCATAAAAGAGAGTTATATTGTTGAGGCCGCCTCAAATGAAGAAAACGGAGTTATAGACCTGAGTTTTCTCGTTCCATCAGAAAATAGTCTTCACGAGGAGGTAATCCATTCCCTTAATGAAAAAAAAGACGAGATCTTTGTTCAAGTAAGTGAAAGAGTTTCTTTGGATGAATTTAATGTAGATGATAGAAATGATAGTGTTGGATCTCAAGAACCATCTGAAGTTTCTTCTCTTATGATTGATGAAAATGATGAGAAACATGACAATCTGGTTGTCATATCATATGAAGATGAACCAACAATATATTCAGATTATAGAAGATCAGAGCATTTAGGACTTCCATTCAGATTCTTCTTCCTATGTCTCATGTTTTGAAATGTTTTTTCAAGAGGAAATTTTCTCATAAACTTGTTCAGAATTTTTTGAAGACCAGGAACACACTCTTACTGAGGTACATTGTGAAGGAAGATCAGAATCAAGAGAAAAATACACCTTGTTTCTTCAGCAGGAGGTAAATCTTCATGTTTTTCAAGATCCAGTGGCAAATTTATTGCAGTCAGCAGTGAAGGTAATTATTGCAGTATTCAGTGATGAAGGAGATCATGGCCAACCATGCTTTTGGATGCCCAATTGCAAGTATCTATTTTTGACCAGAGGATCTGATCAGGAGAATCAATCAAGGAGGCATCTGCTTAACTGGTTACATTGGAATTTTGATATAGCATGATGGTACATTGGCCTTCCAGAAACACAGGTGATTATCATTAAGATTTGAAACCTCAAGTCTTGGTCATATACTACGACCAAAGCTTCAAATGTCAAGTTTTCTCTAGGTTAGCTTTGAGTCACTTTTGAGTCAGTTTGTTGGGTCAAGTTTCTTTCAGTATTCAGTTTAGTTTTCAACATTTTTGACTCCATGCCCAATGGATAAGGCTACTTGGTCTATGGTGTTCTGGCACCTCCAAGGAGCTACCATCCCCATTGGAGCCAATGTTAGTGTCAGTATATTCATACTGCCATCAATGATCAAAGTTACGCTTTGCATTTGCATATTAGGAGTCCCATAATAATCAATTTCACCATTCTGCTAGGTCATGGATTCATTGATGGTAGTAATTTTTATCAGTTTTACCTCATGTGAAACTTGCTAATTTTCCTCTCTATGGTCTTCAGTCATTATTCAATTTCATTCGCAAAATCATATCAGTAGGTCATAGGATGGGTCTCATTAGTTTCTAGGGTCTCACCATGGTCAAATTAATGAGTCAAATGTTAATAATATTAGCAAGGTCATGAGGACAATAAATTCAAAGTCACAACACCTGGAAGATCAAAGAGACATTTTATTCATCTTGATGTAATTTTCACCTCAAAACCATGTTTTGAGGTGAAACGTAATATTTTTCCTTTATTATCATTCATTATGTAATTTTATACCATCATATGTAATAAGTCACAATTCAGAACCTGTTATCTCCACAAAGTGATGTCCCTGCCTTCAGAGAAATTTTCCATAGCATGTTCAATGCCAAATCATCTTCCAAGTAGATCCATCAGAAAGAGCCCAGAAAGAGCTTTCTAATGGTATACTACACTCTCAAAACTGACTTCTGGATTGAAATTTATGCTTAAGTGAAGTAAAGGTCCTTATATCCTCATATACCCCCTATTTCCCATTTGTTCCCCTTTAAATTTATGTTAAAAGTTTTATATTTTCCTTATGAAATCCCCTTTTCCCCCTTCCGATTATAAAATAGCATTATAAATACATATGCGATTATGCCAAACCACTTCCCCTCCATGCCATAGGACTTTATAGTAAAAAACTTATTTTATAAAGTCCCGTCATATATAACCACTTCCCCTTTTCCATTACCCCTAAACTTTAATATAAATTTTATGCATAACCACTTCCCCAACCATACTGTATAATAAAAAAAATCAAAGTTCCACCAAACCCAAGTCCCTTCCCCTTTCAAATCGCATCACAAATATTAAACGTATGTCCTAATTAACCAATCGAAAATATCTCCGATGCGATTGATTGCATCACAAGTCTTGCGTCCTCTGATCGATCAATCACACCCCTCCTTCCAATCTCCCAATCGCGCACCTCCTTCCGATCTCTGATCGCGCACCTCCTTCTGATCCTCCGATCACAACAACCCCCGATTGATCTCTCCACCATTGATTTTCCCCGCCGATCGGGCGGTCCACAGCTGATCGGGCCATCGCAATCGACATTTCCCATATGTGTTGCATTTCTCTCCCCTCCGATGTTGTGATTGCGATTGACCCTGAGCCCACCATCAGTACTTCCACCCAATTCACATATAAAATGCCCTACCCTTTGAAACTTTGGATATATTTATCACATGCAAAGGGAAACTCCCCCAAATCGCATCAGAAGTTTTTATATCTATCACTCTGCCCATCTCCCAATTCCAATCCTTGATTGCGATTGTAACCCCCGGTCCCACCATTTAATTCCTTCGTTGTTCATTACCAAAATGCCCCGCTCCTTTGTAAAATTTCAATTTATCCATTTTTTTATATTACAAAGGGCCAGTTCCCAATCGCATCGAAACTTTCGTTCTCCGTTCAAATAATATCCTGCCCGACTCCGATTCCGATTGCGATGGCGCCATACTACAGTCTGTTTATCTCTCCGCCCGTCCATTACGATTGCGATTTTTCACATGGGTCCCACCACTTAAACCTTCTGCCCATTCATTACGAAACCCCTTTTTTCTTTGTAAAAGTTAAAAATTATCCATTTTGTTTATTACAAAGGGTTTTCCCCAATCGCATCAGAAAAATTTGTTTCATATATATCACTCTGCCTGCCCCACTCCCCGATTCCAATTCCGATTACACTTGTATTTTAATATGTTATGTCCCTCTGCCCCTCCTCTCTGATTGTGATTTATATGTGGGTACCACCCATTTCCCTTCCCTTTTCCCATTTAAAATAAATTTTCCCTTCACTAAAGGCAAAGTTTCATTTCAAAAGAATGTTTATTAAAAAAAAAGTTGGTTTTATTCAAACATCAAATGGAAAGCAAAGGAAACAGTCAAAGGGCCGAGAGGTTATTTAAAACAAAGATATGTACAGTAGCAAAATAGGATATTTTTTCATCGGTTTACCTATTTTCTTTCATACAACCTAACAGAAAAATCTCGAAGTGGTCAAATGCAATGATGTCCCTTATTTTCAGGGGCAGATTGTTGTATTTCTTTACTATGATTGTATTTCAGTGCTTTAGCTATTAAAACATCCCCCTTCTCTTGTGGATCTATGTTCCCACACTTCAGCCTATTTAATGTAATTTTAAAACATTTGTAAAGGAGTAAAAGTCTGAGTTTGAAAGTAGGGGAATAATGTGGAATAACATCTCTGCACTACATTGTACATTTTAACAGGAATTAATAAGAGATGTAGCTCTGATTTGTGGGATCCATGTGGTATGAGAGTTAGCATTTGTTTTCCTCCTTTGTTTCATATGTGAATTGTTATGTGTTCCATTCATCCATAAACATTTCCTTTTGAATGCTTTCAAGATAGAAAGGTAGAATCCATTTTATATGCTCTGCTTTGGGAAATCGTTCATACTCTGTGTGTTTTCTTCTGTTTGAAAAGGATCCATTTATTTTTCCCCTTTCAGCTCCGCACCAGTCTTTCCATCCCACCTCATTAAATTTTAATTACTAATTTTCCTGCCTATCTTGCCCCATGAAATACCCTGTGTCCTGATTTAATTCCTGGTTTCAACTATCCCTTTATATTCCACACATCCCTGAAATTCATTCATTCATTCATTTTATTAAAACCTTTTTTCCATCATTTTATCTAGCCTAATATCAGTCCATTTATTGTATTCCTTTGAATATTCTTTTACGGAGAGAGCCCTCTCCTGTCCTTGTACGGCTAGCTACAAGGCTGAGCGTGGTTTAGTTGTTACCCTGATTTTCCTTTTTCAGCCTGGGGTCCAATTCAGGTGCTAACACCTAGCACATTTGAACACCTGCATGTACATGAAGAAACAACACACAACGTAAAACCTAATACATGCAACCACATATCAGTCAGAGAGGATATAATTCAAAACATAAGACATGAACATATGAATGGACCCATAATCAAAGTCATTTATTATTAATCACAACGAAAGAAAGATTCAACCTAAGCTCTGACGCTGGATCTTCCTTCGACGGGTCGACAGTGGAGCACGTCTCGATGAAGCTCATTGGGAATGGGACAAATCTCTCTCTCTTTAGCTTTGGCTCTCAGAGGCTGTCTGAGGATAGTCTCCTAGTAGGCTGTAAGACTACTAGCTTGCTAAGGGGAAAATGGAAAGCTTATATAGATGGTGGAAGGGGATTTGGGATCCCTTCAATGGTGGGATTGGCCCTATCATCAAGGAAGCTTCCATGTTAGGTGGAAAACCACTTCCCCTACATGGAGATTTGGTGCTAAACCTCCAAACTCATTTTAAAGACTCATTCAGGAGTTGGTTGGCATCAAAATTCCACCATTTATTTTTTAAAAACAATCCTTATTAAGCTTGGCACAAGTAATACATTAGAATAGAGCGCCATTTGGCACACTCTCTTTAGTGGATTTCCCCCATTCGCACGAGGGCTGAACTGGCTGGTCACGCGAAGGCCAAAAGGTCTATTTTTAGGGTTTTTTATAGGAAACTATCTTCAGAGGAATGATTTTCCTTGTCAAGGGGGATGCCATGAAAGTGGTTTCAGGTCATGTCACTGCTCACAAGTCACGAAAAAGGCCCTCTAATGTGCTGGACGGGGGATTGCAGGGACGGTGAAAAATTACTGTGTAACAATAAGGTTAAGGCTAGGTTAAGGTTAAGGTTACGGGTTTAGTTAGGTTAAGGTTAAGGTTAAGGGTTTGGGAAGGTTAAGGGTAAGATAAGAATAAGGTTAAGGTTAAGGTTAAGGTTAGGTTAAGGTTAAGGTCAAGGTTAAGGGTAAAGTTAAGGTCAAGGTTAGGGTTAGGTTACAGATAAGTTTAAGGTTAGGTTAAGGGTAAATTCAATGTTAAGGTTAAGGTGAAGGTTAAGAGTAAGGTTAATGTTAAGGGTTATGCCCTGACTTTATGATTAACTTAACCTTAACCTTCACTATAACCTAACCCTAACCTTGACCAAACCCTTAACCTAACCTTAACCTTAACCTTAACCTTCCCATAACCATAACCTTAACCTTAACATTAACCTAACCTTAACCTTAACTTTAACCTTTATCTAACCTTAACCTTAACGTTAACCTTGACCTTAAGGGTAAGGTTTGGTCAAGGTTAGGGTTAGGTTATAGTTAAGGTTAAGGTTAAGGTTTGGTTTAGGTTAAGGTTAAGGTTAAGTTAAGGTTAATGTTAAGGGTTTGGTTAAGGTTAAGGTTAAGGGTAAGGGTAAAGTTAAGGTTAGGGTTAAGGGGTTAACGTAAGGTTAAGGTAAAGTCAAGGTAAAGGTTAAGGGGGTAAGGTTGAGGTGAAGGTTAAGGTTAAGGTTAAGGTTAAGTTAATGCTAAGTTAAGGGTAAAGTCAAGATTAAGGTTAAGGTTAAGGTCAAGGTCAAGGTTATAGTTAAGTTAAGGTTAAGGCTAAGGCTAAGGTTAAGGTTAAGGTTAAGGTTAAGGGTAAAGATAATTTTATGGTTAAGGTTACATTAAGGGTAAAGTCAAGGTTAAGGTTAGGATAATCTTAAGCTTAAGGTTATGGTTAAGATAAGGATAAGAAAAGGTTAAGGGTAAGGTTAAGGTTATGGTTAAGTGTAAAATTAAGGTCAAGTTTACGTTAAGGTTAAGATAAGTTTAAGGGTAAGGGTAAGGTCAAGGGAAAGGTTAAGGTTAAGGTTAAGGTCAAGGGTAAGGTTATGGTTATGCTTATGGGAAAGTTAAGGTTAAGGTTATGGTTAGTGGAAGGTTAAGGTTAATCTTAAGCTTAAGGTTAAGGTTAGGGTTAAGGTTAAGGTTACGGATAAGGTTAAGGTTTGGTCAAGTTTAGGGTTAGGTTATGGTTAATTTTAAGGTTAGGTTAAGGTTAAGGTTATGGTTATGGGAAGGTTATGGTTATGGGAAGGTTAAGGTTAAGGTTAAGGGGTTAAGGTTAGGTTAAGGGTAAAGTCAAGGTAAAGGTTAAGGTTAAGGTTAAGGTTAAGGATTTGGTCAAGGTTAGGGTTAAGTTATAGTTAACGTCAAGGTTAGGTTAGGTTATAGTTAAATTTAAGGTTAAGGTCAATGTTAAAGTTAAGTTAAGGTTAATATTAAGGTTAAGGTCAAGGTCAAGGTTAAGGTTAATTTTAGGTTAAGGGTAAGGTTAAGGGTAGGTTTAGGTTATAGCTAAGGTTATGGTTAGGGTAAGGTTAGAGTTAGGTTATAATTAAGGTTAAGTTTAGATTTAGGTTAATGTTAAGGTTAAGGTTAGGTTAAGGTTATGGTAATGGTTATGGGAAGGTTAAGCTTAAGCTTAAGGTTAAGTTAAGTTTAAGGTTAAGGTTAAAGTTAAGGGTAAGGTTAAGGTTATGGGTTTGGTCAAGGTTAGGGTTAGCTTATAGTGAAGGTTAAGGTTAGATTGGGTTATAGTTAAAGTTAAGGTTAAGGATAAGGTTCAGGTTCAGGTTAAGGTTAGGTTATAGTGAAGGTTAAGGTTAAGACTTGTAACCTTAACCTTGACCTTACCCTTATCCTTAACCTTAAATTTAACCCTAACCTTGACTTTAACCTTAAATTAACCTTAACCTTCATTATAACCTAACCCTAACATTGACCAAAACCTTAACCTTAACCTTAACCTTACCCTTAACCTTAACCTTACTAAAAGTAGAACCTTAACTTTAACCTTAACCTTAACTATAACCTAACCCTAACCTTGACAAAACCCTTAACCTCAACCTTGAAAAAACCCTTAACCTTAACCTTAACCTTACTAAACCCATAACCTTAACCTTAACCTTAACCTTAACTATAACCTACCCCAAACCTTGACCAAAGCCTTAACCTTAACCTTAACCTTAACCTAACCTTAACCCTAAACTTAACCTTAATCTTAACTCTTAACCTTAACCTTACCCCCTTAACCTTAACCTTAACCTTAACCATAACCCTAACCTTGACAAAATTCTTAACCTTAACCTTAACCTTAACCTTAACCTCAACATTAACCTTGACCTTAACGTTAACATAAACTTAACCTAACCTAACCCTAACCTTGACCAAACCCTTAACCTAACCTTAAACTTAACCTAAAATTAACCTTAACTATAACCTATCCCTAAACTTGACCAAACCCTTAACCTTAACTTTACCCTTAACCTAACCTTAACCTTAACTATAACCTAACCCTAACCTTGACCAAACCCTTAACCTTAACCTTAAAATCACTAAACACGTAACCTTAACCTTAACCAAACCCCTAACCTTTACTTTAAACTTAACCATAACCTTAACCTTAACCTGAATAAACCCGTAACCTTAACCTTAACCTAACCTTAACATTAAACTTAACCTAAGGTTAAGATTATCTTTAAGTTTAAGTTAGGGATAAGTTAAGGTTAAGGGTAAGGTTAAGGTTCAGGTTACAGGTTTATTCATGTTAAGGTTAAGGTCAAGGTTAAGGTTAGGTTAAGGGTAAAATTAAGGTTAAGGTGAAGGTTAATGGCAAGGTTAAGGTTAAGGTTATAGGTTTAATGACGTTAAAGTAGGGTTAGGTTATAGTTAAGGTTAAGGTTAGGTTAAGGGTAAAGTTAAGGTTAAGGTTAGGTTAAGGTTAAGATAAGCTTAAGGGTAAGGTAAGGTTAAGGTTAGAGGTTAAGGTTAAGATTAGGTTAAGGGTAAAGTTAAGGTTAAGGTTAGGATTAAGTTTAGGGAAAGTTTAAGGTTAAACTTAGGTTAAGATTAAGGTTACAGGTTTAGTCAGGTTAAGGTTAAAGCTAAGGTTTTGGTCAAGGTTAGAATTAGGTGTTACAGGTTTAGTCAAGTTAAGGTTAAAGTTGAGGGTTTGGTTAGGGTTAGGTTAGGCTATAACCTTACCCTTAGACTTAACCTTGACCTTAAATATAACCTAACCCTAACCCATACCCTAGCCTATCGCGACTAGGAGGTTTTCTCAGACATAGTTTTCTACCTTTTCGGATTTGAGGAACTATTTACAAAAAGGTACTATTGGATTTTAATTTTATGTTGTCTTTTCAAATTCTCTAAACATGAAAAGACATTTATTTCTTCCTTTGTCAGATTCGTTAAACCCTGATGACATCGGATTCAGTCGTAATGACGATATTCGAGTTTCTCCTTCCTAGGGCTCATTAAACATACTAGGATGGATTCGTCTGAAGGAAGAACTTATATTACAAGCATATGATATCCCCTTCAAGCTTCTTTTCAAAAATAATTGGGGTTCTCGCCATAAATGGTGGGAAAAAATGGAACCATTATCATCATCATGTCGGCAATATGTCGCTCTTGAACATGGCACTTGTTTGCATTCATGTCGGGTTGGGGACATGTAATCTCATTCTCTGTTTGCCTCCGTGGGTTTGGGTAATCCCTTTTTACCTCTCATCTTATCCTTGCCTCATCATCATGACCTCTAATCTTTTGATGTCAAATACTACCAAATCCACTGTCGTGCCGACAATATGTTCAAGAGAAGTTGACCTCTACAAGTTTCAACCTTCCTCTAATTCTCATCTGATCTTGATTCACAAACATTATATTCATCTATCTCACTTCGATGATGTGGGAAAAACTATGGCCCACCTTCGATCAAGGTCACTTCCTATCGATTTCAGCTCATTATCCATGAAGATGATATCGAGACTCCCTTCTGGTAAGGTTAAGGTGAAGGTTAAGAGCAAAGATAAATTTAAGGTTAAGGTTAGGGTTAGGTTATAGTTAAGGTCAAAGTTAAGTTTAAGATTAGGGTTAAGGTTAAGGTTAAGGGTAAATTTAAGTTCAATGTTAGGGTTAGGTTATACTTAAGGTTAAGGTAAGGTTAAGGGTAAAGTAAAGGTTAAGGTTACAGGTTTAGTAAGGTTAAGGTTAAGGTTAAGGTTAGGTTAATTTTAAGGGTGAAGGTTAAGGATACAGGTCTTAACCTTAACCTTACCCTTAACCTTCATCCTTAACCTTAATCTTGACCTTAACTATAACCTAACCTTAAATTTACCCTAATCTTAACCTTGACCTTAACCTCAACCTTAACCTTAACTTTAGTCTTAACCTTACCGTTAACCTTCACCTTAAACTTAACCTTGACTTTACCTTAACCCAATCTTAACCTTAACCTTGAATTTTCTCTTAACGTAACCTTAACCTTGACCTTATCCTTAACCTTAACCTTAACTTTACCCTTTGCGTTACCCTCAACCCTTAACCTAACCATAACCTTAACATTTACCTTACCCTTAACCTAATCTTAACCTTAACCTTAACCTTAACCTAACCTAAACCTTAACCTTACCATTACCCTTAGGTTATCCTAACCTTAACCTAAGGGTAAGTTCAAGGCTAAGGTTAAGGGTGAGGTTAAGGTAAGGGTAAGGTTAGCATTAACCTAACTTTAACCTTAAACTTGACCTTAACTATAACCTTAACCTTAACCTGACTAAACCCGTAACCTTAACCTTACCCTTACCATAACTTTAACCTTAAGGTTAAGGTAAAGGTGAACATTAAGGGTAAGGTTAAGGCTAACTTTAATTTAAGGTTAAGGTTAGGTTAAGGTTAAAGTCAAGCTTAAGGTTAAGGTTAAGGCTAGGGGAAGGTTACGATTAAGGTTAAGGTTAGGGGAATTTTAAGGTTAAAGTCAAGGTTAAGGGTAAATTTAAGGTTAAGGTTATGTTAAGGTTAAGGTTACGGTTTTTCCAAGGTTAGGGTTAAGTTAATGTTAAGGTTAAGGTTAGCTTAAGGTTAAATGTTAAGGATAGGTTTAAGGTTAAGGTTACGGTTAGGTTAAGATAAAGGTAAGGTTAAGTTAAGGGTAAATTTAAGGTTAAGGTTAAGGGTAAGATACGGTTAAGGGTTAAGGTTAACCTTAACTTTACCCTTAAGCTAACCTTAACCTTAACCTAACCTTCACCTTAACCTTAACCTTCCCATAACCATAATGTTAACCTTGACTTTACCCTTAACCTAACCTTAACGGTTTGGTCAAGTTTATGGTTAAGGTTAAGGTTACGATTTTAGTCAGGTTAAGGTTATAGTTAAGGTCAAGGTTAAGATTAAGGTTAGGTTAAGGTTAACCTTACCCTTACCTAACCTTACCCTTAACCTTAACCTTGACCCTAACCTTAACCTTACCCTTAACCTTATCTTAACCTTAACCTAACCTTAACCTTATCTCTACCCTTAACCATAACCTTAACCTAACCTTAGCTTTAACCTTAACCTTTACCTTATCTTAACCTTACCTCAACCATAACCTTAACTATAACCTAACCCTAACCTTGACCAAACCCTTAACCTTAACCTTGACCTTAACTTTACCCTTAACCTTAACCTCAACCTTAATTATAATCTAATCCTAACCTTAACCCTAACCTTAAACTTAACATTAACTTAACCCTAACCTTAGCCTTAACCTTCCCATAATCTTAATCTTTACCTAACCTTAACCTTAACCTGACTAAACCTTTAATCGTAGCCTTAACATTAAGTTTAACCTTAACCTTCCCCTAACCTTAACCCTAACCTAAACCTTAACCTGAACCTAAACCTACCCTTAACCTAACCTTAACCTTACCCTAACCATACTAAACCCATAGCCTTAACCTTAACCTTAACTTTACCCTTAAGCTCTACCTTAACCTGATTAAACCCGCAACCTTAACCTTAACCTTAACCTTACCTTGACCTTAACTATAACCTAACCCTAACCTTTACCAAACCCTTAACCTTAACCTGAACCTTTACCCTAACCTTACACTAACCTTAACCTTAACCTTAACCTAACCTTAACCTTAACTTTACCCTAACCTTGACTTTACCCTTAACCTAACCTTAAGCTTAAGCTTAACCTCAACCTTATCTTAACCTTAACCTTAACCTTAACCTAACCTTAACCTTAACTTTACCCTTAAACTTAACCTTAACCTTATCCTAACCATAACCTTAACCTTAACCTAACCCTAACCTTAACTTTACCCTTAACCTAACCTTAACCTGAACCTTAACATATCCCTAACCTTTACATTACCCTTAACCTAACCTTAACATAAAATTAACCTTAACCGTATCTTAACCATAACCTTAACGGTATCCTTATCTTAATCTTCACTAAACTCGTAACCTTAACCTAACCTAACTATAGCCTAACCTTAAACTTAACTTTACCCTTAGCCTAACCTTAACCTTAACTTTAACCTTAACTTAACCTTAACCTTGACCAAACCCTTAACATTAACCTTAACCTTGACCTTAAACATAACCTTACCCTTAGCCTTAAACTTAACCATGACCTTAACTATATCCTAACCTTATCCTTAGGTTAAGGTCAAGGTTAGGTTAAGGGTAAAGTTAAGGTTAAGGTTAAGGATAAAGTTAAGGTTAAGGTTAAGGTTAGGTTATAGTGAAGGTTATGGGAAGGTTAAGCTTAAGCTTAAGCTTAAGTTAAGGTTAAGGTTAAGGTTTGGTCAAGGTCAGGGTTAGGTTATAATTAAGGTCAAGGTTAAGGTTAGGTTAAGGTTAAGGTTACGGGTTTAGTCAGGTTAAGGTTAAGGTTAAGGGGTTAAGGTTAGGTTAAGGTAAAGTCAAGGTTAAGGTTAGGTTAAGGTTATGGTTATGGAAAGTTAAAGGTTAAGTTTTAGGTTGTATTTAAGTTCAAGGTTAAGGTTAAGGATATGGTTAAGGTTAAGGGTAAGGTTAGGTAAAGGTTAATGTTAATGATAGGTTATAGTGAAGGTTAAGGTTAAGACCTGTAACCTTAAAACTTAACCTTAACCTAACATTAAACTTAACCTTATCTTAAACATAACCTTAACCTAACTATAACCTTACCTTAACCTAACTTAAACTTAACCTTAAACTTAACCTTAACCTTAGGTTAAGGTTAAGGTTAAGGTTAATTTAGATTAAGGTAAGGTTATAGTTAGGTTAAGGTTATGGTTAAGATTAAACTTAACCTTATCTTAACCATAACCGTAACCTAACTATAACCTTACCTTAACTTAACTTAACCTTAAACTTAACCTTACCCTTAGGTTAAGGTTAGAGTAAGGTTAGGGTAAAGGTTCAGGTTATGGTTAAGGTTAAGGGTTTGGTTATAGTTAAGGTCAGGTTAAGGTTAAGGTTAAGATTACATTATGGTTAGGGTTAGGTTATGATTAATATTAGGTTAGGTTAAGGCTAGGTTATGGTTAAGGTTAGGTTAGCTTAAGGTTATGGTTAGATTAAAGTTAAGGTTATGGTTAGGTTAAGGTTAGGTTAGGTTATGGTCAAGGTTAAGGTTAAGGGTAGAGATAAGGTTATGGGTAAGGTTAAGGTTAGGATTAGGTTATAGTTAAGGTTAAGGTTAAGGTTACGTTAAGGGTAAAGTTAAGGTTAAGGTTAAGATTTGGTCAGGTTAAGGTTAAGGGTAAGGTGAAGGTTAAGGTGAAGGATAAGGGTAAGGTTAAGGTTAAGGTTAGGTTAACATTAAGGTTAGGTTAAGGTTAATTCTAAGGTTTAGGTTTTGGGAAGGTTAAGGTTATGGGTTATGTTATAGTTAAGGCTAAGGGTAAGGTTAGGGTTAAGGTTAGGGAAATGTTAAGATAAGGTTAAGGGTAAGGTTAAGGTTAACCAAAACTTGTCTTAACATTAACCTTAAACTTAACCTTAACCTAACCTTAACCTGAATAAACCCGTAACTTGAACCTTCACCTAACCTTAACTTTGACTTTACCCTTAATCTAACCTTAACCTTAACCTTACCCTTAACGTAACCTCAACCTTAACCTTAACCTTAACCTTACCCTTAACCTTAACATTAACCTGAACCTTTACCATAACCTTACCCTAACCTTAACCTTAACTGTAACCTTAACCTTGACCTTGACCTTAACCATAACCTTAACCTTCCCTGTAACTTTAAAGATAAGGTTAATTTTATGGGTTAATGTTAAGATTTTGGTCAATGTTAGGGTTAGGTTATAGTTATGGTCAAGGTTAGGTTAAGGTTAAGGTTACGGGTTTAGTTAGGTTAAGGTTAAGGTTACGGTTAAGGTTAAATTCAAGGTGAAGGGTTTGGTCAAAGTTAAGATTAGGTTAAGGTTACGTTATGTTAAGTTTAAGGTTAAGGGTTACAGATTTAGTCAGCTTAAGGTTAAGATTAATATGAAGCTTAAGGTGAGGGTTAAGGGTAAGGTTAAGTTTAAGGTTAAGGTCAAGGTCAAGGTTAAGGTTAAGGTTAGGTTTATGTTAAGGGTAAGGTTATAGTTAAGTTTAATGTTAGGTTAAGGTTAAGGTTAGGTTAAAGGTAAAGTTAAGGTTATGGTTAGGGTTAAGGTTAAGGTAAGGTTAGGGTTAGGTTAAGGTGAAGGTTAGGTAAAGGTTAAGGTTAAGGTTTAGGTTAAGGTTATGTAAAGGTAAGGTTAAGGTTAAGGTTATGGTTATATTTAAGGTTAGGTTAAGGTTAAACTTAAGGTTAAGGTTAGGTTAAGGTTAAGGTTACGGGTTTAGTCAAGTTAAGGTTAAGGTTACAGGATTAGTCAGCTTAAGGTTAAGGTTAAGGGGGTAAGGTTAAGGTTTAGGTTAAGGGTAAGGTCAAGTTTAAGGTTAACGTTATGGTTATGGGAATGTTAAGGTTAAGGCTATGGTTAAGGTTAAGGTTAAGTTTAACGGTTTGGTTAAGGTTAGGGTTAGGTTATAGTTAAGGTCAAGGTTAATTTTAAGGCTAAGGGTAAGGTTAAGGTTAAGTTTAAGGTTAAATTAAGGTTAATATTAGGTTAAGGGTAAGCTTAAGATTAGGTTAAGGTTAAGGTTAAGTTAAGGTTAAGGTTAAGGTAAAGGGTTTGGTAAGTTTAAGGTTAAGGTTAAGGGTTTTGGTAAGGTTAAGGTTAAGGTTAAGGTTAAGGTTAAGGTTACGTTAAGGTTATGTTAAGGTTAAGGTTAAGGGTTTATTTAAGGTTAAGGTTAGTTTAATGTTAAGGTTAATGATAAGGGTTTGGTCAAGGTTAGGGTTAGGTTATAGTTAAAGTTAAGGTTAAGACCCATAACCTTAACCTTAAGCTTAATATTTACTTAAAGTAAACCTTAACTATAACCTAACCATAACCTTGACCAAACCCTTAACCTTAACCTGAATAAACATGTAACCTTAACCTAACTTAACCTTAACCTAAATTAACCTTAAACTTGACCTTCACCTTAACATTAACCTTATCCTTAACCTTCACATTAACCTTACCTTAACCTTGACCTTAACTATAACCTAAACCTAGCCTTAACCTTAACCTTTACCTTCAAGTTAACCTTATCCTTAACCTTATATTACGTCTAACATTAAATTATCCTTGACCTTAACGTTAACCTTAACCTTGACCTAACTGTAACCTTAACCTTAACCTTAACTAAAACCTAACCCTAACCTTAACTTTCACTATAACCTAACCTTAACCTTAATCTTAACCTTAACCTTAACCTGACTAAACCTGTAACCTTAAACTTACCTTAACCTAACTTTAACCTTAAACTTAACCTTAACCATAACCCTAACCTTGACCAAACCATTAAAATTAACCTTAACCTGACTAAACCCGTAACCTTAACCTTAACCTTAACCTGACTAAACCCGTAACCTTAACCTAACCTTAACCTTAACCTTAAACTATACATAAAGTTACCCTTAACCTAACTTAAACTTAACCTTGACCTTGAACTTAACGTTAACCTTAATCTTACCCTTAACCTTCACCTTAACCTTTACCTTAACCTTAACCTTAACTTGAACCTTTACCCTTAACCTTAACCTTAACCTTAACCTTACCCCCTTAACCTTAACCTTATCCTAACCTTAACTTTAACTAAATCCTAATACTAACCTTAACCAAACCCTTAACCTTAGCCTTAACTTTAACCGAACCTTAACCTTGAGTTTACCCTTAACCTAACCCTAACATTAACCTAAACTTAACCATAACTTTACCTTAACCTTGACTTACAGTTAACCTAACCTTAACCTTAACCTTAACATAATTATTACCTTACCTTAACCTAACTTAACCTTAACCTTAACCTTCACCTTGACCTTAACTTTAACTTTAACTTTACTCTAACCTTAAGGGTTTAGTCAAGTAAAGGTTAAGGTTAAGGTTAAGGTCAAGGTTAAGGATAAGGGTAAGGTTAGGGTAAAAGTTCATGTTAATGTTAAGGTTAAGGTTAATGTGAGGGTTAAGGTTAGGGTTAGGTTAAGGTTAAGAAAAAACTAAGGTTAAGGTTAAGCTTAGGTTAAGGTTAATGTTAAGGTTAAGGTTAAGGTTAGGGTTAGGTTAAGGTTAAGGTAAGGATAAAGTAAAGGTTGAGGTTAGCATAAAGGTTAAGGTTAAGGTTTGTTTAAGGGTCAGTTAAGGGTAAAGTAAACTTGTAACTTTAACCTTAACCTTAACCTTCACTATAACCTAACCCTAACCTTGACCAAACCTGTAACCTTAACTATAACCTAATCTTAACCCTAACCAAACCCTTAACCTTAACCTTGAATTTACCCTTAACTTAACCTTAACCTTAACCTTAACTGTAACCTTAACCTTGCCTTAACCTAACTTAACCTTAACCTTGACCTTTACCTTAACCTTAACCTTAACTTTACCCTAACCTTAAGGGTTTATTGAGGTTAAGGTTAAGGGTTTGGTCAAGGTTAGGCTTAGGTTGAGGTTAAGGATGAAGGTTAAGAGTAACGTTAAGGTTAAGGTTAGGTTGAGGGTGAAGTTAAGGTTAAGGTTAGGGGAAGGTTAAGGTTAAATTCAAGGTTAAGCTGAAGGTTAAAGGTAAGGATAGGGTAAGGATAAGGTTAAGGTCAAGGTCCATGTTACAGTTAAGTTAGGTTAAATTAAGGTTAAGGTTACGATTAGGTTAAGGTTAAGTTCAGGTTAATGTTAAATTTAAGGTTAGATTTAGGTTAATATTAGGTTAAGGGTAAAGTTAAGGTTAAGGTTAGGTTAAGGTCAGGGTTAAGGTTAGGTTAAGGGTAAAGTCAAGGTTAACGTTAGGTTAAGGGTAAAGTTTTGGTCAAGGTTAAGGTTAGGTTATAAAAAAGGTCAGGTTAAGGTTAAGGTTAAGGGTTTGGTAAAGGTTAATATTAGGTTATAGTTAAGGTTAAGGTTAAGGTTAAGGGTAAAGATAATGTTATGATTAAGGTTAAAGTTAGGGTTAGGTTATAGTTAAGGTTAAGATTAGTTTAAAGGTAAAGTTAAGGTTAAGGTTAGGGGAAGGTTTTAGTTAAGGTTAAGGTTAAGGTTAGGTTAAGGGTAAAGTAAAGGTTAGGTTAGGTTAAGGTTAGGTTAAGGGTAAAATCAAGGTTAAGGTGAAGGTTAAGGGTAAGGTTAAGGTTAAGGTTACGGGTTTAGTTAGGTTAAGGTTAAGTTTAAGGGTTTTGTGAAGGTTAGGGTTAGGTTAAGGTTAAGTTTAAGGTTAGGTTAAGGGTAAAGTCAAGTCTAAGGTTATGTTTAAAGTTAAGGGTAAGATAATGTTAAGATTAATTTTCAGGGGGTAAGGGTAAGGTTAAGGTTAAGGTTATGGTTAGGCGAAGGTGAAGGTTACAATTAGGTCAAGGTTAAGGTTAAGGTTAAGTTAAGGTTAAGGGTAATATACGGTTAAGCGTAAGCTTAAGCTTAATATTAGGTTAAGGGTAAGGTCAAACATTAACCTTAACCTTATGTTTAACCTTAACCTTCCCCTAACCTTAACCCTAACCTGAACCTTAACCTTAACCTTAACTTAACCTTAACCATAACCTTAACCTTAAATTTACCCTTAAACTAACCTTAACCTTACCCTAACCATAACCTTAACTTTACCCTTAACCTAATCTTAACCTTAACCTAACCTTAACCTTGACTTTACCCTTAACCTAACCTTAACCTTACCTTAACATTTACCTAACCTGAACCTTAACCATAACCTTGACCTTAACTATAACGTAACCCTAACCTCGAGAAAAATCTTAACCTGAACCTTAACTTGAATAAACCCGTAACCTTAACCATAACCTTAAACTTAACCTTAAATTATCCTTAACCTTAACCTTAACCATAATCTTAACCTCAGGTTAAGGTTAAGGTGAAGGGTAAGGTTAGGGTTAAGGGTAAAGTTTAAGTTTAAGGTTACGGGTTTAGTCAAGTTAAGGTTAAGGTTAAGGGTTTGGACAAGGTTAGGGTTAGGTTATAGTTGAAGTCAAGGTTAAGGTTACGTTAAGGATAAGGTTAAGGTTAAGGTTATGGTTATAGTTAAGGTTAGGTTAAGGTTAAGGTTATGGTTATAGTTAAGGTTAGGTTAAGGTTAAGGTTAAGGTTAAGGTTACATTAAGGTTAAGGCTGAAGGTTTTTTTCAAGGTTAAGGTTATTTTAAGTTAAGGTTCAGGATAAGGTTAAGGTTAAGGTTAGATTTAGTGAAGGTTAAGGTTAAGACCTGTAACCTTATCCTTGACCTTGCCCTTAATCTTAACCTTAACCTTAACCTTACTAACCTTGTAACCTTATCCTTAACCTTAATTATAACCTAACCCTAACCTTTAAAAAACCATAACCCTAACCTTAACCTTAACTTTACCCTTAACCTAACCTTAAACTTAACTATACCCTTAACCTAATCTTAACCTTACCCTTAACCTTGACCTTAATCTTAACTTAACCTATCCTTAACCTTAACCTTAACTATAACCTGACACTAACTTTGACCAAACCCTTAACCTGAACCTTATCTTAACCTTATCCTAACCTTAACCTAACTATAAACTTACCCTTAACCTTAACCTTAACCTGACTAAACCCGTAACTTTAACCTGAACCTTAAACTTGCCCCCTTAACCTTAATCTTAACCTAATCTTAACCTTAACTAAAACCTAACCCTAACCTTAACCAAACCCTTAACCTTAAACTTAGCCTTAACCATAAACCTAACCTTAACCTAACCTAAACGTTAACCTTAAACTTAACGAAACTTTAACCTTAACCTAACCTTAACCTTAACCTTAACCTAACTATAACCTTACTCTTAACCTTAACCTTGACATTAACTATAACCTATCCCTAACCTTGACCTTAACCTTAACCTTAACCTAACCTTAACCTTAACTTTACCTTAACCTTGACTTTACCCTTAAACTAACCTTAACCTTAACCTAACCCTTAACCTTGACCAAACATTTAACCTTAACTTTACATTTAACCTAATATTAACCTTAACCTAACCTTAAATTTGACATTACCCTTAACGTAACCTTAACCTTGACCTTAACCTGAGGTTAAGATTATGATTAAGTTTAAGGTTAGGGTTAAGGTTAGGGTAAGGTTAGGGTTAAGGTTAGGTTAGGTTAAGGTTAAGTTAAAGGTTAAGGTAAGGTTAAAGTGAAGGTTAAGGTGAAGGTTAGGTTAAGGTTAAGGTTAACGTCAAGGGTAAAAATAAGGTTATTGTTAAGTTTAAGGTTAGGATTAGGTTATAGTTAAGGTTAAGATTAGGTTAAGGTTAAGATAAGGTTAAGGTTAATTTTAGGTTATCGTGAAGGTTAAGGTTAAGATAAGATTAAGGTTAAGGTTATGGGTTTGGTCAAGGTTAGGGTTAGGTTATAGTTAAGTTCAAGGTTAAGGTTAGTTTATAGTGAATGTGAAGGTTAAGATAAGGTTAAGGTGAAGGTTAGGTTAAGGTTAAAGTTATGGTTAAGGTTAATGCTCACGTTAGGTAAAGGTTAAGGTTAAGGTTAATGTTAAGGGTTTGGTCAAGCTTAGGGTTAGGTTATAGTTAAGGTTATGGGTTTATTCAGGTTAAGGTTAAGGTTAAGGGTAAAGTTAAGGTTAAGGGTAAAGTTAAGGGTTTAGTCAGGGTAAGGTTAACATTAAGTGTTTGTTCAAGGTTAGGGTTAGGTTCAAGTTACGGGTTTAGTTAGGTTAAGGTTAGGATTAAGGTTAAGGTAATGGTTAAGGTTAAGGTTAAGGGTAAATTC
This sequence comes from Pinus albicaulis, assembly GCA_034641835.2. Lineage (NCBI taxonomy): Eukaryota > Viridiplantae > Streptophyta > Pinopsida > Pinales > Pinaceae > Pinus > Pinus albicaulis. Next base: position 34,155,860 of record MU968317.1, read on the forward strand.
AAGGTTAAGGTTAAGGTTAAGGTTTGGTCAAGGTTAGGGTTAGGTTATATTTATGGTTATGGTAAGGTTAAGGTTAAGGTTATGGTTAAGGTTAGGTTTAGGTTAAGTGGTTAAGGTTAAGTTTTGGTCAAGGTTAGGGTTAGGTTATAGTTGAAGTCAAGGTTAAGGGTAAGGTTAAGGTTAGGTTAAAGTTACGATTAGGTTAAGGGTAAATTTAAGGTTATGGTTAGGGTAAGGTTAGGTTTAAGGTTAGGGGAAGGTTAAGGTTAAGGTTAGGCTAAGGGTAAAGTCAAGGTTAAGGTTAGGTTAAGGGTAAGGATTTTTTCAAGGTCATGGTTTGGTTATAGTTAAGGTCAGGTTAAGGTTAAGGTTAAGGTTTTGGTCAAGGTTAGGGTTACGTTATAGTTAAGGCTAAGGTTAAGGTTAAGATTGGGTTAAAGTTAAGGTTAGGATAAGGTTAAGATAAGGTTAAGGTTAAGGGGAAGGTTAAGTTTAGGTAAAGGTTAAGGGTGAAGGTTAAGGTTAAGTTTAAGGTTAAGGTTAACATTAGGTTAAGGTTAAGATTGGGTTAAGGTTAAGGTTAGGATAAGGTTAAGATAAGTTTAAGGTTAAGGTGAAGGTTAAGTTTAGGTTAAGGTTAAGGGTGAAGGTTAAGGTTAAGTTTAAGGTTAAGGTTAACGTTAGGTTAAGGTCAAGGTTAAGGTTAAGTTAGGTTAAGTTAGGTTAAGTTTATGTTAAGGGTGAAGTAAAAGTTAGGGTTAAAGTTAAGCTTAATGTTAAGGGTAAGGTCAAGGTTAAGGTTACGGGTCTTAACCTTAACCTTTAGTATAGCCTAACCTTAACTATAACCTAACACTCACCTTAACACAACCTTAACCTTAACCTTAACTTAACCGTAACCTTAACATTAACCTTACCTTTAACCTTAAGCTTAACCTTAAGCTTAACCTTAACCTAACCTTATCCTTGACCTTGACTACAACCTAACCCTAACCTTGACCAAAACTTAACCTTAACCTTATATTAACCTTAACATTAACCTTAACCTTTCCATAACCATAACCTTAACCTTAACCTTAACCCTAACCTTAATCTTAACTTTACCCATAACGTAATATTAACCTTACCCTAACCTTACCCTTAACCTTAACCTGAGATTAAGATTATGGTTAAGGTTAAGGTTAAAGGTAAGGTTACGATTAAGGTTAAGGTTAAGAATTTGGTCAAGGTTAGGGTTAGGTTATAGTTAAGGAAAAGGTTAACGTTAAAGTTATAGTTAAGGGAAAGGTTAAGGTTAAGGGTAAATTTAAGGTTAAGGTTAATTAAAGGTTAAGTTAAGGTTAAGTGTAAGTTTAAGATAATGTTAAGGGTAAGGGTAAGTTTAACATTAAGGTTAAGGGTTTGGTCAAGGTTAGCGTTAAGTTATAGTGAAGGTTAAGGTTAAGTTAAGGGTAAAGTCAAGGTTAAGGTTACGTTAAGGTTAAGATTAAGTTAAGGGTAAAGTTAAGGTCAAGGTTAGGTTAAGGTTACACGATTAGTAAGGTTAAGGTTAAGGTTAAGATTAGGTTAAGGGTAAGGTTAAGGTTATTTTAAGTTTAAGGTTAAGGGTAAGGTTAGGGTTAGGTTATAGTTAAGTTCAAGGTTAACGTTAAGGGCAAGGAAACCCTTAACCTTAACCTTAACCTGACTAAAATCGTAACCTTAACCTTACCCTTACCATTAACCTTCACCCTTAACCTTAACCTTAACCTTAATATAACCTTAACCTTAAATTTACCCTTAACCTAAACTTAACCATAACCTTAACCTTAACCTTACCCTTACCTAACCTTAACCTTAAAATTAACCTTAACCTTAAACTTTATCTGACCTTAACCTTAACCTTAACCATATCCTTAACGTTAACCTTAACCTTTACTCTAACCTTAACCTTAACCTTGACCAAACCCTAAACCTTAACCTTAACCTAACCTTAACCTTGACCTTAACTATAACCTTATTGTGGCCAGCAACAACCCCCATTTTTATTTAATATTAGTAATTATACTAAATAAATGGGGACCCTTAGTTAAAAAATCCAAAAAAATCAATTAGTATTTGTTTCCCTTTTCAAATAAAACCTTCTATCATAACTTAGGGAAATTCCATAGAAAATCCTTAAGAAACACTTAAGTTTATGATAGATTACAATAAAATCTTTCTTTGAGCGAAATAGCGCATCCATCGCAAATGGTAGATATCTTTTGTAGAACTGAATCTTTTAAACTGCAACTTTGCGATATTGCGATAACACGATCCCAAAAAGCCTATACGTTAAAATACTGGTCGCAAATCACATATCGCAGAAAATTGTTAAACGAATATTTTATATGTGATATTTGCGATTTGCGATTTTGCGATATTTGCGATTTTGTGATGTTTACGATTTGAGAAAAATGTGATTTGCGATATTGCAATATTGCATAGCAAATCGCAGATTCTTAAAAAGCTCGTTGTCCAATGTAAATCCTTTCATAAATCAATATCTGTTATGTGCTTTAAATGATTGAATTAATGAATGGATTGTCAAGTATCAATAAAAAAGTTTTTGTTTTGATTGAAAGGTTGTTTCCGTTAGAATAATATATTTCATCCGCCTTTTGCATTTAAAACTATCTCATCACTCTTCTCATGTCATTACTCTCACTTAACTCGTAAAACTGCAGGCGCAAAGGAGCAAAAGACTATACAAAGCGTTCATAGAGCATTATGGGTAAGAAAGAGAAGATTTCAAGTTCTGAAAACAAAGAAATGGCTTCACTGTATGCGGATACTGCTTGCAATAAGGATGCCGATATAACCACCTGGGAAGGAATGTATAATTTGCTTGAAGAAGAAAATCCCAGGGTGATGCAAGTTGCGGCTACTGAAGGATCAAGTAATTCATCTGAAGCAACCCTTAAAGACCTGGCTTGTTCATTTCTGCACCGGATAGCAGCAAGACCAAGAATTCTTCCGTATTTAGACATGGTAAAATGGGTGTTGGACAACACCGATATTTCAGACAGGCAATTTAGAACTCTAGATCAAGAGCTCATCGGGTCGTTCACTACGGAAAATTTGAGGCTGATGTATCATTTGCCGGAAACTTAGGCGACTTATAATAAACAATTTATGGAGAATTTTTCCAAAGAACATGAAAATTTGGCAGAATGCACAAGGGAATGTACCAAAAGAGATGAACCATTGAAGAAAAACAAACACGGTATGTACAGTACTGGTTCACTCACCGCTCCATATTGTTTTGCTGCTGCTATGTTATACAGGCTTTTTGGAAAGCCTGATATAAATATGGTCTTACCTGAATGGCTTCCATTGTTAAATGCTGCTATTAACGCTACTATTGTAGACTGGGCCAAAATATTATCTGACAATTTAGCCACTGCTATTTTCAATTACCGGTCTAAACGAATTGTTTCTCAGAGGATTTATCTTCCTTTTTATCTATCTGCTTATGTTATGGACACTATCTGCTTTGTTTCTAAATTCCCTTTGATGGGTTGGCAATGGACGATTCAAGATCATTTGCCTATTCATGTGTATCACAAGGAATTGTGGGAATCCAAGTTTATTCCTCATTTTTACAAGATTTGCCATGGCATAATGTTGCCTCTGCACAAAACATTGTATAATAAATATGCTCCAAGGTTTTCCCCGGAAGCACAAGTTGACAGTCTCCCTGTCACACGATGGTTTGGGGAAGAGTGGTTTACCTATGTGAGGGTTTTTGGAAGCTCTTTTTCTCCTCATGTTTTACCCTTATATGTTTCTGATAAACTTATAGCTCGGGAAATTTCATACCAAACCTGTGGTGAAGGAGGTTTGAAAAAGGAATTAAGGGATAATAAGAAGGCCATTTGGCCACAATTTCCTGTAGCTTGTGGGACATTTTCATTATTTGATGTTGGACATGCATTCAAGGAAGTAAGAAATATTACATGCTTACAATTGTTTAAATTTTCAAAAAGGTTATTCGACCCTAATGAAGTTGCTAAAAATTTCACCTCTGCAATCAAAGTAAGGATATTTTCCAGAGAAGAGGACCCTTTCGATGATATATTCCTAGAAAAATCCACACTAAAATAATTTCTACATTCATCACAGATGCAGTTATCTCCAGAACAATTTCAAGAATTTAAAGTTTACAGAGAAAGAAGACTAACTACTATCTCTTTGGAAAATTTGCGTTTGGAACCCGCAAGGGAACCAACTCCTAGTGTCAGTCTCAATGGCAGTTCAGGTACAGATAAGTCTAAGTCAAAATCTGAAAGAGAGACTTCTGAACTTTCTGATAAGTCCAATGAAGAGTAGGATAGAAATGAAGAATTAGTGAAAGATAATGCTCAATCGAAAGAGATTTCACAACAACAAATTTTGACTTCTCAGCAGATAAATCCTCCTCCTACCAATGTACAACAACAGTCAATCACAATTGAATTAGACAAAGAATTGGAAAGCTTTAATCAATTTCTTAATGTGGAAGGACAGAATATACAGACCCCTGTACAGACAACAAAAGTTTTGAGCATAGGAATAAGCGGTAATGTGACAAATACAGAACATATACCTGTCACTCCCTCTTCTGAGATTGTACTTAATGTAGAGGACATTCCTCCTCTAGATGTATTCTACAGCCCGAAGTATAAAGCAGTAGTAAAGAAACAAAGAAAAAAGAGAAAATTAGAAGGTGCAATTGCTACTGAAGAAGAACAATTAGATGTCTTGTGGAAGGATCCTACCACAGAGCCTACTGATAATCTTGCTAAGTTATCTCAAATTACAGGAGCTTATGCTTCTGCAACTATTGACAAAGCATTTGAGATACAACTCTTATTAAATGAAAAATAAGAACAGATACAAGTTCTGCAACAACAATTGCAACAGGTACAGGCCAATAATGAAGCACAGATGAAACTTGAAAAATTACAGCAACAACTTCAAGAAATGCAAATTGGATATCAAAAAATTTGAGCTGATAAAGAGAAACAAATACAGATTATCCAATATCAGCACAAAGATGATCCTAAGCTTCCAGAGTTTATTTCAGAAACTATTTCTTTAAAAAATCAACTACTGCAACAAGAAGAAGTATTATGCCAAAAAATCTTGCAATGGAATTCTTTTTGTCAAGAAAGTGATAAGATCACTAATCATGTCGTATATTTACGAAATGATTATGATTTAATTAATGAAAAAGTTACTGATTATTTGGTATCGAAAAAAACAAAGGAAGGAAGAAAAGCTAGTGCACCAATTATTAATGAAAACCATAAAGAAATACTTTTCAATGACTGGGATGCACAAATCAAAGGGGCATAGAAAGCAGCAAAAGAATCGGCTACAGCAGCAAGCAGTCTTACTGATTTTGTAAATGAGAATTTGAACAAATAAAATTTGATTTCAGAAACTGTTCCGGGATATCTTCCGCAGGCGCATCAATTGCAAACAGAATGGACACAAAAGGCGGAAGAAAAATCAAAATCAATCCAAGGATTGACAAGATTAAACTGTGATTCTTACTAGACATATTTAGTGAAACCACACAATCAACACAGTGTGCTTAATTGCATCATTAGTTCTGCTGAGAATATTGCGCCTACACTTGCCGATTCTGTCTTTTCGGGACAGTTGAAATCTGAAGTCGGCCAACCACCTATTCTGAAAACAATGTTGGATGCTTGCAAGTTTAAAGATCAAGTTCATAAGTAGTTACTTAATAGTCTTTATTTTTAGATTTAGTTTTAGTTTTACTGTATTTTTGCCTAGGAAAAGGACAGTCATTTAAACTGAATCCTTAATTTTTGTAATAAAGTATTTTTAGATTTAGCTAGTAGTATTTAAACCCTTCTCATGCATTTAGAGAAGGGTCATAAATTATAATATTTTGGACTTGGAGATTACATTTCTGTACTGCACTGGCTCTTATATTTTATAAAGGATCACATCTGGTGATTTTATGCAGAATTATCTTTAAAGTGTTGCATTTTTGTACCTTGGATTTTATTTTGCATCAGAATTACTGGATTAGAGTATCAGATTTCAATTGAAAGCTTTCAAGATGGATAAGGTATTTCTATCTGTTCACTATTGATTTCTTTTGTCTTCTGATATTCGTTTTAGAATTTGCTATCATTTATATACATTTGGTTCTAACAACGTTTCTTTATATATCATTTTTTAGTATAATTGAAATGTTATCTTTCATAAGTATATGTAGATGATATACTATGATGAATACAATATGCTAATATAACTCTGTTTAATTTCTTAAACAGAGTTATCTTTATTTGTTTCTGCACATTTCAATTAAATAATAATACATTTTTATGGTTATTGTTCAAACGGAATAATCTGAAGTTGTATTCACATATGATTGCTCGGGTTAGTTTTTAGAATTTATTTATCATTATTTAGTTTAAATTAGATAGTTTTATTTCAGTCAATTTAGTCTCACTTTCACTCATCCAAATCAACCCATTAGTTATAAGGAAACTGGTCCTTTCAATCCAGTCGGAGCCACCATACCAAACAGATAAGGAGCTGTCCTAAGGTCCCGATCGGGTGGTTTTCCCCAATGTTTGAAGCAGATATTTTCTAGGCTTCAACAAACCTAACCCTAACCTTAATGTTACGGGTTAAGGATAACATTAAGGTTATGGGTTAAGGATAACCCGTAACCTTAACCTAACCCTAACCTTAAGGTTATAGGTTAAGGATAACCTTAACTAAAATTGTAACCTTAACCTTAAAATTAACCTTACTAAACTCATAACCTTAACCTTAACCTTAATATAACCTTAACCTTAACTTTACCCTTAAACTAAGCTTAACCATAACCATAACCTTAACCTTAACCTTACCCTTACCTAACCTTAACCTTAACTTCACCCTTAACCTTAAAATTAACCTTAACCTTAAAATTTATCTGACCTTAACCTTAACCTTAACCATAACCTTAACCTTAACCTTAAAATTTACCCTAACCTTAACCTCAACCTTAACCTTAACCTTAACCTAACCTTAACCTTGACCTTAATTATAACCTAACCCTATCCTTGAACAAACCCTTTACCTTAACTTTACCCTTAACCTAACCTTACCCTTAACTATAACATACCCCTAACCTTAAGGTTAAGGTCAAGGTTAAGGTTAATGTTATGGTTAAGGTTAAGGTTATGGTTAGGTTAAGGGTAAAGCTAATTTTATGGTTAAATTTAAGGTTAGGTTAAGGTTAAGCTTATGTTATAGTTAAGGTGAAGGTTAGGTTAAGGTTAAGGTTAGGTAAAAGTTAACCTTAACCTTAACCTTAAATTTACCCTTAGGTTACAGGTTTAGTTATTTTAAGGTTAAGGTTAAGGGTTTGGTCAAGCTTAAGGTTAAGGATAAGGTGAAGGTTAAGGGTAAGTTCAAGGTTAGGGGTAAAGTTAAAGTTAAGTTTATGATGAAGGTTAAGGGTAAGGTCAAGGTTAAGGGTAAAGTTAAGGTTAAGGTGAACGTTAGAGATAAGGTTAAGTTTAAGGTTACGGGTTTAGTCAGGTTAAGGTTAGGGTTGAGGGTAAGGTTAAGGTTAAGGTTAGGGGAAGGTTAACGTTAAAGTTAGGTTAAGATAAGGGTCTGGTCAAGGTTAACATTAACAGTTAAGGTTAAGGTTAGGTTAGAGTTAAGGTTAAGGTTATGTTAAGGGTAAGATAAGGTTAAGGTTAGTTTAAGGTCAAGTTCAAGGTTAAGGTTAAGGGAAAGCCAAGGTTAAGGTCAAGGATAAGGTTAGGGTAAAGGTTGAGGTCAAGGTTAAGGTTATGGTTAGGTTAAGAGTAATGTCAAGGTTAAGGTTATGGTTATGGGAAGGTTAAGGTTAAGGTTAAGTTAAGGTTAAGGGCAAGGTTAGGGTTAGGTTATAGTTAAGCTCAAGGTTAAGGTTAGGTTAAGGTTAAGGTCAGGGTTAGGGTTAGGTTATAGTTACGGTTAAGGTTAAAGTCAAGGTTAAGGATTTGGTGAAGGTTAGAGTTAGGTTATATTTAAGGTTAAGGTTAAGGTTAGGTTAAGGTTCATGTTAAGGTTAAGGGTTTGGTCAAGGTTAGGGTTAGGTTATACTTAAGGTTAATGTTAAGGTGAAGGTTATGGGTTTAGTCAGGTTAAACTTAAGGTTAAGTGTTTGGTCAAGGTCAAGGTTAAGGGTTTGGTGAAGGTCATGGTTAAGGTTAAGGTTAAGGTTAAGGTTAGGGTTAGGGTAAAGTTAAAGTTAAGGTTAAGGTTAGGTTAAGGTTAAGGTTAAGGGTTTGGTCAGGGTTATAGTTAGGTTAAGGGGGTAAGGTTAATGTTAAGGTTAAGGGTTTGATCAAATTTAGGGTTAGGTTATAGTTAAGGTGAAGGTTAAGGTCAAGTTATAGTTAAGATTAAGATTAAGGTTAAGGTTAGGGTAAAGTTAAAGTTAAGGTTAAGGTTAAGCGTTTGGTCAAGGTTAGGGTTAGGTTAAGGGGGTAAGGTTAAGGTTAAGGTTAATATTGAGGTTAAGGGTTTGGTCAAGGTTAAGGTTAGCATTAGTTTATAGTTATGGTTAAGGTTAAGATTAGGTTAATGGTAAAGTTAAGGTTATGGTTAGGGTAAGGTTAAGGTTAAGGGTAAAGATAAGGTTATGGTTAAGGTTAAAGGTCAAGGTTAAGGTAAGGTTAATTTTATGGTTAGGTTAAGTTAAGGTTAAAATTAGTGTTAAGGTTAAGTTAAGGGTAAAGTTAGGGTTAAGGTTAGGTTTAAGGTTAGGGGAAGGTTAAGGTTAAGTTTAAGGTTACGGTTAAGGTTAGGTTAAGGTGAAGGTTAAGGGTAAGGTTAAGATTAAGGTCAAGGTAAAGGATAAGGTTAAGGTTAAGGTCATGATTACGGGAATGTAAAGGTTAAATTAAGTTTAAGAGTAAGGGTTTGGTCAAGGTTAGGGTTATGTTATAGTTAAGGTCACGTTAAGGTTAAGGTTAAGGTTAAGGGTAAAGATAAGGTTATGGTTAGGTTATAATTAGGGTTAGGTTAAGGTTACAGGTTTAGTGAGGTTAAGGTTAAGGTTATGTTAAGGGTAAAGTAAAGTTTAAGGTTATGGTTATGAGAAGGTTAAGGTTAAGGTTATAGTTAAGATTAGGTTAGGTTAAGGTTAAGATAAGGTTAAGGTTAAGGTTACATTAAGGGTAAAATCAAGGTTAAGGTTAGGTTAAGGTGAAGATAAGGTTAAGGTTAAGGTTAAGGTTAATATTAGTTTAAGGGTAAACTTATGGTTAAGATTGGGTTTAAGGTTAAGGTTAGGTTAAGGTTACCATAAGGTTATAGTTATGTTAAGGTTAAGGTTAAGGTTAGGTTAAGGTTAAGATTAGGTTATGGGTTTAATTAAGTTAAGGATAAGATAAGGTTAAGGTTAAGGTTAGGTTAAGGTCAAGGTAAAGGTTAAGGTCAAGGTCAAGGTTAAGGTTAGGTTAGGGTTAGGTTATAGTTAAGGTTAAGAAAAGGTTAAGGTTAGGTTAAGGTTAAGGTTATGGTTAAGGTTAAGGTTAACGTTAATGGTCAGTGACATAACCCTAACCTTGACCAAACCCTTAACCTTAACCTTACTCTTACCCTTAACCTTAATCTAAACCTTCACCCTAACCTTAACCTTAACCTGATCTTAACCTTAACTTTACCTTAACCTTGACTTTATCCTTAACTTAACCTTAACCTTAACCTTATCTTAAACTTAACCTTAAACTTAACCTAACTATAACCTTACCCTTAACATTAACCTTGACCTTAACATTAACCTAACCTTAACCTTAACCTTAACCATAACCTTATCTTTACCCTTAACCTTAACCTTAACTTTAACCCAACCCTAACCTTAACTTTACCCTTAAACTAACCTTAGCCTAACCTTAACCTTAACCTAACCCTAACCCTAACCTTGACCAAACAGTTAACCTTAAGGTTAAGTTAAGGGTAAGGGGAAGGTCAAGGTTAAGGTTACGTTAAGGGTTTGCTGAAGGTCAAGGTTAGGTTAAGGTTAGGGTTAGGTTATAGTTAAGGTTAAGGTTAAGGTCAAGGTTAAGGTTAATGTCAAGGGTTTGGTCAAGGTGAGTGTTAGGTTATAGTTAAGGTCAAGGTTAATGTTATGTTATAGCTAAGGTTAAGGTTAAGGTTATGGGAAGGTTAATGTTAATCTTAAATTTAGGGCTAGGTTAAGGTTAAGGTTACTGGTTTATTAAGTTTAAGGTGAAGGTTAAGGTTAAGGTTAGGTTAAGGTTAAATTCAAGGTTAAGGTTAAGGTTAAGATAAGGTTAAGGGTAAGGTTAATGTTAAGGTTAGTTTAAAGGTAAAGTTATTGTTAAGGGTAAAGTTAAGATTAAAGTTACAGGTAAGGTGAAGGTTAACATTAAGGTCAAGGTCATGGTCAAGGTTAACGTTAAGTTAGGTTAAGGTAAGGTAAAGGTTACAGTTGTGGTTAGGGAAAGGTTAGGGTTAGGTTATAGTTAAGGTTAAAGTTAAAGTTAAGGGTAACGTTAAGGTAAAGGTTAGATTTAGGTTATATTTAAGTTTAAGGTTAGGTTAAGGGTAAATTCAAGGTTAAGATTAAGGTTAAGATTACGGGTTTAGCAAGGTGAAGTTTAAGGTTAAGGTTAGCTTAAGGTTAAGGTTGAAGGTTAAGGTTATGGGTCTTAACCTTAACCTTACCATTAAATTTCACTCTTAACCTTCACCCTTAACCTTAACATTAACCTTAACCTAAACCTTCACTATAACCTAACCTTAACCTTGACCTTAACTATAACCTAACCTTGACCTTAACCTTAACCTTACCTTAACCTTAACCTTAACCTAATCTTCCCATAACCTTTAACTTAACCTAGCTTTAACTTTAACCTTCCCCTAACCTTAACATTAACATTAACCTTAACCTAACCTTAACCTTAACCTTAACCTTACCCTAACCTTCACCTTAAATTTACCCATAACCTTAACCTTACCCTTAACCTAAAATTAACCTTAACCTTGACCAAACCCTTAACCTAACCTTAACCTTAGCCTAACTAGGACCTTAACCTTAACCTTAACCTTATCTTCACGTTAACCTTCCCATAGAATTAACCTTAACCTTAACCATAACCTAATCTTAACCTTGACATTACCCTTAACGTAACCTTAACCTTAAAATTAACCTTAATCTTAACCTTCCCATAACCATAACCTTAACCTTAACCTTAACTTTACCCTTAACCTAACATTAACCTTAACCTTATCTTAACCTTAACCTAACATTAACCTTGAATTTAGCCTTAACGTAACCTTAACCTTAAGGGTAAAGTTAAGTTAACCTTACCCTTAACCTTATATTAACCTTAACCTAACCTAATATTAACCTTAACCCCTAACCTAACCTTACCTTAACCATAACCTTAACCGAAACTTAACCTTAACCATAATAGAGTACATAAAAGTGAGATCCAAGGTATGGATGTAGCCATCCAACAATAAGGATCAAAAAATAGAATCAGGTATGGTCGCAACCGTCCAGTCAAAGGAGTCATGTAACAAGTCATAGTAATCCACAAAAAACCCGCAACTTGGATTTCACCAGACAAAACCCAGGGTCTTGCGCTCCATCCCAAATCGAACAAAGTAAAATTTTGATCATGCGAATAGACGAGTTGAATTCAAACATGCAAGAACATATTTTGATTACCAACCAATAATGAGAGTTGTTAACATATGCGAGAGAAATCGTCAATAATGACGACTCTCAATGTACAAAAGGTACAATCCATGGAATGTGAACAGTGATCTGGTGTCGAACATTCGCAGAATCATCCGATCAAAGGCCATTGATGTGAACCTTTCAAAATATGCAAATAACCTTCCATTAAGGCATGCAGGCTCGAAGGCACTTGAAGGGAGTCTCTAGATTAGCTTCCTGGAAAATGAGTTGAAGTCAACAGGAAGTGACCTGGTTGAAGGAGGGCCATGATGTTTCCCACATCATTGACACAAGACAGAGGAATATGATGATTTGTGAATCAAAACAATAGAGAATCAGAGGAAGGTTGAAGATTGCAGAGAAAAAACTTCTCTTGAACATATCGGTGGCATGACACTGGATTTGGAAGTATTTGACATCAAGGGATCTGAGGTCATGGTGACATGACAAAGAGTATATGAGCGGTCAAAATAGATTACCTAAACCCATGCAGGAAAATAAACAATGAAGTGAGATGTTCCCAACCCAAAACGATTGCAGATAAGTGCCATGCTCAAGAGTGACATACTACTAAATAAATTCTGGTTCCATTTCCCCCCACCATTTCTGGCAAGTACCCCAATTCTTTTTGTAAAAAAGATTGAAGGGGATAGCATATGCTTGCGATGTAATAGAGTATCAGAGATACAACTACGATTTACTTTGAAAACATATAAGTTGTATACTTTGCAAGAGTGGATCTCATCTCCAGCTACTTCTATAGTATTCTTCTCCAAGCTCATCTCCTTGGCTATATGTTCAGCTAGCTTTCATAAAGGGAGAAGGCTTTTTTATAAAGAGGGAGAGGGAGAGGTTAGGATCCCTATATTCATGGAAGGGAGGCCTATCTTTTCGGAGTGTTCCATGGGAGGTAAAAACCACTACCTAAAGAGAGAGATCCATGGCTCATCAACTTAACCACTTCCAGTGACTCATACCCGAGGTGGTTAGAAGGAAACTTCCACCTCTAATTTTTAAAAAGCATTCCTAAAATAGCTTGGCGCGGGGGCTGCACTGAGACACAGTGCCAAGTGGAATGGGATTTAGTGAAAATATTCCACATCAGCGTGAGGGATGAACTGGCTACCGATAACAAGGAAAAAACATAGGTTTTGTGTGTTTTTTGAGGAAATGTCCAATAGGAGAAATGATTTCCTTATGTAGAAGGATGCAAAGAAGGTGTTTGCAAAGCATGACACTGTTCACAAGTCACGGGAATGATCCTCCAATATGTGGGAGGAGGGATTGCAGGGACGGTGACAAAATTTTGTGTAACACCCTTATCCTTAACCTTAACTCTAACCCTAACCTTGACTTTACCCTTAACTTAACCATAAAATACACTATAACCAAACCTTAACCTTTAAAAATCCCTTAACCTTAACCTTAACCTTACTAAAGTCGTAACCTTAACCTTAACTATAACCTAACCCTAACCTTGACCAAAACCTTAACCTTAACCTTGACCAAACCCTTAATCTTAACCTTAGCCTTACTAAACCCATAATCTTAACCTTAACCTTAATTATAACCTTGACCTTTACCTTAACCTTAACCTTCACCCTTAACCTTAACCTTAACCTTAACCTTCACTATAACCTAACATTAATCTTGACCTTAACTATAACATATCCTTGACCTTAACCTTAACCTTACCTTAACCTTAACCTTAACCTTACCCTTACCCTTACCCTTACCCTTACCCTTAACCTTAACCAAACCCTTAATCTTAACCTTAACCTTACCCTTAACCTTGACCTTAACCTTAACTTAACCTAACATTAATTTTAACCTTAACTATAACCTAACCCTAACCATGACCAGACCCTTAACCTTAACCTTATCTTAACCTTATCCTATCCTTAAACTTAACCTTAACCTCACTATAACCTTACCCTTAACCTTAACCTTGACCTTAACTATAACCTAACCCTAACCTCGACCAAACCCTTAACATTAACCTTAACTTAACCCTAACCTTGACCAAACCCTTAACATTAACCTTAAACTTAACCTTAACCTAATCTTAACCTTAACCTAGCTGTAACCTTAACCTAACCTTAACCTTAAACTTAACATTAACCTTAACCTTAGCATAACCATAACCATAACCTTAACCTTAACCTAACCCTAACTTAACCTTAACCTAACCTTAACCTTAACCTTAACCTAACTCTAACCTTAACTTTACCCTTAACATTAACCTTAACCTTAACCTTAACCTGATCTTAACCTTAACCTAATTTTAACCTTAACCTTAACCTTAACCTTAACCTTAACATTAACCTTGCCATGACCTTAACTATAATTTAACCCTAACCTTGACCAAACCCTTAACCTTAACCTTAACCTTTACCCTAACCTTACCCTAACCTTATCTTATCCTTAACCTAACCTTAACCTTGGCTTTACCCTTAACATAACCTTAACCTTAACCTTAACCTAACCCTTAACCTTACCTTGACCTTACCCTTAACTTAATCTTAACCTTAACCTTGAACCTAACCATAACCTTAAACCTTAACCATAACCTTTACCTAACCTTGACCTTAACTATAACCTAATGCTAACCTTAACCTTAACCTAACATTAACCTTGACCTTAACTATAACCTAACCTTAACCTTTACCAAAATCTTAACGTAACCTTAACCGTGACATTACCCTTAATGTAACCTTAACCTTGACCTTAACCTTACCCTTAACATTAACCTTAACCTTAACTTTACCCTTAACCTTAACCTATCCTTAACCTTAACCTTGACCTTAACCTTAACCTTAACTTTACCTTAACCTAACTTTAAGCTTAGCATTAACCTTAACCTTAACTTTACCCTTAACCTAACTCTAAGGGTTTAGTTAGATTAAGATTAGGTTAAGGTTAAGGTTAACGTTAAGAGTTTGGTTAAATTTAGGTTAAGGTTAATGTTAAGGTTAAGGGTTTGGTCAAGGTTAGGGTTAGGTTATCATTAAGTTTAAGGTCAAGGTAAAGGTTAACATTAACCTAACCTTAATCTTAACCTAAAACTTTACCCTTAACCTAACCGTAACCTTAGCCTTAACCATAACCTTAACCTTAACCTTGAACTTAACCTTAACATTAACCTTAACTTAACTATATCCTTAACCTTCACCTTAACCTTAATCTTAACCTTGACTTTACCCTGAACTTAACCTTAAACAAACCTTAACCTTAACCTTACCCCTAACCTTAAATTTAAACTTAACCTTAGCCCAACCATAACCTTTACCTTAACCTTAACCTTACCCTAACCTTAAATTTACACTTAACCTAACCTTAACCTTAACCTTGACCTTAACCTTAACTTTACCCTTAACCTTGACCTTACCCTTAACCTTCAATATCACCTAACCTTAACCTTAAGGTTAGGGTTAGGTTATAGTTAAGTTCAAGGTTAAGTTTAAGGTTACGGGTGATCCAGGTGGATATTGGTGGCCTCCCACCTATTCCATTTGGACCCACAGTAGCAATTCTTTCAGTTTTTCAGCTTCAGCACAGCTTACTATTTATAGCAGGTTTTCGGGTCCTGCACACCCGGAGCCGTTTTGGGGCATTAATAATCTAGGTGGATATTGGTGGCCACCCATCGAGTCCATTTGAACCCCCACCATCAGTTATTTCAGTTTGTAAGTTTCGGCACATCTTACTATTTTTAGCAGTTTTTCGGGTCTTAAACTTCCGGAGCCATTTTGAGGCCAGCGACGTTTGGGGGCAGAGGAGGAATAGGATCCATGGGCCCGTCAACATCGAGCATCATTGAGATCTCGGATGAGTCTTCTCTTATTCTTGGCTCCGTAGCTGATCGGATGCCAAAGTTACGTCAGTGGGAAGTTGAAATACCCAAACGGGGCCACGGTTTAGGCTTCATCTCCTATGGTTAGGGTTTTGGACGTTTCAGATTCTACATTGTTTCTCAACAATAAATAGGCCCTCGAGCCTCATTGTAACACAGTTCAGGGGGTTGGGAGCCGATACATCTCTTCTCAGAGATAAGCGCTACCAGTGCCCTAGCTCGCCACATCTCTATCATGTCTGCATTGTAACACAGTTCAGGGGCTAGTAGCCGCCACATCTCTTCTCAGGGATATGTTGCCAGTACCCGAGCTCATATATTTCCATTATGTCTGTAATAGGCCTATGAGCCTCAATGTAATACAGTTTAGAGGCCTGCGTACGCTACATCTCTTCTCAGAGATACGCTACCAGCGCCCTAGCTTATTTCCATTATGTTTGTAAGCTTATTGCAGTCATTATTTTATTAATAAAATGAAGCATTATTTCCGCTGCATCTCTGTATCTATGGTTATATCTGTATTCTGTTGCGTTCCTGCATAAATCCGGATCAGTGGTATCAGAGCGGGTCTGCTCTTTCTCTGTTTTTCTCTTCATGTCCCCAATGTGGCCAGGGTATAAGGAGTTCAACCTCGCAACCCCGACGACCCCCCATGGCGGAAGGAAAGAAAGACGAGGGAGCAGGAGATCCTATCAAAATCTTGCTCGAGGATGCCCTCGAGAAACAGAGGAACGCGATGATGGACAATTTTTTTTTCAGATCCTTCAATGGCTGCCCAGTGGTGGCACATCTACATCCAGCACGGCTGCCAACACCAAGTTCAGCAAAATTCCCCCCCCCCCCCATGGAGGAACTTAACGCAATGGAGATCATTGCTTCCTAAGGAGGGAGGAATGATCCAGGTGGATATCGGTGGCCTCCCACCTATTCCATTTGGACCCGCATCATCAATTCTTTCAGTTTTTCAGCTTCAGCACAGCTTACTATTTATAGTAGGTTTTCGGGTCCTGCACACCCGGAGCCGTTTTGGGGCATTAATAATCCAGGTGGATATTGGTGGCCACCCATCGAGTCCATTTGGACCCCCACCATCAGTTATTTTAGTTTGTAAGTTTCGGCACAACTTACTACTTTTAGCAGTTTTTCGGGTCTTAAACTTCCGGAGCCGTTTTGAGGCCCTAAATGACGTTTTTGGGGAAAACGGAGAGCAACATGGGTCCATGGACCAATTTTTCTCATTCAAAAGTTATACTCCTCGGATAGATCTTTCTAACAAGCTATTGAGCGCATCAAACGGAGATCGGATGCCAAAGTTACGTCCCCGGGAAGTTGAACCACCAATTTACCCAAACGGGGCCCACAGTTTTGGCGCTTCATCTCCTACGGTTAGGGTTTTGGACGTTTCGGATTCTACATTGTTTCTCAACAATAAATAGGCCCTCGAGCCTCATTGTAAGATAGTTCAGGGGGTTGGGAGCCGATACATCTCTTCTAAGAGATAAGCGCTACCAGTGCCCTAGCTCGCCGCATCTCCATCATGTCTGCATTGTAACACAGTTCAAGGGCTGGTAGCCGCCACATCTCTTCTCAGGGATACGCTGCCAGTACCATAGCTCTTTTATTTCCATTATGTCTGTAATAGGCCTGCGAGCCTCAATGTAACACAGTTCAGAGGCCTGCGTACGCTACATCTCTTCTCAGAGATACGCTACCAGCGCCCTAGCTTATTTCCATTATGTTTGTAAGCTTATTGCAGTCATTATTTTATTAATAAAATGAAGCATTATTTCCGTTGCATCTCTGTATCTATGGTTGTATCTCTATTCTATTGCGTTCCTGCATAAATCCGGATCAACGGGTTTAGTCAGGTTAAGGTTAAGGTTAATGTTAAGGGTAAGGTCAAGGTCAAGGTTAAGGTTACGTTAAGGTAAACTCAAGGTTAAGGTTACATTAAGGGTTCGGTCAAGGTTAAGGTTAGGATTAGGTTATATTTAAGGTGAAGATTAATTTTAAGGTTAAGGTTAATGTTAAGGTTAATGTTATGGTTAATGTTAAGGGTTTGGTCAAGGTGAGGGTTAGGTTATAGTTAAGGTCAAGGTTAAGGTTAAGTTTAAGGTTATGGGAAGGTTAAGGTTAAGGTTAAGGTGAAGGTTAAGGGTAATGTTAATATAAGGTTAAGGGTAAGGTTAAGATTAAGGTTAGTTTAAGTGTAAAGTTAAGGTTAAGGGTAAAGTTAAGGTTAAGGTTACGGTTAAGGTTAAGGTTAAGGTCAAGGTCAATGTTAACATTAAGTTAGGTTAAGGTAAGTTTAAGGTTATGGTTAAGGTTAGGTTATAGTTAAGGTTAAGGTTCTAGTTAAGGGTAACCAGAACCTTAACCTTACCCTTGACCTTGACCAAACCCTTAAACTAACCTTAACCTTAACCTAAGCTAACATTAACCTTAACCTTAACCTCATCTTAACCTTAACCTTCCCATAACCTTAACCTTAACCTTAACCATAACTTAACCTTAACCTTGACTTTACCCTTAGCGTAAACTTAACGGTAACCTTAACCTTAACCTTCCCATAACCATAACCTTAACCTTAACCTTAACCTTACCCTTACCCTTAACCTAACCTTAACCTTGTCTTTACCCTTAAGGTAACCTTAACCTTAAGGGTAAATTTAATTTAACCTTACCCTTAACCTTATCTTAAACTTAACCTTGCCTAATATTAAACTTAACCCCTAACCTAACCTTACCTTAACCATAACCTTAACCTTAACCTTACCCTTTACATTAACTTAACATTACCTTAACCTTAACCTTCCAAAACCTTTAACCTTAACCTTAACCTAACCTTAACCCTAACCTTAACCTAACCTTAACCTTGAATTTACCCTTAAGGTAACCTTAACCTTAACTTTAACCTTACTAAACCCATACCCTTAACTTTATCTTAACCTTAACCTTTACTTAACCTTAAGGGTTAGGTTAAGGTTAAGGTTTTGGGAAGGTTAAGGTTAACCTTTAATTTACACCTAACCTAACCTTAACCTTAACTATAACCTAACCCTAACCTTGAGGGCAAATTTAAAGTTAAGGTTAAGTTCAAGGTCAACGTTAAGGTTAAATTAGGTTAAGGTAAGGTTATGGTTAGGTTAAGGATAAGGTTAAGGTTAGGTTAATGTTAAGATAATGTTAATGTTAAGGTTAAGTTTAAGGTTAGGTTAATGATAAAGTCAAGGTTAAGGTAAAGGTTAATGTTAAGGGTAAGATTAAGGTAAGGGTAACGTTAAGGTTACATTAAGGTAAAGGTTATAGTTAAGGTTAAGGTTAAGGGTAAAGTCAAGGTTAAGGTTAGTTTAAGGTTAAAGTTACGGGTTTAGTCAGGTTAAGGTTAATTTAAGGTAAAGGTTAAGGTTAAGTTTACGTTAAGGTAAAGGTTATGGTTAAGCTTAGGGTTAAGGGTAAAGTCAAGGTTAAGGTTAGGTTAAGGTTAATTTAAGGGTAGGTTATAGAGAATTTTAAGGTTAAGACCCGTAATCTTAAACCTTAACGTTAACCTAACCTTAAACATAACCTTATCTTAACCTTAAGCTTAACCTAACTTAACCTTAATCTTACCCTTAACCTTACCTTAACCATAACCTTAACCCAACCTTAACCTTAACCTTACCATTAACCTTATCTTAACCTTACCCTAACCATAACCTTAACCTTGACCTTAATGATAACCTAACCCTAACCTTGACCAAATGCTTAAAATTAACCTTAACCTTAACCTAAACTAAACCCTTAAACTTAAAGTTAATATTAACATTAACCTTAACCCTAACCTTACCCTAACCATAACCTTAACCTTACCCTAACCTTACCCTAACCATAACCTTAACTTTAACCCTAACCTAACCTTAACCAAACCGTTAACCTTAACCTTATCCTTAACCTTAACCTTGACTTTACCCTTAAGCTAACCTTAACCTTAACTATAACATAACCATAACCTTGACCTTAACTTTACCCTTAACCTTGACCTTAACCTTAACCTTGACCGTGACCTTAACTTAACCTTAACCTTAACCTTATCTTACCCTTAATCTAACCTTAACCTTAACTATAACTTAACCCTAACCTTGACTATACCTTAACATAAACTTAACCAATTAACCTTAACCTTCCCATAACCATAACCTTAACCTTAATGTGACTAAACCTGTAACCTTAACCTTAACCTAACCTTAACCTTGACCTTAACTATAACATAACCATAACGTTGACCAAACCTTAACCTTAACCTTAACCTTAACCTTCCCATAACCTTAACCATAACCTAACCTTAACCTTACCATAACCTAACCTTAACCTTAACCTTAATCTTAATCTTAACCTTTACCTAACCCTAACTTTCACCAAACACTTAACCTTAACCTTAATCTTAACCTTTACCTAACCTTAAACTTAACCTAACCCCAACCTTACCCTAACCTTTAACCTAATCATAACCTTAACTTTACCCTTAACCTAACCTTAATCTTAACCTAACCTTAACCATAACCATAACCACCTTAACCTTAACCTTACCTTAACTATAACCTAACTTTAACCTTGACCAAACCCATAACCTTAACCTTAACTTTACCCTTAACCTAACCATAACCTTAACCTTACCCTTAACCAAACCCTTAACCTTAACCTTAACTTGAACCTTAACCCTAACCTTAACCTTGACTTTACCATTAACATTAAGGTTACAGTTTTAGTCTTACCCTTAGCCTTAACTTATCCTTAATCTTAACCTTAACCTTAACCTTGACCTAATCTTTACCTTAACCTTAACCTTAACTATAACCTAACCCTAACCTTAACCATCACTATAACCTAACCCTAACCTTAACCTTAACCTTAACCTTACCCTAACCTTAACCTTGACTTTAACCTTAAACTGACTAAACCTGTAACCTTAACCTTACCTTAACCTAACTTTAACCTTAACCTTAACCATAACCCTAACCTTGACCTTAACCTTGACCTAACCTTAACCTTAACCTAACCTTAACCTTAACCTTAACCTAACTATAACCTTACCCTTAACCTAGCTTAAACTTAACCTTGATGTTGACCTTAACCTTAACCTTAACCTTACCCTCAACCTTCACCTTAACCTTGACCTTAACCTCACTAAACCCATAACTTTAACCTTACCC
Source organism: Pinus albicaulis (assembly GCA_034641835.2). Classification (NCBI taxonomy): domain Eukaryota; kingdom Viridiplantae; phylum Streptophyta; class Pinopsida; order Pinales; family Pinaceae; genus Pinus; species Pinus albicaulis. The sequence continues at coordinate 34,176,648 of MU968317.1, forward strand.
TTAACCTGAACCTGAACCTTTACTCTTAATCTTAACCTTAACCTTAACCTTACCCACTTAACCTTAACCTTATCCTAACTTTAACCTTAACTAAAACCTAACCCTAACCTTAACCAAACCCTTAACTTTAACCTTAACCTAACCTTAACCTTAACTTTACCTTAACCATGACTTACCCTTAACCTAACCTTATCTCAACCTTAACCTAAACTTAACCTAACTATAACTTTACCTTAACCTAACATAACCTTAACCTTCACCTTGACCTTAACCTTAACCTTAACCTAACCTTAACATAACTATAACCTTACTTTAACCTAACTTAACATTGACCTTCACCTTGACCTTAACCTTAACTTTAACTTTACCCTAACCTTAAGGGTTTAGTCAAGCTAAGTTTAAGGTTAAGGGTAAGGTCAAGGTTAAGGTTTGGTTATAGTGAAGGTTAAGGTTAAGGGTAAGGTTAGGGTAAAATTCCATGTTAAGGTTAAGGTTAAGGTTAGGGTAAAAGTTCATGTTAAGGTTGAGGTTAAGGTTAAGATAAAAATAAAGTTAAGGCTAAGGTTAGGTTAAGGTTAATATTAAGGTTACGATTAAGGTTAGGGTTAGGCTAAGGTTAAGATAAGCTAAGGGTAAAGCTTAAGGTTAAGGTTAGGTTAACGTTAAGTTAAAGAGATAAAAATAAACTGTAACGCAACATAGCATACTATAACTAACCTAACCCAACCCATTTGAGCCTTTAACCTTAACTATAACCTATCCTTAACCTTAACCAAACCCTTAACCTATCCTTAATCCTTAACCTTAACCTTAACAGTAACCTTAACCTTACCTTAACCTAACTTAACCTTAACCTTAAATTCACCCTAACCTTAAGGGTTTAGTCAGGATAAAGTTAAGGGTTTGGTCAAGGTTAGGGTTAGGTTGAGGTTAAGGCTGAATGTTAAGGGTAAGGTTAAGGTTAAGGGTAAAATTAAGGTTAAGGTTAGGGGAATGTTAAGGTTAAAGTCTAGGTTAAGCAAAAGGTTAAGGGCAAGGATAGGGTAAGGTTAATGTTAAGGTCAAGGTTAAGGTTAAGGTTAAGTTAGGTTAAGGTTAAGGTTAGGTTAAGGTTTAGGTTAAGGTTAGCTTAAGGTTAAGATTAGGTTAAGGGTAAATTTAAGGTTAAGGTTAGGTTAAGGGTAAAGTCAAGGTTAAGGTTACGTTAAGGGTAAGGGTTTGGTCAAGGTTAAGGTTAAAGTTAACGGTTTGTTCAAGGTTAGGATTAGGTTATAGTTAAGGTTAATGTTAAGGGTAAAGATAATGTTATGGTTAAGGTTAAGGTTAGGGTTAGGTTATAGTTAAGGTTAAGATTAGGTTATGGGTAAAGTTAAGGTTAAGGTTACGGTTAAGGTTAAGGGAAGGTTTTAGTTAAGGTTAAGGTTAAGGGTATGGTCAAGGTTAGGGTTATGTTATAGTTAGGGTTAGGTGAAGGTTAGGTTAAGGGTAAGGTTAAGGTTAAGGTTACGGGTTTAGTGAGGTTAAGGTTAAGGATAAGGGTTTGGTCAAGGTTAGGGTTAGTTTAAGGTTAACGTTAAGGTTAGGTTAAGGGTAAAGTCAAGTTTAAGGTTATGGTTAAGTTTAAGGGTAACAAAATGTTAAGGTTAAGGGGGTAAGGTTAAGGTTAAGGTTCGGGTTACAGTTAGGTGAAGGTGAAGGTTACGGTTAGGTCAAGGTTAATTTTAAGGTTAAGTTAAGGTTAAGGGTAATATAAGGTTAAGGTTAATCTTAATCTTAAGATTAGTTTAAGGTTAAATTCAAACCTTAACCTTAACTTTATGTTTAACCTTAACCTTCCCCTAACCTTAACCCTAACCTAAACCTTAATCTTAACCTTAACCTAACCTTAAACATAACCTTAACCTTAACTTTACCCTTAAACTAACCTTAACCTTACCTTAACCTTATCTTAACCTTAACCTTGACTTTACCCTAAACCTAATATTAACCTTACCTTAACCTTTACCTAACCTTAACCTTGACCTTAACCATAACCTTAACCTTAACCTTAACCTAATCTTAACCTTGACCTTAACTATAACCTAACCCTAACCTTAACCTTAACCTCACTAAACCCGTAACCTTAACCTTAACCATAATCTTAACCTAGGTTAAGGATAAGATTAAGGTTAAAGGTAAGGTTAGGGCTAAGGGTAGAGGTTAAGTTTAAGGCTACAGGTTTAGTCATGTTAAGGTTATGTTTAAGGTTTGGTCAAGGATAGGTTATAGTTATAGTTAAAGTCAAGGCTAAGGTTAGTTTAAGATTAAGCTTAAGCTTAAGGTTAAGGTTAATGTTAAGGTTATGGTTATGGTTAAGGTTAGGTTAAGGGTGAAGGTTAAGGTCAAGGTTAAGCTTATGGTTATGGTTAATTTTAGGTTAGGTTTCAGGTTAAGGTTAGCTTTTAGTGAAGGTTAAGGTTAAGATTATAGTGACTATAACCTTACCATTAACCTCAACCTTGACCTTAACTATAAGGTAACCCTAACCTTAACCTTAACCTTAACTTTACCCTTAACCTAATATTAACCTTACCCTAACCTTAACCCTAACCTTACCCTTAACCTTAACCTTGACTTGAGGTTAAGATTATGGTTAAGGTTAAGGTTAATGATAAGTTAAGGTTAAGGGTAAGGTTAAGGTTACGGTTAAGGTTAAGGTTAAGAATTTGGTCAAGGTTAGGGTTAGGTTATAGTTAAGCTCAAGGTTACGGTTAAAGTTATAGCTAAGGGTAAGGGTAAGGTTAAGGGTAAAGTTAAGGTTAAGGCTAAGGTTAAGGATAAGGTGAAGGTGAAGGTTAAGGTTAAGTAAAGGTTAAGATAAGGTTAAGGGTAAGCTTAATATATGCTTAAGAGTAAGGTTAAGGATAAGGATAAGGCTAAGAGTAAGGTTAAGGTTAAGGTTAAGGGTTTGGTTAAGGTTAGCGTTAGGTTATAGTGAAGGTTAAGGTTAAGTTAAGGGTAAATTCAAGGTTAGGATTAGGTTAAGGTTAAGATTAGGTTAAGGGTAAAGTTAAGGTTAAGGTTAGTTTAAGGTTAAGGTTATAGTTAAGGTCAATGTAAGATAAGGTTAAGGGTAAGGTTAAGGTTACAGGTTTAGTCAGGTTAAAGTTAAGGTTAAGATTAGGTTAAGGGTAAGGTTAAGGTTAAGGTTAACGTATGGTTAGGGTTATCTTATAGTTAAGGTCAAGGTTAAGGATAAGGGAAATGAAACCCTTAACTTTAACGTGAACCTTTACCCTGACCTTACCCTAACCTCACCTTTAACCTTAACCTTAACTATAACCTAACCCTAACCTTGACTAAACCTGTAACCTTAAACTTAACCTTACCATTAACCTTCACCCTTAACCTTAACCTTACCCTCTTAACCTTAACTATCACCTTAACCTTAACCTTAACCTAACTATACCTGTATGCTTAACCTTAACCTTAACCTGACTCAACATGTAACCTTAACCTTAACCTTAATATAACCTTAACCTTAACTTTACCCTTAACCTAACCTTAATATTACCCTTACCTAAGCTCAACCTTAACTTTACCCCTAACCTTAAAATTAACCTTAACCTTAAACTTTATAAAACCTTAACCTTAACCTTAACCCTAACCTTAACCTTCTCCTTTACCTTAACCTTAACCTTAACCTTGACCAAACCCTTAACCTTAACCTTAACCTAACCTTAATGTTGGCCTTAAATATAACTTAATCCTAACCTTGACCAAACCCTTAACATTAACCTTAAAGTTAATCTTACCCTAACCTTAAATTTAACTTTACCCTTAACCTAACCTTAACTTTTCCCTTAAACTTAACCTTAGTCTTAACCTTGACTTTACCCTTAACTTAACGTTGAGTTTAATGTTAAGTTAGGTTAAGGTAATGTTAAGGTTATGGTTAGGTCAAGTTCAAGGTTAACCTTAACTTTACCCTTAACCTAACTTTAATCTTAACTTTAACTATAGCCTAACCTAGCCTTAACCTTACCTTAACCTAACTTAACCTTGACCTAACCGTAAGCTTAACCTTAACCATAACCTTAAACTTAAGCTTGACCTTAACCTTAACCTTACACTTAACCTTTACCCTTAACCTTAACCTAACCCTAAACTTAACCTAACCTTAACCTTGACCTTAACAAAACTTTAACCTTAACCTTAACCTTATCTTACCTTTAACCTTGAATTTGACCTTAACCTTAACCTTACCTTTACCTTAATCTTAACCTTAACCTTCCAATAAGCATAACCTTAACCTTGACTTCACCCTTAACCTAACCCTAACCTTGACCAAACCCTTAACCATAACCTTAACCTTGACCTTCCCCTAACCTTAACCCTAATATTACCCGAAACATAACCTTAATTTTACCATTAACCTACTCTTAACCATAACCTAACCTTAACCTTACCCTTAACATTGACCTTAAACTTAAGTTTAACTACAACCTAACCCTAAACTTAAATTTAACTATAACCTAACCCTAACCTTGACAAAACCTTAACCTTAACCTTAACTTAACCTAACCTTAGGCTTAACCTTAACCATAACCATAACCTTAACCTTACCCTTAACCTTAACATTATCTTAACCTTAACTATAACCTTAACCCTAACCTTACCCTTAACCTTAACCTAACCTAAACCTTAACTTTACCCTTAACCTTGAATTTAACCTTAACTTTCCCCTAACCTTAACCTTAACTTTCCCCTAACCTTAACCCTAACCTTAAATTTAACCTTAACCTGAAGGTTAAGGTTACGAGTTTAGTGAGGTTAAGGTCAAGGTTAAGTTTAAGTTTCTGGTTACGGGAAGGTTAAGGTTAGGTTAAGGTTAAGATTAGGTTAAGGTTAAGGTTAAGGGTTTGGTCAAGGTTAGGGTTAGGTTATAGTTTAGGTCAAGGTTAATTTTAAGGTTAAGGGTAAGGTTAAGGTTAAGGTAAGGTTAGGTTAAGGTTACAATTAAGGTTAAGGTTAAGGTCAATGTTAAGACTACGTAAAGGTTAAGGTTAAGGCTAATATTAAGGTAAGGTTAAGGTTACAAGTTTATTCGGGTTAAGGTTAAGGTTAAGGTTATAGTTAAGGGGGTAAGGTTAAGGTTAAGGTTAAGGTTAAGATTAAGGTTAATGTTATGGTTAATGCTAGGGTAAGGTTAAAGTTAAAGTTGAGGTTAAGGTTAGGTTAAGGTTAGGGTTAGGCTATAGTTAAGGTCAAGGTTAAGGCTAGGGTTAATGTTAGGTTAAGGTTAAGGGTATGATTAAGCCCTTAACATTACCATTACCTTAACCTTAACCTTAAAATTACTTTAACCTAACCTAACCTAAGCTTAACCTTATCCTTACCTTAACCTAACTTTAACTTTAACCTTAACCTTCCCCTAACCTTAACCCTAACCTTACCCTATCCTTACCCTTAACCTTCAGCTTAATTTTAACCTAACATTATCCTTAACTTTACCCTTAACCTAACCTTAACCTTAACCTCAACCTAACAATAACCTTGACCTTAACCTTAACCTTAACCTTAACCTTAAGGTTAAGGTTAAGGTTAAGGTGAAGGGTTTGGTCAAGTTTAGGGATAGGTTATAGCTAAGGTTAAGGTTAGGGTTAAGGGTAGGGTTAAGGTTATATTGAAGGTTAAGGTTAAGACACGTAACCTTAACCTTAACCTTAGCTTTAACTATAACCTAACCTTAACCTTTACCTTAACTATAACCTTAACCTTAACTTTGAACTAACCTTCACCTTACCCTTAACTTTACCCTTAACCTTAACCTTAGCCCCTTAACCTTAACCTTAACCTTAACTTGAATAAACCCGTAACCTTAACCTTACCCTTACCTAACCTTAACCTAACCTTAACCTTAACTTTACTGTTAACCTAAACTTATCCTTAACTATAACATAACCATAACCTTAAATTTAACCTTAACCTTATCTTAACCTTAACCTTCACTATAACCTGACCTTCACCTTGACCTTAACTATAACCTAACCCTAACCTTGACCAAACCCTTAACCTTAACCTTAACTTTACCCTTAACTTAATCTTAACCTTAACCTAATCTTAACCTTAACCTAACCTTAACCTTGACTTTACCCTTAACCTAACCTTAACCTTGACCTTAACTATAACCTAACCCTAACCTTGACCAAACCTTAACTTTAACCTTAACCTTAACCTTCCCATTAACATAACCTTAACCTTAACTTTACCCTTAACCTTAACCTTAACCTTACCCTTACCTAACCTTAACCTTAACCTAAACTTAACCTTAACTTTACCCTTAACCTAACCTTAACCTTAACTATACCCTTAACCTAACCTTAACCTTGAAATTAACTATAACTTAAATCTAATCTTGAACAAACCCTTAAGGTTTGGGTTAAGTTATAGTTAAGGTCAAGGTTAAGGTTAGGTTATAGTGAAGGTTAAGGTTAATATAAGGTTAAGGTTCGGGTCAAGGTTAAGGTTAAGGTTAGGGTAAAGATTCAGGTGAAGGTTAAGTTTAAGGTTAGGTTATAGTGAAGGTTAAGGTTAAGACCCGTAACCCTAACCTTAACCTTAACCTTGACTTTACCCTTAACTTAACCCTAACCCTAACTTTAACCTTATCCTTATCCTAACCTTAACCTAACTATAACCTTACCCTTAATGTTAACCTTGACCTTAACTATAACCTAACCCCCTTGACCAAACCCTTAACATTAACCTTTACCTTAACCTTTACTTAACCTTAACCTTGACCTTAACCTTAACCTTACCCTTAACATTAACCTTAACCTAAACCTTAACCTTAACCTAACCTTAATCTTAACCTTACCATAACATTTCCCTAACCTTAACCTTAACTTTACCCTAAACCTAACCTTAATTATAACCTAACCTGAACCTTATCTTAACCTTCACTATAACCTAACCCTAACCTTTACAAACCCTTAACATTAAACTTAACTTCACCCTTAACCTAACCTTAACCTTAACCTTGACTTTACCCTTAACTTAAGCTTAACCTTCACTATAACCTAACCCTAACCTTGACCAATCCCTTAACATTAACCTTAACCTTACCCTTAACCTTGACCTTAACCTTAACTTTAACTATAACCTAACCCTAACCTTGAACAAACCCATAACATTAACCTTAACCTAATCTTAACCTTAACCTTAACCTTAACCTAACCTTAACCTTGACCTTAACTATAACCTAACACTAACCTTCAGCAAACCCTTAACCTTAACCTTAACCTGACTAAACCCTTAAGGTTAGGGTAAAGTTAAAGTTAAGCTTAAGGTCAATTTCAAGGTTAAGGTTAAGTTAGGATAAGTTAAGGTTATAGTTAGGTTAATTTTAAGGTTAAGGGGGTCCTTAACCTTAACCTGAATAAACCTGTAACCTTAAACTTAACCTTAACCTTAACCTAACGTTAACCTTAACTAAACCCTTAACCTTAACCTTCCCCTAACCTTAACCTTAACCTTACCTTTAACCTTCACCCTTAACCTTAAGGTTAAGGTTAAGGTTATGGTTAAGGTAAGTTTAAGGTTAAAGTTAAGGTTATGGTTAAGGTCAAGGTCAAGGTCAAGGTTAAGGTCAAGGTCAAGTTAGGTTAAGGTAAGGTTAAGGTTATGGTTGGGTCAAGGTTAGGGGTTTATTCAGGTTAAGGTTAAGGTTAACAGTTTTTTCAAGGTTAGGTTTAGTTTAAGGTTAAAGGTGAAGTTTATGGGTAAGGTTAAGGTCAAGGTTATGGTTAAGGTTAAGGTTACGGTTAGGTCAAGGTTAGGTTAAGGTTAAGGTTAGGTTATAGTTAAGGTCAAGTTTAGGTTAAGGTTAAGATTTGGTAAAGGTTAAGGGTAAGGGTAAGGTTAAGGTTAAGGTCAAGTTCAAGGTCAAGGTTAACCTTAAGCTGACCTTAACCTTAACCTTAACCCTAACCTCAACCTTAAATTTACCCTTAGGTTATGGGTTTAGTCAGTTTAATGTTAAGGTTAAGGTTTTGGTCAATGTTAAAGTTAAGGTGAACGTTAAGGGTAAGGTAAAGGTTAAGGGTAAAGTTAAGGTTAAGGTTAAGGTTACGGGTTTAGTAAGGTTAAGGTTAAGGTTAAGATGAGCGTTAAGGGTAAGGTCAAGATTAAGGGTGAAGTTAAGGTTAAGGTGAAGGTTAAGGGTAAGGTTAAGGTTAATGTTACGGGTTTAGTCAGGTTAATGTTAGGGTTAGGGGAAGGATAAGGTCAAAGTTAGGTTAAGGTAAGGGTTTGGTCAAGGTTGAGGTTAAGGGTTAAGGTTAAGGTTAAGGGTTTGGTAAAGGTTAGGGTTAAGTTAGAGTGGAGGTTAAGGTTAGGTTAAGGGTAAGATAAGGTTAACGTTAAGGTTAAAGTTAAGGTTAGGTTAAGGTCAAGTTCAAGGTTAAGGTTAAGGGTAAAGGCAAGGTTAAGTTTTAGGATAGGTTAAAGGTTGAGGCTAAGGTTAAGGTTAAGGTTGAGGGTTTGGTCAAGGTTAGGGTTAGCTTATCCCTTAAGGTTAGGGTAAAGTTAAAGTTAAGGTTAAGGTTAAGGTTAGGTTAAGGTTAAGGTTAGGTTAAGGGTAATGTCAAGGTTAAGGTTATGGTTAGGGTTAAGGTTAAGGTTAAGGTTAGGGTTAGGTTAAGGTTAAGGTTAAGGTTAAGATGAGGATAAGGTTAAGGGTAAGGTTATGGTAAAGGTTACAGTTAAGGTTAAGGTTAGGTTAAGGTTAAGATAAAAATAAGGTTAAGGTTAATTTTAGGTTAAGGTTAATGTTAAGGTTAGGGTTAGGTTAAGGTTAAGATAAGGATAAGGTTAAGGTTAGGGTTAGGGTAAAGGTAAAGGTTAAGGTTAAGGTTAATTTAAGGTTAAGTTTAAGTTAAGGTTAAGTTAAGGGTAATGTCAAGCCATAACCTTAACCTTAACCTTACCTTAACCTAATTTAACCTTAACCTTGACCTTGACCTTAATCTTAACCTTAACTTTACCCTAACCTTAAAACCTTAACCTTGACCTTGACCTTAACCTTAACCTTAAATTTACCCTAACCTTAAGGGTTTAGTCAGGTTAAGGTTAAGGTTAAGGTTTTGGTGAAGGTTACGATTAGGTTGAGGTTAAGGGTGAAGGTTAAGGGCAAGGTTAAGGATAAGGTTAGGTTAAGGGTAAAGTTAAGGTTAAGGTTAGGGTTAAGGTTAGGGGAAGGTTAAGGTTAAATTAAAGGTTAAGTTGAAGGTTAAGGGTAAGTTAGGTTAAGGTAAGGTTAAGGTTACAACTAGGTTAAGGTTAAGTTTAAGGTTAGGTTAAGGTTAATATTAGGTTAAGGGTAAAGTTAAGGTTAAGGTTAGGTAAAAGGTAAAGTCAAGGCTAAGGTTAGGTTAAGGGTAAAGGTTTGGTCAAGGTTAAGGTTAGGTTATATTTAAGGTCAGGTTAAGGTTAAGGTTAAGTGTTTGGTCAAGGTTAGGATTAGGTTATAGTTAAGGTTAAGGTTAAGGTTAAGGGTAAAGATAATGTTATGGTTAAGGTTAAGGTTAGGGTTTGGTTATAGTTAAGGTTAATATTAGGTTAAGGGTAAAGTTAATGTTAAGGTTAAGGTTAAGGTTAGGTTTCAGATCAGGTTAAGGTTAGGTTAGGTTAAGTTTAAGGTTAGGTTAAGGTTAAGGTTAAGGGTTTGGTCAAGGTTAGGGTTAGGTCATAGTTAAGTTTAGGTTAACGTTAGGTTAAGGATAAATTCAAGGTTAAGGTGAATTTTAAGGGTAAGGGGAAGGTTAAGGTTACGGTTAAGGTGAAGGTGAAGGTTAAGGGTAAGGTTAAGGTTAAGGTTTTGGTCAAGGTTAGGGTTAGTTTAAGGTTAAGGTTAAGGTTAGGTTAAGGGTAAAGTAAAATTTAAGGTTATTGCTAAGGTTAAGGGTAAGATAACGTTAAGGTTAAGGTTAATTTTAAGGGGGTAAGGTTAAGGTTATGGTTAAGTGAAGGTTAAGGTCATGGTTAGGTCAAAGTTAAGGTTAAGGTTAAGTTAAGGTTAAGGGTAATATAAGGTTAATGTTAAGGTTAAGCTTGAGATTAGGTTAAGGGTAAAGTCAAACCTTAACCTTAAGTTTCCCCTAACCTTAACACTAACCTTATCCTTAACCTTAACCCTAACCTAACCTTAGCCATAACCTTAACCTTAACTTTACGCTTAGACTAACCTTAACCTTATCGTAACCATAACCTTAACTTTACCCTTAACCTAATCTTAACCTTAACCTAACCCTAACCTTGACTTTACCCTTAACCTAACCTTAACCTTACCTTAACCTTTACCTAACCTTAACCTTAACCATAACCTTAACTTGACTAAACCTGTCACCTTAAAATTAACCTTTACCCTTAACTCTAACCTTTAGGGTTTCGTTATATTTAAAGTCAAGTTTAAGGTTAGGTTAAGGTTAAGGTTACGGTTATGGTTAAGGTCAAGGTTAAGGTTAAGGTTATGGTAAAGGTTAAGGTTAAAGTTAAGGTTAGGTTATAGTGAAGGTTAAGGTTAATACCTGCAACCTTATCCTTGACCTTACCCTTAATCTTAACCTTAACCTTAACCGTAAACTTAACCTTACTATTCCGGTAACTCTATCCTTAACCTCAACCTTAACCTTAACCTTAACTATAACCTAACCTTAACCTTGACAAAACCCTAACCTTAACCCTAACCCTAACCTTAACCTTAACTTTACCCTTAACCTAACCTTAACCTTAACTATACCCTTTTCCTAATCTTAACCTTAACCTAAGCTTAACCTTACCCTCAACCTTGACCTTAACGTTAACTTAACCTAACCTTGACCTTAAATATAACCTAACACTAACCTTGACCAAACCCTTAACCTTAACCTTATCCTAACCTTAACCATAACCTTAACCTAACTATAACCTTACCCTTAACCTTAACCTTGACCTTAACTATAACCTAACCCTAACCTTGACAAAACCCTTAACCTTAACCTGACTAAACTTGTAACCTTAACCTTAACCTTACACTTGCTCCCTTAACCTATTCTTAACCTTAACTAAAAGCTAACGCTAACCGTAACCAAACCCTTAACCTTAACCTTAACATTAACCTTCACTATAACCTTAATATTAACCTTAACCTTAACCTAACCTTAACGTTAACCTTAACATAACTATAACCTTACCCTTAACCTTAACCTTAACATTAACTATAATCTATCTCTAACCTTGAACTTAACCTTAATCTTGACATTAACCTAACCTTAACCTTAACTTTACCTTAACCTTGAATTTACCCTTAAATGAGCCTTAACCTTAATCTAACCCTTCATCTTGACCAAACATTTAACCTTAACCTTATCTTAACCTTTACCTAACCTTAACCTTGAATTTACCTTTAACATAACCTTAACCTTGACCTTAACCTGAGGTTAAGATTATAGTTAAGGTTAAGATTAAGGGTAAGGTTAAGGGTAAGGTTAGTGTTAAGGTTAGGGTAAGGCTAGGGATAGGTTAAGGTTAGGTTAAATTAAAGGTTAAGGTTAAGGTTATGTTAAGGTGAAGGTTAGGTGAAGGGTAAAGATAAGGTTATGGTTAAGGTTAAGGTTAGGGTTAGGTTATTGTTAAGGCTAAGGTTACTTTAAGGGTAGGATAAGGTTAAGGTTAAGGTTAAGGTTAGGTTATAGTGAAGGTTAAGGTTAAGCTAATATTAAGGTTAAGGTTATGGGTTTGGTCAAGGTTAGGGTTAGGTTATAGTTAAGGTCAAGGTTAAGGTTAGGTTATAGTGAAGGCTAAGGTTAATATAAGGTTAAGATTAAGGTTAGGTTAAATTTAAGGTTATGGTTAAGGTTACGGTTAACGTTGGGTAAATTTTAAGGTTAAGATAAATGTTAAGGGTTTGGTCAAGCTTAAGGTTAAGTTATAGTTAAGGTGACAGGTTTATTCAGGCTAAGGTTAAGATTAAGGTTAGGTTAAGGGTAAAGTCAAGGGTTTAGTTAGGTTAAGGTTAAGGGTTTTGTCAAGGTTATGGTTAGGTTCAAGTTACGAGTTTATTCAGGTTAAGGTTAGGTTTAAGGTTAAGGTTATGGTTAAGGTTAAGGTTAAGGGTAAAGTCAAGGTTAAGGTTAAGGTTAAGGTTATGTTAAGGGTAAGCTTAAGGTTAAGGTTTGGTCAAAGTTAGGGTTAGGTTATAGTTAAGGTTAAGATAAGGTTAAGGTTATGGTTAAGGTTAAATTTAGGCTAAGTTAAGGTTAAGGTTTGGTCAAGGTTAGGGTTAGGTTATAGTTAAATTTAAGGTTAAGGTCAAGGTTAAGGGTAAGGTTAAGGTTAGGTTAAGGTTATGATTAGGTTAAGGGTAAAGTTAAGGTTATGATTAGGGTAAGGTTAGGGGAAGGTTAAGGTTAAGGTCAGGTTAAGGGTAAAGTCAAGGTTAAGGTTTGGTTAAGGGTAAGGGTTTGGTATAGGTTACAGTTTAGTTATAGTTAAGGTCAGGGTAAGGTTAAGGTTAAGGGTTTCATCAAGGTTAGGGTTAGGTTATAGTTAAGGTTTAAGTCAGGGAAAGGTTAAGGTTAAGGTTAAGGTTAACAGTTTGCTCAAGGTAGGGTTAGGTTATAGTTAAGGTTAAGGTTAGGTTAAGGTTAAGGGTAAGGTTACGGGTTTATTCAGGTTAATGTTAAGGTTAAGGTAAGGTTAAGGTTAGGGTTAATATTAAGGTTAGGCTAAGGTTAAGGTTAAGGTTAATGTTATGTTTAAGGTTAATATTAGGTTAACGTTAAGGTTAGGATAGGGTTAAGATAAGGTTAAGGTTAATGTTAAGTTTAAGGATAGGTTAAGGTTAAGGGTGAAGGTTAAGATTAAGGTTTGGTTAAGGTCAAGGTTAAGGTTAAGTTAGGTTATGGTTAGGTTAAGGGTAAATTCAAAGTTAGTGTTAAACTTAAGCTTAATGTCAAGTGTAAGGTCAAGGTTAAGGTTACAGGTCTTAACCTTAACCTTCACTATAACCTAACCTTATCTGTAACCTAACCCTAACCTTAAAAAAATCTTAACCTTAACCTTACCCTAACCATAACCTTAACCTTAACCTTACCTTTAACCCTAACCTTTACCAAACCTTATCCTTGACCTTAACTATAACCTAACCCTAACCTTGACCAAACCTTAACCTTAATCTTAACCTTAACTTAACATTAACCTTAACCTTCCCATAACGATAACCTTAACCTTAAATTTACCCTTAACCTTAACCTTATCCTTACCTAATTATAACCTTACCCTTAACCTCAACATTGACCTTAAATATAAGGTAACCCTAACCTTAACCTTAACCTTCACCCTAAATATAAGGTTAAGGTGAAGAATTTGGTCAAGGTTAGGGTTATGTTTAAGTTAAGGTCAAGGTTAAGGTCAAATTTATAGTTAAGGGTAAGGGTAAGGTTAAGGTTAAAGTTAAGGATAAGCTCAAGGTCAAGGTTAAGGTTAAGTAAAGGTTAATATAAGGTTAAGGGTAAGCTTAAGATAAGGTTCAGGTTAACGTTAAGGGTAAGGTTAAGGTTAAGTTTAAGGTTTTGGTCAAGGTTAGGGATATGTTATAGTGAAGGTTAAGGTTAAGTTAAGGGTGAAGTCAAGGTTAGGGTTAGGTTAAGGTTAAGATTAGGTTAAGGGTAAAGTTAAGGTTAAGGTTATAGTCAAGATCAATGTAAGATAAGGTTAAGGGTAAGGTTAAGGTTACTTGTTTAGTGAGGTTAAGTTTAAGGTTAAGATTAGGTTAAGGGTAAGGTTAGGGTTAGGTTAAGGTTAATATTAAGGTTAAGGTTAAGGGTAAGGTTAGGATTAGGTTATAGTTAAGGTCAAGGTTAAGGTTAAGGGAAAGGAAACTCTTAACCTTAACCTTAACCTTTACCCTAACCTTACCCTTAACCTTAACCTTAATCTTACCCTAGGGTTAGGTTATAGTTAAAGTCAAGGTTAAGGTTAGGTTAAGGTTAAGGTTAGGTAAAGGTTAAGGTTAAGGTTAAGGCTATGGTTATGGGAAGTTTAAGGTTAACGTTTAGGTTAGGTTAAGGTTAAGGTTAGGTTAAGGGTAAGGTTAAGGTTAAGGTTAAGGTCAAGGTCAAGTTTAACCTTAACCTTACCTTAACCTTTACCTAGCCTTAACCTTAACATTATCTATAACCTTAACCTTAAGCTAACCTTAACGTTGACCTTAACTATAACCTAACCCTGACCATGACCAAACCCTTAACCTTAACCTAACTTAATCTTAACCTTGACCTTGACCTTAACCTTAACCTTACCCTCTTAACCTTAACCTTAACCTCACTAAACTTGTAGCCTTAAAATTAACCTGACTAAACCCATAACCCTTAACATTATCTTAAAATTACCTTAACATAATCGTAACCTTGACCTTAACCTTAACCTCAACCTCACTAAACCTGTAACCTTTACCTTAACCTTAACCTTGCTAAATGCGTAACCCTTAACATTATCGTAACCTTAACTTAACATAACTATAACCTTGACCTTAACCTTAACCTTAACCTAACCTTAACCTTAACCTTAACTTTACCCTTAACCTAACCTTAACCTTAACTTTAACTATAGCCTAACCGAGCCTTAACCTTACCTTAACATAATTTAACCTTAACCATAAACTTGACCTTAACCTCAACTTACCCTTAACCTTTAACCTTAACATTAACCTAACCCTAACCTTAACCTAACCTTAACCTTGACCTTACCCTAACTTTAACCTTAACCTTATCTCACCCTTAACCTTGACCTTGACCTTTTAACCTTAACCTTACCTTTACCTTAACTTTAGCTTTAACCTTCCCATAATCATAACCTTAACCTTGACTTTACCCTTAACCTAACCTTAACCTTAACCTTAACCTAAGCCTAAGCTTGACCAAACCCTTCACCTTAACTATAACCTAACCTTAACATTAACCTTCCCATAACCCTAACCTCAACCTTGACCTTGACTATAACCTAACCCTAACCTTAACCTTAACCTTCCCCTAACCCTAATCTTACCCTAATGATAACCTTAACTTTACCCTTAACCTAATCTTATCCTTAAACTGACCTTAATCTTACCTTTAACCTTGACCTTAAACTTAAATTTAACTATAACCTAACCTTAACCTTGACAAAAAATTAACCTTACCTTAGCCTTAACCTTAACCATAATATTAACCTTAACCTTAACCTTACCCTTAACCTTATCTTAACCTTAACTATAACCTTACCCTAACCTTACCCTTAACCTTAACCTTAACCTTCCCCTAAACTTAACCCTAACCTTAACTTTAACCTTAACCTTAATGTTAAGGTTACGGGTTTATTCAAGTTAAGGTTAAGGTTAATTTTAATTTTATGGTTATGGGAAGGTTAATGTTAGGTTAAGGTTAAGATTAGGGTAAGGTTAAGGTTAATGGTTTGGTCAAGGTTAGGGTTAGGTTATAGTTAAGGTCAAGGTTAAGTTTAAGGTTAAAGGTAATGTTAAGGTTAAGGTTAAGGTTAGGTTAGGTTAAGGTAAGGTTAAGGTTACAGTTAAGTTTAAGGTTAAGGTCCATGTTAAGATTAAGTAAAGGTTAAGGTTAAGGTTAATATTAAGGGTTTGGTCAAGGTTATGGTTACGTTATAGTTAAGGTCAATGTTAGGGTTACGTTATAGTTAAGGTTAAGGGTAAAGTTATAGCTAGGTTAAGGTTAAGATTAAGGTTAAAGTTAGATTAAGGTAAGGTTAGGGTTATGGATTTAGTCAGGTTAAGGTTAAGGTTAAGGTTAAGGTTAATGTTAAGGTTAAGGCTATGGTTAATGCTAGGGTAAGGTTAAGGTTAAAGTTGAGGTTAAGGTTAGGGTTAGGTTATAGTTAAGGTCAAGGTTAAGGTTAGAGTTAATGTTAGGTTAAGGTTAAGGGTACGACTAAGCCCTTAACCTTCCCATAACATTAACCTTAACCTTAACATTACGTTATCCTTACCTTAACCTTCCCCTTAAATTAACCCTAACCTTACCCTTAACCTTCAGCTTAATTTTAACCTAACCTTAACCTTAACTTTACCCTTAACCTAACCTTAACCTTAACCTCAATCTAACCCTAACCTAACCTTAACCTTAACCTTACCTTTACCTTAACCATAACCTTAACCTCAACCTTAACCATAACCTTAACCATAACCTTAACCTTAAACTTACCTTAACTTTGACTTTACCCTACACTTTACTTTAACCTTAACCTAACATTAACCTTACCTTAAGCTTAGGTTAAGGTTAAGTTTAAGGTTAGGTTAGGGTAAAGTTAGGGTTACAGGTTTTTTCGAGTTAAGTTTAAGGTGATGGTTAGGTCAAAGGTAAATTTATGGTTAAGGTGAAGGTTAAGGGTAAGGTTAAGGTCAAGGTTATGGGTTTAGTCAAGTTAAGGTTAAGGTTAATGGTCTTATCAAGGTTAGGGTTAGGTTATAGCTAAGGTTAAGGTTATAGTGAAGGTTAAAGTTAAGACCTATAACCTTAAACTTAACCTTAACCTTAAATTTAACTATAACCTAACCTTAACCTTTTCCTTAACTATAACCTTAACCTTAACTGTGACCAAACCTTCACCTTAACCTTTACTTTACCCTTAACCTTAACCTTCACCTCAACCTTACCCCCTTAACTTTAACCTTAACCTGACTAAACCCGTAGTCTTAACCTTACGCCCTTAACCTTAACCTTAACCTTAACCTTAACCTGACTAAACCTATAGCCTTAACCTTACCCTTACCTAAACTTAACCTTAACTATAACCTAACCCCAACCTTAAATTTAACCTTAACCTTATCTTAACCTTAACCTTCACTATAACCTAACCTTAACCTTTACCTTAACTATAACCTAACCCTAACCTTGACCAAACCCTTAACCTTAACCTTGACCTTAACTATAACCTAACTCTAACCTTGACCAAACCCTTAACCTTAACCTTAACTTTACCCTTAACCTAATCTTAACTTTAACCTAACCTTGACCTTGACTTTACCCTTAACCTAAGGTTAAGATAAGGTTAAGGTTCGGGTCAAGGTTAAGTTTAAGGTTAGGGTAAAGGTTCAGGTTCAGGTTAAGGTTAAGGTTAGGTTATAGTGAAGGTTAATGTTAATACCCATAACCCTAACCTTAACCGTAACCTTGGCTTTACCCTAAACCTAACCTTAACCTTAACCTTAGCCTTAACCTAACCTTAACCTAACTATAACCTTACCCTTAACCTTAACCTTAACTATAACCTAACCTTAACCTTGACCAAACCCTTAACATTAACCTTAAACTTAAACTTGACGTTAACCTTAACCTTTACCTTACCCTTAACCTTAACATTAACCTTAACCTAAACCTTAACCTTAACCTAACCTTAACGTTAAATTTACCCTAACCTTACGCTAACCTTAACCTTAACTTTACCCTTAACCTAACCTTAACTTTAACCTACCCTTAACCTTATCTTAACCTTAACTATAGCCTAACCCTAACCTTGACAAAACCTTAACATTAACCTTAAATTTACCCTTAACATCACCTTAACCTTAACCTTAACCTTACCCTTCACTTAATCTTAACCTTCACTATAACCTAACCCTAACCTTGACCAAACCATTAACCTTAACCTTAACCTTGACTTTAACCTTAACTTTAACTATAACTTGGCCCTAACCTTGACCAAACCCATAACATTAACCTTAACTTAACCTTAACCTTAACCTTGACCTTAACTATAACCTAACCCTAACCTTGACCAAACCCTTAGCCTTAACCTTAACCTGACTAACCTTAACCCGACTAAACCTTAAGGTTAGGGTAAAGTTAAAGTTAAGGTTAATGTCAATGTCAAGGTTAAGGTTAAGTTAGGATAAGGTAAGTTTATAGTTATGTTAAGGTTAAGATTAAGGGGGTAAGCCTTAACCTTAACCTGACTAAACCCATAACCTTAGCCTTAACCTAACGTCAACCTTAACTAAACCCTTAACCTTAACCTTCCCCTAACCTTAACCTTAACCTTACCCTTAACCCTTAACCTTAACCTAACCATAACCTTGACCTGAACCTTAACCTAACCTTAACATTAACCTTACCCTTAACCTTACCTTAACCTTAACCTTAACCTTAAATTTATCTGTAACCTAACCCTAACCTTAAGGTCAAGGTTAAAGTTACGTTAAGGGTAAAGTTCAGGTTATGGTTAGGGTTGTTAGCCACCTGTAAAATTTGATTATACCAAAAGGTGGCTGAATCTGTGTTGAGCCTTCAAGGAACAATTTTCTATGACAAAAAACTGTTGGCTCTTGAAGACTCTTGAAGGTCTCCTGCCTCTGTCCAAATCTGCAGTGCTTTTTACTTCCCAAAAAATTCTGAAATCCTGCTGTAAGCTTCTTTTTCCCTTTCCCTCTCTTCAAAATCTAACCTCATTTTATACCCCTTCATTTCCAATGAAAATCCCTCATTTTCATGTTTCTCCCCTTTCCCCCTCATCAAAATCCCCTTTATAAGGTTCTAAGACCCCTTCTTAGCCTTATAGAAACCTTCATTTCCTTTCAAAATCCTTAAAAAACCATTAAAATGCATATTTTCTATGTATTCGACTTAAGCCCCCTCGGGCTAAGTCTCTAACCCCTTTTCATCCATGCGCCCTAACGCCATAACCAAGCGCTGAGTCAGCCGGGCGCCTAATCATATTTTATATATTCCGCCCATGAAAAACATTAAAACCTTTGTTTTAATTTAAAACTTGGGTTTTTAATTATTTTTCATTTATTTCACCAATTTCATTTCTAAACCATTCTGCACCGTCGATCTGGTCTCCAGATCGGATGGTGTGGAGTGCGTCTTTCCATGGTCCCCACCACTCGAAAGCCGGTTGCCCAAAACCGGCGGTATCCATCGCACTGCCTTCGAGCAAAAGGTTGTTTTCCCCCGATTGCCAACGATTCCATACACTTGCCGCCACGCGTCCCTTGTACTATTTGAAAAACTGCCGTCCATCCATCGTCCATCACGCATTAACTTCTGGATCGGGATGCCCAGCGATATCGCTGTCCACCGTCTGATCTGGGGTGGGCCATCCAACAGTGATCGCTCGCTGAAGATGCCCGACAAATAACGAAGGCGCCCACGCGATAACCAGGCCATGGTGTGGCAGAAAATCAATGTCCACCGTTGATCTGATATGCAGATCGATGGTCCATATTCCATCACTCGATTCCTCTGTTTGACTTTCAACCTCCACTCCCGACCGACGATCTCTGCGTGATTGACTGCTCAGATTCAATCTTCTTTCGCCCATTCCACGATATCTTCCAATTGATCCCAACCGTTGGATGATGCCATCCAACGACCACGCTTCCTCCACTCATCCTTTGAAGCAATCAACCAATTTTATGCAGGATTTTATAACATTTTTCGTATTTTGCAGGGTTTCAACGATTTCTTTGCTACGTCTGAAGAAATTATGAAGGTTGAGGGTGATGATCCTCCCACCTTCCATTTACCACAGGAAATCACTGTGGGGTTTAAAATTAACATTTATCAATGATTCGTTAACCATTGATGCCTTATGAACCCTACACAGCCCTGCACAGCAGCAAAGAACACAAAAAATCGGGCAGAGACAAAGAGTATCATCGTCGAAGACTAGAATGCACTAGAACAGAGGATTAAGAGATAGATTTATGGGGATTATATCTAAGATGTCTATCAAAAGCCTAAACCCTAGATTTAAACACAGTTTTAAGGAAAGATTAGAGTGTTTTATCCGACAGAAAGCTCCACCGCCTTAGTTTAAAGCGAATCAATTCTTCTCAGCTACCACAAAGACACCTATGCCTCAAAGAAATCAAATACAGGCCAAAGTTATTGCATGAAATTAGATATTCGCCTTCAACACAGCCATGTAGTTACTTCTGCAAGGAAATAAATGTAGAAATATCTGCAAAGTAACCCCGACATCACACAGAGCCTCAAAGGTCAACAAAATCTCCCACAAAGCTTAATCTTTATGTGAAAAAAATTTAATACAGAGGATATGTATGTAATTTTGTTCATTGAGCCCCTCAAAGGCCCAGAAACCATTTAAGCATGTATTAATTGTAATTGAGATCTTTTATCAGATCTCACCTTCTCATTCTTCTATATATACTTCTTCAGAAGATGAGTGAGGGGTTGGTTGGTTGTTGTTTGATCACAAGCTATAATATTGAAACTCTCTGAAATCAATACATAGTCCTTTGAAGTTGAGGAACAAATTGAAGTCTTGGAGATCTTGATGATGTTGTTGCATGTTTGTTCCTGAGAAGGCTCTATCACTAGATTCATGAGCTTGGCTGTTGGTGAAGTATTCTGAACTGTTACATTTTTTTCCCTGTTTCCATTATGTTTCATAATTTCTCACTCCAGTAGGATAGAAAATATTAGGCTAAGAAATGACTCCTGGAAGCACCTTAGACCTGTTCATCCTTCACTTTTTTATGTTTTCCTCTGCTAGAGTATTTTAGAGGCTTTAATATTTCTCTTTGGTCTTCAAGCTTGTTTATTTCCTTAATAGTTTGAACAATTGGTTTCAGCATGATTTATGGTTCTCCATGCTTATCTGTTGCCACTTAAAAACTGTTATTGAAGTCTTTGTTTGAAGTTCTTTGCTTATGGTGAATCAGAGAGGTCTGTTTTAATCCTGCCCTTTTTTCTCACTTAAACAGTTGGCTTAGAGGTCGTTATAATTATGATCATAGATGTTTTTAGGTGTTCCCTCTTCTATGACTGTGATTATCAGTAAATATTATATGTTTTCTAAAGTTATTTAGAATAAAATCTTTGAGCAAATAAGGCATTCCCCGAATCTTAGATTTCATTTGGAAAGTTGTCTTGAAGTCATTATTTTCTTAAAGAATGTTTGTAGAATTTATGGTTAGCCCTGTCTATCAAATATCTCTTTATTGTTTAAATTATGCTTTCAAATTCCCTTTGTTGAGAATTAAAACTCTCTTTCCAAATCATTAATGTTCATCCCATTCCAAAAACAAAAGGATCTTGTGGCCAAGTTAGATTTTCCCTTTGATATCCCATATCCTTTGATAAGTGTGTTATGACCTCTTTTTGGCTCCATTTCCCAATGAAACAGATATTTTACTGTCCTATATATCTTTCCTAGACCTTTTATGTTTTGCTGTATCAATTCAACCCAACCAAACAAACAAATACCTGCACTTAATAACTAGTCTAAAACCAATACTCTAAGCACACAAGATAAACCTTTGCAAACAAACTTTGAGAGATCCCTCTCTGAGAGTAGGAGGACTAGATCCTATAACTCTAAAGATTGGTTCTGATGTTGCCTTGTCTTTTCATTTGCCAGACTATCAAAACACGGGACACCAACATAATGGTGATCACGGTGGGGCCCTGAGTAAAATATTTAGAAAACAAAAACACTCACTATCTAGCATAACATAAGTAACCTTCTTCAAGCACTACCAAGCATAATGGTAATCATGATAGGACCTTTGAATCAGTGACAAACTAATTAACCCTTAGGATTCTTATAAAGCCTTATCAAACCTTGAAGGATTCAGTTACCAAGCCATAAGAGTGAACTTTGTACGTTTTGACACCCTAGCTAAGTGTTAAGACAAATTTAGGACACTATCATAACCTGTAATACCAAAATAACTCAGAAAAACCCAAAAAAAAATCAGTTTGGCTTCATAATAAACTTGGTGGTGGACCATAAAACCTTTACCTCCAAAAGATCTAAAAATTTCCACCTGGTGACTCCACGATCCTAAAAAACAGACCTTAAAGACACCACTGGGAAGACCCCAAGTCTTGATAAGCATCATATAAACTCAGCTAGAAGGTTTTAAGATTGAAATCTTCCTTCTTCTAAGAATATCAGTTGGCCTCTTAAAAATTTGTCATATTTGGTTAAACTCTCTTTCTAACCAGGTCTGAAAAACATAGCATAGTGGCTCCTAAAAAGGTTCAAACTAGATCCCATCCTGACCCAGATCCACCTGAGATAGTTGATAACCCAGAAAACATCCTTTGGAAGTCTCCTAGGATTAAATTATCAATTTTTTTCAGATCACCCTTGAGAGCTAATTCAGTTCCTGAAAATCTTGCAGCTCTACAACAATCACAATCTGACTTAGTAAATCCATTTAGAACTAGGTCATTTGATGATATAACTCAGCTAGACTCTGAATTTTCACTTTCATCCCCTGAAACAAGTGAGCATCCTGGTAATAGAGAAACCACACCTCCTGACTTACATTTCCTTCACAACTTAGGTGTATCTCATCCAAGATCAGCTCAACAATCTATTCCTGGTCCATCCACTTCTGCCCACCCTTCATCCACTGTTCAAACCACTACACCTCAACCCACTATTCCTGTTAAAAATCCTCCCCCACCACCTATCATGGCAACATGGTATGCTCCCCTGATCCTTCCTGTACCATTAGTTAATATTCCACAGGACTATCAGTCCAAAATTCCATTGTATGATGCCAACAATGCTACAACCGCATCACAACATGTAGATAAAATAAATGACTACTTTGAAAGAAATGAAATCGATGATGATTTTGTCAAGCTTAGGTTATTTTCTCATAGTTTAGGGGGATAATTAAGAAAATGGTTCAAAGGTCTAGCCCCCCATATTATTAATGATCTCCAAGGCTTCCATCAAACGTTCCTAAATGAATGGGAAGTAAAGAAAAACCCTCTCCAAGTCCTTTCTGACTACAAGAACCTCCATAGAAATGCTGGGGAAAGTGTGCAAGCTTACTACACTAGGTTCAATAGTGTGTATAATGCACTTTCCCTAGAACTAAAAACTCCACAGGGCTCAGCTTTAAATAAATTTCCGGAAATATTTGACTCTAACATGACCTATCAGTTGAGAGAAAGAAATTTTGCAACTCTGGAAGATATGCAACAGGGTGATCTTTTTGTGGAATTCAACCTGATGGAGAAGAGAGCAAGAATGAAAACCGAGAAGAGAGTGTCTTTCAGAGAAGAGTCCACTCCTTCTACTTCAAGCTCAAAAATGGAGAGGATGTTGGAAGAAATGATGAAAGAGATGAGTATAATTAAGAAAGCACAAGAAAATCAAAACCAAGCTGCTCCTCGAAATAGAAATTAGAATTATAGAAGAGAAAACAATCAAGACAAACAGAATGAAAATGACCAACAGATTAGACCTCCCTTCCAAAAAACCTATGTAGATCAATATGACGAAGATAGGGAGTTGGAAAGGTTGGAAGAATCCCATGTAAACTTGATTGGATTAGATAGTGGAGATGATGTTTTCCTCACTCAGGAAGAACAAGATTTTTTCTCTTTTGATCAAAATACAAATACCTATGAAGATTCTGATGACTATATATTAGGTTTTGAAAATGCAATCATGGAGATACATAAACAGTATGATCTTAGGAGCAAGGTGTTTGGTCAATTTAGTGTGTCCTAAATTGCTAACATAAATTATCAACCAGGGATTCGTAAGCTTATGAAGTGTGGCGCACTATATGTGCAAGATAACCTATCTCTTACTTTTTGTCGTTTTTGGATTTTTATGAAATTATAAAAGACAAGTATGGAGACAAATATTCAAGACAATGATGTCCTTCCAATGGTTTTCCAAACTTCAAAAGAATTTTTAAACACACAATGACAAAATTAATTCCTAAAAGGAAATGAAAATTGCATCACTATTCTAATCAAGAAAATAGTGAACTATTGATTATGAAACTCATTATCCTTGCTGCAGTCTAAACACAAAAGAAACTATACTCAAAGAAAATATTGCAAGTAAAGTAAAACTAAAATCAAATTACATCAACTCATATTCTGACCCCTCACCATTAGTCTAGCTATGGCTTTCGGAGGTAATCATAAACAACTTGAGCAATATGATATCTAATTTGCAGAAAAAGAAACTAATATCAAACTACACACTCATACTTCAATCCCTCACCATTAGTCCAGCTATGGCATTCGGAGGTAACTGAAATTGACATGAGCAATTTAATATATCTAACTTGCAGAAAAGTAAACTAATATCAAACTACACACTCATACTTCAATCCCTCGCCATTAGTCGAGCTATGGCTTTCGGAGGTAACTGAAAATGACATGAGAAATTTAATATATCTAACTTGCAGAAAAGTAAACTAATATCAAACTACACACTCATACTTCAATCCCTCGCCATTAGTCCAGCTATGGCTTTTGGAGGTAACTGAAAATGACATGAGCAATTTAATATATCTAACTTGCAGAAAAGTAAACTAATATCAAACTACACACTCATACTTCAATCCCTCACCATTAGTCCAGCTATGGCTTTCGGAGGTAACTGAAAATGACATGAGCAGTTTAATATATCTAATTACTAAAGAAAATGTGCAAGACTAAAATAAACAAACAGTGTTGGAATTAAACAAAAACTAAGAAAAGTAAATTAGCAGAAGGACAAGATGGATTCCATGTCATTAGTCATTATAAAACTATGTGCAAAGTCCTGGGCTGGCATGAAAAATTATGCTAAAAGCTATGATTTCAGAAAGCAATCTAAGTAAGGAAATATGACAAAACAGAATTGAAAGCAACTTATCTAGAAAACATGTAAAAGCCTCCTTGGATAGCAGGGGCCCTCTGCTACCAATTTGGTGAAGTCCTTCAGCTCCTTAAAGTTGTAATCAAAACAGCATCAAAGAACTGAATTTATCTATTAAAAATAACTCACAAATCTACATCCCATTCCATATTGAACTTAGTTACAAATCTACTTCCTCATTACTTCCTCATTACCTATGATAGGAGAAAGCTTCTCCTATTTATACAAAATATGAGGAGTCATCTCATTAATGGGAGTCCATGAATCTCTCCCTCCATCTCTAGTGTTATAATCAAAATAGGAAATGATAAGACACATGTCTTTCTAGAGTTTCAACACAACTTGAGGAATGAGACACATATCCTCTTGATCCCATAATCTTCTCCAACCAAATTCGAATTTGGCTTTAGAGTGCCACATAAGGGTCTTCTAAAAGTCTCCTTTTGACCTACACATGTCACAAAACTCATAACACATATATAGATATATGAAACTATGTTAATTTTCTAGTTTCTAATCATAAATTCACTTAAAATACATAAAATAAATAACTTTTGGAAAACAAGGATCCTAACCCATATATTTATGAAAATGGTTACTTGATGTAGGGTTTTAGGTCAAATGGCTATGAAATAAGAGCTAAATGGTTATGACATAATGGAAATATGTATGAATATGGAAGACACTTTTGAGACTCAACACAAGGGAATCAAGGATAAATCAAAAGATAAGAACACTAGCACTGCTGTCAAGAAAAACGCAGAAAATCAGCCCAAAAGGATAGCAGAGAAAACCAAAATTTTGACTAAAAAACCAGATTCAAATAAAGAAAAAGGTGTCCAGCCAAATGTTGAACAGAGTACCCCCAGCACCTCAGCTAGTGGTCCTAATAAAACTATCCCAATTACCAATCCAAATAAAGTTCAGCAAAACAAAGTTGCTGAAAAGAATTCAATTGAAAAAATAGATGTAAATACAAACAAGTCAATTATTCCTTTCAGCCTTGAGGGAGAGATTGCCAAAATAAAAGTCACCATCCCCCTAGTTGAACTAGTAACCCAAGAGGTGTACAAAAACCAAGTTTTGAAAGCTTTGAACTTAGGAAGTGATACAGACACTTTAAACTTGACAGATGACAAACCTGAGCTGTTGTTTGGTCCAGAATTTGAAGAAAAATATCAAGAAGGGGTTGTCCCTCCCTTCTATGTTAGCTTGAACATACATGAGAAAATTTTACACAATGCCATGTTAGATTTGGGAGCTTCACACAATCTGATGCCCAAGGTGGTAATGGAGAGGGCTTAGAGATTACTAAACCATACAAATATTTGTATTCTTTTGACTCAATCTGAGTCAATGTTTGGGTTTAATCAAATATTTATGTGTTACTTTAGCTCAAATCCCTACTAAGAGTCTGGTTATGGATATAGTTGTAGCTGACATTCCCCCTAAGTATGGCATGCTCTTATCAAGATCATGGGGGGTCAAACTTCAGGGTAGCCTTCAGATGGACATGTATTATGCCACCATCCCTGTTTTCAACCAAAACAGAAGACTATACGAGGAATCTCACATGAAGTACATGGTGAGAAACATGGACAGACCAAACAATTCTCCAATCTATTCTATTCAATCAAGTTTATATTCCTTTATCTTATATAATGAATATGACATTATCCAACAAGATAAAGAAAACATAGACCCAATCAGCTCACCACAACAATCCAATCTTCCCTTTGATAAAATTAAAAACATTGACAATCAACAGCAACAGGAAAATGAAAATAAGGATGGCATACTTTGGAAAATAAATTTTGATGGATCTTGTAATAAAACAAGTGCAGGAGCTGGTGTGTGGATTCAAAATACAGAACAGAGTTTTTCATACAAATTAGATTTCCCATGCACTAACAATATTGTTGAGTATGAAGCACTTCTCCTAGGCTTAAAATTGCTTAAACAGTTAGAAGCCCAGAGGATATCAATCTTAGGAGATTTTGAACTTATCATAAAACAAATCCAAGGAGAATACTCAGCTAAAAATCCAGGACTTAGGGAATATCGAAACACTGCCCTTGATCTATTGAAGACCTTTGAAAAATATGAACTTATTTTAATTCCAAGAGAATTGAATCATCTAGCAAATGAACTCGCTTTCAATGCCAACAATTGTCAGAAACCTGAAATAAATCAACAATTCAGTGTAAAAGTAAAACACAGACCAGCCGTACCTGATAACGAAGATCACTGGAAAGTGTTTGATTCTGAAAAACACATAGATGATTTTTTAAAGTCAAAAAATGATTTCACCATACCAACATCAGAATCTAGCCATAATCAGAACTGCCCATATATTGAAGAAATCCCAGAAGCTGAAATAGCATATGTTGTTGATATAAATCATTATGAAAATCCTTTTGAGGCAGAGGTAACTGAAAACACAGACCAAGAAGACTTTGAAGTTTTACAATGCAAAAATGATAAGATTCCAAGGGGTCTAACACCTTTAGAACACCTTTTTGATTTTAACGATGTAGCCAAAGAACCAAGAATGGAGCCTGTGGAAACAGATGTAGAAGAACATAACATAGGAAACCTAGCAGAACCCAAGATGATTAAACTGTCCAACACTCTCCCAACTCACATAAAATTGCAGTATATAGAGCTCTTCAAAGATTTTAAAGATGTTTTTGCTTGGGGATACAAAGACCTAAAATCATATGATGCTAACATCATTTAGAACAAGATTCCCTTGAAGGAAAATCAAAAGCCCTTCAAACAAAAACTAAGGAGGATAAACCCACTTTTATTACCTTTAGTTAGAGCTGAAATTGAAAATATGCATGATGCTGGCATTATAGTACCTGTTAGATTTTCAGAATGGGTATCAAACTTAGTTTCTGTTAGGAAAAAGACAGGGGAGATCAGACTCTGTATCAATTTTAGAAAGATAAACAGAGCATCCCTAAAGGACAACTACCCATTGCCCAAAATGGATCATATACTTCAAAAGGTAGTTGGGTCAAAAAGGATTTCCCTCTTAGATGGGTTCTCAGGTTACAACTAGGTGTTAGTGCTCCTAAGTGATCAAATCAAAACTGCTTTTACCACACCTTGGGGCACCTTTATGTATGTCAAAGTGCCTTTTGGATTAATGAATGCAGGGGCCACCTTCCAAAGGGCCATGGATATAGCCTTTTCTGAAGACATTATTTTTTTCATAATCATTTACCTTGATGACATAACTATTTTCCAAAAACTGATGAAGAACATTTGATTCACCTAAGAAAGGTTTTTGAGAAGTGTAGGAAATTTGGCTTATCATTGAATCCCAAGAAAAAAATCTTTGGTCTCCAAGAAGGTAAACTTCTTGGCCACATAATTTCAGAAGAGAGAATAAAAATAGACCCTACAAGGATAGATGGCATATTGCAAATCAGCCATCCAAGGAGCCTCAAATAATTGCAATATTTCATCGGAAAGATTAATTTTCTAAGGAGGTTTATTCCTAATCTTTCTGAGCTATTAAAAAACATTACAAACATGCTTAAGAAAGATGTAGGTGTAAAATGGACTTTATCAGCTAAACAATCATTCGAACTGGTTAAACAAGCTCTTAATCAGGCACCAGTCCTAATTAGTCCATATTTTACCAAAGATTTCTATATCTTTTCCTTTGCATCTGAACATACAATAACTACAGTTTTACTTCAAAAGAATGATTTGGGGCAAGAACAACCAATATCTTTCTTTAGTAGGGCCTTGAGAGATGCTCCTCTCAAATATAACATCATGGAGAAGCAAGCCTTAGCATTAGTGAAAGCATTAAAATACTTTAGGGTCTATATTTTACACTCTCACATAATTTCTTTTGTTCCACATACTATTTTCAAGGACATTCTAAGTCAAGACCTTGATGGTAAAAGGGGAAAATGGATTGCAACTTTTCTTGAATATGACTTAGAAATTAGGACTACCAAACTAGTTAAGGGGCAAGGATTGGCAAAACTTATGGCTGAGTCTAACTTTCAAGCACTGGACATGAATATGGTAGATGTGTTGGAAGAAATAGAGGAATATGATGCTCCTTTCATTAATGAAACATTTCTAAATTCTCCTTGGTATGCTGACATCATTTATGTGATTTTATATCTAAGTGCCCCTCCTTCTTTGTCTAAAACTAAAGCTAGATTCTTGAAACAAAAGGCTTTGAGTTTTTTCATATTAGATGGAGTGTTATATTGGAAAAACATTGTTGGAATTTTACTTAAATGTTTACTTGAAGATGATGCAGGAAGAATCATGCATGAAAGGCATGACGGAGAATGTGGAGGACACCTCTACTGGAAGGCCACAACCAACAAAATTCTTATATCTGGTTACTATTGGCCTAGCCTCTTCCCTGACACTCAAAATCTGGTCATGTCTTGCCATAAGTGTCAAATATTTGATGGCAAAAGGAAAATCCTTCCCTTACCTTTACATCCTATCAGAGTTGAGGCACCTTTTCAACAATGGGAGCTGGACTTCATTGGTGAAATTCACCCATCCTCCTCAGCTCAACATAAGTGGATCCTCATAGCCACTGACTTCTTTACGAAATGGATAGAAGCTATACCTTCCAGAAATGCCAATGACTTTGTCATTATCAAGTTCCTTGAAACAAATATCCTATCCAGATTTGGTTGTCCCAGAAAAATCATAACAGACAATGCCGCTTCTTTTAAATCTAAGAAGATGGTTGATTTCTTCTACAAATACCACATAATCTTGGGCCATTCCACTGCTTATGATCCCCAAGGAAATGGATTAGCTGAATCTTCCAACAAAAGCCTCATCAATATCATTAAAAATATGTTGGAAAAAAATCAGAAATCATGGCAAAGTAAATTGGTTCACGCTTTATGGGTTGATAGGCTAACTACAAAAAAATCAATAAACATGTCCCCCTATCAGCTAGTCTATGGCATGGATGTAGTATTTCCCACCTCGTTGGGAGTGCTAGTCATGAAGCTCAGTGCAGAGTGAAGAAAATGATATGCAGAGAAGGATCAACCAAACAATCCATTTACAACAGACCAGAGAGGAAGTCTATGAAAGAACACAGCTAGTCCAAGAAAAAATGAAGAAGCTATTTGATAAGAGGACTAAGGAAAATAATTTCCTAGTTGGGAATGTTGTTCTTAAGTGGGATTCAAGAAAAGAAGAGAAGGGAAAACATGGAAAATTTGAGAGCTTGTGGAAAGGGCCCTATATTATTCATGCTGAGAGGGGTCACAATGCATTTTTCTTCAGAGAACTGAATGCAGAAGACCTAAATGGAGGTCCTGTCAATGGCAGGATGCTCAAACATTACTTCTGCCAAGAATATTAAGTGTCAAATCATTTTATTTTTTCATTTTCAATATCATAGTCCAACCATTGCATTCAAAGTAAGAAAAATACAAAATACAAAAAAAAAAAAGGAAGAAAAGAGGGCAGTTTGTAAAAACAATGAAGGTATAGACCCATACCAAAAAAGAGAAACAAATTTGAAAGTGTGCAAGCTCAAATGCCACTCCTACAAAACACACTTCTAGTTAGTCAAACAGCCTAATCTTGACTAATTAGTTTTGAATTTCCTGCTGATAGGATAGTGAATTCGATTTGCCAAACTGTTTAATCTTGGCTTATCAGTAGATAGATTAGGATAGAAATTAAAGGTTCAAACATGTTCAAAATATGAACCTAAGTTTCCAAAGAGAGATGAATCAGATCTGTTTTATTCTCTGATTCAAAGAAGATGTAAATATGGTTCTAAATAGCTCAAAATCTGAACCAGAAAACAAAGAAAGACAGCTCAAAGAAAAAGTTAAAACATAGCTGTAAAATGAGAAGGCCATGATGAGAAAATTTCAGATCTTAAGCCTTCAAATTTTGATTTAATTTTCTGCAAAATAAATGTCTATGTGCAGCTGGTTCTTATGCCATAGACCAGCATCAAGTTATACTATTCAATCCTGACTTGTATGCTTTTAAATTGCTGTTATAGAATTTAGAGAATAAAAATCCGTTGGACAGTTTAATCCCAAGAAATGGTAGATTAGGTAGAGAAGCATCTGAACTCAACTGTTTAATCTGAGTTCAGGGAGAAATAAGGAGTAGAAATAGATTATATTTCATGTTTTCAAAAGAATAAAATGTTGTAAATATTTTTCCAATCCAAGTGCACTCTAATGAAGAAAAAATGTTAGATCAGTAGGATTGGGTAGGTAGAAAGTTTGTATTGGTGAAGATCCATTGCTTTTATGACTGCTAATACATTTTTAGAGAAAATCATCCTAGCACAGGAAGATCAGCCCAACGGATTAGGCAACTGATCAGCCTCCCAGAGAACATTAAAGGATCATGCACATGGTCAGCCTCTTAGACAATCCAAGTCTGAATTCTTGATACCTTCAAGAAGACACCATCCCCAAGTGGAGCCACTGTTAGCCACCTGTAAAATTTGATTATACCAAAAGGTGGCTGAATCTGTTTTGAGCCTTCAAGGAACAATTTTCTATGAAAAAAAAGTGTTGGCTCTTGAAGACTCTTGAAGGGCTCCTGCCTCTGTCCAAATCTGCACTACTGTTTACTTCCCAAAAAGCTCTGAAATCCTGCTGCAAGCTTATTTTTCCCTTTCCCTCTCTTCAAAAGCTAACCTCATTTTCTACCCCTTCATTTCCCATGAAAATCCATCATTTTCATGTTTCTCCCCTTTCCCCCTCATCAAAATCCCCATTATAAGGTTTTAAGACCCCTTCTTAGCCTTATCGAAACCTTCATTTCCTTTCAAAATCCTTAAAAAACCATTAAAATGCATATTTTCTATGTATTGGACTTAAGCCCCCTCAGGCTAAGTCTCTAACCCCTTTTCATCCATGTGCTCTAGCGCCAAAACCAAGCACTGAGTCAGCCAGGCGCTTAATCATATTTTATATATTCCGCCCACGAAAAACACTAAAACCTTTTTTTAATTTAAGAACTGGGTTTTTAATTATTTTTCATTTATTCCGCCAATTTCATTTCTGAACCATTCCGCACTGTCGATCTAGTCTGCAGATTGGACGGTGCAGAGTGCATATTTCCATAGTCCCCACCGCTCGAAAGTCGGTTGCCCAAAACCAGTGGTATCCATCGCACCACCTTCAGGCAAAAGGTTGTTTTCCCCCGATGGCCAACGATTTCATACACTTGCCACCACGCGTCTCGTGTACTATTTGTAAAACCGCCGTCCATCCATTGTCCATCGCGCATTAATGTCTGGACCAGGATGCCTAGTGATATCGTTGTCCACTGTTCAATCTGAGGCGGGCCATCCAATGGTGATCACTCACCGAAGATGCGCGACAAATAAATAAGGTTCCCACACGATAACCGGGCTATGGTGCAGCGGAAAATCAATCTCCGCCGTCGATCTGATCTGCAGATCGATGGTCCATATTCCATCGCCCGATTCCTCCATTTGAATTTCAACCTCCACTCCCGACCATCGATCTCTGTGGATCGATGGCTCAGATTCAATATTCTTTCGCCCATTCCACAATCTCTTCTGATTTATCCTGACCATTGGATGATGCCATCCAACAGCCATGCTACCTCCACTCATCCTTTGAAGCAGTCAACCTATTTTATGCAGGATTTTATAACATTTTTCATATTTTGCAGGGTTTCAATGATTTCTTTGCTACGTCTGAAGATATTATGAAGGTTGAGGGTGACGATCCTCCCGCCTTCCATTTACCACAGGAAATCACTTGCAGGGTTTAAAATTCACATTTATCAATGATTCATTAACCATTGATGCCTTATGAACCCTGCGCATCCCTGCACAGTAGCAAAGAACACAACAAATCGGGCACAGACAAAGAGTATCAGTGTCGAATACCAGAATGCACCAGAACAGAGGATTAAGAGACAAATTTATGGGGATTATATCTAAGATGTCTATCAAAAGCCTAAACCCTGGATTTAAACACAGTTTTAAGGAAAGATCAGAGTGTTTTATCCGACAGAAAGCTCCACCGCCTTAGTTTAAAGCGAATCAATTCTTCTAAGCTACCACAAAGACACATGTGCCTCAAAGAAATCAAATACAGGCCAAAGTTATTGCATGAAATTAGATATTTGCCTTTAGCATAGCCAGGTAGTTACTTCTGCAAGGAAATAAATGTAGAAACATCTATAAAGTAACCCCGACATCACACAGAGCCTCAAATGTCAACAAAAGCTCCCACAAAGCTTAATTTTTATGTGAAAAACATTTAATACAGAGGATATGTATGTAATTTTGTTCATTGAGCCCCTCAAAGGCCCAGAAACCATTTAAGTATGTATTAATTGTAATTGAGATCTTTTATCAGATCTCACCTCCTCATTTTTCTATATATACTTCTTAAGAAGATGAGTGAGGGGTTGGTTGGTTGTTGTTTAATCACAAGCCGTAATATTGAAACTCTCTAAAATCAATACATAGTCCTTTGAAGTTGAAGAACAAATTGAAGTCTTGGAGATCTTGATGATGTTGTTGCATGTTTGTTCCTGAGAAGGCTCTATCACTGGATTCATGAGCTTGGCTGTTGGTGAAGTATTCTGAACTGTTACATGTTTTTCCATGTTTCCATTATGTTCCATGATTTCTCACTACAGTAGGATAAAAATATTAGGCTAAGAAATGACTCCTAGAAGCACCTTAGACCTGTTCATCCTTCACTGTTTTATGTTTTCCTCTGCTGAAGTATTTTAGAGGCTTTAATCTTTCTCTTTGGCCTTCATGATTGTTTATTTCCTTAATAGTTTGAACAATTGGTTTCAGCATGATTTATGGTTCTCCCTGCTTGTATGTTGCCACTTAAAAACTGTTATTCAAGTCTCCCTTTGAAGTTCTTTGCTTATGGTGAATCAGAGAGGTCTGTTTTGATCTTGCCCTTTGTTTTCACTTAAACAGTTGGCTTAAAGGTCATTATAATTATGATCATAGATGTTTCTAAGTGTTCCCTCTTCTATGATTGTGATTATCAGTAAATATTATATGTTTTCTAAAGTCCTTTAGATTAAAATATTTGAGGAAATAGGGTGTTCCCTGAATCTTAGATTTCATTTTGAAAGTTTTCTTGAAGTCATTATTTTCTTAAAGAATGTTTGTAGAATTTATGGTTAGCCCTGTATATCAAATATCTCTTTATTGTTTAAATTATGCTTTCAAATTCCCTTTGTTGAGAATTAAAACTCTCTTTCCAAATCATTAATGTTCATCCCATTCCAAAAACAAAAGGATCCTATGGCCAAGTTAGATTTTCCCTTTGATATCCCATATCCTTTGATAAGTGTGTTATGACCTCTTTTTGACTCCATTGCCCAATGAAACAGATATTTTACTGTCCTATATATCTTTCCTAGACCTTTTATGTTCTACTGTATCAATTCAACCCAACCAAACAAATAAATACATGCACTTAATAACTAGTCTAAAACCAATACTCTAAGCACACAAGATAAAACTTTGCAAACAAACTTTGAGAGATCCCTCTCTGAGAGTAGGAGGACTAGATCCTGTAACTCTAAAGATTGGTTCTGATGTTGCCTTGTCTTTTGATTTTCCAAACTATCAAAACATGGGACACCAACAAGGGTAACATTAGGTTTAGGTTAAGGTTAAGGTTATGGTTAAGGTAAGGTTAAGGTTAAGGTTAAGGTTAAGTTTATGGTTAAGGTTAAGGTCAAGGTTAAGTTAGGTTAATTTAAGGTAAAGGTTACGGTTAGGTCAAGGTTAAGGGTTTAGTCAGTTTAAGTTTAAGGTTAAGGGTTTGGTCAAGTTTAGGGTTAGGTTAAGGTTAAAGGTGAAGGTTACGGGTAAGGTTAAGGTTAAGGTCAAGGTTATGTTTAAGGTTATGGTTAAGGTTAAAGTTAAGGTTAAGGTTAGGTAAAGGTTAAGGGTAAGGTTAAGCTTAAGGTTGAGGTCAAGGTCAAGGTTAACCTTAAGCTAACCTTAACCTTAACCTTAACCCTAGCCTTAACCTTAAATTTACTCTTAGGTTATGGGTTTAGTCAGTTTAAGGTTAAGGTTAAGGGTTTGGTCAAGGTTAAGGTTAAGGTGAAGGTTAAGGGTAAATTTAAGGTTAAGGTTAAGATGAAGGTTAAGTGTAAGGTCAAGGTTAAGGGTAAAGTTAAGGTTAAGGGTAAGTTTAAGGTTAAGGTTATAGGTTTAGTCAGGTTAAGGTTAGGGTTAAGGCTAATGTTAAGGTTAAGTTTAAGGTTAGGGTAAGGTTAAGGTTAAAGTTAGGTTAAGGTAAGGGTTTGGTCAAGGTTAAGGTTAAGGGTTAAGGTTAAGGTTAATGGTTTGGTCAAGGTTGGGGTTAGGTTAGAGTTAATTTTAAGGTTAGGTTAAGGGTAAGATAAGGTTAAGGTTAAGGTTAAGGTTAGGTTAAGGTCAAGGTCAAGGTTAAAGTTAAGGGTAAAGCCGAGGTTAAGGTTAAGGTTAAGGTTAAGGTAACGGTTGAGGTTAAGGTTAAGGTTATGGTTAAGGTTAAGGTTAAGGGTTTGGTCAAGGTTAGGGTTAGGTTATCCCTGAAGGTTACGGTAAATTTTAAGTTAAGGTTAATGTTAGGTTAAGGTTAAGGTTAAGGTTAGGTTAAGGGTAATGTCAAGGTTAAGGTTATGGTTATGGGAAGGTTAAGGTTAAGGTTAAGGTTAAGTTAAGGTTAAGGTCAAGGTTAGGGTTAGGTTATAGTTAAGGGCAAGGTTAAGGTTAGGTTAAGGTTCAGGTTAAGCTTAAGGGTTTGGTCAAGGTTATGGTTAGGTTAAGGTTAAGGTTAAGGTTACGAGTTTAGTCAAGTTAAACTTCAGGTTAAGGGTTTGGTCAAGGTTAAGGTTAAGGGTTTGGTCAAGGTTAATTTTAGGGTAAAGTTAAGGTTAAGGTTAAGGTTAGGTTAAGGTTAAGGTTAAGGGTTTTGTCAAGTTTAAGGTTAGGTTAAGGAGGTAAGGGTAATGTTAAGGTTAAGGTTAAGGTTAAGGGTTTGGTTAACGTTAGGGTTAGGTTATATTTAAGGTCAAGTTTAAGGTTAAATTATAGTTAAGGTTAAGGTTAAGGTTAATATTAGGTTAAGATTAAGGTTAGGTTAAGGTTAAATTCAAGTTCAAGGTTAAGGTTAAGGTTAATTTTGACGTTAAAGTTAAGTTTAGGGGAAGGTTAAGTTTTTACCTTGCTCAAATAGAAGGCATTTCCAGATAATGGGTTGCTTTCAAAACCTCCTAGTTAGTTTATGTGAGTGACTAAAGGGAAATGGCGAATAAAAAATGTAGAGTGTTCGTATGCTTGTCTAGGGTCACCAAATGGTCCAAATATAGCAGAGATTGCTTGCTCTAATTGGTGATTCAATCCTAGTGTTGGTGTCCCATGTTTTGATTGATTGGCAAATAAAAAGACAAGGCAACACCAGAAACAATCTTTAGAGTTACAGGATCTAGTCCTCCTATTCTCAGAGAGGGATCTCTCAAATTTTTAGCAAAGATATGTCTTGTTTGCTTTAAAGTATTGATTTTAGACTAGCTATTAAGTGCAAGCGATTTTTTGGTTTGTTTGTTTGGTTGAATTGGTACAGTAGGATATGAAAGGAGTAGGAAATATAGGTATAAAGAAGAAGTGTCGGTTCCATTGGGAAATGGAGTCAAAATGAAGTTGGTAACAGGCTCATAAGTGGATATGGGATATCAAAGGGAAAATCTATATTAGCCACAGGATCCCTTAGTTTGTGAATGAGATGGACATTAATGGTTTGGAAAAGAGAAGTTTAATTCTAAACAAAGGGAACTTAAAAACATAACTTGAAAATAAATAGGTATTTGATAGACAGGGCTAACCATAAATTCTACAAAACACACTTTAAGAAAATGATGACTTTAAGACAAATTTTAAAATGAAATCTAAGATTCAGGGAACACCCTATGTCCTCAAAGATTTTATTTCAAAGGAGTTAGAAAACATAAAAGATTCACTGATAATTGCAGTCATAGAAGAGGGAGCACCTAAAAACATCTATGATCACAACTATAAAGACCTTCAAAAAAACT
The DNA here is from genome assembly GCA_034641835.2 of Pinus albicaulis. NCBI lineage: Eukaryota > Viridiplantae > Streptophyta > Pinopsida > Pinales > Pinaceae > Pinus > Pinus albicaulis. The sequence continues at coordinate 34,213,419 of MU968317.1, forward strand.
GTTCAAGAAATGACAAAGGGCAAGATCAAAACATACCTCTTTAGCTAACTTGAAACAATGTTACTTCAAAGGGAGACTTCAATAACATCTTTCAAGTGATAGCAGACAAGCAGGGAGAACCATAAATCATGCTGAAACCAAATATTTGAGCTATTATAGAAATAAACAAGCATGAGGATTAAATAGAGAGATTGAAGACTCTAAAATACCTCAGCAGAAGAAAACATAAAATAGTGAAGGATGAACAGGTCTAAGGTGCTTCCAAGAGTCATTTCTTAGCCTAAAAATTTCTATCCTATTGTAGTAAGAAATTATGAAACATAATGAAAACAGGAGAAAACATTAAACAGTTCAGAATACTTCACCAACAACCAAGCTCATGGATCCAATGATAGAGCCTTCTCAAGAACAAGCATGCAACAATATCATCAGGGCTTCCAAGACTCCAATTTCTTCTTCAGCTTCAACAGGCTATGTATTTCAGAGAGTTTTAGTATTACAACTAGTGATCAACCAACCAACCAACCAACCAACCAACAATTTCTCATCTTCTACAGAAGTATTTATAGAAGAATGAGGAGGTGGGAAGAGAGAAAAGATCTTCTGAGTTCAATTAATACAATTAATGCTTCTTGGCCTTTGAGGGGCTCAAGGGAGAACTTTGCAAATATTTTCTCATATTAATTGGTTTACATTAAGTATTTCAGCTTGCTGGAAGCTTATGTTGACTTTAAGGCTCTGTTTCATCTTTTGCAATAACTCTGCTGATAGTTTATATTAGTTTCTTTTATTGAAAATAACTATTCAGTTGTAAGGGGCAGATATGCTCTGTTCTGGTCATTACTTCACCTTTGTTTGAATGTTGTGAAGGCACAGGTGGCAATTTGGTAGCTGAAAGAAATTAATTTTCCTCTGATGAGGCGGTGGAGGCATATTTTGTCTGATAAATATATTTGATTTGTCTTTAAATGTGTTTAATTCAATGGATTAGGCCTTTGATAATCGAATTTAGCCAAAATCCATAAAATTAATGTTTAATCCTTCAATTCTGCTGTGTTTGGACCTTCAACACTGATACTCTTCGTTTAATTTTGATTCTATGTGTGTTGTTGATGTGCAAGGCCACACAGGGCTTGTATGGCATCAATGCCTAAGAAGCATTGATGAGACGTGGAGTTCAAACCCTGCGAATGGTTTCCTTTGATGAATCAAAGGCACAGGAAACGTCTTTCTCGGCCTTCAGCCTTTCTCTAACACAATGGATAAACCATTTAAACACTTGCAAAAAACAATAAAGATTAATAAAATCATACGTTTTGGGTTTGAACTACTTCAGAGGTTATCGGGAAGGAGCGTGGCTGTTGGATGGCATCATCCAACGGTGGGGATTCATGCGAAGTCAAGTAGAAGTAGTTTGGATGAAAAGAAGTGGAGAATTAAGTCAGGTCCATTGATCTTAGACAGATCAACGGTTGGGATTATTCGTGAATTAATAATGCGAAGGGGTCACACTATTGGGTTTTGGAAGAAAGACAAAGGGAAAATAGGTGAAAAACCCTTTGGTGAAAGAAATGTATTAACATGAAATTCGGGGTTCGCAGATGATCGTGAGTCATCATATTTTATTGGAACCCAAGATCAATGGTGGAGATCACTTTTTAAAAGCCCCTTGTTGAAATTCGGAGGGCGATGAAATAATGCGGGAATGATCTGGGACCGTCCGATCTGGACACGTGGACGACCGAGATACAATCGGAGGACTCATGATGTGTGGAGGAAAGAGGGAGGGTGTAACGAAAATATCCGACGCAATTAGATGTGGACCGTTGATCTGAGGGTTGGATCAACAGTGGGGAATGAATCAGGAATCGACGATCAGAGGTGGGCTGATGCGATGGTGCGATCAGGGAAGTTCGATGTGATTGTGCGATCGAGCCATCGTAATTGGAGGTTTCAATGTTTACACACAAAAATACTTGCGTTTGTCTAGACGTTCTGATGCGATAAGTGCTTGATGGGTCTAGTGCTTGGTTCTTAGGGCGTGGGCACATGTGGGGAAGTGGTTTAGGACTTAGCCCAAGGGGGCTTAAGTTTGTAATAAAAAATGGTTTTCTTTATATATTTTCAATGGTTTTCAAAGGACTTTGAGGGTTTCGATAAGGCAAAGAAATAGTCTTAAACCTTATCAAAGGGGTTTTGATGGAAGGGATGAGGGGAAAATATGAAAATGAAGGATTTTTATGGAGAATAAAAGGGGTAAAAAATGGGGTTATTTTTTGAGTGGAGGAGAGTTAAAATGAGGGAAAAATGGGGATTTTGCAGTAGTTCTTTTCACTGAAATCAACAGAATTTCAGAGTCTTTAAAGGGAAAACAACAGTGAAGTTTGAAAACAAAAGATGGAATATCTTGAGAAGACTTTAAGCACCAAACATTTTTGGCAATAAAATTGTTTCTTGAAGGCTTCAAAAAATCTTTTAGACACCATTTGATATGACAAATTTTATAGATGGTTAAAACCTACTCCCGTAATTTCCTAAATGCAAAAATTGAATTTAAACTAAACAATTTCTACACTAGCTTATGCATGTGTGGTCTTGAGCCACTTACTTGGACTAGTTAAGCTAAGTGTGCATACCAGAATGTGCAAAAAACATAAATCGTTTGGAAAGAAATGGTTAATTCGTCCCCTACTTAAACTATGTGAATACTTTTTGAAAAAACCAACTTAAATGAAAACTAACTAAATTCCTATGAAAAGCAGCAAGAAATCAGTTCTCAGAAGATATGGGGTATCAAAACAGGTGTTGGAAGATACATTAGGGGTTGCCCAACACACTTACAAGCAGAAAAAATAAAAATGCAAAAAATAGGGAGAAAAAAATCTCTCTGCAATTTGTGCTCAAAAAACCTTCATAGGTACGCCTTCCTGCGCACAGGTCACTCCTGAACGTGCGCAATGCGCCTCTGTGTGAAAAAACTGTGCACAAAAGTCCTGCAAGTAAAAGATTAGGAGCTACCTTCTTCAGTCTGTCACCTCAGTGAATCTAGGGATTGCAAGATGGGTCAGAGGACTATCAGCTCCACTCCATCATAAACTAAGGGTCTCTTGTAAAATATGGCACAACCACATAAACTTGAAACACGTCAGTGGAGTCGCCAATCCTATTGTGGTGGATTCGACACATGGGTGTACGAAATCACACGAGCTTAGAGAGTGTGGTCTACTCTCTAAACTATTGGTAACAGGAAGTATGTGGGGGGAGCTCAAAATCATAAAACTTAAATGAAATAATATGGTGAAGTATGTTGTGGTTAAAAAAACTAAAACTAAAAACACAAAAGAAGCTATATAGAGAGTTCCAAATAGTAATAATGCAAACGATGTCTTGATGGCCTCTTCTTATTGAATGTTAGAAATAAAAGAAAATCTTACCCACTTGCCAAAGGGCCCCTAGGAAATGGCTCTAGGTCCCGATGAAAGGATGTTTTTCTTTCAAGTTCTACCTCTGATGCAGTCCAACTCTCTCTCTCTGTTGTGGTGGACTAAGATGTTGGGTGGCCAACTATCGAGTCCTCTTTAGCTCCAGCTCCGGGTCACACACAATGCTAGTGTTGCTTGGGAAAATTTGGCTAGCATAACCTTGTGATCACCATTTTTTCATCTCTTGGTGGGTTTATATAGGTGAGCTGCAAATTCTCCTTCCTTTCCTTGCTACATGATGGATGGTGACCCAAGGGAGAGGTGTGATTCCATTGTGTGCTCAAATATTCTTTTGTGTGCTCACATAATGTCTAAGGAGGCATTGTTTGGTGTCCTTAGGCGGCTTTCACATAAGGAGTAACTGTCCTTTACTTGTTGTGGTCTCGGAAAGTGACTTTTTTCCATTTCCAGGAATGTGTGTTTATCAGGAAAAAGGGCGCGCATAAGGTGCTCTTCTCGAAGGAAAAAACGTGCATTTGAGCATTTCTGACTAGTTCAAATCTAATTTTCTCAAAACCTTAGAGATTTTAAATAATTCTTGATTCCATAATGTATTTCTGTCATGTAAATCCTTAGGCTCGACATTAATTAATGTCGACTTCCACTGTACAATTTTCCAGTGTTAACAGTTATGGTTAAAGTTAAGGTTAAGGGTTTGGTTAAGGTTAGGGTTAGGTTATAGTTATGGTAAAGGTTAAGGTTAAGGTTAAAGGAAGGGTTAAGGTTAAGGTTAAGGTGAAGATTAAGGTTAATATTAGGTTAAGGGTAAGGTTAAGGTTAGGTTAAGGTTAAGGTTAGGGCTAAGGTTAAGGGTTTGGTAAGGTTAAGGTTAAGTTAAGTTTAAGGTAAGGTTAAGGTTAAGGTTATGTTAAGGTTAGGTTAAGGTTAAGCTAAAGCTTAAGGTTGAGAGTTTAGTTAAGTTTAAGGTTGGTTTAAGGTTAAGGTTAATGATAAGGGTTTGGTCAATGTTAGGGTTCAGTTATATTTAAGGTCAAGGTTAAGGTTAGGTTATAGTGAAGATTAAGGTTAGGACCTGTAACCTTAACCTTAATCTTTACTAAAACATAACCTTAACTATAAACTAACTCTAACCTTGACAAAACCCTTAACATTAGCCTTAACCTTAACCTTTAGATAATTTTAACCTTAACATTAACCATAACCTTAACTTTAACCTCATCCTAACCTTAACCTTCACTATAATCTAACCTTAACCTTTACCTTAACTATAACCTAACCCTAACCTTGACCAAACCCATAACCTTAACCTTAATCTCATCTTAACCTTAACCTTCACTATAACCTAACCTTAACCTTAACCTAACATTAACTTTAACCTTATCTTACCCTTAACCTAGCCTTCACCTTAACTATAACCTAACCCTAACCTTAACCTTAACCATAGCCTTATCTTTACTGTTCACCTTAACCTTAACCTTAACCTAACCTTAACCTTATCCTTAACCTAGCCTAGCCTTAACCTTAACCTTACCCTTAACCATAATCTTAACCTTAGGTTGAGGTCATGGTTAAGGTTAATTTAAGGGTAAATTCTAGGTTAAAGTTAAAATTAGGTTAAGGGTAAAGTTAAGGTTAAGGTTAAGGTTAAATGTTTGGTCAAGGTTAAGGTTAGTTTAAGGTTAAGGTTAAGGGTAATGTTATAATTAGGTTAAGGTTAAGGTTAAGGTTAGGTTAAGGTTAAAGTAAGGTTAAGGTTAAGGTTAGGGTTAAGATTAAGGTTAAGGTTAAGGTTAAGGTTAAGGGTTTGGTTAAGGTTAGGGTTAGGTTTTAGTTAAGGTGAATATTAGGTTAAGATTAAGGTTAAGGTGGCAAGGTTAGGGTTTGGTCAAGGTTAAGGTTAGGTTATAGTTAAGGTCAAGGTTAAGCTTAAGGGTAAGGTTATAGTTAGCTTAAGGTTAAGGTAAAGGTTCGGATATGGTTAAGATAAGGTTAAGGTTAAGGGTTTGGTCAAGGTTAGTGTTTGGCTATAGTTAAGGTTAAGGTTAAGGTTAAGGTCAAGGTTAAGCGTAAGGTTGAGCTTAGGTTAAGGTTAATATTAGGTTAAGGGTAGAGTTAAGGTTCAGGTTAGGTTAAGGGTAACGTTAAGGTTAAGGTTAGGGTTTTTTCAAGGTTAGGGTTAGGTTATAAATAAGGTTAATGTTAATCATTCGAGATTAGTAAGGTTAAGGTTAAGGTTAAGATCAAGGGTAAGGTCAAGGATAAGGTTACAGGTCTTACCCTTAACCTTCACTATAACATAACCTTAACCTTAACATGAACCTGAACCTGAACCTTAACCTAAACTTAGCCATAACCTTAACCTTAACCTTTACCTTAGCCTTAGCCTTGACCTTAACCTTAACCTAACCTTAACCATAACCATAACCATAACCTTAACCTTGAATTTAACTATAACCTAACCCTAACCTAGACCAAACCCTTAACCTTACCCTTAACCTGATTAAACCTGTAACCTTAAACTTAACCTTTACACTTAACCCTAACCTTACCCTTAACCTTAACCTTAACCTGAGCTTAAGATTATGGTTAAGGTTAAGGTTGAGGATAAGTTAAGGTTAAGGTTAAGGTTACAGGTTTAGTCAGGTTAAGGTTAAGGTTAAGGGTTTGGTCAAGATTAGGGTTAGGTTATAGTTAAGGTCAAGGTTAAGGTTAGGTTAAGGTTAAGGTTATGGTTAAGGTTAAGGTTAGGTAAAGGTTAAGGTAAGGTTAAGGTTAGGTTAAGGGTAAATTCAAGGTTAATGTTAGGTTTAAGGTTAAGATTAGACTAAGTTTAAAGTTAAGGTTATGGTTAGGGTAAGCTTAAGGTTAGTTTAAGGGTAAAGTTAAGGTTAAGGTTATGGTTAAAGATAGGTTAAGCTTAAGCTTAAGGTTTAGGTTAGGGTTAAGGTTAGGGGAAAGTTAAGGTTAAACATAAGGTTAAGGTTAAGGTTTGAATTTACCCTTAACCTAATCTTAATATTAACCTTAACCTTAACCTTATATTACCCTTAAACTTAATTAACCTTAACCTTATATTACCTTTAACCTTAACTTAACCTTAACCTTAACCTTGACCTAAAAATAACCTTCACCTTCACCTAACCATAACCTTAACCTTAGCCTTAACCTTGACCTTACCCCCTCAACCTTAACCTTAACGTTATCTTACCCTTAACCTTAACCATAACCTTAAACTTGAATTTAACCTTAACCTAACCTTAACCTTAACCTTAACCTAACCCTAACCTTGACCAAACCCTTAACCTTAGACTTAGCCTGACTAAACCTGTAACCTTAACCTTAACCTTAACCTAACCCTAACCTTGACCAAACCCTTAACCTTAACCTTAACCTGACTAAACCTGTAACCTTAACCTTACCCTTACCCTTAACCTTCACCTTAACCTTGACTTTACCATGAACCTAACCTTAACCTAACCTTAACTATAACCTAACCCTAACCTTGACCAAACCCTTAACCTTAGCCTTAACCTAACCTTAACCTTAATCTAACCTAACCTTAACCTTACCCTTAACCTAACCTTAACCTTAACCTTCTCTTAACCCTAACCTTAACCTTAACCTTCCCCTAAGCTTAACCCTAACCTTAACCTTAACTTTACCCTTAACCTAATCTTAACCTTAACTATAACCTAACCCTAACCTTAACCATAACCATAACCTTAACCTTAACCTTAAATATAACCTTAACCTTTAACTTAACTATAACCTAATCCTAACCTTGATGAAACCCTTAACCTTAAATTTAACCTGACCTTAACTATAGCCTAACCTTAACCATGACCAAACCCTTACCTTAACCTAACAGTAACCATGACATTACCCTTAACCTAGGGCAAAGTCAAGGTTTTAGTCAAGTTAGGTTAACCTAACCTTAACCTTGACCTCAAACTAAGCTTAATATTATGGTTAAGGGTAAGGTTAGGGTTAGGTTAAGGTTAAGTTTAGGCTAGGTTAAGGTTAAGGTTAAGGTTATGGTTAAGGATAAGGTTAAAGTTAGGTTAAGGTGAAGGTTAGGTTAAGGTTAAGGTTAAGGTGAATGGTAAAGATAAGGTTATGGTTAAGGTTAAGGTTAGGGTTAGATTATAGTTAAGGTGAAGGCTAGGTTAAGGGTAAGATAAGGTTAAGGTTAAGGTTAGGTTATAGTGAAGGTTAAGGTTAAGATAAGATTAAGGTTAAGGTTATGGGTTTGGTCAAGGTTAGGGTTAGGTTATAGTTAAGGTCAAGGTTAAGGTTAGGTTATCGTGAAGGTTAAGGTTAATATAAGGTTAAGTTTAAGGTTATGGTTAAGGTTAAGGTTAAGGTTAACATTATGTAAAGGTTAAGGTTAATGTTAATGTTAAGGGTTTGGACAAGGTTAGGGTTAGGTTATAGTTAAGGTTACGGGTTTATTCAGGTTAAGGTTAAGGTTAAGGGTAAGATTAGGTTAAGCGTAAAGTTAAGCTTAAGGGTAAAGTCAAGGGTTTAGTCAAGTTAAGGTTAAGGTTAAGGGTTTGGTCAAGGTTAGGGTTAGGTTTAAGTTACAGGTTTATTCAAGTTAAGGTTAGGTTTAAGGTTAAGGTTATGGTTAAGGTTAACGTTAAGGGTAAATTCAAGGTTAAGGATAAGGTTAAGGTTGGGTTAATGGTAAAATTAAGGTTATGGTTAAGGTTTTGTCAAGGTTAGGGTTAGGTTATAATTAAGGTTAAAATAAGGTTAAGGTTAAGGTTATGGTTAAGGTTAAGGTTAGGTTAAGTTAAGGTTAAGGTTAAGGTTTGGTCAAGGTTAGGGTTAGGTTATAGTTAAAGTTAAGGTTAAGGTCAAGGTTAAAGGTAAGGTTAAGGTTAGATTAAGGTTAATATTAGGTTAAGGGTAAAGTTAAGGTTATGGTTAGGGTAAGGGTTTGGTCAAGGTTAGGGTTTGGTTATAGTTAAGGTGAGGTTAATGTTAAGGTTAAGGGTTTGGTCAAGGTTAGGGTTAGGTTAGAGTTAAGGTTAAGGTTAAGGTTACGAAAAGGTTAAGGTTAAGGTTAAGGTTTTGGTCTAGGTTAGGGTTAGGTTATAGTTAAGGTTGAGGTTAGGTTAAGGTTAAGGTTACTGGTTTATCCAGTTTAAGGTTAAGGTTAAGGTTAGGTTAAGGTTAAGGTTAAGGTTAAGGTTAGGTTAAGTTTAAGGTTAAGGTTAAGGTTAATGTTATGTCTAAGGTTAAGATTAGGTTAAGGTTAAGGTTAAGGTTAGGATAAGGTTAAGATAATGTTAAGGTTAAGGTTAAGGTTAAGGGTAATGTTAAGGTTAAGGTTAGGTTGAGGTCAAGGTTAAGATTAAGTTAAGTTAAGGTTAGGTTAAGGGTAAAGTTACCCTTATCCTTGACCTTAAATATATCCTAACATTATCCTTGACCTTAACTATAACCTAACCCTAACCTTGACCAAACCTTAACCTTAACCTTAACTTAACCTTAACCTTAACCTTAACCTTCCCATAACCATAACCTTAACCTTAACTTTACCCTTAACCTTAACCTTACCCTTACCTAACTAAACCTTACCCTTAACCTCAACCTTGACCTTAACTACAAGGTAACCCTAACCTTAACCTTAACCTTAACCCTAACTTTACCCTTAACTTAATATTAACCTTACCCTAGCCTTAACCCTAACCTTACCCTTAACCTTAACCTTAACCTAAGGTTAAGATTATGGTTAAGGTTAAGGTTAAGGATAAGTTAAGGTCACGGGTAAAGTTAAGGTTAAGGTTAAGGTTAAGGTTACGATTAAGGTTAAGGTTAAGCATTTGGTCAAGGTTAGGGTTAGTTTATAGTTAAGGTCAAGGTTAAGGTTAAAGTTATAGTTAAGGGTAAGGTTAAGGTTAAGGGTAAAGTTAAGGTTAAGGTTAAGATTAAGGTTAAGGATAAGGTCAAGGTCAAGTTTAAGGTTAAGTAAAGGTTAAGATAAGGTTAAGGGTAAGTTGAAGATAAGGTTAAGGGTAAGGGTAAGGTTAAGGTTAAGGTTAAGGGTTTGGTGAAGGTTAGGGTTAGGTTATAGTGAAGGTTAAGGTTAAGTTAAGGGTAAAGTCAAGGTTAGGGTTAGGTTAAGGTTAATATTAGGTTAAGGATAAAGTTAAGGTTAAAGTTAGGTTAAGGTTAAGGTTATATTTAAGGTCAATGTAAGATAAGGTTAAGGGTTACCTTAACCTTAACTATAACCTAACCCTAAACTTGACCAAGCCATTAACCTTATCCTTAACCTGACTAATCTCGTAACCTTAACCTTAAACTTACCATTAACCTTCACCCTTAACCTTAACCTTAACCTTACCCCCTTAACATTAACCTTAACCTTAACCATAACCTAACTAAACATGTAACGTTAACCTTAACCTTGACCTAATTAAACCCATAACCTTAACCTTAACCTTGATATAACCTTAACCTTAACTTTACCCTTAACCTAAAGTTAACCATAACATTAACCTTAACCTTAATCTTACCCTTACCTAACCTTAACCTTACCCTTAACTTTACCCTTAACCTTAAACTTTATCTAACCTTAACCTTAACCTTAACCATAACCTTAAACTTAACCTTAACCTTGACCAAACCCTTAACCTTAACCTTAACCTAACCTTAACCTTGACATTAACTATAACCTAACACTAACCTTGACCAAAACCTTAACATTAACCTTAAAATTAATCTTACCCTATCCTTAACCCTAACCTTAACCTAAAACCGAACCTTAACTTGACCATTAACCTTAACGTCAGTCTTAACCTTGACTTTACCCTTAACCTAATGTTAAGGTTAATGTTAAGTTACGTTAAGGTAAGGTTAAGGTTACGGTTAGGTCAATGTTATGGTTAACGTTAATGTTAAGGATAAGTTAAGGTTAAGGGTAAGATAAGGTTAAGGTTAAGGGTTTGGTCAAGGTTAGGGTTAAGTTATAGTTAAGGTCAAGGTTAAGGCTAGGTTATGGTTAAGGTTAAGGTAAGGTAAAGGTTAGGGTTAAGGTTAGGTTAAATTTTACCTTAATTTAACCTTGACCTAACTGTAACCTTTACCTTAACCATAACCTTAACCTTAACCTTGACCTTAAACTTAAACTTACCCTTAACCTTCACCCTTAAACTTAACCTAACCCTAACCTTAACCTAACCTTGAGCTTAACCTTAACCTTAACCTTTTCTTACCCTTAACCTTAGCCTTACCTTTACCTTTACCTTAACCTTAACCTTCCCATAACCATAGCCTTAACCTTGACTTTATCCTTAACCTAACCTTAACTTTAACCTTAACCTAACCCTAACCTTGACCAAACCCTTAACCTTAACCATAACTGTTACACAGTAATTTGTCACTGTCCCTGCAATCCCATCTCGCACATTAGAGTGTCATTTCTGTGACTAATTAGAAGTGTCATGCATTGAAAATACCATCATTTCATCCCTTGCCATGAGGAAAAAATTCCCTCTGTTGACCATTTCCTGAGCAGACCACTAAAAAAACATGTTTTTTTCCTTGGCGCTGGTAGACCATTATGCGCTCGTGCCAATGAGGAAAATTAACATTGAGCTTGCGCCAGTTGGCATGCTGTCTTAGTGAGCTGCCTGTGCTAATATTTTTATGGATTTTTTTTTAAAAATAGAGGCGAAGTTTCGATCACTACAACTTCGTGGATGAGTCATAGGGAGTGGTTCGATTGAATAACCACGGCCTTCCTCCTTTGGCCTCTTGTTTCCACCTTATGGGGAAACCTCCTAAGGGATAAGGCCTCCCTTCCACTATTTTAGGGATCCTAACCTCCTCCTCTCCTCTATAAATATAGCCATATTCCATTGATGTGCTGGTTGAACATGTTCTCATTGAACAAATAGCTGAAAAAGTTAGCATAGATGAGAAGCAATCATAGCTTCGAGAGAATAATGTAGAGTGTGATTGTTTTTGTGTGTTGAGAACATAGTGAGATCTTGGATGAATTTTTTTAATGAGGGTGTGACAAACGTGCTTGGATACAGACCTGCCGAAGGAGAGCCTCAACATCAAGGCTTGGTAGTAAACTCCCCTTGTCTTTCTCATAATAAAATTCATCTGATGTTTATCTTCCACTCTTGTTTACATTTATAATGAGATCTCTAGCATTCCTTGATCAGTTAGATAGGTTGTAATTATTTTATGTTTTTCATGGTTTTATGCTTGTTGTGGTGTCTTGACTATCTGTACAGGTAATCAAATGTTTGTAGCAGTGTGTATCGAGTTTGAGAAGAGTGACAGATCAACAAGCTTAGATGGAAGAAGACAACATAGCATCAGAACAAGGTAGGACATCTTCCTTGCTCTGAATTTCATTTACAATCTAGGAAGGTAGATGTTAGTATGTTCCCGTAGTTTCTAGACCCACCCTAGGGCTAGAGGGATCACCTCTGTCTGCAGAGGGGATTTACCTGGACAACAAATTGGCGACTCTACTAGTGAGTTTCCTTTGATTTGGTCACTCTTTGAGGTCTTAGTCATTCAACATATTTAGTCAAATGACCATTTCCCTATTTTTTTCCTATGTTTTTCATCAATTACGATCTTTTAGTTTTTGCTTGAAGTGGTGAGTCTGGTCTTGGTTGGAATAAATTCTTTGTTTTTTCCTGTTCAGGCATTGGCACTAGTTGTCAGTTAGAAAACCGCACCAATTGGCCATTGGCACTAGTTGTCAGTGAGCAAGTCGCGCCAGTTGGCGCTACTTTCACCCACCAAAGTCGTGCCAATTTCGGGGTGTGTGAAAAATTGAGTTTTTTTCCCTAAATCCTTCACCAGTGTGTGTCTTTCCCTTCCAGTATTTTTCTCTGTATGATTTACTCATTCTACCCTCTACTTTTTCACTTACAAGCATAGATTACATTGCTCTTTGTTCAACTAAAAAGTCTTCTTTCTATGATTGCTTGATGTAAAAAGGAATGAATGCCTTGTTTTGAACTCATGCTTTGGAAGTCCTTTTTGTACATGACCTCATATGTCTTGTAGCCTTTTGAGGAATTTTGTTACAAAGTGTTTGAAACAATGATTGAATTCTTAGTGTTTGTTTGTATCCCTTTTGCATTCATCCTTCATAAATAAGATTTGCGTTCATTTAGTTTTTGTCTTAGAGTTTGCTTTTCGTTAAGATGCATTAGATTACATTGCATTGAAAAGTATTTTTTCAGATCCATCATTGAACTTAGATTACATTGTTTAATGATTGAAAACTAAAAATTTCTTTGAGTGCATTCTCTTTCATTAAAAGCGTGCATTAAGTAGATTCTCATCCATCGAAAAATGCAATTAGTGCATTCTTGTTCTTTAAAAAAAAAAGGGAAATTGTGCATAGATTACAATTGCATAGTTTTCAAAAAAGAGGATTTTGCATAGATTACATTGCATAATTCGCATCGTTGAATGTTTTGGATTACTTTTAGATAGTGAAAGTCATCTAGTTTGGAAATTTTTCATTTTTCAGTATTGTTGTTTGTTGCATCATTGTTTGGAAATCTTCCCTTAAATAGATAACATTCATCAAATTGAAAGATTTCTTTTCTCATATAGCTGCATATAGGAGATTGTCAGATGACATGTGGTAGGGTCTTGAAACTGAGACATAATTCAAGATCAAATTTAAAATTTATTGAATTAACCTAAGGAAGCATTGAAACATAACGAAACATTTTTAGTGGTCTAGGCTAGAGACGGGTTCCGTCATCTTTAAACCTAGCAGCTGTTGCTCACCATCTGGCTTCAGACAGCGCTAGTACGGACTTGTGCTCCCTGTATCATCGTGTATATAAAGGGAGACCCCATTAGGTTGCAAATACTTTATCCATAGGAAGCCGAGTCTACCACCTTTTACCCGTGATACACTGGACACAACATTCGGGGAGATTACCTGCACATACGTTAATTCCTTGGTTGATTTCTCTTTCATTTTTACCAAGGTGTATATGGCAGTTCACGGATATCTGGTACACCCATTTACCTAGATTACCAGAGTAGTCACTTTGATCTTTACTAACTCTTTTAACTAAAAATATCATCGAGCTCTTGTCCTTTCATGCTTGTGTCTAACCTGAAAGTGATAGAGTCACCTTTTTCTTGTTTCTCGAATCTTAAAATATGAAACAACAGAGTCTGATTTCAGTGTCTTAAAAATTAATCGTGCACGAAATATTCTTGGTTAGAATTTTTGTCCTTAGTGTTTTATTTCAAGGTCGTTTATGATGGAAACTTTTCTGGAGTTTTCCAATCAAGGAGTCCCCTCTGAAGGGAGTCCTTGTCCTTTTCCTGCTTTAGGAAATATTGGTGCTCCTTATATGGCCACGTTATCCCTCCCTGGGTTAACTTTTGGATTTCTTGTTTGGTTGTTTTAAACCTCTGTGGTCTCAAGTGTTCTGGCTATCGTACCATCCACTCCTCTGCATGAGCAACTCCATGTTGATTCGAAGGTGGACCTCTCCCCTTCTTCGCCTGTTTCTTCGTCATCATCTTCTACTTCACCTAGTGAAAGTTTGGATTCTAGTACCCAGGTGGCTAAGAAGAAGAAGAAGAATAATAAGAAGCAGAAGTCAGATAAGCAAGAGGCTAATTCTACATTTGTTGCTTCTAAAACACCTACTCTCGATGAACCTTCCAACCCACCGTGGAAAGTTAAGTTCCCTTGCATGTTTTGCCAGGTAAACCATCTTCTTCGAGATTGCCCTGGCATTCCCAAGGTGCTCGAAGTATGGTCCAACGGTCGTCCACCATTGCCTTTGGCTTTTGGGATTCAGGTTAGGGGCACATCTTCAGCTAGCGCTAGTAAAGCTCCTAAGATTCAGGGTAAGCTCACCAATCCCTGTAAGTTGTGTGAAGGGCATCATGCCATTCACCTTTTTCTGTATATGGATGAAGAAAAGAGAGTTTTGGACAACTCGATTGTTTCTGCACCATGCCTTCCGACTGGTTACAAACAGATTTCTTTGAGTCCTTCACCAGTTGATTCAACAATCAGTCAAGAGTCATCCTTACTTGATCCCGCTCCCCTGGAAATTCACCATCATGAATCCATCCCTGACCAACCATTGGTCGTGGGATTGGTTGAGCTGGCCCCATCTGCGGTGCACTAGGTCTTTTCTATTGAGAGTGGATCTCACATACCTCATGTTCTTCTTGTTTCTTTAGATTCCTCAGACTTGGAGAAAGATTCTCCCGTCCCTGTACCTCTGGAAGCTACTCCTTCACCTCCCATGATGGAGGTCCCAGAGGATACTCCTTCTATCTCCATGATGGAGGTGGTGGAGAATACTCCTTATTCTACCGTAACACCAGGGAAAGACCATCTCGGTTTGATGGTAGCCCCTCTAAGTAGTTTGGTCAATTCCTTCGATTAGAGTCGATTCACAGGATACACTTCCGTCTTATGTGCCTTTTGAGATAATAGTACATACCTTTGATATGGTCGTACCCAACACCATTATAGATGAAGGCACATTTGTTAGTTTTCTGTCTTCAACTACTTGGGAAGATTTTGGTTCTCCACTGCTTATGCTTGTTATCCAGAATCTGTTGGCTTTTAACAGAGGAACCAGTCAACCGTTAGGGATCCTTCCGAAGTTGCCTGTTACTTTGGGAGGGAAAACTGTCCATATGGATGTGATGGTTGTTCCTGGCCCCTTGGCCATTAATTTACTCTTAGGCCATGATTATACTTATGCCATGGGAGCGCTTGTCTCCTCCCTCTTTCGTGTGATGTTTTTTCCACACAAAGGTCGGATTGTGACCATCGATCAACTTTCATTCTTTGGTCCTGGCATGACATCTGGTCCACCATTGTCCCTTCTGGGTCTTTATCTGCCAGTTGTATACTCCCCATCACAGGTTAATTATGTGGCTACCTACCCCATGCCCATAATCAGTGATAATTCCATTGTGCATAGTGTGCTGGGGGCATTGGGTCCTGATTTCTGAGATATTGCTCTCCCATCCAGTGTGGAACTCTTGGAAGCCATGAATTCTTATTCATAATGATGAAAGGTCATCGGAGCAGAGGTTTTTTTCTTATGTAAAGCTCCTTAAAAAATTAAACAAGGTCGTCAGAGCAGAGTTCATGTTCTTGTGTCAAGCTCCTTAAAAATTGAAACAAGCTCTTATGAGGATAGTTCTTTTAATGTGTCAACCTCGTTAAAACAATGAAACATTTTCCTATTCAATTCAAGTCTTTGATAAGATCTTGTAAAATCCCAGTCGAGTCTTTATCTTCATCTCGTAACTTTAACCTTCACTCCATCTTCCTTTCATATGGATTGAAGCTTGCGGGGAATGTACATCGAATTGAGTCACCATGTTGGGGGTATGCAAACTTTTTCAAGCATAGTTTGTTTTCGTTTCAAGCTTGTGTAAAAATGAAACCGGTTTCAAGCATAGTTTATCTTTGTTTCAAGCTTGTGTAAAAATGAAACCAACTTCAAGCAGAGTTTCCTGATTTCAAGCTTGTGTAAAAATGAAACCTTTCCCATTTTACCTCTTGTGATTTCCATTTTATCAGTCTGTTTTGTTAGATGAGCCTTGGTTTTCTCATTCCATCGTCCCCATCTGCTTGGCCGATCATATGCCTTCACATGGTTGTTTTACCCATTCCTGAGGAACCGCTGCGATGAGTGGTCTTGTTAGATAGCCTCTTAACCTTTACTTGTTATGAGTAGTTCCACCATTACTAGAACTAGTTTCTACCCTTTATACCACTCGTTCCTTCAGGAGGAGTCAATTTTCAGCTCTTTTCTGACTCTTAAAAATTGAAAATATTGTTGAGACTCATGTCGTTTTGAACTCATTAAATGGTTGCAAAGTGGTATCTGCCCAGTATACGTTCACCCCTTTTTTTGGGCTGGGATTGATTATTTACGAAAAATGAATACCTTAGCTGATCGCGACTAAGAGGTTTTCTCGGACACAGTTTTCTACCTTTTTGGATCTGAGGGAATATTTTATGAAAAGGGCCTTGTTGGAGTTTTCTTTTGTTTCTTATTTTCAAACTCTCTAAACATGAAAATATTTTGAGTTCTTCCTTTTTCAGACTCATTAAAACTGATGATATCAGACTCCGTCGTTATGGCGTTATTCGAGTTCCTCCTTCCTAGGGATCGTAAAATGTACTAGGTTGGATTTTTCCGAAGGAAAAACTTATATGAAAAGCATATGGTATCCTCTTCAAGCTTGTGTAAAAATAAGGAGGTACTCACCAGAAATGGTGGTGGAAAATGGAAGTTATTCGTCAGTTGTGTCGGCATCATGTCACTCTTGAACATGACACTTGTCTGTAGTTTGTGTCGAGTTGGGATATCTTCACTCTGTCCCTTTGCCTCCATGGGTTTGGGAAATCTGTTTTCCTCTCATTCGATTACCAATTTTTTCAACATGACCTCTGATCCTATTTGAGTCAAATGATGCCAAATTCCAAAGTCGTGTCGCCGATATGTTCAAGAGAAAATCCTTCTGCAGTTTGTACGTTCCCTGATCCTCTGTTTCAGTCTTGATTCACACTCATATTACCTTCTCTATTTCATGTCAATGATGTGGGATTCATTATGACCCTCCTTCGACAGATCACTTCCTGTCAACTTCAGGTCATTATCCGGGAAGTTGATCTAGAGACTCCTTTCTGGTACCTTAGAGCTTACATGCCCTAATGGCAAGTTCTTTGCATTTGACGATAGGTTCACATCATTGGCCTTCGATCGGGTGATTTCATGGGTGTTTGACTTCAGCTCACTATTCACATTCCGTGGATTGTACTAGTAGTACCTTGAGAGCCATTGACATTATGGGTGGTTTCTCTCGCACTTGTTAATGGTTCACATCATTGACCGGTAATCAAGTGATTTTCTAGCATGTTTGACTTCAACACGTCTATTCACATGTTGGAATTTGTACTTTGATCGAGTGGTGTCGGAGCGCAAGACCCTGGGCTTCGATCACAAAAGTTTGGGTTGTGAGGAGTGATGAGTCATTCATGATTACATACACGATTCTTTAGACGGATGGTTGTGATCATACCATGGGTTATCTTGTTTTTATCGTCTATATATGGATGGCTGTGCCCATACTGTGGATCTATTTCATATGATCCCTTCATTCGGATGGCTGCGTCTAGGCTGAGGATCCATTCACATGATCCTTTTCTTGATGGATGGATGCGACTATACCATGGATTTGTTAGGGTCCCGTGATTTTTCTAATTGGAAAGCCAAGTGACATGGTAACATCAAACCAATCTTTGGAGCCTAAGGACCTAGCCTTCCTGGACTCAGAGAGGGCTCTCTCTATTTGTGTAAGGGATATATGTGTGTTTTCTTCTTGTGTTTCTGATTTTAGGCTAGTTATGAAGTAGGTTTTTGGTTTTGTTTTTAGGTTTGTGAGGGATGAACTAATCCAAGACTAATATAGGTAAAAATATGTCAAATCAACTGGGCTATGGGGTCGAAAAGGTCAAGAAAGCTTCAGATGGTGATACAAAGTATGTTGAAGGGTCGATTTGATCAAGGTAAAATGGATCTTTGGGTAAAATGGAGTGGGATGGACACTAATTTTGTGAAGAAAAAAGGCTTTCAAACATAAATATTTTAATAGCTGACATAAACATGGTAGGGCTAACCATTAATCATGAGTAATGTAACTATAAACTGATCAATGCATAGAAATAAACATTCAAGCAATACATAGAGATATATGACTCTCTAACTTTGGGAAATTGCTATCAGACTTTGGGGAAAGACAATTAAGACAGAAAAATATCTCAAATCACTATGAGGAAATGCCTAAGCATAATATTTCAAGCTATTGGACAATTTGAAGCAAGATTGCATAGTTTTAGGCAAAGGGAAAGATCAGTACAAGACCTCCTTGTTTCAACAAATGACAATCAAACAATCAAACAAAGGTTTCAGAGGTGGAGTTATGACTATCCATGAGTAAGCATAAAATTGCATGTCTTTCGGATGACTTTTTAGGGCCTTCCCGATGTCAAAATGAGGCTCGTGATGGCTCGTTGGAAAGCTCTAGATGTCTAATTTCTGGAAAAACTTTAATTGTCTCAATATGATGCCTAAAATTCTGTCAAATACTGAACTGAGTGAAAAAACCCAAAAAATAGGCCTTGTTGATATGTGGGGAGAGTGTCGAAAAAGTGAGTGTTTTTTGCATCTTTGGGAGACAAAAACAACTTCAAATGCTCTAAAAATTTATGAGTATATGCCCCTAAATTTAATGCATCCAATGGTACCACTCTCAAGAGTTGAGGATGCTCCAAACCAAAATGGCAGCGCCCATGATTTTATGCAATTAGGCCCAAAAATGTCGAAAAACAAGAACATGTCAAAATTTGCTCAATTTTGGTGAGAAATTCCCTGAAGGATTTTTAGAAAAATTTCTAGAATCTTGGGCCAAAATTACAGGCCTAGAGGTTTCTTTCTCCTTTTTTCTCATTGAGCGCCGTCTTTGGGCAGTTTTGAGCTTTTCTTGGTTTTCTTCTTTGTTGTTTGGCATTCTAGCTTTGGTGAAGAAGTCATGGCCCCTTGCCTAGGAGAGGCAGCTAGCACATGCTTTGGAGAATTCCCTTCATGATCCATGTTTTGTATTTTCTTGCCCTCATCAGTGCTTGCTTAAGGGTTGCCTTGATGTTCCTTTTCATCACTACCTTACTACCCATCACTTTGCTCTTCATTATCACAGCTATGTTTAGACTCTTTTCCTTGTTCCTCATCATCACTAAAGTCATCTCTTCAGTATTGTGTTTGAGCCAAGAGGCCTTTAACAAGATATGTTTGTGGTCTTTTAAGGGAAGTATCATTGTGTTTTTGGCACCACAAACCTCTTTCCCTCAATCACTATTTTTATCCTTGTTATCCACAGCAAGAAGACCCCATTCAATTTGACAAAGTCTTCATCCCCTATTCACTGTCTCTCTGTGTTTATTTGAAACAAAAAGGGACTCATTTGAAGTCAATCATTTTCTTTGATCATGAAAAACATGGTACGTTAAAACAAAACAAGATATGTTTCTTCCTTTCACTATCTCTAAACAACCTTTCAAACTTTCAACAAGGACGTTACCCTTCTACCATTGTTTCAATAAACAATCCTTTTGCAAACAAATCATCAATAATTATGATGATTTTACCTTTCAATCCCTGTTTTTCCTTTGATTTAGATGATCATGGTGCTTTTTGAAATCAATGTTTAAAAGAATCTTTTCAACTGACAAAAATCTTCATCTTCTAACCACTGCTTCTTCTCTAATCTATTAAACAGATTGCTTTCAACACCACTATTTTATGTATTGCACACCTTGGAAGTTATTCGTCAGTTGTGTCGGCAATATGTCACTCTTGAACATGACACTTGTCTGCAGTTTGTGTTGGGTTGGGATATCTTCACTTTGTCACTTTGCCTCCATGAGTTTGGGAAATCCGTTTTCCTCTCATTCGATTACCAATTTTATGAACATGACCTCTGATCCTATTTGAGTCAAATGCTACCAAATTCCAGAGTCGTGTCACCGATATGTTCAAGAGAAAATCCTTCTGCAATTTGTACATTCCATGATCCTCTGTTTCAGTCTTGATTCACACTCATATTACCTTCTCTATTTCGTGTCAATGATGTGGGATTAATTATGACCCTCCATTGACAGATCACTTCCTGTTGACTTCAGCTCAATATCCAGGAAGTTGATCTAGAGACTCCTTTCTGGTACCTTAGAGCTTGCATGCCCTAATGGAAAGTTCTTCGCATTCGATGACAGGTTCACATCATTGGCCTTCGATCGGGTGATTTCACGGGTGTTAGACTTCATCTCACTATTCACATTCTATGGATTGTACTAGTAGTACTTTGAGAACCATTGACATTATGGGTGGTTTCTCTTGCACTTGTTAACAGTTCACATCATTGATCGGTAATCAAGTGATTTTCTAGCATGTTCTACTTCAACACGTCTATTCACATGTTGGAATTTGTACTTTGATCGGGTGGTGTCGGAGCGCAAGATCATGGGCTTCGATCACAAAAGTCTAGGTTACGAGGAGTGATGAGTCATTCATGATTACATACATGATTCTTTAGATGGATGGTTGTGATCATACCGTGTGTTATCTTGTTTTGATCTTCTCTATATGGATGGCTGCGCCCATACCATGGATCTATTTCATATGATCGCTTCATTTGGATGGTTGCGTCCAGGCTGAGGATCCATTCACATGATCCTTTTATTGATGGATAGCTACGACTATACCATGGATTCATGTATTTTCATTAGATATTTAAGTTATGTATATGTATCTATGCTCGATTTGCAGGTCACCCGACAACAACGTCTGGTTCCTTGCACGTACTTGTAAAGCATTTCACCCCTTACTCATGTTCAGACTTCATACTTTAGGGGGTATCTGTTACACAATAATTTTTCACTGTCCCTGCAATCCCCATCTCGCACATTGGAGGGTCATTTATGTGACTAATTAGAACTTTCATGCCTTGCAAATAACATCATTGCATCCCTTTCCATGAGGAAAACATTCCCTTTGTTGACCATTTCCTTAGTAGACCACTAAAAAACACCTGTTTTTTCCTTGGTGCTGGTAGCTCGTTATGCCCTCATGCCAATGAGGAAAATTAGTATTGAGCCCATGCCTCTTGGCACTCTGTCTCTGTGAGCTGCCCGTGCCAATCTATTTATGGTTTTTTTTTTTAAATAGAGGCGAATTTTTTATCACAACAACTTTGTGGATGAGTCATAAGGAGTGGTTCGACTGAATAACCATGTCCTTCATACTTTGGGCTCTTGTTTCCACCTTATGGAGAAACCTCCCAAGGGATAAGACATCCCTTCCACTATTGTAGGGATCCCAACCTCCTCCTCTCGTCTATAAATATATCCATCTTCCATTGATATCCTGGTTGAACATGTTCTAGATGAACAAATAGCTGAAAAAGTTAGCATAGAGGAGAAGCAATCATAGCTTCGGGAGAATAGTGAAGAGTGTGATTGTTTTTGTGTGTTGAGAACATAGTGAGATCTTGGACCTTTGTTCATGACGGTATGACAAACGTGCTCAGATATAGACCTGCTAAAGGAGAGCCTCAACATCAAGGCTTGGTTGTAAACTCCCCTTGTCTTTATCATAATAAAATGCATTTGATGCTTATCTTCCACTCTTGTTTACATTTATAATGAGATTTATAGCATTCCTTGATCAGTTATATAGGTTTTTTTATGTTTGTCATGGTTTTACGCTTGTTGTGGTGCCTTGACTCTCTGTACAGGTAATCGAACATTGGTAGAAACATGTATCGAGTTTGAGAAGGGCGACAGATCAAGAAGCTTCGATGGAAGAAGAAAACATAACATCAGAACAAGGTAGGACATATTCCTTGCTCTAAATTTCATTTACAATCTATGAAGGTAGATGTTTGTATGTTCTTGTAGTTTCTAGACCCACCCTAGGGATAGAGGGATCGCCTCTATCCACAGAGGGGATTTACCTGGACAAAAATAATCTAACCTTAACCTTAACCTTCCCATAACCATAACCTTAACCTTTACCTTGACTTTACCCTTAACCTAACCTTAACCTTTACCTTCCCCTAACCTTAACACTAATCTTACCCTAACCATAACCTTAACTTTGACATTAACCTAATCTTAACCTTAACCTAACCTTAACCTTAAATTTAACTATAACCTAACCCTAACCTTAAATTTAACTATATCCTAACCCTAACCTTTAAAAAACCTTAACCTTAACATTATCTTAACCTAACCTTAGCCTTAAGCTTAACCATAACCTTAACCTTAACCTTAACCTTAGCCTTATCCTTGAACTTAACCTTATCTTAACCTTAAATATAACCTTATCCTAACCTTAACCTTAACCTTAACCTTCCCCTAAACTTAAATCTAACCTTAACTTTAACCTTAACCTTAAGGTTAAGGTTACAAGTTTAGTCAGGTTAAGGTTAAGGTTAAGTTTAAGTTTATGGTTATGGGAAGGTTAAGGTTAGGTTAAGGTTAAGATTAGAGTAAGGTTAAGGTTAAAAGTTTGGTCAAGGTTAGGGTTAGGTTGTAGTTAATTTCAAGGTTAAGTTTAAGTTTAAGGGTAAGGTTAAGGTTACGTTAAGGAAAGGTTAAGGTTACGGTTAAGGTTAAGGTTAAGGTCAAGGTTAAAATTAAGTAAAGGTTAAGGTTAAGGTTAGTATTAAAGGTTTGGTCAAGGTTAGGGTTAAGTTATAGTTAAGGTTAAGGTTATGGTTAAAGGGATAAGGTTAAGGTTATGGTTAAAGGGGTAAGGTTAAGGTTACAGGTTTAGTCAGGTTAAGGTTAAGGTTAAGGGTAAGGTTAAGGCTATGTTTAAGGGGTTAAGGTTAAGGTTAAGGTTATGGTTAAGGGGGTAAAGTTAAAGTTAAGGTCAAGGTTAAGGTTATGGTTAATGTGAGGGTAAGGTTAAGGTTAAATTTGAGGTTAAGGTTAGGGTTAGGTTATAGTTAATGTGAAGGTTAAGGTTAGGGTTAATGTTAGGTTAAGGTTAAGGGTATGATTAAGCCCTCAACCTTTGCATAACATTAACCTTAACCTTAACCTAAGCTAACCTAGCCTTAACCTTATCCTTACCTTAACCTAACTTTAACCTTAACCTTCCCCTAACCTTAACCCTAACAATACCCCAACCTTACCCTAACCTTACCCTTAACCTTCAGCTTAATTTTAACCTAACCTTAACATTAACTTTACCCTAAATCTAACCTTAACAATAACCTCAACCTAACCCTAACCTTGACCTTAATCTTAACCTTAACCTAACCTTAACCAAACCCTTAACCTTAACCTTAACTTGACTAAACCTATAAACTTAACCATAACCTTAATCTTAACCTAACCTTAACTTTGACTTTACCCTTAACTTAACCTTAACCTTAACCTTACCTTAAGGTTAGGTTAAGGTTAAGGTTAAGGTTAGGTTAAATTTAAGGTTAAGGTTACGGGTTTAGTCAGGTTAAGGTTAACGAAGTAAGGTTAAGGTTAAGGTTATGGTTAAGTTTAGTTAAGGGTAAATTTATGGTTAAGGTGAAGGTTAAGAGTAAGGTTAAGGTCATGGTTACGGGTTTAGTCAGGTTAAAGTTAAGTTTAAGGGTTTGGTCAAGGTTAGGGTTAGGTTATAGCTAAGGTTAAGGTTAGGGTTAAGGCTATAGTGAAGGTAAAGGTTAAAAACCATAACCTTAACCTCAACCTTCACCTTTACCTTAACCTTAACTTTAGCTATAACATAACCTTAACCTTTACCTTAATTATAACCTTAACCTTAACTATGACCTAACCTTCACCTTAACCTTAAATTTATCCTTAAAATTAACCTTAACCTTACCCCCCTTAACCTTAACCTTAACCTTAACCTGACTAAACCCATAACCTTAATGTTACCCTTACCTAGCCTTAACCTTAACCTAACCTTAACCTTAACTTTACTGTTAACCTAACCTTAACCTTAACTATAACCTAACACTAACCTTAAATTTAACGTTAACCTTATCTTAACCTTAACCTTCACTATAACATAACCTTAACCTTGAACTTAACTATAACGTAACCCTAACCTCAACCAAACCCTTAACGTTAACCTTAACCTGACTAAACCCGTAACTCCTAACCCTAACCTTTACCAAAATCTTAACCTTAACCTTAACCTCACTAAACCCATAAAACCTAACCCTAACCTTGATTAACTGTTAACCTTAACCTCAACTTTACCCTTAACCTAATCTTAAACTTAACCTAACCTTAACCTTGACTTTAGCCTTAATCTAACCTTAACCTTGACCTTAACTATAACATAAACATAACCTTGACCAAGCCTTAACCTTAACCTTAACTTAACCTTGATCTTAACCTTAACCTTCCCATCACCATAATCTTAACCTTAACTTTACAATTAATCTTAACCTTAACCTTAACCTTACCCTTAACCTAATCTTAACCTAAACCTAACCTTAACCTTAACTTTACCCTTAACCTAACCTTAACCTTGACCTTAACTATAACCTAACCCTAACCTTTACCAAACCTTAACCTTAACCTTCCCATCACCATAACCTTAACCTTAACTTCACAATTAACCTTAACGTTACCTAACCTTAACCTTAACTTTACCCTTAACCTAAACTTAACCTTGAACTTAACTATAACTTAACCCTAACCTTGAACAAACCCTCAAGGTTAGGGTTAGGTAATAGTTAAGGTCAAGGTCAAGGTTAGGTTATAGTGAAGGTTAAGGTTAAGATAAGGTTAAGGTTTGGGTCAAGGTTAAGGTTAAGGTTAAGGTTAGGGTAAAGGTTTAGGTTAAGGTTAACGTTAAGGTTAGGTTATAGTGAACGTTAAGGTTAAGACCTGTAACCCTAACCTTAACCTTAACCTTGACTTTACCCTTAACCTAACCCTAACGTTAACCTTAACCTTAACCTTATCTTAACCTTAACCTAACCTTAACCTTAACCTAGCTATTACCTTACCCTTAACCTTAACCTTGAACTTAACTATAATCTAACCCTAACCTTGACCAAACCCTTAACATTAACCTTAACCTTAACTTTTACTTAGCCTTAACCTTGAGCTTAACCTTAACCTTAACCTTACCCTTAACCTTAACATTAACCTTAACCTAAACCTTAACCTTAGCCTAACCCTAACCTTAACCTTACCCTAACCTTACCCTAACCTTAACCTTAACTGTACCATTAACCTAACCTTTAGCTTAACCTTACCTTAACCTTATCTTAACCTTAACTATAACCTAACCCTAACCTTGACAAAACCTTAAAATTAACCTTAACTTTACCCTTAACCTAACCTTAACCTTGACTTTACCCTTAACTTAAGCTTAACCTTCACTATAACCTTACCCTAACCTTGACCAAACCCTTAACCTTAACCTTAACTTTGACCTTAACCCTAAATTTAACTATAACCTAACCCTAACCTTGACCAAACCCTTAAAATTAACCTTAACTTAACCTTAACCTTAACCTTAACCTAACCTTAACCTTGAATTTAACTATAACCTAACCCTAAACTTGACCAAACCCTTAACCTTAACCTTAACTTGACTAAACCCTTAAGGTTAGGGTAAAGTTAAAGTTAAGGTTAAGGTCAATGTCAAGGTTAAGGTTAAGTTAGGATAAGGTAAGGTTATAGTTAGGTTAAGGTTAAGCGGGTAAGCTTTAGTCTTAACTTGACTAAACTCGTAACCTTAACCTTAACCTTAACCTAATTTTAACCTTAACTAAACCCTTAACCTTAACCTCCCCCTAACCTTAACCTTATCCTTACCCTTAAATTTAACCCTTAACCTTTACCTAACTCTAACCTTGACCTGAACCTTAACCTTAACCTTAACCTTACCCTCAACCTAACCTTAACCTTAACCTTAACCTAACCTTAACCTTATATTTACCCTTAACCTAACCCTAACCTTAAGGTCAAGGTTACCGTTATGTTAAGGGTAAAGTTCAGGTTATGGTTAGGGTAAGGTTAGGTTAAGGTTAAGGTTAAGGTTACATATAGGTTAAGGGTAAAGTTAAGGTTCTGGTTAAAGTTAAGGTTAGGTTAAGGTTAAGGTTAGGTTGTAGTTAATGTCAAGGTTAAGGTTAAGGTTAAGGTCAAGGTAAAGGTTAACATTAAGCTAACCTTAACCTTAAACTTAACCCTAACCTTAACCTTAAATTTACCCTTAGGTTATGGGTTTAGTCAGTTTGAGGGTTTGGTCAAGGTTAAGGTTAAGTTTAAGGTGAAGGTTAAGGGTAAGGTCAAGGTTAAGGGTAAATTTAAGGTTAAGGTTAGGGGTTTAGTAAGGTTAGGTTTAAGGTTAAGATGAAGGTTAAGGTTAAGGTGAAGGTTAAGGGTAAAGTTAAGGTTAAGGTGAAGGTTAAGGGTAAGGTTAAGGTTAAGGTTATGGGTTTAGTTAGGTTAAGGTTAGGGTGTTACATAGAAATTTTTCACCATCCCTGGAATTCCCCATCCCGCACATTAGATGGCTTATTTCGTGACCTGTGAGCAGCAAAATGATCTAAAAACACTTTCATGACATTCTGCTAGACATGGAATTTCATTCCTCTGAAGAAAAATCCCTGTGAAAAATCCTAAAAATAGCCTTTTTATCCTTGGCGCGACTGCTCAATGTTGTACCCGCGCCAGGCTTAATAAGGAGTGTTTTTAAAAAATAAATGGTAGAATATTGACTCCAAACTCCTGAAATGGACTCTAAATCTAGTTGGGACATTTCGCTTTGGTTCTCCATGTAGAGGAAGTAGTTTTCCACCTCTCATGGAAGCTTCCTTGAGGATAGGGCCAATCCCATGATTGTAGGGATCCCAAATACCCTTCCACCATCTATATAAGCTTTCCATTTCCCTTTGCAAGCTAGTCTCCAAAAGCCTTCATAGCCTAAAGAATGCTGCAATAGTCCTCATAGAGCCAAATCAGTAGCAAGGAGATTGACGATCGAAGAGAGAGGCTTGTCCCCATTCCCGACAAGCTTTACCGAGACATATTCTGCTGACGACCTACCGAAGGAAGGTTTAGCATTAGATCCAGGTTGTATTTTCCTTTGTATGAATTAATGATAAGAGACTTTTGTTATGGTTCCACTCGTATCGTTCATTATGATCATGAGTTGTGTCTTCTCTGACTAATACATAATTGCATATATTGGGTTTTACGCTTGTGTTTGTCGTGTTTCTTGTGTGTGCAGGTGTTCGATCACGGCGAGTGAGAGGATTTTGATCTACTGGATCAAGGAAATGGGAGCGCCATCTTCTTTATGAACAACAACGTTGGACTTGAGGTAGGCCTTCTTCGCAATTTGGTCTATTGCAATTAGGAACTTGCGTCTTAACATGATACGATTATTGCTAGACTCGATCTGGGCTAGTAGGGATCACCTCTGTCCGCAGAGGGGATTTACCTCTACAAAAAATTGGCGATTCCACTGGGGATAGTCTACTGGGGACTTTATTGGCAACACAAAGATCAAGCTCAGAAAGATCAAAACAGAGAAAACCATAGCACCTTTCAGGATTAGCGCAATTGTCAGGTGGAATCTAGTGCCAGAACAGGATTGGCGCAGGTAATACAGTGGAAACATGTGCCAATGGGCGTTCCTGTCAGGCTAATAAGCGTGCCAATCGATTTTACTATGGAAAAATAAAAAAGAGCAATCCAAGGAATAGACTAGTGATGGTAAAGCTAAACAAAATCCAAACACACAGAAAGAGCTAGCCAAAAGAGCTGATCAAGAAAGAAAAGTCAAGAATTGACCAAAAATACAAGACAATACTCCAAATCAACGATCCCTAGTGGAGTCGCCAATTTTAGGGTGTGTGAAAATTGAGATTTTCTCCCTAAATCCTTCACCAGTGTGTCTTTCCCTTCCGATCGTTTCACTGTATGAGCATAGATTACATTGCTCATTGTTTGAAATGTCTTATTTCCATGATTTTTTGATGTAAAAGGGAATGAATGCCTTGTATTGATCTCTTGCTTTGGAAGTCCTCTTTGTGTTTGACCTCATATGTCTTATCGCGTTTTGAGGGATTTCGTGACAAAGTGTTTGAAACAATGATTGCATTCTTAGTGTTTGTTTACATCTCTTTTGCATTCATCCTTCATTAAGGAGATTTGCGTTGTTTTAGTTTTCGTCTCATAGTTTGCTTTTCATTAAAATGCATTAGATCACATTTCATTGAAAAGTATTTTTTGAGATCCATCATTGAACTTAGATTACATTGTTTAATAATTGAAAACTAGAAATCGCATTGAGTGCATTCTCTTTTATTAAAAGCATGCATTAAGTAGATTATCATTGCATTGAGTGCATTCTTATAATTTGAAAAGGAAAAGGAAAAGGAAATTGTGCATAGATTACAATTTCATAGTTTTCAAAAAAGAGGATTTTGCATAGATTACATTGCATTATTCGCATCGTTGAATGTTTGAGATTACTTTTGGATAGTGAAAGTCATCTAGTTTGGAAAAATTTCGTTCACAATGTTGTTTTTTGTTGCATCATTGCTTGAATCTCTTCCCTTAACTAGATAGCATTCATCGAATTGAAATATTTCTTTCGTCATATAGCTGCATATAGGAGATTGTCATATGACATTCAGTAGGGCCTGAAAATTGAAACATAATTGAATATCAACATTAAAATTTATTCAATTTACATTAAGGCAACATTGAAGCATTAACGAAACATTTAGAGGTCTAGGCTAGAGACGTGTTCCGGCGTCTTTAAACCTAGTAGCTGTCGTTCACCTCTTGGCTCTGGACAGCACTAGTACAGACTTGTGCTCCCTGTACCGTCTCGTATATAAAGGGAGACCCAACTAGGTTGCCATCCTTTATCGATAGGAAGCCGAGTCTGCCGCCCTATACCCGTGATACACCGGACACAGTATTCGGGGAGATTTATTGCACGTACGTTAAGTCCTTGGTTGATTTCTCTTTCATTTTGAAACCAAGGTGTATATTGCAGTTCACGGTTATTTGGTACACCCTTTGCCTAGATTACCAGAGTAGTCATTTTGATCTTTTCTGACTCCTTAAATTTGAAAAGATCATCAAGCGCTTGTCCTTTCACGCTTGCTTCAAAACTAAAAGAGATAGAGTCACCTTTCATCCATTTCTCGACTCTTAAAACATGAAACGATGAAGTTTCTATGTTTCAATGTTGTAAAATAAATCACCCGCGATCACACACCCTGTTATATTTTTTTGTTGGCCATTTGATTGTGTGCCTTGGTTTTTAGCCTGTGTGCGGTTTTAAGTTGTTTCAATGGCAACCTTTCCAGAGTTCACCAACCAAGGAATCTCCTCCAATGGGAATCCTGGTCCTTTTCCTCCTTCTGGAAATGTTGGCGCTCCTTATATGGAAATGTTGTCCCTTCCTGGGTTAACTGTTGGGTTTCCTGTTTGGTTGTTTTCAACCTCTGTAGTCCTGAATGTCTTGGCTACTGTTCAATCAGTTCCTTCGCCTGAAAAACATCATGTTGATTCCAAGGTGGACCTCTCCCCTTCTTTGCCTATTTCTACGTCCTCCTCTTCTACTTCGCCTGGTGAAAGTCTGGATTCGAGTAACTAGGTGGCTAAGAACAAGAAGAAGAAGACAAAGAAGAAGAATTCTGATAAGTGAGAGGCTAAAGTTGCAGCTACTGCTCTTATTGATAAACCTTCCAACCCTCCGCAAAAATTCAAGTTCCCTTGCATGTTGTGCATGGGAGACCATCTTCTTCAAGACTGCCCTGGCATTCCCAATGTGCTTGAAGAATTGTCCAGCATTCATCCACCGTTGCCTTTGGTTTCCAGGAGTCAAGTTGGGGGCACATCTTCAACTAGTGTTGGTAAGCCTCCTAGGAAGCAGGGTAAGATTACCAATCCCTGTAAGTTGTGTGGGGGGCACCATGCCATTCACCTTTGTCCGTATATTGATGAAGCCAAGAGAGTTTTGGACAACTCAGTTGTTTTTGCGTCGTGCCTTTTGGCTGGTTACAAACATCTTTCTTTGAGTCCTCCACTAGCTGATCCTATGATTTTTCAAGAGTCCTCCTTGGTCAATCCCACTCTCTCAGAAATTCAAATTTAGGAATCCATTCTCGACCAACCATCGGTCGTGGGATCGGTTGAGCTGGCCCCGTCTACAGTGCACCAGGTTTTTTCTGTTGAGAGTGGACCTCACACCCCCCATGTCCTTCTAGTTTCTTCAGATTCTTCAGACGTGGAGAAAGATTCTCCCATCCCTACACCTCAAGAAGTGGCTCCTCCACCTCCCGTGATGGAAGTCCCAGAGGATAATCCTCCCGCCTTCGAGATGGAGGTCATGGAGGATGCTCCTTATTCTTCTGTAACACCAGGCGAAGACCATCTCGGTTCAATGGTAGCCCCTCCAAGTAGTTTGGTCGCTTCCTTTGACTAGAGTCGATTTCCAGGATACTGCCTTCCGTCTTATCTGCTTTTTGAGATAACGGTACAAACCTCTGGTCTGGTCGTACCTAGAAATGTTATAGATGAAGGTGCGTCTGTTAGTTTTCTATCCTCAACTACTTGGAAAGCTTTCGATTCGCCGCCACTTGCGCCTATTACACAGAATCTGTTGGCGTTTAACAGAAGAACTAGTCAACCGTTAGGGATCCTCCCGAGGTTACCTGTTACTTTGGGAGGTAAAACTATCCATATGGACGTGATGGTTGTTCCAGGCCCCTTGGATTTCAATCTGCTCTTGGGGCGCGATTACACCTATGCCATGGGAGCACTTGTCTCCTCCCTTTTTCGTGTGGTCTGTTTTCCACATGAAGGACGGATTGTGACCATTAATCAACTTTCGTTCTTTGGTCCTGATGTGGAAACTGGCCCGCCATTATCCCTTCCTGGTTTTTATCCACCTATTGTATCTGCCCCATAGAAAGTCAACTATGTGGCTACCTACCCTATGCCTGTACTCAGTGATAGTGTTGTTGTGCATCAGGTGCTGGGGGCATTAGGTCCTAACTTCCAGGATGTTTTCCTTCCATTGGGAGTGGAACTCTTGGAAGCGATGACTTCTTGTTCATTATGATGAGTTTAGTCGGAGCATGGTTCATCTTCTTGTGTCAAGCTCCTTAAAAATGAAACAAGGTCACCAGAGCATGGTTCATCTTCTTGTGTCAAGCTCCTTAAAAAATAAAACAAGGTCGCCAGAGCATGGTTCTTTTCCTGTGTCAAGCTCCTTAAAAAATGAAACCGAGTCTTGTCGGAGCAGAGTTCCTTGTCTTGTGTTAAGCTCCTTAAAAAATGAAACAAGGTTGTCGGAGCGGAGTTCCTTGTCTTGTTCCAAGCTCCTTAAACCATGAAACAAGGTGTCCTTAGGATAGTTCTTTTAATGTGTCAACCTCGTTAAAATAATGAAACATGTTCTTGTTCAATTTGAGTCTTTGATCAGATCTTGTAAAATCCCAGTCGAGTCTTTCTTAGATCTTCTAACTTGAACCTTCATTCCCTCCATCTATTTACTCAGGTGCATGGACTGAAGCTTGGGGGGCATGTACCTCGAATTGAGTCACCATGTTGGGGGCATGCTTACTTTTTTCAAGCATAGTTTGTTTCCGTTTCAATCTTGTGTAAAAATGAAACCAATTTCTAGCATAGTTTATCTTTGTTTCAAGCTTGTGTAAAAATGAAACCAACTTCAAGTAGAGTTTTCTGATTTCAAGCTTGTGTAAAAATGAAACCTTTACCATTTTACCTCTTGTGATTGCCATTTTATTAGCCCGTTTTTTCCAAATGAGCCTTTGTTTTCTCACTCCATCGTCACTATCTGCTTGGCCGATCATATGCCTTCACTTGGTTATTTTACCCATTCGTGAGGAACTGCTGTAATGAGTGGTCTTGTTAGCCACCCTCTTAACCTTTACTTATTTTGAGAAGTTCCACCATTATCGGAACCAGTTGCTACCATTTATACCACTCGTTCCTCTAGGAGGGGTCAAATTTCAGCTCTTTTCTGACTCCCTAAACATGAAAAGATTGTAGAGTCACTTGTCATTTTGATCTCGTTAAAGTGGTTACGAAACGACATCTACCCAGTATACATTTACCCCTTTTCTGGGCTGGGATAGATTATTTACGAAAAAGGAATACCCTAGCCTATCGCGATTAGGAGGTTTTCTCATACTTAGTTTTCTACCTTTTCGGATCTGAGGAACTATTTGCGAAAAGGGACCATCGGAGTTTAATTTTTTGCTGTCTTTTCAAACTCTCTAAACATGAAAAAACATCGATTTCTTCTTTTGTCAGACTCGTTAAACCCTGATGACATCGGATTCAGTCGCAATGACGTTATTCGAGTTCCTCCTTCCTATGGCTCGTTAAATGTACTAGGACGGATTCGTCCGAAGGACGAACTTATATGACAAGCATATGGTATCCTCTTCAAGCTTGTGTAAAAATAAAGAGGTACTCACCAAAAATGGTGGGGGAAAAATGAAACCGGTATCATCGTCATGTCGGTAGTATGTCGCTCTTGAATATGGCACTTGTTTGCATTCGTGTCGGGTTGGGGACATCTCACCTCATTATCTGATTTCCTCCGTGGGTTTGGATAATCCCTTTTGACCTCTCATATGCTCTTTGTCTTGTCATCATGACCCCTAATCTGTTGATGTCAAATACTTCCAAATCCACTGTCATGCTGCCGATATGTTCAAGAGAAGTTGACCTCTACAAAAGTCTCAACCTTTGATTCTCGTCTGATCCTGATTCACAAAGACATTATGTTCCTCTATCTCGTGTCGATGATGTGGGAAACTCTATGGCCCACCTTCGATCAAGGTCACTTCCTGTCAACTTCATCTCATTATCTAGGAATCTGATCTAGAGACTCCCTTCTGGTACCTTGGAGCCTGCATGCCTCAATGGCAGGTTCTTCACGTTTGACGTGAGGTTTTCATCATTGGCTTCCGATCGAGTGATTCTACGGGTGTTCGACGCCAGATGACTGATTCACATGCCATAGATTGTACCTATAGTACCTTGAGGGCCATTTTCATTATTGGTGGTACCTCTCGCATCTATTAACAAATTTCATCATTGGCTGGTAATCAAGCGATTTTCTTGCATGTTTTACTTCAGCTCATTTATTCGCATGCTTGAACTTGTATTTTTTGTGGGTCGAGATGGAGCGCAAGACCCTGGATTTTGTCTGTTGGAATCCAGGCTGTGATTTTGTGCATTATTATGATTAGTTACATGACTCATTCATTGGATGGCTACGACCATACCTAAGTCTATTTATCGATCCTCACTAGATGGCTACGTCCATACCTTGGATCTACATTATTGTATACTCTGTTATGGATGGTTGCGCCCATGCCACATATATCATGTATTTGAGATATCAGTTGTACTTCTCTACGCAGGTTTTCTGACGACAATGTTTTTAGTTGGACACGTTCTTGTAAATCATTTCACCCCTCTCTCTCTTTCGAGCCTCATGCTTTAGGGCTTTCTCTACAAATAACAGTGTTGGACTTGAGGTAGGCCTCCTTCACGATTTGGTCTATTGCAATTAGGAACTTGAACCTTAGCGTGATACGATTTTTGCAACACTGGGATAGTAATTTGTCACCGTCCCTGCAATCCCCATCTCACCCATTGGAGGGTCATTTTTGTGACCAATAATCAGTGTCATTCCTTGCAAATACCATCATTACATCCCTTTCCATGAGGACATCATTCCTTATGTTGATCATTTCCTGAGCAGACCCCTAAAAACACATGTTTTTGCCTTGGCGCTGGTAGCACGTTATGTCCTCATGCCAATGAGGAAAATTAACACTGAGCCCATGCCAATCTGCTTACGGAAAAGTTTTTTAAGAAAAGAGGCGAAGTTTCGATTACAACAACTTCGTGGATGAGTCATGAGGAGTGGTTTCGACTGAATAACCATGGCCTTCCTCCTTTGGCCTCTTGTTTCCACCTTATGGGGAACCTCCAAAGGGATAATTCCTCCCTTCCACTACTGTAGGTATCCCAACCTCCTCCTCTCCTCTATAAATATAGCCTTCATCCATTGATGAAGGGGTTGAATGTCTGAATAGCTAAGGGGCTAAATGGTTGAGTCTCCAAGAGCCTTCATAGCCTAAAGAATGTTGCAATAGTCCTCATAGAGCCAAATCAATAGCAAGGAGATTGGCGATCGAAGAGAGAGGCTTGTCCCCATTCCCGACAAGCTTTACAGAGACGTATTCCGCTGACGACCTGCTGAAGGAAGGTTCAACGTTAGAGACAGGTTGTATTTTCCTTTGTATGAATTAATGATAAGTGACTTTGGTTATGGTTCCACTTGTATCGTTCATTATTATCACAAGTTGTGTCTTATCTGACTCATACATAATTGCATATATCGGGTTTTATGCTTGTGTTTGTCGTGTTTCTTGTGTGTGCAGGTGTTCGATTGCGGTAAGCGAGAGGATTGTGGTCTACCGAAGCAAGGAAACGGGAGCGCCATCTTCTCTACAAAAAACAACGTTGGACTTGAGGTAGGTCTTCTTCGCGATTTGGTCTATTTCAATTAGGAACTTGCACCTTAGCGTGAAATTTGATTGTTTTTTCCCCTCTTTTGCTACCACTTCTCAAATTGCTTGTCTCATTAGTTTTCATTTTTTTTAGTGCATTTTTCTCTTAAACATTGAAAATACAAAAAATCTCTTTTGTTTTTGATTAGTTAGTGTGAATTAAATCTTTTCAATGTTATTAATGATTAGTAACTTTGAAAGAAAAGCTTTTAGTTTCCATTAGCTGCATTAGAGACATCACTAGTTGTTGTCTGATCAGTTTTTTATTGTGTGAAAAGCTCTTAACTCTCTTGTAATTATCTTTCATCGAATGAAATGATATACTGTGTCACGTAGTGTGCATTTAGGATATTTTGAGACATAACACTCGCTAAGGCTTGAGAACTGAAACATAATTGAAGATAAACGTTAAAATTTATTCAATTTACACTAAGGCAGCATTGAAAAATTAACGAGATATTTAGAGGTCTAAGCGAGAGATGTGTTCCAGTGCTAGTAGTTGTCGTTCGCCTCTTGGATTTAGGCAGCACTAGTACGGACTTATGCTTCCCGTACTGTCGCGTATATAAAGGGAGACTCCACTAGGTTTCTATCCTTTATCCATAGGAAGCCGAGTCTGCTGCCTTATACCCGTGATACACCAGACACAGCATTCGGGGAGATTGCCTCCACTCACGTTAAGTCCTTGATTTATTTCTCTTTCATTTTTAAACCAAGGTGTATATTGC
This sequence comes from Pinus albicaulis, assembly GCA_034641835.2. Taxonomy (NCBI): domain Eukaryota; kingdom Viridiplantae; phylum Streptophyta; class Pinopsida; order Pinales; family Pinaceae; genus Pinus; species Pinus albicaulis. The sequence continues at coordinate 34,248,769 of MU968317.1, forward strand.
AGTTCACGGTTATTTGGTACACAATTTGCCTAGCATTCCTGAGCAGTCATTTTGATCTTATCTAACTCCTTAAATTTGAAAAGATCACCAAGCACTTGTCCTTTCATGCTTGCTTCGACACTAAAAGAGATAGAGTCACCTTTCATCCATTTATCAACTCTTAAACCATGAAACGATGAAGTTTCTAAGTTTCAATGTGGTAAAATAATTCACCTGCGATCACATGCCCTTTTAGAGTTTGCTTGTTGGCCGTTTGATTATGTGCCTTGGTTTTTAGCCTGTGTGCGGTTTTGAATTGTTGATGGCAAATTTTCCAGAGTTCACCAACCAAGGAATCCCCTTCGATGGGAATCCTGGTCATTTTCCTCCTTTTTGGAATGTTGGTGCTCCTTATATGGCAACATTGTCCCTTCCTGGGTTAACTGTTGGGTTGCCTGTTTGGTTGTTTTTAACCTCTTTGATCCTGAATGTCTCAGCTACTGGTCAATCAGTTCCTCCACCTGAACAACATCATGTTGATTCCTAGGTGGACCTCTCCACTTCTTCACTTGTTTCTGCGTCCTCTTCTTCTACTTCACCTGGTGAAAGTCTAGATTCGAGTAACCAGGTGGCTAAGAAGAAGAAGAAGAAGACAAAGAAGAAGAAGTCTGATAAGAGAGAGGCTAAAGCTACAGCTACTGCTTATGAAACATCTCTTCTTGACAAACATTACAACCCTACACGAAAATTCAAGTTCCCTTGCATGTTGTGCACAGGAGACCATCTTCTTCGAGACTGCCCTGGCATTCCCAAGGTGTTTGAAGCATGGGCCAATGGTCACCCGCCGTTGCCTTTGGCTTCTGGGAGTCAAGTTTGGGGCACGTATTCAACTGGTGTTGGTAAGGCTCCTAAGAAGTAGGGTAATATTACCAATCCCTGTAAGTTGTGTGGGGGGCACCATGCCATTCACCTCTGTCCATATATGGATGAAGCCAAGCGAGTTTTGGAAAACTCAACTGCTTCTCCACCACGCCTTCCAGCTGGTTACAAGAAGTTGTCTTTGTGTCCTCCACCAACTGATCCTACGATTGCGCAAGAGTCATCCTTGGTCAATCCCGCTCCCTCGAAAATTCAAATTCAGGAATCCATCCCTGACCAACCATTGGTTGTGGGATCGATTGAACTGGTCCCGTCTACGGTGCACCAGGTCTTTTCCATGGAGAGAGGTTCTCACACCCCTCAAGTTCTTCTTGTTTCTTCAGATTCCTCAGATTTGGAGAAAGATTCTCTTGTCCCTGTATCTCAAGAAGCTGCTCCTCCGCCTCCCATGATGGAGGTCCTAGAGGATACTCCTCCCACCTTCAAGATGGAGGTTGTGGAGGATGCTCCTTCTTCTTCTGTAACACTAGGGGAAGACCATCTCGGTTCGATGGTAGCCCCTCCGAGTAGTTTGGTCACTTCCTTTGATTGGAATCGATTTACAGGATACCGCCTTCCGTCTTATGTGCGTTTCGAGATCATAGTACAGGCTTTTGGTCTGGTCATACCCATCACCATTATAAACGAAGGTGCGTCTGTTAGTGTTCTATACTCAACTACATGGCAAGATTTCGGTTCGTCGCCGCTTGTGCCTGTTACACAGAATCTGTTGGCATTTAACAGAAGAACGAGTCAACCCTTAGGGATCCTTCCAAGGTTACCTGTTACTTTGGGAGGTAAAAATATCCATATGGATGTGATGGTTGTTCCAGGCCCCTTGGATTTCAATTTTCTCTTGGGGCGCGATTACACCTATGCCATGGGAGCACTTGTCTCCTCCCTTTTTCGTGTGGTCTGTTTTCCACATGAAGGACAGATTGTGACCATTGATCAGCTTTCGTTCTTTGGTCCTTATGTGGCAATTGGCCCACCATTATCCCTTCCTGGTTTTTATCCACCTGTTGTATCCGCCCCACCGCAATTCAACTATGTGGCTACCTACCCCGTGCTTGTACTCAGTGATAGTGCCGTTGTGCATCAGGTGCTGGGGGCATTGGGTCCTGACTTCCAAGATGTTTTCCTTCCATTGGGAGTGGAACTCTTGGGAGCCATGAATTCTTGTTCATTATGATGAGTTCTGTTGGAGCACAGTTCCTCTTCTTGTGTCAAACTCCTTAAAAAATGAAACAAGCTTGTTGGCGGAGCAAAGTTCCTTGTCTTGTGTCAAGCTCCTTAAAAAATGAAACAAGGTCGCCAGAGCAGTTCGTTTCCTTGTGTCAAGCTCCTTAAAAAATGAAACAAGATGTCTTGAGGATAGTTATTTTAATGTGTCAACCTTGTTAAAACAATGAAACACTTTCTTGTTCAATTCAAATATTTGATAAGTTTTCATAAAATCCCAGTCGAGTCTTTCTCTTGATCTCGTAATTTGAACCTTCACTCCATCTGCCTTTCATATGGATTGAAGCTTGGGGGGAATGTACCTTGAATTGAGTCACCATGCTGGGGGCATGCTTACTTTTTCAAGCATAGTTTGTTTCCATTTCAAGCTTGTGTAAAAATGAAACCGGTTTCAAGCATAGTTTATATTTGTTTCAAGCTTGTGTAAAAATGAAACCAACTTCAAGAAGAGTTTCCTGATTTCAGGCTTGTGTAAAAATGAAAAATTTCCCATTTTACCTCTTGTGATTGCCATTTTATCAGCTTGTTTTGCTAGATGAGGCTTGGTTTTCTCACTCCATCGTCACTATCTGCTTGGCCGATCATATGCCTTCACTTGGTTGTTTTACTCATTCTTGAGGAACCACTGCGATGAGTGGTCTTTGCTAGCCAACCTCTTAACATTTATTTGTTTTGAGAAGTTCCACCATTACCAGAACCAGTAGCTACCCTTTATACCACTCGTTCCTCTAGGAGGAGTCATCTTTCAGCGCTTTTCTGACTCTCTAAAACATGAAAAGATTTCTGAGTCGCTTGTCGTTTTGATCTCGTTAAAGTGGCTACGAAATGACATCTACCCAGTATATGTTTACACCTTTTTCAGGCTGGGATAGATTACTTACAAAAAAGGAACACCCTAGCCTGTCGCGACTAAGAGGTTTTCTCAGACTTAGTTTTCTACCTTTTCGGATCTGAGGAAATATTTACGAAAAGGGACGGTTGGAGTTTGATTTTTTTCTATCTTTTCAAACTTTCTAAACATGAAAAGATGCCGGGTTCTTCCTTTGTCAGACTCGTTAAACCCTGATGACATCGGATCCAGTCGTAATGACGATATTCGCGTTTCTCCTTCGTAGGGCTCGTTAAATGTACTAGGTTGGATTCATCCGAAGGACAAACTTATATGACAAGCATATGGTATCCTCTTCAAGCTTGTGTAAAAATAAAGAGGTACCTGCCAGAAATGGTGGGGGAAAAATGGAACCAGTATCATCGTCGTGTCAGCAGTATGTCACTCTTGAACATGGCACTTTTTTGCATTCGTGTTGGGTTGGGGAAATCTCACCTCATTATCTGATTTCCTCCGTGGGTTTGGGTAATCCCTTTTGACCTCTCATATGCTCTTTTCCTCGTCATCATGACCCCTGATCTGTTGATGTCAAATACTGCCAAATCCACTATCATGCCGCCGATATGTTCAAGAGAAGTTGACCTCTGCAAAAGTCTCAACCTTTGATTATCGTCTGATCCTGATTCACAAAGACATTATGTTCCTCTGTCTCATGTCGATGATGTGGGAAACTCTATGGCCCACCTTCGATCAAGGTCACTTCCTTTTGACTTCAACTCATTATCCAGGAAGCTGATCTAGAGACTCCCTTCTGGTACCTTGGAGCCTGCATGCCTCAATGGCAGGTTCTTCACATTCGATGTGATGTTTTCATCATTAGCCTACGATCAAGTGATTCTACGGGTGTTCAATGCCAGATCACTGATTCACATGCCGTAGATTGTACCTATAGTACCTTGACGGCCATTGTCATTATTTGTGGTACCTCTCACATCTGCTAACAACTTTCATCATTGGCTGGTAATCAGGTGATGTTCTTGCATGTTTGACTTCAGCTCATTTATTTGTATGCTTGAAATTGTACTTTGTTCGGGTCAAGATGGAGCGCAAGACCCTAGATTTTGTTTGTTGGAATCCAGGTTGTGATTTTGTGGATTATTATGATTATTTACATGACTCATTCATTGGATGGCTGCGACCATACCTGAGTCTATTTATCAATACTCACTAGATGGCTATGTCCATACCTTGGATATAGATTATTGTATACTCTGTTATGGATGGTTGTGCCCATGCCACATATGTTGTGTAACCAGCTCCAAAAATAGAGGAAAAGAGATATCAACGCCTTAGAAATAAGCCACTTCGAGGGGGCAACCTCCAATACATTACATAAATGAACAATTCTTGGATGATACAAATGAACAAAACCTCCTTCTATATATAGGAGTCCAGGGGGCCATAATATAATCCTAGTGGGCCACAATGTAATCCTAGCCGACCTAACAATAATAATGTAAGGGCACAATAACAATAAGGGGGTTACACTAACAAGAATAAGGGACTATACTAGTAATATAGGGACCTAACATGCCCCTTTACTTCAAAAAAGTGTTGTCCTCAATGCTTGAGTAGCTTCGGATGCTTCCGTATAAAATTCTCATCCTCCCATGTAGAATCTTCAGTGGATAAGTTCTTCCACTTGATGAGATACTCTAAAATTGATCGTACTTGTAGAGTTCTTTCTTTTAGATCGCTTTAACTTCTTTCGATGTGATGTTGATATTTCGTTGTTTCATTAGAATCTCGCACCAAAGTTAGGTTATCCTTTGAGAGTCGGAGAACTTGTTGTTGATTCTCGATGTCATCTTCCACTAATTTATCATCCATATTAGCTATTATTTTATCCTTCAAACCATCAAACTTTAGCCTATTTCTTCTTTTAAACTATCTATGCCGCCTGCTGCTCTTCGTAAGATCTAAATTTGTTGCACTTGGTACCGTAATTTTGATATCTCATACTACAATTCTTCCACTTCATGCATCATAGTATAGATTTCTGAGGGCTTAATGGGTGTTGAATTCTTTTTAGGAGGCATTTAAAAATGAAATACTGAAATATATGCTCAATAGGCCCTTGGAATCACTTCAAACTGATTTTTCAAACAAGATTTATGCAATTGGGTAAAAACAATACACACCTTTTACTTGCTTTTGGGGAGCTCGATATTGGAATTGGATTATCTATGTGATTGCGACTCTTCAATATATGAAATTAAGCAATGAAATATCCCTATAAATTATCTTTTGAATGCCACAGGTCTGACTTGATTTGGATTCTCCAAGACAAATTTATGTCCAATCTCCCACAATGACCTAATTATGGTCTGGTTCAGTATAACGAACTTGTACGACTTGCCACGTGTCACTGTTTTTTCCTTCACCTCTGAAATTGATAGCTACGAAACTACCATCTGTGTAATTGTGACCACTTTTTACGACACTCCAATCTGATGCTTAGAGAGAGAGTTATTGAAATTTTCCCATGATCACCTTTTTGAGATGAAATTCAGGAGCCTGAAAAAGCACTACATTCCACAGATCATATCTCCGAAAATATTGTGAACCCAGCTCTGACATTTTTAGAAAATCTTCCTCAGGATTTCGGCTTTGTACCCTAAAAATTTCAGCTTATGAACCTTCATAGAAAAATACTTATAGCGAAAATGCCACGATGACCTGTTTGGAGCAGTGAAACCCTAGAATCCAAAGCTCTGATACCAAATGTTGTGTAACCAGCTCCAAAAGGAGAAGAAAAGAGATATAAACGCCTTATAAATGAGCCACTTTGAGGGGGAAACCTCCAATACATTACATAAATGAAAAATTCTTGGATAATCCAATTTACAAAACCTCCTTTCAATATATAGGAGTCCATGGGGCCATAATGTAATCCTGGTGGGCCACAATGTAATCCTAACCGACCTAACAATAATAATGTAAGGGCACAATAATAACAATATGGAGGTTACAGGGTACAAAAATAACAATAAGTGGGGCTACACTAACATAATAAGGGACTACACTATTAATATATGGACTTAACAACATATATCATGTATTTGAGATATCAATTCTACTTCCCTACGAAGGTTTTTCAACGATTGTTTTCACGATTATTATTCTCGCAAAAGCATTTCACACCCTCTTTCCTGTGCCTCATGCTTTAGGGGGCATCTGTTACACAGTAATTTGTCACCATCCCTGCAATCCCCATCTTTCCCATTGGAGGGTCGTTTTTGTGACCAATCAGTGTCATGCCTTGCAAATACCATCATTGCATCCCTTGCCATGAGGACAACATTCCTTCTGTTGATCATTTCCTGAGCAGACCCCTAAAAAAACATGTTTTTGCCTTGGCACTGGTAGCCCATTATGTCCTCGCACCAATGAGGAAAATTAACACTAACCCCGCGCCATTTGGCACTCTGTCCCAGTTAAGCACCCGCGCCAATCTGCTTATGGAATTTTTTTTTTTTTAAAAAGAGGCGAAGCTTCGATTACAACAACTTCGTGGATGAGTCATGAGGAGTGGCTTCAACTGAATAACCACAACCTTCCTCCTTTGGCCTCTTATTTCCACCTTATGGGGAACCTCCCAAGGGATAAGGCTTCCCTTCCACTATAGTAGGGATCCCAACCTCCTCCTCTCCTCTATAAATATAGCCTTCATCCATTGATGAAGGGGCTGAATGGTTGAAGGGTTGAATAGTTGAGGGGCTGAATAGCTGAAGGGCTAAATAGATGAAGGGTTGAATGGCTGATTCTCCAAGAGTCTTCATAGACTAAAGGATGCTACAATAGTCCTAATAGAGCCAAATCAATAGCAAGGAGATTGATGATCGAAGAGAGAGGCTTGTCCCCATTCCCGACAAGCTTTACCGAGACGTATTCCGCTGATGACCCGCCGAAAGAAGATTCAGCGTCAGAGCTTGGTTGTATTTTCCGTTGTATGAATTAATGATAAGTGAATTTGGTTATGGTTGCACTTGTATTGTTCATTATGATCATGAGTTGTGTCTTCTCTGACTGATACATAATTTCATATATTAGGTTTTACGCTTGTGTTTGTCGTGTTTCTTGTGTGTGTAGGTGTTCGATCGCGGCAAGCAAGAGGATTGTGATCTACTGGAGCAAGGAAACAGGAGCGCCATCTTCTCTACAAACAACAGCGTTGGAATTGAGGTAGGCTTCGCGATTTGGTTTATTGTAATTAGAACTTGCACCCAAAGATGACATGATTGTTACACCCGACCGGGCGACAGTAGGGACGTCTCTCGTCTCACAGAGGGATTTACTTTCTACAAAAAATTCCGGGTTCCTTCCCCAATGGAGTCACCAATTTTTTGTAGAGGTAAATCCCCTTTGCGGACAGAGGCGATCCCTACTAGCCCAGATCGGGTCTAGCAACAATTGTAACACGCTAAGGTGCAAGTTCCTAATTGAAATAGACCAACTTGCGATGAAGGCCTACCTCAAGTCCAACGTTGTCGTTTGTAGAGAAGATGACGTTCCCATTTCCTTGCTCCAGCAGATCACAATCCTCTCGCTTGCGGCGATCGAACACCTGCACACACAAGAAACACGACAAACACAAGCATAAAACCCGATATATGCAATTATGTATCAGTCAGAGAAGACACAACTCATGATCATAATGAACAATACGAGTGGAACCATAACCAATAGTCGCTTGTCATTAATTCATCAAAGGAAAATACAACCTCGGCTCGACTCGGTAACCATTAATTTGGTGTAGAGGTAAATCCCCTCTGTGGACAGAGGCAATCCCTACTAGCCCAAATCAGGTCTAGCAACAATCGTATCATGCTAAGGTGCAAGTTCCTAATTGCAATAGACTAAATTGTGACGAAGGCCTACCTCAAGTCCAACACTGTTGTTCGGTGTATCATGGGTATAGGGCGGCAAAATCAGCTTCCTATGGATAAAGGATAGAAACCTATTTGGGTCTCCCTTTATATACACTACGGTACGGGGAGCACAAGTTCATACTAGTGTTGTCTAAAGCCAAGAGGTGAATGACAGCTACTAGGTTTAAAGACGCCAGAACACGTCTCTAGCCTAGACCTCTAAATATTTCATTAATGTTTCAATGCTGCCTTATTGTAAATTGAATAAATTTTAATGTTTATCTTTAATTATATTTCAATTTTCAGGCCCTACCGAATTTCATCTGACAATCTCCTAGGACACAACATTCGAGGAGATTGCCTGCACGTACGTTAAGTCCTTGGTTGATTTCTCTTTCATTTTGAAACCAAGGTGTATATTACAGTTCACGATTATTTGGTACACCCTTTTCCTAGCATTCTTGAGCAGTCATTTTGATCTTTTATGACTCTTCAAATTTGAAAAGGTCATCAAGCGCTTGTCCTTTCACGCTTGTTTCAAAACTGAAAGAGATAGAGTCACCTTTTGCCTATTTTTTGACTCTTAAAAGATGAAATGGTAGAGTTGTGTTTCAATGTTTTAAAAATTAACTCCCCGCGAAATATTCCTGGTTAAAGTTAGTTTCCATAGGTTGTTGTTTTGGATCGTTTCTGATGGCAACTTTCCCAGAGTTCACTAACCAAGGAATCCCCTCCGATGGGAATCTGGGTCATTTTACTCCTTTTGGGAATGTTGGTGCTCCTTACATGGTGTTGAGGAGGTAAATCCCCTCTGCGGACAGAGGCGATCCCTACTAGCCCAGCAGGGGTCTAGCAACAAACAAACAATGCTATGACGCAAGCTCCTAGTTACGAATGAAAGACTTTGGATAAGAGCCTACCTGGATTCTAACGCTAGATCTGAAGAAGAGATGTCCCCGTCCTTCAGCCCTGGCAGATCACAATCCTTCCACGATCCCCGCGGATGAACACCTGCACACAGAAGAAACGAACATATACAAGCATAGGAACCAGCATACGTAACTAAACATCGGTCAGAAAAGATATTACTCAACGCTAGATCCGAAGAAGAAGATGTCCTCGTCCTTCAAAATTTCGTGCATCACAATCCTTCCACGATCTCCGCGGATGAACACCTGCACATGGAAGAAACGAACAGATACAAGCATAAAATCCAGCATGCGTAACTAAACATCAGTCAGAAAGGATGTTACTCATATTAACATGATGGAAAACAGAGTGGAACCATAATCATAACCATCTATTAAATAACAAACGAAGAGAGATTACAACCAAGTTCTGACGTCGCGGTCTCTTTCGGATGTGTCTCTAGTCGTCCACGTCTCACAAAGCTCGCCAAGGAAAGGGAAAACCTCTCTGGAGTCTCTCGACAATGGTCTCCTTACTTGAGTTGGCCTTAAGGGAAAGAGAGGATTCTTTACAGCACAAAGGCTCTTGGGAATATGGAGATTCAAAGCTTAGGCACTTCAAGACTAGCTTGCCATGGATCCGAGCAAGCTTTTAAAGCTTTTGAGTAGATGGGGGAGGAGGGAGTTGGGATCCCTATTATTATGGGATTGGCCCTATCAACAAGGAAGGTTCCATAGAAGGTGACAAAACCAATTCCCTTCCATAGAACTCCTGCAGCCAAAACCTCCCAACTCAAGATAGGCAGTGGTTTGTGAGTTTGTTTGAACTCAACTTCCGCCATCCATGTTTAAAAAACAGTCCCTAAAATGGGTGGCGCGACTGCTGCTCTATGACAGAGTGCCAAGTGGCGCGACCTCTTTACAGGATTTCCCTGATTGGCGCGAGCACTGAACTGTCTACCCGCGCCAATGCAAAAAGAGCTGTTTTTCATAAGTTTTGCAAGGAGATGTCTCAAGGGAAAATATAGCTCACATTCAGAGGGATGCATTGATGATGTTTTCAAGGCATGACAAAGTTGTTCACATGTCACCTAATGGGTCCTCCATTGTGCGGGACTCGGAATGGTAGGGACGGTTCGTGACAAATTATCGTGTACGTATGCCCCCAAAGCATGAGGCCCGAGAGAGAGAGGGGTGAACAAGCTTACGCAGAACATGTCCAATCGAAGGCCCGCCGTTTGCAAAACCTCGGTATTTAAAGATACAAATCGATATCTCAAGTACATGATGTATATATATGGTATGGACGCAACCATCCGAACAGCATGCTATAATCCTGACCCAGGGTATGGGCGCAGCCCATCCAACTAAGATCAAACAAATACTCAGGTATGGTCGCAGCCATCCAATCAGTGAGCCATGTACATAATGATAATAATCCACAATCGCAGCCTGGATTAGACACAACCCAGGGTCTTGCGCTCCATCTCGACCCAAACAAGTACAAGTTCGAGCATGTTAATATGTGAGCTGATGTCGAACATGCAAGAACATCGTCTGATTACCAGCCAATGATGAAAGCCGTTAACAGACGCGAGAGAAACCACCAATAATGACAATGGTCCTCAAGGTACTACGGGTACAATCTACGGCATGTGAATCAATGAGCTGGCGTCGAACACCCGTAGAATCACTCGATCGGAAGCCAATGATGAGAACCTCACGTCGAATGCGACAAACCTGCCATTGAGGCATGCAGGCTCCAAGGTACCATAAAGGAGTCTCTAGATCAGCTTCCTGGATAATGAGCTGAAGTCGACAGGAAGTGACCTTGATCGAAGGTAGGCCATAATGTTTCCCACATCATCGACACGAGACAGAGGAACATGATGTTTTTTTGTGAATCAGGATCGTATGAGAATCAGAGGAAGGTTGATATTTGCAGGTCAACTTCTCTTGAACACATGAACGGCACGACAGTGAATTTGGCAGTATTTGACATCAACGAATCAGAGGTCATGGCGACGAGGCAGTGAACAGATGAGAGGTCAAAAGGGATTACCCAAACCCACGAAGGCAAAGTGAAGCAACGAGATGAGATGTCCTCAACCCGACACGAATGCAGACAAGTGCCATGTTCAAGAGCGACATACTGTCGACGACAACGACGATGGTTCCATTTTTCCCCCACCATTTCTGGCGAGTACCCCAATTATTTTTAATAACAAGCTTGAAGGGGATAGCATATGCTTGCAATATAAATCCGCCCTTCGGGCGAATCCATCCTAGTGCATTTAACGAGTCCTAGGAAGGAGAAACTCGGAGAACGTCATTTCGACCGAATCCAATGTCATCGTCTTTAACGAGTCCGACAAAGGAAGAACTCGGCGCTTTTTACAGCTTAGAGGAGTTTGAAAAGACAAGAAAAGAAAACTCCACAGTCCTCCGTAAATAGTTCCTCGCATCCGAAAAGGTAGAAAACAATATCCGGGAAAACCTCCTAGTCGCGATAGGCTAGGGTATTCCTTTTTCGTAATCGATCCGTACCTGTACCGAAAAGGGTTAAACTTATACCTGGTGAATGTCATTTCGTGTCCACTTTAACAAGATCGAAACGACAAGGAACTCGGCACTATTTTCATGTTTAGAGAGTCAGAAAAGAGTTGAAAGATGACTCGAAAATGACTTTTTCGTGTTTTTACCGAGTCCGAAAAATTATAAAATACAACTCGTGTCACCGTTTAAGTTGCGTAAAGACCTGTTGCTACACATAAAGGCAAGTGTAAAATCCATTTTCGACATAATACATGCAAATATTTGACAAAAATAACTTTAAAGCTCATTTAACGTCGAAAAGTTATAAATATGTCTAATTGGTAAAATGAAATTACTTTTTACTATTTACCTACGGAGAGCAACAGTGGTCCATTTGGAGCAGAATCTTCTGACGGCGATTGCGACCAATCCAGGCAACCGTTCAGCGTCTCGTCTGTGACAGGTAAGAGGCGCTCCTTTTCTCTTTCTTTCCATACATTTTTTAATAATTTCCCTTCATAAATCAGTTCTGTAAGGGCACTCTTGAAATTTTAGGGCCGGGCCCAGTGGCGCGGGTATCGGGCACGGACCCGCGCCACTGAGCTCTTTTTATCAAAGGGCCCGCGCCACCTGGCGCGACTGTCAGCAAAACAGTCGCGCCAGCGGCGGAACCCAAATTTTCGCCTAAAATTCTGACATTTATACCAAATTTCTTGAATTTTGAAGCTCACAAAAGATCTAATCAAGGGTTTTTGACCATGTGAATGCAGGAAAGCACTCAAAATGGCAATCGAATGGAAGGAACAAGAGCATGGAGATGAGGATGAAGAGGCCATTGAAAGCCAGGCTTGCATGAACGCTCTGAGAGACTGCGGATTAAAAAAGTTCTTCCTCACGCCATGCTTACGAGCTCAGCCCGAGCTTCTCCAATATCTAATCAGCATCTGGGATGAAAATGACCAATTATTCGAATACGAGACCAGGGCCGGAATTGGAGGTCACCGACATCTATTTTCACATCGGGATTGTCCCGCAGGGTCCAATCCCCGTACCGACCGGAGCAAGACCATCGGGGGAAAAGATGGAAGAGGTAATGGTGCGGGTGTGCCGTGGGCAACAAACAGAATGTAGGGAGTAAGAAGGTATACATCTCAACCATCCCTGATCTAGCACTGAGAGTTGTACTCCACACCATTACGCGGGCCGCCGGATCGCAGGCACCGCATGAGGCTACAAAGACTCAACCCTTACTGGCCTCAGAATGCATGGGTCCCCGACTGTATGATCACAACAATGTGGACCATCATGAACAGGCAAACACAAAGTGCAAACAGGCAACCCAAGCAGCTTGGGTATGGTCTCCATCTTGGTATCGTTCATTCGGGAACGCATACCAACCTTCCAGGGCCAAGAGGCCCATGTGGCGAGTCTCGGTACCACGAGAGCCAAGAATGGCTCGGGCCGGGGCAACCGATGCCCGTGGACCGGAGGGGGCAACAGATGTCCCGGAAGCCCGAGTTCTTTTTAGTGGTTACGCGCCTAACCGATCGTTGTGAAGACTGGCCCTATGCGGAACCGACTTGCTGAGGGGACCCCGCATCTCCCGCCACGAAGGAGACGAACTGGGACGAAGAGTCGGGTAAGACCTCATATTTTTGATTTTATGTTTATATGTTTTTTTTGTTAATACATACTTGTCTTAACACAATTATATAGGCATGCATGTAGGACTCGAGACTGGCACCGGATGTTCTCATCTCCGTGAGGACACAACTCGCCCCTGAGATCCAGGGGGAAGGTAGCGGAGGAGAGGCATTGGTCCAGAACCTCGAGGGGATTGCCCGTGGGATCCCAGACTATGCCCGGCTGTCAGATGTACCGATGGAGTACCAGCGCCATATGGTGGGAGTTCCAAACCGGCTCCACCGAATCCTGAGGCGGCTAGTGCGTGCAGTGACGTGCTATCATGAGCACCATGCTGATTAGTCTCTAGGATTTATGCTACTCCTATTTTTGAGATACACAGTGTCTCCGGATGTATTAAGACAATTATGTATATTTTTTGAGTTTTATGTGACACACTTCTATGTAAACATTTCGATATCTATATATATGCATATCTATTTCTGGATGAGTCTTCTTTACATTTGATGATGATTTATAAATTGCGCAAATGTCTATCTAACACCAAATTTGCTACTGCATCTGTCAATGTATTCAAATGTCTGAGTATATGATGATATGTAATGTATTCAAAATTCCTTTCCAATAATCGAATACGCAAATACAATCGTAAAATGGACGAGTTTCTTACCGAATAGTGCCCATTCAGCTGCAACACTACAAGCTGTGAATCTAGGTACACGAGCAATTCACGGATACCAAGGTTTACTCATTTCGTTAATAATTCCAACACGTCACATATTCGCGATATTGTTCGTGGTACGTCCTAAACACACCTTGCAGGTGATCAAATCACTGCCAGGATCGTAGATTACCCAAAGGCGGAAGATGTATTCTCCCGGGCATCAAGGAGGCACCGTCCGCGAAACCAACAAATGGATGAATAGACATCCGCACAACCAGAAGACCCGACTGGCCAGAAGATGTTACAAAGCACACCACACCATGCACACAAATGACAATCACACACCTATGTACACACACCACACCAAGAAATCATTTCAGGCGTAGTACTTCTTAAGGTACAGCCCATTCTGGGCTGCGCCAAGGGAACTCCTTCGTAATCTATAAGCTCGTAGGCCCCATTTTTCAAAACGTGTTTTACAATATAGGGACCGTGCCACATAGGCTGGAGTTTACCGGCTCCAAGCTTATCATGTGCCTGATCATACAAGAGGACGAGGTCTCCTTCGATGAAAGAACGGGGAGAAACAGATTGATCAAAATGAGATTTGACCCTTCTTTGTGCTTCGATGATCAAAGCAATGCAGACGACTCAAGCTTCATCCAACCGTTCGAGATACGTAAGACGCTCTTTCCTCGTGAGAAGTATCCTGTGAAGAGCTCCACAAACACTTTGAGCGAAGGAATTTACATTCAACCTAAGAAAGCAGCTTTCCGCACCATACACCAGCTTGGAATGGTGTGAATCCGTTGCACTCTTTGTAGGATGTTCGTATGCCCAGAGAGGGCCGAGAACAAGTGCGAGATGCCAACCTGATTTATGAATCCTTAAATCGTCAGGCGGAAGCACAGCGACCAAACCTGTTCACTGCTTCAACCTGACCGTTCGCTTGAGGGTAATATGGTGTCGAGCTGTCGTGACGCAAGCCCAACGTTGAAGTCAGCTCCGCGATCATATAATCTCGGAAGCGAGTACCGTGATCAGTGACGATGGCTTGAGGAACCCTGAACCGTGCAATAACGTGGTTGAATATAAATTGAGCAGCCGTTTTTCCGTCAGCAGCTAGTGTAGGCATCGCCTCGGCCCACTTGGTGAAGTAGCTTCTACCAAGACAAATATATGCATGCCCCCGCCGAGTGAGGGGGTTACACGGTTGCAAATCCACGCCCCATTTCGCGAAAGGGCCGACGGTAATAACGGGATGCAAAGGCAACGGCGGCGCGCGGATCTTGCGCTGGAAAATCTGGCACGGATGGCATTTTCGGACTGCAGTCATACAATCCTTGAATATAGAAGGCCATAAATAACCTGCCCTCAGAATCTTTTGGGCGTAGCATATCCTCGACATGTGTCCAGCTTCACGTGTGTCACGTGGCGTCGTTCAAGACTTGCATGTTCTCTTCCAAGGTAAGGCATCGTCGGAGCACCGAATCTACTCCAATGCGATATAAGGTATCTCCTACGATACGGTAGGGTTGGGACTGGTGCCGAATCTGACGGCGGGCAGTTTTATCCAACTCAGACCGAAATGTCGCGGTCTGAAGACACACTATGATGTCACCGTACCAAGGATCACGAGTATCAATAAGAAACAATGTTTCGTCCGGTATATGATCTTCTGAGTGTGAAGGAACAGAGTCCGTAGGGAGAGAACATATCAAATCCGCGAAGACCAGTGATTTAGTTGACTTGGCAGTGGTGAACTCCAAGTCAAACTCCTGCAGGATCACAATCCATTTGGAGTACTTGCCCCTTAGTAATTTTCTAGAAAGAATATACATCATAGGGTTGCAGTCTGAAACCACTGTTATCGTGCGCAAAAGGATGTAATGGCGAAAACGTTGTACGACGTGTACTGCTGATAAGGCCAACTTCTCGACATGTGCATAACGTGTTTCCAGGTCGAGAAGGTTTCGAGATAGGTAATAAACAACATGTTCATCACCGTTATCGTCATCCTGCACCAGGACCATGGCGATGGTGCTAAATGCGGCGGCTAGATACAAAGTGAAGTCGCGGTGGTAGTCCGGAGGACGAAGCACCCGAGTATCGACGAGAAATGTTCGCGCCTTCTCAAAGGATTCTTGAGCGATTGGCCCCAGTGAAAGGGAACATTCTGCTTTAACAAACGAGTGAATCCTTTGGCCACCTCGGCATAATTTGGGATAAAGCGCCTGAGAAAATTCGCTTTCCCCTGAAGACTCTGTAACTGATAAAGGGAGGAGGGTGACGAGAGATTTATGATGGCCTCAACCTTCAGAGGGTCAAGGCGAATTCCGTCCTTTGAGACTATAAAGCCTAAAAGACGGCCAGAATCGACGCAGAAGATGCACTTATGAGGATTGAGCCTAATATTGTAGCGTCTGCAACGAAGAAATATCTGGCGAAGATGCTCAGGATGATCCTCTCGCTTGCCCGAATGGGCAGGCAAGTCATCCAGATAAGGCTGAACGATATGGCGGATGTCATGAAAAGCGTAGGACATTGCGCGCTGGAACGTGGCGCCAGCGTTCTTTAAGCCGAACGGGAGTTTTTTGTATGCAAAAGTGCCCCATGGACAGATGAATGTGGTCTTATGTTGATCCTCAGGTGCAATATTGATCTCGTTGTTAACTCGAGAAACCATCCATTAACCCATCCATTAAGGAGCAGATCTCACTCCCGGCGAATCGTCACTAATCCGATCGATAAACGCAGTGGTTAATTGTCCTTAGACAAAAGACGATTGACATCGCGATAATCCGCTACGTACTCGAATGGTACCGCTTTTTATCGAACAGGACGAGGTTGACACCCATTCTCAGAAGGGGGATAGATAAATAAACCCCGCTGCTCGCACTTTTGATAACCGCTCGATGGCGTCGCTTTCTTGGAATGCATGGGACGTAAGCGTTGGCTCACAGGTTTCGCACCTGGATAGGTTGGAATCTCGTGGACGACAATACTAGGATCAATTCCCGGCATTTCCTCGTAGGACCATGCAAAAACATCTCTGAATTCTTTGAAAAGTTCCGTATAGACCTGAATCTCCTCGGGAGAACAAGTCACACCCACATGAATGTTCTCAACAATCCCTGGTTTAACAGAGATGTTGATAGGAACCGTTTGAGTAATGTCACTCAGATTACCCTCCGAAAAGACCTCGTGTATCAAGATTGGCATTTGAAGAGGAGGGGAAGGAACCTGAGTAGCATAGCGCTCTAGACAGTTAGTCATTGCCCCCAAGTTAGGCATAAACGAGGAACGATGATGCCCATCGCCCCAGGGTAGCTCCTCAAGAGACATAGTTTCAATGATCGCCTCATCTGAAGGAAAATTCTCTCTAAGAGGATCAGGCGAATCAGCCTGACCAAGCCAGGGGGATTGTGAGTAGACGTCAAGAGCCATGCTCATCGGAGCATGCTGAGGAGGTGGAGGGTCCGATGCAGCAACAATCTCACAGTAGCTGATCTCTACTGGCGTTAAAGGCATGGATTCTCCAAACTCATATACCTGCTCAGGTGTAGGAATGAGCCAGGGGTCATCAGACCTGGACAGCATGTTGACTTGAGCGGTATTCGGTGGCGGCGCAGGGAAAATACCCATGAGGACTGGGTCTTTGAAGAGACCAGGTCCTATGTTGTTTGGGGGATTCAGAATTTGATCCACATACGGCACGTTGTTCTCAGAGCTAGTGGTGAAAAACGACAACTGATCTACCGTGACAATCTTGCCCTCGTGAGGGAACTTGATGAATCGAAAGATGGTAGACGGCACGCAGAGCATGGCATGGGTCCAGCTGCGGCCAAGAAGTATATTGTAGTTGAGTTTAGCGTCGACTACTTCTACTTCCACGTTGACAGTTTTTCCCTGTAATGTGATCGCAAGACTCTCGAGAACTCCCAGGGGTTTAGATTCCCGGCCATCAAATGCCTCAAGGGCATTAGGAGACGACGACAAGGTTGGAGAGCCGATGACCTTCCAACAAGCGGAGGACATAACGCAGGTGGATGCACCCTCGTCTACGACGGCCCTATGAACATTTAGACCGTTAATCCCGACTTGAATGACCAAAGTGATTTGATGTGGAAGCCGGGGAGTAAAATTCTCCAGATCGAAGGTGAGAAGGCTCGAGTCGGCAAGATCGATACCACCGATGGCAGACAGTAAAGCCTTCCGTTGTGAAGGACAACTCTGAAGAACCTCAAGTGCAGACATAGCACATGGCGCCTGTGCCAGATCCTCAACAATACTGTAATGTTGAGCGGCACGAGCATTTGGATTATAAGAGGATCTCCGAAGAACACCCTTGGGAGGTGGCTTCACAACGGGTTCGAGAGTCGGCTTCTCGATTTCCAATGAACCAGAAACAGGTGGGGGAGGTGGCCCATCCGCAACCGCCTTCCCGGGTGCCTGCTGAGATTCACTGTAGTCCTTCGACCGCGTAGCGATAGTGATAGGTGCATTAGTCTTCATCATGAAAACCTGAGACCCAAACGGTGCATATGGTGACGCCTGTTCGACCATCTGGGTCTGCTGAGATGGAAATGGCTCTTTTAAAACAGCCAGAGTTCCCTTTGAGCCTTTAAGAAGTTGACTGATTTCGGATCGTCGTGGACAATCCTTAGTATAATGGTCACCTTCACAGATGAGGCAAGGAAATTTCGGCTTCCGTTGGGAGCCATCCTCAGATCGAGATTTAGATTCCGGTTTCGGGGCATCAGATTTTGATTTGCCTTTGCCCTTCTTCTTCCCCTTGGAGGGTTTGTCTGCAGGATTGGCCTGAACAGCATTCACCTCCACGGATTTACCAGAATCGGATGAGGCGGGATTAGCAGAGGTATTGTTGGAAGGATTAGCCTTATGCTTCCCATTCGAAGACTTCTTCGAATTTTGAGAGACGGAACCAATGACGCCATCCACCGAAGGGGTAGGCGGGGCCTTTTTGGCTCCGGGTCGTGGAGCATCAGGCAGGATGTCATAAAGCGTGCCAGATTGCGAATAAACAAGATCTAAGTACTGGGCACGCGCGATAGCTTGTTCCTCCGTCACACACGCTCCCATCGCGATATCCTGAGCGATTTTATTCACAAAGGAGGTGGTGAACCAGTGAGTCAAAATCTGATCAGGTATGTGAAACTTGACGGGCCGACGACGGCGCTCGCCACCATGGATGTGATCCGAGATGGAGGCTGTAGCCCCGTTCGTGAAGACAGAGGTGCGCTCCGGCTCACACTCCATCGGTAACTGGAAATGCGTGAGGAAAGCCATAGCTAACGAGTTGAAATCCTGAAAAATACCACGGGATAACTCTATGTACCACTTAGCAGCAGCTCCTGTTAAAGTACGCTGGAAAAGACGCAGACGGACCGAATCGTCAGTCCAAGAGTTAGACGAACACCAGAGGTGATACGTCATCACATGCGCCTGGGGGTCTTCGCCAGATTTGCCCTCAAACTTGGGACAATCTCCTGGTATCTTGGTTGGAACCGGAGGCCAATATGGATTATGAGAAATCGGATCATTGGTCAACTTTGAAAAGTCCGACAGATCCAAGGTAGCCGGAACGGCAATGGAGGAAGACCCCATGCCGCCCCGTAACAAGGCCCGTACCCATGCTCCACGATGGTTGTGAATATCCCTCGCCCCCATGGGTTCTCGTCCCGCAGGACTCGACCGTGAGGAACACCCGATGTACTCGCACCGACGGATTTCGGGTAACCACGGTGGGGCTTGATAACCGCAGTTCGTGCCCTCGATTAGGCGTTGCCCCGTATGCGCGCCGTTTGACTGGCCGCCGAGCATAGTTAGAACCCCGGGGGAGGAGGTCGACACCGAGAGCTCTGCACGGTTATAGTTCGGTTGTGATTGACCATGAGGATAATAACCACTCTGAGGATGAGTAGACTGCTGATAAGTGGAACCCTGCGGAGCCTGGTACGTAGGGCGCAGCTGTTGATTTGGCTGCGGCATTGAGTGAGTAGGCTGGTGAGCAGAGTGAACGGAATGAGAGGGCTGCCCTGAATGAACAGGTTGACCCGAGTGAGGGGGCGGCCCTGAATGAACAGGTTGGCCCGAATGAGGGGGCGGCCCTGAATGAACAGGTTGGCCCGAATGAGGGGGCGGCCCTGAATGAACAGGTTGGCCCGGATAGACAGGCGGCGCTGGTTGCGCAGGCTGACCTGGTTGTAAGTGAGCCCCAGGTTGCACCGAATAAGCCAGTTGGCCTGGAGGCGGGACACCAGGTTGTACCGGATGACCCGGTTGGCCTGGTGGTGGAACAGGACCAGGTGCTTGCTGGAAACCAGTTTGACCTGAAGCAGAACCATAGAGTGGTCCTGGCTGATATGCAACGTTAGAGACAACAGGATACTGCGGTTGCATCGGTAAAGAAGGTTGGATTTGCCCCCCA
Source organism: Pinus albicaulis (assembly GCA_034641835.2). Classification (NCBI taxonomy): domain Eukaryota; kingdom Viridiplantae; phylum Streptophyta; class Pinopsida; order Pinales; family Pinaceae; genus Pinus; species Pinus albicaulis. Next base: position 34,268,870 of record MU968317.1, read on the forward strand.
GGACCATAGGCCGGTCCCTGTTGATACCCCGGCTGAGGCTGAGCAGGTTGACCAGCAGGGTTATAATATGGTCCTTGCGGATTGTACAATGGCCCTTGCTGGCCCGCAGAGTAGCCTTGAATGGGCTGTCCCTGTGGGTCGTACTGATAGCCAGGTTGGCCTGCAGGTTGGCCTTGGAAAGGCTGTGCCTGCAAGTTCTGAGCCTGGTTGTACGGTAAACCTTGAACATAAAGATAAGCCTCAGGAGCAGGAAGGCGCAAAATGTCCCCATGCTCATCAAGCTGACCCGGGAAACCATACACGGGAGTGTCGTCTTGTGCATAGTGCGAAAAGAAAGATCGGTAAGGATCTTGGGGAATTTGTCCAGCCCCGGCGTTCGGCTGTTGCAAAAACAACCGATACTCCTCCGGAGAAATATTATCCGGTATAGCGGTAGCTAGATAGATATCTTCAGGAGTTGGCCCAGCCCTGGTAGCCGAGACAACAGCAGAAGAGGCAGCTACACAAACAGTGGGCCGCACGGGAACAGAAGTGACGGGCGTCGAAGGAGACACCCCGGGTGTAGTGGCAGCCGGCCTCGAAGCAGGAGATGATATCCCCATAGAGGCAGCAGCTGAGATAATCTGACCCAGAGATCTGTATCCCTGCGGCAAAGAAGGACCAGCTGACGATGTGGTAGCCAGCTCAGAATCATCTCCCTCAAACAATCTACGAGGGATGCGCTGATAGTCATCAGACCCGGGAATTTCCTCACCAGAATCACTCATGGTTGATCCTGCCGTTAAATCACGCAGAAGACGGCGAGGACTAGGAGGAAAAACAGCAGCAATAAACGGTGAACTCGATGTAAGAGAAAGGAAATCAGCTCCTAATCTCAATTCAGACACAGGGTCCGAAAAGGGCCAGTTGAACTCAACTGGTTCTCCAAAGGGTTGCTCGGCGAGGACCGGTCCCCCGTCAGGGAACTCGGAAACAACAGGCTGCTGTGGTTCAACAAAAGGCTGAGAAGCCTCTGAAGAATCGTCCGTGTAAGGACTACCAGTAGACGAAACCGGAGGTTCCGCCACCGTGACAAAAGACTAGAAGAAGAGAGCACACACACACACACGGGCTGAAAATGAGTTAAGACACACGATCAAACAGTCACAAGCAATATCTAAACGGGTGTGTAATCGTGGGAGATTGATTTTACCACATTGGAAAATAAACAAATTCTACCGTTTCATGTTTCAAGAGTCGAGAAACGATAAAAAGATGACTCTATCTCTTTCAGAGTTGACACAAGCGTGAAAGGACAAACGCTTGACGGTCTTTTCAAGTTTAGGGAGTCAGAAAAGACCAAATGACTGCTCAGGAAAAACTAGGCACAAAGGGTGTACCAAATATCCGTGAACTGCAATATACACCTTGGTTTCAAAAATGAAACAAAAATCGACCAAGGACTTTCCGTACGTGCAGGTAGTCTCCCCGAATGCTGTGTTCGGTGTATCACGGGTATAGGGCGGCAGACTCGGCTTCCTATGGATAAAGGGTTGAAAACCTAGAGGGGTCTCCCTTTATATACACGACGGTACGGGGAGCGCAAGTCCGTACTAGCGCTGTCTAGAGCCAACAGGCGAACGACAGCTGCTAGGTTTAACGACGCCGGAACACGTCTCTAGCCTAGACCTTCTAAATATGTTGCGTTAAGTTCCAATGTTGCCTTAGGTTAATTGAATAAGTTTTACAGTTGATCTTCAATTAGATTTCAATTTCCAGGCCCTATCGTATGTAGTGTCTCCTAAATGCAAGCTATATGCCACGATGCAACATTTCGTTCGATGAAAACTAGTTAAATGAGAGTTGAGAGCTTTTATGCAAACTAAATGAACGGAATACAAACATGAATGTCTCTAATGCAACTAATGCAATTGCACAGTTTTCATTCAAACACTAATCACTAGCAATATGGAAAAGATCACAATTTGCACTAATTTAACAAAGGCAAAAGAGATTATTTTTATTTTTATTTTCAATGTTTAATGGCTAATGTGCACTGAAAACAAAAGGAACAATTTGAGAAATGATATCTAAGAGAGCGAAGCAAACAACATTCACTCAACGAAGCAAGCAACCAAATCTCTAAATCGACCCAAAGTCCCTCAAAGCAAAGAAAGACTCGAAAACCCCCAATGGACCGTGTGATCTAGGTCCAATGCAAGGGCAAACGAATTCCGAATGAAGGAATGAACAATCACTCAAAAGACGCAGCAAAACAATCAAAGACTGTTAAGAGAGCGTGGAGAATCAATCAACAAGTTGACAGGACAATCAAGACACCAAAATTCCCAAGGAGGGCTCGATTCACTAAGCCACTAGATGCCCTAGGGCTCAAATCGTGAAATCGGTATATAGAGGCAAACAACCAAAGGATAGCGGTGAATTCCAGCCAAACAAGACTCCAACACACTCAGACAATCAGGAAATCAAGAATAAAAGTACTGGTCAAGCTCAGAAAGCTAAAAAATGAAGAAACTCAAAAAAGTCACAGGGGTGGCGCGACTGTGGACTTGAAACTGGCGCCAGA